>LR990951.1:2798782-4189828 GCA_905163415.1 Noctua fimbriata
TTCCGACTCATTCAGTCTGCGGTGGCTTTCGGAAGTGTAGCTTTATACTCCGGGGAAGCCGTGCACTGATTTGAAAGCTATAAGTAGGTACTGGTATATTTCAAGTAGACGAGAAAAGCAACTCATCCAAAAAAACGTTTTTTGATGAATATTTTTATTCACAATAAAAGCAAGCAAAAAGTAAGCTCAAAAGTCGCAGCTGGCATCGTAATAAGGACTCCACAAAACCTGGTGATACTGTGAGTGTGTTTTGCCGTGACTTAATGTCGAGTTCCAGTAGTGTGTGTAGCAAAAGACAAAGAAAGAGGGTATATAGATTTGTCTACACTTAACAATTTATTTTTCATCCACCCTCATTCTCCTGTCAACACGCGATCATGGCGCTTGCAACAGCGTCGAACAACCACGGAAGATATCCCGTAAGTGACATATAAGTTAAATATTTTTATCGTTTCTTTTTTTTCAGATCGTTTCAGAACGGACAAAGGAGATAACACAGACGATTACATGACTAAACCAACACACATCACAGTTGAATTGCGGAAGATATTCCTACAAATGAGCATCAAGATGGTGAGAGAGACCACGCTAGCTGCTAACCAGTGGTTAGACGACGCTAGGCAGATGGATTGGAGTACCAGGTGAGACGAATATAAACACCTCTAGTCTGTCACACAAGGGTTTTCGTCAATCGACAGTAATATCGTAAATCAAGGGTTACTGTTACTGTTAGCCTGCGTTATCCCATTGCTGGGCAAAGGCCTCTCCCCATGACTTCCAAATTCTTCGATCCAGGGCCAATGTGGACCACTGGTCGTTGGTTTTATCCAGCTCGTCCCGCCATCTCCTGCGAGGTCTACCTCGTCGCGTTTTGCCTGTGTCAGGGCTCCACATCGTGGTTATCGGTAAATTGACATATTGCCCATTTCGAGCATAGTACCTATTGGGTTTTTTGATCAGGAATTTCTCGATAGCAATTCGGTATCAGTACTTGTACCCGGTTGATAGCAATAACGCTAAGAAACGTTACCCCACACAAGGAATTTCTCCTGTATCGTGGGTGCGTTTACAAACATTTAAACTCACATACACAAACAGCCAGACCCAATCAATCAATCCAATTACATCAATTAAATATTTTTTACATCAAAATTACTGATTGCTCATCAAATTTTCCAGAGCGTACAAACGTAATACTCACAAATATAACAGAATATTTTTGGAACGTGTTTTCATCGTAAAAAAGCCATTGCGGCAGGGAGAACATAGGATGCAAGACCGAGCGAAGCGAGCTCGGGACTTTTGGCACCCCGACTCGGACAACTTAGGTTCGAAGGGGATGGCGGGGTCTAAAGAGCGAGCGTAGTGAGCGAACTAAGACCCCGTTCGTGTTAAGTTACTTTAAACCCTGCAGACAGAAGGCGTCGTGGCATACCTCGTAGAAGATCGTGGGTTGAGTTAGCTGGACAAAACCAACGACCAGGGCTCCACATTAGCCCTGGACAGAAACAACTGGAAATCATGGGGAGAGGCCTTTGCCCAGCAGTGGGATGACGCAAGCTAACAGTAACAGTATCAGGAAGGATATTAGATTAGAATCATATAGTAATATTGTAAATGGCCAATATTTTCAAACAATGGTTAGATTAGCATTCGGGGGCAACTGCAAAATTTTACCCGTCAAGCTTTATAAAATAAATAATTATTCAACTCATTTCACAGATACGTATACAGCGGGGCTGATGATGGTCTACTTCCGGAAGACGCAGAGGAAACTGAAGACAAATCTTTGAAACCGCCCCCTGAGAACCAAGATTCAGGTAAGTAACATAATATGTAGTCTCTATGGACCCTTTAACTCTTATCGATAAGCAAATCTCTCTATGTGAGATACTGGTATTCAGCTGCATACGGTAGACTGGAAGCCGACTGTAACGTTGTTGGGAAAAGGCTAGGCAGATGATAATTTCATGTAAAAACAAGGTGAAGAATGAAGGTTTCACACGAGTCATCCAATTGTGATGTATTATGTACCGCGTTTCTTGATAACAAACATCACATATATTTAGCCGCATAAACAAACCCAAAATGAGATTCAATTTTTGAGAAGACTCGAATGTACAAATTTTAATTTACTTATTCCCAAAGGCCGACTTTCAGGCGAAGACCCCGAATATTCCAGAAAAAAATACAACCGTCCCAGATTCAAGGAGAAAACCCGAACGAAAAACAAAACGCCTGTCTACGAAGACTACGAAAGAAAAAAACGATCTCTCAACATGACAGCAAACGTCATGGAGAACATCATAAATGACACTTTGGTCGATGACGTTAGAATCAACGAAACAACCGAACTACCGTCGGCTCTAACAACTTTAGGTTTTGCTACCCGTGCAGCGGTGAATGAAACCACAAAGGTTTACCTTGAGCCTTTCAAATTTTTGGTTACGCAAAAGACTCCTAGATTGAGCTTTTTGAGTCGCATGAAGCCAAGCAAATTGACCCCTGGTTGGGGCGGTGAATCTGAAGAAGTGGTGTCTTCTGAGGAAGATTTTTCTTCCAATTTAAAGAAGAGAATGCCTAGAAAACGGGGGACGAAGAGTATGAAAAGGAACACTCCTGATGGTAAGCTCGATAGTAATTTATTTCTAGGTAACAGCACCGTTGGTCTCGTGGTTACAAGTGTAGCTGCTTGCCGCCGTGAGTTTGATTCCCCGGTTGGGCAGTGTTATTGGGTTATTCCATTAGGAATTTCTCACTAGCAACCTGGAGATTTAAAGTTGGTCATCACCGTGTGCTTTGGGAAGCACGTTAAAATAATACCGATAAGTATAACTTTTGGAGATGTAACTTTAAACGTTTTTAGAAGTAACGTATTTGAGGCTGATGATGAATCTTCTGTTTCTTATGTGTTGATAATTTTTGTTTTTTGGTATCCGTTGAACTTAGCTCCAATTCTTATCCTTATTCACACCCTGAACTATTATATTTATCTTTGTTAAGTTATAGAATCTGACGTTACTTTGCACAAATCCATGACATTAGAACAAGTTTTTTTGCAAAATATTTAGTTATAATTTGAACTCAATAGCTATTGAAATTGAGTATACAGGTTGTAAGGGACAGCCCTCCACCAACTGATGGGGTGAATTCAGTATATCATACTAAGATGACCGGTACAAGAATTTGTTTCAGGAATGTTATAGGAATCCAATAAATTTTATTTGTTTTATTTCCTCATACTCAATGTATCGTTACCGTGGCAAAACGCACGTAGCGAACGGCAAGCGCGACGACGAGTTTGATTAACTCTGTAGCTAGGCAGAAAATGAACAGCCGATTTCACGCGTCGTTCCTTAGAGTCTTTCAACATTCACTGTTAGATTTTTTATTTTAGCCGTATTATTTGCATAAATGGAGTGAATGTAATTGTGGAATGTTATTTTACATTGAAATAAAGGAATAGTAACTGAAAAAAAAACCGGAGAAAAATTTCGGTGGAATATGATTCAAAATAAGGAGCTGAATGCACCCTGTCAGTTTGAGGACGGCTGCCCCTTACACCCTGTAGATGTGGGTGCATGGCATGCTTATTATTATTGCTTTTCCTGCATGTGCACATATTTGTGGGCGGGGGGGCGGTGCTGCATCCTGTATCCAAACCTGGAATCGCGGAATTAAAACTAAATATTTTGCATAACATTTAATATTACCTTTGTTTAAAAAATATAGGGTGACCGGTAATCTGTGACCGATACTTAAACACGTGATTGTGCTGATTATAACAAACAACTTTCCCAAAGACACACAACAGCCGTATAAAGCACGCGCATGCGCGCCCGTGACCTATCAGCTGTTGACCGCGTGATGCCGTTCTGTCTCATTACTATAGTACCGTTCAAAAGTGGGTAGGCTGAGCACTTGCGTGACTTGCAAGCCCGCTCTGTAAGCGGCGCGCGCGAATTTCATACAGCTGTTGTGTTATTGGGATAAAAGTGAACAAAAATTAAAAAAAAAAAAAACTTTGGGAAATTTGTTTGTTATCGTGAGCACAATCACGTGTTAAAGTATCGGTCACTAAATACCAGTCACCCTATATACAACATTAGTTTTAGTATATGCGAAATCTGAAACACGTGTATAGTATTTTTATGTAAAGGATCTATGTACAACATTTCAAAACTGTATCATGAAAAATAACAAAGTTATAAGCTTGTTATGTTACCTAGTTGTCCGCACTAAAACGTGGTCACCACGCGGTACAGCCGCGCGCGCGCCCCCAGCGCCGTCTTGAGCTGATAGATAATAATAATTTGGCAGTACGTACCTAAATGATTGCGATATGATTGCTCGGTATCCAACTTGTAGCCTTTTTTTTAATATTTTTGGGACAAAATATAACAATTATTGGAATCGATTCAGTTACTTATTCTGAAAAAACTATATTCAGGTTTCGCATATACTAAAAATAATGCAGAACGGATGGCCTATGGGGCCGAAAAGTTCTGAAGTGGCGACCGCGAACCGGAAGACGTTGCGTTGGAAGGCCTCCCACTAGGTGGACCGATGACCTGGTAAAGGTTGCAGGGATCCGCTGGATGCGAGACGCACGGGACCGGTCATTGTGGCGACACTTGGGGGAGGCCTATGTCCAGCAGTGGACGTCTTTCGGCTAAAATTATGATGATGATTTTTTTTTTTTTTATATTTATTTATTATATTACAATCTAGCCTAATAAGGCTAATAAGCAATTTTAATCTAACTTAATTTGCTAAAAGTAAAATTATATCTAAGAGCACGTCCATTGCGTTTACTTAGCGTCTGTTAAGGCGAAGTCACTTTGTTCTTGTGCCTATATAAATAGCTAGGTACTATATTACACTCTCGGTAAAGTCACAAATAGGTTACACTACACTAACTCAAAAGGCTTAGTCCTTTTGAGCCTTCTTACTATGTCCGTGTTATCGAGGAGCTGGACGGCCTCGACATTAACATGATGATGAAGCCGACGTTCATGAGCTTCTGCATATTTTTGAATTATACTGTTTACGAACTCTATATTCAGGTCCCGATGGATGTCGTCAATTCTTATGTACCAAGGCGCGTTCACGATGTTCTTGAGTACTATGTTCTGAAATTTCTGTATAATTTCTACATTGCTTTCTTTGGCGCAACCCCATAGTTGTATACCATAGGTCCATACTGGCATAAGGACTGATTTGTAGAGCAGGATTTTATTAGGAACTGACAACGCGGAATGCCTCTAACCAGTTCTTGCTTCTGTAACGAATTTCTAATTCTTCTCGTTTCTTTTTGACATGGGCTTTCCAGCGAAGCTTTGCGTCTAAGGTCATACCAAGATATTTGGCAGTGTTTTCGTACAGTACACTTTTGTTGTTAATATACACTGGGTTGTATTCTGATTTCTTATTAGTGAAGTCAATGTGAATGGATTTTGTTTCATTCAACTTGATCCTCCACTTTTGGGTCCAATCATAGAATTGAGTTATTGCTTTTTGTACTTTTACCACAGCTTCTTTGTGACTACATCCTGTGGTCATTATTGCGGTATCATCAGCAAAAGTAGCAATAGTTGCATTTTCTAGTTCTGGTATATCACATGTGTACAATAGGTACAGGACCGGGCCTAGTACACTTCCTTGTGGTACACCAGCTTTTATTTCTTTTAGTTCAGAATAGGCATTTTCTTGTCTTACTCTAAAGACTCTACCAGTTATATATGATTCTAATATATCTGCGAACTGTTTAGGCAAAATTGTTCTTAGTTTATAAATCAATCCCTTGTGCCAAACTTTGTCAAAAGCTTGGGCTACATCTAAAAATACAGTGGTACATACTTTCTTATCTTCAAGGGCTTTTTCAATTACTGTTGTAATTCTATGCACCTGATCTATTGTTGAATGTTTTTCTCTGAAGCCAAATTGATAGTCTGGTATGATGTTGCTATTTTCTATAATAGGTTTCAGTCGTTTTAGAAGTAATTTCTCGAAAAGCTTTGACATCACTGGCAGCAAGGAGATAGGCCTGTATGATGATGGATCTTGAGGTGGTTTCCCTGATTTGGGGATCATGATCACTTTTGCAACCTTCCATAGGTCTGGAACATGCTTTAGTCTAAAAGAAGCATTGATTATCTTAGTAAGTTTTACCAAGGCTTTTCTTGGTAGATTCTTTAGGATTTCCCCTGTGATAAGGTCATAACCAGGGGATTTTTTTGGGCTGATGTGATCTCTGATTTCCTTAGATACTTCTTTTGGTGTTACAAGTTTAATCTCTTGGTCTACTTGTGGTAGTTGTTCCCAGTGGAGATCTTGGTCAGCGCTCTCAGTTTGTGTAAAGGTTTCCTCTAAGTGTTGGGCAAACCTTGATGCTTTTTGCTCGTTACTTATTGCCCATTGACCATTTAGTTATTTTATTGGCGGTATGTGAGCAATAGGTTGTTTTTGGTTCCTTGTGGCTTTCCATAGTGAGTAATCAGTAGATCGATCATTAGTCAGTTGAAGAAGATATCTAGTCAAGTTTTCATTCCGAACTTTCTTGATTGCCTTCCTAATTTGCTTAGTTAGTCTATTTAACAGTGTCTTATCTTGGGGAAACCTGTTTCGCTGCCACTTTTTTCTCAAGGTTCTTTTTTCTCTGATCAGATCTGTTATTTCTTTAGGATAACTATTAACTTTCAAAGTTCTTTTCTTCTCGGATGTATTAGCCCAGGCAGTTTGTTGAACATCTACAATAAATTTGCTTAGTTTGAAATTAAGTTGGTGCTTCTCATTTATGAATATATTTAGGTCTATTTTATTTTCTAAGTCTATTTAAAAGGATTCCCAGTCTGTGAACTTGTTCACGAGAAACGGATTTCCTTCTCTCTGTTTGAAATGATCACTAATATATAAAATTATTGGTGAGTGATCAGAGTTCATATTAAATCCTTCTTCGGCACTTATAAAGTCAGAGGATATACCTTTATATATAAAAAAGTCAATTAAGTCTGGAATTTTTCTTGAGTCTGTTGACCAATATGTCGGTTTTCCAGTTGATAGAACCTCTGATTTGGTTTCTTGTATGGCACTTAGTAGCTCTCTGCCTTTTGTTGTAGTTAGTCTGGAGCCCCAATAGGTATTCTTGGCATTGAAGTCTCCACCTAATATAAATCTATTTCCAAGTCACGCTAAGAGTGTCTGGTATTGCTCTTTTCTTAGTGCGTATTTTGGGGGGATGTATATAGCTGCTATAGTAACCGAGTCGTATCTTTTCATTTTGATAGTTACACCGATCACTTGCATTTCCTGATCTTCACATTTGGTCTGTTCATAATGATGTATGTTTTCTCTAACTATGACGGCGCTGCCTCCTCTCGCAGTGTTATCAGGATGCAATGCATGATATATCTTGTAACCTTGAAATTTGACAAATGATTGCCGTGTAAAATGTGATTCTGATAATAAGCATATGTCTATGTTTTCTGTATCTAGGACTACTTGTAACTCATGTTGGTGTTGCAGCAGTCCATTAGCATTCCAAGCCATGATCTTGAGGTTATCAATCATTTTCGCAGATGAATAGGAGCTTTTTTGGCACTCATTTCTAGTTTTTTAAGCCGTTCATCAAATGTTGACATTAGACTTAAAATTTTGTCGAGTTTTGATTCCGAACTTGTTTCCATATTGTTTGTAACTGCTTGAGAGTACGAGGACAGCTTAGATGGTTGGTGGGTCATTCCCTTCTTTTCATTAGCTACTTTAGCAGCTGATGGTTCGGTATGCTTCTTTGGTTGGGATGGAGTTTGCTTTTTAGTGTATTTACTTTTGAATACTTGCATCTCCTTTGCTACTATACATCCTCTATAGTTGGCTGGATGTGGCTCACCACAATGGACACATTTTGGTTTCTCCTGTGCCGGTTTCACGCAGTCTCTTGTGAGGTGTTTGCCCGTGCACTTGACGCACCTTGGTTCTTTCGAACAGTACTTCTGAGTGTGCCCATAGGCTTGGCATCTTTTGCATTGTGGAACTAGCTTAGATGCTCTAAGTGGGTGGATTTCAACTTTGCACCCTAGAATATTGTTGATTCCATAAACTTTGTTTATATCTTCATCTTTTTCAAATGTCAACATAAACATATTGAGTGGTTCTTTTTTCCTCCAACTTAATTTGCTTACAGCACTTTCAATTTTGTAGCCCTTGTTTTTCAGGTACTCTACAATTATTTCTGGCTGGCATGTATGATGCAGCTTTTTGACCATCACTCGTATTCGTCTGGCTTGTTTGTTCTCATACGAGTGCCAGAGTGAATTATTTGAACTTAGTAACCTCGTAATCTCTCTATAGGCATCTTCATTGGTTGCATTTATTTTGACGCTGTCCCCGTTCATCATTTTTATGGTGAACCTGTCGCCCTGAGTACTGGCTATTGAGTCATAGAATGACTGGTAATCTTTAATGTTACCTTGTTCATTATTGGCATTTTGTTGGGAGGGGGGAGTCAGCGTACGGTTCATCTTGCGTTTTTTCCTTTTATTTTCTATCCTAATCCACTCCGTTTCTCTGGCTAGTTCATCCTTGTCCGTCTCATATTCGATAGGTTTGGGTGAACTTTCTTTGTTGACCTTTTCAGTGGCCTTATTTTTCTCTTTTTCAGCTTGGTGTTTCAAAATTTCCCGTAACTTGTCCATTTCGGTTTTAAGCTCCATTATTTGACTTTGTAACTCCTCTCGCTTTGTCTTTTCTTCGCTGTAATACTTATACAGCTCATGTTCCAGATTGGTAGTTAATTTTATTGTCTGCGTTTGCGAAGCCATGTCGGTGAAAGATGTCTTCGCCTTAACAAATGTTGTGATGATCAAGCATGTTTCGCACAAACAGTATCTGGGTCATCGCGACCACTTCGACCGAACTGATGACGCACGGATCGGCTACACTGTTGTGTTGCGTATGCACTTTGCTAGCTAGAGCACGCGAACGCGAGAGGCACGTCCGTCCACTAAGTAAGAACGAGCTGACTGACCGATGACTGACTGATGATGACTGACTGACTGATGATGATGATGATGATATACATATCTCCCCAGTTACCAAAGAAACAATAATAGACGACGCAGATGATGGCATAACAAAATCAATCTACGAAATGTATTACAAACATCGCCCAAGAATCCGTTACCGACCTTCGAGTTCTGAAGAAAAGATGATAAAGAAGAGAAAGAAAGTCAGAAGAACGAAGGAGAAGAATGATTATGATTACGAAGTTGAACAGACTACGCTGAGGTACTCCAGGAACAAGAATAAAAAAGGAAGGTGGGTTTAAGATTTTTTTTTCTTTTTTACATTTTCTAACATAATTAGCAACCGAAACTGCCGAGCGTGATATATAAGGTCTATTCATTTGCGAAATATTTTCAGAGAATCATCTAACAGCTATAACGAAGCCTAGATAGTCTAAGCTGTTATAAATAAATAAATAAAAAATAAATAAAAATTCAAGGGATTTTTTTTTATCTGAGTATATTTTTTTATAAAAATAAATAATTTAAAATTACTTAACCCACAAAATAAATACTGGCTCCTTATTTTTAAACATCCATACGCTAGTTTAATTCGTCGTAATTACCTACCGTATTTACTAACCTTTATTTAAAATTTTACAAATTATTTTACATTTCTAAATATTCCTTAAAAAAATATTAAAAAAAAACATTTAAAAATATAAAAAATTGTAGCCCACCGGTATCGGGAACAGGGTCCAAGTTACCGGCGGTCAGGGCTCCAGAGAGAGGAACCTCCTAACAATACGAGCCGTGTCCAGAAGTACCGCTTTCTGAATCAAGCCCTTGATCCAGCTGCCTAACGAGAGCCTCCTCAGGTATTGGTCGAGGATCTTGGCAATTAAGCCATGGGCTGATACGACTATCGGCACAATGATCGCTGAGTCCACATCCCACATGTCGACAACCTCGCGAGCCAAGTCAAGATACTTGATTTTCTTATCTTTCTCGGCTTTCACCTACCGTCATTGTTAGAATATGGGAGTAAAGATTTTATGCAAAAAGAATCAAAAAGTAAAAAAAAAAATAATAATAATAATTTCGTAAAAACAAAAAACCCAGAGAATTATTTTTTTCGTAGTTATGGTGACTTTACGACATAAAGAAGTTACACTTAAAATATTTCGTGTATGAATAGTTAGACCTTATATGTTTAAAAAACCCTGTACGAGAGGGTATTAATAGGTATCGTGAATTGATTTTACAAGGTGTAAATGGTCCCTTCACGAAGCTATCAACCAAGTATTCTGTTCATCAAACTAAGTAACCCTACGCAAAAATTATTGCTGGGAAACGACTTTTTTTTTTGGGTGAAATATGGCGTTTTATTGTAAAACTCAATACAACGCATTCAAAACATTTTGCTAATGGATGCATTGAATTGTAAACGGTCATGGAGGTATTGAAAGTGTAGTTATAACCTTAAAAACTAGTATTTAAAAAAAAAAGTTGGAACTTTGACCCCCAATATCTCCGTAACTAGAAGGTTCCCAGGTGTTGCCCAGAACAAAAAAATGATCGCAAAGACGGGGAGCCCCGAACAAGGGGTCCGTAACTTAACTTCGAGAGTCATATTTTCGATTAATGGTAAGTCGACTGAACGATTGTTCGAATGGAATTTATTGCAACCTTTTATCGCCAAACACTTCTTCGACTGAAGAGTACGTATTTGAATATCGAAGATTAAAATACCTACGCTTAAAATACCAATGTTCAAAACATCGAAAATTTAAATATCGATTATATCAAAATGTCGAAAATTGTTATACCTACGCTTAAAACGTCGAAGATTGAAATGCCGAGTGATTAAAATTTCGAATGATTCAAAATATCGAATGAAATTATGCCTAAGTTCAAAATATCAACATTTAATACATTTGTTCATAATATCTACGTTAAAAATACCTACTAGTTAGAATACCGAAAAATTAAATTATAGAGGCAGTATGAGTGTATTCATAAATGTAGGTAGATGTGAAATAAAAATACTACTTTTGCTTCGTCCACATTTACGTACACGCACGCCGGATAAAATAATAAAATTTTGATTTTTCAAGACGAAGGGGTATGGCAGCTGATATGCCGTTCATCATGACTAATGGAAGACGCGAGAGTAGAGGAGACAGAGAAAGAGACCACTTGGAACTCGCAGAGGATGGTAGACGAGGCAGGGACAAGATACTGGCTGAAGATGGACAGAAAGGTACAGATCCTAAAAAAAGTATAGTTAATAACATAACATCACGCCTGTAATCCCCAAAGGGTTAGGCAGAGGTGTACATAATAGCACACCCACATTTCGCCAGTTATGTTTAAGTCGCATGTAATAGGGGGCGGGCCTATTGCCATCGAGACGGCACAAATCCGTGGCTGTTACTGAGAAATTCCTGATGGAAAAACCCAAAAACAATTTGCCCGACCCGGGAATCGAACCCAGGATCTCTTGGTGAGCAGTCGACCAACGAGGTCTTACCAAAACATATCCCGCTACCCAGTAACTGGGCTATGGAGGTCAGATAGACAGTCGTACCATGTAAAATACTGTTAAATATATGCTACATTCGGTAAGACTGGAAGCCGACACCAACTAGGCTAGAAATAGGCTAGAAGATGCTAGAGGAGCTTTCATTTAATTTATCATGTTTGTTAGAGAGATTTGATCCTTATGATTGAACCGATAGGGTCGATTGATACCGTAAAATACAGGGTGTTATTTTTTTGGAATTTAGCTGGTTCGATTCCTGAATGCGGCAAGCGAATTTTCAAAAATCTTTGAATGCAGTGTTATGGCTTTTTTTAAAATAAAGGAACGATTCCTTTGAGTAAAATTTGCTATCTCCAGTATTTAGAGTACTTTCCCAACAAGTGGCGTTGAAAAATTCCACCATGTATACAACATAAGTTTTAGTATATGCGAAACCTGATACACGTGTCTAGTATTTTTATGTAAAGAATCTATGTAGAAAATTTCAAAACTGTATCATGAAAAATCACAAAGTTATAAGCTTGTTCTGTTCCCTAGTTGTCCGCACAAAATCGTGGTCACCACGCAGCGCGCGCCTCCAGCGTCGTTTTGAGCTCATTGATAATAATAATTTGGCAGTAGGTACCTAAATTATTGCGATAGGTACTTAAAGTCGCTCGGTGTCCAACTTTTAACTTTTTTAAATATTTTTGGGAAAAATATAACATGCCTTAAAAATTATTGGAATCGATTCAGTTACTTATTCTGAACAAACTATATGCAGGTTTTGCATATAGTAAAAATAATATTGTATAAAAGACTAGCTTAAGCCCATGGCTTCACCCGCGTGTAGTTCGGTAATAATTGTCCAAAAGGATCGTAGTACCGAGATAAAAAGTATCCTGTGTTATTCCAGGTTATAAGCTATCTGTATGAATGAGGAGCTCGTGACTGAATAATAACAGCCGCTCGGGTCGATCTTTAGGTGAAGCCGTGCTTGCCTAGGTTGGTCTGTGGATGGGTCCCATAACATACCGAGTTTCCTCCGTGCCTCGGATAGCACGTTAAGCCGTTGGTCTCGGCTGTCATTTGTAGATCTTTGACAGTCGTTACAGGTAGTCAGTGGCCCAAAAAGTCTAACAACCAGTCTTACCAAGAGGTATCGTATTACCCAGTACTAACTGGGTTGTGGAGGTCAGATAGGCAGTCGCTCCATGTAAAATACTGGTATTCAGTTGCATCCGGTTAGACTGGAAGCCGACCCCAATATAGTTGGGGAAAAAGGCTAGGCCGATGATGATGAAGCTATCTGTATGCTAAATTTCATCCAAATCCGTTCAGTAGTTGTTGCGTGTAAAACATCCATCCGTCTATCCTCACGAACTTTCGCATTTATAACATTAGTAGGATGTTTATTTGCAGATATTCCTGGACAATCTTCGGTACCACATTCAAGAAAACGGAAAGATAGCGGTATGGAAGTTCAAGATTATTCTGAAGAAGAAGATGTTGACAATCTGGAGAAAGAGATTGGTGATGGGAGACAGGAATATAATAGGAGAAAGAGGTGAGGTTTACGTGATATAACATCCCTACTCCGAAGGGAGGGGCGAGGAGCTCGATCGCGGCTAATAACAGCCACACAGGTCGATATTTATGTTAAGCCGTGCTTGCCTAGGTTGGTCCGTGTATGGGAACACCGATTATTTATTTATTTATTTAACACTAAGCACAAAAGTACCTAGGCGGACTTAATGCCATAGGCATTTTCTACCAGTCAACCTTAATTACATGCGGAGATTCCACCGTGCCTCTGAAAACACGTTAAGTCGTTGGTCCCGGATGCGATATATAAATCTTTGGCAGTCACATGCGATTCGTCCCTCCTCATCACATGTCCATACAAAGACAGTCGATTCCCTTTCAACTTTTCTGTAACTGGTGCAACTTTTAAACTTCCTCTAATGTACTCGTTCCTTATCTTATCCATTCATATCACACCATACATCCACCTCAACATTCTAATCTCCGCTACATGCAATCTTCTTTCATCCATCTTCTTCACAGCCCAGCATTCCGATCCATACACTAACCCTCCTTGGGAATGTTAAGCACTAACCACACAAAAAGAAAAACTATAATTATGTATTTTTATGACTTCAGAATGCTGCCAAAAGAAGATGAGGCGCCGTTACCAAATGCAGGAGGATCCTTTGAACCGGTGGAAGACCTGGATTTCATCGTCACTCTTCGACCAACACAGATTCGGACATTTGTAATCTGGTTCGATAACAGTAGGAAGAATAAATAATACATGAAATGTAGGATCGATCTTTTCCTTAGATATTGTTAGTTTTTCTCAAATAATTTTAAACAAGGAGCGGTCTGACTGGACTAAGACAGATATTTTATTTCATTTTACATTCTTGTTCATCTCGGATCGATGACTCAGATTTGTCCGATCAGTAAGTACGTAGTAACCTGGTGGCCTACCATGACGTCTTAAAGCAGGAGTAATTCCAGTGTGGGAAAGAGAGGGCGCTAGACGACCTGTGTAGCTCTGTCTCTTTCCCACACTGGAAATACTTCTACTTTAAGACGTCATAGTAACTCCCCTGGACAGCTCTGTCGTTTGCCTCATTCAAGTCCTGGAGGGTACAATTAGTTGTGCATGACGGGCTGGAGAGGTGTGGCATATCGTGTGTTGGTTCGCCACACTCGCATTGTGTCCGAAATGGGACCATTATACCCCATCTAACGAAATTGGGGCTGCAGCGGACAACTTGATCAAGCAGTCTGATTAAAGATATCCTTATCGGCCACTGTGACCAGGGGGTAGTTTTTCACCGTTGTTCGCATTAGGACAGATTCGCTTTAAGACAGATTCGCTTTACGACAGATTTGCTTTACGGCAGAAGTACAGTGAACTAGATTATCTATATCGAGTTCACTGTACTTATTAATAATACATTAGACACGTACAACAAAAATGCTATTTATTATTTATCTTACGATACATACCTATTGTAGACAATTGTGTCTACCTGGGACAAACGGTCCAGTTAGGTAGGTCTAACTTCGAGAAAGAGAATCCGACTCGGCTGGGCAGCGTTCGGGAAGTTGCGTGGTATCTTCTCGTCCAACTTACCGCAGGGTCTCAAGACGAAAGTCTATGACCAGTGTGTGTTGCCAGTGATTACATGAGGAACCGAAACGTGGTCGCTCACAATGGACCTCATCAGAAGGCTTAAAGTCACTCAAAGGGCAATGGAGAGGGCTATGCTCGGAGTTTCCTTTCGTGATCAAATCAGAAATGAGGACATCCGCAAGAGAACTAAGGTTACCGACGTAGCCCGAAGAATAGCTAAACTTAAGTGGCAGTGGGCAGGGCACATTGCTCGCAGAACGGATGGCCGATGGGGCCGAAAAGTTCTGGAGTGGCGACCGCGAACCGGAAGACGCTGCGTTGGAAGCCTCCCACTAGGTGGACCGATGACCTGGTGAAGGTTGCAGGGTTCCGCTGGATGCGAGTCGCACGGGTCCGGTCAATGTGGCGGCACTTGGGGGAGGCCTATGTCCAGCAGTGGACGTCTTTCGGCTGAAATGATGATGATGATGATGATGACATACCTATTTATATTCTATTCAGCCTGCACAAGCGTTCTACACATTCCAGAACCGAAATTTTGTTTCACAGTGCACTAATAATAATCATGTCACTAACGACCGCATGGAGGTATGGCAGAGTAAGGAGCTTCACGGACGCTTTTTCGGGGCCCTGCATGGGCCCGATGTAGACCTATCAGCGTCCGTAGCCTGGCTACGTTCCGGGGACCTCTTCGGAGAAACCGAAGGTTTTGTCTGTGAAATTATGGATGAAGTTATGATGACGAATAACTACCGGAGATTTATTGTGAAGGACGGTACGGTTGACATATGTCGGGCATGCCACCGTCCAGGCGAATCAATCCGTCACATTATCTCCGGGTGTTCTCGTCTGGCTAACGGAGAGTACTTGCATAGACACAACCTTGTAGCCAGGATTATCCATCAGCAACTTGCTCTAAAATACAACCTTGTGGAATCGGAAGTGCCGTACTATAAGAATATCTCGAAAATGGCAGTATCACATTGTACTGGGATCAATCCATCATCACTGACAGGACTATTGTAGCCAATGAGCCTGATATAGTGGTGGTGGATCGATCAGAGCGGCGCGCAATGATTGTTGACATAACGGTCCCGCATGATGAGAACCTCGTGAAAGCCGAGAAAGATAAGAAAATCAAGTATCTTGACTTGGCTCGCGAGGTTGTCGACATGTGGGATGTGGACTCAGCGATCATTGTGCCGATAGTCGTATCAGCCCATGGCTTAATTGCCAAGAGCCTCGACCAATACCTAAGGAGGCTCTCGTTAGGCAGCTGGATCAAGGGCTTGATTCAGAAAGCGGTACTTCTGGACACGGCTCGTATTGTTAGGAGGTTCCTCTCTCTGGAGCCCTGACCGCCGGTAGGTTGGACCCTGTTCCCGATACCGGTGGGCTCCAATTTTTTATATTTTTAAATGTTTTTTTATATATTTTTTTAAGGAATATTTAAAAATGTAAAATAATTTGTAAAAATTTAAATAAAGGAAAAAAAAATCATGTCAATTTTTATATCTTTCTCCTTTAACTTTAAACTACGCTGTTTTCCTTTACAATAGATTTCTACCCTTTTTAAATTTTTTATCATGATATTTGGCTTCCTTTTTAAGTAATTGTATGAACCGATACAACGCCGGTTTCAAAGGAATTCTGTTTTTAAGGCGATCATAGTCCATGTCACCCTTCAAGTGGGTTATTAATTCTGAATCCTTATTTGTAGAAACTAAATGTATTAGTAGTAATTAATTCCATCCATTGCTTTGAGAAAAAGTCCCTGAATGCTAATTCTTCAGAAGCATTCACTGATTCAACACGACTGTATTGTACAGTCGTTCGTCGTTCTGCCGTAAAGCGAATCTGTCCTAATGCGAACAAGGTAATGGACGGAATACTTAATTAGCATGCCATGCACCCAAACCCAATGATATTATAAATAAAAAGAGGTAGATATCGCACTAAAACGCGCAAATTGTTGCAGACAAATGTCTCTTTCTGTATCATACGTTCCGTATTATCTATCGCAGTCGTAACAACGCAACGATATTTTAACAACGCTCAATACATATATATGTTCATATTTGAACGTAGCGTATCTTTCTTTATATTAATATCATTGCCTAAGTGTTTGAGCTCTCGAGGTATTTTTTTTTAATAACTGACGAAAAATTTGCGGGGTTCAGAATGATGTACTCAATACGTGGTAACCGTTTCCACCCTGTATTGAACGTAAATTAAATAAAGGCTAAGTTTATAGTATTAAGTAGAAATAAGCCAATTTCTATTTTTGTATCTTTGTTATTAAGGCTAATTTCATAGTTAAAAACTAATAATGTTATAGTACCTATTGACCGCCACGGACGTCTATGAACGTCAAATTAAAACGCCTCGGACGGCTTGGCACGTCAAAAATGACACTGTTTTAAAGCGCTAACAATTTGACGTCCATAGATTTCATATTATATTATTTCATAGATATTCATATTTCTATTTTGATACCCAGAGTAATTTTCAATCCAGTTAAAATTATTTTAAAAGTAAGGTAGGTACTCGAGAAATCAAAGATTATTTTAAAGATTTTATTTTTAATAAAAGTTTTATTTTTATTTTGTATGAGCATGTTATTGTAAATAAAGTTATTCATGTGTTTCGTTTTTATTTTATTTTGAAAACCAATAGGACTGGACGTGGCGTGCACTCAAGCCATTTTATGCTTTATCTTTATTACAAAATGCATAGTATCGTTTGAAAGACGCACGGCCGCTCGCGGCGCCGCGAGACGTCACGCGGCTCGAGTCTGGGCATCAGGCATTTCCTAATGGAGAACAAGCATAAAATTACTTGACAGTGACACGCCACGTCGCGTCGCGTCACGTCTCGGTGAGAACTAAATATTACGTTTCAAATATTCCTTACAAAAAAAACAATATAAAAAAAAAACATTTAAAAATATAAAAAAATGCAGCCCTCCGCTATCGGGAACAGGGTCCAAGCTACCGGCGGTCAGGGCTCCAGAGAGAGGAACCTCCTAACAATACGAGCCGTGTCCAGGAGTATCGCGCACTGAATCAAGCCCTTGATCCAGCTGCCTAACGAGAGCCTCCTCAGGTATTGGTCAAGGCTCCTGGCAAATAAGCCATTGGTACTATCACACAATGATTGCTGAGATCACAACCATGTCGACAACCTCGCGAGCCAAGTCAAAATACTTGATTTGCTTACCTTTTTCGGCTTTCACGAGGTTCTCATCATACGGAACCGTTATGTCAACAATCATTGCGCGTGACTCTGATCGATCCACCACCACTATATCAGGCTTATAAATGTTAAACTAAATATTATTATTTTTAGATAGACTAGAATAGGTCTTTATTTCCTTAGAATGTATGTACATAAAAGTATGTTGTTAAATTATATAATAGGATCCATGTACATTCTGCATTAAGATAGTAGGAGCATCAATAGCGCTAGCGTTGAACGTGATTATAAGAATAATCTTCATCATCATCAGACTAAAATCTAAATCCGTTAGTGACGAGCCTCAGAACGGCTATTTAAAATTTACGTTAATGGAGTAAAATACTTACATAAACAAACTAACATTGCGAATGGGTTGCCTGATAAAGTTAGGTCAAGGCTTTTTAAAAACAAAACGAAATCAAAATTGAATTAAAGTAATTAATTTAATTAGAGTACAAGGCATCAGCAGTTTGTCATCTTTTTGTCCCTACTACAGGGTTGTAAGTTATAAATAAATAAATTGATACTATATGTCCACTCATTTATTTTCTTATTAAAATATGTATTAAAAGAACAGATAGGTAATTTTATTACAAAAACGATGGCATAACGTTCGGTTGTCTAAGTAAAAAGCGGTCAAGCCCCACGGTTGTCGCAATTTTGAATCGTCTTCACTTAATATCAGGCAACACATTTCGCCAGTTATGTCTAACTCCCAAGTATTGAGGGGCGAGGCTGTTGCCATTAACTGGGCACAAATCTAGACTCCGTGTATGCTACTGAGAAATTCCTGATGGAAAAACCATGATCATGAATATGACCAATATTGATCTCATGCACTGGCTATTTTACTTTACGGTAATTTTATTGAGTAGCTTTCGCTAGGGTACGTCTGGTTGAATGGGGATGTTGGTCGTATCAGCTCATAATGTCAACTTCTCAAAATGACAACCGGACGCAAAATGTCCACTTCTCACAATGTCAACGTCAACAAAAAGAGGCGCGGGAAAAGAGCACATGGAAGGAATTGGGGGAGGCCTTTGCCCAGCAGTGGGACAGTACAGGTTACAAAAAAAAAATTAAGTCTTCAGATAACTTATCTTCATAAGCCCCTTGGTATATGTATTGTGTCTATTACCACATTCAATATACCTAAGTTAAAGTAGAAACTACGTGGAGTTGTCATTAAGCGAATTTGTCATTTTAAGAAGTTGACATTGTGAGAAGTGGACATTTTGCGTCCGGTTGTCATTTTGAGAAGTTGACATTATGAGCTGATACGATGTTGATTAGGGGTCATTCTTTAAACACGTGAGGTACAAACAGGGGGGGAAGGTAAAAAAATCCTATTATTCACGAGGGGAGGGGATAGAGTGACAATCACGTGTATTTTTTTCCTGCGACATACAAAGACTTATAAAGAAAATGTGTGACTTGAAAAATACTTTTCTTTTTTCCTAAAAAAAAAAACGTTGTCCACACACTAGGAATTTCTCCTGTATCGTGGGTGCGTTTACACTCACTTACACAAACAGTCGGGGACCCGGAACAACTACCTGTAGGCCATACAAATATTTGTTCCGTGCGGGAATCGAACCAGCGACACGCAGCGCAGCAGTCAATCACTCAGCCACTGCGCCAACCACGCCGTCGAATATACACGTTTCATTTATCAATATCGGATTGAATTTAATTGTGACCACGTAAAAACCTGACTAAGCGACTCTGTGACATTTTTTTTAACGTTCATCTTTTCCATAATAAAAAATACACATGATGCTGGGAGGGGTGAGAAGGCGTGGCCTAAAATCTCTCGCTGTATCGCCAACGGGGAGAGAGGGGTACAAAAGTGGCCTAAAACTTCACGTGATTAACGGATGGCCCCTTACGGTGACCGGTATTACCTACCAATTTGGCATTGGTAGGTAATACCGGTCAGGGTAGGTCTGATGGAATAGGAAAAGCTAGTGGACCAAGATCCACGTAGAGAAGTCAATGGGACCACAAGATCTCCCTCCATAGGTAGTGATAGTAGTCAAATAAGCTGCACCCTTTATGCTCTAAAACCAAATTCCTCTACAATAGTATATGCTATGGCTTCAAAACTTTTTAACAAACTACCTGATCAAATTTTATCAAGCAACAACATGAAGCTAAGCGAATATCTCAATGAAAAATTAAAATAATATTTATATAAATTTAAATCTGTCTGTAAAATATTGTTCCCTTATGATATTGGTAGTTTTTATTGACATAATTATTGTATTGTATATTGCGTCTATTATTATATAAGATTTGATTGATTTTGATTGTGACTAAATAATGTGTGCTTGTTTATGTGCAGTCTTAATTTATTGACATATTATTATTGACATATTTAGCATGACATTGTGACATATACTACATAGTTTCAACTTTATATTTTGATTTTTATGTTTGTTAATTGACATTTAAACTACAATATTTTGTATGCCTCAATCAATCAAAGCATTTATTTCAAATAGGCCAGTTACAGGCACTTTTGAATAGTCGAAACAAAGCCTTCTGGCGGGACAGTATGAACCAACGTTTATTTATATAACATCAGTATATTTGTTTACCCTATGTTCACAAAATCAATAAATGAATGAATGAATGAGTGATTTGGGTCTGCAGGTTGTTCAAATGAAATACACTTGTTGTTTTTATTAACGCCGAAATCTTCTTAGTTCTTGAAATCTTGAATCTTCAAACTGGTATTCTTCTTTGGTTGTTTGTATCTTCAAAGTTAGATTGTGCTCTGTCTGTTTGTCATGATAGTTTTATAAGAGTAGAGCCAAACACTGTTTTAAGCTTTCACGGTTTACAACTAAACTAATACTTTCACTTACGGGTTATCTTCCGTGATTGTAGATGATTGATGATTGTTGATTCGTGATTTGAGAGGGTAGCAGTAGCGAAGGGTCAATTTTTGTAAGAGGGAGTACATATCTTTAATTTGATCATATTATTTATCTATAATAGAATACTGCCATTTTTCAAAGGGAAGCCGGTAGGAATCGAGTTCTATGGAACCTTCGAAACAGGAGGGTAGACAGATTTGTCTGCGGACTCACAGTATCACCAGGTTTGTTGGAGTCCTTATTGCGATGCCGGCTGCTACTTTTGAGCTTACTCAAAAATAAAATCCGAAATATCGAAAGCTCAAAACAATGAACATTCACGGAAGATATCCCGTAAGTGACAGTACAAGTTTAGTTGTAAACCGTGAAAGCTTAAAACAGTCGTCGATGATCTAGTCTAAATGCGACTCAGTTAATGAAGTTTATTTTACGCTGTGTACTTATTCTTTGGAGGACTGTGTACTTATTATTATTTAGCCACGAGCTCCTCCAAAGAATGGTAGGTTGGTCCGTGTACCCATTACATATCAGTTCCTCTGTCCCTCGGAAAGCCGTTGGTCCCGGCTGTCATTTTTAGATCTGTGACAGAAGTTACAAGTAGTCAGTGGCCCGAATGTCTGACAGCCAGTATTACCAAGGGATATCGTATTACTCAGTACCTGGGAGGCAGTTGCTCCATGTAAAATACTAGTATTCAGCTGCATCCTGTTAGACTGGCAGCCGACCACAACATAGTTGGGAAAAGGCTAGGCAGATGATGATGATATGCTTTGTACAATTTGTTTACAAATTCGCTTTCCAATTCACTGGTGACCACTGAAATCCAACGCTGTGCTGTGGCCCCCCATAGCACAGCATCATGCTGAGTGGTAACCTGCTTGTCGCAGTCACGACGTGCAAGCTGTAAACATTTATTTTTCCTTTTGTTCTAGCCTGCTGTATTTAGACAGTATTCCACAAACTGATGGGCTGAATTCAGTATATCATACTAAGATGACCGGTACAAGAAATTGTTTCAGGAATGTTATGGGAATCCAATAAATTTGATTTGTTTTATTTTCTCATACGCAATGTATCGTTACCGTGGAAAAACGCACGTAGCGAACGGCAAGCGCGACGAGTTCGATGAACTCTGTAGCTAGGCAGGAAGTGAACAGCTGATTTCACGCGTCGTTTGTTAGAGTATTTCAACATTCATTGTTGGTTTTTGATTTTAGCCGTATTATTTACATAAATGGAGTGTTGCGTACAGGGAATGTAATTTTACATTGTAATGAATGCACCCTGTCAGTTTATGGAGGACTGTCCCTTACACCCTGTATTATTGGTTGTATGATTATTATTTCTTCTTTCACTTCGTTCCGCGATAATCCAAATTGAACCTTACATGCCCAAATAAAGCCCTATTGCCCATAAAAAGTTCCAAGGCAAATTGTATGGTTGTCGTTGTTCACTTCTGTTCTTCTCTTCCGAGTCTTCCAAGAATATTCTTCACCAATACTCTTCTTAGTGGCGACCGCGAACCGGAAGACGTTGCGTTGGAAGGCCTCCCACTAGGTGGACCGATGACCTGGTGAAGGTTGCGGGGATCCGCTGGATGCGAGTCGCACGGGACCGGTCAATGTGGCGTCACTTGGGGGAGGCCTATGTCCAGCAGTGGACGTCTTTCGGCTGGAATGATGATGATGATAATGATGACATCATGTCCCTGCGACAAATACACATTTTTTGTTTCTTCTTTTATTTCGTTCCGCGGCAATCCAAATTGAACTTTACATGCCCAAATGAGGCCCTATGCTCATAAAAAGTTCCGCAGCAAACTGATGGTTATCGTTGTTCACTTCAGCCCCCGTAGCATGACCACCGTAGACAAGGATTTCTTTGACGGAAGAATCGACAAAATGACAGATTGTTTCGACACAATGACAGATTTCTTTGCTTTCTTTTCTTTTTCTTTCTTTCTGTGGTTGTGGGGATGCGCTGGATGCGAGTCGCACGGGACCGGTCAATGTGGCGACGTGGGAGGCCTCTGTCCAGCAGTGGACGTCTTTCGGCTGGAATGATGATGTTACTCTTCTTTCTTCCGCTGAAAAAAAGACCGATCTTTCGATCGTTTACGTTTTTGACGTCCGTAAAGAAATATGGATCAATTTTTATTTTTTGGCGGCCGTATCTTTCCTCTTTTTTACAAAAACAAACTGAAAACGTGACTCACAAGTCTCTTTTTTCTTGTGTTACAATCTAGCCGCTGTCATGTAACTTAGAAAATATATTTTTTAACGGCCATCATAAATTTTTTCAACGGCGCGACTCATTTATTTTTTTCATGTAAATTTTTCTTTTTTACAAGTCTGTTAATTATTAACTAATATGTACATTATTAGCTACGCTCGTCCCCTCGATTATTTTTATTGCTTTGCAAGTATCATTCGGAAGCATTTCGAAATTATTTATAAAAAAAAAATATTTGACAAAAAGTACCTTAATTCATTAGAAATTAAAACTAAAATCAAATATAGCCACTTAGAATTTAGACAATTTCACTTATAAACAATTAAATACACTAAAACCCCCTTAGTTTCATCAAAAATTCTTCAGACAAATCTCACCCGATTTCCTAATCAGTATTCAAACAAAATTCTACCCTTATTTTCTCTACATAAGTGTCAAAATTCCATACACATATCCTGGGTTCCAAATACCATAATCTATCTCTGTTTTAAACCGAGAGAACGAGCGAACACGCCTTAAGACTAAGAACAAACATTATTTTATTTACAAAAAGAATAAAATAGAACAAAAAAATCTAGCGATTAACAGCTATGATTAATCCTGTCAAGCGATCATTTTATAGATGAGCCATAGACTGAGAAATGTGGCCTTATATTCTCTCTACATTTCTTGAATGAATACAAAGTGTTGTTATATAATCTGTGGTGTTATGATTCGACCCCAAAAGCCATATTTTGACGAGCAATCCATTGCTTATTGAAAAAAAATTAAGCTACTTTTAATATAATAGAAAACTAAAAGACTAAAATAACTAGTTTATGTGTACTGCTAAAAAAATTACAACGCGATTAGGAGCTTTGAAGTTTACATCTATGGAAGCTGGCATAGTCACCTCACTTCTATGTTAATTTTCCTTTACAGTTTGCGGAGCACAAAGAAATTGAATTATATGGGTAGAGGAGACTTAGACAAAATGTCCATTGTTGTTTTTAAATAACTCATCGAATTAAAACTACACTGACATACATCACACTTGTAAGGTTTTTCACCAGTGTGTTTTTGAATGTCTTGTTAATAAAACTACGCTGAAATGCGTCACATTTGTAAGATTTTGCACCAGTGATTTGAATATGTTTTGTGAAAAAAATATTTTTTATAAATCTACGCTGAAATCCATCACACTTGTAAGATTTTGCACCAGCAGTATTTGAAAATTTTGTTAAAGATTTTTTTTTTACTAAACCTACGATGACACACACCACACTTGTAAGGCTTTTCATAAGTGTGTATTCGAATATGTTTTGTTAAATTACCCTTTTCACTAAAACTAAAAACTCGGCAACTTTTTTTTAAGTGTTTTCTTCTACCTATTATTTTATTACTTAGGCTTCATTACCAGCTGACAGCGTTGAGGAGTTTTTTTATGACCTTTTATAGTTTGTTGTTAGTTTACTTATTTTAGTTTATTTAATAGTTTTTAATCAATAATGAATAAAAATTTATAAAATAAATATTTTTTTTAAACAATTAAATAGTTTACTCAACTGAATAATATAATA
Source organism: Noctua fimbriata (assembly GCA_905163415.1). NCBI lineage: Eukaryota > Metazoa > Arthropoda > Insecta > Lepidoptera > Noctuidae > Noctua > Noctua fimbriata. The sequence goes on from LR990951.1 coordinate 2,823,367, forward strand.
TGGTTTATTTAAAGTATTTTTTTGTGGGCCTCAACGTAGAAGAAAAATCAAAATAGCGCTGAAGTTGTCTATGCCACTTCAATGACAAGTCCTTTTTATTAATCAACATTTTCTCTATTTTAGCTCTAAGACATGACTATACATAGTCGGATTTATATTCGGAGATTTTTTCTTTGCCTAGCTGATTTTTCTACCCAAGTATTTACGAAAAACCCTATTGTATATAAAAAGGCGCACTCCCCATTCCATGGCTCACCCTTACATCCATTCCTAACCGCAGAGCAAAAACATTATATTGTAAAACGAGACAAACAACTAAAAACGAACCTAAACTAGATAAAACATATTTTGAAAAACATTGAAATCTCTTTTACAGACTTGAAATATCCATTTACACGTTTTTAGTAACAAGTAGAAACTAAATTCTTGTTTTAAATACATATACAAGGTGTAACATAATAGACGCAAGCCTTCCCGTGTGGTCTCTTGGACCATGAAACTGAACAACTTTTGTTCTACGAGTTCACAATATGTTTAGAAACTTAACGTGTAAACGATATTCAATACGTATTTATTTCAAAGTGAATATTACTTATATTTTTCAATATTTCCCAAAACATGTTAGACTTAAAACTAATATAATAATAAAAATTTTAAACTATATAATTTATTAATAAAAAAATAAGAATTATGTAACATTATTGAAGCTCCAATTTCCATCGTGAATTAAGGGCTAAACACACTGTATCGTAAGTAACCGTGTCTTGTATATTGATCTATCTAGATATTTATACAGGGTGTAACGGACATCAACGCGAAAACTGATTTAATTAATTCAGCACATGGTTCTAGACACCGCAGTGAAGACATTTTACGTCAAAATCAGTTGGTCCATACAAAAGTTGTTAAAATGTATGGAATGGCTCAAGAATTATATAATTAATTATAGACATTCCTCCAGTTAATTTATAATCGTGTCTTTGGAATAGGCAACGACAGAACTTTCAGTTTTGATGGCTTGTGACTGGGACTGTAGCTTCATCATTTAGTTTTTGACTGAAACTTACTTTGACAACTCAAAAATGCATGTAATTGAAATATTTTTTGTTTTGAATTATATTTAAGTCCCATATAATGAGATGACGAGTAATAGAAAAGTATGGAAGAAGAAGACATGCTGCGCCGACCCCAAATGAATTGGGATAAGGGCAAGAGAATGATGAAATATGATGACAATAGGGGCAAGAAATACTGAATTTCAGACCTCCGTTTGCACGTCGATGTTCCTATACACCGTGTATATTTTTCAAATATGTTCATACGATAATAGTAGGTATATAATATAAATATATATTCTGTCAACTATATATATTTAGACTAATACCATTTAAATCTAATTCACGCGTATTTTAAATTAATATAACAACAATCCTATATTACAAAAAAACACGCCAATACCTTTTAATATAACGCAACGATTTCATCCGATACAGTGTGTGGAGTCCTTAACCAAGCCTACTTTTATAAGGGTCCATATAGACGTAATAGATAACGAAAGAAAAAGCTTTGAAATAATTAATGATATATATACTTAATAAAGAAAAAAAAACTTCTTAAAAAAATACCGCTCCGCGGACTTATAGTTCAGGAGACCGTTTTATAATTGTCAATTAATTAATTTTATAATGAGTGTTTTCTTATATCAAAAACGTTCCGAATGCTTAGAAGGCAGGCCTGCTCTCCGTAAGAAGTAGAAAAAAAATCCAAAAGGTATTTTCAATGCCAATTAACTACTAGACAAACAGTCTTGTGACAGCATATTGTGTTACTCAGTTACTGGGTACTGGAGATCAGTCGCTCCATATAAAATACTGGCTACATTTGGTGTTGCATAATTGGGAAAAGGCTAGGTAGAAGATAATAATGAAATGACTAATAGACGATTATTTCTGTAAAGGTAAAACCGATAGAATGGTCTACTATACAGCAATGACAAGTCTCAAAACGAGAATCAAACCTGCACCAAAAGCTACTTCTTCGTTGCTGAAAACCCATTTTCAAAGCACTCAATATAAAAATGATTACTAATACAAAAATGAAACGATCACTAGCTCTGCCTACACGCCTTGCTTTCTCATCCATTTCCAATATGACTAATTTCTGAAATATACGTTAAAGGCTTTGGTCAATATTCGTGTGATTACTATAACTTTGATGAGCATGCTAACTTACACAAGTACATTATAACTTAACGACACGCCTGTAATCCCCGAAACGACACACGGCGGCACATGAAGCTGTACATTTCCAGTATAACTTGGCCTCGCTTTGTATAGATTTTCTATACAATGAGAGACCCGCATAAACTGGTTTTGTAAAGCTTGATTGGTCGTCGTACGTACTAAATAGTTACACTTCCATTTCGATAGATATGAAGTGGTTTTGAAATTCAAAACAGTAGTTTTTTGCCTCGAATCGATTATACTCAGAACTTTTATTTCTGAACCAGACCGATTCTTTGACGAGCTTGAATTGCAAATCAAATTTATTTTGTTGTGAACTTGAATTTTGAACCCAATATTTTTTTGGGTACTTCAATTCTGCATCAAATCGATTTTTCTACGGTCTTAATTTCTGCGAATTTATATCTCATACACAGAAAGTGTCATAAAGTTCCAATTTCGCGCATATATAGCGTAGACAAATACGTCGAACGATATATTGAGTTCCATGTAAAATACTGGTATTCAGCTGCATCCGATTAGACTGGAAGCCGACCCCATCATAGTTGGGAGAAGGCTAGGCAGATGATGCGTTGATATTGCAATAACACGAATACTGTGACCTCTGCTACACAGAAAGCGGAGCGAGGCAAGAAAATCTATTTCCCGCTGACGCTCCTCTTTCTACGTAGCGTAGCCTTAGGGGCCATCCATAAATCACACGAATCCCGAACACACGAACACACACACACGAATCTCATGATTTTTTGATCTCCCCAGCTGGTCACCTTTGTGAGACTCCCTAGTGTGACGTCACATATTTTGCAAATTTCACATGTTCATTAAGACGAAGTTGAAAAATATTTTTAAGTTTTCCGTTAATAGTTCAAATTTTGTGTTTTTATACTTACATATGTTGTGAAATGGGACGTCACAAAATATAGGAGCCCTCCCATTCCTTGTCACACAATGTCACACTTCGTCGACCCCCTCTCTCGCTTAACGTGTGACGTAATTTACGGATGGCCCCTTATAGTAACTTCAGATAAAGCGATTTTCTTTGCTAATAATGTGTCTAATTCTCGACTAAGTCTGGCTAAATTTGAACTTCATCTCTCCGAGCCATTAGGCAGGAAGACTTTTATTTCATATATAAGCGCTTTAGAAAGCCTATGTCTAAATTATTTATCGTTTTTGGAGTACAATTTGTTTAGATTTTTTTACTGATTTTTCTTTTCTTTTCAATAATATAAATAACGACAGTTTTTATGATACGTTAGAGGAACAGGGTGTAGCCACATGGGTCGATCTACAAGGTTAAGCAACGCTGACCGAGGTCGCTCCATGGATGGGAGTGTGTGACCATGCGTTACATATTCAGATACACCCGACTAGTTTTGGACCCGACTGAAACAGCTTTAATTCGTGATATATCCGAAACCAACACCACGGTTATAGTTTTTATTCTCGTTGGGTAGTTGATTACATATCGACACCCTCCGTGCCTTGAAAAGTGTTGTCCTGCGTGTCCTGTTATTAGTTCATTACAGGTACTGATAGACGCTACTGAACGCGCCAGAACTAGTAGCTCAGTTCTGGACAGACACTATTTAGATTGCAGTCGACACGCTATACAACATTAGTTTTAGTATATGCGAAACCTGAAACACGTGTCTAGTATTTTTATGTAAAGAATCTGTGTACAAAATTTCAAAACTGTATCATGAAAAATCACAAAGTTATAAGCTTGTTCTGTTACCTAGTTTTCCGCACAAAAACGCGGTCACCACACAGCGCGCCCCTTCAGCGTCGTCTTGAGCTCATTGATAATAATAATTTGGCAGTAGGTACCTAAATTATTGCGACAGGTACTCAAAGTCACTCGGTATCCAACTTTTAACTTTTTAAAATCGATTCGAATCGATTCAGTTACTTATTCTGAACAAACTATATTCAGGTTTCGCTTATACTAAAAATTATGTTGTATAATAGGTAAGTCATTTCTCTGTCATAATTTAAATTATAGAAAATTCATCAAAAATCAGTAAAAAAAAAAAAAACTATTATTTATCGCTTGTTTTAAAGTCTATTTGGTATATGACATTTTAAAGCAGATTTTATTATTATTATTTACGTAAGTCAAGTCCCATATGCCGTATTTTAATTTTTTATTTAATATAGAGGACATACGGACGCACCATACGTATTATTGTAGGCAAATTATCGGTTTTTCAGTAAATATAGTTGACACCCAATAAAACGCAGTTGGATATTCAACCCTCAGCTTAGTGCAAAGAGTTGGAATTCCAATAATGCGGTTTTATGTAGGTTTTAGTAGATGGGGACTTTAGTGTTAAAATAAGAATAGGAATGGCCTTACAAGAACTTATTAGAATGATTTTATTTACGAACGTATTTCGGATATACCCTGAGTAGTTTTGAACACGAACAAAGCCGTCTTCGTTATATATCCAAAACAAGCAACGAAAATAAAAACCTACAGACATTGATTATATATCGAGACCTTCCGTGCCTTGAAAAGCACGTTAAGCCGTTGGTCCCGGCTGTCATTTGTAGATCTTTGACAGTCGTTAAGTAGTCAGTGGCCTGAAAGTCTGACAACCAGTCTTGCCAAGAGGTGTGGTATTACCTAGTACTAACGGCTGTGGAGGTCAGATAGGCAGTCGCTCCATGTAAAATACCGGTATTCAGCTGCAGCCGGTCAGACTGGAAGTAACTCCAACATAGTTGGGAAAAGTCTAGGCAGATGAATATTTAGTGTCCATGATTTTGGCCTTGAAGTTTCTTACCCATTCTTCACCAAAGACATCTACGCTTTGGAATGTGCAACTACAGTACTTTCACAAATTATTATGCCTTGTGACTGTAGCTTCACCCTTTGGTTTTTTTGACATTCAAAAGTGCCTGTAATGGTCTAATTGACCTGCCAGGGCTGCGGGACTGTTCGAAAGAGATACCGCGGCCCTGGAACACAAAGGGCAAAGAAGGAACATGGATGGGTTTTAGTCAGTACAAGTCTGACACTCCCTTCCGCTCCGCCCAAAGCTGTGGGCTGATTTCCCTATAATTATGGTCTAATTGAAATAAATGCTTAGAGTTTCAGTTTTAACGAACCAACTGAGAATCAAAATGGCGTCCATTCCTATTCTTATTTCAACCTACCCCAAGATTCAGAATCTTACAATAACTACTAGTAAAACTATTTTAATTCACAATAATCAGCATCGACATTGAAATTTATGTCAAATCGATATTGTACGTCCTTAAAATACTGTTTTTTTTCACTATTGTCCAATTCTGTATAAAAGGGGTCTTGGGGGTCATGAGGGGTCTATCCTAAGTATATTTCGTCAAAATATCCTGACTTATAAAGATAAATTCTTAGTTCGTTGATAGCGGAAGATAAAAAGATATAAGATAGAGAGAAAGAATAACAAATAATACTTCGTTAAGAAGCGATAGTACTGAAATTTTCGCCTCCCTACGAAGTATTGTCTTCATTATTTGATAAAGATGAAAAAAAGTTGAGATAGTTTCAAGTTGAAGCACAATTTCTTCGTTAGTAGTTAAGATATAGAAGTGAAAAAAAAACGCCTCAACTAAAGGAAATATCCACGGCGTCAAGGCGCCTTCTTACCCACCGCGGCACATTAAGCTGTACATACCAAGACCCTGACCTCGCTTTGTATGAGCTTCCCTTACAATGAGAGATCAACGTACACTGGTTTATTACAAATCGAAATAACTTCGTTTTGCACAGTGAAGGAATACGATTTCAGAACGACAGTTTCAATAGTTTCACTTTTAGAATTCGTATTTGCTAGGCATAGAAGCGAAACCAGCTAAAACATACACCCTACACATTATTTTTGATGTGAAACATCTACAGGCGTTTGGCAGTAAAACCGACATCACGGCATGACTGATGACTGTCATGGCGCAATGTCGATCTTCGCCACCGCTATCCTTGTATGCGCGCGTTTGCTATACAGTTTGTTCTTTAATTTACTCCATGTTTTGATTGATTAAGAATTCTAATACTAACATAGACATTTCACATCTGACGGCCACCTTTTAGCCAGTTTCGCGTCCACACAAAGGATGCACTAGAAGTAGTGTAGTAAAGACTTATCCTAAAATCCTGTGTAACAAATTGCACAGCACATAGAAACGAAACTGGACGACTCATACGCCATCCCTTTTTGTGTTACAGGAATTTCACCAGTTTCGCTTCTATGTTACCTAAGAACTAAGCCTAAAGTCCTGTGTTACAACAGAGTGCACAGCGTGTGAGGCTCACGCTAGGCAGACGATCGTCAACGTCTCCAAGAGCGGTCCTCGTCTGCGTCTTCCTCTTCCTCCTCGTCGAAACGGAGGAGCGTGTCCTCTGGGAGGTCGGCTGGAGTCTGTAGGGAATAAAGAAAAAGAGTGGTTACAGGAAGTCAGTGGCCCAAAAAGTCTGACAACCAGTCTTACCAAGGGATATCGCATTACCCAGTACTAACTGGGTTGTGGAGGTCAGATAGGGAGTCGCTCCATGTAAAATACTGGTATTCAGCTGCATCCGGTTAGACTGGAAGCAGACCCTAACATAGTTGGGAAAAGGCTAGGCAGATGATGGTATGATTTAAGCTATAGCCAATTTAATTGCGTGAGCAGTGGTGGCCCAGTGGTGGCGGCCACGACTTACGAAGAGTAAGTCGTAGGTTCGAACCCAGGCAGGCGTATTACTTTGTGTAATTTATTTTATTTCATCACCACTGCTCTCAAAAACGGTGAAGGATAACACCGGCATGTCCTAGAACCAAAATAAATCGAAGACATGTGACATCTACCAACCCGTTCTGGACCCGCGTGGTGAATTAAAGCCCATTCCCTCTCATAGAGAGGAGGCCTGTGTCCTAGCAGTGGGAACATTATAGGCTGATTATGTAATTTAATTGGTTTTGAATTTCTTAAATAATAGAGTTAAATAATTAATTTCATCGAATTTGAAAATGGTTTACTCGTAAAGCGTGGAAAATTTACAGACAGACAGTCAGATAAAGTTACTTTATCGTATTTTGATTAAGGTATAATTCGCTACCGTAACAAATATGGCTTTACAGAGTTATAGTCATTAAACTCATCAATACAACCCTCAAGTTCATATAATCCCATTGAATGACTTTTTCATGAAATTATTTAAAGGCTCACCTCGTCCTTTTCGTCCCGTGCGTCACCGTTGCGCGCGGGGCGGGTGTCGGGCGCGGGGCGGGGCGTGCTGTTGGTACTCGCGTTCGTGTTCGCCGTCCACGTTATCTGATGAGTAAGGAGATGGCATTTGTTAATGAATTGACATTACCTAAAGTTATAAATACATTATATGGTAATTTATTACTAAGCACACATATGTATAAGATAATTGGTGACGAATACATAAGGAGAAATTCGTGAATAAATAATAACAGCCGTTCGGGTCGATCTTCAGGTTAAGTAGCGCTTGTCTAGGTTGGTCCGTGGATGGGCGACTACCTATTAAATACCAACATTCTTCCGTGCCTCGTAAAACACGTTAACCCGTTCGTCCCGGCTGTCATTTGTAGATCTTTGACAGTCGTTAAGTAGTGAGTTGCCCGAATATCTGACAACCAGTTTTACCAAGGGGTATCGTATTATCTAGTACTAACTGGGTTGTGGAAGTCAAATAGACAGACGCTCCATGTAAAATACTGGTACTCGGTTCGGGTGTCATCATCATTCTCTTGCCCTTATCCCAATTCATTTGGGGTCGGCGCAGCATGTCTTTTTCTTCCATACTTCTCTATTACTCGTCATCTCATTAGACACCTCCTTTCTTGCCATATCATTCTTCGGGTGTCGTCTACATAAGGGTGTAACAAGACCCTTAACGAAGCCCAAAGGCACTTGTTCTTCCCGTCATTGCGATCATTTTTTTGTTCTAGACCATACCTGGGAACCTTCTAGTTACGGAGATATTGAGGGTCAAAGTTCCAACTTTTTTTTTTAAATACCGGTTTTTAATGTTATAAATTTAAATACCTCCACGACCGGTACTATTCAATGCATCCATCAGCACAATGTTTTGAGTGCGTTACATTGAGTCCTACCGTAAATTTTCACCCTAAAAAAAAGTCGTTTCCCAGCAATATTTTTTGCGTAGAGTTACTTAGTTTGATGTACAGAATGCTTGGTTGACGGCTTCGTGAAGGGTCCGTTTACACCTCTAATGTTAGGTCTGCTAGTGATATTCCATGGGACAAGGACAGGATCATGATGATACTCACGGATAGCGTCCTGTCGTTGTAGTGCTTGCCGTTTGCGACCGCATGTTCAGCGTGCAGTCTACACTTGTACTGCAGAACTAGTTGTGGCACGGACAGCTCCACTTCTTTGCTTATCACCTCGCCGTATTGCTGCAATAAAGAAAAAACGTTAGTCAATACAACATTCAAGTTAATATGAAGTCAGTTTTTTTTGTTACAAATATTTGTATTATATATTTTGGTGCTACGGAACCCTGTGTGCCTGTGAGTACGACTCGCACTTGGCCGGTTTTTTTTTTAAATTAAATTTGTTACTTATAAATATAACATAATTTGGATTCTTTCAGTTTTTTTTTATTGTTTGTCAAAGTATTAAAAAAGCGCTTTGATGATATATTGAACAAATTTAAGACATTCTCAAAGTTTGGACATTTTGGGAATTGGACATTTTGGGCGTTGGACATTTTGAGAATTGGACATTTTGGGATTTGGACATTTTGACACCCTTGGACATTTTGATCCTGAACGCATAATAACTATGAATTTACTGTAGTTGCTCATTCCAAAATCTTGACAAAATCTTAGATCTCATGAAGAAGAATGGGCAAAAAATCCTTGGACACTCTTTTCAAATCAAGTTCGATATTACATAGACTTGGGTACAATATTGTTCCTTCTAAATGTGAGCACAATTTAGAAAAAGAAAAAAAAAAGACATTTCAAATCTTTAAGATTAGGATAAGCCCTACTAACCGTAATAGAAAATCTACATGGTACTCACGTTTACATAAAATGAAATAATACTTCTAATTTATATAAAACCATTTAGATATCAATGTTTCAAGCAGACTCTGAAACCGGGGCCAAGGAATTCCGTGGTTAGATACCTATTGACATTCTGAGCACTAAGGAACTTCCAGTATTTAAAAATAAACTGCGTAAATTTTTAATTGAGAAAGCATATTACATGATCCAAGATTTCTTGAATTGTTGACCATGTATTAGTTTGACTGTATATTGATATTTTGACATTTATAATAACCAAATTTGACATATAAAACTTTAAATGTAATCATCATCATCATCATCATCATTTCAGCCGAAAGACGTCCACTGCTGGACATAGGCCTCCCCCAAGTGTCGCCACATTGACCGGTCCCGTGCGTCCCTTTAAATGTAATGCCACTACATGATTATTGTATGCCTATTAGGCAGGACATATTGGAACTTTAATTTATTGTTTAGACTTGTAACTAACATATGCCCACAATAAAATATTTTGAATTTGAATTAGATTCCCTCGTCCTATGATCGCCCTTAAAACGGGGCTGGACAGGGAGAACAAATGCTTTTCGGCTTCGTTTATAGTACTTTGACACCCATCATTTACTTATTAATTGCATTTTTAGGAAAACTTACATATAAACAGACAGTGAGTAATAGTTTAACCTTTTGAACGCCATTGTCACATATACGTGACAAGCAAGCGCGTGCCCTGTACGCCAAACGACACAAATATGTGACAAAAAGGTAGGTGATATTGTGGCTTGGCGAGGATACGCATGCGTTAAAAATATGGCTAATTACATTTATGGCTAATATAACTCACCGAGAAGTGCACGACGAGAGCGTCGAGCTCGTCAGCCTCGAAGCCGGAGATGAGCAGCGCGCGCGGGCGGTGGTCCACCGACTGGTTGACGCTAAACGTCTTGTGCGCCAGCCCGCCGCGCGTGAAGCGGGTGGCCGTGTTGAACCTGCCTCCTCTGTGGGTGGGAGCAAGGTTGAGTGAAATGGTAATTTTGAGATTAGGTTAATTTGATGGTTTTTTTGGTACCAGTTTTGAGTGACCAAGTGGCGGTATCGTCAATATATAAATGATAATAGCCACTCGAATCGATCTTTTGGTTAAGCCGTGCTTGACTAGATTGGTCTGTGGATGGGTGATCACCCATTATATACCGAGTTTTCTCCGTGCCTCGGAAAGCACGTTAAGCCATTGGTCCCGGGTGTCATTTCTAGAACTTTGACAGTCGTTACAGGTAGTCAATGGCCCGAAAGTCTGACAACCAGTCTTACCAAGAGGTGTCATATTACCCAGTACTAACTGGGTTGTGGGGATCAGTCAGGCAGTCGCTCCATGTAAAATACTGGTATTCAGCTGCATCGGGTTAGACTGGAAGCCGACCCTAACATAGTTGGGAAAAGGCTAGGCAGATGATGACTTTCCTCACTATGTTTTCCTCATTCCTCCGCATCACATGCCTGTCCACCAAGCCAACTGATTACCACTCAACTTTTCAATCATCCGGCATCACTGTCAGACTTCCTCTTATGTACTCATTTCTTATTTTATTCACTCGCGTTACACCACACATCCCCCTAAGCATTCTCACCTCAGCCATATGCAAATGCCTGACTGTCGGAGTAAATACCTCTAATTGAGTAGTTGACACCATTAAACAATAATTCCAAGACACAACTTCTCTAAAAAATTACTTCATTTTAGACCTGAAAACCCGATTAATTTTCAATTAATTGCAAAATTCGATTTCTAGTTGCTTTGAAATCAATAAATAGTTGAGTCTTTGAGTTGATTAAATAGTGACGTCATAGCGTGCTATTGCCATTCAAAATATAAGGGAGAATCACGTTTTGACAGCTCTTAAAAAGTATGTCAATTGATTGGTTTGTCAACTACCCTATTACTTCACTAAGTTAAAATAAAAACAGCTGGGGGACAAAACAAAAAGATTTTGTAAATATTGTCTAGCACCTCACCTCATTTTCCTCTTCACAATACGATAGCTTGAAAATTTAACAATAACATATTAACAAAGGGACACAAGAATATTTTTTTTAACATAACATTACTTATTAACATCACGCCAGTAATCCCCGAAGGGTTAGGCAGAGGTGTACGTAGTAGTAAACCTACATTTCGCCAGCTATGTTTAAGTCCCATGTAATAGGGGGCGAACCTATTGCCATCAACCGGGCACAAATCCAGACTAAGTGGCTGCTACTGGAGAAATTCCTACCCCCGTAACATGACCACCGTAGACAAGGATTTCTTTGACGGAAGAATCAACAAAATGACTGATTGTGTCGACACAATGACAGATTTCTTTGCACTATCTGTCATTTCTGTCGATTCTTCCATCAAAGAAATCCTTGTCTACGGTGGTCATGCTACAGGGGCTGATGGAAAAACCAAACACTTTGCCCGACCCGGGAATCGAACCCAGGACCTCATGCTCAGCAGTCGCGCTTTCGATCACTAGACCAAGGAGGCAGTCCATAGACATACAACGATTGTTTCCCAAGATACTACCAAGTATGTATCAACAATGAGACACTCAAAGGATTCATAACAAATCATCAATTTACCTTGCATGTGGCCTTCTCATCATACTATGGGAGGGGAATTGGATGGACATCTGTCGCCGAAGCTCTGCAATCTTCTTCGTCAGCTCCGTCACGTCTTGGCCTTCCTGTTAGAGAAATCAAATCATTTATTTCAAGTAGGCTAGTTACAGGCACTTTTGAACTGTCGAAACAAAGACAACAATGAAATGTAGCTACAGTCCCAGTCACAAGGCATAAAAACTGTGAAAGTACTGTAGTTGCCCATTCCCTAACGTAGATCTCTATGGAGAAGAGCGGGCAAGAAACTCCATGGACACTCTTTTAAATCATAATACTGTTACAAAACCTTGCTTACATTATTCATGTTGAGATGGTACATTATGACAGCGATGTAGCAAGATGTGCACGTTAAAAGTGTCCATAGTAAATCAATAAGACAATTCAAAAATAAAATAAATTATTAAAATAGCCGTGGCTACTAAGAGATGACCAGTCAGAACTGACAGCGCCCGTACACGAACATGACGCATGTATCAGCATCATTCAAGTCAACTATTTTGAAGGGAACTAAAAAATCCGACACACGCGCCACCATTTCAGTGAGCATGAAATACTCTCAACCGCCAGGGCACATTCAAGTAAGAAAAGACGGTTTCCAGTGCCGTCTAGTATATAGTACTCACTCAATATTGGCTATGCAATTATATAATACTAATGAGATTAAATTTATACAAAGCAAAGAGACAAATTGATGTTTTTAACTCTTTCTTATCAGCATGAATTATAAGGACACCTCATGCCGTCATGTAAATACAGGGTGTTAGGGACAGTCCTCCGCAGACTGATGGGGTGAATTCAGTATATCATACTAAGATGACCGGTACAAGAAATGATTTCAGGAACGTTATAGGAATCCAATAAATTTGATTTATTTCCTCATACGCAATGTATCGCTAGCGTGGCAAAACGAACGGCAAGCGCGACGACAAGTTCGATAACTCTGTAGCTAGGCAGGAAATTAACAGCTGATTCCACGCGTCTTTCGGAATATTTCAGCATCTATTGTTGGTTTATTTTTATTTTAGCCGTATTATTTACATAAATGGAGTGCTGCGTACAGCGAATGTAATTTTACATTGAAATAAAGGAATACTTAAGCCAGACTCATAGGTTGACCAGCCAGATGCCATTTATAAAAAAAAAAACATCTGACTTCCAAAATCCAGTAACTGGAAGATATGATACCTATAGACTGGTGGTCAGAGTTTCAGTTAACTAGTTTTAAATTATAATTTAAAAAAACCCCCATCGCAACAAAGAAAAGCGAACAAACATTTGAAAAGTCAATAAAAATGATAAAACATGTCTAATTGTGATAAACACATCATGCCCTTTCATTTGATACCCCACTTGGGTATATTTGAAAATATCCGATTATTCATCACCACTTTCATCCCTCATATCTAGTAAATGGCTGCACCGATTTTGATAAAACGTATCTAAGAACCATCGCCAAGAAACTAGCTTTCAAATAAAACAAAACTTTAAGAGCTACGGTGCCAGAGACAGACAGACACACACACATTGCGGTCAAACTTATAACACCCCTCTTTTTGCGTCGGGGGTTAAAAAATCTTCACATACCTGTTGCTTATTGAACAGGTCCAGCTCAGCATCCAAGATCTCTTTCTGCGCCTCTTCCTTAGTCTTCGGTTTCTTGGCCTGCTAACAAACGCAATGGAAGCCCAGTTAAAGCTATGTACAAGGCTTTTGAGTATATGAAACATTTATATGTGGTCATGAGTTTTTGTAGCGTTTCGTCCAAACATTAATTTTAGTATTTATGCGAATCCTGAATATAGTTTGTTCAGAATAAGTAACTGAATCGATTCCAATAATTTTTAATCCATGTTATATGTTGTCCCAAAAATATATTAAAATAAGGTTACAAGTTGGACACCAAGCGACATTAAGTACCTATCGCAATCATTGCGGTACCTACTGCCAAATTATTATAATCAATGAGCTCAAGACGACGCTGGAGGCGCGCGCGTGGCTTTGCCGAGTGCTGACCACGTTTTAGTGCGGACAACCAGGTAACATAAATCATAAATCATAAAGGTTTCGCATATACTAAAACTAATGTTGTATAAAGTAGACTGACTTGGTGCAGACCGAAAGAAATGCAAAGTAAATGATTTTTGGATGACATTGGATAATGAACTTTATTATCAGTATCTTACAGTGCATAACCGTTGTGGTGTCGACAGATGTTTGTACTACTTTGCACTTTATGACATTGACATTAAAGTGTATTTTTCAATGTCAATGTAAAAATTTTGCTCAGCGCTTCTTTCGGACTAGTTATTACAGTGGATGAAACACTGAATTTAACCCTTCCAAATGAGATTATAATGCATTGGATGTGATAACGTTTACACAATGAATGGACCCAGAATCCTATATGAAGGTAAATATGCGATGAGATGGGACACCTTTGAGATAAAGAGACAATCACGTGTATTTCTTTGTGCGTCAAAAAATAAGCAAATGTGTGACGTAGTTAGGGGTCAAAGTTACAACTTTTTCACAAGTTTTTTTTAAATACATGTTTTTAATGTAAGATTTTTACTTTACACACCTTCACGACCCCCGTACTATTCAATCCATCCATCAGCACAATGCTTTGAGTGCTTTCCATCGAGTCCTACCGTAAAACGTGACTTTTCACCCCCAAAAAAAAAAAAAAAAGTCGATTCCCAACAATAATTTTTGCATAAAGTTACTTAGATTGATGTACAGAATGCTTGGTTGACGGCTATGTGAAGGGTCTGTTTACACCCTGTATTTTTTATGCGTTGTATGTTTATTTTTATTATTTTGCTCTTTTTGTATGATTCATGTCTCTGCGGCAAATAAATATTTTTTCTTTCTTTCTTCTTTCTAAAACATCTGTTTCATTAAGCAGGGAACTTAGCCGGCAGTAGTAAAATAAGCCATTTGGATAATGAAGCTTTATAAGCCGGGCGGTAAGTGCGACGACGAAACCGTTATTCCTGAATTTAGTTAAATACAGCCGTTTTCATCAATGTTACTACTTGCTAAGTTGTAAGCTAAATACATTTTCACAAAGCCATGATTAGTCCTCACAAAAATACACACTTTCAACACTATATTATATTAAATACACTAATTTACACAACTTTTAGATCATGTACACAAACGGACAAAACCAAAGTGTGAGTACAGACAGATTGCAATATTTGGGCGATATCAAACTACATGGCAACTGACTCACGAATAATGTAGCAGCTCGCTTTAAGGGCGAAGCGCCAGGGTAACTAGCGAAACTCAAATTTTCTTGCGTTTGTTTTCAATTTGCCGGTCAGTGTCAGGTTTTACGTTGAAAAAAATATGATTCGCGGCCGAAATACGTATACATTTACAGAATTGTAATCATTAAAATCATCAATACAACCATCTAAGTTAATTTAATACAATTTCATAAAAAGTCATTCGACCTGACTATATAGCGCTTCCTTCTTAAGTTCCATTTAATAGGGGGCGAGCCTATTTTGATGGCAACAGGCTCCTCAGCTGCTACTGAGAAATTCCTGATGTAAAACCCAAATATCACTTTGCCCGACCAGGGAATCGAACCCAGGACAACATGCTCAGCAGTCGCTGCTCACTAGACTAACGAGGCAGTCTCCAAAACACAGGTTCTGGATACCCCTTGAAAGAAGAATAAGGAACTTGATCGGATAACTCATTTGTCTATCTCTTTATAATTCTGTCCACCAGCCCCCGTAGCATGACCACCGTTGAATCGGGTTTAGTCGACGGAAGAATCGACAAAATGACAGATTTCTTGTTAATCTTTTTGACCACCGTAGGAACGGGTTTAGTCGACGGAAGAATCGACAAAATGACAGATTTCTTTTGTTGATCTGTCATTTTGTCTATTCTGGTGGTCATGCTAACGGGTGCTGGCGCTTCGGATCCTACAGTCAACAAAACACAAATCTTCCGATACAGGGTGGAAGGGAGACCGACGCTAAAACGGTTACCACGTATTCAGTACATCATTCTGAAACCCCCAAATTTTTCATCAGCAATTTAAAAAAAATAGCTGTTCCATACATTTTCACCGTTTGGTTTTGTAGAAAACTGTTTTTTTTTTTAAACTGACGAAAAGTGTCTATGGGGGGTTCAGAATGATGTACTGAATACGTGGTAACCGTTATAGCGTCGGTGTTCATTCCACAGTGTATATTGACACGGAAAGTTATCAAAGTGAGCTTCTTGTAGTTTTACTACAATCCATCCATATCCACACTTACTTCATATTATTTACACATAAAACTATGATATAATGGCATTATTATACAACACTGGCGTTATCACACTATTAGTAGTAACTAACCAAGATACATACTAATGTTTTACATACAATGACTAATGAGAAACGAATGGTAGGAGAGCCCAGGTTTTTCTGCAAGCATTTTCAGCATGAAAACTTGATAGCCGAATAGGTAGCGCTTGATGGGAGAACGCTAAAGTTATACTGTGAAAATTACAGATTTAGTTGAAGGATCGCGTGGGACGGGGCACGAAGGGGATGGCGGGGTAAACTAGACAGATTCCGTCAGAACTGGAAGAAGGACGCACGAGAAGTGGAAGGAGTGGAGGGAGGTCTTGCTCATGAGTGGCACAGAGCAGACTAGGAAAAAAAAGTGAAAGAATGTATATTTTTATGTTAAATGGGCCTACTCTTGACCTCAATCTAGTCCTGAGGACAGACGAGGTCGACGATGGGACGAGCTAACCCAAAAGAAGCCTATTAACTCGCGATTTAAATAGATTGGGGTCATATGAACTTGGGAACACCGACGCAGGCAGGCAATTTCACTCCTTGGCTTTGCGCATAACAAACGATGTAGCAAAGCGCTTCATGTTCGAGGAGTATTGCCGTTTTTAGTCGTTTGGGTACAAACCCCGTACGATGAGATGAAAAACAACGTTGCTGAACCGCTCGTTGGCCTTTTTTGAAAAGTGAAAGTGGGACCATATATATACAACATTATTTTTAGTATATGCGAAACCTGAATATAGTTTGTTCAGGATAAGTAACTGAAACGATTCCAATCATATTTTAACCATGTTATATTTTGTCCCAAAAATATTTAAAAAAAGTTACAAGTTGGACACCGAGCGACATGAAGTACCTATCGCAATAATTTAGGTACCTACTGCCAAATTATGTTTATCAATGAGCTCGACGACGGCTCGGTGACCACCCTTTTGTGCGGACAACCCGGTAACAGAATAAGCTCATAACTTAGTGATTTTTCATGATACAGTTTTGAAATTTTGTACATAGATTCTTTACATAAAAATACTCGACACGTGTTTCAGGTTTCGCATATACTAAAACTAATGTTGTATATATACCTCTTGAACTTTTCATAGTATAATTTCCGTGTTTCACATCACGCCCTACCTACTCGGCTATCAAGTCTTCTTGCTGAACATGCTTGCTGAAAAGCTCCTTTACCATAACACAATTAATTTTGTACAGTACTTCGTGAATAATGACAATAAATAGAACGAGTTGCGGTACGCATGCGTGATACTACTTTTACTTAGATTGTATAACGCTATATTACGATTATGGGGTAAAGCTCCTAGTTTACGGCAGTTGAGCTACGGATCGTTCTCGAACTTACGACCTTCGGTAGCATGACCGACCCTTTAGTTATTGGACTTTGTTCTTTGAATTTAAATACGGAGTGACTACTTTTTGGTTCTTTTTTTACATTTTTTTTTTATTTATAATAAAAAAAAATTAAACGTAACTTACATTTCTAACAAATGAAGGATTAAATAAAATTAAAGATAATTTTTCCGTTAATGGACTAGATTGAGGTCAAGGCCAATCTATACTAATATTATAAAGCTGAAGAGTTTGTTTGTTTGTTTGGTTGAACGCGCTAATCTCAGGAACAACTGGTTCGATTTGAAAAATTCATTTAGTGTTGGATAGCCCATTTATCGAGGAAGGTTATAGGCTATAAAATTTTACGCGGACGAAGGTCGCGGGCAACAGCTAGTATAAAATAAAAATTAAATTAAAACCGTCCTTATGTGTGCGTAAACTTATTGCCATTCTATACGACACCAAAAGTGATGTGTGATTTTTATTTAAATAAATGTGTGAAACTAATGCAAACCAAAAAAACATGCATTCTCGTTGAATATAGAAACATTCCAATATCAAAAATTAGTGCGTCTCTGGTGCCTCCTCTCTGCGGGAGGGAGTGGGCTGTCTACCACGAGGGCCCAGTGCTGGTTGATGGAATGTCTCATGTCTTCGAACGTTTGGTTCTAGGATTTCACGATGATTTCCATCGCCGAAATATAATGGGTGTAAAAATACCCGTAACGAAGCCGAAGAGTACTTGCTTTCCCCATCATTGTGATCATTTTTTTTGTTCTAGACCATACCTGGGAACCTTCTAGTTACGGAGATATTGGGGGCCAAAGTTCCAACTATCTGTTTAAATACAAGCTTTTAATGTTATATATTTACTTTAAATACCTCCACGACCCCAGTTCTATTCAATGCATCCATCAGCACAATATTTTGAGTGCGTTACATTGAGTCCTACCGTAAAAAAATGATGTTACACCCCAAAAAAAAAAGTCGTTTCCCAGTAATCATTTTCGAATGGTTTGATATACAGAAAGCTTGGTTGACGGCTTCGTGAAGGGTCAGTTTACACCTTGTATGTACTTAAATTGGATTGATCCGTATGGACGTTATGTATCACTTGTAGAGACAAAAGTAGAAATAAATGAAAGAAATAAGAGTTTGAAAACGAAACAAACCATTATCATGAAGTTTTTGTATGAAGAAATGAAAGTCAAGACACAAGATGCATCCCATACACAAATGCAGAGTGTTTTGTCATAGTAATGTTTAACGCGTTTAAAATAAGAACCATTTTACATTGCAGATTGTTTATCGGTTGCGAACTGAGCGATAAACCATCCACAAAGTGCGATGGTTCTTTTAAATATTTCAGCTAAAATCCTAAGCTCTAAAATTGTTTTTTTTACTGAATAGGTAGACTTTCGCGCAGTTAACTGATTATTCAGGACATCAATACAAATAAATAAAGTTGAATTGTTTGTTTGTAACGTCAAAATAACAGCTTATTACTGAATGCATAATTATGAAAGTATCGGTCATTATAAAAAAAAATACTTTTTTTAATTTTTGTTCGTCAGTCTGTCAGTCTGCCAGTCACGCAGTCTGTCAGGTTCTGACAATGTCAGTCAGTCAGTCAGTCAGTCTGTCAGTCTGTCAGTCTGTCAGTCTGTCAGTCTGTCAGTCTGTCAGTCTGTCAGTCTGTCAGTCTGTCAGTCTGTCAGTCTGTCAGTCTGTCAGTCTGTCAGTCTGTCAGTCTGTCAGTCTGTCAGTCTGTCAGTCTGTCAGTCTGTCAGTCTGTCAGTCTGTCAGTCTGTCAGTCTGTCAGTCTGTCAGTCTGTCGGTCTGTCAATCTGACAGTCTGACAATCTATCAGTCTGACAGTCTGTCAATCTGTCAGTCTATCTGTCAGTCAGTCTATCTGTCAGTCAGTCTATCTGTCAGTCAGTCACTCTGTCAGTAACAACACAATAAAATGGAAAAAAATAAGTCGTCACGTTTCCGGACTGACGCGCGCTCCGTACTAATCAACGCTTAGATAAACATACATCCGAATATCAGATCTCTACACTAAATTAATCAGTGTCAGTCAGTTAGTTACCGAACTGCGGGCCTTCGCCCAAAAGGGGGGTAATGTTGACTAAGTGCAGTATACTACATTTTTAGCTGAACATTCATCATAAACGCGTTACAGATAGTGCACGCCATGCGAAACGCAACTGCTCGGTACCTGTAGCTGTAGACGGGACATATTCCTGGCGACCGACTCGTCCTGCCGTGTTACAATCATTTTATTGATATTTTTGTTAATTTCATAAGTAGATTCAATAGGAATTGGACCGAATTATAGAGTAACTACTACTTTATTATTTAGACTAGAAACGGGATATTTACCATGTTTACTGTTTTTGTTGAGTTCCCGATATTTCGGCGCTGTTGCAAGCACCATGATCACGGATAAACTGAAGTTATTGCGGGTGCTCTATGAGCAGAAAAATCGGTCTACCCTCTTTCTTGTTCGTTTTTTGCACTCAGTACCGCTACCACTGTCACTCGCAACTCATTCTGTTCCCGACATACGAAACTCACTGTGTCCGCTCGCGAACTTTTTTCCGCAAAATATCGGGATCTCAACAAAAACAGTAAACATGGTAAATATCCCGTTTCTAGTCTAAATAATAATGTTAGTGACCATGATAGTTTAAAATCTTATAACTACTACATTTTGTCGAAGCTTATACTGTCACTTACGGGATATCTTCCGTGATTGTTCATCATTTTGAGCTCCCGATATTAAGCCCCGCAAGTGACAGTATAAGTTTAGTTGTAAACCGTGAAAGCTTAAAACAGTATTTCGTTCTAGTTCTAACACCACGTAAGTCAAAAATATCAATTTTACAGGAGATTGAAAAATTGCATAGTTATACCATGTAATGGTACAGACGCCAGCACATCAAGCTACCCAAAACTGTCAAATTTTCCCAATCAACCTAGAACCTAATGCTTCACTACATATTATAAAACAAAGTCGCTTCCCGCTGTCTGTCTGTCCCTATGTATGTTTAGATCTTTAAAACTACGCAACAGATTTTGATGTGGTTTTTGTTAATAGATAGAGTGATTCAAGAGGAAGGTTTATATGTATATATTGTACCCGTGCGAAGCCGGTGCGGGTCGCTAGTTAGCGATTAAGTTGAAAATCTACCAAAGAAATTTGACAGATTGTAGTAGCTTGATGTGCTGGTGTCTGTACAATAAAGACCATTTTATATTTTGTGTTAATTTCAAATTACAATAGAGAGAGATGTTGCTTATTTCTGTGATCGGCTGAAACAACGCGCTTTCCGATTCTCTAGCAAACGGCATCAACAACCAAATATCAAAACCGTCTAAAAATGACTTACATGGTGTTAGAACTTCAACGACGATAAATCAACGCGAAATCGACATCAGCCGGTCACGTATAACCACATTAAGTTTGGTGCGATATCAAGTCGCGTCGCTCGAACCGATAAGAAGCGAATGTCATCTTTTTCGGTTGTAGAGTATGGGCGTAAGGCTCTGACCGGGTCATGGCGAGTCCACGTCGATAACTACGGTTACCACTTAAGTGGAGGTCACTTAAGAATGCTTTCAATTTAAACGACATTTTTACGGGCATGTTTTAAAGATTCTTACTATTTAATTTCTCCATTGCTTACACCTGATTATTATGTTTCCTTAAGGTAAACGCACAACTATCAGAGCTAAAGAACCGAATTTTAGAATTACTTGGATGAAATCATATGAAACCTCGCATACTTAGCCGCACCGAATTGGACGAATAGATAACGTTAAACGTATGTAAGAACATTTCGTACGGCGCGGTCGATTCTTTCGGCGTAGACAAGTGTGCGTTTATCTTTAGTATACTTTTCCACTGTCGAAACATTCACAGAAAACCACGTTGTCTAAAGAAATAAAAGATTTCAACTATGAGAAGCAAAAGGCTATTCGTGATTTAATGAGTAATAGAGAAGTATGGAAGAAGACACGTTCTTTTGCAACAAAGATGACATAACTCAAAAATTTCGATTTTTCGATGTTGTTTGTAGTTGAATATAAAATTAACAAAAGTAAGTATTAAATTAAGTAACGAAATACGTAATATAAACCATCTATTATTTCATCTTTTCATCGTGAGGAAACCAGCATGCCTGAGAGATATTTCTCGACGGCATGTAAAGCCGAGTCAGAGGCCCATGGGCGGCATAAAAACTCTGTCACCAGCCCCCGTAGCATGACCACCGTAGACAAGGATTTCTTTGACGGAAGAATCGACAAAATGACAGATTGTGTCGACACAATGACAGATTTCTTTGCACTATCTGTCATTTTGTCGATTCTTCCGTCAAAGAAATCCTTGTCTACGGTGGTCATGCTAACTTAAAAAAAAGCTGTCCTGTAGGTATTACTTATTTTATGACTTATGTCATTATTGACGCTAACAAACAGACATACTGCGACCCCAAATAAATAGGGATAAGGCCTGCCCCCGTAGCATGACCACCGTAGACAAGGAAAAAGGCAGATTGTGTCGACACAATGATAGGTTTCTTTGCACTATCTGTCATTTTGTCGATTCTTCCGTCAAAGAAATCCTTGTCTACGGTGGTCATGCTACGGGGGCAGGAGAATGATGATCATGATAAGAAAGGAGAGAAAGAAGAACATTTCAACATGTTCCACGTGAATATTTCGCCAGTGGACACACATATAAGGTCTAACTATTCATACACGAAATATTTTCAGGGAATCATCTAACGGCTATAACGAAGCCATTTCAAGGGATTATTTTTCTTTAACTGAGTATAGTTTTATAAAAAAATTAATAATTTAAAATTACTTGACCCACAAAATAAATACTGGCTCCTTATTTTTGAACATCCATTACGCTAGTTACTACGTCGTATTTACCTAGTGTCATTGTTAGAATATGGGAGTACAGATTTTATGCAAAAAGTCTCAAAAAAATTTAGAATTATAATAATTTCGTAAAAAAAAAACACTCAGATAATTTTTTTTTTTCGTTGCTATGGCGACTTTACGACTTACAGAAGTTACTCTTAAAATATTTCGTGTATGAATAGTTAGACCTTATATATTTCAATATCACACACATAACGCATATACTTGAAAGCAAACATACCTGCATCTGCTTTAGAGTTCCATTGTAGGCGACGAGCTCTTTACGTAGCTTCTCAATGCCTTCCTGGGCTGAGTTGATCGCTTCTAGTAAGGCTGCGCGCTGGGGACCGGTGACGTTGCCTGGGGGAGTGACATGTTGTAATTAATACTGGCACAATCTGGAGTTGCAGTGGCTTGGGAATAGTGTGGCGGGTTTGTGCCAAAAAAAAAATGCGTGATGGACCAGCGTCGGCCACTAGTTGCTGAAATGTTTTTGCATTGCTGATTTAATCTTTTACTCTGGACGCTCTTAATGTGCACGTATTTCTACATCTTTCTCACATATATGTATAATTTCAACATGAACGATGTAACCAAGATTTTGTAAGAATACTTTGATTTAAAAGAGTGTCCATGGAGTTTCTTGCGCATTCTTCTCCATAGAGATCTACGCTTTGGAATGTGCAACTACAGTACTTTCTCAAGTTATTATGCCTTGTGACTGTGACTGTAGTTTCGCTTCTTTTTTGTTTTATTTGACATTCAAAAGTGCCTGTGATGGTCTAATTGAAATAAATGCTCTGACTTTTAATGGGCTATTTGGCGCAGCCGTGAGACACAATATTATCGTATTAAGGTTTATTACCCGAACGGTAACCAACAGGACCCTATTACTAAGCCTCCGCTATCCGTCCGTCTGTCTGTCAGTGGGCTTTATCTCATGATCCGTAACAGTTAGACAGTTGCTATTTTCACAGAATGTATTTCTGTTGCCGCTATAATAACAAATAATAAAAATAAATTAAAAAGGGCTCAACTACTACGATTGTACGGAATCTTTCATGCATGAGTCCGACTCGCGCTTGGCCGGTTTTTTGTTTTGATTTTAAAATTTAATCTTTTCATTTTTTTGTGTGTACTTGTGCCAAATAAAGATATTTTCTTTCTTTCTCTTAATATTTTGGTTACTTACCAGTCTCCAGTCGCTGTATCAACAGCATCTGTTGCTGCAGCTGGGTCTCCAACAACGCTTGCGCCCTCTTATGCATCTCCATAACCTGTTTGCTCTTAGTAATCGATTGTTTGACGATCTCTTTCTTCGGCTCTTGTCCGTTCATTAGTTCCTTCTCTTTCTCTTGCTATAAAGATAGAAAAAGATAGAGTTAGTGGATGGAATGAATGTGCAAGGTAAATAGGACTGATTTTTGAAAAATAGAATCGGCAAAACAGAAAGCTGACATTAAAAATATGATAAATTACTGTGATTGACTGACATAACTGCAGCTAATTAAATCAATTTACAAAAGTTTGAAAGTTCATTTAAGGCCGTCCATCTTAGTGCAACATGTTTTTGTGTTTCAACAACATGTTTTAGCAAAATGTTGCAGTGTTTCAGCAACATGTTTTAGTATTTTAGAAACATTTCGTACTGTTTAATCAACATGTTTTAATGTTTCATTAACATGTTTTAATGTTTCATTAACATGTTTGAGCGACTGCGAAAAATTTTGCAGTTTTTTTTTTTCTTCTTTTAATAACTATTAGAACAATATGATCTCACCTTCTCCTGCAATTGTTTCGCATTATTGTCGGCGGTGGCCTTAATGTTGTCTCTGTTGATGAGCACCTTGTTGTGTGACATGGGATGCTGCGAGTTCTGTCTGTCGGTCTGCTTGTTCGCGAGTTGTCCGCCCGGCGCCATGTTCTCTTGCTTGTTCTGTTGATGGAAGTTCTAGAATTAAATTAGTGTTAGAATTGCTGTTAGGAATGTGTTGTTTTTAAGGATTTTCGTTATGAAATACCTATATCTAAAAGAGATAAGACAAAAAATCATGAGGATATTTTTTTAGGGTAAGTGCCAACGACTATTTGAATGTTATATTATTATTATTATCAGCCATTTGTGTCCCACTGCAGGGCAAAGGCCTCCCTTCCCTCCTTCCACTGGTCCCTATCCAGTGCTGTCATTCGCCAATCTTTTTGAAAAGAGTCGAGTTCGTAACGCCATCTCCTTCTGGGTCTGCCGCGTCGTCGTTTGCTGCTGTTTGGGACCCATTGTGTGTATTTGAAAGTTAGTTTCAAAAATTAGTTTTTTGATGTTAACTTTCCAGGGGCTGCAAGTATTACGTAAGCAATTTTTTTTTGGTATGATCAACCCTCGTCCCCCTTGTTAGCAAAAGTAAGCAAAGCTCTTACCCTTCCCCCCCACTCCCATGCTTACGTAAACATTGGTACATGCATTATTCAATGTGTTCTGGTTTCAGCAGTTATAAGTTTAGAAATAAATTATAACGAATAGGGTTGCCGTATGTATTCCAACCGACATCGACAAAATTTGGTAGAAAATCCGAAAAAGTAAAAAAATAAATACTGCTGACGTAATCATCATTCAGACCCCCCCATCCCCCATGTCATCAAAAATAAGCAAAGCCAAGGACCCTCCGGCCCCCTGAAGTGCTTATGTAATACTTAAATGGCCCATTAGACGATAACCAACTCGATATCTGAACTCGATAAAACAAGAAAGTGGTTATAGGCTGGTATGATTAATAAATGATCAACAAACCTCAGGATTATGCCAGAAGACCTTGATGAATCTGTTGTTGAGTACCGCCTCCGTGCTCTTGTAAGCTACATTCGCTTCGGTGGGGTTACTGAATGTGATGAGGGCCGCTTCTGGGTCGCCGTCGTACGAGACCTGATGGAAAAAACGATATTTTGTTATTATTAATGTAAATAACAATAATTATATTACCGCTGTTTTTATTTAAAAGAGTTTTTCTGATTTAAAAGAGTGTCCATGGATTTTCTTGCCCGTTCTTCTCCATAGAGATCTACGTTAGGGAATGGGCAACTACAGTACTTTCACAGTTTTTATGCCTTGTGACTGGGACTGTAGCTACATTACATTGTAGTCATTGTTTCGCCAATTCAAAAGTGCCTGTAACTGGATTATTTGAAATAAATGCTTTGATTTTGATTGACTTTGATTTTCATTTTCCAAAGAAAAATATCGTGAGGGAACCGGCATGTCCTAGAATCAAAACTTTTAGTACTAGGCAGTAGCGAAGGGTCAATCTTTATAAGAAGTAAGCCGGAGTACATATCTTTAATGTGATCATATTATTTGTCTATAGAATACTGACTGCGCCATTTTTCAAAGGGAAGCCGGTAGGAATCGAGTTATATGGAACCTTCGCCACTGGTACTGGGTCTATGTGGTGATTGCAGCCTGTTCTCTCATATATTTTTTTTTTATTACTAAATGGGCCTGCTTTTGATCTCATTACATTATTTGAGGCGCTCCCTCACCAAAGCATTATCATCTGCCTAGCCTTTTCCCAACTATGTTGGAGTTGAATACCAGTATCTTACATAGAGCGACTGCCTATCTGACCTCCACAACACAGTTAGTACTGGGTAAAACAATATCTCTTGGCAAGGCTGGTTGTCAGACTTCCGGGCCACTGACTACCTGTAACAACTGTCAAAGATCTACAAATGACAGCCGGGACCAACGGCTTAACGTGCTTTCCGAGGCCCGGAGGAAACTCGGTATGCTATGGGTAACTAATCGACCCCACTCCAACCATGTGGGGGTCGGTTTCCAATCTAACTGGATGCATCTGAATACCAGCATTGTACATAGAGCGTCTGCCTATCTGAAGTAATAACACCTTTCAAACCATTGCCTAAAAACATTCAACCAACCAAAAGACATGGCTAAGTCATAACCTCATTTATCCAAAGTTGGTTAAACGCATTAATTGCGACCATTTAAAATTGGGTTGCGGTGAGTATGTTTACAAAAAATATCACATAATTAGGCCAAAAGTCATTTGGATTAACTCCGAATTTCTCAATGAAATGATAACATGCAAGCGCGGCTTAACCTAAAGATCGATCCGAACGGCTGTTATTATTTAGCCACGAGCTTGTGGCTAGTTCTATAATTACTAAAATCTTATTTATAAATTTACCTGTATATTAACAATCTTGCCAAACTTGCAGAAGTGGTTGTTCAGATGTGTTATATCGTTGAGTCCTCGCGGCACTTTCTTAACTTCCAAAGAACAGTTGGCTGAGTTCGCTGGTAGAGGGGGACGGGGTGGGCCTGCAAATAAACGTTTTATTTAACTATAAAAAGTGTAAACGGGCCCTTCACAAAGCCGGTTACCAAGCATTCTGTACATCAAACTAAGTAATTCTACGCAAATATTGCTGGGAAACGACTTTTTTTTGGGGTATGAAATCACGTTTTACGGTAGGACTCGATGTAACGCACTCAAAACACTGTGCTGCTGGAAGCATTGAATAGTACGAGGGTCGTGTAAGTATTTAAAGTAAATTTATAACATTAAAACGTGTTTTTAAAAAAAAAACTAGTGAAAAAATTGAAACTTTGAGCCCCAATATCTCCGTAACTAGAAGGTCCCCAGGTTTTGTCTAGAATAAAAAATGATCGCCATGACAGGGAGAACAAGTACCTTTCGGCTCTTTCCCACATTGGACACATTTTCACATACTCCTGCTATAAGACGTCATGGTAGGCCACCAGGATGTACTGAACGGAGCTAGAACTTACCAAACCGGTTGTAGTCG
Organism: Noctua fimbriata; assembly: GCA_905163415.1. Classification (NCBI taxonomy): domain Eukaryota; kingdom Metazoa; phylum Arthropoda; class Insecta; order Lepidoptera; family Noctuidae; genus Noctua; species Noctua fimbriata. The sequence continues at coordinate 2,850,723 of LR990951.1, forward strand.
AAGTTCTTCTTGTGCGGCGGCGGGTGGCGGGGCGGGGCTGCGCCTGCGCCGCGCAGGGCGGGCGCCACGTGACGGATCCTGTAACAACACGGCGACATCTGATTAAGAAGCTGTAACTATGGGACCAAAGGGGTCGGCGCAGCATGTCTTCTACTTCCATACTTCTCTATTACTCGTCATCTCAGCAGTCACCTCCTTTCTAGTCATATCATCATTCACACAGTCCATTCATCGTTTCTTTGGTCTTCCTCTACTCGTATAGCCATCTAGCCAAAAATTTTTGGTCTAGTGGTCACAATCGCGACTGCTGAACATAAGGTCCTGGATTCGATTCCTGGGTCGAGCATATTGTTATTGGGTTATTCCATCAGAAATTTCAGTAGCAGTCAGGGAGTCTGGATTTGTGCCCGATTGAAGGCAATAGGCTCGCCCCCTAGATGAAACACATATGGGACCCCTACATAGAACGGAAAGATAACTGGCGAAATATGAGTGTACTATTAAGTACACCTCTGCCTAATTACAGCCGTGTTGTTATGTTATACAACATTATTTTGTAGTATATGCGAAACCTGAATATAGTTTGTACCGAATAAGTAACTGAATCGATTCCAATTATTTTTAAACCATGTTATATTTTGTCCCAATTTTTTTTAAAAATATTATTACTTGGACAGCAAGCGATATTAAGTACCTTTCGCAATCATTTAGGTACTAACTGCCAAATTATTATTATCAATGAGTAAAAGACGACGTTGGAGGCGCGCGCGGACGCGCTGCGTTGTGACCACGCTTTTGTGCTAACAACCAGGTAACAGAACAAGCTTATAACTTTGTGATTTTTCATGATACAGTTTTGAAATTTTGTACATAGATTCTTTACATAAAAATAGTAGACACGTGTATCAGGTTTCGCATATACTAAAACTAATGTATAAAATTAATACGGAAATTCATAATTTTTGCCAATAGGAAATCACATCAGACACTTAGCCTGTCCAGACTATAACTTATCACAAACGCTACTCACCTAGGTATAGGTATAAGTTCTCTGGGCGGATGCGGATGCATCGGATGCGGCGGAGGGTAAGCAGGGAACCCGCCGCACCAGATATCCGGCGTCAGGGGATTGTACTCTGTGGAACAAAGAATATTTTATTGTTAATTTTCATAATACACACTCAACTCACGCATTTTTCCTATGGGGTAAGCAGAAAGTACAGAACGCCATCTGCTGCGACCACAGATATAGATAGACCTAGATAACGCAAGTATCACGATCTGTATGAAAACCAAGCGTGCCATTTTTTGACTACCTATTATGACGTCACAAGCACTATTTAGTGATGGGAAAATCAAATCGATTCAAAGACGCCGCCGCGGACGGCGCCCCCCTCGTCCTACCCCCCGCCATGACGCCCACTGACGTCCGACTAGCGCTATGCTCCGATGCAGACTGAGTTCGAAATTGGCCACTTACGATTTTTGTACGTAAGCTACATAATAATATGGCACGCGAAGTAGTTGCTCTCGCGTTATCTAGGTCTCCTTCTCGTTCCAGAAACGTACGCAAGAATGTACGGAGTGGAAGGGACACCAACGCGAAAACGGTTACCACGTATTGTACTGTATAACGGGCTGGTGTCCGCAACTCCACGTCAAAGCGCGTATTTTGCGTGCGGGTGGGAAATTTATTCGATCCACCCCAACTCCCCGAGAAAGGCCAGCAGCGGCTTAATGTTGCTGACAATCGCGCGGAGAGTACCTGGGTTACCGAAGTACTTTGCCCTGTTTGCCTTTGCCACTGGGCCACCACGTATTCAGTATATCATTCTGAGCCTACATTGATTTTTTTATAAAAAATCAGCCATTCCGTACATTTTGACCGGGTAGGTTGAATTGTATCCTGGCAATGATCGCAAACAGGCTGGACTGCCCTTATGTCCGGCATTGTTGTGGCAGGCATGTTGCTGTTCCATTACCGGTTAGAAAATTGTAATTATTGTTAATTTATTTTTATGATCCATAATATATTGATAATCGATAAGTTTTATTTAATTGTGTATTGCATTTTAATTTTGATTGAATTTTAATTAAGTTGAATTTTAAAATTTTATCGTATTTGAATCAATTCTATTTATTTTGTAATTTATTTTATTTTTAACCAAATAGTGATGGTTTTGTCTTTTTTTTGTGTTTGTAATGTGATTATAGTCTGACTGTATTGAATGAATTGGCAATGGGTGTAAATTACCTGAATAAATGAATTATTATTATTAATACGCTTTTGTAGGAAACAGTTTTTTTTATTTTTATTTCTATGTAGTGGGGCACAGAATGATGTACTAAATACGTGGTAACCGTTTTCGCGTCGGTGTCCCTTCCACCCCGTATGTAGGTCCCGTGTAAGTCTAAAAGATACAAATACCGGGTGTCAAAAGACCCTTAACGAAGCCGAAAGGCACTTGTTCTCCCCGTCATTGCGATCATGTTTTTGTTCTAGACCGTACCTGGGAACCTTCTAGTTACGAGGATGTTGGAGGTAAATTTTCATGAGGTATTTTTTTAGCCACAAGATTTAAAAGCTATAACTTTACTTTAAGAGAAAAGAACACATGGAAGGAATTGGGGGAGGCCTTTGCCCAGCAGTGGGACAGTACAGGCTAATAAAAAAAAAAAATATATATTATTATATTATAAGCCTATATTGTCCCACTGCATGACAAAGGCCTCCCTTCCCTTCCTCCACATTTCGCGGTCTAGTGCGATTGTAGGCCAATCCTTTGCGAAAGAGTCCAGCTCATCCCGCCATCTCCTTCTGGGCCTGCCACGTTGTCGTTTCCTGCTATTTAGTATCCACTGAGTGGTAATGTTTGACCATTGCTCGTCCGACATGCGGCAAATGTGACCAGCTCAGTTCCACATAGCAGCTGTAAGGCCAGCATCAGCTATTTGAGTTTTGGAGGGAAGTATGGAGTTTCTGATGCGGTCCGTAAGTTTGACACCCAGTATAATTAGCTCGTAAAAAAAAAAAAAAAAAAACTTTAAATACCACCGTGACCCCGGCATCCATCAGCACAATACATACATTGAGGGCTACAGTCACAGATATAGATAGACCTAGATAACGCGAGAGCAACTACTTCGCGTTCCTAGCTTACGTACAAAAATCGTAAGTGGCCAATTTCGAACTCAGTCTGCATCGGAGCATAGCGCTAGTCGGACGTCAGTGGGCGTCATGGCGGGGGGTAGGACGAGGGGGGCGTCTTTGAATCGATTTGATTTTCCCATCACTAAATAGTGCTTGTGACGTCATAATAGGTAGTCAAAAAATGGCACGCTTGGTTTTCATACAGATCGTGATACTTGCGTTATCTAGGTCTATCTATATCTGTGGCTACAGTAAACTGTGAAGTTTTCACTCCGAAAAAAAAAAATCGTTTCCAAGCAATAATTTTTAGGTAGTTACTTAGTTTGATGTACAGAATACTTGTTTCATCTCTTTGTTCTGGATACCAGTGACCACCGTAGACAAGGATTTCTTTGACGGAAGAATCGACAAAATGACAGATTGTGTCGACACAATGACAGATTTCTTTGCACTATCAGTCTTTTTTCGATTCTTCCGTCAAAGAAATCCTTGTCTACGGTGGTCATGCTACGGGGGCTGATCCAAGCAATGATATTGTAAAGAAAGATACGCTACGTTCACTGAGCTGCGTTCAAAAATCGTCGCGTTGTTACGACTGCGATAGATAATACGGAACGTATGATACAGAAAGAGATAGCTATTGCGCTTGAAGTACTTAAATTACGACAATTTGCGCGCGGTAGTGCGATATCTACCTCTTTTCATTTATATCATTGGATCCATGACTAATGTAAAGTACTGACCGGGCACGCTGGGCGCGGGCGGCAGTGACAGGACAGTGGAGAGCGCGGCCGACGCGTCTTCTAGCACCACGGGGTCGCTGCCGTGGTCCCATTGACATAAGTCGCCGCGCATGCAGTAGCCTTTTTCTGTAAACAACACAAATATCGACATTAAAAAACATCATTCCATGAAAGTAAATTTGATACACTTAGGCCCGCTTGCACCACGAATCGCTAACATATTTAAAACATCATTCTGTCTGCCATCTTTAAACGATTGATTAAAACAGAACGATGTTTTAAATGCGTTCTACTTTAAACGCGTTTTGCGATTCGTGTTTAACGTCAACATCTGTGTAACATCTTGGTACTCCATCCGGAAACGTGCCCAGAACACTGTCAGCATTGCCACGTTGAATGCAATGCTAATTCATTGGCCAAGAAAGAGCCAGCCCTCTGGTCACGCGAAGTGTCAACCAAGCGACGAGAAATTTCCTTAAAAAGGAGACGCGCACTTGGGCCCCATGACCCAAGGATTTCGATCTCAAACGGCTCAAAGCTGTAACTACCAATAAGGTTCATCATCATCTGCCTAGCCTTTTCCCAACTATGTTAGGGTCGGCTTCCAGTCTAAACGGATGCAGCTGAATACCAGTATTTTACATGGAGCGACTGCCTATCTGACCTCCACAACCCAGTTAGTAATGGGTAATACCATACCCCTTGGTAAGACTGGTTGTCAGACTTTCGGATTACTGACTACCTGTAACAACTGTCAAAGATCTACAAACGACAGCCGGGACCAACGGCTTAACGTGCTTTCCGAGGCACGGAGGCAACTCGGTAGGTAATGGGCGGTCACCCATCCACAGACCAACCTAGGCAAGCACGGCTTAACCTAAAGATCGACCCGAGCGGCTGTTATTATTTAGCCACGAGCTCCTCGAACTACCAATAAGGTTACAGTATTAAAATATATCTATTAAGCTATCTATAAAATTCAAATTCGATAAGTTTCAGACATTGATTGTCGTCGAGTCATTACGACGATTTTCAACGTTCTTATTTACGGGCTTTGCCTTTGGTCCTCCGAGAAATTCAAAACTCAAACTCAAAGCATTCACTTTAATTAGACCATCACAGGCACTTTTGAAAGTCAAATAAAACAAAAAAAAAAAGCGAAGCTACAGTCACAGTCACAAGGCATAATAACTTGAGAAAGTATTGTAGTTGCACATTCCAAAGCGTAGATCTCTATGGAGAAGAATGGGCAAGAAACTCCATGGAAGTGTCCATGGAGTTTCTTGCCCATTCTTCTTTTAAATCAAAATATTCTTATAAAATCTTGGTTACTGTTGAGTTCCGGACGCGGCGGATGATCAGCCAACAGTTGGTTTGATCTTATTGTGTATATACGTAAGGTTGAGTGTAAAATAAAACAGCCGTGTACTATATACTGATCTAATTTTATCCATATATTGAGCTCTATCGACAGGACCCCAACTAAACGGCGGAGAATCTTAACACAGACTTCTAATTCGACGTCAACGCCATCTAGTTAGGTAATATGGAACTAATTTTTTTGAACTTAGATTTTCGTGAGCGTATTTTGAATACACATGGTTCTTAACAGTTACAAAAGGCAGTGTACTCACCGTCGAAGTCTCGACAGCGTCGCTTGTAAGCATCGCTGTGTTCCAGCCTAGCTTCAGGATGAGGGGACGCCGAACGGGAGCGATCGCGAGATCTTTCGCGTGACCTGCAAATAAAACATTTTTATACAAAAATATAAAAAAAACAGAGATTAAAGCTACTGCAGCAGTAACTTTGTTTTTCATTAACATAATATGAAAATCATTTTTTTTTTTGCTGTTGAATGTAATACAATACAACATATGAATGAGCCTCCAAAATATTTTTATTATATTGTTTGGTGCTACGGAAGCCTGTGTGCGTGTGAGTACGACTTGCACCTGGTCGGTTTTTTTTTTTAATTTATGTTTGTTTTTCGTTATTTCGTCCAACCAAACAAAATCAGGAAAATTTGATTTTTTCACAAAATCTATTAAAAACAAATGCTCACCGTTCCCTATCTCTAGAGCGAGACACCCTGTCCCTATGTTCTCTGTCGCGGGACATTCTGTCTCGCTCTAGCTCACGGGGCACTCGTAGTCTTTCCCTTTCACGCTCATGCTCGCGGTCTCGGATGGTCGGGGATCTTGATCTGTGAAAGTAATATTCGATTATAACTAAAAAAAATTAAATACAAGATCATCAAGGCTTCCTTGCACTACAATTAGGCTGCGTTTCCACCATAGATGAGCGAAGTGTAGCGAGGGATGTGTGTGAAAACTAACCAACAGAAGCGAACATACAATTTTTGTGAGAGGTAAACTGGAGTACATATCTTTAATGTGTTTTATATTATTTGTCTATATAGTGTGACTGGTAATTAGTGACCGATACTTAAACACGTGATTGTACTCATGATAACAAACAACTTTCCCAAAGAAACATTTTTTTTTAAACTGCTAACAGCTGATAGGTCTCAGGCGCGCCCGTGCGAATTTCATACGGCTATTGTGTTATTGTGATAAACGTCTGTGTATGAAAAAAAAAATGATTCTTTGGGAAAGTTGTTTGTTATCTTGACTACAATCAAGTGTTTAAGTATCGGTCACTAATTACCAGTCACCCTATCAGTAGCGGAGGGTCAATTTTTGTAAGAGGTAAGCCGGAGTACAAATGTTTAATATGATTATATTATTTGTCTATAGAATACTGACTATGCCATTTTTCAAAGGGAATCCGGTAGGAATCGAGTTGTATGGAACCTTCGCCACCGCATCCTATAAAGGGTGTAAATAGACCCTTAACATAACCGAAAGGCACTTGTTCTCCCCGTCTTTGCGATATTTTTTTTTTGTTCTAGACCATACCTGGGAACCTTCTAGTTACGGAGGTATTTGGGGGTCAAAGTTCCAACTTTTTCACAAGTTTTATAAATACATATTTTAATGTAAGGTTTTTACATTACACACCTACACGACCCCCGTACTATTCAATCCATCCATCACCACAATGCTTTGAGTGCGTTCCATCGAGTCCTACCGTAAAACATGATTTTTCACCCCAAAAAAAGAAGTCGTTTCCCAGCAATAATTTTTGCGTAAAGTTACTCAGTCTGATGTACAGAATGCTTGGTTGACGGCTATGTGAAGGGTCTGTTTACACTCTGTATAATACTGACTGTGTCATTTTTCAAAGGGAATCCGGTAGGAATCGAGTTGTATGGAACCTACGCCATTGCTAACCAATCGCATAGTTAGAATACCTCAAGTTGTGAAAAAGAAGCGATATTATTGGTCAGTTTCACACACATCCCTTGCATCGCATCCTTGCTCATCTCTGCTAAAAACTCAGCCTTAAGAGCGCTTGTACAGAAAGTTGGCAACGTCGCAAATAGTTGTCAAATATTTACCTGTTTTAACTAGTGAACTAAAGTATTGATTATGAAATGCAATAAATAGTATCGTAACACCGAAAATTTAGTTTTAGATGTAAAAAAAGAATTTGGAAACTTTTCAAATGCCTTTTTTACACCTAAAACGAATACAACATCAAATTCAGTGTTTTAATTGCAACTCATTATTAATCTAGTTCACTAGTTAGCCATATTGCTTATTTTCATAGAGAAATATTGCCAAATTAATTAAAACAAGTAAATATTTGACAGTTATTTGCGGCGTTGCCAACTTTCTGTACAAGCGCTCTTAAGATGGAAGTACTAGGATAGCACGCGAAATTCAATTTTTCTTACGTTTTTCACAATTCGCCGGTCAGTGTCATGTTGTATGTTGAACGAAATATGATTCGCAGAAAATATTAATCTCATTGAACGATTTTTTCATGAAAAAGTCATTCAATGGGATTATATGAGCTTAGAGGGATGTATTGATGATTTTAATGACTATAACTCTGTAAAGCCATATTTGGTACGATCGCGAATCATATCTTAATCAACATACAACCTGACACTGACCTGTAAATTGCAAAAAAATGCGTTCAAGCTGTAAAAACAACTGAACGCGTATAGTAAGTTGGTCCCGGCTGTCATTTGTAGATCTTTGACAGTCGTTACAGGTAGTCAGTGGCCCGAAAGTCTGACAACCAGTCTTTCCAACGGGTATCGTATTACCCAGTACTAACTGGGTTGTGGAGGTCAGATAGGCATTCGCTCCATGTAAAATACTGGTATTCAGCTGCTTGCTGTTAAACTGGAAGCTGACCCCAACATAGTTGGGAGAAGACTAAGCAGATGATGAGTGCGCGGGTAGCGATATACAACATTAGTTTTAGTATATGCGAAACCTGATACACGTGTCTAGTATTTCTATGTAAAGAATCTATGTACAAAATTTCAAAACTGTATCATGAAAAGTCACAAAGTTATAAGCTTGTTCTGTTACCTAGTTGTTCGCACAAAAACGCGGTCACCACGCAGCGCGCGGCTCCAGCTTCGTCTTGAGCTCATTGATAATAATAATTTGGCAGTAGGTACCTAAATTATTGCGATAGGTGCTCAAAGTCGCTCGGTATCCAACTTTTAACTTTTTTAAATATTTTTGTGAAAAAATATAACATGGTTTAAAAATTATTGGAATCGATTCAGTTACTTAATCTGAACAAACTATATTCAGGTTTTGCATATCCTAAAAATAATGTTGTATAAGCATTCGACTTGCATCAAAATGTGTTAATAAATGAAACTCCTGTATATATTATCAAGCTGATATGAAAAATGAAGGTGAAGCATACCTAGACCTGCTATTCTGTCTGTCGATGGTCGGTGGTGGAGGACTACGGTTTCTGTAGCGACCGCGCGGCGATGGGGAACGAGACAGCGGTCGTCTGTCAAGCAAACAAATTAATATTATAACTACAAGACCAAATTAAATGGAAACTGTCGTCAGTCTTTTGTATATCTCGGTTATCGGTATGATTCAAAACTACAACATCATTCAGATATACAGGGTGACTGGATTTGGACCCGGCATAGCAAATTCGCGTATAGAGGAGATCACTTACTAATTATTAGACCTACTTACTTTTGATAACTAAAGTTTTATAGTTTGGGAGATATGTCAATTTTTAAACTTTATTGAGATTTTTCCAAAATTTTACCTTCAAGCATTCATAACTTTTTGTTGTTGCATTGTTTTAGTAGTTTTTTTTTTATTTTTATTATGTGTTGGTAGTCATAAACATTGGTGGTTATAAGTACCTCGGAACTTCCCTTAAACTGGGGTGAAAAAATAAGATAGTATGCTTTTAAAACAAATAATCTTTACGATCAAATTCAACCTAAATAAAAAAAAAATACGGTGTTTCAATAATTAATTTTAAACTAAGTTAGTTCTCTAGTTCGTCACCTAAAAAAAAAATTGATTTATCTCCTAAACTATAAAACTTTAGTTTTTTTTTATATTTTAAATGGGCTTACTCTTGACTTCAATCTAGTCCTGAGGACAGAGATGAGGTCGACGATGGAACGAGCTAACCCAAAAGAAGCCTATTAACTCGCGACTTAAATAGATTGGGGTCATATGAACTTGGGAACACCGACGCAGGCAGGAAATTCCACTCCTTGGCTGTGCGCATAATAAACGATGTAGCAAAGCGCTTCGTGCGAATGTGTGGAACATCGACAAGGTGATAACCTGCAGTACGTCTGGACTCCCGATGGAAGAAGGGAAAGTAAGGTCTAATAATTAGAAAATGACCTCCTCTATACGCGAATTTGCTATGGCGGGTCCATATCCAGTGACCCTGTACAAAATAAAAAAACAGACAAAATCGGAGAAAGATTAGAGGCATCAAGAACAGGGTGTAAAGGTCTTCATCCTCCATATAAAAGGGGGGATCCTCCGACCAGACGGGTGTTGTGTCTGGTGGGCTAAAGCCCGACAGTTGTTGTCGGAGTTTTCTATCCAGTATTAAGTCGCGGATAACTTTAACTACGCGATTCAGGAATTTGATATTAGTTCTGCATTTGTGTCATAGATGGCGCTGTAGTACCTTTTGTACTACATTGCTATAGTACTTTTTATAGTGCCGCTACAAAAGCAAATAAATATAAGGTGACTGGTAATTAGTGACCGATACTTAAACACGTGATTGTACTCATGATAAGCAACATTCCCAAGAACTTTTTTTTTTATACTCGTACACTTTTATCCCAATAACACAACAGCCGTATGAAATTCGCGCGCGGGCGCCTGTGACCTATCAGCTGTTAGCCGCGTGACGCCGTTCTGTCTCCCACTGTGCTCTGCCTACCCACTGTTGCACGGTACGATAGTAATGAGACAGAACGGCTAGTCACACATCTCTGACAGGTGTGTCACTGGGCGGGCATTTTGGAGTACTTTCTTATGTAATTTTAGACGTTCAAAAACTAGTATTCTCAAGGTAAAAAAAAAAATTTTTTTTTTTTAAATTTATCTCGGGGCTACGCCCGCTTGGAGGTCCAAATCCAAAATGCTGATAACTTTTTAGACCTATGTATCCTGCTTATGCGTGCGAATTTTCATTAAAATCTGTTCAGCAATTCGAAATTGCTGAACAGATTTAAAAAAAAAAAGGATTTGAAAGTTTCTATGAAATGCCGTAAGTTGTAAATGCTCTTAAGTATTTTTTGACGTTCAAAAATCCTCAATCAAATGTGAATAAATGATGTTTGATGACAACCGCGGCTTGGCCCGCTTGGAGGTCCAAAAGATGACCAGACAGAAACAGTTCTCGCATTAATGATATTAGTATGAATGTTGGTTAGTCTTTGCTTAGTATCCTAGGATACTGATAACATCTAACATAAAGATCAAAAGTAACATTTCCTTGCCAAGCAAAATATTACCTTCTGACTTCGTTGGTGTGTTCATTATCGCGCGCATGTCTCCTTGCGCGCGCGCGTCTCTCCCACGAACGAGAGCGGCGTCGTCTTCTGTCTGCATCCCGGGCCTGTTGGTACACAAAATTGTGTTTATTATTTACTAGCTGACCCGCGCAACTTCGTCTGCGTTTGGATTTCCCCCGTTTTTGCAATCTTTTTCATAAATGCTCCGCTCCTATTGGTCGTAGCGTGATGGTATGTAGCCTATAGCCTTCCTCGATAAATGGGCTATCAAACACTAAAATATTTTTTCAATTCGGACCAGTAGCTCCTGAGATTAGCGCGTTCAAGCAAACAAACAAACAAACAAACAAACAAACAAACAAACAAACTCTTCAGCTTTATAATATTAGTATAGATTTGTAGTATTTTTTTATGATATTGGTTAGCACGAGCTCTTGAACCTATGTGCCTATGAACATCGATTAAGGGGGATGATGAACTTTACACCCTGTTCTTCATACCCCTGAAGAACAGGGTGTAAAGTTCTTCATCCCCCATAGAAAAGGGGGGATCCTCCGACCAGACGGGTGTTGTGTCTGGTGGGCTGCCCGACAGTTGTTGTCGGGTTCTCCTATATAGTAAAGTATGATTTATACCAAACGGCTCGCATCGCATGGAATCAAAAAGAATACGAACGGAAGCGGCGACAGCCGATCGCGTCCATCAGGAAGTCGACGCATACTATGTTTGAAACTGTTGTTCCGTCACTTACCCCCCAAAGGTTCATTGGAAGACCAGCGTCAGACAGCATCACCTGTCTGGCATGAATGCTGAAATGGACTCACTTACCCCCCAAAGGTTCATTGGAAGACCAGCGTCAGACAGCATCACCTGTCTGGCATGAATGCTGAAATGGACCTTTTTGGTGCAGCCGTGAGGCACACAGCACATGTATTTTCTCTTTTTTTAATTTGTCATTTATTTTGTTTCTTTTTTTTTTTATTCTGTGTGTTTGATGAACTGACGTCAAATAAACTTTATTCTTTCTTTCTTTATACGATCGCCTCCGTGCCGTCTGTTGCTAACCGTATCCGTTTCTGCGTCTAGTCAAATAGTTTCATTCCTTACGAAGACAGGCGAACGGAGCCGAGCGCGCGTTGCAACATACTTTCGGCTACGATCGAGTGTCGCGGAAGACGCCAGCGGTGAAGCTGCTATGCCCGGCTTGGTAATATAGACGTTATTTATAAGGTTGTAAAAATCCTCGCCCGAGGAGGCGCGGGAAAAGAGCACATGGATGGAATTGGGGGAGGCCTTTGCCTAGCAGTGGGACAGTACTGGCTAATATAAAAAAAAAGAAAAAAAATACTGACCGAGTCTTGTCTTCTGTCGCGTCTTCTAGGTGGTTGGTCAACAGGTTCTTCTAGCAGTTCAGTCAACGGCATCACCTGTACAACAAAATAAATATTATATTATAAAGACAGCATAGGTATGACATTGCTCGCAGAACGCATGGCCGATGGGGCCGAAAAGTTCTGGAGTGGCGACCGCGAACCGGAAGACGCTGCGTTGGAAGGTCTCCGACTAGGTGGACCGATGACCTGGTGAAGGTTGCGGGGATCCGATGGATGCGAGTCGCAAGGGACCGGTCAATATGACGACACTTGGGGGAGGCCTATGTCCAGCAGTGGACGTCTTTCGGCTGAAATGATGATGATGATAGGTATGACAAGGCTTGATTCTACAGCCAAGCTAATTGAAACCTTTTAAACACAGATGAACATAACTCAATCCTCAAGTCTTTATTGCTTTCCATATGTATTCTATGTGTGTTAAAGTTGTGTGGTAATCGGTTGTCGTGGTATGGGCATGTGATGCGGAGGAATGAGGAAAATGTTGTGAGGAAAGTTTTGAGTATGAATGTGGATGGGTATATGAGTAGAGGAAGACCAAAGAAACGATGGATGAACTGTATAAAGAATGATATGGCAAGAAAGGAGGTGTCTAATGAGATGACGAGTAATAGAGAAGTATGGAAGAAAAAGACATGCTGCGCCGACCCCAAATGAATTGGGATAAGGGCAAGAGAATGATGATGTATTCTATGTAATATAGATGGTGTAACAAGGTAATATATCAATATAGAACCTGTCGATACAGCAACATTAGGAGAGACATATAACATCACGCCTGTAATTCGCGAAGGTTTAGACAGAGGTGTACCAAGTACACCCATATTTATTGTTTAAGTTCTATGTAATGGGGGTGAGTCTATTGCTATCAACAAGGCACAAATCCAGAGTAAATGAAATTTTCTGTAGGAATTGACGCGATCAGCTGATCAACATGTATGGTATTTTTTTTTTTTTAAGTTATTATTTTCAAGGTCAAGTCATAGAACAAAAGTAATTTAGCCCCCGTAGCATGAGCACCGCGTCGACACAATGACAGATTTCTTTGCACTATCTGTCATTTTGTCGATTCTTCCGTCAAAGAAATCCTTGTCTACGGTGCTCATGCTACGGGGGCTGGTTCATGATCTGAGTCACCACACGAAAGGCTGTGCTTTCATTATGTTACACCTTGTATATCTTACTATTCTACTAATATTATAAATGCGAAAGTTTGTGAGAATGGATGGATGTTTGTTACTCTGTCACACAAAATATAGGGAACTCAAAACAAATAGAAATACGGTAAACACGCTAAATATTCCGTGTTCAGTGTTAATGATAATGTTAGTGACCAAGTCACGCAAAAACTACTGAGTGGATTTGGATGAAATTTGGCCCACAGATATTTAATAACCTGGATTAACAAATAAGATACTTTTCATCGAGGGGGACAGTTACCGAACTTCGCGCGGACGAAGCCGCGGGCATAAGCTAGTCTACAATACATACCTTCACCAGCGTATGCTCGTTGTGCGGATGTCCTCTAGGCGCGTTGGGCGCGCTGGGCGCAGGCGCAGCCAGCTTGGCGCCGCGCGACACCACGAGGCGCGCCCGTGCCGCGCCCGGCGCGCCGGCGCCCGGCACGGCGCTGCCCGCCAGCGTGCCGGCGCACGGCGAGCGGCCGCGGGTCTCGCCGCCCGACACGGGGGACGGTATTAGGGGGGCGCCTACTGTGGGATAAAGAATACGGATTTAAATGCTTTGTAACATAGATAAAGAAAACACTATACAACATTATTTTTAGTATATGCGAAACCTGAATATAGTTTGTTCAGAATAAGTAAATGAATCGATTCCAATCATTTTTAAACCATGTTATATTTTTTCCCAAAAATATTTAAAAAAAGTTAAAAGTTGGATACCGAGCGACTTTGAGTACCTATTGCAATAATTTAGGTACCTACTGCCAAATTATTATTATCAATGAGCTCAAGGCGAAGCTGAAGGCGCGCGCTACGTGATGACCGCGTTTTTGTGCGGACAACTAGGTAACAGAACAAGCTTATAACTTTGTGATTTTTCATGATACAGTTTTTTTTTGTACATAGATTCTTTACATAAAAATACTAGACATGTGTATCAGGTTTCGCATTTACTAAAACTAATGTTGTATACAAAATACTACCGCATTCACTGCAGACGGTCGACCACTTTTCTCTCTTATTTATGCCCTTAATAATAAGGCTGAAAACTGGCGAGCGCGGTAGTATATGGTGCAACAACATAAATACATAATCGGCCTATAACTGTGTAGTAAGGTTTAAAGACATTTATTTCTCATAAGAACTTACAAATAACAGTTCAACTATAATGAGATACTGAGTTATTTCTAAATAATAATATAAAATTTATTATTTAGACTAGAAACGGGATATTTACCATGTTTACTGTTTTTGTTGAGTTCCCGATATTTCAGCGCTGTTGCGAACACCATGATCACGGTTTTCGGATTCTGTTCCCGACACACACACACACACACACAGTGAGTTCCGTGTATCGGGAACAGAATCGAGTTGCGAGTGACAGTGGTAACGGTACTGAGTGCAAAAAACGAACAAGAAAGAGGGTAGACCGATTTGTCTGCTCATAAACACCCACCCGCAATAACTTCAGTTTATCCGTGATCATGGTGCTTGCAATAGCGCCGAAATATCGGGAACTCAATAAAAACAGTAAACATGGTAAATATCCCGTTTCTAGTCTATATAATAATGTTAGTGACCATGATAGTTTAAAATATAATATTTGCCTCTGGGGCGTTGGCGACATTATAAGGACTTAGATTTTATCTGTAACTAGCTGTTGCCCAATTAGCGGTGTGAAATATACTTTACGACCTATTCTCATTCCTACCAAATATACATAAAAATCGGTCGAGCCGTTTCGGATGAGTGCGACCACAATCACCGTGACACGATTTTTTTATGCATTCAGATTTTGTGCATCATCATCTGCCTAGACTTTTCCTAACTATATTGGGGTCGGCTTCCAGTCTAACCGGATGCAGCTTTATACCAGTATTTTACATGGTGCGACTGCCTATCTGACCTCCACAACCCAGTTAGTACTGGGTAATACGATACCCCGTGGTAAGACTGGTTGTCAGACTTTTTGACCCACTGACTACCTTTAGACTGTCAAAGATCTACAAATGACACCCGGGACCAACGGCTTAACGTGCTTTCCGAGGCACTGAGGAAACTCGGTATGTAATGGGTGGTCACCCATCCACAGACCAACCTAGGCAAGCACGGCTTAACCTAAAGATCGACCCGAGCGGCTGCTATTATTTAGCCACGAGCTCCTGAAGATTTTATGTGTTTTGTTAAATAAATAACGGTCATACTTCTGAGACACAGATCTCCTCTATATATATTGAAAATAATGTGTTTAAAATAACATAATTATACCAAAGCATATAAATATTGTAACCAAAATAAAAATGCCCACCTGCCACAAAATGAGAATAGAAATCTCCCAAAGTGATTTATAAATAATTAATTCTTTTAGGGAGGTCACAGTTCTAAAAATAATCTTAGTTAAATACTTAAATTAGATTACGACAGTGATCATGCCGTGGTATGATGCTTTATTTAAATTGTTTCGAGATCAAATCTATTCAGGTAGAGCAGTGTTGGACCAGAAGTACCCGCCTGACATACTGGTCCTTTAGCAAAACCGGTTTAACCCGGCTTTTGGTCCCATTGTAATACCGGTTTTTCCCGGCTTTTGGACCCATAGTAAAACCGTATTTTTCGGGTTACGTTCCCAAAATAAAACCGGGTTTTCCCGGGTTTTGGACACTTACTAAAACCGGTTTTTCCCGGGTATTTACTATAGGACCGAAGCCGCGTCTCGCATGCCCTAGTCCGAAACCAGGCAAACATTTAATTTTCAAGTAATTTATTTCATCACCTCTCAAACAAAACCGTGAGGAAACCGTTTCACCCAAAAAAAATCGTTTCCCAGCAATTTTTTGCGTAGAGTTACTTAATTTGATGTACAGAATGCTTGGTTGATGGCTTCGTGAAGGGTCCGTTTACACCTTGTATAAAGGGTGTAAATAGACCCTTAACATAGCTGAAAGGCACTTGTTCTCCCCGTCTTTGCGATCATTTTTTTGTTCTAGACCATACCTGGGAACGTTCTAGTTATGGAGATATTGGAGGTCAAACTGCCAACTTTTTCACGAGATTTTTTTTTTTAATATTTCTTTTTAATGTAAGATTTTTACTTTACACACCTCCAAGACCCCCGTACTATTCAATCCATCCATCAGCACAATGCTTTCAGTGCTTTCCATCGAATCCTACCGTAAAACGTGATTTTTCACCCCAAAAAAAAAAATTTGGTTCCCAGCAATATTTAATGCGTAAAGTTACTTAGTTTGATGTACAGAATGCTAGGTTACCGGCTTCGTGAAGGGTCCGTTTACACCTTGTATATGTGGTTCATTGGACAGGGAAAGGGTTTTAAATAATAAATTCTTACCATGGTTCTCAATCTCAGGCTCCTTCAACGGCTCAGCGTCTACCGGGGGCGGGGATGGCAGCGCCTTCTCCTCTCTGCCCAGCTTCAAGTAATCACTGCTCTCAAGCGCCTTGAAGAGCATCTCCACAAATGGTTTTGTTTCTGTTGATAGATATTAAAATTGTTGAGATTTTCAATGAAGATTGATAGCAGGAGGCGTTCTGTAATCTGCCTGATACTGTTAGCCTGCGTCATCCCACTGCTGGGCAAAAGCTTCTCCCCATGATTTTCAGTTGCTACGATCCAGGGCCAATGTGGGCCACTGGTCGTTTGTTTTGTCCAGCTCGTCCCGCCACCTTCTACGAGGTCTGGCGCGACGCCTTCTGGCTTTGTCAGGGCTCCAGAAAGTGGTTATTTTGGCCCACAGCTCATTGGGCATGCGGCAGACGTGGCCAGTCCAGTTCCACTTCAGCTTAGTAATAATCTGCCTACCCCCATAAAAAATCAGGTTCGGGTTGGTCGTTTCTTATGGAGAAAAACCGGCAAGAAACTCCATTGCGTGATGTGTGTGTGTGCGAAGTCATTACCATGCCAGTTAAAAAAAAGTTTGTTCGCGTAATTTTGATATTTTAAATTCAGTAACAAATTGCCCTAACAGAGTCCATAACATTGTTCTTAGCTGTGAGCCTTTTATAACACCTTAAAACATTGTGTAACGCAAATAAAGTGAATATGAATATGACAGTTGATCATCGGAGTGTGCAACATTTTATTAAATTGTAACGTCTGGTCAGCGGAATGGTTGCCGTTGGCAGCCCAACAGCCAGAGCTAGATGAACAACCTACCGTGGGGTTGACCAGCCCCCGTATCATGACCACTGTAGTCAAGGATTTCTTTGACGGAAGAATCGACAAAATGACAGATAGTGCAAAGAAATCTGTAATTTTGTCGATTCTTCCGTCAAAGAAAACCTTGTCTAAGTTGGTCATGCTACGGGGGCAGATCGAGACCCGCACAGACCAGGGAAGCTTGGTGGATCAACGCTGCCATGATAACTTTAGCCGTTTTGAGTGGATGTGTCATATCTTTTAACTCCCATTCATCATCTGCCTAGTCTTTTCCTAACTATGTTGGGGTCGGCTTCCAGTCTAACCGGATGAAGCGGAATACCAGTATTCTACTACAAATGACAGCCTCGACCAACGGCTTAAGCGTGCTTTCCGAGGTACGGAGGAAACTCGGCATGTAACGGGTGGTCATCCATCAACAGAACGACCTAGGCAAGCGCTGCTTAACCTGAAGATCGACCCGAGCGGCTCTCATTATACCTCAGAATTATTATTTTTGTGCTTACTTATGTTATGCATCATATTTAATGTTTTTTCTTACTTTTTTGTCTGTCATTCTTACCCTGCTGCAGGAACACGTCTAGCTGATCCACCATCACCTCCCGGAGCTCGTCCAGGGGTTTGTCCTTCTTGACGAGGGCGTAGACATACTTGGCGAGGGCAGCAGGGTCGGCATCGCAACTGGAAAAAAATGGAAAGCATTTTATTAGCATATATAGCAAAACCCATGTGGGAGTTCATTTGAGTTCAGTTGAGCCATCAGCAAAATAATGAGACTTCCATACTAACATAAATCCCCTATTTAACCGCTTCAGGGCATGAATTTTCAAAATTCGAAGACGTGCAAGATTCAACCAATGACAGGAGGAACGAAATACGTGATGAGGATTTCGACGGATGTGATTGTTTGAGACCCGCTGTCACCGCTCTGCTCATCTCCGCTTTGGTCCCCACCCGGCAGTAGGTGAAGGAATTAAAGAATTTTATCAAGTGGACGAAACTTCAGGCTAGCGTGTTTCAGAGCTTAATGATCCGTGTGACAGCCAAAAGTGCGTGATTCCTCGTACACAAGATTTTTGTTTTGGCAACGTAACTGGTGAAATGTTAACTTTTGTTATAACTTATAACTTTTTATTTTGTTCTACATTTTTTGTGAAGTAAGCAACGACTTATTGTCGGGCCAACGCTGTCCCCCCATACTTAAGTACAAATGCTGAATCCATGAAAATATTGTTATACCAAATGATTTGAAAAGAGTAACCATGGAGTTTCTTGTCGGTTCTTCTCCATAGGAAACGACCAACCAGAACTGTGCACCTTTTTGTCGACGTTTTATAAGTGCCCATCTAGGCCTATGTGAAATAAAATATTTTGATTTTGATTTTGAAATGTGTTGGTGAATTTGAACCGACGTCGTTTTACTGTATCGCTGGTTTAAAATTCGCTGACCCAACGATAAAAAGTTGTGCAAGGCTAGGCAATGTTTTCTGGTATATAATTAGAAATTTCTCCAGGCGACATCTGGATATACCTTTGCCTATAATTTCGAGGAATATAGGCGAGATACTTAATTAAATAGATTACAGTAGGGAAGGGGCAATTTTTGTAAGAGGTAAGTCGGAGTACGTATCCTTAATGTGATTATATTATTTGTCTATAGAATACTGACTGTGCCATTTTTCAAAGGGAAGCCAGTAGGAATCGAGTTGTATGGAACCTTCGCCACTGATAGATTATGTATTTATTATTAACACAGCTATCAGTAGAACATTATGTCAGCATACATACATATTTTTACGTAACATTGAAGGGTGTCTTATCTAGCACTGCTTTTTGATAAAACCAAGCATGTTACTTAAATTGGTGGTTTATAGATATCACTATCTATTTTTATTACGCAAAATTTTACAAAACTGATTAAAGGTAGATTCTATAAAGTGTGTAAATAGACCCTTAACATAGCCGAAAGGCAATTGTTCTCCCCGTCTTTGCGATATTTTTTTTGTTCTAGACCATACCTGGGAACCTTCTAGTTACGGAGATATTGGGGGTCAAAGTTCCAACTTTTTTAGAAGTATTTTTTTAAATACTTGTTTTTAATGTAAGATTTTTACTTTACACACCTCCACGACCCCCGTACTATTCAATCCATCCATCAGCACAATGCTTTGAGTGCTGTCCATCGAGTCCTACCGTAAAACGTGATTTTTCACCTCAAAAAAAAAAAGAGTCGATGCCCAGCAATAATTTTTGCGTAAAGTTCCTTAGTTTGATGTACAGAATGCTTGGTTGACGGCTATGTGAAGGGTCTGTTTACACCCTCTATAAAGGGGAAACCCGCAAAGGCATTATCACCACCACCATCACCATCCTGCCCGTATCCCCATTTATTGAGGGTCCGCGCAATACGTCTTCTTCTTACATTCCTCTCTATTACTCGTCATCTCATCAGACACACTTTCTTGCCATACCAAGCCGCAACGACAAAGCCACCAAGGAAGATCGACAAGGAAGTCCGCGAACTTCAAAATCGGTTCTTCCTTTATAAATAAATAAATTGCCCTTTTATTCTGAATTGTTTCTGTTTCTTTATCTGTTGCTATAATATGTCCCTCAATTCAGTGTGCCTTTTGGCAAAGGCCTCCTCTAGCTCCTTCCACTGTTTTCTGTCACGAGCCACTCTCCTCCAATTGGGGCCCGCTGTTTGCTTAAGCTCATCTTCCCATCTTCTTTTCTGTTTCCCCTTGCTGTGTTTACTGTCCCTTGGATACCAGTCGGTCATTACTTTACTCCATTTCTCAGAATCTGCTCTCATCATGTGGCCAGTCCATCTCCATTTTTGTTGGTCATTGTTCCTTTATGATTCATCCTAAATAAGTTTTTTTTTATTCATTTTAAATAAATAAGCAGACATTAAACAGTTAAAAACCTTAATCGTAAGATTTTTAGGTTATCTTGTATAAAGACGTATATCTCTTTTCTCCCAACTTGTTCGTCTTACTTTCCATTAACTTTTCTGTTAGTCTTTAGTCGTTTTACAACTATGTATAAGTTGCCATAATGAATGCTACCTCTAAGAGTGGGTCCCAAAATACATGCAACCTCGCCAGCCTTCTTTGCCGGTCAGTGTCAGGTTGAACAAAATATGATTCGCGATCGTTTATTTCATGAAAAAGCCATTCAATGAGATTAAATGAACTTAATTCTGTAAAGCCGCATGTGTTACGGTTGCATCATATTTTGTTTAACATGCAGCCTGTCCACTGACCTGCAAATTGCTAAAAACGTTAGAAAATTTGAATTTCGTGGTCTATCCTGGCGCTTCAGCCTTCATTACGATTTTGCCCCCAAGTCTGCCGGACCTATCTTATCAAGGTGTATTGTGTAACTCAGTGTATCCCAGTAACTGAGTTTTGAGGGTCAAGCAAGCCGTTGCACTGTGGCAAATACTGGTACAGCTGCATCTGGTTGGAAGGAAACCCGGCGCCAACACAGTTGCGAAATAGCTAGGCAGCTGATGAACTCATAAATCATCCACCATCTGCGTAGCCTTTTCTTAACAGTATTAGGGTTTTAACATGCTGTCAGAGGAACACAGGGTCTCGAATTCACTGGCGTGATTAGGGAACAACAATACGGCAAGCCTATAAGGCCAGCAGACTGTGTATCAAGTGGAGAAACCGGCAAGCCAAGCTTATAGGCTTGTATGAAAATACCGCCACTAGCCTCGATGTGTAACTGACGGTCACCCATCTACGGACCGACCTCGATAAGCGTGCTTTAACCTTTGATTGCGCGGTGCTGCTGCTTTTATTTCGCCATGAAGATGCAGTATGTCTTAGCTCAATCAAAAAAGCAGTGGTAGCCGTGTAGCCTGTCTTAAGAGTTGCAAGTTGTAGGCTCTATGTAGCATTGAAGCAACATGTCGTGAAGAACCCAGCATGTCTTAGAACCAAAAATTCGAAACAATGTGACATCTACCAACCCTCAATGTGTCTGTGGGTTGGCTAATGGCTCGGCTCGAATCGTCTCACATAGAAGAAATCTGTAATACAGCATTATCCCATATGGTGGATCACAACCCATTCCATCTCATAAACAGGAGACTTAAGTACCTGCAGTGGGATGTTTGACACATTCGTGTACACCCCCATTTCAAAGAGCACATGTGCCATCCCACCATACATATTACAAGCGAGTAGTGGACCCACCAGGTTCTCGGCATCGCAAGTGCGACTTGAGTTACCCCACCAGGTGGGTTCCCGGCACTGAAGGTGTTAAGCCAGCCAGACAAAAAGTTTCTACTCGAGACAGTATCAAGCTTATGTCAGACTTTAAAAATAAATGCTCGAAGATGTTTAAATTCTATTTTGGTTAGACCAACTCATAGGATTATAATTAACTGGTACGTTTATTTTCGTACAATGCAACATCAGTTAGATGTACATGTATTTGGAATGACCACACAGGTGTTACCAGAATAGAATATGTACAAGCTACGCATGTAGCTCTGCTTGTGACATTAGACAAACTTTATGTTAGCTGAAGTATATTTTTGTTTACTTGTATGTTGATGGATAGTGAGGGACCAGCCCTCATAGCATGACCACCATAGACAAAGATCGACACAATGACAGATTTCTTTGGACTACCTGTCATTTTGTCGATTCTTCCGTCATAGAAATCCTTATCTACGGTGGTCATACTACGGGGGCGGAAGGTCATATAAAAGATGGATGGATTATGTGAGGGATGATAACATAACACCACACCTGTAATCCCCGAAGGGTTAGGCAGAGGTGTACCTAATAGTACACCCACATTTCGCGGGCGAGGCTATTGCCATCAACCAAGCATAAATCCAGACTCCGTGGTTGCTACTGAGAAATTCCTGGTGGAAAAACCCAATAACAATTTGCCCGATCCGGGTATCAAACCCAGGACCTCATGCTCAGCAGTCGCGATTGCGACTACTAGACTAAAAAAAAAGTGTTGTGCCGGCCCCAAATAATGTGTGACAAGGGCAGGAAGATGATTATGTATATTGTAATGTACTAATGTGGCAATGACACAATATAACCAAGTGTTTCTTAGATTTATATTGAAACAAATTGTGTTGATGTGATCTGTTAGTACAATTGGGCGAGTTTGTTGCTAACATTTCAATTAGCAGTCCCTTCGGCATCCAACATTCATTACGCCTGCAATCCTCAAAGGTTTAGGCAGAAGTGTACCTATGTATAGTACATCACGTTCACCAGTTATGTTTAAGGTGGAAGGCCAGGGTAGCTCGCGAAATTCATCATTCATCATAATCATTTTATTACGTTTTGCAATGGTCAGTGTCAGGTTGTATATTGATGAAAATATGAATCGCGCCAGTAACACGTATGTCGTTATAGAATTTGTATAACGGGCTGGTGTCCGCAACTCCACGTCAAAGCGCGTATTTTGCGTGCTGGTGGGAAATTTATTCGATCCACCCTAACTCCCCGAGAAAGGCCAGCAGCGCCTTGATGTTGCTGACAATCTCGCGGAGAGTACCTGGGTTACCGAAGTACTTTGCCCTGTATGTTGCAACCACTGGGCAATGCAGAAGCACGTGGGCTGCTGTCGTTATAGAATTATAATCATTACCCAAGACAGAGATACAATCAAGACTAAATGTCACAAATATTGTCACTCTCTGTCTTGATCAATTAAAATGTAGATGTGTGGTTTTGTTGTGAATAGTTGTGCATTTTATTTATTTTACAGGTTTATTTGTTTCGTGGTAAAGTATACAACTCGAGAAATGCACAGTGATGGTGTATAGATATGATCTAAGGCTAAAAAAATGCCATTGGGTACAGTTGCAGCTAGCATGTGTGAGCATTGTTTAGTGAATATTGTAATGCCGATGATGATGGCATGCTTGCGCCACCGGCCGCTCAGTTATTAATTTTATTAGATTTAGATTATAATGTTATGCTGCATAAAATAAATGTTTTATTCAACTTCATAATTAATATTTCATTTTTGCCCTAGTCCATGGCGCAGCTACACGGTCGTTCGCCCTAATTCGATTGCCTATGGATTTTGTCAATCGACCAAGTGTAAATGAACGCGGTCGAGTACGCCCGTCTTCGGAGAAAATCGACCAGCTTCATTGTTTGTTTTTTCGATTAGTGTAATTGCGCCATTAAAGAATAAACCAAAATCATAAGACAATGTAATGGGTTGTTCAAGTGCAGGCTCCGCAGGCTAAATACATAGACAATCCTTATATTCTACGTACTTGTAATAAAATAGAAGGTATCAGTAGCAAAGGGTCAATTTTTGTAGGAGGTAACCCGGAGTACATATCTTGAATGTGATTATATTATTTGTCTATACATGGAATACTGACTGTGCCCTTTTTCAGAGTGAATTTGATAGGAATCGAGTTGTATGGAACCTTCGCCACTGTGAGGTATATTGAATTATATAATAATGAAAATATTTTTGTATGAAATTATGGCTGACTTAGTTGTCTTTCCTACAGAGTTATATGGATTTTTTGACACTCTATTGAGGTTGACAGGAGAGCGCTGTAACTAAACATTCGTGAAAAATAATGAGATGGCAGCGTTAGTTCTGATTTTGGCCGACACAAGTGTGTTTATAAATTATGTTATTCTAGCCAAATTTAATATTATAAAATATGCTGTGATTACCTTTTATCTTAATTTGACCAAGAATGATGAATCTTTTGGGAGTAGCTCTAAGTGTGGTCCCCAGATTGCATAAGGTGTTGCTATCTTTTTTTATGTACAAAATATGGCAAATGAGTTTCAGAAAATGTTCTGCTAGGTAGTTCTCTCTGTTACCTGTGACACTGTTTCTAAAACTGAATGTTGCATAGTAATGTCTGTGTTTGTTACTATGCTATGCAGATATTAGCATCAAGTCAAAGCATAAACACTATTATTCTTTTTGTCTCATCATTGTTACATCTATATTAAACACTTTCGGCACAGTAAGTGTGTTGTGAACATAATCAAGTTGACAAAAAGACTGCTAGCGACATCTATGACGCAAATGAAGAATTAAGCTAACTAAGAACTGGATATATTCAATAATCCAACTACAACTGTCTGACAGTAGCCAACCAGACACAACCAACCATCTGGTCAGAGGATCTGGTCAGAGGATGCCTTTCATGGGTGATGAGGAACTTTACTCTCTCGTTCCTCATACCCCTAAAAGTGTTGTTTGATTTAAAAGAGTGTCCATGGAGTTTCTTGCCCATTCTTCTCCATAGAGATCTACGCTTTGGAATGTGCAACTACAGTACTTTCTCAAGTTATTATGCCTTGTGACTGTGACAGTCACTTCGCTTTTTTTTTTTGTTTATTTTTTGACATTCAAAAGTGTCTGTGATGGTCTAATTGAAATAAATGCTTTGAGTTTGAGTTTTGAATTTCTCGGAAGACCAAAGGCAAAGCCCGTAAATAACAACATTCAAAATCGTCGTAATTACTCTACTTACTTTGTTAAGAAAACAAAGTATTTATTTAAATTAGACCATCTCACAGGCACTTTTTTTTTTGAGTTATACCAAAAGTACCCGCCTGACATACTTGTTGAAGATTTACAGGCTGGGCTGTTTGGGGACTGCTTTGTGAAACTTTTGAAGTCCAAAGCGCTGATTCTTAGGCAAAAACTATGGAGCAAACTTACAGTTAGGCTAGTCTTAGCGCAGTCCCACTTCATCCAAAAATTAACCATTTTTGCATGAGGTTAGTGTTCTTATTTATATGATATGCTTGATCAGTTTCTTGTAGGAATATGTTTGTGTTTAAAGTCTATATAGATACAGGTATACTGCTACACAAACTATGTGCTCAGTTCAGTCATGTTAAGAAACCTCCGGCCTTAGATGAAAATTTGCAACTAAGTTAGCAACTAGAATGGTAGTAATCATCATCACCTGCCTAGCCTTTTCCCAACTATGTTGGGGTCGGCTTCCAGTCTAACCGAATGCAGCAGAATACCAGTATTTTACATGCAGCGACTGCCTATCTGACCTCCACAACCCAGTTAGTACTAGGTAATATGATACCCTTAATGGTAGTAATAATGTTGGTTAAAATATAAAGGTCTTGGTTTTGAGCCTGCTATCACTTACTTAAGTTTTTTTTAACTTTACAATGTTTTCAATACATTACACCTTAAAGTGACAGTGCAGTTTTAATTTAAGTGCAGTCTTAAATAAATTTAACTGTGGTTGAAGAATAAGCTTGGATTATGTTAGCCATAGATAAAATTAAGTAAGGAGGTTGGTAATCTCATTTCTAACCTACTTTTAAAATAATTATTTATTTATAATGCCAACAACAACTTAATGCTTTTACGAATATTTGAACAACAATATTTTCATTGATGGTAATTTAGATATATTGATTTTCTACTGATTACAAATCGAAGAAACAGACGCGAGAGCTACATACAGGTTGACTCATTGCCCTAATTAGAGTATTATTGGTTTTTTTTCAACTATGAACATTGAGGTTAGAATGCTGGCTGTCAAATTGCCATAAAAAGTTACGAAAACGTAATGTTATATCTAATCTATTCAATAAAATGAAGATATTAAGAAAAAATCAACAAGATAAAAAGTTTCACGACAGTGCCAACTGTAAAACTGAATTTCACCAAACATATTTGAATGGAATGTCATTAAAAACATATTTTTCTCGTTTATTCAATAACAACGAGTTTTTTGTAGAGATTCAAAGCAATACTATGAAAAATATGAAAGGTTTTTCATTTAGAACCTTTGCAAAGACGAAAATAAAACGCCATGTGTCAAATCAAATAAAAAAAAAATAAAGCTAAATGAAACTTGATACTTTTACTGATTAATTATTCATGTAACGTGAAAATATCTCCGCAAAATTAAATCCATGAAATGATTCGTTGAGTAACTCGCAAGTTGCGAATTTCTAGCAAATTAACGCATTAATGTAAATAGTAAAAATATGGCAGCGGATGTACTGTACTCACAGGGGCTCCAATATGGAGGTCAACCACGACTTGAAAGCGTCAGGATTTTCAATAATCATCTCGTTGCAACAATTATATCGTCCACAGATGACAATTCATCCACCAACACACTTATTAAAATAGAGAAATTGCAATTATATCTACAGTAAAAGAGTACAATCACTTGAAAATAATCGTCCTTCACGTTTCACTGTACACTTCACTTTTATGTAACTTTTTTGTTAAATGAAGAAATTTCTACAAGGGTGTCAAGTTATTCTGCCTGACCAGTGTTGCTATTAGTAAAAAAATATTTTTCTACCACTTGGTACAGTGTGGTCAGTACATAATTAAATGTGGCGAAATAGTGAACTAAAATAAAATGTGTTTTAGCACAATATCTTTTCTGGTCTTGAAACTTGTAACACGGTAACTTCAATTTAATAGACTATGATTTCAGTTGCAACGGCACAATCATACAACAAGATGGTAAGAACTAATTGCTTTTAGATGCGATTTTCACTCGAAGTTGTCTTTTTCAATTAATTGTTCTAGTCTTTAACATTCTTCTGTCCTTATCCCAAAGTATAGGGGGTTGTTGCGAAATTCAAAAGACCGTATTTTAAAATACATAAGGAAGAAATCCCGAAAAATGAAACGCCGAATAATTTTTTGGTCGAAAGTTTTAAATCCCGAAAGTTCATTTTCCCGAAAGCGGGATTTTAGATCCCGCAGATCCATATCCCGAAATTCAAAAGCCCAAAATTACATCCCAAAGCCTAAAATCTCTAAGACAATGTCAAAAAAGGAGCTTAACATAATAGGTATGTATGATACCAATAACATATAAATAAAACAAAAGTTTAAATGATAATCATACGTATAATTATGAAAAAAAAGAAGCACGTTATTACATAAAATATACCTAATTTTTTTTTTATAAATGTCGCTTTCCTGCCGGCCGCTGCCACAGCACCGCTCGCTTCGCTCGCTCGGCTCGCGCGTCGTTGGTCATAGTTCTAACCTAACCTAACCTATTTGGTCGGAGTAAACTGAAACTGTGTTGTAGTGCCATCTATGAGTAATCGCGGAAACTACGTCACCGCTCATTGGGTTTTCATCCATCGGTATTTCGTCCATTCGGGATTTCGTCCATTCGCCGTTTCATTTTTTCGGGCATTTTTACATCGGTGTTTTATGTTTCGATATAACGGCTATCGGCATTTAAAACTTTCGGTATTTTGAATTTCGTTGTTCTGGACGTTGGTATTTCGGTCATAGTTATTATGAAATTTCGGGATTTTAATACGTACCCGCCAGAAGTCGGCCTTCGTAACCAAGGCTGGCAAAGAAACGCTGGTGTGTCAATCTGGACTCATTCTTAACGGATTGGGCGGAGAAGGCAAAAGATAAAGAAAACTAAAAAGCCTTCGGGAGGTCTTTGTAAAAGTAGTGGGACAGAACAAGCTGCTATAAAAAAAAACCAGCCGGCTTAGATTTTGATCTAATTTTATAATATTTTTTGTTTTTTTTTCTTGGCGGGTCTTTTGAAAAAAAATGGTATTAAATATTGTACGGTAATACGGAATAACTGTGTGACCACATAAAAAACGAAGCAAGCAAATTAGTGTAAACAAAATTCTTGTAAAAATATTTTTTAATTAAGTTACATTCTAATAAAACTCTCTAGTCTCTTCAATAATAAACACATGATGCTGCGAGGGGGAAGGAGGGGTGGCTTAAAACCTCTCGACGTATCACAAAAGGGGCCCTCCCCTTTTGTGATACGTCGAGAGTATCTTATACGTAAGTGAAGTAGAAAAAAGATGTACAAACCCCACGTTATTAAAGGATGGTCCTTAATGTGAGAATAATATAAAATGGTCTAGCAAGCCTACTGACATACCTAATTAAAGGATTTTATACTAAAATAAAACGACAAAACTGTATACGTTCATAATTTATTTTGAGTTTGAGATCAAATGATAAATAAATCCAAAAAATGCTCAGTGGTATGGTTAAAACAAAATAAATACTTAAAACAAAACTATACAAACAATAAATACTACTATAGATAGTTACAAAATGTTGAGATGAGAAGTAAAAAAAAACAATGTAAAGTATATAAAAAGTTCTATGTAATAGTAACGACACATAACATCACAGTACACTTTGGTATGTACACAATGACCACAATTTGCCAGTTATATTACGGGGCGAAAAATTCCTGGTGGAACCCCCAATAACACTGTGTCAGTGCCGCTAATCGAACCTAGAGAATTTAAAAAATAGAATATCAAAATTTTGAGATCAAAAGTTTTTTTTTTCTAGCCTGCTCTATTCCACTCGTAATGCTTTGATTTCGATTTGACTTTGGTAATACAAAAATAAATACTAAGCTCCAAAATAAAGCCGTTGGACTTACTTCTATTATCTAAATATAATTATATACAAACGCCAGCATATCAGGCTACTACAATCTGTCAAAAACCTTTAATAGATTTTCAACTTTATCGCTAAAGCCTTAGGTTCAAGGTTGATTGGAAAAATTTAGCAGTTTCGGGTAGCTTGATGTGCTGGCGTCTGTACCTACATCAATAATTCAGTAAAAGAATCTTTTGAGAGCGTGAAAAACCAGGTGGTAGTCTTATTTTCCACCTAAAAGTAACAGTTCAGTGTACTGTACTAGTTATTGCAATCGTTAATCCAAATTTTAGTGGAACACAGAGCGATATATTTGACAGCTCTTTGCGATGTTGCCAACTTTTAGAATGCAACCTCTTAAAACAAATAAAATAAATAGAATGGATTCTATTTTCCCTTGCTAAAAGGCCTAAGTGAAAATATGTACCTATCGAAAAAGCGGTGTTAGTACGGATTTTAGCTTTCTGCCAAAAGATCTATGTACTACTGATTATTTAAATAACGTTTATCCTAACTTAAAAATAAATTCACTCTTACAAACTAATTCGCTAAACCTTTTTTTTGCCTTAATATTTTCAGCAAACACTATTTTGTTTTATACTTTTTTTAAGATATTTTTTTTTTTTAAGCTTATCCTATTTTGTTTTTGTCAAAAGCAAAAAACAAGCGCATTTGGAAGCAGGCGGGACTTATTAAAACATGGAAGGGCATGTTTTAATAATTTTATATTTCAATGGGTCCCGCCTGCTTCCAATTGCGCTTTTTTTTTGCTTTTTAGTCGGGTTTTTTAACTTTTATAATTACTTTTTAATTTTTATAATTACTTTTTTTAATTTTTATAATTTCTTTTTTAATTTTTATATTTACTTTTTCTCATTTTAGAATGGCCTCCACTGTCAGTAGTAAAATCCAACGGGCATTGAAAACCAGCGGTTTTTATACAAAGTGAGTGAGTGTCGTCGGTGATAAAAATGCCGGCGCAGAGGAGACACAATGCATACGATTTAATTACATATCTCATATTTAGTTATCCTATTCTATTTTATTTTGCACAGTTATTCATTCCTTTAGTAATTTTACGTATAAATATCGTAGATAGGATAGTTATATAATCGTAAATAAACCTTTGTTTGATAGCCAATTGTTTTTTACTTTCAAAAAATCAAACTTATTACGCTTATGATATTGAATTAAATAGCTAATATTTTGCATGAACACATATAATACTACGCAACATCGATTGACCATATAGGAATCTTAAATTTTGAAAAATATTTTTTTTCACTCCACCCTACCGTGTACATCAGAAAAGTGTGTAGATACAAAATTTTGTATGGGACAGCTGATTTTTTTTCTCCATTTAGATATTGGTCTAATAGAGAAAGTTGTTCAGTTTGATGGTCTGTGCTACATCTTTAAATATGGCTACACTTTTCTGATACACACACACTATACAGAGTGGTGAATTGGTGATTTAAAAAATTAAGCTGGGGGGTTACCATGACGTCGTTTTAATGTCACTCCAGTGTGTGAAAGAGACAGAGCTATAGAAGACGTCTAGCGCCATTTCTTTCCCACACTGGAATAAGATTAAAACAATACGTCACGGTAGGCCACCTGCATCGTTCAAGGAGGTGAGTATACCCGTCACATTATGCTCATATTAAACGAATTTAACAAAGAAACACATATACAGGGTGGCGCCGACAATACGACAATAAATTGAACTGAGTATATCTCATGACATTAACACAGAATAGAAAAGAATATTCTTTATTATGTACACCGTACAAGTAACACTCATAAAAGAAAAACGTTTTACACAGGGTGACACAATGGGCGGTCCTATCGCTAAATGCGATCTTTTCAAGACAACCTTTGTATGGATTACGGAAAGAGTGAGAGTCAATACTGCGTACGCGTACGTATATGTATACGGTCAGTCTCCATACTAAAATTCAATCGAGTATATCCAGTAGTTTAGTCACAGAACATCATAATTGTTTTATTTTTATTTTTTCAAACTGTATATTTCTTGTTTTAATTATTGAATTGTGTAATTATCTGCGCATAATGTAATGCATTCTGTACTTTTCTGCAAGTGATGAGGCGCTTAGACTTAAGTTTGCAATGTACAAATAATAATGTAAGTAGCACTGTTGAGAAGCCTAATAAATAAATAAATAAATATTATTTGATAGTTTTACTGTTTTCATTTAGTGTCGTATTGTCTTCACCGCCTTTTATAAGTCATGACAAAAAAATAATTGCCTTCGCCACCCTGTATTGGTGTTACATTAGATCTACAACATTAGTTTTAGTATATGCGAAACCTGATACACGTGTCTAGTATTTTTATGTAAAGAATCTATGTACAAAATTTAAAACTGTATCATGAAAAATCACAAAGTTAAAAGCTTGTTCTGTTACCTAGTTATCCGCACAAAAATGTGGTCACCACGCAGCGCGCGCCTCCAGCGTCGTCTTGGGCTCATTGATAATAATAATTTGGCAGTAGGTACCTAAATTATTGCGATAGGTACTCAAAGTCGCTCGGTGTCCAACTTTTAACTTTTTTAAATATTTTTGGGAAAAAATATAACATGGTTTAAAAATTATTGGAATCGATTCAGTTACTTATTCTGGACAAACTATATTCAGGTTTCGCATATACTAAAAATAAAGTTGTATATTACTTAGTGTTACCAAGTTAAAACGGACATTAATTAAATTATACAGAGAAGATTAAGTTAGTAAGTTATTAGTTATTAAGTTGGGGCCATCTTAAATTATTTCTCTAGTTTGATTTTTTTGTTAAAAGTGTGTCCCTTTTTCCTTACTTCTGCCACAGTCCGCCCTGCTCTTTTAAAATTTTTCCTGTAACCCATTACAATAATAGGAAAAACAGTCTTTAAATGAATATATTCTTTTTCGGAGACATCACCCAGGCCAAGTTCCTTACAATCGTCCTTATTGAAATCGTGAAGAATGTCGTGATATTTTTCGGCCGCATTTTGCATTTCGACTCCTATGAATGCCGCTCCCAGGGTCATTCGAAGAGTTTCAGCCAGTTTTTTTCTGAAAAATAAAATACACATTAAAAACTATTTGAAAAGGTCTCTGAATTATTTGGCATGCCTAACTTCCGCCGTTTTATTTATGTAATAGCGGCCATGCATTTATATATTCCTTCATCATCATCATCTACAGTCCGAACTCACCCACTGCTGGGTATAGGCCTCTCTTTTCTCGTGCCAATCCCCACGGTCCTGTGCCAGCCTCATCCTGGTTTTTCCCCCGATGGCAACTATGTCGTCTGCCCATCTCGCCGCCGGACGATCCACGTTTCTTTTGCCAGTTCTTGGACGCCATTCGGTGACAGCCTTAGTCCACCTGTTATCACTGCGCCTTGCTAGGTGTCCTGCCCAACTCCATTTCAGTTCCGTAACGCGATTCCAATATCGAAAACCTTTGTGCGTTTTCGGATTTCGACGTTAGGAACTCGATCTATCAGCTTTATGCCGAGCATGGAACGCTCCATGGCTCTCTGTGGAACTCTCAGTCTGTACACAGCCTCCTGCGTGAGCGTCCATGTTTACGCACCGTACGCCATTGTGGGCAGAACACACTGGTTATAGAGGCGGGACTAAACACACACATACACACACACACATACACCACACACATATTCCTTACTAATCATCAATTAGTACCTATTGAAGATGGAAGAAATTATAAAAATCTTAAATAAGGTACATAAGTTTTATGTCAGTAATGACAAAACATAGCAAGAACCTTTAATACTTATAAGATCCATAATGTTGATACCGATGTTTAACAAACAAAGAATTCTGATTCTGAGAAATTGTTATAAAAGGCAATTTACCTGTTTTTCATCGTTTCTATAGCAATTTTAGTGTCATTCCTGAACTCATCCGAAATAAATATTCCAAACGAAGTAAGAATGTTGCATATCTTCTGTTTGCCCATTGACCACACGTGTTTTTCAATTCTTTTGATATAAGTTTTGAAATTTCCAAAGGCCTCGCCTGAATCCTGAAAAGTAAATTGAGGTTTCATTAGTAACTTATTTTATAGCCCGAACATGTGGAGGCTGAAAAGAGGCCTTCTGCCATTCTTCTTAGTCACATTGCACAGCGCACTTACACAACACAACAGTATAATAATACAGGGTTGAGACAGCCCTCCGCAGACTGATGGGGTGATTTCAGTATATCATACTAAGATTACCTGTACAAGAAATTATTTTACGTTAAGATTTGTTTTGATTTACCTCGCTCAGCTTGAAGTCATCACGCATATTTCGAACATACAACACGTCGACGGCAATCAACTTGTATTTGTCAAGTTTCTTTATTTTGCCTTGTTCCACGACTGATTTT
This sequence comes from Noctua fimbriata, assembly GCA_905163415.1. Classification (NCBI taxonomy): domain Eukaryota; kingdom Metazoa; phylum Arthropoda; class Insecta; order Lepidoptera; family Noctuidae; genus Noctua; species Noctua fimbriata. The sequence continues at coordinate 2,884,097 of LR990951.1, forward strand.
AAAAAGCAACCATATGCTACGTTCTGGTCAAGGTGCATCTTTATCCAGCTTCTTAGAGATTCGACCGACTCTGGATCGAACACTGAGGGGAATTTAGTAAGACATTATTATAATTTTAAATATTATATACATTTATAAATTAAAATAACCTATATTAACTAACTAACTTAAAAATAAACTTAAAAAATGGCGTCAAAAAACGCCTCCTCAACGTAGTCAACTGGTAATGTACCCAAAAGACTGGCGGCGTTGCCACGCTGTATGGCAACGCTAAGCCTTTGGCCAAGGTAAAAGCCAGCCCTTGGGTCACGGGAAGAGTCAACTAAACGTTTAGAAATGTCCTTGAAAAGGCTGTGAGCACTCGGACCCCACGGACCCAGAGTTTCAACCCCAAACGGCTCGAAAATATAGTTACCAATAAGGTTACTATATTTACGCCGCTTGAGGTTATAATTGGTGACAAAATACCCTTAGCGAAGCTGAAAGGCAAGGTCTTCGCCGTCATTGCAAACATTTGTTCTGCACCCGTAGTATGACCACCATAGAAACGGGTTTTGTTGACGGAAGAATCGAAAAAATTACAGATCAACAAAATAAATCTGTAATAGGGTAGTTGACAAACCAATCAATTGACATACTTTTTAAGAGCTGTCAAAACATGATTCCCCCTTATATTTTGAATGGAAATAGCACGATATGACGTCACTATTTAATCAACTCAAAGACTCAACTATTTATTGATTTCAAAGCAACTATAAATCTAATTTTGCAATTAATTGAAAATTAATCCGGTTTTCAGGTCTAAAATGAAATATTTTTTTAGAGAAGTTGTGTCTTGGAATTATTGTTTAATGGTGTCAACTACCCAATTTTGACGATTGTTCTGTCGACAAAACCAGTTTCTACGGTTGTCATTCTACGCTTGCTGGATGATCGTGAAGGTTCCCTTCTACCTTCTAGTTACAGAGATATTTGGGATCAAAGCACAGATATAGATAGACCTAGATAACGCGAGAGCAACTACTTCGCGTGCCATATTATTATGTAGCTTACGTACAAAAATCGTAAGTGGCCAATTTCGAACTCAGTCTGCATCGGAGCATAGCGCTAGTCTGACGTCAGTGGGCGTCATGGCGGGGGGTAGGACGAGGGGGGCGCCGTCCGCGGCGGCGTCTTTGAATCGATTTGATTTTCCCATCACTAAATAGTGCTTGTGACGTCATAATAGGTAGTCAAAAAATGGCACGCTTGGTTTTCATACAGATCGTGATACTTGCGTTATCTAGGTCTATCTATATCTGTGGATCAAAGTTTCAACTTTTTCACATCACGAGTTTTTTTTTAATACAAGTTTTTAATGTTACTTTACTTTAAATGCCTCCAGGCCCTCTGTACTATTCAATGCATCCATCAGCATAAAATTGTGCTGAGTCCTACCGTAAAACCACCGACCACTGACCTACTGTCTGTAAGTTAGGTATATAGGGTGACTGATAATTAGTGACCGATACTTAAACACGTGATTGTACTCATGGTAACAAACAACTTTCCCAAAGAAACATTTTTTTATACTCATTCACTATCACAATGGCACACCAAACAGCCGTATGAAATAGACGTGCGCGCGAGCCGCGCCCGTGCTCTGCCACCCACTGCTGCACGGTACGACAAAACGACGTCACGCGGCTAACAGCTGCTAGGTCAACAGCGCCTCGCGCGCAAGTTTCGTACGGCTGTTGTGTTATTGTGATAAAACTGAATGAGTATAAAAAAAATTCTTTGGGAAAGTTGTTTGTTATCATGAGTACAATCACGTGTTCAGGATATCGGTCACTAATTACCAGTCACCCTATATCGTGCACTTCTGCCTTACAATTCGCCGGGAGTACCCGAGTAATGTTATGTTAAAAAAAACTCACTTAATGCATTAATTATTGGATCGTTTTTGGTATTGAAAAGTGCCAGCATTACCAAATCCAGAGCTTCGTATATCTCGTCTCTCTTCAAAACTTTCACGATAAATCTGTAATCAAAGAAAATTTATTTATCATTAATAAGGCACACATATTCACAGCAGTTAAAGTGTGAAAAGGTAGGCAGACAGAGTGAGCTAATTTCGTATTTATTTTATAAAAAAAAAAAACTAGCTTTTGCCTTCGGCTTCGTTTGCGTTAATTTAGAATTTGACAATCAATTCGGGTTGTACTCTGTTTGTAATAATATAATTCAATCACGATTCTACAGACACGTGGCGCCATCTGTTATCATAAGAACGTTATTGTTGTTTTCTTCGGGAACAGTACTTTTTTCGGGATGAAAGGTACCCTATGTCCGTTTCTGGGGGGTTCTATGAAGTCTTAAAGCAGGAGTGATTCCAGTGTGGGAAAGAGACAGAGCTATACAGGTCGTCTAGCGCCCTCTTTTTCCCACAAAGCAGGAGTAATTCCAGTGTGGGAAAGAGACAGCTAGGCAGGTCGTCTAGCGCCCTCTTTTTCCCACAAAGCATGAGTAATTCCAGTGTGGGAAAGAAACAGAGCTATATAGGTCGTCTAGCGCCATCTTTTTCCCACAAAGCAGGAGTAATTCCAGTGTGGGAAAGAGACAGAGCTATACAGGTCGTCTAGCGCCATCTTTTTCCCACAAAGCAGGAGTAATTCCAGTGTGGGAAAGAAACAGAGCTATACAGGTCGTCTAGCGCCATCTTTTTCCCACAAAGCAGGATTAATTCCTGTGTGGGAAAGATACAGAGCTATACAGGTCGTCTAGCGCCATCTTATTCCCACAAAGCAGGAGTAATTCCAGTGTGGGAAAGAAACAGAGCTATACAGGTCGTCTATCGCCATCTTTTTCCCACACTGGAATTACTCCTGCTTTAAGACGTCATGGTAGGCCACCTGTACAACAAATAAAACCTTTGACTTTGACTGTTATGTATTTAACAAATAAAACCTTTGACTTTGACTGTACTCCTGACATACAAAATGCATGCTGCATGCATGCAGGCATGCATGCTGTATATGCAAAATTTCAGGATAATCGGTTCAGTGGTATAACCGTGAAAAGGGAACAAACAACCAAACTAACTTTCGCATTTATAATATTATAGTTATTATATGGATAATTTTGGTGTAAAGTGCCATAATAGCAGTGATCATTATGATCTGCCGAGCCTTTTCCCAACTATATTTGGGTCTGCTTCCTATCTAACTGGATTTTTAAGTTAGACAAAAACACAGCAACAGTAACTCAGCTGATGAAAACCAGTATTTTATTTGGAACGACTGCATATCTGACGTCCACAACCCAATTAGTACTGGGTAATACGGTACCCCTTGCTAAGACTGACGATACTTTTTAAAGTTTTTTTTTTTTTTAAGAAATAGTACTGATCGTTTTTTTTTTTTTGTATGACATGTTTAAATATTTCAATGAATTTTAATGTAGATGATATTTTATCGAGTTATGTTTTTTTTATGTTTATTTAACTATTTTTTTTATGTAAATTGTTTATTGAATAAATGAATTGAAATAATACAAATTACAAGTGAAAAATTACATTTTACACAGGATGACACAATGGACGGTCTTTTCTCTAAAAGCGATCTTTTCAAGGAAACCTGTGGATGGATTACAGGGAGAGGGAGAGACAATACCGCAGGTAGTCTGTGGTCATGTGGTGTAAAGGATCGTCTTTTAATCACGAGGTTTGAACAGGGGGGAGGCAGTCGGAAAACTATCACGATCAATCACGATGGAGGGGGGATACAATGTCACAACGACGTGATTTTTTTTTCCTGGGACTAAAACAACGAATTTAATGGGTGATATGTAAAATATGTTTTACTAATAATTAAGTAAAAACCCGAGCTTGCAATTTTTTGTCTAGAAAACTACGCAAGCGAATTTTTGACAAAAAAAATCCGTTGTTATTATTTTTTTGAAACTAGCTGATGTTTTTATCAATAAAAATACACGAGATGCTGGAAGGGGAAGCATAAAACCTCACGACACATCTCCAAGGGGGAGGGTGGCTATAAAAGTGGCCTCAAAAACCTGACGTGATTAAAGGATGGCCCCTAAGCGGTATGAGAGTGAAAGTCAGTTTCCACCAAACGGAAAAATCCTCGCGCCCTTTTTTGATCTCACTGAATAAAAGACTGTGTCAGTATTGCCTTTAAGTATAAAATTCAACGCAGACATTAAGAAGTATCTTTCTCTCTTTCTCACACGCTTTTGCACCTGTACTGCGCACTCGCTTATGCACAGATATCTCCCGATTTGCTTAATCACTGGTAAGATGGAGTGATAGCCTAGTGGTGTGACCGTCTGACTGACAAATCATAGGTCTCGAGTTCGAACCTAAGACACGCACCATATTGTATAATTATCACTTGCTTCGGTGAAGGAAAACATCGTGAGGAAACCAGCACGCCTGTGAAATATTTCTTGACAGAATGTTAAGCCAAGTCAGAGGCCCATGGGTGGCATAAAAACTCTGACACCAGGTTAGACACTAACCACATGATAAAGAAAGGAGGAAGACTGGTAAGATAGGCAGTAGTGACTGCAATCAGGTCAGAAGTATTACGTATTTATTGTTAAACAATCAGAGGCAGTTGATAGATAAGATATTACATGTATATTACAAAAATGTTATAGATAGACAAAGTAGTTGTGTCATTGTTTTGGACAAAGATAAATTAATTAGTTAAGTATTCGCGGGTAAAACTGCACACGTTTCGTAGAAAGGGACTTGTGGCGTCGTCATCACCTTGCATAGAGATGGCAGAATTATTTGTGGCACCGAAAGTGCACTGATTGGTTACTTTAGTCACCGACCACTTTTAAGTCCCGAACTCCACCAACGCAGAGACGAGCGGACCGGAGAGGAGACTGTGGAACCCGACCAATCACATTGATTACAATCTACATAGTGTCTCTCGTTTTTCCTGTGATTGGTCGGATCTGGCTTCACTAGACTGCGCCCGATGCTGGTTTTTAACTGGTTGAATAAACTGCGAAAATTTCGGAACGAGGTACGACTTTGTTTTAATGAAAACTTCTAACGTCTAGGTTTTTCTGACAATTGCAAAGACGTTCTAGCAGACAACATTAATAGCGGCTGGTCAAAAAACCATCAAGCCTGGCTTTTGATCGATTGGTAATTTCGAATACTTAAGTGCTTTTATTTTTACTCAAACTACGTCTAGATTCTTCAGACTACTGCAAAGAACTTAGTTCTGAAAGTCAGAATCAATGGTGGATGTTCAGAAAAGCGACGAGGCAAATGCTTTATGAACGGTCATGAACGATAAGTCAGAGTGAGTCATGTCACATCGCGAGCCTTATGCCTAGTGCTCGCTTGAACGCTATGCTACTAATTTATGTTGGGTTCAAAGATAATAAAAGTATCCACACGATGCGTGTCGGAAGACTAGAGCACCGCCGAGACAGCGGCAGAAAGAGGTGGCTAGACGATCTGGACGCGAACCGCCTCCTTGAAGCAGCCCTCGGGCTGGTTCGAGGAGGCACGGGATTAAAAGCTAATGGCAGGAATTGGGGAGGCCACTCTATTTTAAGATATTCAGTATAAAATGTGGCCTTTTTTATTAACAAACTTTTGCCGAAAGAATTTTGTGTTTTGTTTAGTTTTTGACCAACGAATGATCCGCAAAAGTGAACAATTTAAGCCGCCAAAATGCCAAAAACTGCGCGGCAAGTTTCGAATAACGAAAAGTCACACCACACACACACACACGGCAAAAATAAACAACAAAAAGTATGAGAAGAAAACTTAATCAATCAAAAAAATAAAGATTCAACTCACTTTCCAAAATTAAAACAACATCTGTCAAGGTCTATTTCATTTCTGCTCCAGTTGAGAACCATTCCACTTGGAGCCATATTCTTGGACACAAAATTGACACTTCCACTGTATGACACCACGTAGCTCTTGCACCAAACAATGCAAGTGACCAAAATGACGCGATGCACATGAGGGGTGAGGCTTTATAATGACTCTTATCATCTTCTAGAATACTCTTTTGATGGGTTGCCAGCTTCGAAAGATTCTGCTGGTGAAGAAGAAACATATTTCTGTCTGGTGGCCTTTGTTCCTTTTTTTTTTTTTTTTAAATGGCGTCCACTTTGAGTTGCGTCCGTGGTTAGCAATGATAAAATAGTGATAAGGTTCGTATATTACAAGGTCGTAAGGCCGCGACTTCAATAAAAGCGGAAAGCGAGAGCAGTGTTTAGCGTGGAAAGAAACGAATCAAATTTGCGCTACTAATCATGCCTCTCTCTCTCCCTCACTCGCACATTCAATACAAGAACATGTGTTCTTGTATTGAATGTGCGAGTAAGGAGTGATTAAGGTAGTGAATTCCAGATTACGCAGAAAGTTGCCGTGCATTGCTTTATTTTTTTTTCTGTAACTATCATTACTGTTACTGTTAGCCTGTGTCATCCCACTGCTGGGCAAAGGCCCCGCCCTATGACCTCCAAATCTTTCATAAAAACTATCATTAAATCTTGAACATGGAGAACTAACTTTTATGACAACATCTATGTACATATGTACCAATTATTTACCCATGTTAGCAAAAATATAATTTAAAAAAATATAATATGCTTACATTACAGGAGAGAAAAAAAATAGTTTTTTAAAATAAGCCTGTATACAGGGTGTAACAGAAAGGGTATAAGTCATATGAAGAAGTTCCTCAATGGGTCCAATATCATAAATGCGAATAATTATCAGCTGTTCCGTACATTTGGGTCGAGTAGGTACTGAAATTTAGTATGTGACAGCTGATAATTTTGGAGCCATGGAGGAAGTTGTCCAGTTTGATGGTATGGTTTGGTGGTATGGGTAAATAAAAAATTGTTAAAATTTCGTGAACCTGTCGGTGCTAGCCTATTTATTAATCTACATCATGTAGAAATGCTGAAAATGTAAAAAAAACAATCTGTGATTAAACTACTGGAAATATTTGAATGAATTCTTGTATGCAGACTGGGAACGCCATGAAGAATACGCAGTTTACTTTATTGTCGGTGCCACCCTGCTGCGAGAGGAGCTCGTGGCTAAATAATAACAGCCGCTTGGATCGATCTTTAGGTTAAGCCGTGCTTGGCTAGGTTGGTCTGTGGATGAGTGACCACCCATTACATACCGAGTTTCCTCCGGAAAGTACGTTAGGCCGTTGGTCCCAGCTGTCATTTGTACATCTTTGACAGTCATTACAGGTAGTCAATGGGCCAAAAAGTCTGACAACCAGTCTTAGGCTGCCTGTCCACCGGAGCGGAGCGAGGCTGCGGAGCGGAGAAACGGAGAAATATTAACCAATAGGATTGCATGAAATTTCCGCTCCGCTCCAGCATGCATGTGTGAGCTTCAGCCCCCGTAGCATGACCACCGTAGACAAGGATTTCTTTGACGGAAGAATCGACAAAATGACAGATAGTGCAAAGAAATCTGTCATTGTGTCGCCACAACCCGTAAGTGACAGTATAAGTTCTTTTATTTATATTTTTACAAATTATTTTCATTTTTAAATATTCCTTAAAAAAACAATATTAAAAACATTTAAAAAAATAAAAAAATTGTAGCCCACCGGTATCGGGAACAGCGTCCAAGCTACCGGCGGTCAGGGCTCCAGAGAGAGGAACCTCCTAACAATACGAGCCGTGTCTAGGAGTACTGCTTTCTGAATCAAGCCCTTGATCCAGCTGCCTAACGAGAGCCTCCTCAGGTATTGGTCGAGGCTCTTGGCAATTAAGCGATGGGCTGATACAACTATCGGCACAATGATCGCTGAGTCCACATCCCACATGTCGACAACCTCGCGAGCCAAATCAAGAACAGTATAAGTTTATTTTTATTGATGCCAATAGGTACTAATAAAAAAAATCCTAGGTGACCAACCATCGCTGGAGTACTAAAAAGGTCTGGAATTGCCTCCTACACCTCGGCCTAACCCTTTGGCGATTACAGCCGTGACGTTATGTTGTTATGCTACCATTGATGTGCTTGATCGACATCAATATTTTGTTTGCCGCTTTGTAAAATGAAAGAAAAAATAAACTTTTTAATAGTTATTGTAGTGGCTTTTATAAGGATTCAAAGTCAAATGAAAATATTAAAAAATATAAACATCCGAATTGATACTTAACCTCCTTCTTTTTGAAAACGGTTAAAAATATGGAACATAGAAGAATTTATTTTTAAATCAAAAGAATATTAACAAAAACAATATCAATGTTATTACTTCCTTTGTGGATAGGTGACCACCCATTAAGTTCACACCGAGTTTCCTGTGTGCCTTGAAGCCTTATGAAATTCGCGCGCGCGCGCCTGTGGCCTATCAGCTGTTAGCTGTCTGTTCTGTCTCATCACAATTTTTTTTTTTGTCTTGTGGCTAACAGCTGATAGGTAAAAAGGCGGCAATGGTAGGGCGGCGGCGGTGGTAGGCGCGAATTTCATGCGGGAATTTTATCACAATAACACAACGTTGTGATAACATTGAATGAATATAAAAAAATGTTTCTTTGGGAAATTTGTTTGTTAGCATGAGTACAATCACGTGTTTAAGTATCGGTCACTAATTACCACTCACCATAAAGAAAGGACACGGAGCCTGTAAGTAAAGCGTTGAGTTTTAAACGTACAAAGTATTCTTTATTCTTGTAGAAATGTTTTCAAGCTGGTATAGGATGAGCAAAGCGTGAAAAATTCTATCATTATATTGACAACATTAAGCTTATTTCTCTTTGTAATATTTACGACATTTACATGATTTTAAATACACGTAACGCCATCTATTGCCAACTAACAGATCACTGATGCTTGACACATAACTAGATGGCGCTAGTAGTATGCAAAGTTTGTGAATCTTTTTTGTTTTGTTTGGGAGCACCCCTGTCTCTTTGTGTTGCACTAAAATATCGACAATAGTCGATATTTTAGTTTTTAGAGACATTTCGTAATTTTATTCAGTAATATTGTTTATTTACCAAATAATGAATTATTTGAGAGCTACCTGCGAGTCTGCAACGTAGCCAACTTTTAAAATACACCATCTTACAATTTTTGCCACTACCTTCGACAATCAATCACCATCTGCCTAGCCTTTTCCCAACTACACTTGGGAGCAAATAAATCGAGCCACTTCCTTTTTAACCCCCGACGCAAAAAGAAGGGTGTATAATAAGTTTGACCGCAATGTGTGTGTGTGTCTGTCTCAGGTACCGTAGCTCTTAAGGGCATTACATGGCTCAAATCCCAAAAACAACGTATATTCAAAGAAATTTGTTGATGAATCCCTTCGTGCGTTTTCCGTGTAAAAAAAAGTATGTTATAGTTAAGTTCATCACAAATAAATTGTATTGTTTAAAATTTTAATAAACCTCAATTTTTTTGGTTAATCGAAAAATAGGTCTTTTTTCAACCTTAATTGTAAATTATCTCTGTAACGACTGAATAGATCGGCATGAATTTTGTAACAACAAATACGTAATGATATTATAACGACAGTGGTAAAAAATAAACAGGAATTGATTTATACTTTTATTCGGGCAGAGTTTTCCCTTACAATGACTGATTATCAAATGAATACATTAAATCATCGCTCCGGGCTTTTATAGCACTGGCTGGCTGGCGGCTACTTCACTACCCCCGGCTCGGCATTTGGCGGGGCAAGGCTGGCGTGGTGGGGAAGTGACGTAGCGGCTAGGCTTGGCGGGCTTGACAGCCGTCTTAACGGCTGGCTAGCGCCATCTAGCGTTACAATATACTTAACAATATGTATTGTTTTTTTTCTGTTATTTCTTTTAATATGTTTAAATAATAAATAAAAACCGAAATTTTGCGAAATGTGCGGGGCAAGTCAACAAAAACCAGTACAGGGATCAAATCATCAAGGTCATCGAGCAATGTAATGCCCTTAAACGAGTGAACCGATTTGAATGCAGTTTTTTTTATTTGAAAGCTAGTTTCTTAGCGATGGTTCGTAGATACCACAGATATAGATAGACCTAGATTACGCAAGTATCACGATCTGTATGAAAACCAAGCGTGCCATTTTTTGACTACCTATTATGACGTCACAAGCACTATTTAGTGATGGGAAAATCAAATCGATTCAAAGACGCCGCCGCGGACGGCGCCCCCCTCGTCCTACCCCCCGCCATGACGCTCACTGACGTCCGACTAGCGTTATGCTCCGATGCAGACTGAGTTCGAAATTGGCCACTTACGATTTTTGTACGTAAGCTACATAATAATATGGCACGCGAAGTAGTTGCTCTCGCGTTATCATTTACTATGGGGGGTGAAAGTGTGTATGAAAAATCGATTATTTTCATATATACCCAAGTGGGGTATCAAATGAAAGGGCTTGATGGGTATATTACAATAATCATGTTTTATCAAAACCTTCTCAGCCGTTTTATTGACTTTTCAAATGTTTGTTCGCTTTTCTTTGTTGCGATGGGGGTTTTTTTATATTTTAAATTATTTTTTTTTGTTATTTCACGTACGTATAATGGTTAATATTTTTGGTAATAAAGAACGTATCAATTCGAACCATATATCGCTTGAAACTTTATTGAATAACTAAAAAAAACAATGAGGGAAAATGATTGAATATTAACCTTATTGAATGATAAAATTAATGGCTTTGAAAGAAAAACGCAAACTCCAGGCGAGATCGCCGCGGGCGGTGAGCTACAATTAATTTTGGGCCATTGGCCGGTTTGTGTGATGGTAAATTTCGTTCCTTTAGTCTTTGTCTCACTGTCCATGTGTTGATTTCGACACCTCGAACGTCACGTAACGCTTGCTGTAGCTGAACACCTGCCCCACCCTGCTCTCTGACCGAAGCTAAGAATTTTTAGGCAAAATTAATATAATGACAAAATGAAATATGCATTTGGGTACTTTAACATTTTTCACATTAAAATAAAAAACTTGGTTAAGGTCAACAATGACAGAAAACCCTCTTGTCGGTATGATGAGTGGGAAAGAGGAAAAGGATAGAAAGAGGGTTCTAGAAGCACAACATACATTTAAAAACGAAATTTTAGTTAGATTTAGCCAGAACCCTCGCAGGTTATTATTGAAATAAGGTGTAGTGCAGTCAATAAAACGTATCAGTTAGTAAATAAAAAGCATTTTTAATTTCCTACTGCTTAGTTTATTTACTTCTGCCCCACCCCTTAAAAAATGCTGGGTGCACCCATGAGACCTGCTGTACCTTTGAACGACTCAAATGAAGTCTGCATGCCACTTCACGTTGTCCGTGTCCAGCCGCAAGTAAAGCTACAACTTGGGCAGCTTCCGTTGGTGTAGTATCCATTTTATAGTGCTATTTGATTACACAAACACAGATAAAGAAACAATAACACGTCAATAACAAAAACCCCCATTTTAACCTTTTCATAATGGAGTACGCACGACGGCTAATCAAGCTATACAAAACCAGTTTATGCGGATCTCTCATTGTATAGGAAATCTATACAAAGCGGTGCCAAGTTATACTGGAAATGTACAGCTTCATGTGCCGCCGTGTGTACGATCAAAATGACTTAAGCAAATTAAATGCGATTATTTTATTCTACCGTTTAAACTTTAATTAAAAATGAAAATTTGACAACTACCCTCGTTGTAAATGCTATTAAATAACCTTAAGCATGCCACAGACGTAGCTATAATATATATTAATATAAATCATAGCAAGGCATATTACGACATATTTTCTATGTAAATTTTCGAGTGACCGCACACGCAGCTATAATATATTATAGCTGCGTGTGCGTCTATGATTCATCATCATCATTTCAGCCGAAAGACGTCCACTGCTGGACATAGGCCTCCCCCAAGTGTCGCCACATTGACCGGTCCCGTGCGACTCGCATCCAGCGGATCCCTGCAACCTTCACCAGGTCATCGGTCCACCTAGTGGGAAGCATCATATGATTCATATTAACATAGTATATTATAGAAAGAAGAAAGAAAGAAAATATATTTATTTGCCGCAGGGACATGACGTGCATCACATAAAATTACAAAAAAAAAATAACAAAACAATTCAACAGGACGGAACAAAAAAAGAAAAAAAATAACAGCTTGCACGTCGTGACTGCGACAAGGATAGCTAGGTACATCTGTGACGGGCTTTAGGCGATATATTATGTTTCGAATCGATGCGTTCCATAATACTAAAAATAATAACCATTAGGCATGAAACAATGAAGGTGGCTCGATCCAGTCACCCCTGTTGACCGTCACGCTATCATTTACCTAGGTACTCTTTTTTTCTTTCATATCACCTCTTTCCTCACACATTTTTAGGATTCCGTTGCCAACTAGCAAAACGGGGACCCTTTTTGATTCGTCCTGTCCGTCTGTCTGTCTCTCTCCATACATGTAATTGAAGGTTGAAAAAACACACACAAAAAAGGTGTTTAACTGTGTGGACAGCTCTAAAAAAGTTATAGCGAGGTTCCTCAAATATTTTTGTTGAGGAGATTTTCGGTTCTAATGCCCGAAGAGTTTGGCAGAGGTGTACCTTATTTTCCACCCACCAGTGGCAAAGGTTCCATACAACTCGATTCCTACTGGCTTTCCTTTGAAAAATGGCACAGTCAGTATTATACAACATTAGTTTTAATATATGCGATATCTGGTACACGTGTCTAGTATTTTTATATAAAGAATGTATGTACAAAATTTCAAAACTGTATCATGAAAAATCACAAAGTTATAAGCTTGTTCTGTTACCTAGTTGTTCGCACAAAAACGTTGTCACAACACAGGGCAGTAGGTACCTAAATTATTGCGATAGGTACTCAAAGTCGCTAGGTATCCAAATTTTAACTTTTTAAATATTTTTGGGAAAAATATAACATGGTTTAAAAATGATTGGAATCGATTCAGTTACTTATTCTGAACAAACTATATTCAGGTTTCGCATATACTAAAAATAATGTTGTATAGGGTGCAGTGGCGAACCACTGTTATACTCAGACTTTTATCACAATAACACAACAGCCGTATGAAATTCGCACGCGTGCGCCTGTGACCTATCAGCTGTTAGCTGTTTAAGAAAAAATGTTTCTTTGGGAAAGTTGTTTATTATCATGAGTACAATCACATGTTTAAGTATCGGTCACTAATTACCAATCACCCTATATAGACAAATAATATAATTATATTAAAGATAATTATGTACTCCGGCTTAATTCTCACAAAAATTGACCCTTCGCTACTGCCACCCACATTTCACCAGCTATATTTTAAGTCCCATGTAATAGGGGGCGAGCCTACACACACTGTACAGTACCTACTATACTAAGTATATATATACTATCATATGAATGAGCGATAAAAAAAATCTTATTATACGGGGTAGAAGGGACATCGATGCGAAAACGGTTACCACGTATTCGGTACATCAATCAAATCAGCTGTTTCCTAAAAACGTGCAATATCTACACGGTCAAAATGTATGGAACAGCTGATTTTGTTTTTAATAACCGATGAAAAATTTCTATGTAGTGAGGCTCAGAATAATGTACTGAATACGTGGTAACCGTTTTCGCGTCGGTGTCCCTTCCAGCTTCCACCTTGTATTGTTTGTTGCCACAGAACCCTTTGTGCGCAAGACAGACTCGCACTTGGCCGGTTTTCTTTCTTATCATTCCTCATATACCTACATTATTTTTATTTTATGTTAAAAAAATAGGTTAGATACAAAAATATTCTGATACTAACCAGCGAAATATCGATTAAACAAACCAATTCTATGGCGCTACAGCCCTATTCTAAAAGTGGAACATAGATAACCATCTAGGTTCAGGGATCATCCGATAAAATGTACGCAAAGCAACAAAAAAGCGCTTTCCATCGCTTCACACCCACGCACACGCAAGACGCACAATAATACTACAAGGTCATACATCGCTTGATTTCAGTGTCACGCGTATCGCGCTATGACAGAAACGCGGTCTCACATTTTATGTGTGAACAAATAAAATAGCAGCCAATTATACGTAAAGTTAAGTGTTTGTTGATAATGTCACGTAATTATAATACGATAAATAATTAATAGTGCTACTCGAAGTGTTAGTTCGGCTTTCGAAGTGAGCGGTTGGCAGCTGTCAAAAGTTTGGCGGGAAATTCGATCAGTCGGCAATATGCAGTGACAGTGTAGTGATGTGATTATTTTTCGTATATTTGATTTTATGTTGACTGTTATATTTTGTATCGGATTTGTTTTAGTTTTTATTGTTATTAAGTTATTGGAGTGGGCTGAGAGTTTAAGTAAGTATTTTATTTCTTTATTTTTATTTTGTTTTTTAATCTCGGAAAAAAAAACAATTACGCAGTTAAGATTTCTTTAGTGTTTTTAATATTATGAATGGATTGGATATTTCAAAGTTTTGTTTTAGAAATAAGTCCCTGAAATATTTCCCCTAAGTTGTTTTTTCGTCGTAATTAAAAGTCAAGCGATCGCGTAGTAAATTATAACATGAATAACAAAATCTTAGCAACTGACGACAGTGTCAACTAATTTGCATATAATAGCACATATTGTTCTTGCTCTTTAACATTTATAGTGTATTCGAAATTCGAATACATTTACCTAACTCTGAGGCCCAGGAATTCATGCATCGTAATTTTTGTAAATACGTTTTTACAACCCGCGTGGGGGATTATGCCACATTACCTCTAAACCTAGTTATAATGAATACAATTATAATCATTAGTTAAACATGACCAAATGCGCTAAAATAGGCAGAACCTAACAACACAGGGTATTGTACTTGAATGGATTGTGCGAGGAATGAAATCAAAGAAAAAGGAGTAAACAGCTGACAGGGGAGAATAGAAGAAAAAAACGTGTTGCGCCGACCCCAAGTAACATGGGACAAGGACAGAAAGATGATGATGATGACTTGTCATAGAGAAGGCCAGCAGTGGCAACGTTATATATGCTAATAATGCTTATAATTTGTAAATAAGGAAAAGATTTTAATTTTACATTGTTGGTGTAGCAGCGATGTTTTAGCACACTTAGGAGACAATTTTTTTCGTCATTTCTTGCGAAGGATACATAATATACGAAATCCAAACAAAAAATAAGTATAGTTATATTGTTTAACAAGCCGTGAGCCTCGATGTAATATGCCATTGCAAAAAATTACGGACTTCCATAAAACTTTCATCGAATTTTTAAATACTGCAGGGAATTAATTTTCACTTTTATTTTAAACATAACTTTTTTGGAAAAAAAACCAGTGATTCTGTCAGTAAAAAGATTTTTATTTACAGATAAAATGTTTGCAAAATACCGTTTCAAATTGCTGAATATGTCCTTAAATTAAAATGTGCATGAATTCAAAATAAGAATACGGAACTGACTACGTATTCGAATGGTAAAAGTTGTCCTTTTTTTTAAATTGAGTACCTACAGTTGACAGCTGTACTGGACCGCAAAACTTAATGTTTTATTCCTTGGTAATTTGAATACAGAAGGATCAATATGATTCTCTGTGCTCAGACTCATCTCCGTTTATAGGTCGTGCACAATGAAGCACGTGGCCCCAGAGTAGGATGTCACATGTGTTCGATTTTTTTTTTCTAGCACATGCCTGTTCCCTAACGATGTCTTCCTATACCGTTTTAATTTCATAAAATTATAGTGTACGAAATACCGTGACCTTGTTAGTGATGTTCTACAGAAAGGTCATGTGCGTAGTACTCACAATCGGTGTCCTTGTATGATCAGAGGTGTGGACAAGGCGAAAGGAGTATGTAAGGATCGTAGCACGTGGTGGTGGCCCATATGAATATAAAATTATGAAAATGGAATAGGCCCCGCCGGCTTCCAACTTTTGTTTAATTTAAAATGTGCTTGTTTTATGCTTTTCGGTTTTTTCAGTCGGGTTTTTTAGTTTTTTCAACTACTTTCTTTATTTCCAGCTTTTTTGTTTAGTAACGTGAAAGAATTCGCAGACGATTTAACTTTTTTATTACACGATTTGTCACTTAATTTGTAATTACTTGTCAACTTATAAGTTGTATATATTTTTGTAATCACCCTTTAAATCCCTTTATTTTGATCCCCACTCGATGGTATTGAAAGAAGAAAAAAAAATTTGAATGCTACGATATGGCACCTTAAATCCGCCATTTTTCTTTATTCCAGTGACACTCCCGCCACCAAGACGAATCTAACGACGTATAATTTATTTAAATCGGTTCACCCGTTTAGGAGTTACGAGGGAACATAGCAACAGACATACATACATACATACAGACCCTCATTTCGGGCTTCGCCGCAGTCGGGAAAAAAGCACTAGTTTATGTAATATGTGTTAATGTAGTAAATAATTACCTACTAGTCCAGTCCTTTAAACAATTTACCGGTTAAGCCGGTTTAAAATTCAACGTCATGAATTGAAAAACCTGATATTTATTTTTAAATTGTAAAAAATTACAATAAAGACTTTAATAAAGGCATGTGAACTTATGAAATTTGACGAAAATTATTAATAAGTATTATAATGAAACAGTAGTTTTATTTTTTAGAGTTTATTGTTCTTTAATAAATCTTAAGTTATTAAGATGACTTCCTCTTCTTTTCGAGGCTTCTCTTTTTTAGGGTCCCGTACCGAAAGGGCTCTATTACTAAGGTTCCGCTGTCTGTCCGTCCGTTTGTCACAGGGCTGTGTTTTTAGGCCGAAATCAAAATGTAGTAGGTGAATAACATTAGAATTAATTCGGTGTTCTTGTGACGTCTATAAATATATTCGCGCGTTATAAAAGCCCATTTGTGTTGGAGGTTTTGAATAATTTATCTGTTTACTTAATCACATTGTGAGTTGTGAGGTTTCGTTCGTACTATTGTGATTAGTTTTAGTTGTAGATGCTTTTTCATTGGACGTTTTCAAGGCTTATTGTGTAGAAATATCATGTAATGATACCTAGATTAATTGTTAACACCAATTATCTCACTGCTAGGCAAAGTTATCATCTTCAAAGTGTAAATGGACCCTTCATGAAGCCATTGACTAAGCATTTTGTGCCTCAAACTAAGTAATACTGTGCAAAATCGATTACTGGTAACTGACTTTCTTTTTTGGGGGTGAAAAATCAATGTTACGCACTAAATACAGCTGGTTGGATCCTTTGAATAGTACAGGGGTCATGGAGGTATTTAAAGTAAAGTTATACAGGGTGGCGCCGACAATATGACAATAAATTAAACTGCGTATACAAATGACATGACGTTCCCTGTCTGCAAACAAAAATTCATTTAAAAACATCCAGTATTCTAGTCACAGGACATTATTTTTCATTTTCAGCATTTTCTACATGATTTAGATTAATAGGCTACGGCTAGCACCGACAAATTAACGACCCCCGCATCAGTAAACACAGCAATAAACACCAACACTAAATACATGTTGCCAACTCGCTACTAAAAACCTTTGCCATATTCGTTCCTTAAATTTTATGCAGTGCAAATTATACCTAAGGTTAGTAAACCAATATTTGTAAATGGTGTTGTGCTGTTTAGTTTATTTGTTTTTTATTTTGATGTTATGAATCAGTTTTTTTATTTATTGTCTTGTCGTATTGACGGCGCCACCCTGTATATAACATTTAAAACGTGTATGTTTTTTTTTTATCGTGTGGAAAAGTTGGACCGTTGACCTTCAATGTCCTCGTGACTTTCATTGTTTTGGATCGATGAGACAATTCATAATCAAACGAACCTGTTAAAAGTGATTAGTGATTTTCACTAATTAGTCCCTAAATGTCAGTTGTAGTAACGTACTATCGGCGTCCATTCAGATAGAGAGAGGTCTCGTGCTTATTTATGGTCAAAAACCTAAAAAGATTATTAACATACCTAATAATGTAGACTCATTATTAGGTACGTTAATAATCTTTTTATGTTAATTTCATTCGTACACTTGAATAGTTTAGCTTGTTTTTCAAATAACATAAAAAGTTAATATTGCATTGTGTATTAGCGATCAATCATGACTGCGTTATGTTTAAAACTGTCACCTTATGTTTTATTATGCGGATGTTCTTCGAAGTATAGAAATTACGACTTTAGTAAAATAAACTTGCGTTGGGAACTACTGTTATGTACTTAGTTATACAAGGTGTTTGGCAGAACGTTGAACATATGAAAATGGTGGATAGGTGGGGTCATCTGCTACTTACTCAGCCCTAATTTATTTGGTCCTGGCCCCTGGATTTTTTTTATTTTTTTTTTTGCTTTCTTCTAGTTTCACCACTTTCTTAACTTTAAAGTGTAATTTTTATTAAAAATAAAACAGGCACTACTACTGGCAAGCCGTCGATCATTTAATTTTTACCAACCTTGCAGTATTAAATTTCGCAAAACATTTCACTTTCCGTAAAGGTAGAGTTTCGTCAAAAATTTCCTACTTGATAAAATTATGAAATAACTCGTTAAAGTTTTTTTTATAAAAATTTATAAAAATTACATACCATTAGAAAGGTCACACACTAGGGATGTTTTGCTAGAATTGGACCTCCTTAATAAATTAGAGCTGTGTAAGTAGCAGATGACCCCACCTATCCACCATTTTCGTATGTTCAACGTTCTGCAACACCCTGTATTATACTCTGTTAGTCAGTAGTAACTCCAAAGTATTAGTAGTATTTTTTTTTGTTATCCTATTTTGATTTGTCCCACTCTTGGGCATAGACCTCCTCCTTCCCAAAGGAACACCCCCACATAGAATTTTTTCATCGGTATTTTAAAAAAATATCAGCTGTTCCATACATTTTGACGTGTAGGTATTGCACTTTCGTAGGAAACAGCAGATTTTTTTTAAATTACCGATGAAAAATTTCTATGTCAATTTGTATGTTTGTGTGTGTTTTGTATTTCTATGTGTTGCTCAGACTCATGTAGGTACTGAATATTTGGTAACCGTTTGTGCATCTGTGTTCCTTCCACCCTGTATAATGCTGTGAATTAGGGAAAATAATTGGTATTTAAGAAAAAGTTAGTTGACAGTAAAAAATCTTCAATTAGTAAGACAAACTGTACAATTGATGGACATGGACACTACTATTTTAAACAAAACATTACAATTAGCCCCACCAGTGGACAAATTGGTGGGGCAGAGTAGAATAATCACATCATTTTTGCAAAACCATATTCAAGATCACGTCCAAACGTTGTTGTAAATAAGTCTATTTCTCCACCATTTTACATTTTCAACAAGATATTTTTAACGAACCGCTGCCCTACATTGACGCCATTGCCTTTAGAACATCAAATCATTTGACATACATACGTAAGTCGATCCATTGTTGGTCAATTGACGTTTTCCTTGAACATTTTCGGCACAATAGCATGTTGATAAGATTATTTATATCTAATCTAGTGTTTAGCGAGAGGTTTTACGTTTATTTGCACGTGGGATCTAACCTTTTAAATAGGCGGAACATATTTAATCGTTGAAATTATAAAAAAATATAAAGGAAGAGACAGATTTGTTGCTGGGGTGTGTTCCGCCACTTCTTAACCTAGCACTTGACATAAATAACAGGGACGCGTTTTTGGGATTATCTTTTTGACGTTCAAAAAGTACTGATTCTCGGCCTATTTTATTAAAATTTGAATTGTAGCGGCAATACAAAAACTGCATCAACATAGTACAAAAAGTACTACAGCGCCATCTATGGCAATAAACTTCAAAAAGTCCTAACCTACTGAAAAGTACTAATTGATTAATCAAACACCATGCAATTCAAACATGGGTATTACAATACTAATATTGTTTTTTACTAATATTGTTTTTTTCCGTCTCGTCAATTAAATCTTAATTGATTAATTGAAAACAAAACGATTTTTTAGATTATGCAAACCAATTTATAAGTGGCAATTAAAACTATAAACAATCAACCACATATGCGAGAACTCAGCGTGGTCAGTGCGTGTTTGGAACGGGCTATCGTTAATTTTAAGAACACCTATTGAATGAGAGTTTGTGATAAAATTGGAAATAAACATTGTTATTATGTCTGTTCACCCACAATGTCTATAACATAGCAGAGTTGCTATCATAGAAGAGCTATGTATGTTTTAGTGTATACTTCTCCATCTGTCGTCCAGCATCAGCTTTTAGTAATCCTTTGCTGGACAAGTAGTCATATTATTTTTTTATAAAACTTTAATACAGGGCAAGATCTGCTCTCTTACCACTTCTGACTATTAAGCAAAACGTAAAACTGCTAAGTACCATTTTTTCTTAAAGTTGTCCAGGTCATCCCGCCATAGGCCTCTCTAATTGAGGGCCATTTAGCCTGATTTTATTCTCGTCCAGCTTATACCAGCCCCTTCACATACAAATTTTTCATCGGTTATTAAAAAAAAATCAGCTGTTTCCGACAAAAGTGCAACGCCTACACGGTCAAAATGTATGGAACAGCTGATTTTTTTTTAATAACCGATGAAAAATTTGTATGTATTGGAACTCAGAATTATGTACTGAATACGTGGTAACAGTTTTCGCGTCGGAGTCCCTTCCACCCCGTATCGTCAGTCAAGATATAGTGCAACGTAATTTTTCCGGCACGTGGCCATAGTGGGAACTAATGCGGCCATTTTGTTTTCTTTTAAGACAATTTCTACAGATAATTTCACAAATGTTTACCAACAGTAGCTGCTCTCTTAAAGATGTCATTCATGCGCTAAGACAGCCATGCTGCACTATCTCTAACAAGTAAATAAGTCAATTAAATGGGAAATGACAGAGCAGATGTCATCCAAAGTCAATCTAACTTATACGTTTGCCCTTTATTTCACTTCCGAAGATATCATTCGTCCGATTTCACCTTCACAACGCGCATGCGTTCCCCGAACGAGAAATGTCAGTATCTGACATCGTGTCGACATTTGAACTGCGATAACCGTTAATTTAGATAACGAACTGTGAAATATCCGATATCGGATACTAACTCTTCCTCATCACTAGTGTTTTTCTTTTTTTTTAATGTTGCACGAGTCATGGGTGTGTTTTTAAGTGTTGCCAGGTGCTTATCGCGTTTTGTTTTTCGTTGCAGTGATGAAAATGATAAAATGGGTTTGTTTTTTTTTGTCTTTATTGTTACTTATGATTCGATAACGTGCAAGAGAAATTATTATACTCCGTAAAAGCAGATGAGGATGTTCTAAAAGATGATCTTTCAGTTCAAAGATAACCCTAGAATGTCGTGAGTAGAGTAAGGACGTAGTTAATTTAATACTTATCAGAGGAAAATGCCAGGATAGGCAGATACGTATCCCTGTCCTCACATGGTTTCGTTATTGCTGGGCAAAGAGATTTAAACGAATTATAGAGCGGACATTGGGAATAAAATCATACAAAAAACTGAAACTGCGAGCCTAAGATTTCGCAAACGAGAATATCGAGGTAGAACATTATTGTTAACCTTATTTTATGTACGTATTATACGCGGTAGAAGGGACACTGACGCGAATACGTTTACCATGTATTTAGTTCATCATTCTGAGCCCTCCCAAACTGAAATTTTTCATCGGTTATTAAACATAAATCAGCTGTTCCATACATTTTGACCTACCTATTGCACTTTTATAGGAAACAGCTGATTTTTGTTTTAATATCGATGAGCTATTTCTATGTCCACACAGTCCGTCCATCGTTTCTTTGGTCTTCCTCTACTCATATACCCATCCACATTCTGAATGCTCAAAACTTTCCTCACGACATTTTCCTCATTCCTCCGCATCACATGCCCATACCATACCATACCACGACAACCGATTACCACACAACTTTTCAGTCACCGGCGCCACTTTCAGACTTCGTCGTAAGTCAAAAATAGCCATTTTACAGGAGAGTGAAAAAGCTGCATAATTATACTTAGGTATGATACAATACCATTTTAAAATTTGTGTTCACTTCAAATTAGATAGAGACGTTGCTTGTTTCTAATTGGCTGAAACAACGTGTCTTCCGATTCTCTAACAAACGGTATCAAAACCGCCAAAAAATGACTTAGGTGACGTTAGATCTTAACCGACGGTATGCCCGAGCTGAAGTTACAGGCTGATTATCCTTATCCTTACTAATATTATAAATACGAAAGCAAGTTTGTTTGTTACCTTTTCCCGCCTAAATCACTGGACCGATCATTCTGAAATGCTAAATTTCGTACTATACAACATTAGTTTTAGTATATGCGAAACCTGATACACGTGTCTAGTATTTTTATGTAAAGAATCTATGTACAAAATTTCAAAACTGTATCATGGAATATCACAAAGTTATAAGCTTGTTCTGTTATCTAGTTGTCCGCACAAAATCGTGGTCATCATGCAGCGCGCGCCTCCAGCGTCGCCTTGAGCTCATTAATAATAATAATTTGGCAGTAGGTACCTAAATTATTGCGATAGGTACTTAAAGTCGCTCGGTGTCCAACTTGTAACTTTTTTTAAATATTTTTGAGACAAAATTTAACATGGTTTAAAAATTATTGGAATCGATTCAGTTACTTATTCTGAACAAACTATATTCAGGTTTCGCATATACTAAAAATAATGTTGTATACGTTGTAATAATATAATATACGTTGTCAGGTGTACAGAAACGGACGTAGGGCACATTTCATCCCGAAAAAAAAAGTATGGTTCCCGAGGAAAACAACGATAACGCTCTTATGATACTAGATGGCGCCACGTGTCTTTAAAATTATGATTGAATTACATTATTACAAGCAGAGTACAACCCGAATTGATTGTCATATTCTAAATTAATGCGGTTGAAGTTGCGGAAAAAAGTTAGTAATTTATAATTATACCCGTACAAGCAATAGGTACGCTTAATATGACTGTCGGGCTCCTCAATAATAGCATCTGCTCGCACAATGGAATCTCATCGATTTTCATCAAGGAATTCCATCTAGCACTCAATAAGCTACCTACAGAATGAAGCACAGAAGGTCCATTTTACGTAGCTTATTCTCTCAGCACGAAGTTTTGCTTGTAGCTTATCTCACGTATGACATGAGGATAATGTAGCTTTTTTTTCTGGAGAAGGCATTTTGTTGCTTTTAGTATACTTAGATAGTTTTTTTTTTTCCTTTATTCATAGTAAATATTATATAAATTAATAAATAACCTATATTAACTAACTAACTTAAAAATAAACTTAAAAAATGGCGTCAAAAAACTCCTCCTCAACGTAGTCAACTGGTAATGTACCGAAAAGACTGGCGGCGTTGCCACGTTGTATGGCAACGCTAAGCCTTTGGCCTTTTCTTAGATAGTGATCACACACATATAAAGGGTGTAAGGGACAGCCCTCCACAAACTGATGGGGTGAATTCAGTATATCATACTAAGATGCCCGGTACAAGAAATTATTTCAGTAATGTTATGGGAATCCAATCAATTAGATTTCTTTTATTTCCTCAAACGCAATGTATCGTTCGTTACCGTGGCTAAACGCACGTAGTGAACGGCAAGCGCGACGACGAGTTCGATGAACTCTGTAACTAGGCAAGAAATGAACAGCTGATTTCACGCGTCGTCCGTTAGTATTTCAACATCCATTGTTGGATTTTTGATTTTAGCCGTATTAATTACATAAATGGAGTGCTGCGTACAGGGAATGTAATTTTACATTGAAATAAAGGAATAGTAACTGATAAAAGAAATCCGGGGAAAATTCCGGTGGAATATGGTTCAAAATAAGGAGCTGAATGCACCCTGTCAGATTGACGAGAGCTGTCCCTTACACCCTGTATTATTCTTGAGGAATACAAATCTCATATCTCAATGTGGACCTTCTGCCGCTTTGTATGTTATCCTATGGTATAAGATAGGTATCTCAAAAAGAATGTAGGTCGGCATTGACGGCAGCTCCGTATTCCGAATGCATTGTTAAAGAGTTCACCATTCTGTGATGTTATTATTTTGTACTTGCTTAGATACCTATTTCACTGTTTTGAGCTCGTGGGCTAAATCATAACAGCCGCTGGTTGGTCTTCAAGGTTAAGCAGTGTTTACCAAGGTCGGTCCGTGGATGGGTGATCATCCATAAGACTATATCGAGTTTTGTCCGGGCTTCGTAGTTAGTCCTGCCCCCGTAGCATGACCACCGTAGACAAGAATTTCTTTGACGGAAGAATCGACACAATGACAGATTTCTTTGCACTATCTGTGATTTTGTCGATTCTTCCATCAAAGAAATCCTTGTCTACGGTGGTCATGCTACGGGGGCTGGCTGTCATTTGTAGATTTCTGACAGTCGTTGCGTAGTCAGTGGCCAAGTCTGACAGCCAGTCTTACTAAGGAGTACCGTATTACCCAGTACTGACCGGGTTGTGGAGGTCAGATAGGCAGTCGCATCATGTAAAATAAAGGTTTTCATTTTTTTTTTTAAACCTTGCCTCACACTAGGAATTTCTTCTGTGTCGTGGGTGCGTTTACAAATATTTAAACGCACAAACAGCCAGGCACTGCCTGTAGGTCATACAAACATTTCTTCCGTGCGGGAATCGAACCCCCGACAAGCAGCGTAACAGCCGATCTCTCTGCCACTGCGCCAACCGTGCCACATTACAATCTACACAATACTCTGATAGTGTTTTGCATTGTGACTGTTGCCAGGGTCAAGAATGAGCCAGATATGAGCCAGTTTTGTGTCGATATAATCAGACGCATCTGATTACTGAAAGATATTGGTAATGTCAGCTAATCTTGATAATGGGTCACCTTACTATGTAAAGGCCTTGCTTGGAGGATTATATCACAGCTCGTGGCTAAATAATAACAGCCGCTCGGGGCGATCTTTAGGTTAAGCAGGGCTTGCTTAGGTTAGTCTGTGGATCTGTGACCACCCATTACATACCGAGTTTCCTCCATGCCTCGGAAAGCACTTTAAGCCGCTGGTCCCGGCTGTCATTTGTAGATCTTTGACTGGCGTTAGATAGTGGCCCAAAAAGTCTGACAACCAGTCTCACCAAGGGGTGTCGTATTACCCAGTACTAACTGGGTTGTGGAGGCAGTCGCTCCATGTAAAATACTGGTATTCAGCTGCATCCCGTTAGACTGGAAGCCGATCCCAACATAGTTGGGAAAAGGCTAGGCAGATGATGATGACATATCTCACGATGCCTGTTTAGGCGCCTGTTATGCCTGATAAGGCGTAACAAAGATACTAAACGAAAACAAATAAACTCACTTTTACGTTTATATTATTGGTTTGGATATTATCGATTACTCACTCTGCTAGATGATACGATATAAGACAATACATAACTTACCTATTTGCGCTTTCACTACATAATATAAAACAAAGTCGCTTCCCAATGTCTGCCCCTATGTATGCTTAGATCTTTAAAACGAACGCAACGGATTTTGATACGGTTTTCAGTAATAGATAGAGTGATTCAAGAGGAAGGTTTTATATATATATACATATTGCACCCGTGCGAAGCCGGGGCGGGTCGCTAGTTACAAATAACCTTAAAGTTGTTACTCGCAACTTGTTGCTATGCACATTCGAGTAGGCGTAGTACAAAGTAAAGGTGTATTCAAACGTTTCAATGCTCATTGTGTGGTACAGGCGTTCGCGAAATATTGCGTTGCCTTCAACCATAAAATCATCAGCTGTGTCCGGTTAGATAGTAAGCAGGCCTTAGTGGAAAAAGGGAAGGCAGAAGATCATGGTCGTGCCTTTTCCAGTTGCTTATCGTGTAGGAGCACTCTACAAGGCAGGGACCACCTTTCCATATGTTTGTGCCTTCAACGTCCAAATTATTGATCATCAATTATTATTCCTTTATTTATTTTTGTACACTTTAATTACATTTTTAAATATTTCAATCAACACCATCATTCTCTTGCCCTTATCCCAATTTATGGAAGATAAAATGTTAAAATAAAGTTCAAATATATTTATGTATGTGTTCCTTTTAATACAGGTTATTTTTTATGTCAAAAGCTATTTGTATTTATTATTTTATGTGACATGTTTATTGATTTGTTGTGATTTTAATTTTATTAAGTAAATGAAACGAAATGCTAGACTGGAATTTTCAAACTTATAGTTTAATTAACATAATGTTTAAATGTGAAAGTTCCTAATGATCTCTGTAAGTCATAATTATTAGATAAATAATAATAGATACTCTGCAATATTAGTTTTAAGTTATCTTGCTGCGCCCTAACAGGGTCATGTACTCACTAGTTTAAGCTTAGCGTGTAAAATTGGTTGTGTACATTGTGCATTAAATAAATAAAATAAAAAATAAATTCATATGTGGCCGGCGCAGCATGTCTTCTTCTTCCATACTTCTCTATTACTCGTCATCTCAGCAGTCACCTCCTTTCTCTTCTCTCCTTTTATCTGTCTTTAAATATTCCAAACTAAAACAATATTTAAAAATAAGCCTCTAAATATAAAAAAATAGTAGCCCACCGGTATCGGGAACTAGCTAGCTTCGGTTAGGGCCGGTGGTTAGTGCTCCAGAGAGAACAACCTCCTAACAATACGAGCCGTGTCCAGGAGTACTTTCTGAGCCTCCTCAGCTATTGGTCGACGGTCTTAGCAATTAAGACATTGGCTGAAATGACATTATTATTAGCTATTTTTGTTGGGACAACAGCAAAAGGTTCTCTTCTTGCTTCAACTTATCCCTTAGGTTGGTCTGTGGATGGGTGACCACCCATTACATACCGAATTTCCTCCGCGCCTCTGAAAGCCTGTTAAGCCGTTGATAAGGAGAAGGCTTGGCAGATGATGGTGAAGTTAACTTATTATGTTTTTATTAATAGACTTTATTTATTTACTTCCAGAGGCTAAAATGGCTGAGCAACAGGATCAGGCCCGTTGTTCATCTAGTGAAAGCGATAACTTTGAGAAAATCGACTCTGAAGAGGCTAAGGAAAATGTAAGTAACTCCCTGTTTCAACTATTTTATGATTTTAAGGGGGAACGCCAAGGTAGCCCGCGAAATATCAAATTTTATAATGTTTTTTGCAATTAGCAAGTCAGTGTCAGGTTGTATGTTGATTAAGATATGATTCGCGACCATAACGAATATGGATTTACAGAGTTAATATCATTAACCTTTTGAAGGTCATTGTCACATATACGTGACAAGCAAGCGTGTAAGCCGAAAGACACAAATATGTGACAAAATGTTAGGTGGCTTGGCGTGGAGGTCAACGCGTGCGTTTATACAATTCTTTTTCCCGCGATTTTGAATGGGAGACTCGTGGACAAAGTTGTTCTGTTTGAGGGTTTGAATCACACACTGAAATATGACCACAACTTTCTGGCACCCGATGTATGGCTAAGATTCACCCATCCTTTTAATTCGACCTCTTTTTTAATACTGTCAAAGAATTTAGACCGAAATAAATCGTTTCTCCACGCCGTGAACTATTATTTTCGCTATCATTAACACTGAAAACAAGATATGTAACATGTTTACTATTTGTTTCCTTGCGTGATCGAATCAGAAATGAAGACATCCGCAAGATAACCAAGGTTTAAAGTTACCAACGTAGCCCAAAGAATTGCCAAAATGAAGTGGCAGTGGCAGGGCACATTGCTCTCAGAACGGATGGCCGATGGGGCCGAAAAGTTCTGGAGTGGCGACCGCTTCCACTAGGTAGACCAATGACCTGGTGAAGGTTGCGGGGATCCGCTAGACGCGACACGCATTTGACCGGTCAATGTGACTATACTTGGTGGAGACCTCTGTCCAGCAGTGGACGTCTTTCGGCTGAAATGATGATGATGATGACGACTCTTTGTTTTGAAATATGTATTTTCGCATAGTCATTTCCCCCTCATAGAGATGAGGCCTGTATCCCAGCAGTGGGAATGTTATAGACAGATTATGCTACTACACTAGACAAATCAACAAGACTCATATTCCCCTTCCTCTATTTCCAGAGCACCGCAGCAAACTTCGTGATTGGCGAAGAAGTGGAACAGGAGCATGTAGACGATGGGCCAGCTCATGAGGGACGGGATTCCTTCCCCGGCGCCCCAGTACCGAGGCCAAACAGGCCACGACCGATGACAGTGGCGCAGCAGCTCGCTCTGGCGGAGAAAAGGAGCACTTTAAGGTAAGGTTCTGATGTTTTGGGCAATAGATGGCGCTTTTGTAAGGTTGTAGTTTTCGAAGTTCGATTGCGTTATTGAGTCTATCGCATTTCTGTGATAGGTGGCGCTGTTTTAAAATTTGATTACAGATTTTGTACATTGTTCACTGGTTTCTTTACCAAGATTTTAGGAATGATTTCAAATGACTTCAGATTTTATTTCGTATTTATATTTTTCCTGGAGCGGCCGATACTGGCCTTTACCGAGAATCTTATTCTATACAGTTATTTTGGAAATTATGCAACGTGCTTAAGAATAATTTATAATAAAATAAATTTAAGATTTATAATACCTACAAACTTACCTAGAAATAAGAAATAATGTATGGTAGATAGCTGCTATCACCTTAATTTTGATTTAATATTTGTACGCCGTTGACGGCAAAACATAGCGATCTCTTTATTTTACATCTTTTACACCTATGTTTAACAAATAAAAACTTTGACTTTGACTTTTGCTACGTTGGAATTATAGCAAAACCCTTTGACTGCATTTATCTCCATGTACTTCAATGTCAACTCATATCAACTGGATTATACGGCTATCTAAATCGAACGATTTTCCCGAAATTGCAAACAGATCACAAATGGTTTTTCTGCAGGAGTTAACTTGCAGATAAAACCTTATCCAATCAAGAGTTCCGCAGGGATCTATTTTAGATGCGCTTCTGTTGAGCACTGAATTTAATTCAAAAGAAGTGAATATTTAGAAATATTTTTTTATTACAAGCCAGACAGTTATTATTCATTTCCATTTACATTCATAGCAACCACAGTCCATCTTAAATTCTCACGTGGCACACTGGCAGAAAGAGTCTTTACTGTTGAAAGAACATTTTGCTTGAATTAATTCAATACCTTGCATGTCTGCTTAGTCAGTTTATGTTAACGCATGTTTGATAAATAAAGTATATTTTATCTTTATCTTTATCTTGTTTTTTTAAAGTATTTTTGATGTCAGTAGTAGTCTGCTTATGTGTGTGAGAGCTAACATGATTGCCTGCAAATTCAGGCGTGCCTCTAAAACAGTCCAGCGCACTATATTTCTTTCTGTCATTGTATATTTCTGTCTTTTTACACGTGTAGTATGTGGGTTCATTATACTCAAAAATCATATAGCACCTTTCGCGTCCAATACAATAACGCATTCAGCGTGCTGATGGGGTTGCCCCGATACTGCAGCGCATCAGGGATGTTTGCTGAAACTCACGTGGACTGTTTCTACACGGTGATGCGGAAACGGTAAGCATCCTTGGTCCGTAGGGTGCGGGGCAGCGCCAACAGCATCCTATCTATTATTGTAAGTTTGTGAGCCACTGCTGCAAGGTTTCAGCTGGGCCTGTAACCTTGCAGCAATCAAATCAAATAATTTATTCGCATAATATGGGTCTAAATAGATGATAAATAAATGTTACATTACACAATATAACATTAAGGATCCTCATATTAACCATTTCTAGTATACGAAACATAAAATAAAAGCTTATAATACAATAACAGAAAAACGGAATGGGTGACATAACTATACATATAGGTACTCTTTTTCATTTTCGTTGTATAATAACATTAATAACTTATCTAGGTATTATTGCACTAGAATAGGAACATAGTAAGGTTTTACAATAATTTTCTATTGTTATAACTAAAGTATTCCTGGGTCGTGTAAAAACATTTATTGACTAACCAGGCGTACAATTTTTTTCGGAATATAGTTTGGGTAGATGTTTCAGTTCACTAGGTATTTTTTTAAATAACTTAATTGACATGGGGTAACAGTTTCTTCTATAAAGATCAGTTTTTATGTTTGGCAATGATGTCACAATCTGTTTCTATTTTTGTCTTTGTAATTACTAACATAGTTTGTTAGTACATTGTTACTAACACTATGAGTCTTGTAGCTCGAAACAAATGATTAAATAATAAATATATTATTCAGGAGACGTAAGGATTACGATATCGATGAAGGGTTATTATAATTGGTATCGTTCTCCCAACCTATCTCTAGCTCCTTTTATTTAATTCCTTAACTAGTCACTTATTTCACTCGCTTTGGGATTCAATATTCCAAAATCCCTTAATCACGGATGCCCACATTATAACAGCCATATAGCCTGATCAGTTCAGTGGTTTGAGCTGTACGTTGACGTTCAGTCAGGCAGGCCAAACGATTGTATACTTATACAACGTTTTTTTTAGTATATGCGAAACCTGAATATAATTTGTTCAGAATAAGTAACTGAATCGATACCAATAATTTTTAAACCATGTTATATATTTTCTCAAAAATATTTAAAAAAGTTAATAGTTGGACACCGAGCGATTTTAAGTACCTATCACAATAATTTAGGTACCTACTGCCAAATTATTATTATCAATGAGCTCAAGACGACGCTGGAGACGCGCGCTGCGTGGTGACCACGATTTCGCGCGGACAACTAGGTAACAGAAACTATAACTTTGTGATTTTTCATAATACAGTTTTGAAATTTTATACATAGATTCTTTAAAGCGCGAGCTTTGGAAGGAGTGGAGGGAGGCCTTTGCCCAGCAGTGGGACAATATGGGCTAGCTATAATATAATATAATATATAATTCTTTACATACAAATACTAGACACGTGTATCAGGTTTCGCATATATTAAAACTAATGTTGTAGATTTCTGTTGATAGTACTTTTGATAAACTTGTATGGATCAGAATGTTGGGCCATAAAAGGGATGAATGAAAGGCATTTGCATGTGGCAGAGATAAGGCTAAGGGGGATGTGTGGTGTTACGCGATAGATAAAATAAGAAATGAGGACATAAGAGGAAGTCTGAAAGTGGCGCCGATGACTGAACAGTTGTGTGGTAATCATGATGCGGTGGAATGAGGAAAATATCGTAAGGAAAGTTGAGTATAAATGTGGATGGGTATAAGAGTAGAGAGGGACCAAAGAAATGATGGATGGATAGATAGAGGATATGGCAAGAAAAGAGGTGTCTGATGAGTTGACGAGTAATGGAGAAGTGTGGAAGAAGAAGACATGCTGCGCCGACCCCAAGTGAATTGGGATAAGAGCAAGAGAATGATGATGAGTACTTTTGATAAACAGAAATAAATCTTTGAGTCAGTGTTTTAAAATATTTATCGATTGATTTAATGACTAAGTGAAAGTGAACTTATACTGTCACTTACGGGATATCTTCCGTGATTGTTCATTATTTTGAGCTCCCGATATTTCGACGCTGATACAAGCGCCATGATCGCGGGTTGGCTATCACGGAAGATATCCCGTAAGTGACAGTATAAGTTTAGTTGTAAACCGTGAAAGCTTAAAACAATGGTTAAGTGAAAGTGTTCTTTATAAATACTCGGATCACCTAGATGGTCTGTTAGCGTTAACGCTACTGGTTAGCCTAGAAAGAATACACCTTCGCTTCGTGAAGGGTCCGTTTACACCTTGTATGTCAAGGTGTAAACGGACCCTTCACGAAGCGTCAACCAAGCATTCTACACATCAAACTAAACTACGCAAAAATTATTGCTGGGAAACGACGATTTTTTTTTCCTTTTATTTAAAGTAAACTTATAACATTAAAAACGTGTATTTTTAAAAAATGATGTGAAAAAGTTGTGACTTTGACCTCCAATATCTCCGTAACTTCTTTTAGGCTTCCAGTCTAACCGGATGCAACTGAATACCAGTATTTTACATGGGGCGACTGCCTATCTGACCTCCACAACCCAGTCAGTACTGGGTTATACTTGTAAGACTGGTTGTCAGACTTTCAGGCCACTGACTACCTGTAAGGACTGTCATACATCTACAATTGACAGCCTAGACCAAAGGCTTAACATGCTCTCTGAGGCACGGAGGAAACTTGGTATGTAATGGGTGGTCACCCATCCACGGACCAACCTAGGCATGCGCGGATGTACCTGAAGATTGACCCCGAGTGGTTTAGTAAACCCTTTAATAAATCAGATAAATCATCCAGCCAGCACACCACCTACCACCACCTACCACCTATCTGCCACCTACCTACCACCACCTACCAAATTAGAAAACGAAAAATTGACTTTTAGTTTCCACGGCCGATGAAACATCGTTAAAACGAACAAACATTTTATAACCAGTTATCAAAATGCAATAAGTGTCAAATGACGTAATCGGTCAGGGCGGCCATTTTCTGACATCGGTGTTTTTTCCCCTTTTCTTGGGAGAAAAAAAAGAACAATTTAGTGGAAAATTCAGGGAAGTGAAATCCTTGGAGATATTTTGGGGAATATTTCCCCAAGGTTGATCATTCAACCTTGGGGAAACAAAAAAAAACAACACCAAACATTTAGATCAAATTAAGGAAATTAAGAGACATTTTACAGCAAAAACGCTCCCTAACTCGGCTCATTGGCGGCATAAAAACTCTGACACCAGGTGAGGCACTAACCATTCGAAAAGAAGAAGAAGACAGCAACAAAATAAAACAATGTAATAAACATACATTTAGGCTGCCATCAGACGGACTGCATCGCAGCAACCGCGCGGAGCTATTCAACGCCGAGATATTCAACGCCGCTATTTTCAATGGGCTCGGCCGTACGTCACCAAAGCTTACTATGTTGCTCGACTGCGCGCGGTTGCTGCGATGCAGTGCGTCTGATGGCAGCCTTAAGAAACGAAAGTTGTATTACAGCCAAATTAGAATGTGTAATAATAACTTGCTAATACGAGCCGATTGCATTATATGCGTGAACGGTAACGGGAAATACACACACACACAAAATTCGATACCTAGTATTATCTTTTGTGAATAAACATAGTTTTATATCTAGCCACTCGTTTATTTTCCTGTTATTTAAGTTGCAAAACGTACAATTTTGTCAAAAAATGGATTGAATATGGGGAAAATTGAGAACCTTAATCTAGCAACACTGTGTGACGTACATGATTTTCGCGGCAAAGCCTCCTCAGTACTACTCGGCCGGCGCGCGAGACTCTACGTCTTATTTCATTCCAACTGACAACATCGTGTGACCTTTTACGTAGTGTTTTCCGACACCGTGTGTTACTCTGTGTTTTTGTGTGTATGTGTAAAGTGAAGTGAAATTACGCGGGAGAATTTTATTTTTTAAATGTTTGACGTTTGATTTTTTTTCTTTTTTGGAGTTTTTGGTTTGTGGATGTTTCATGTTTTTTTTTTAGTCTAAAGAAATAAGGCAATAGGAAACTTTTCACCTATTTATTCCTAAAGATATTTATATGTTTATTTTTTTAATTGTTCTTTTTACCCGCCTACGGCGAAGCCAGAAGGAAGGGTTATTTATGATTTTAGCAGTCTATGTATGTATGTGTTTGTATTTACGTATTTCCTCCTTAGCGCCTAAACTATTCATCCGATTTTGATGAATAAGGTGTCAATCGATTCGTTATTATGGCCCGGGTAACATAGACTACATTTTAACCGACTCCATCAATAGGAGGAGTCGGTTTTACCTTGTAAACCGCGAATTTAATTAGAGCGTGATTTTTCAGTAGTCGGGTTTTTTAGTTGTATGTAGTACCACACAAATTCTTGTTATTACCTAGTTTGTTGAGTAGTTACTATTATTTGACTAAACTTATATTTGCACAATTTATTGTATAACTGGGCTGGTCTGCAGCTCCACATCCGAAGCGCAAGTTTTGAAGTCAAGAACATTAACACTACAGAAGATTCTTAACTATTTTACCATAAACTTAACGTTGAACTATTTTTTAAAATAAAAAAAAATCATTTCATACAAACTTTCAAGTCCTTTTTTTTCGAAATGACTGAACCGATTTTAATGAAACTTCGTACGCATAAGCAGGATTCATACGTCTAAAATGTTATCAGAGAACATTTTCGAAATGTCTTTTAAAAAACAAGATAATTGGAAATTTCTGTTTCTATGGAAAATCTAAAATCGGTCTAATTTAGCTGTAACACTATTTTTAGAAAATGTTCTCTGATAACTTATTAGATCTGATGAGGAGCTCGTGGATAAATAATAACAGCCGCTCGGGTCGATGTTTAAGTTAAGCCGTGCTTGCCTAGGTTGGTCTGTGGATGGGTGACCAGCCCTTACATACCGAGTTTCGTCCGTGCCTCGGAAAGCACTTTAAGCCATTGGTCCCAGCTGTCATTCGTAGATCTTTGACAGTCGTTACAGGTAGTCATTGGCCCGAAAGTCTGACAACCAGTCTTACTAAGGGGTATCGTATTACCCAGTACTAACTGGGTTCTGGAGGTCAGATAGGCAGTCGCACCATGTAAAATACTTGTATTCAGCTACATCAGGTTAGACTGGAAGCCGACCCCAACATACCTACTTGGGAAATGGATAGGTGTCATAAAACGAGTGCCTAACGTGCGGAAACGGTTACCAAGTCTCCAGTACATCATTCTGAACCCTCACATAGAGATGTATTATCAGTATTTTTTTAAAAAATCAGCTGTTCGGTGTTCCATACATTTCATCGCGTAGGTATTGCACTTCTTTTTATTTATAACTAGCTGTGCCCGGCATGCGTTGCAATGCACCTTTTTTAACCTACCCACCTACCCTACCTACCTACTCTACCTACCTACCTACTCTACCTACCTACCTACCTACCCTACCTACCCTACCTACCTACCCTACCTACCTACCCTACCCACCTACCCTACCTACCTACCCTACCCACCTACCCTACCTACCTACCCTACCTACCTACCCTACCCACCTACCTACCCTACCCACCTACCCTACCTACCTACTCTACCTACCTACCTACCCTACCTACCTACCCTACCCACCTACCCTACCCACCTACCCTACCTACCTACCCTACCCACCTACCCTACCTACCTACTCTACCTACCTACCTACCCTACCTACCTACCCTACCCACCTACCCTACCTACCTACCCTACCCACCTACCCTACCTACCTACCCTACCTACCTACCCTACCCACCTACCCTACCTACTCTACCTACCTACCTACCCTACCTACCTACCCTACCTACCCTACCTACCTACCCTACCCACCTACCCTACCTACCTACCCTACCCACCTACCCTACCTACCTACCCTACCTACCTACCCTACCCACCTACCCTACCTACCTACCCTACCCACCTACCCTACCTACCTACCCTACCTACCTACCCTACCTACCTACCCTACCTACCTACCCTACCTACCCTACCTACCTACCCTACCTACCTACCCTACCTACCTACCTACCTACCTCACCTTTTAAACCTTCCCTAGACCTCCACAAACATTTCAAGACCAAGATAAGATAAATCCGTTCAGCCGTTCTCGAGTTTTAGCGAGACTAACGAACAGCAATTGATTTTTATATATATAGATATAGATAGATAGATAGATAGCTGTGCCCTGCGGTTTCACCCGCCGCTTCTGACTTGTTTTCTTTTTGCTCGGCTCCTATTGGTCGTAGCGTGATGTTATATAGCCTATAGCAGAGATGTTTTGGATATGATATTTAGGATCTGGATACGGATATGTAATTATTTCGGATTATCCGTTAGTTTCGGATAGTTTCGGTTACGGATATTAGATTAAAGTAAAATATAAACACAAATAGTGTGTAATAATTTGGTTTTATTTATAGATTTTATCTAGTCTAGGTTATCATTTGGTATTATAATCAGAAATAACAAACAAACTGACACACGTGGCACGCGAGCGGTGAAACAAAAACCTGTCGAAACATGTCGTTTTATTTAGATTCCGCCCTTATACAAAACTATCCGAAACTTGTGAAACGGATACGGTTACGGATATATTTTTATTTCGGATATCCGATAGTTTCGGATACGGTTACGGAGCTCCATAACATCCCTGGCGTATAGCCATCCTCGATAATTGGACTATCCAACACTAAAAGAATTTTTCGTTTCGATTCAGTAGTTCCTGAGATTAGCGCGTTCAACCAAACAAACAAACTCTTCAGCTTTATAATATTAAGAATAGATATCATTGGATACTATCTAATCTGCCCACACCTACTAAACATACCTAACTGCAAAAACAATATGATTAATATCAGTAATAGATAAACGATACAATCTTTAATATTGTTGATATTACTTATTATTGTTGACGAGCTGATACCGCGGCCTCGCCCGCGTGGTGTTCGGTAATTTATTTATTTATTTTACACTTCAAGCACAAAAGTACAGTGGCAGACTTAATGCCATAGGCATTTTATACCAGTCAACCTTTGGGTGATGCAGAGACAAGCAGTGATAGGTGTATATCTGAAAATAATTTTAATTAATACTAAGATTAGCTACATCATCATCTGCCTAGCCTTTTCCCAACTGTATTGGGGTCGGCTTCCAGTCTAACCGGATGCAGCTGAATACCAGTATTTTACATGCAGCGACTGCCTATCTGACCTCCACAACCCAGTTAGTACTGGGTAATACGATACCCCTTGGTAAGACTGGTTGTCAGAATTTTTGGGCCTCTGACTACCTAACGACTGTCAAAGATCTATTAGCTACAAGGATATATAAAATACTATAAATATATATCAAAATTTAGATTAATGTAATTTTTACGAATATACTTAAATAAAAACACATACAACGGGGAAAACATTACCGTTGTGACGAAACTGCCAGCTTCTTCCGAATGTACTCGCGAACTTTATTTCGCGAGTACATTCGGAAGAATGTATCAGGCATCAGGCATCAGGCCTGTAATCTCAGGGTATCTAGTAGTACACCCACATTTCGCTAGTTATGCGTAAGCCCCATGCAATAAGGGGCATATATATGGCCATGGTACTGTATGGTGTCCGGACGTAAAGAATAGCACCATCCCATATCTTCCCGTGGGTGTCGTAAGAGGCGACTAAGGGACTTACCAGAGAATGGGCAGCAGCGTTCTCTGTGTTTTATAACAACCATACTGCGATCGCCAACCCGCCTGCCAAGCGTGGCGATTATGGCAAAACCCCCCTTCTTGGGGGAGGCCTATGTCCAGCAGTGGACGTCTTTCGGCTGAAATGATGATGATGATGATGATGATATGGCCATCAACTGGGCACAAATCCAGACTCTGTGGCTGCTTCTGAGTAATTTTAGATGGAAAAAACCATCAACACTTGGCCCGACCTTAGCTTATCTTTAGAGAGGTAAGCGATTGGATGCCATCCTGATTTCCTGGGGAAGCGCATTCCACAGAGAAATAGACTGGACAAAGAATGATCGGTGAATGAAGACAGTGCGGTGAGAGGGACATTGAAGAATATGGTTTTGTGATGATCGCAGGCTCCTATTACGGCCCTGTGATGGCGAGTTATGGGCTAGCTCGCCGTCCAGCCGTCTTATGACGACAGGCCGTGTCGACGGCGCGTTCGTGTTCCACGCGCGCCTCAAAGAGATGTCAGCAACCACGTAGGGGTCCGCACGGGCCGATGCCTGCCAGGGCTGCGGGACTGTTCGAAAGAGATACCGCGGCCCTGGAACACAAAGGGCAAAGAAGGAACATGGATGGGTTTTAGTCAGTACAAGTCTTGACACTCCCTTCCGCTCCGCCCAGAGCGGGGGGGTCATTTGATGATTTCCCATCCTAAAACAAAAAAAAAAAAAAGGCTCGTATTACGGCAATTATCCCACGGGATCGTACTACTGGGATAATAAGTATCCTATATACATAACATCACGCCTGTAATCCCCGAAGGGTTAGGCAGAAGTGTACCTAATAGTACACCCACATTTCGCCAGTTATGTTTAAGTCCCATGTAATAGGGGGCGAGCCTATAGCCATCAACCGGGCACAAATCCAGACTCCGTGGCTGCTACTGAGAAATTCCTGACCCAATAACACTTTGCCCGGCCTGGGAATCGAACGCAGGAGCAGTTGCGCTTGCGACTACTAGACCAACGAGGCATTTATGATAGCATTAGTTTTTGCCCACGGCTTCGCTCGCGTTAATTTAGAAATTGACAATCAATTCGGGTTGTAGTCTGCTTGTAATAATATAATTCAATCATGATTCGAAAGACACGTGGCGCCATCTATTATCATAAGAACGTTATTGTTGTTTTCCTCGGGAACAGTAGTTTTTTTCGGGATGAAAGGTACCCTATTTCCGTTTCAGTACACCTGACAACGTATATGCAATATTTCAGGATGATCGGTTCAGTGGTTTAGGCGTGAAAAGGTAACAAACAAACAAACTTAATTTCGCATTTATAATATTAGTAAGGATTAAAATAAGATTAAAAGCACCAACAAGTTTTATCACATGTAGATCTCATGTCCTGTTACATTGCTAACGTAACATCTAGTGACCTCCAAAGGTTAGTTGTTTTTTTTTAACTTCATGTCTCATGTGGCGTCACGGTTGGCGCACTGGCTGCGCTGCCTGTCGCGGGTTCGATTCCAGCACGGAACAAATATTTGTATGGCCTACAGATCAGTAGCGAAGGGTCAATTTTTTTAAGAGGCAAGCCGGACTACATGTCTTTAATTTGATTTTAATATTTGTCTATGGAATACTGATTGCGCCCGCTTTTAAAGGGAAGCCGGTAGGAATCGAGTTGTATAGAACCTTCGCCACTGCTACAGATAGTTGTTCCGGGTGTGGCTGAATACGTGGTAACCGTTTTCGCGTCGGCATCCCTTCCACCCTGTATATTTTTTATCCTGACGTTTCGGTTTCATGATTACTTCAATTTCAAATCACCCTGTATAGTGGATTTTGTGTAGAATTGCAAGATTCAGCCATTTTTATTGAACAGTTGCAAATCTATAATTTGTCACGTTTTATTAATAGTTTTGAATAAGCAAATTCCTAAAACCGAATCCGGAATGGCAACTTTAGGTACTTATTTTGTTTAAATTACTTGTCACTAGCTTATGCCCTCGGCTTCGTCCGCGTTGAGTTCGGTAATTGTCCCACGGGATCGTACTGCCGGGATAAAAAATATCCTACATGTCAATCCAGGTTGTAAACTATCTGTGTGCCAAATCTCATCCAAATCAGGTCAGTAGTTAACGAGTAACGAACATGCATTCATCCTCACAAACTTTTACATTATTAACCATATTAGTAGGACTACAGCTGAACTATACTCCTTGGTAAGTCTGACAACCAGTCTTACCAAGGAGTATCGTATTACCCGGTACTAACTGGGTTGTGGGGGTTAGATAGACAGTCGCTCTGTACAACATTAGTTCTAGTATATGCGAAACCTGATACACGTGTCTAGACACGTGTATCAGGTTAAAGGGGTAAAAGGTAAAATACTAGTATTTTTATGTAAAGAATCTTTGTACAAAATTTCAAAACTGTATCATGAAAAATCACAAAGTTAAAAGCTTGTTCTGTTATCTAGTTGTCCGCACAAAATCGTGGTCACCACGCAGCGCGCGCCTCCAGCGTCGTCTTGAGCTCATTGATAATAATAATTTGGCAGTAGGTACCTAAATTATTGCGATAGGTACTTAAAGTCGCTCGGTGTCCACACTTTTAACTTTTTTAAATATTTTTGGGAAAAAATATAACATGGTTTAAAAATTATTGGAATCGATTCAGTTACTTATTCTGAACAAACTATATTCAGGTTTCGCATATACTAAAAATAATGTTGTATAAGAAATACTTCTATTCAGCTGCATCCGATTAGACTGGAAGCCGACCCCAATATAGTTGGCTAGGCAGATGATGATGAGTAGTACTTCAGCTGCTCTCTGGAAATCATCGTGAGGAAACCGACATGTCCTAGAGGTCCTAGAACCAACAATTCGATGACACTTGACATCTAATTAAGGACCTATTTATTGAGGAAGGGCTATTACAGTATTGAAGAGTTAATCAGTTGACAAATGACCATCATGTATGGCAGTGGCGAAGATTGCATACAACTCGATTCCTACCGGCTTCCCTTTGAAAAATGGCACAGTCAGTATTCTGTAGACAAATAATATAATCACATTAAAGATATGTACTCCGGCTTACCTCTTACAAAAATTAACCCTTCGCTACTGATTTATGCGATATTTTCAATTATTGAGTATTATTATTCTTTTTTTTTTTTGCTGTTTTAGGTAATTAAATGACTATCAATTTTATTACTGTAAAAAATGAGTTTTTTTTTATTCTTTTTTACTATCTCATCTTCAGCCTAGCCTTTTCCCAACTATGTTGGGGTCGGAACCAGTCTAACCGGATGCAGCTGAATACCAGTATTTTACATGGAGCGACTGCCTATCTGACCTCCACAACCCAGTTAGTACTGGGTAATACGATACCCCTTGGTAAGACTGGTTGTGAGATTTTTTGGGCCACACTTTTTCACTTTTTTGTTTATTATTACGATCTAATCGTTATTAATCTAATTTTAAGTTATTTTCTACATAGTGTATGATGTTAATAATATGTTAATAATGTCTTATCTACCAACCCGCACTGGGCCCGCGTGGTGGATAACAGCCCATTCCCTCGCATAGAGAGGAGGCCGTGTGTCCCAGGATTTGAAAAGACTAGTTATTTATTTTTCAAGTTCAAAGAAGGAAAAATTTAACAGATCAATGTCCGCATAACAATATTATCCTTATTGAGTATAGGTATTTCCTGTGATTGGCACATAACTACCTAACATGCCTACGAATATTTGAAAAATTCGTCATCATCTGCGGTCAGATAGGCAGGCTCCATGTACAATAGTGGTGTTCTGGAAAGACTAAAAAAAAAATATTACCTTCAATAAAATTGAACAAAAACACTAAGCACTATGCATTACAAGGGAACAGTGTTTTCGATGGGCTCTGGCACCTAATGTAAGATTTAACTTGTGTTTAGGGTGCCAGCGTCCTCGCCTATGGTTTGATGTAACATTAGTTGCAAGACGAGCACAGTATATCATCATTAAACTACAATATTATATTAACTAGCTAATGC
This sequence comes from Noctua fimbriata, assembly GCA_905163415.1. Classification (NCBI taxonomy): domain Eukaryota; kingdom Metazoa; phylum Arthropoda; class Insecta; order Lepidoptera; family Noctuidae; genus Noctua; species Noctua fimbriata. The sequence goes on from LR990951.1 coordinate 2,925,233, forward strand.
AACTAAGATGTGGCCTATTTATGTACCTATGTATGGGCGGCATCAGTGGCGAAGGTTCCATAGAACCCGATTCCTGCCGGCTTCCCTTTGAAAAATGGCACAGTCAAATTCTATAGACAAATAATATAATCACATTAAAGATATGTACTCCAGTTCATCTCTTACAAACCCTTCGCTACTGGTTTATACAACATTAGTTTTAGTATATGCGAAACCTGATACACGTGTCTAGTATTTTTATGTAAAGAATCTACGTACAAAATTTCTAAACTGTATCATGAAAAATCACAAAGTTATAAGCTTGTTCTGTTACCTAGTTGTCCGCACAAAATCGTGGTCACCACGCAGCGCGCGCCTCCAGCGTCGTCTTGAGCTCATTGATAATAATAATTTGGCAGTAGGTACCTAAATTATTGCGATAGGTACTTAAAGTCGCTCGGAGTTTTTCCTATAAATATTTAAAAAAGTTAAAAGTTGAATTTTAACTTTTTTAAATATTTTTAGGAAAAAATATAACATGGTTTAAAAATTATTGGAATCGATTCAGTTACTTATTCTGAACAAACTATATTCAGGTTTCGCATATACTAAAAATAATGTTGTATAGACAAATAATATAATCACATTAAAGATGTGTACTCCGGCTTACCTCTTACAAAAATTGACCCTTCGCTACTGGTTTATATATGTATGCGAGGGAGAGATAAATATGGTGAAAACTTGTGTTTATGTAAGTCTAAGTAAGACTGAGAGCCGACTTCAATATAGTTGGGAAAAGGCTACGCAGATGACGATGATGTTAGTACTACTTATTTATTTAAACACATACTCAAGTACGTTTATTTTAGCTGAGTAATGGTTTAATGGATTAAGTAAAGTGTAAAGTTTAACTGCTGTGAAGGTCGATCTATACTGTTTGCTTCCTAATTAGCTAATTCTGTGGCATTCAGATACAATATACTAGGTGTAAAAAGACCCTTAACGAAGCCGCAAGCCACTTGTTCTGCCCGTCATTGCGATCATTTTAATGTCCTGGTCCATACCTGGGAACCTTCTAGTTACGGAGATATTGGGGGTCAAAGTTCCAGCTTTATCACAAGTTTTTTTTTAATGTACGATTTTTACTTTTAACACCTCCACGGGAGTCGTGGAGGTGTTACTACGCAATCCATCCACCAGCACATGTTTTGAGTGCGGTGTGGCTTGCGCTTTATGCTCGCGGCCTCGGTCCTCTCACCTTACCTAGCTTGTAAACTAAAGAAGTTGACATACCTGTTTGTAACAAGGTGCTTAAAACCCACCCCTCTTGCGATGTTGTATCCGTTGGCAGGTATAGCTCCAACAGACGTTCGGCGCAAAATAGCTAGTCACATTGAGAAGGGAAAACAGGAACGACATAACCGCCACCCCCTGTACGGGCATCAACTACCACCTTCACGCTTAAAAAGCCGTAAAAGCTTCGTGAGACACACGATTTCCACAAAAGACAATGCGTCAGATGAAAGATACGAATTGTGGAGGTACAGACATCCCATTCCTCCTCACTTCATCAATCCAGCAGAACATCTTCCTCCTGGACAGGAACTGCAGTATCCAATCTGGAAATCTCTTTACCATTTGCGGGCCCAGGTTGGCTGCTGTAGCAGAAATAATCTGGCAAAATGGGGAATCCTCGGCCCGTCCCAAATACAATGTCAGTGTGGAGCCCCTCTACAGGATATGCCCCACCTCCTTTCTTGCCCATTTTGCACAACCACCTGCACCTTCCAGGATTTAAACGAAGCCAACGACAGAGCTGTCCAGGTGGTAATATACTGGTCGGGTATTATTTGAGTCTATCGACACGATAAGAAGACCTAGGTTGTCAAGTCTAAGGCCCGGACTCCATCGAAGCGGAGACGATACGAGAAGAGAGTATATGTGTGAACCACCAAGAATTTCGTCATTTACACTTCTCAGTTCCGCTTAGCTTTAGTGGAAACGGTTGAGCAGAGAGGAGAGGAGATGTCTCGTAATCGGGTAGGCTAGCGGAGACGAAATGAGACGTGAGCGGCGTGCGGTGGTGGGCCGTATGCGGCGTGCGGTGTGCTGTTAGCGGCGTTCCGCTTCGCACATCTCTGCTAGTCTCCACTTTGGAAAAAATCCATTCAACCGTTACAAACATACGAATTACTTTACCTACTTTTGCATTTATAATATTGGTATAGATAAGGTAGAAGCCGGACTAAAATATCAGATTATAATGTTCCGATTTTCCTTTTTCGATTTCGACGGAACCTTATAGATAAAGGATACAACGCAAATAGCATTTTTTTATCGTTTCGGTTGACTTAAAAAAAAAACCTAATGATCAGTTTCGCAATTTAAAAAAAAAAGTCCGTACGTCAGCGTCTAAAAACTTGAATACAGAGTGCCCCAAAAGAGGTAACGATATTTCTCGTGACGTTGTTTTTTTCTTGAAGATTTTTTTAAAATTTATTTTTCTAAACAAATCATCGTTCATCGTAACAATTTATAAGACGTATAAAATGAAAACGAATTAGTTTTTTTTTATTCATTATAAAATATATGCATAAATTGTTAATTGTTCTCGGAAACTTTTTGTCAGTAATTTTATCAGTATTAACAACTTAACTTTGTTAGTCAAAATATTCAAATAACTGAATTAAATACTTAAGTAGTTAGTGCTACATGCACACACCTAAGTTTGTAATAACTTAAATGCTGTGAATTTTTATATTATTTCTTTTGAGTTTTTTTTTTTATTGTCTCAAATAGTATACAAAGATCTTTATCAAAAACTGCGGACTTATTATTTCAAGAACAAAATTAGGTAATTGGTACCGAATTTGTCAAGAAATGCAGCGTCAATATCTACTAAAGTGTTTCTAACGACATTTTAAAACGATTTTGATTGCTCAGATCATCTTTATCATACCTTGGAAATTGGGTAAAATTGTTAAAGTGACGATTTAGTCAAATATTGCATCTGATCTTGGGTATATCTTTAAGTGTTGTCATTTGCGTAATTTTTTGAAGAAGGACAGGCTCATCATTCTTGAAGTGGCTAGATTTCTTGATATTTTCTTAAAAAATAACTTAATTAAATGACAATTGTCAGGATGTACATACATACATAAATAAGTCGAGGCTCAGCGTCGCCATACAACGTGGCAACGCCGCCAGTCCCTTGAGAAAGTTGGGGACATTAACAGTTGATAGCGCTGAGGAGGAGGTTTTGGACGCCAGTTTTTAGTTTAAGTTAGTTAAAGTAACTTATTTTAATTTATAAGTGTAAATTATGATCCTTTATTTATTTTTTGTACATATAATTTACATTTTTAAATATTTCTATACAAAGTAAATTATTATTATTAATGTTAGATTAATTTTGCATAATAAACACGGCATATAAAATTAAGCCGATAATGGTTTTAATATGCTATGTTTCATATAGTTTATTTGAATTGGCCATAATTTATACCCATATTACCATAGCGTAAAATACCTACTGACTGCATAAATATGCATTTTGTAATTTAAGATATTATGTATTTCGATAAGACGAAAGCTACTAGTCCATATAGTTTGGCAGTTGCAGTTGTTTTTAATCAAGGTAGATTTTATGGAATATACCATCATCTTGATCTCCAAAATGTGCAATATTCATTGTCTAAACCAGTCACCCTGTATAGACAGTGCTAGTGGGCAGAAACCATAAATGGCACTAATTTATTACTCGATTTCTATTTTTTTTTTGGAAATGGTTTGAACGTATGAAAGTTGCTTACTTAAGTAAAATAAACACACTACGAGTCCCGTTTTGGCACAAGGATTTTATTAAAAAAACTGTTACTTAAAATTAACAATATTATACAGAGGTTAGATTTGAAACGCTGGCTCCTAAAATCGTTTACTCACGTTTTCCAAGTTCGTCTATAAATCAGCAAGTAATAATTAAGAAACTAAGCGAGCAGTAGTAGTACCTACCTATTTTCTTATATTTTAGCGACTTTATACAGGTGTTGTCAAAGAGTTTTTTTTTTAACAAAATATTTCAGAATCAGAATCAGAATTTTATTTGCTATGAAAGTAGGTACAGGTTAGGTGTTGTACATAAATTAATGAGATCGGCTACAGTTTACCTTACGGCGTGCAAAAGTTAAAATATTAATACAAACAAAAAAATGTCAACAAAACAAAATAGAAATTAAAGTGAAGTCAATTAATAATATTATAGTCAGGTACATAAGTCTTACATGGTCAAATTTGCAGTTAATTATAACAATCATAATCTGGATAAATTCGTATCATTTATAAAGTCTCACTGAGTAATACCATTTGCCTAAAAGTAGTTTCCTTAGATTTACAAATGTTTATAGAATAATCCTTAAAACCATGAGGTATTTTATTATAAACGATGGGTCCCTTGGTCATAACACTTTAAAAAAAAATATTTTAATTAAATAGTTACTTTAATATTTTTAGTACAAGAACAAAAAACTATAGAATTTAATTATAAGCGAACAGAGAGAAGCGACAAAACACGTTAACCTATTAACTTTGTAAACAAAAACACTAGCAAACAGGTTTGCTCTTTGAATAATATGCATATGTAATAAGTATCAAGATTGTGTAACATAAACATTAAAAGTATTCTTAGTGGTCAGTCAAAGAAAAGTTTAAATAATACCTCGCCTGTAATCCCCGAAGGGTTAGGCAGCGATGTATGTCTGCCAGTTTATATTGAACTAGCTTTTGCCCCCGCCTTCGCTCGCGTTAATTTAGAATTTGACAATTAATTCGGGTTGTGCTCTGCTTCGCGGGAAGTCGCTTCCAGCGGTCTGTCCCTATGTATGCTTAGATCTTTAAAACTCGGCAACGGATATTGATGCGGTTTTCAGTAATAGATAAGAGTTATTCAAGAGCAAGGTTTACTTATAAATATATTGCACCCGTGCGAAGCCGGGGCGGGTAGCTAATAATATAATTCAATCATGATTCTCTCACGAATCTCGATTTTTTTTCAAGCCCTAATTCAGTAGTAAAGTAGTTTCTGAGATTAGCACGTTCAAACAAACAAACTATTAAAGATGTACTATATTACTTTTCTTAGATATTAATTCCTTTATCCGTTTTCCTAACACATTATTTACATTTTTAAATATTTTAATTAAAAAAATATATATAATAATCCTTTATTCACTTTCTACACATACAATTTACATTTTTAAATATTTCTATACTACTAAGCAATACAAAAAAAAACATTTAAAAATATAAAAAAATAGTAGCCCACCGGTATCGGGAACAGGGTCCGAGCTACCGGTGGTCAGGGCTCTTGAGAGAGGAACCTCCTAACGATACGCGCCACGTATATTAATAATTATTATGTTTATTTAATTATAAATATCCACTGTTGACGCAAATGGGACCCCGAAAAACCACATGTTTTATAAAAAATATATAAATGAAACAAAACATTTTTCCTACAAAATAAAATGGGTCAACTTGAAACAAGTTTCCTAATCAGGTTTTAATAGTTATCTAATGTTAATTTATTCAAAAAATGCTTGTCTTAGACGTAGTAGCGTACAGGTACCTACCATCAGATTTGATTGAGAATAGCATCAGGTATTATGGAAATGACGGACTTTTTTTTTATAAGCCTGGACTGTCCCACTGCTGGGCAATAGCCTCCTCCAATTCCCTGTATATGCTCTTTTCCCGTGCCTGTTCGGGCAAAAAAAAAACTAATAAAAAGGAGCCCTGACCGCTGCCGCCAGTACAAAGCTTGGACCCTGTTCCCGATACCGGTGGGAAACTATTTTTTAATGATTTTACCAGTGTGGGGCAATGTTTTTTTTTTTTTTTTATATATATTTTTTAAATGTTTTTTTTTTAAATAATTTGTATATTAATATTTAAAAATATAAATCATATGTATAGAAATGAATAAAGGAAATAATGAACTTTTTTATTTTCCATAACTTCAATAAACATCACATCAATGTGGTCTCAACCCCTGAACTAAGACATCCTGTATGACAGGAGTTCAGGTTTTAATGGTTCTGATCTGAATGTGGAAGTGTAGACAGTGCTTACTGCTACGACTGTAGAAATTGACTTTATACAACATTAGTTTTAGTATATGCGAAACCTGATGTACAAAATTTCAAAACTGTATCACGAAAAATCACAAAGTTATAAGCTTGTTCTGTTATCTAGTTGTCCGCACAAAATCGTGGTCACCAGCAGCGCGCGTCTCCAGCGTCGTCTTGAGCTCATTGATAATAATAATTTAGCAGTAGGTACCTAAATTATTGGGATAGGTACTTAAAGTCGCTCGGTGTCCAACTTTTAACTATTTAAATATTTTTGGGAAAAATTATAACATGGTTTAAAAATTATTGGAATCGATTCATTTACTTATTCTGATCAAAGTATATTCAGGTTTCGCATATACTAAAAATAATGTTGTATAAAAACTTAAGATAAATTGACAAAAACTAACAAAAATAAAAATAAAAGGAAGATAAGATAAAAAAATAAAGGCACATTTCATAGTTATGGAATAGAAGTAGCGTGTGTGTGATGAGATGTGTGATATGTGTAATAATAATATATTTATTGGATTTTCCTAAATACCGAATTCCAAAGTAATTAGTAATATGCATTTTTCGTGACTTTCCGGCTACAACGTGCATATTTATGTTTTCTGTTTTTTTCAAAGACAGACGCACATGGTACAGTCGCCAGCGCATCTAGTTACTACTGTCAAATTTTCTCATTCGATTTTGAACTTAACCTGCAACATTTTATGGTTTAAAATCATTTGGAGAAATTTGATAGTTTGTGATGACTTGGATGTGCTAGCAACTGTACCAAAAAACACAATTTTTATTTAATAGGATCAAAAAGAGTAACGATGGAGTTTCTTGCCTATTCTTCTCGATACGGAACTTCATTTGTGTATGAGCAATTATACAATACCTACTGTCAAACCAGTGTCAAACACGTGTTACGTGTTATTTTTAGGCATATAATATCTGTGAATTATTAAAATTGCAACATGATTCATAATTAATATTCTGTTTAAAGTACTAAATAGTACTTCTCTATTTGAATCGGATTTTGTTAACAATTTCCTGGGTTTTTATTTTTATGCTCGGAACCCTAATCCTTTTGCTAAAAGCGTTTCGGAGATTAGCCGGAACAAACAGACAGACAAAAATTAAAAATCGATCGGTTCCGTACCGTCACCTGTGAACATATCCGTTTCTGCGCCTAGTCAAATAGTTTCATTTCATCCGATTGTATACGACGACAGGCGAACGGAGCCGATTGCGTGTTGCAGCATACTTTCGGCTACGATCGCGTGTCGCGGTAGACGGCCGCGGTCAAGCTGCTGTGCGCGGCTTGGTAAATACTGTGTACACGATTTAATATCGTTTAAAGATTGTAAAATCCGTTCCGATTCGATGCGATGCGAGCCGTTTGGTGGAAGTTATCCTTTAAAGCCACCAAAATCAATTCTAGTCTCCGTAAAATTTGACATTTTAAAGTGACTTTTAATGGCGTAATTTAAATAAATATTTCTGTGGCTTTAGTTTTCTTAATCTTTTTTTAAATCAGCCTGTATAGTGTATATCTAACAGACTGCAGGGCCAAAGGCGTCTCATTAAGATAAAGTTTGTGCGTTAGTCAACACGCTTGCATACTGCGTCAATTTAGAATATTATCATAAATAACATAGTTTTAGGTTCATTAATATTTCTAATCATAGAGGCTTTTAAATATACTGTGTTTGCGATGGACGAGACAGCGCAAATAAAATTATAATATATTTGCAATAACCAACTGGTTGTTGTTGGTACAAGACAAGTTGTCATACTTGACAATTACCTAATGTCATTTATGGAATCACATTTTTACTGTGATATTTCTTCTGACAGCCTCTACAATAACTTAAAAATCTTTGCATGCAGCATCCATAAGTCAATCTACCTCAAGTAAACTATACGTAACTAAAAACAAGTGCCAAGAATAAAAAGTGACATTTAAAAAAAAGTGACATTTAAAAAAAAAGTGACATTTAAAAAACAAGTGACAGTCTTTTTAAAAACAAAAAAAAAAATGAACTAACATTGAGATTTTATGAACACTTTCGCCGAATACGTGAGCAAATACTTCAAAATGATGAAACGCAGGACTTCAAAACGTTTTGTGCTGGGAGACAGCACTGAACAGCAATGTTTCGATGATGGGGATCCGACTGAGGTTATTCCGAACTTGACCCACAAGTTCCAGATGACGTTGAGCTTGGAAGATGAAGAGAGACAGCATGAAGCAGAGCAGAGGCAGCAGGATGGCAGGTTGCTGAGGACACCGAATTCTGGGACTTTGCAGTAAGTTTTTTGGCGGTGGTTTGATGTTCGGGGCTAACGCAATAATTAACCGAGTCTAGTCAGGAACGATTGGTCGATGTTTAAATCTTATATAAAATTATTCACTCGTATCATTTCACGCTTGTATTCTCTGTAGGGGTAAGGTGGTATAGATATAGTCGCATTTCGCAAGTTATATTTAAAAGTTCAGAATGTTCGCATCGTGGAAATAGCTTTTTCATTGCAATTAATTTTGCAATCTAATCAATGCAATATTCACTATTGCAACAAGTATTCCATAAACTTACCGAAGCGCCAGGGTAGCCCGCGAAATTTCCATTTTGACAACTCTTTGAAATAGTCATTCAATGGAATTAAATGAACTTAGAGGGTTGTGTTGATGATTTTCGTGATAAAAACTCTGTAAAGACATACTTTTTACAGTCAAATTTGAATTTCGCGGGCTACTTACGTCAAAACAGCGAAATTTTTGACAGCTATTTGCGAGCGACGACGTTGCCAACTTCAGAATGCACAGAGTTCAATTCTCATGTAATAAATGGCGAGTCTAATGCGTTTAAAAATAAAAAGTTACAACAACACCACATCCTCGAAGGTTTAGGCTAGAGGTGTAACTTTTTTTTCTTTTTTTTTCGCTTGGGCAATCATCAAATGATCCGCACAGTCCCGCAGCCAGAGGTGTACCTAATAGATCTACATTTCGCTAGATCTGTCAAAATGAAAAGTTATCCGAAGAATTCTCATAAAATCGGACTCTTTTACTTAGTAAATTGCGCCAGGCTATGTCAATTAATTAATGATAGGACCGTAGAAATCCAAATCGCTTAGCACATTAAGGAATCGTTAGATAATAGTTCGTTAACACCTATAAATAATTTATTTTTAAGGTCAATTGGTTTTTTGTTTTGTCCTTTGCGAGACTTTAAATACAGCAGTGCTTGCGACTACTAGACCAACGAGGTAGTAAGGGTACACAAAATCGGTATATTCCCGTTGGCCCAACTGCCCGTGGCCCATGGTGGGGCCAGCGGGAATTGAATAAAATTATTAAAAATCGTTCCCGTTGGCCCCGCCACATTTTTAAGTAATAAAATATTACTCAAAAACATTGCATGGGATTGAGTAGTGTTAGTACAGTTGGGCTTGTTGGACACTAACTTCACGAACAGTACTAGGCGGGCATGAATCCAAGAAGGTATTTATTACTAGAATACCGTACCTATACCCAGAATTGCATGTACCACTTTGAGCTCATTTCTAGCCTGGTACTTTTTGGGGAACAATGTGTCATATTATATGCCTCACTGGCAGTTTTTTCTTTTTTTTGTCTCCATGGAAAATATACAAGACCGTGAGCAGAGCTGTGTTATTGTATGGATTAGAATGTCTATTAATTCCCACTGACATCATTAAGGTACTGTTTCATTCCTTCATTTTTCTGATCTCAAGGTAGTGGGGCCAACGAAACTATGGTTTTGGTTTTTGCCCCACCAGTGTGGCCATGGCAGTGGGGCCAACGGGAATACACCACAAAATCTTCCAAAAACGAACTTATTTTTTGGCAGATCAAAATCAAACAGTGTAGGTATCCACTACCTGCGTTTGCCCTTAGTCATGACAAAAACGATGAAAACTGGTTTTAATCTATAAATAAACATCATTACGTATTTTTTTACTACCTTTAGGACATTGTTTTAACCTCTGACAACCTAAAGCGGCGACGTTGTTTTCCCTACGCCACGGATTGTCTCAATGTAAACATATTGATGAAACTAGAAACTAAAGAATCTACTATTGACAATACTTGAGCATGTCCGATGCACCCTTTGCAGTGAGTAGGTGATTAAGTTAGTTAAACGAAATTCAAACTTACTTACGTTTTGAATGATTTTTTCAATAAATAGTTATTGAATGACTTTTTTATGAAATAATTATTGAATGACTTTTTCATTCAATAGTTATTGAATAACTTTTTCATTCAATAGTTATTGAATGACTTTTTCGTTCAATAGTTACTGAATGCAATGACAATGGCAATGGCAATGGCAATTCAAATTTATAATAAATTACCTAATGTTTTTAAAAGTCTTAACCTTATGACATTTAAAAATAAACTGTTTAACTTTCTATTGCAAAAGTGTTACTACTCAACGAATGAATTTTTAAATGAAAAATTTGATTCAAAATTTAAATTAGACGACGACTTTTAATTGAATGGAATATCATTTCTATGACTTGTATTTTATTTATTTTTTTGTTTTTCTACATTGTATTTAATAATGCTTGACAGTATAATTAATAGCCCCTGACATTGTATTTAATAATTCTTAAACTAATAACCCCTAACATTGTATTTGATAGTAGAGTTTCCTTATTTTCGACTCTGTATGGTTTGACCTTAACTTTAATTGTTTTAAATATTTGTACGCTGGAAACAGCAGAATATTATGGACATCATATTATATGTAACACCTTTGTAACAACAATATTCTGACAAATAAATTGATTATTATTATTATTATTATTAATGATTTTTTCATTAAATATTTAATTAATGACTTTTTCATGAAATAGTTATTGAATGACTTTATCATTCAATATTTACTTTGACTTTTTTATAAGTAAAAAAGTTTGACAAGAAGTCTTACCAAGGGGTATCGGTATTACCCAGTACTAACTGGGTTGTGGAGGTCGGATAGGCAGTCGCTCCATGTAAAATACTGGTATTCAGCTGCATCCTGTTAGACTGGAAGCCGACCCCAACATAGTTGGGAAAAGGCTAGGCAGATGATGACTTTTTTATAAGTAGTTATTGAATGACTTTTTTATGAAGTAGTTATTGAATGGCGTAAAATTCACTTAGAGGGTTGTATTGATGATTTTAATGATTATAATTATGTAACTACATACGTGTTACTTGCGTGAATCATATTTTCATCAACATACAAGTCGACAGTGACCTGCAAATTGCATAAAAACGCAAGAAAGTTTGAATTTCTCGGGCTACCCCAGCGCTTCCACCTTAATCAATTACCTAGTGTTAATGAGTCCTCGCAAAGGTATCAATTTAAATGGAATATTCTGTAGCTTGATCACGTATTGGTTCAATTAGTATCGTAATAACTACGTGGAGTATGGTTATTTTAAAGCAAATAACCTGTGGGATATTGATAAGACTTTGTGAACGCTTAATATGCCTTTGATGGGGAAAGGCGGAGGACTCATTAAAGCGGTCGGTCTATAGATAGGTTTCAATCTAGTCAAAGAGCTAGCCATAAACGAACACTAGTTTATCTAGATATAACTTCGTTTGACGAGGTCAGGCCAGTTAATGAATAATCTGTCGTCAGTTTAGCGAGAGTTACCTAGTTCTACAGTTTTAAGTATTTACGCTAGCTTGTAAAAGATTTTACCTGGTATCACAACATACCATGTAATCCCCAAAGGATTAGGCAGAGGTGTACTTATCTAAAAGTACACCCACATTTCAACAGTTATGTTTAAGTCCCATCAGTGTGCCTATTGCCATCAACCAGGCACAAATCCAGACTCCGTGGCTGCTACTGGGAAAATCCTGACGCTACCCAACGCGAACGATTATAAAACAAATGTGTTGGCACGTCTTTTTTCTGCGTTGCGCTCATCTTTAGCGGGGACCGCCGCGTGCCGGGACCAGTCAATGTGTTAGCACTTGGGGGAAGCCTATGTCCAGCAGTGGACGTCTTTCGGCTGAAATGATGATGATGATGACATTTTTATAGAAATTTTTACGGCATAGCGGTAAGAAAGATAACGGCGGTGTTAGTTCCGATATTTGCCACGGGCCAAAAGATTGTTGTACAAAGGACCCGAAGTGAATCATTCAAAAATATTGTTTAATTTTTACAGTTTATAGGTACATAGATTCAGTTTGACTCGAAGTATTAAAATTACCTAAGGAAATAACATTTCAGATCGTTAAGATTTTTTTAAATAACTGTCGTTATTATTTTATAGCGTAAATAATTGTAGTTTTCCTTGTTGTTATGCTATAACTTCCATTCAATTATTTGTAACTCTATCGATTTAAATATTCTTGTTGTATGTAAAAAAACTTATAAATAGTAATTTTCTGTCATTATTAACACAAAAACGGGATATTTACCATGTTTTCTACTTGTTTTTAGTTCCTGATAGTACCCCGATAAACACAGATAAAATTGATTCGTGATCAGATCATGATGCTTGCAACAGCGCCGAAATATCGGGAACTCAAAACAAACACCCGTTTTTAGTCATAGTAATAGTGTTATATGATTCAAATTATCAGTTTAATAACGAATAATTATATACTCATAAAAATATGACGAAGCATTGTCTCACAAAATAACGAAAACTTTTAATCGGCAACCAAAGACATTCTTTAATATCGGAAACTCAGCAACCTATCCCCCAAACCTAACAAAATATATTTTATTATATATTGGCAACATTTTTATTTCGACTTTTTTATTTAAGGGATGGGAGTGGACTGCTTAAATTTTTATCGATATCTCATTTATTATGGTACTGAACTTACATGTTTATTTCTTATTAAGACAGGTTTTAATTTTATTTATTGAGAAAACTATTATTTTTATTAAAAAAAAATGAAAATAAAACACAAGCCTTCAGAGCTATAAAGGCAGAGGAAGGAACTTGAGAGGTATACAGGGTGTAAACGGACCCTTCACGAAGCCGTCAACCAAGCAGTCTGAACATCAAACAATGTAACTCAATGTAAATCACATTCTAAAGTAAAACTCAATATAACACACTCAAAACATTGTGTTGATGGATGCATTGAACAGTAAACGGGTCATGGAGGTGTTAAAAGTAAAGTTATAATCCTAGTCTAGTATGTTTAAACAAACTTGTGAAAAAGTTGAAACTTTGACCTCCAATATCTCCGTAACTAGAAGGTTCCCAGGCATGGTCTTTAACAAAAAAAATATCGCAAAGGCGGGGAGAACAAGTGCCTTTCGGCTTCGTTATGGGATATTTTTACACCCATTATTTACGAAAATTTTCCGGAAACATCTTTCCAAAATTAGATTTAAATTTAATATCTCTTAAATAAAACACGACCTATTTCATTGATCTAGATACAAACGGTCTATGAAAACACAATTCTGCTGCAATTATCTGAGTTTGCTTGCACTATCAACCTTTAATACGTTATCGATTGAGTCGGGTTAAATGATGTGTCTAAAGGCTCTGATAGCAAAACTAGCCTTGAATTAACACGCCTGTGATGCCTGAGGGGTTAGACAGCGGTGTACCTTACACCCACATTTCGCCAGTTATGTCAGTGGCCCAAAAAGTCTAACTACGAGTCTTACCAAGGGGTATCGTATAACCCAGTACTAACTGGGTTGTGGAGGCCAGATAGGCAGCCGTTCCATGTAAAATACTGGTATTCAGCTGCATCAGGTTAGACTGGAAGCCGACCCCAACATAAGTGGGAAAAAGGTTAGGCAGATGATGATTTCGCCAGTTATGTTCAAGTCCATATAATAGAAGGCGAGTTTAGTGCCATCATCATCATCATCATTTCAGCCGAAAAGTCCACTGCTGGACATAGGCCTCCCCCAAGAAGGGGGGTTTTGCCATAATCGCCACGCTTGGCAGGCGGGTTGGCGATCGCAGTATGGTTGTTGTAGAATCAGAGAACGCTGCTGCCCATTCTCTGGTAAGTCCCTTAGTCGCCTCTTACGACACCCACGGGAAGATATGGGATGGTGCTATTCTTTACGTCCGGACACCATACAGAACAATTAGTGCCATGAACTGACTGATTCAGACTTACTGATTGAGGCTCTGTGGCTGCTACTGTGAAATTCTTAGTGGAAAAAAAAAATAATAACACTTTTGCCCCAACTAAGAATCGAATCCAGGACTTCATGCTCATCAGTCGTGCTTGCAACTACTAGACCATCGAAGCAGTCAGCCTTGAATTTTTATAGAGTCAACAGTGTATATTTGCTTTACGATTTGCAAGTGCGATTATAGGTATCCGCGCCAGTAAAAAACATTTATTTACACTTACTTATTTAGATTTGTGTGAAGAATTTTATATCCGTGATCCGTGAGTGACCGATATTTTATTTACAACAAGAATAATGGTAAATAGATGAGCTCAGATCTCAAATGTGTATGCGGCGTGTCTCTGCAGACAATGGCCCACCTTCCATCTTGCGCTGCATGCCTTAACACCTGCGCACTTGACGATCCTATGACAGCATCAGGGAGCATCTAACAGTTGAATTTTGGGCCAAATATATAATGAAAATTTGTCAACATTAAAGTCAAATCATTTATTTCAATTAGGCCATTAGAAGACGATTTTGAACGTCAAACTTTACACGGATATTGAATTAAATCATGAATTGATTCTGGAACACCAGAGAGCGGCCACTAGGCCAGTAGCCGGTTTAGCAGAATCATAATAAGACAATAATATGAATTACGTTACTATTTGAAATTATAAATTGAGTACTTACCTAATATATTACGCAGGATTTACACAACATTAGTTTTAGTATATGCGAAACCTGATACACGTGTCTAGTATTTTTATGTAAAGAATCTATGTACAAAATTTCAAAACTGTATCATGAAAAATCACAAAGTTATAGGCTTGTTCTGTTACCTAGTTGTCCGCACAAAATCGTGGTCACCACGCAGCGCGCGACTCCAGCGTCGTCTTGAGTTCATTGATAATAATAATTTGGCAGTAGGTACCTAAATTATTGCGATAGGTACTTAAAGTCACTCGGTGTCCAACTTTTAACTTTTTTAAATATTTTTGGGACAAAATATAACATGGTTTAAAATGATTGGAATCGATTCAGTTACTTATTCTGACAAACTATATTCAGGTTTCGCATATACTAATAATAATGTTATATACTTGTCGAGATCTCTAAAAGGATTTTCAGTTTATTACCAGTTTAAGGTTACTCACGTCATAAAAAGTCTTCGAAATGACATCATATTACTTACTGCTTGTAGATGTAATAATTATGTGTTAGCAAATAAACTGGAGTCATCGATAAAGGTGTGCGAATTTCGATGAAATACTTACACGATAACCATTATTATTTGTTTAGTTTATCTACCGCTTCTCATAGTAATAATTTTAGTATTACAGAAGCCAACACTTAGCTTAGGTATATTAATTTGCTGTCCGATATTGAGAACGATGAATTATGGATTGATTAATTACTATATGGGACTTTCCGAAAATAATAAAACCGAAAAGAAATTCTTTGTTTAAGAGGGAACAGGGGCTGAGATTCTCCATACAAATGTATTCCCTTTTTTTCTTAGGAGATCGCAAGAGGTCGGGAAAAATACCTCAGTAAAAAAAAAACAAAGTTTAAAAAGATAGATTTATTAAAAAAATGTTAACAGTAAAGGATATAAACATTTGTATGTTAATAAAAAATAACGAAAAAATACCTATGAGTACTTGTCCATCTTAATGCGAACGTTGCGCTTGTTTTTCGTTAACCAATTTCTCCCATTCGCGGATCCGTTTTCGACATTGAGAATTAAATCGTTTTCCAAATTTAAGCGATTTCTTTGCTTACTTTTTATTTGGGCCATTGATAAAAATGTTAACTCGCACCAGTAGCGAAGGGTCAATTTTTATAAGAAGTAAGCCGGGACACATATCTTTAATGTGATTATATTATTTGTCTATAGATTGATTGTGCCATTTTTCAAAGGGAAGCCAGTAGGAATCGAGTTGTATGGAACCTTCGCCACTGACTCGCACTATACAACATTATTTTTAGTATATGCGAAACCTAAATATAGTTTGTTCAGAATAAGTAACTGAATCGATTCCAATGATTTTTAAACCATGTAATATTTTTTCCCAAAAATATTTAAAAAAGTTAAAAGTTGGATACCGAGCGACTTTAAGTACCTATCGCAATAATTTAGGTACCTACTCCCAAATTATTATTATCAATGAGCTCAAGACGAAGCTGGAGGCGCGCGCTGCGTGGTGACCACGATTTTGTGCGGACAACTAGATAACAGACCAAGCTTATAACTTTGTGATTTTTCATGATACAGTTTTGAAATTTTGTACACAGATTCTTTACATAAAATACTAGACACGTGTATCAGGTTTCGCATATACTAAAACTAATGTTGTATAGTACGAGGTTGCAAATGGAATCAAATACTTCAAAGCCTCTGGGTATTTGGTCTTTACCCAATTGATGTGCGGGATGGCTAGCATCGACCTTGGTCGTACGTACTCGTTATCAATTGGCGACTTATTCGATGTAAAAAAATGTGTTAATTATGTTTTTATCAGAATCCTGATTAGGCAAGTGCATACAGACGTTTATTTGTAACATAATAAAATACATGAAAAAAAAAGTGAAATACATTTACTTTCCTTATCAATAATTACATACCTTTTGGCTCTTTCTCGCTTTGTATTCGGAAAATAACTCACGGGAACGTCCTGTTTCTTTTAAATATAGCCTAGAGCCCTATATAAGGTCTATCTTTTCATACACGAAATATTTTAAGAGTAACTTTTATAAGTCGTAAAGTCGCCATAGCAACGAAAAAAAAATTATCTGAGTGTTTTTTTTACGAAATTATTATAATTCTAAAATTTTTAGCCTCGTTGCATAAAACCTTTACTCCCATATTCTAACAATGACAGTAGGTAAATACGACGTAGTAAACTAGCGTAATGGATGTTCAAAAATAAGGAACTAGTATTTATTTTGTGGGTCAAGTAATTTTAAATTATTTATTTTTTATAAAAATATATTCAGATAAAAAAATAATCCCTTGAAATGGTTTAGTTTATAGTCGTTAGATGATTCCCTGAAAATGTTTCGTGTATGAATAGTTAGTCCTCGGGATAACGATAACGTGGTTTACCATTTTCTGAAAGAAATTTTCGGAATCCGATCAGTAGCACCGAAAATTACCTACCCTACAAACTTTACCTCTTTGTAATATAAGTGTAGAAAAAAAATGTTATTTTCTTTTTTGAATCGGACTTTGTTGTCAATTTTAAGGGTTTTCATTTTTTTTTGCACGGAACTCTAATTCTTATTCTAAAAAAAAAGTAGCCAGGTTAGACCTTATAACATCAGTTATCTGCCAGTAAAAGTCCCGTCAAAATCGGTTCAGTCGTTTCTGACATTAGCCGGAAGAAACACACATAAGTCTGTATGTCTGGCAGACTTACAGACAGACAAAAAGTGAAAAAAAGGTGTTTTTGTTATAAGTGCCGTATATACTTTCACTAGCTGTTGCCCGCGACCTTCGTCCGCGTGAAATTTTAGCCTATAACCTTCCTCGATAAATGGGCTATCCAACACTAAAAGTTTTTCAAATCGAACCAGTAGTTCCTGAGATTAGCGCGTTCAAGCAAACAAACAAACAAACAAACTCTTCAGCTTTATAATATTAGTATAGATATGCATTCAGTAAAATGCTGTTGATTTGGTATTACAAACAGACACTTCAATTTTATTTATTTGTATAAATTGTATAGATTTGAATCGAAAATGTCTTTAAAATGTCTTAAAATGTCTTAGGAAGTAACTCGATGATACACACACTAACTGATGATTCAATAAAACTAGCTGGATTTCGCTTATAAGATAATACCTTCGTTAGCAATGATATTATAAATAAAAAGAGGTAGATATCGCACTAGCGCGCGCAAATTGTTGCAGACCAATTCAGACAATTGTCGTAATTTAAGTACTTCAAGCGCAATAGCTATCTCTTTCTGTATCACACGTTCCGTATTAGCTATCGCAGTCGTAACAACGCGACGATATTTGAACGCCGCTCAGTATGAACGTAGCGTATCTTCTTTATATCACTGGTAGTGACAGTGTTTTCGTTATTCGATGATACACACACTAATTGATGATTCAATAAAAACAGCTGGATTTCGCGAACGTGAGATAAGATAAAACCTTCGTTAGTGAAATATGGCGCGACTTTATGAGAAAAATAGTTGAATAATAATTTGAAATAGTTGTTAAAGTGTGATTACAAAGTCGGGTTTTGCGTCTTTCCTTGCTCAAACGACAAGTTGACATTGATAGCGTCGATGTAAAGTGCTGGTAACTTCTTTTACTTTGTATTCTTTCGCGTTTTCAATCAGATTCAGGACTTTCACAGTTTCGGCCCAGTTGATGACAATATGGTATATGGTTCTGTATGGTGTCCGGACGTAAAGAATAGCACCATCCCATATCTTCCCGTGGGTGTCGTAAGAGGCGACTAAGGGACTTACCAGAGAATGGGCAGCAGCGTTCTCTGATTCTACAACAACCATACTGCGATCGCCAACCCGCCTGCCAAGCGTGGCGATTATGGCAAAACCCCCCTTCTTGGGGGAGGCCTATGTCCAGCAGTGGACTTTTCGGCTGAAATGATGATGATGATGATGATGACAATATGCTCGCCCTAATACTTAAGGATGCGCCAGGGTAGCCCGCGAAATTCAAGTCTTCTTGCGTTTTTTGCAATTTGCAGGTCAGTGTCAGGTTGTATATTGATAAAAAAATGAGTCGCGCAAGTAACACGTATGTAGTTACAGAATTATAATCATTAAAATCAACAATACAACCCTCTAAGTTCATTTAATCTCATTGATTTACTTTTTCATCAACATACAACCTGATTTCGTGTTCGAATCCTGGTTTGGAAAAATTGTTATTTCATTCTTTTCTCAGTAGCAGATACGGAGTCTGGATTTGTGCCTGGTTGACCGGCAGTAGGCTCGTCCCAATGTTGGTACTCCTCTGCCTAACCCTTCGGGGATTACAAGCGTGATGTTATGTTATATTAACCTCCTAAGACTGCTATCCTAAACGTCGTTTCAAGAAAATCGATCGAGTAAATCTCTAATTAACATTCCACAAAAATTTGTTATTTATTTCCGTATCAAAATTGACATTGAAACAAGAAAAAAACTACGTATGGATACAAATAGAATACATGTTTGTTTTATTGATTTTTTTCATGCACAGGTCTGACACAAATGATGAGCCTTGGTAATTATATCTACGATTTGTAAAAGGAAGTCTTGTATGCACGTAAAAACCATATGATGACTATATTTAGTTTTTTATCTCAGTTGCTTGGTCCTAGCTTTTTATAGGTTTTCCTGGGTATTCTATTAATAGATTCGATGGAAAAACACAGATTTTATTATCAGCTTCAGTTTAGCTTACGTAGTTTTAATATTTTTTATTCGGTAGAATTAGCTTATCGCGCTTATCCTTAAAATTGCGCCGTTTTTGTTGACATTGCATTAGGAAACTGTTTTGTAATGAATTGTAACTTTTGATGCTGTCCAATAAAATGGCTTTGACAGACAGGACGCAAAAAATTTACGTGCTTGTGTCCAGCCTGAGTCACTCGAGTTTAATGGGTGTAAAAGTACCCTTACCGAAGCCGAAAGGCACTTATTCTCCCCGTCATCGTCATAACGATAATTTTATTGTTATAGATCATGCCTGGAAACATTCTAGTTACGGAGATATTGGGGGCCAAAGTTCTAACTTTTCACTTATTTTTTTTAAATACAACTTTACTATAGATACCTCCACGACCCCCGTACTATTCAATGCATCCATCAGCACAATGCTTTGAGTGCTTTCCATCGAGTCCTACCGTAAAATGTAATTTTTCACCCCCAAAAAAAAGCCGTTTTCCAGCAATAATTTTTGCGTAGAGTTACTTAGTTTTATATACAGAATGCTTGGTTGACGGCTTCGTGAAGGGTCCGTTTACACCTTGTATTTAGTATTAATGTTGCGCAAATGTGATATAAAAAGCATCTTTGTGTAACTTGCGTATGCTAAAGAGATACTCAAGAGACTAGAGAGTAAATATTAACTTGTTACAAGATGGTCTCTTCTATTGGAATGACAAGGTCGTATTGCAATAGGTAGGTACGCTAGAAAAAAAACGAAACTATTTTTATCTTTTTAAAGTACCTACGGCTTTAAAAAGATAAAAATAGTTTCTTTTTTTTTAATTTTCAATTAGTGTGATAGCAGCATTTTTTGCAGACCCCAAATGCATAAATACCTGGTGCTTGCAAAAATCATTTTGAAAATTAGTGGTTAGTTTTAATTTGTCAAATCCAAGCATCATCTGCCTGCCGTTTCCCAACTATGTTGGGGTCAGCTTCCAATCTAACCGGATGCAGTTGAATACCAGTATTTTACATGGAGCAACTGCCTATTACCTATATCCAAGTAATCATCATTTTCCTAGGTTTTTCCCAACTATGTTGGGGTCGGCTTCCAGTCTAACCGGATGCAGCTGAATACCAGTATTTTACATGGAGCGACTGCCTGTCAGACCTCCACAACCCAGTTAGTACTAGGTAATACGATACCCCTTGGTAAGACTAGTTGTCAGACTTTTTGGGCCACTGACTACCTAACGACTGTCAAAGATCCACAAATGACAGCCGGGACCAACGGCTTAATGTGCTTTCCGAGACACGGAGGAAACTCGGTATGTAATGGGTGATCACCCATCCACAGACCAACCTAGGCAAGCACAGCTTAACCTAAAGATCGATCCGAGCGGCCGCTATTATTTAGCCACTATCTCCTCCTGCCTATATCCAAGTAAATAGTAAATAATCTACCTAATTTAAGTTGGTAGACTCTGACGTATGCAGAATCAATTTAATGTATGATAATTTAAAACCCATCCTTATTGACTAAATCATTTAATTGTTAATTTGTTGTCTTTGAGAATTTTCTTGAAGGTCGCCTTGGTTTTTTTAATGAAACGACTCTTTAGTTAGTATGTGTAGAAAAAAAAAGTATGTAGGTACTATTTATATCTATATCTAAAAAGTAAGTGTCTTTTAGGTAAGGTTTTTTTTTTGTAGATAGTTTTTTTTAGGAGCTCGTGGCTAAATAATAACAGCCACTCGGGTCGATCTTTAGGTTAAGCCGTGCTTGCCTAGGTTGGTCTGTGGATGGGTGACCACCCTTTACATACCGTCTACCGAGTTTCCTCCGTGCCTCGGAAAGCACGTTAAGCCGTTGGTCCCGGGTGTCATTTGTAGATCTTTGACAGTCGTTACAGGTAGTCAGTGGCCCAAAAAGTCTGACAACCAGTCTTACCAAGGGGTATCGTATTACCCAGTACTAACTGGTTTGTGGAGGTCAGATAGGTAGTCGCTCCATGTAAAATACTGGTATTCAGCTGCATCCGGTTAGACTGGAAGCCGACCCCAACATAAATGGGAAAAGTCTAGGCAGATGATGAAATAGTTTTTTCAAAAATACCTAATAATAAATAGAGGGGTTCTACTTTTGGTAAATCAGGTTTAATTTTTTTTGGGAAAAAAGTAAATATCATTAAAAACAAAACCAAATAAAAAAACATTTAAAAATATAAAAAATACTAGCCCATCCGATTTTAGGCACAAGGGCTCAACTTATTATTAGGTATTTTATTTACCTATTAAGAAGGGGAGGGGTTCTACTTAACTTATTATTACGTATTTTTGAAAAAAATATTTCACCTTTGACGTCTCACGTCACTGTCAAAATCACTGTGATCCTTAGTTTTGTCAACATAAAGTTGCTGATAGATTGATGTCACAAAATATCTGTGAAAGGACTGTACATCTTGACTGCACATCAAGCTACCCGAAACTGTCAAATTATCCCTATCAACCTTGAACCTAATGCTTTAGCGATAAAGTTTAAAATCTATTAAAGAAACTTGACATATTATAGCAGCTTGATGTGCTGGCGTTTGTACATCTAGCGTTCGTAACATGGGCATACCCAGCGTTTTTTAAGGGGTGGGGCAGAAGTGAATAAACTAAATATAAGATTTTAAACTATCATGGTCACTAACATTATTATTTAGACTACAAACGGGATATTTACCATGTTTACTGTTTTTGTTAAGTTCCCGATATTTCGGCGCTGTTGCAAGCACCATGATCACGGATAACCTGAAGTTATTGCGGGTGGGTGTTTATGAGCAGACAAATCGGTCTACCCTCTTAATCCCTCTTTTTCCGTGATCATGGTGCTTGCAACAGCGCCGAAATATCGGGAACTCAAGTAGTGCAGTCAATAGAACGTATCAGTCATGATACGTTCTATTGACTGCACTACATCTTATTTCAATAATAACCTGCGAGGGTTCTGGCTAAATCTAACTAAAATTTCGTGATGTAGTTGTGCTTCCAGAACCCTCTTTCTAAGCACACTCAACATACAGAGGCTGACAAGACGGTTCTCTGTCATTGTTGACATTAACCAAGTTTTTATTATAATGTGAAAAATGTTAAAGTACCCAATGAAAATTTAATTTTGTCATTATATTAATTTTGACTAAAAATTCTTAGCTTCGGGTCAGAGAGCAAGGTGGGGCTAGTGCCCCACTTTGCCCCACCGTGGGTACGCCCATGGTTCGAGATTAAAATTCTCTGTAAACAGTGCCAAAAAACGTTCATAAACACACTTGCTGTTTCAGCGTGTCTTCTAAAAAACATAGTGTAAGTTTTATTTTTAACATGTTTGTTTACTAGCGACCAGTGTGAATCATAAATAATAAAGCGTTGCGCGTCGTTTGAAAACAATACGTTCGAGAACACGTGGAGTGATCATACAATTTAGTGTTGAAACTTTGTCGAAACATAAACATTAGTGCAGTGCCAATTTTTTTTTTTTTGTATTGTGTTGTCTTATCATGGCAATGAACGTAAAATTCACAAAACCTCGGATTCGTAGAATGTCCGATTCACGTTTGTTTTTTTTTTCTTTGTCACTCGGTGACTTGAAGACTCCAAGGCAGTTATTAAAGATAAAGATATATTTATTTTGTATAATATGAGTATGTATAGGTACACTACACAGATAATACAGGTCTTATAAATAAATGAAAGAAGCTACATGTTTTGCCATAAAGGCATGGCGTACAAAAAATGTTTGCGTTAGACAATAGGGTAAACTTAATTAATATAAAAAAATAAAAAATGGCTTAGAGATCAGGATAAACTTAATTTAAATAAATAGAGGGTAATATATTACGCAATAGGGTAAACTTAATTTAAAAAAAATGGTTTAGAAAATAGGGTAAACTTAATTAAAAAAATAGTGGTTCTTACCTAAAAATATGAAATTTACTAGAAATGTGACCTAATTGAATGGCCGATGCATTTTGGGATGGATAGACTTGGTTGAGGAGTTCCACTCTTTTTTTTCTTCGGTCCGTGCCTTTTCTGCGATCTTAGCACTGGGAACTTCCAGTTGTCTTGTAGACCTCAAGGATTTTATTTCTTACCTGTTCTTCCAAGACTGAAGGGCCAGCGAAAGATACTAATTTCAATAACATTTCCGTTTTATGATCATTAAAACAACTCAACACTCCCAAAGAAACGATGGATGGATTGTGTGAGGAATGATATGGAAGAAATAGGAGTAAGTGGTAGCGTGACAGTTGACAGAGGAGAATGGAAGAAAAAAATGTGTTGCACCGATCCCAAGTAACATGGGACAAGGCCAGGAAGATGAGGATGATCATTGAACCAACAGAATCAGTAAAGGTCATCGTATTTTTAGCTCTGCACGGATTCAGCATTGCCTCAACTTGAGCCGTTTTTTCTGTGTAATTCCATACTGCAACGTACACTTATGCACCGTAGATGCCTCAGATCGGGATGAGCTAGTAAAAACCGAGCAACTGCGAGTTGGACTCCCGCACCGAGGGTTCCGTATGAACTTGTAGGTATCTAGTTATTAAACTACATATTTACAGTTATCAGATTTTTTCCTTTACATTTGCTATAAGACTGCTTGCTTCATGCCAAATTTCATGATTCTAGGTCAACGGGAAGTACCCAATAAGTTTTGATTCCCTTGTAAAATCGCAAAATATGCTACATAAACGGTCATATCTTTTTATCGCGTTGACTTACAAGTTTGATTTTTTCACTGCTCCCCTTGGTAGCAGACCTGAGTATTTGGTATTAATTTCAGCTTAATACCTGTACACCTTCTGAAAAAAAGGATCTTGACAGACAGATCAAACACGGAGCAAAGTGATCTAATAAGTGTTCCGTTTTTACCAATGAGTTACGGACTCCTAAAAATGAGATGAGATGGTGATCTTATAGATGTGCTTCGAGCTCTAATAAAGACTTATGTGTAGACTGTCCAGTAGCCAAAACCATTGTGAACTACTTTAATGAAACTCGTGGATCGCTTGGTGATTTACCTACCTTTATGAATAGAGCAATTGATGTTGATGTGCGGCTGAACTGAAATTGCTATTGTGTTTGAGATATGCCAAAACTGGTTTACTACGTACGTATTTATGACTAGCTTTAGCTCGCGTTATGATTGGAAATGATCTGCTAAAATCAGCTGTTCTATACAGCTTGACCGTGTCTTTTAATTACTGATGAATAATTTCGGGTAACGGTAACAGTTTGTGCGTTTGTGTTCCTTCCTACACCTGTATGGAACCGAGTTACATGATCAGTGGTAACCTTATCGCAACGATGTGGTTACTACGCCAGCTTCCCACAAAATTTCAAAACACCTTTCAGTGGAGCCTTTGTTTTGTTAGAATGTATTTCAGAAGTAAGCTTTGTAAGCTCTACTTACTAGCACCTTCTTAAACAATTTTTACACCTTAGTACTTACGCATAAGTTAAATTATTCTGATGTCATTGAATCTTATTAACTTTGCATTAAAAGTAAACTGTGAAGTGTGTGAACCCTGAATAAACGAGAATTTCAGGTTCAACTAGTTATTGCTTAATGAAGTTGTTTTTGTTTATCTTGAAAGATAAAGTAGAAGAACATGTTTCATCAATATTATAGTTAAGTAGTTTTTCGTTTATCTAAGTAGCTCGTTGCAGGGAGGACATTTTACTCGTCCTCCATAGATTAGGACGGATCCTCGGACTTGCTTGTTATGTTCATTGGGCTACCTCCTAACGATGTTAATCTCGCGAATTTTGCGTGACGTCAGCCATGATGCGTAGTTCGTATGTAGCATCGTAGATGCCACAGATACCTGCCAACATATTAGTGACTCTGTATGTTTTAAATTCTAAACGACCATTTTGAATTTGGACTTGATATTAATTGGTGAATTTACCTAGATATTATTCTGTATTAAATGGCCAGTAAACTTTGAGGATATTTATGTATGAAGGATAAACGTTTTTATAGAACCTTGAAGGTTCATTTTACCAATTTATTCTCAAGTTATTTTGGACTTTGTACATAATGGCTGCTTGCTATAAGAATCTAATATGAATTAACGAAGTACGTAATAAGAATTCACATTATTTCCACTGCTACGTCAAGCGTCTTAATTATAATTTAACTATTTCATGAATATTTTAATTAGCAAGATAACCACTGTTCTATAAATATGCAACAAACACAACAATTAAATTATGCACGCAAATTGTTTTTATCTTATCGAATCGAGTTGACCCTTTCCCAACCCTAACTTTGTGATAAACAAGTTTTCTTATGCAACCTTCTTGCAATTTCCTTATTATGGCAACTTTGACCATAAATCTGCTCTCTCTTTCACACACACGTAAATATATAAGCGCAAGCGAGGCAGCATGATCGTATGATCCGTCCGTCATGCGAGTTCATTGCGAATCCTGTACGTCAAAATAGGAAAACAAAACTGAATCGTTTCTTATAAGAAATGTTTAACTAAATTACTGTTTTTAATGAATAAATTACAACTGTTATCAGTTCTATTGTGTGAATTAGTGTTTACTGTGATTTTTCATTGATAAAAATGTATCAAGGGCTGAATGGATTGTACTCGGATGCGCCTTACAGGTTAGAAAAAAAAAATTGTTCTAAGCTACTTTGGTTTTTCGTAAATTATAGTTATTACGCTTCGCAAAAAGATTTCAGTTATTTCTTTGATTAGTTTATGTGCCGATTTTGGTGTTGGCAGGTTCAAAAAGTATGAATTACGTGACGAAATGCTAAAAGTATGCCACGGACTGTGATTTCTCTTTAGTATCGCAGTTTCACTACATACTTAGTAAATAACTGTATATTAAGTAAATAGTAATATATATCGTCATTAATTTCACACTTTAGCGCCGTGAGATAATATTTAGTTCAAGTTTTTGTGATAAGCTCATTTCAAGAGCTAATAAAAATAATTCTGATTAATTACTAACTATAAATAATCAAATAGTCCTGGTGTTAAAAACGAAATGAACGAATGGTGCTAATTTCCTATAAGATTCAAGTTTTATTTTAAGAGTATGTTTTGTCTAGACAATGTTACAGTATTTATTAATCAATTACTACTGTATCGGTATTTAAAGTAAGTCATAATATTTTATTGCTTTGGATGATGGATGGAGTGGAAGACTAAAACCACAGAAAAAATGGGTGGATTGTGTGAGAAATAATATGAAAGAAAAATGAGTAAATGGTAGTGTTACTATTGACACGGGTGATCTTTTAAAGTTGCTTTCCTCAAAAAGCTGGTCTGGATGCTACATTTTGTTACATGGTATATTTTTTATATATTCCGAACTTTAAAAGAGACCCTGAGCCTGACCCTTGTTCCCCCTGTTCTTCTCATGGTGGTCATGGTCAGAAAAGTAATGTCTTCTTAGTCTAAAACAAGTGTGCAAAATATGACAAGCAAAAGTGACCACTTAAGTTATATCCTATTTGCAGAATAAATAAATTCATTTAAATTGGTATCAGGGCAATCAGTACTTCAATTCAATTCAATTCGCCTTTATTCAGACATCATATACAATAATAGAATAGTGCTAAATAATAATTTAATTTAATATAATAGAATAGTGCTAAATAATAATTTAATTTAATATAATAGAATACAATCTTGAGCACAGCTTAATTTTGAATGAATCAGTACTTAGGAACATAAAAAAATCAAATTAAAGCTCCTTGTTTTTTTTATATTTTTATCATAATTTGCAAGTTATGATCTGTTTGACCAACAATCAACAGTATTAAAAATAAATCATAGATAATAATTAATATCAATATAATTATTTAATCATCATCAATTCAAATCAAGATTTCAATAGTCTGATATGATTCTTATACTAGATCACTTGTTTATTTAAGTATTGACATCACTTCAACAAGTATTGCTTATGTCCTGTTCAGAAGTTATTTGAAATAATTTAGTGTTAAAAGTGTGATATTTTACGGGCTACCTGTCTCTACAATGCGCTTGTAAAGTGACAAGGCAAGACAAGACTTAATAGTAACATAAAATTGATAATACCGTCACAAAAGTACTGCATTCTAGTATCTTCTTAGTTTTTGATTCAATATTGCTACAATGTGGACCACAATGTATGTATAATTTGTTAATTGATGTTTGTGTTATTTTTTCATAAGCTTTATTATAATTAAATACGAAATACAGCTCCGTTTTTGTTTTTTCATTCAAATCAAATTATGAAGTGTCCTCTATTTTTTCTAGTTTAATGTTGTCTTAAAAATAGTGAATTTAAACTGAGATCTGCTTCATAACTTTATATTAGTTATGTAGCAGTATTTTTTAAAGGAATTTTTATGCACACACATGTGTGTATTGTATTGTATACATGTATTTTTCTGGCCAATAAGTCAGGAACAAGTCTCATGCCCGCGTTTATTTAAAGAAAAAAAAAAACAGTAGAATTTCGAACATGGAGTGATCACTACCAGACACAATTTGTACTTTGGATCAAAACCCCATGTTCTTCACATAGTTTTGTATTTAAAATTACTACTAATAATAATATTTACTCAGTATGATAACATAAAATTATCATAAAACCTAATTAATGAACAAGAATGATGAAGATGAATTAAATAAGATGTAACAAAGATAAGTTACATCTTATTTAATTCATCTTCATAATCTTATTAATTAAAGTATTATTACTTTATAGCATTTATTTCGGGCTATGTCAGTAGACATTTATATTTTATGTAGTGTGGAGTTTCATCCAATGTCTCGCAGCATTGGAGACTCCCATCTATCTGCGAATAAACTCAAGATACTGTTAGTACTGCCACGAAGACGAGCAAGCAGGGAAGCGCTTCTCTTCCGTATGATGGCCGCAAAACCATCTATATGCCTTTCCGCAAACATCTTTGACGCGCTGCATCGCCATGGCAGCCTCAACAGCATCCTGAGAGCGTTATTATACTGGACCCGTAGATCGCTATATGTACGCAAACTATAACTAGTCCAGAGGCTGCATGTGTATTTATTGTATGCCATAAAAATAAATAAAGACAATCTTAGCATTCAAAATAATTTGTTCTTTTACCACCATGTGTTTTTTTTTATTAAGATTGATGTTTTCCCCTACTGCAAAAGGAAAAACGGAACCCCCTTATATTTTAACGATATAATGGCCAATTTGCTCTGATGCAATGCGTATTTTTAGTAATTTTTTGCTTTCGGGTTATAAATAAATTATTTGTAATTATATTCACATTCGAAAGAGATTCTTCTTGGAATTATTTATACAGGGTGTAAATAGACCCTTCATATAGGCGTCAACCAAGCATTCTGTACATCAAACTAAGTACCTTTACGCAAAAATTATTGCTGGGAAACGACTTTTTTTTTTGGGGTGAAAAATCACTTTTTATGGTAGGACTCGATGGAAAGCACTCAAAGCATTGTGCTAATGGATGGATTGAATAGTTCAGGGGTCGTGGAAGTGTGTTAAGTAAAAATCTTACAATAGACACATCTATTTAAAAAAAAAACTTGTGGAAAAGTTGGAACTTTGACCCCTAATATCTCCGTAACTAGGTATGGTCTAGAACAAAAAAATGATCGCAAAGACGGGGAGAACAAGTGCCTTTCGGTTATGTTAAGGGCCTATTTACACACTTTATTTATAAAACTTAACCTTTATGTTTCTGTTACAGGCCGTCCATGTCCCAGGGCACGGTGATCCACAGTCAGCGCTTCCAAGAGAAAGACTTCACGGTAGCTACTCCTGAGGAGTTCGTCAGGAGGTTCCAGGGTACAAAGCCTATTAATAAGGTGAGTGTTGCCAGATTTATTGGAACTTTGATAGTTTTGTTTAACTGAAACTGATGCAGAAGCTTCAAGACGTAATTTAAATGTGCTAATCCATAACTCAAGTAGCTGATGTTGGAGTTATTGAAGCGAGAGTGGGCTGGCCACGTCGCACGGATGCACCTGGAGAGGTGGGGAAAGATCGTCACTCACTGGACGCCTGAGGGTGGACATCGCCGACGAGGTCCACCGCGGCGAAGCTGGTGCGATCTGATCATGTTCGCGGGGCAAACGTAGCCAGAAATTGCAAAAAACTGAGACGTTTGGAAGGAGAAAGGGGAGGTCTTGCGCAGCTGTGGCACACAATATAGTCTATGAAAATAATTTAACATTTATGATCAGCAAACACAACTTTTCTAAGCCTCATCCATACTCCATATTAATACGATAAATGTACACGCTCTACCGTTTTGCGCCCGTGCGGCTGATCGGATTAAGACTTAACGTTCCCCTAACATGTCCACAAATTATATAATAGTTTCCATTCCCCATTGCATTATATGCTGCTTTCAAAATTGAAGGTATCCTTGTGCTCTACTGTCTTAATATAATTTTTCCTTTGGAGTTACGTAGTTATGTGCCCAACCTTGCCCCTTTTTTTTGTCGATGTGGAAATCCTCAATGGATGTCCTCCGCCCTAGGGGGAGGGGTCTGTCAGACTCGTACTGACTGAAACCGCACCGGTGTTCCCTCGCATACTTGCGTCGGGGGGCAGCGGGATCTGATGTGACTTCCTCTGCCCTGGACTGCCGGCCCGCTGGCCTCGTCCCGGGAGGTGTAAAACTCACGTCACATCTAAGAGAGGCGCGCGTGGAACACTACGCGCCGCCGTCTCGGGTTGGGATTGACTGCTAATCCAAGTGGAATAGATCCCGCTACCATCAGACACGAGAGTGTGAGGGAACACCGTTGTGGTTTTAGTCAGTAGGAGTCTGACAGACCCGTCCGCTGTCTTCAGGGCGAGAGACATCTATTGAGGATTTCCACATCGTGAAAAAAAATAGCTTCTAGTCCAACCGGACGCAGCTGAATATTAGTATGTTTGCAGAGTTTTATTTATTTGTGGAGAAGACATAAATCTTACAAATATTATAAATGCGAAAGTTTCTGAGGATGGATCGATGAATGTTTGTTACACTATCACGCAAAAACTATTCACAGCTTTTGGATGAAATGTAGAAAACTTTGTATCCCGCTAGATGATCCCGTGGGATAGTTACCGAGCTTCACGCGAGTGGAGCCGCGACCAAAAGCTAGTAAATAATAATTATGTTCTATTCGCCAACAGGTCCTGATCGCGAACAACGGTATCGGCGCAGTAAAATGCATGCGTTCAGTGAGACGATGGTCTTACGAGATGTTCAAGAACGAGCGGGCTGTGCGCTTCGTTGTTATGGTGAGTCTTTAGGGTATGAGGGTGTAGACTTCTTCATCTATACATATAAAATTGAAGTGTCTGTTTGTAAAATCAAAATAACTGCTTTTGCTTTTGAATGCATATGAAAGTATATACGGTACTTATAACAAAAACACTTTTTTTTTTAATTTTTGTCCGTCTGTCTGTTTGTTCTGACTAATCTCCGAAACGGGTGGAGCGATTTTGACGGGACCCCGGTCTTTTACTGGCAGTTAGCTGATACCACAACGAGTAACTAATACTACTTTTATTTTAGAATAAGACTTAGGGTTCTGTTTAAAAAAAAACCCTTGAAATTGGTAACAAAATTCGATTCAAAAAGGGAAGTAGCATTTTTTTAAATAATAATTTTACTAGAACGAAGGACGCGGGTCGCTAGTCCCCCATAGAAAAGGGGGGATCCTCCGACCAGACGGGTGTTGTGTCTGGTGGGCTACTGCCGTGTTGTCGGGTTCTTCTATACAAGGTGTATACGAACCCTTCACGAAGCCGTCAACCAAGCATTCTGCACATCAAACTAAATAAGTACATAAAAAAATTTTTGGGGTGGTAAAAATTTTTTTGGGGTGGTAATCACGTTTTACGGTAGGACTCAATGTACCACACTCAAAAAAATATGCTGATGGATGCATTGAATAGTACGGGGGTCATGGAGGTATCTAAAGTAAAGTTTTATCATTAAGTACTTGTATTTCAAAAAATACTTGTGAAAAAGTTGGAATGTTGACCTCCAATAACTCCGTAACTAGAAGGTTCCCAGGTATGGTCCTGAACAAAAAAATATCGCAATGGCGGTGAACAAGTACCTTGCGAAACTTATACTGTCACTTACGGGATATCTTCCGTGATTGTTTATTATTTTGAACTCCCGATATTTCGGCGTTGTTGCAAGTGCCTTGACGCAATCACGGAGGATATCCCGTGACAGTATAAGTTTAGTTGTAAAACGTGAAAGCTTAAAACAGTGTTTCAAGTACTTTTCGGCTTCGTTCAGGGTCTTTTAACACCCATTATGTTCATAACTCGCGGAGAACTCTTTGAAAGAAATTGTACTATTCCATTTTGAGCGACTCACTGTACGCCGCCTCCAACAGTGTTTGCTGGGTATAATATCACACTTTCCATCCACAGGTGACGCCAGAGGATCTGAAAGCCAACGCAGAGTACATCAAAATGGCTGACCACTACGTGCCGGTGCCTGGAGGCTCCAACAACAATAATTACGCCAACGTTGAGCTCATTGTGGATATCGCTATCAGGACCCAAGTGCAGGTGAGAATATTTGTCATCAGTCATCATCAAAAATCAAAGCATTTATTTCAAATAGGCCAGTTACAGGCACTTTTGAATTGTCGAAACAAAGACAACAATGAAAAGTAGCTACAGTCCCAGTCACAAGGCAAAGTACTGTAGTTGCCCATTCCCTAACGTAGATCTCTATGAAGAAGAACGGGCAAGAAACTCCATGGACACTCTTTTAAATCAGAATACTTTTACAATAACTTGGTTACATCATTTATGTTGAGATGGCATTATGTGAGAACGATGTAGCAAGATGTCGCATGATGATTTAGCATCATTTGACTAACTTTTGTTGGGGTCGGCTTCCAGTCTAACCGGTTGCAGCTGAATACCAGTCTTTTGCATGGAGAGATAGCCTATCCGACTTCCACCATCCAGTTATCCCTTGTTAAGACTGGTTGTCGAGACTTCCGTGGCACTGAGTGCCTGGTGGCTCCGCCTGTCATTTCGTCGGTGGTAGTGCAAATCCGCGAATCTACCATACGTAAAGTGCGCGTACCTGCACTACGTGTAGGTTTACAGGGGAAGGTTATAAGTTTATATTTTGTTTTATTTCAACGATTTTTGACCTCATTTTCACATGAATAGTAACAATTCATGTGTTCTATGTATTGTTAACAGTAGAAATCGATTAAATTCATTAATTTAGTCGCTACGACAATGCGTAATTGAAATTGGTTATATTTTTCATATCCAATGCTAGTTCTGCGGATTTGCACTAGTGTTACTCTCAAAGATTTATATGACGACAGATGCGGCATGTCTTCGCTGTCTTGTTGGTCGGTCATGATGGAACGTGGAGTCCGACGTGAAATTATACACAGGCACCGTTTGGTACACTAAACTTTACTGTTTAAAACACTTTACAATAAAAAAATAACAAAAGATTGAAGAAATATTATCTTTTTTTTTTTTTTTTTTAATTTCAATTGAATGAATCAACTGCACAAGTCTACCGCCTTTTTATTCAACATCAAAATGACAAACGATAACTTTAATCGACTAAACACACTCAAGCATTGCCATACCAAAAATCAAATTAAATTAAAATTATGATAAACGCTTGACATTCCATTAGCGATCTGCGACATATAAATGTGCTTGCTGAAGCACGGAGACACTTTCAGACTTCCTCTTATGTATTTATTTCTTATTTTATCCATTCGCGTTACACCACACTTCCCCCTTAGCATTCTCATCTCAGCCACATCAACCTTTCATTCATCCTAGAGTTTAAAAACCAATGTTACTTCAAAATCCCTTCTAAAATCACCCCTTCGCTTCCCCAGGCCGTATGGGCAGGATGGGGTCACGCCTCGGAG
This sequence comes from Noctua fimbriata, assembly GCA_905163415.1. Classification (NCBI taxonomy): domain Eukaryota; kingdom Metazoa; phylum Arthropoda; class Insecta; order Lepidoptera; family Noctuidae; genus Noctua; species Noctua fimbriata. The sequence goes on from LR990951.1 coordinate 2,958,829, forward strand.
AACCCCAAGCTCCCCGAGCTGCTGCACCGCGCGGGGGTCGTGTTCATCGGACCCCCCGAGAAGGCTATGTGGGCTCTCGGAGACAAGATCGCTTCCTCCATCGTGGCGCAGACTGCTGAGATACCGACCTTGCCTTGGAGTGGTAGCGGTGAGTCTGTTTGTCCTACTCTTAGTATATCTACAACATTAGTTTTAGTATATGCGAAACCTGATACACGTGTCTAGTATTTTCATGTAAATAATCATGTACAAAATTTCAAAACTGTATCATGAAAAATCACAAAGTTATAAGCTTGTTCTGTTAACTAGTTGTCCGCACAAAATCGTGGTCACCACGCAGTGCGCGCCACCAGCGTCGTCTTGAGCTCATTGATAATAATAATTTGGCAGTAGGTACCTAAATTATTGCGTTATGTACTTAATGTCGCTCGGTGTCCAACTTTTAATTTTTTTAAATATTTGGGAAAAAATATAACATGGTTTAAAAATTATTGGAAGCGATTCAGTAGCTTATTCTGAACAAACTATATTCAGGTTTCGCATATACTAAAAATAATGTTGTAGAAGGTTTAAGGATTTATGAGGCTCTAGAACAATCTAAAATTTCTATGGTAATCTACAAGTCTCATTTGAAATCTAAGGGGCTCTGACATGACGGTGAGTTATGGGCTAACTCGCCGTCCGTCCGTCTTATGACGACAGGCCGTGACAACGGCGCGTTCGTATTTCACGCGCGCCTCAAAGAGATGTCAGCAACTATGAAGGGGTCCGCAAGGGCCGATGCCTGCCAGGGCTGCGGAACTGTTCGAAAGAGATACCACGGCCCTGGAACACAAAGAGCTAAGAAGGAACATTTAGTCAGTACAAGTCTGATACTCCCTTCCACTCCGCCCAGAGCGGGGGGGGGGACCACTTGATAACTTCCCATCCGAAAAAAAGGGGCTCTAAGATAATCTGCAAAGACCTAGGGAAAAGTAGTTGAAAAGGTTCGTAAGATAATCTAAGGGTCTCGATAAATATTTAGGGTACTCGAAAGGGGCGAAGAGGCTCTTTGATAACCTATGGGGTTCTACATGGTCTAGGGGTCTAGAAGTCTCTAAGATATTCTTTTCTTTCTTTTTTTTAAAAAAAAAAACGTTGCCCCACAGTAGGAATTTCCCCTGTATCGTGGGTGCATTTACAAACATTTAAATTCTCATACACAAACAGCCAGACCCGTAACAATCACCTGTAGATCATACAAATATTTGTTCCGTGCGGGAATCGAACCCGCGACACGAAGCGCAGCAGTCAATCGCTCAGCCACTGCGCCAACCGTGCCGTCAACACGCTATATTACTTATTCAAAACGCTCTTAGAAAATCTACAAGGCTCTAAAGGAATCTATGAGGTTCTACAAAGATGTAGTGGGCTCTAAGATGATCTTTGGGGGCGCTAAAAACATCTAGGGAGCTTTTATCCATGAAGTATAGGCAGAAACTACAGACCGTGTTTAGTTCCAAAGTTAAAGGAGCAATGAAAGGATCGCTCCTTATATAGCTCCTTTTGGCGTGTTCGTCCACCTCTGGTCTATCATCAATACAAATAAATAAAATTGAAGTGTCGGTTTGTTTGTAATTTCAAAATAAACAGCTTTTTACTAAATGCATATGAAAGTATATACGGTACTTATAACATTTTTTTACAATTTTTGTTTGTGCCTGTTTGTTTCGGCTAATCTCCGAAACGGCTGGACCGATTTAGACGGGACTTTTACTGGCAGATAATTGATGTTGTAACTTATTTAGAAGTAGGATTCGGGTTCCGTACAAAAATAAAGAAAACGCGCACGAAGATCGCGGGGCACTGCTAGCTAAAATTAAAATACTAATTCCGAAAGTATATCAAGTTGGAACTTTTTTCTGTTATTGTAGAACTGAAAGCAGAGTACAACAGCAAGAAGATCAAGATATCGTCGGAACTGTTCGCTAAAGGCTGCGTCACTTCGCCTGAGCAGGGTCTGCAGGCGGCACAGAAAATTGGTTAGTATACCCCTTGTTGATTTGTTTTCGTAAGTCGAAAGGAAAAACTAAAAAAAAAAACGAAGGTCAGATAAAACAAACACATTAACCCTCTTTTTAAACAACTTCCAATAAGGAGGAGGTTTTATGTTGGTGTGCATGTTTTTCATTTGGTAGAGGAGAACCCAAAAAAAAAACGAAGGCCAGAAAAAACAAACATTAAACCTCTTTTTAACCAACTTCCAATAAGGAGGAGGTTCTATGTTCGTGTGAATGTTTTTCCTTTGCTAGAGGAAAACCCAAAAAAAAAACGAAGGCCAGAAAAAGAAACACATTAACCCTCTTTTTAACCAACTTCCAAAAAGGAGGAGGTTCTATGTTCGTGTGCATGTTTTTCCTTTGCTAGAGGAAAACCCAAAAAAAAAAAACGAAGGCCAGGAAAAGAAACACATTAACCCTCTTTTTACCCAACTTCCAATAAGGAGGAGGTTCTGTGTTGGTGTGTGTTTTTCATTTGGTAGTGGAAGCCAAGATCTACAAATGACAGCCGGGACCAACGGCTTAACGTGCTTTCCGAGGTACGGAAGAAACTCGGTATGTAATGCATCATCACCTGCCGAGCCTCTTCCCAACTCTGTTGGGGACGGCTTCCAGTCTAACCGGATGCAGCTGAATATCAGTATTTTACATGCAGTGACTGCCTATCTGACTTCTACCATCATGTTACCCCTCGGTAAGATTGGTTATCAGACTTCTGGGGCACTGACTGCCTGCCCCCGTAGCATGACCACCGTAGACAAGGATTTCTTTGACGGAAGAATCGACAAAATGACAGATTGTGTCGACACAATGACAGATTTCTTACGGTGCTCATGCTACGGGGGCTGGTGGTTCCGCCTGTCATTTGTGGATCTTTGACAGCGTTACTCTCAAAGATTTACAAATGTGCTTGCTGAAGCACGGAGGGATGTTCGGTATGTAATTGATGGCCCCATCCCCGGACCAACCTAGGCAAGGATCGATCCAAGTGGCTGTTAATATTTAGCCACGAGCTCCTCTAGTATGTAGTATAGTAATCTTACTTTCTTTCCCCCAGGTTTCCCGGTGATGATCAAGGCTTCAGAAGGTGGTGGTGGCAAGGGCATCAGGAAAGTGGATAATCCTGACGACTTTAACAGCTCTTTCAGACAGGTCAGTTAAACTATTTTGTTTGAACCTTTAGGTGGAAGCACCAGGGTAGCCTGCGAAATTCAAATTTTCTTATGTTATTTGCAATTTTCCGGTCAGTGTCAGGATGTATGTTTATTTATTTATTTACCACTAATTATAGCAACATTACAGACCAAATCCAATACGATGGTACGACATAAAATAAAACAATATAAACAGTAAAATTACATTAAAAATTATAATAGCTATAGTTAAACATGACCAAGCTCATAGTTGGACACCCCTTTCAATTATCATTTGTGCCCTTTGAAGAAATGTCGGCAGGTTTTGCCCGAATATATCTTCTGATGCCGTTTTAATATTAATAATACGTGCGGCTCGCGACATAGGGGTAAACTTGAGCAGGTTAGTCCTAGCCGCTGGCACGTCCGACAGTGCGGGACGCACGCACCCATCCGGCGCGCGGAGCCAGCACCTCGGGGTGGTGCAGTAACCCAGTTGATTAAAATATGATTCGCGACCGTTAAATATATATCTTTACCGAGTTAAAATCATCAATACAACCTTCTAAGTTCATTTAATTCAATTAAATTATTTATGAAATAGTCATTCAATGACGACACGGTTGGCGCAGTGGCGTATCGCGGGTCCAATTCCGGCCCGGAAAAATTATTTGTATGGCCTACAAGTAGTTGTTCCGGGTCTGGCTGTTTGTGTATGTGAGTTTAAATGTTTTTAAACGCACCCACGATATAGGAGAAATACTTAATGCGGGGAAACGTTTTAAAACAAATAAGTGATGATGATTTTTTGGTTCTACAAAAAAATCGATGACAAAATACAAATGACCTATTGTACTCTGGGCCTAGGATTACGCGACGATTTTTACGTTTAGGCGCAGAATGTCCTATACGCAAAATGTCCAGCGGTTTCAAAATGTCCAATATTCATCATAACGTTGTCACCCCCCCGCCCCCCCCCCCCCCATCAATCACTTATTGAATCCAGAGTTGGGCTTTAATCAAAAACGCTAATTACGGAAAAGTTATTGTTTACGTACGAAAAAAAAAACAAAACTACGTATAAAATCTGTTTGCTTTACACAAAGAGATTAGAGAAGTTTTTTTTGTATTTTTTTTTATTTGTTTGAATATTTTTTTGATTCTGTTAGTTTTTCAATTTTTTTTTGTTTTTTTTTTTCTCTTTTACGCACTTACAAACACTACCCATTTATTTTTTTCTTAAAATGATTTTACCGAATGTTTATTTTAAACCTACCTGTGTTAATTTTTTTAGGTGCAAGCTGAAGTGCCCGGCTCTCCTATATTCGTGATGAAGCTGGCCAAGTCTGCCCGGCATTTGGAGGTACAACTCTTGGCTGATCAGTACGGTAAGTTTATGACGACTTCCTAATATTACGTTGACGTGTCCTAGAAACTTTTGTCTTTACAACAAATTAACAGACAGATGTTGAATGCTAAGGAGTGAAGGGCGGGCGGTTAAGAGGAAATGCGGGTGGTCTTTTCTCCATACAAACGCTCTCGCCTGTTTTCTTTCTGGTTTATGACTTTAAAGCACTGATTTTTACAGTAATATAAATATCCACTTCTTCTGTCCCTATGTTTTCCTTTTTGATGATAAATAATCTTTATAAGCACTAGAACCTTTACAAAATGCTTAAAATTGCCGATTTAGACCGCCGTCAACAGAGGCCTAGTGTACAAATTTGACAACTATTATTGAAAAAAGCAAAACATAGGGACACAGGATATACACTTCTTATTCAGTTTATGAAACATCTTTTAAATTGGTCGAATATTGGAGGAGGAAACAGTCGAGAGCCAAACCTCGAATTATGACTTTTTACTTAGGCTATCCAGTCGGATCTGCAGTTGTCCTTATCGCACCAATGTCGAAATCACGCTCGCAGTGCGGCAGCGATAGTATCTTCAAATACCTAATTTTCTCCGACCGCATTTCCTCCTATAGGGTTTTGAGAACCAGCGCTGTGCTGTGGGCCCCCCATGACCATGGTAAACTGCCTGTCGCAGTCACGACGTGCCAGCGGTCACTGTTCTGTCCTGTTATATTTATAAATATTTGTTATGCATTGTATGTTTATTTATTTTTTGTCATTTTGTTTGCACGTCATGTCCTTGCGACGAATAAATATAATTTTCTTTCTTTATTTTCTCTAATGCTCTTCTTTTATCTTTTACAGGTAACGCGATCTCCTTGTTCGGCCGTGACTGTTCCATTCAGCGTCGCCATCAAAAGATCATTGAGGAAGCCCCTGCGGCTATCGCCAAGCCAGAAGTGTTCATTGAGATGGAGAAGGTATGTCATCATCGTCATATAACTAGCCTTTACGTAACTACAGGGTGTAAACGAACCCTTCACGAAGCCGTCAACCAAGCATTCTGTACATCGAACTATGCAAGAATTATTGCTGGGAAACGACTTTTTGTTTTGGGGTGAAAATTCACGTTTTACGATAGGACTCAATGTAACGCACTCAAAACATTGTGCTGGTCGATGCATTGGGTAGTACGGGGCCATTGAAGTATTTAAAGTAAATTTATGATATTACAAAAAAAACTTGTGAAAAAGTTGGAACTTTGACCCCCAATATCTCCGTAACTAGAAGGTTCCCGGGTATGGTCTAGAACAAAAAAAAATATCGCAATGACGGGGAGAACAAGTGCCTTTCGGCTACGTTAGGGTATTTTTACACCCATTATATTTCTAGTGTGATATTTCGTGATCCCCTCAACCCAGATCTTACACAATATTATTTTCTTTCAGTCCGCAGTACGTCTTGCAAAGATGGTGGGCTACGTAAGCGCGGGGACAGTGGAATACCTGTACGAGCCGGCGACAGGCGCCTACTACTTCCTGGAGCTCAACCCTCGGCTGCAAGTGGAACATCCTTGTACTGAGATGGTGGCCGACGTCAACCTACCCGCCGCGCAGCTGCAGGTTAGTAGACCAATAGAGGAAAAAGACCAGTAGACTGAGTAGACCAGAAGACTGAGTAGACTAGAAGACTGAGTAGACCAGAAGACTGAGTAGACCAGTAGACTGAGTAGGCCAGAAGACTGAGTAGACCAGAAGACTGAGTAGACCAGAAGACTGAGTAGGCCAGTAGACTGAGTAGGCCAGAAGACTGAGTAGACCAGAAGACTGAGTAGACCAGAAGACTGAGTAGACCAGTAGACTGAGTAGACCAGAAGACTGAGTAGACCAGAACACTGAGTAGACCAGAAGACTGAGTAGTCCAGTAGACCACATAGGGTACGCATGACACTAAAGTTATACAACAACAAACACGCTGCACAGCAAAAATTCTAACCATGCTGTATTCGCGTGGTGGAACGTTACCTAAAGTTTGATTGTTGACTAGTACGGAGTGCGAGTTCGAGTCTTAAAATAAGCATTATTATTAAACGGTGAAGGAAAACATCGTGAGGAAACCGGCATATCCTAGAGCCAAAAATTCGAAGACATGTGACATCTACCAACTCGCACTAGGGCCGCGTGGTGGATTATAGTCCAGCAGTGTGAACATTATAGGCTGATTATGCTATTATTATGCTATAAGGCCAGTCATATTTTCCATTTTTTTCTTTTTGAATATTCAGCAACACGTTGGAAGTATTTTTTTACGTATTTCCACAAATTTCTTTATTAGTTCTAAACAGAACAGCAATATTTATTATTCTTAGGAATACTACATTTGTGTCCGACCGAAATTGGTTTATACGACCGAAACCGCATTTCGGCAACAGCCTCAGTTTCGTTTGAAATCGAAACCGAACTTTCGGTCGGACACTATACTACATATTATGGGTACACTCATTTTTTTTTTTGTAATTTTCCACGAAATTGGGAAAAAAAATATTATAAAAAGCCGCTTCCATACTTTTGTACCCTTTGTCGGGAAAAAATACTTTAGGTAAATATGACTGAAGGCACGGTTGGCGCAGTGGCTGAGCGATTGACTGCTGCGCTTCGTGTCGCGGGTTCGATACCCGCACGGAGCAAATATTTCTATGACCTACAGGTAGTTGTGCCGAGTGTGGCTGTTTGTGTATGTGAATTTAAATGTTTGTAAACGCACCCACGATACAGGAGAAATTCCTAGTGTGGGACAAAGTTTAAAAAAAAAAAATATGCATCCGAATGTCTGATCCCTAGTTATCACCCTTCTTTCCAGATTGCCATGGGTCTGCCACTCTACCACATTAAAGACATCCGTCTCCTGTACGGCGAGTCCCCGTGGGGTCTCTCTCAGATAGAGTTCGACGAGCCCAAGCAGCGCCCCTCGCCCTGGGGTCACGTCATCGCTGCTAGGATCACTTCGGAGAACCCTGATGAAGGTAAGAAGGCGAGAATAAATTCTTGGTAAGACTTGAAAATATCCTGGATGTTATACTTGGGTTTATTCAGATCTATGTGTTGCCATTGTAACACCGTAAAATATCGCCACCATACAGGATGATTGGTAATTCGGTGCATTCCTTGCAATGGATGTACGTAATCTCTCAAAAACTGCAATCTAAAAATCAAATACAAACATGTGTGTACACACACACACACGCACGCACACACTCTCTCACACACACACAAATAGATGTACACTCGCACTCGTCACTCACACACTTTTACACTATTTTTCTTGTTTTTGGAATTACGAGATTTTTCCTTTTTAAATTAAAAATAAATAATAATAATAAGTATAAGTTTAATTACCCACATATTTGTTACTGTTGTAATTATTATGCTATGGAAGAGCGGGGTCTCGTAACACAGGCTAATATTGCTTAAAAGGAGTCCCCAAACACGACCACCCATTGTTGTAACAAATTTTTTGAATAAAACATTTTGTATTTGTATTTTGTAATACTAGAATTAATTTTTGACCCCTATAACATAGGGTTAAAACTGGTTTGTTTTGGGAAAATCGAACTTTAATTTCTGTGTGGAAATTTGCCACCTCGCCACCACAAATTACGCGTAGTTCGCGTGCGTTCAGCAATATATAACTATACAGGGTGTAAGTGACACCGACGCGAAAACGGTTACCACGTATTCAGTACATCATTCTGAGCCCTCCCACACAGAAATTAGAAAACAGCTTTTTTCTACAAAACTGCAATACCTACACGGTCAAAATGTATGGATGAGCTGTTTTTTTTTAAATACCGATAAAAAAAAACTATGTGGGGAGGGGCGGGTATTCATTACCGATGAAAAAATCTATATGGGGAGGGGCGGGTATTCATTACCGATAAAAAAATCTATGTGGGGAGGGGCGGGTAATCATTACCGATGAAAAAAATTTACCGATGAAAAAATTCTATGTGGGGAGGGGCGGGTATTCATTACCGATGAAAAAATTCTATGTGGGGAGGGGCGGCTATTCATTACCGATAAAAAAAAAGAAAAAAAAAAAAATGAAAAATGAAAAAAAAAAAATGAATAAAAAATCTCTGTGAGGAGGGGCGGGTATTCATTACCGATAAAAAAATCTATGTGGGGAGGGGCGGGTAATCATTACCGATGAAAAAAATCTATGTGGGGAAGGGCGGGTATTCATTACCGATGAAAAATTCTATGTGGGGAGGGGCGGCTATTCATTACCGATAAAAAAATCTCTGTGGGGAGGGGCGGGTAATCATTACCGATAAAAAAAAAGAAAAAAAAAAAAATGAAAAATGAAAAAAAAAAAATGAAAAAAAAATCTCTGTGAGGAGGGGCGGGTATTCATTACCGATAAAAAAATCTATGTGGGGAGGGGCGGGTAATCATTACCGATGAAAAAAATCTATGTGGGGAAGGGCGGGTATTCATTACCGATGAAAAATTCTATGTGGGGAGGGGCGGCTATTCATTACCGATAAAAAAATCTCTGTGGGGAGGGGCGGGTAATCATTACCGATGAAAAAAATCTATGTGGGGAAGGGCGGGTATTCATTACCGATGAAAAAATTCTATGTGGGGAGGGGCGGGTATTCATTACCGATAAAAAAAATCTATGTGGGGAGGGGCAGGTATTCATTACCGATGAAAAAATGTATGTGGGGAGGGGCGGGTATTCATTACCGATGAAAAAAATTCTATGAGGGGAGGGACGGGTATTAATTACCGAAAGATAAACTAAATATGCGGGAACCGTTTTAGCGTCGGGTGTCCGTTCCACCCCGTATGTTGATATTGTTGTTTGTTCGTCTGACTATGAAAAGACAAACCATTGCCTTGTTTAAATTTTGGGTCATTTATTTGTTTACTTACACCTACTTGATTTTTTTTTCTTGTCACCAGGTTTCAAGCCATCCTCTGGCACGGTCCAGGAGTTGAACTTCCGCTCCTCAAAGAACGTGTGGGGCTACTTCAGCGTGGCGGCATCCGGTGGGTTGCACGAGTTCGCTGACTCGCAGTTCGGACATTGTTTCTCTTGGGGAGAGACGAGGGAGCAGGCTAGGGAGTAAGTCATATTTTGCATTATCTATGACCCTGTTGATCACGTGGTTACCAGCGCGACAGCTGAAGAAGATGTCCCGTGTTTGATACCTAGACAAGCTGAGTGTCATTAGATTTTTCCTTTCGGATATTCGTAAGGACAAGTGACATTTTATAAGAGACTAGATTTTGTCCGTGACCAGATTTTTCCTTTCGGATATTCGTAAGGACAAGTGACATTTTATAAGAGACTAGATTTTGTCCGTGACCAGATTTTTCCTTTCGGATATTCGTAAGGACAAGTGACATTTTATAAGAGACTAGATTTTGTCCGTGACCTTCGTTGGCGTGAAATTATTATACAAAACAATTACTCTCCTTTTTGAATCGGATTTTGTTAAAATTTCAAGAATTTTAGTTTTTTTTTGAACGGAAACCTATATTTTTTTTTTCTAAAATAAAAGTAGCCTAAGTTAGACCTTATAACAGTAGCTATCTCTCAGTAGAAGTCCCGTCAAAATCGGTCCAGCCGGTTTCGGTTTTTGTTATATTTTATTCTGATATTACAAAGCGACACTTCAATTTTATTTATTTGTATAGAGAAAATAATAAAATAGGTAGTTCTATAGCTCCGGAAGCATTAGGCAGAGTGTGATGTAATAGGGAGCTAACCAATTCCCATCACGGGCGCCGGCACGGGGCTGATATGAAAGAATCCCACTTCAATCAGACTCATCTCGTGTTACTGTTATGCGGGATCTATAAACGTTACTTAGCCCGTGCTTCGGCTTTGCCTTAGTCCTTTCTGTCTAGCCTTTGTAGTATGAGAGTTGTGCGACAGTGAAAGATATAACGTTCTATTTAATTTTGTCTGCCTCTTCAGTGTACACACAGCGAATCATCAAGCATGAGAATACATATCCAGTATGACCTGACCTCGCTCTGCTTGAGCTTCCCGTACAATGAGAGATCAGGGTATACTGGTTTTACATAGCTTGATTGGCCATCGAGCGTACTATGTACATATTCACCTAACTTCTCTATTTCTTCCCCAGAAACCTGGTCATAGCTCTCAAAGAGCTCAGCATCCGTGGTGACTTCCGTACCACAGTGGAGTACCTGATCACGTTGCTGGAGACCGGCGCCTTCCAGAACAATGATATCGACACCGCCTGGCTGGACGCGCTTATTGCTGAGAGGGTGAGTTAATAATATACTAACAAAAACCTCATTCTTTTTCGAATGGTTAGTGCCTAACCTGGTTGACAGACCACCGTAGAATAACATGCCCACCGTAGAATAACATGCCCACCGTAGAAACGGGTTTTGTCGACGGAAGAATCGACAAAATGACAGATTTTCTTTGTTGATCCGTCATTTTGTCGATTCTTCCGTCGTTCCCAAACCCGTTTCTACGGTGGGCTTGGTACGCGAGCAGGTTACGCACTAACCACACGATAAAAAAAGAAATACCGTAAACGTGTAAGAGTTCCGAAAAACATTTTGCAACATGATGAGTCTTAAAATTATTATTTAGACTAGAAACGGGATATATTTACCATGACGAACGAACGAACAGGATATTTTTCCGCTGGAAAAGCCCGGTGTTTATAAAGTAGACTGCAGTTGCGGCAAGTCTTATATCGGTCAGACGAAACGTACGGTAGCTTGTCGAATATCGGAACATATCAGGGCGGTGAAGAACAATGACACCCAAAAATCGGCCATAGCTCAACATCTGGATTCCCACTGGATTGAGCTACATAACCCTCAGGTCATCTCGACAGAACGCCACTATATTGCTAGACTGGTTAGAGAAGCTATTGAGATTACCAAATATAGGAACTTCAACCGGGATGATGGGTTGCAACTGTCGAGAGCTTGGAATCCAGTGGTCCAGCTGTGTAAAAAGCGGATAAGTGCGGAAAAAAGGTCGCGAGTTGCGAGTGACAGTGGTAGCGGTACTGAGTGCAGAAAACGAACAAGAAAGAGGGTAGACCGATTTGTCTGCTCATAAACACCCACCCGCAATAACTTCAGTTTATCCGTGATCGTGGTGCTTGCAACAGCGCTGAAATATCGGGAACTCAAAAGAAACAGTAAACATGGTAAATATCGCGTTTCTAGTCTAAATAATAATGTTAGTGACCATGATAGTTTAGAGTCCTAAAATATCTCTGCATAACCAATTCCTTTCTTGCCGTACGTTCCTCCATATAATTAAAAATATCTGCAGGATTATTTTACTGATAACTTATCATTTTACTTGCAGATGCAATCGGAGAAGCCGGACATCATGTTAGGTGTGATCTGCGGCTCCATCCTCATAGCTGATGCGCACATCACCGCCAACTTCCAGGAGTTTAAGAGTGCGCTGGAGAAGTAAGTCCCTTCCTTTGGATTTAGTTAATTTTCAAATGTTTATTACATTACTGTTGGAATCAATCAATTTTGCAGGTTTGTTTAAATGAGAGACGAGGGATTTTGTTTAAAAAAACAATCTTTTACATAAAAGTGTGATGTTATTCGTTCTGTTCTCAGCGAACCCTTTTTATTGATACCCATATCATGGGGTTGCATAAAAAAAATAACTAGTCCGCCATATTGGATTTAGAGTGACATCACTAACCATGCATTGTCATTTATTTATTTATTTAACAATTTATGTACACACTAAATACAGAAAAGAAGAAAGGAACAGAAAATAGTACATAGGTGATGCTTATTTGTAAAGAAATCTCTTCCAGCATACCTGCGAAACAAGATACTAAAAAAAGAGATGTAGACATAGTGTCACCCAAACTAAACGTGAATGGAAAATTTCAGCTCGATCAGCCCCCGTAGCATGACCACCGTAGACAAGGATTTCTTTGACGGAAGAATCGACAAAATGACAGATAGTGTTTTTATAAATAAACGATAAACGATTATTTTGTCGATTCTTCCGTCAAAGAAATCCTTGTCTACGGTGGTCATGCTACGGGTGCTGTTGGGGAGGATAACTGCTTTAAAATTCAGTTGCAAGATTTGAGCTAAACAAACATACTTGAACATTGCAAGTTAAATTATCTCAAATTATAACAAGACTGTTCAACTTATTTTGAAGGCGTGCCAAAGTTTTGATTCTGTGTCAACAAGCGGGCCGTCTATTAAATAAAACTTGGCTATTGCAACTTTTTTTGGACGTTTTTCGAGGCTGTAAATACGAGTTTCACAAAAAAAAAATGTGATTTTTGTAATATAGGGTGACTGGTAATTAGTGACCGATACTTAAACACGTGTATTTATTTATTTATTTATTTATTTGGATCTCCAACAAAGAATACACACAGACAATATAGGACACAGTATTACAAATGTTCTTTGTATTCATGATAACAAACAACTTTCCCAAAGAAACATTTTTTTATACTCATTCACTTTTATCACAATATAACTTACGGAGCGGGCTTGCGAGCCGCGCGGGTGCTCTGCCTACCCGCTGTCGCACGGTACGGTAGTAATGAGACAGAACGACGTCACGCGGCTAACAGCTGATAGGTCACAGGCGCGCGCGCGCGAATTTCATACGGCTGTTGTGATAAAAGTGAATGAGAATTTAAAAAAAAATATCTTTGGAAAAGTTGTTTGTTGTCATGAGTACAATCACGTGTTTAAGTATCGGTCACTAATTACCAGTCATGTTGGCTAACTGAGATTCGATTTTTAGGGTAAAACAATTTGTTTTTGATCTTTGAAATCTTGAAATCTGTTTTCAAAAGACGTCAGTTAACCACTGTTGGCGGGCCAATTCAAATGCGTTAGCGGGCCATATAGTGGCCCGCGGGGCTGGGGTGGCAGCCTTGAATTATAACCACGCTTTTTTTCCAGGGGTCAAATCCAAGGATCCAGCGCTCTCTCGAACTGGGTGGAAGTGGAACTGATCCACACCGGCTCCAAATACAAGGTGTCTGCGACTAAGTCGGGCCCCACCTCGTACTTCCTTGCTATGAACGGCAGCTTCAAGGAGATGGAGGTGCACAAGCTTACTGATAGCGGTGAGTAGACAAACAAGTACATGTAGACCTATTAAGACCAGTAGATCAATTAAGACCAGTAGACCAATTAAGACCAGTTGACGAATTAAGACCAGTAGACCAATTAAGACCAGTTCACCAATTAAGACAAGTAGACCAATTAAGACCAGTTGACCAATTAAGACCAGTTGACCAATTAAGACCAGTAGACCAATTAAGACCAGTTGACCAATTAAGACCAGTAGACCAATTAAGACCAGTAGACCAATTAAGACCAGTAGACCAAGTAGACAGTGGGCATTATGGATCACACTGGGCCTGCATGGGTTACCATGGCCCATCATTCGCCATGGTGGCGCATAATAGATCACAGTGGGTCACCGTGGCCCATCCGTCATGGACCGCTAGCCCACCAGGCGGCTCTAATACAAAGGGTCTGCTACCAAGTATGACCCAACCTCATACTTCCTCGCCATTGCCTCGTTCATAAACGGCAGCTTCAAAAAGATGGAGTGCCAGCGGTGAGACGATAATAAATTATGAAAAAAAAAAAAAATTGCTAGCATAGACTATGATGATTTACCGTGACCCACCAGGGCCCGCAATGGGCCACCATCCATCCAGCATGGCCAAGCATCTGCCATCATGATCCACTATAGTTCATCACAGCCCATTGTAAGGCAGGGCAATCGACCAACATGCGCTATAATGGTCTTTCGAAGTAAACGACAGTTGGTCAACATGGAATACCCACGGCCCATTATGGAAAGAGCCAAACCGCCATCATATACTAATGTATGAAGTGGTAATAGGCCATCATAAACCGTCATGACCCATTGTGAAAAGAGAAAATAAAAATATTCCAAGATTTTTTTAAAAATAAATAAAATACTTTATTTCAGACCTTGATCCATACGATGTTAGTCACTATCACTACATACTATAAAACAAAGTCGCTTCCCGCTGTCCGTCCCTATGTATGCTTAGATCTTTAAAACTACGCAACGGATTTTGATGCGGTTTTGAGGAATAGATAGAGTGATTCAAGAGGAAGGCTTATATATATATTGAACCCGTGCGAAGCCGAGGCGGGTCGCTAGTAATACAATAAAAAAGTAATAGTGATAATGGTTTGCAATTAAAATTTCCGATTTTTCGATCCCCAGGTATGCTCCTCTCAATCGACGGTGCCTCCTTCACTACGTACTTGCGAGACGAAGTGGACAAATACAGGATAGTGATAGGCAACCAGACTGTCGTGTTCGAGAAGGAGAAGGACCCGTCGAAGTTGCGCGCGCCCTCTGCCGGCAAGCTCATCAACACGCTCGTGGACGACGGCGGACATGTCGATAAGGGGCAGCCTTATGCCGAGATTGAGGTATGTAACGCACATGCATATTTCCCAGGCCTATCTTGGACTGTTATATCTATCATGGGCCATCATGGTCAACCATAACCCATCATAGTCCACCGTGGCGCATCATTATGGCCCATCATAGTCCACCGTGGCCTATCATGGACTGTTAAGTTTTATATCTATCATGGGCGATCATGGTCAACCATGGCCCGTCATTGTCCACCGTGGCCTATCATGGACTGTTACGTTTTATATCTATCATGGGCCATCATGGTCAACCATGGCCCATCATGGTCAACCATGGCCCGTCATAGTCCACCGTGGCCTATCATGGACTGTTACGTTTTATATCTATCATGGCCCATCATGGTCAACCATGGCCCGTCATAGTCCATCGTGGCTCATCATGATGGCCCATCATAGTCCACCGTGGCCTATCATGGACTGTTAAGTTTTATATCTATCATGGCCCATCATGGTCAACCATGGCCCATCATAGTCCATCGTGGCTCATCATGATGGCCCATCATAGTCCACCGTGTCCTACCATGGACTCTCATGGACCACCAAGGCCCAGGGTGGCCCATCAGGGCCTTATGCGTAGAATGAGGTTTGTGAATTAAAAGAGGTATCTTATCGCGCACCACTGCTGGTCATAGGTTTGGGATTGAGGTTTGTTGACTATATAACTCTAGCGATTTAAAATAGTAGGTGACCGCAAAAAACGCAGTAGCACAGCCGCCAAATCCAGGTCGTTCGGCGCGGATAGGTGCGCAACGTTGCATACTATTTAATAATATAAAGATTTATAAAATGCGATGACTGCGGCGCGTATGACTCCTGCAACGCGTCTAGGTGCACCTCCACCTTAATACCCTTCCCTTTGTGTGTAACTTTATTGTGTATTCTTACCCTTATTATTTGACAAAGTACCGCATTTACTCGTATAAAACGTTACTTTCGCATTCACAATCGCGCTTTTGCTACACCACTTCTGATTCAGGCTATGTGATACTCAGTTTTCCTTATTTATTTATAATGTTTAGTACAGCATTAGCCATTTACACTAAATTAAGTAATCCTTTTACTCGGTCTTCTCACAGAACCACATACATTCTAACATTATCGTCTTCCATTCCTCAGGAAACAAATCCAATCCAGGGTTGGTATCACGCATCGTAAGCATACGCGGAGTGGGGGCTACAGTGCGACAAAATGGGGAATTCAATATGAAATTACTTTTTTGTACAAAAGTTTATTTCCCTATCTCTATCACTTCAAGTATTAAATCTTTATATTTCCATGATCAGGTAATGAAGATGGTGATGACGCTAGCAGCGCCTGAGTCCGGCAAGGTGACTTGGATCTTACGTTCCGGTGCCGTGCTAGACATGGGAGCCATGATTGGCACGCTAGGTAAGTAATCAGAAGAAAAAAATACAAGCTTTTGTTTTACTTGCAATGTTTGTATAGGACAAATCTTGCGACTGAATTTTAAAACAGTTATCCTCAACCGATTGAGCTAAAATTTTGCATACACGTTTAATTTAGATGACAATGCATGGCTAGCTAAGTGACGTCATTCTAAATCCATTATGGCTGACTCCCAAAGATGGTGGACTAGTTTTTTTTATGCTTCCCATGATATGGGTCTCAATTAAAAGGGAAACACGAAAAAAAAACGAGTTTTTGGTACAAGTTCAAATTCAATTGTTTTGCCTAGTTAAAAGACTATAGCTACGTTAGCGCCATTAGTTTCTCAGTAACATTCCACAGAACTAAATATTGACGCAATCTTGTTTTCCTTCCTAGAACTGGACGACCCAAGTCTCGTCACAACGGCCATTCCATATAAGGGACAGTTCCCTATTGAAGAGAACCCCAACCTTTCTGAGAAACTGAACCATTCCCATCTGAAGCTGAGAGCTGTCTTGGAGAATACGCTGCAAGGTAAGATATTACTTAAATCGTGGTTTTAATCGGCCATCGTCGACCATCTTGACCCATTGTGTGTAGAGACGATGGGCCATCATTGGCCAACATTGTCCATTTTGTAATGGAACTGGTTGATTGTACGGTTTATGACATTATAATCATTGAAATCGTTAATGGGTTGTATTTAGAGGCAATGCGATCAGAGAAAGTTTTGAAAATTAGGTATAGGAAGATACTATCGCTGTCGCACTGCGAGCGCGATTTCGACATTAGTGCGATAAGGACAACTGCAGATCCGACTGAATAGCCTAAGTAAAAAGTCAAAATTCGAGGTTTGGCTATCGACTGTTTCCTCCTCCAATATTCGACCAATTTAAAAGATATTTGATAAACTGAATAAGAAGGGTATATCCTGTGTCCCTATGTTTTGCTTTTTTCATTAATAGTTGTCAAATTTGTACACTAGGCCTCTGTTGACAGCGGTCTAAATAGGCAATTTTGAGCATTTTGTAAAGGTTCTAGTGCTTATAAAGATTATGTATCATCAAAAAGAAAAACATAGGGACATTGAAGAAGTTGATATTTATGTTACTGTAAAAAATCATTGCTTTAAAGTCATAAACTAGAAAGAAAACAGGCGAGAGCGTTTGTATGGAGAAAAGACCACCCGCATTTCCTCTTAATGATTTCAATGATAATAAACTTTTACCATTCAATAACTATTTCATGAAAAAGTCATTCAATGGGATTAAATGAACTTAGAATTGTATTGTTGATTATAATGATTATAATTCTGTAACTACATACGTGTTACTGGCGCGATTCATTTTTCATCAACATACGACCTGACACTGACCTGCAAATTGCAAAAAAATCTAAGAAAATTTGAAACTCGCGGGCTACGCTGGCGTTTTCACATGAGGATTTGAAAGAGTGTCCATGGAGTTTCTTGCCCGTTGTTCTCCATAGAGATCTACGTTAGGGAATGGGCAACTACAGTACTTTCACAGTTTTTATGCCTTGTGACTCGAGACTGTAGCTACTTTTCATTGTTGTCTTTGTTTCGACAATTCAAAAGTGCCTGTAACTGGCTTATTTGAAATAAATGCTTTGATAATGAGGGCTAAATAATAACAGCCGCTCGGGTCGATCTTTAGGTTAAGCCGTGCTTGCCTAGGTTGGTCTGTGGATGGGTGACCGCCCATTACATACCGAGTTTCCTCCGTGCCTCGGAAAGCGCGTTAAGCCGTTGGTCCCGGGTGTCATTTGTAGATCTTTGACAGTCGTTAGGAAGTCAGTGGCCCAAAAAGTCTGACAACCAGTCTTACCATAGGGTATCGTATTACCCAGTACTAACTGGGTTGTGGAGGTCAGATAGGCAGTCGCTCCATGTAAAATACTGGTATTCAGCTGCATCCGGTTAGACTGGAAGCCGACCCCAATATAGTTGGGAAAAGGCTCGGCAGATGATGATGATGCTTTGATAATGAGGAAGTTTTCTAGTTCTTTTTCGATACCGCCATCTATACATATAACAATACCTCTCTTTCGTCCAGGTTATTGCCTCCCGGAGCCCTACAACACGCCTCGTCTCCGCGAGGTGGTTGAGAAGTTCATGCAGAGTTTGCGAGACCCCTCATTACCGCTTTTGGAGTTGCAGGAGGTAAGGATTACTTTGTCATCATCATCATTTCAGCCGAAAGACGTCCACTGCTGGACATAGGCCTCCCCCAAAGGGGGGGTTTTGCCATAATCGCTACGCTTGGCAGGCGGGTTGCCGATCGCAGTACGGTTGTTAAAAAAGCGCAGAGAACGCTGCTGCCCATTCTCTGGTAAGTCCCTTAGTCGCCTCTTACGACACCCACGGGAAGATATGGGATGGTGCTATTCTTTACGTCCGACACCATGCAGTACACGATTACTTTTTAACAAGTTTTATTTTACTTGCAATGTTTTTATGTTTAGGTCAAATCTTATTTATTTGTTAAAACTTCATGTACAAGAGTGGTACACTTAATCAATCAATCAATCAATCATTTTATTATCAGGCAACTGAGGCCCATAGATAAAAATACACAAAATAATCTTATAAAATAATAAACTAATACATATAAAAAAAAAAAAACCACAAGGCGTTCTCTACCAGTCAACTTCAAAATGAGTGTTTCGCAAAATGAACACATCTCAAAATGAGCACATCGCAAAAAGAGCACATCTCAAAATTTCCACATTTGTATTGAAAATAGTTTTAAAATAAAAATTTGTGCTTTTTCGTACTTATAATCAGACATGACACAATATCAGGCATTCCTTATGTATAAACAAAAATCACGTAAAGGAAATGACTGGAAGCCGACCCCAACATAGTTGGGAAAAGGCTAGGCAGATGATGATTTTCTTATGTCTTCTTGGGTAATGGGACTATTTCATAAAGGCATGACGATCCTCAGAAAATATTACAGAAAAATAAATATGATGATTTTTTTTTCACCTAATTTATTTTATCGGCTGCATTTAGTACACGATTGAATATTTTTGATGTTAATATCAAATACGTAATCTGACGGCACGGTTGGCGCAGTGGCTGAGCGATTGGCTACAGCGCTGCGTGTCGCGGGTTCGATCACCACTCGGAACAAATATTTGTATGATCTACAAGTAGTTGTTCCGGGTCTGGCTGTTTGTGTATGTGAGTTTATATGTTTGTAAACGCACCCACGATACAATAGATACTCCTACCCCCGTGGCATGACCACCGTAGACAACGATTTCTTTGGCGGAAGAATCGACAAAATGACAGATTGTGTCGACACAATGACAGATTTCTTTGCACTATCTGTCATTTTGTCGATTCTTCCGTCAAAGAAATCGTTGTCTACGGTGGTCATGCTACGGGGGCTAGTGTGGGGCAACGTTTTAAAAAAGTATAGTCGTAGATGATGACTAATATCAAATAATTCTGTCCCCACCAGGTCCTATCATCTACCTCAGGCCGTATCCCCATCGCAGTGGAGAAGAAGGTGCGCAAGCTCATGGCGCTGTATGAAAGAAACATCACCAGTGTGCTTGCGCAGTTCCCTAGTCAACAGATCGCCAGCGTAATAGATCAGTGAGTATATTGATTTTTTTTCGTATTCAAATTATCCCCCCTCCCCCCATTTCATAGGCAAATCTCTTCCTGGAACAAAATGTCTGTCATACATATGTACATCTGTCGTGAGGAAAGTTTTGAGTATAAATGTGGATGGGTATAAGAGTAGAGGAAGACCAAAGAATATGGCTAGAAAGGAGATGTCGAGTAATAGAGAAGTATGGAAGTAGAAGACATGCTGCGCCGACCACGAATAAATTGGGATAAGGGCAGGAGAATAATGATGACATGGAGCTTTCCATACCTAAACTCTGCAGTGGTTGCAAACGCTACTTGCTGAGCATGAGGTCCTGGGTTCAATTCTCAGGCGGGACAAAGAGTTATTGGGTTTTTGCCTTCAGAAATTTCTAAGTAACAGCTTGGATCAAGGAGTTGTGCCCGTTTAATGACAATAAGATCGTAGAGGGGTCCCTGTTACACGCAACTAAAACATAAATGTCGAAATGTGGGTGCATTAGAAATACATACAGCGTTGCCTTACACCTCTTAAAAAAAAGGCGTGTTGTTATACATAGCTTTGAAAATCGAAAGGTTTTATCGACCAAATTTTTATAAAGTGTCTACAATAATGTAATTTTTGTTATAGCCATGCAGCTTCACTTGCAAAGAGGGCAGACAGAGATGTGTTCTTCATGAGCACGCAAGCTCTCGTCGTTTTAGTGCAAAGATATAGGTAAGTAAACATACTAACTCGATAGTGAATTAACAATTTGTGCCCGGTTGATGGCAATAGGCTCGCCCCCTTTTACCTGGGACTATTAGGTACACCTCTGCCTAACCCTTCGGGGATTACAGGCGTGATGTTATATTAACTACATAAATAAGTAGCTCACAAAGCCGATGTCATTTATTTCAGTGACACTTTTAAACACATTAAACATATCTAAAAAAATACATGCTGAGCATGAGGTCCTGGGTTCGATTCCCAGGTCGGGAAATGTGATATTGGGTTTTTCCATTGGGAATATCTGAGTAGCTGCCACGGAGTCTGGATTTGCGCCCGGTTGATGGTAATAGGCTAAAACATAACTGGTGAAATGCGGTTGTACGATTAAGTACACCTCTCCTAACCCTTCGGGGATTACGGGCGTGATGTAATGTTGTGTAAAAAAATACACATCTAAAAATAAATTCTCTTTTTCATCAGGAACGGTATTCGAGGCAGGATGAAGGCAGCTGTCCATGATCTATTGAAGCAGTACTATCAGGTGGAAAGTCATTTTCAACTAGGTGAGTCAGTCAATGCTAAACGATATCAACATATTTTCAATCATTTACCAAATAGTTTTCAAGACTTACCGAAGAAAATGTTTAAAAAAAAAAAAAATTCAAACTCTTACTATTTAAAGTATACAGGGTGTAAACGGACCCTTTACATAGCCGTCAACCAAGCATTCTGTACATCGAACTAAGTAACTTTACGAAAAAATTATTGCTGGGAATCAACTTTTTTTTTGGGGTGAAAATCACGTTTTACGGTAGGACTCGGAAACGTGATGGAACGCACTCGAAGCATTGTGCTGATGGATGGATTGAATAGCACGGAGGTCGTGGTAGTGTTTAAAGTAAAAATCTTACATTAAACCCATGTACTTAAAAAATAAAGTTGGAACTTTAACCCATAATATCTCCGTCTAGAAGGTTCCCAGGTATGGTCTAGAACAAAAAAATGGTCGCAAAGACGGGGAGAACAAGTGTCTTTCGGCTATGTTAAGAGTCTATTTACATAGTCCCAACGATATAATAAAGTATATCGTTGGGACTACTTAGAAGACAAGTAAATAAAATCTGTTAGTTCTAATTGACATCGCTTATTGTGAATACATTTGCACGCCATGTTATGGCAGGATATGCTGAAACAAATTTACTGTAACACCTTATGTACCATATTCTAGCAAATAAATGTGTGTGTGTGATTTGATCGATACATAAATTTAAGTGTTCTGTATGGTGTCCGGACGTAAAGAATAGCACCATCCCATATCTTCCCGTGGGTGTCGTAAGAGGCGACTAAGGGACTTACCAGAGAATGGGCAGCAGCGTTCTCTGTGTTTTATAACAACCATACTGCGATCGCCAACCCGCCTGCCAAGCGTGGCTATTATGGCAAAACCCCCCTTCTTGGGGGAGGCCTATGTCCAGCAGTGGACGTCTTTCGGCTGAAATGATGATGATGATGATGATAAATTTAAGCTTTTTTCGCAAGGCGGTAGGTAGAACCTTCAGTAAACCCTTGCTCCTTGAACCTGGTACGATCCTTGCATACTCCTTTCGCCTCAGCCACGTTCATATTATTTACTAGCTCTGCCCCGTCCGTGAAATTATTATACAAATCAGTAGCGAAGGGTCAATTTTTGTTGGGCTGCGGGACTGTTCGAAAGAGATACCGCGGCCCTGAAACACGAAGGGCAAAGAAGGAACGGATGGGGTTTAGTCGGTAGAAGTCTATTTTTTTGCACGGTACCCTAATCTTTTTTCTAAAATATGTAGAACTAGCCTATTTTACTCCTTATAACCTCAGCTATCTGCTAAATCTTGCCCACAATTCATCACTCTATTATGGCCCTCTCTTCTTCTGAGCGTGACGATGGCAATCTAAATTGTGTCAGGCCAGAACTGAGCTACTAGTTTGGCACTTTCGGTAGCGTCCATTAGTTCCTGTACTGAACAAACAACAGGACACGCAGGACACGATATTAAGTGCCCCATCGTTTGTAGAACAGCACCACATTTCCACTCCAGGGCAGAGTCATTAATGAATCTCCACCTGAGCAGGTTTTCCTTGCTGCGACCTACATAGGTCCGGAGTTTATTTAAAGACTTCCAGGTCAGCCATGGCAACTCATTTCCATGTGGGAGATTTTTTCTCTCTTATAAATATTGTATTATTGTTTTACAGGATCGTACGACAAATGCGTGGTGGCTCTTCGCGATCGTTACAAGGATGACATGCAAATGGTGTCCAACATTATATTCTCACATAACCAAGTGGCTAAGAAGAATTTGTTGGTGAGTCTTATATTTTATTTATGTTATAAATATATTGAATAGTCTCCTGAATTCATTGTGTTATTTTTCTGAATATACAACATTAGTTTTAGTATATGCGAAACTTGAAACACGTGTCGAGTAATTTTTATGTAAAGAATCTATGTACAAAATTTCAAAACTGTATCATGAAAAATCACAAAGTTGTAAGCTTGTTCTGTTACCTGACTGTCCGCACAAAAACGTGGTCACCACGCGAAGCCGCCGCGCGGGCCTCCAGCGTCTTTAGCTCATTGATAATAATAATTTGGCAGTAGGTACCTAAATTATTGCGATAGCTACTTAATGTCGCTCGGTATCCAACTTGTAACTTTTTTTAAATATATTTGGGACAAAATATAACATGGTTTAAAAATGTTTGGAATCGATTCAGTTACTTACTCTGAACAAACTATATTCAGGTTTCGCATATACTAAAAATAATGCTGTATACTTTTTTTTCATTTGGTTGGTTATTATATATTTGGTAATATGAAAAATCCGTTTTGTACACACTTTTGGGTTAAAATGTCGAAGTAAGACCTCCAGTAGCATCAGGTTGATATACAGGGTGGAACGGACATCGACGCACTATTTTTTTGACGTGGCCACTCGCAGTTCAACTCTATAAGGTTGCAATACTGCTCAACAGGACTATCCTGTTGTGACCTCTAATGAATTTAAGGCCAGGGCTTACAAACTAAATGATAAAGTTAAATAACCGCTCGCTAAGGGCACCTCCTGTGGAGTTCGGACCTCGGCTTAGGGTATCGTTGAGGGGAGGGCAGCTAGGGATAGGCTTTGTCGTAATATTATTATCAGGAAAATTTAAAGCTGCTGGCTCTGCAGCTTGCGCAGCGGGTCGGACGGTGCATCGACGCACAAACGATAACGAGATCCTGAAATTCGCAAAAAAACGTTCTGAATTTCCGGAAGTCACAGAAAAAAAGTTGTTCAGTTTCATGGTCTGAGATACCACACGAGAATCTTGCGTTCATTATGTTACACCCTGTATAATATCGTATAATTTTTTTTTATCCTCGTTGTATATAACTCATTTGTAAATGTGTTGAAATTATTTCATAAGTTTTTTAATTAGACTGTACTGTCCCACTGCTGGGCTAAGGCCAATTGCATTATGCGAAATAAATATACATGTATTTACACAGAACTAAACGAATTTATTTTTCCACAGGTAACCCTCCTCATCGACCACCTATGGTCGAACGAGCCTGGTCTGACAGACGAATTAGCGACCACACTCAACGAGCTCACTTCGTTGCACAGAGCTGAACATAGCCGAGTCGCTTTGAGAGCGAGACAGGTAACTATAATTCTCCTTTTTTTTTCCATCCGTGCCTCGGAAAGCACGTTAAGCCGTTGCTCCCGGCTGTCATTTGTAGATCATTGACAGTCATGACAAGTAGTCAGTGGCCCGAAAGTCTGACAACCAGTCTTAACAAAGGGTATCGTATTACCCAGTACTAACTGGGTTGTGGAGGTCAGATAGACAGTCGCTCCATGTAAAATACTGGCATTCAGCTGCAGCCGGTTAGGCTGGAAGCCGACCCCAATATTCTTAGGAAAAGGCTAAGCAGATGATGATGAGCACATTTTAATTCCATATTTCCTCATCAGGTTCTCATCGCAGCCCACCAACCAGCCTACGAACTCCGCCACAACCAGATGGAGTCCATATTCCTGTCAGCAGTAGACATGTATGGCCATGACTTCCATCCAGAGAACTTGCAGAAGCTGATCCTGTCGGAGACCTCCATCTTCGATATATTGCACGACTTCTTCTATCATACTAATGCTGCGGTAAGTTTACTTTTAAGTAGCTTAATCGGGCTTTAATCTTTTGACCGCCATAGTCACATATACGTGACAAGCAAGCACGTGCCCTGTACGCCAAACGACACAAATGAAGGGTGTAATAAGGCCCTTAACGAAGCCGAAAGGCACTTGTTCTACCCGTCAATGCGATCATTTCTTTGTTCTAGACCATACCGGGGAACCTTCTAGTTACGGAGATATTGGGGGTCAAAGTTTTCCAACATTTTCACAATTTTTGAACTACAAGTTTTTAATGTTATAACTTTAAATACCTCCACGGCTGCCGTACTATGCAATGCATCCATCAGCACTAAAAAGTCGTTTTCAATTAATAATTTTTGCGTAAAGTTACTTAGTTTGATGTACAGAATGCTTGGTAGACGGCTTCGTGAAAGGTCCGTTTACACCCTGTATGTTACAAAATGGTAGGTGAAATTGTGGCTTGGCGTGGAGGGCACGCGCGTGCCTTTACGCTCTGGTGGTCAAAAGGTTAACTTTCCCCCTCTGGAACATAGGCCGCAATCCACCACAACCTGGACATGTCATTTTATTTTTTGTCAAGAAACTGACTACCTCGTTGATCTAGTGGTCGCAAGCGAGACTGCTGAGCGTGAGGTCCTGGGTTCGACTCCCAGGTCGGGCAAAGTGTTATTGTGTTGTTCCATCAGGAATTTCTCAGTAGCAGCCACGGAGTCTTGATTTGTGCTTGGATGATGGCAATAGGGTTGCCCCCCTATTACATGGGACTTAAACATAACTGGCGAAATGTAGGTGTACTACTTACACTTTGACAATTGATAACGAAAATGAAACTGTTTTTGAGTGGGAATTACTTTTATTGCGATAAGTAGATAAGCGTTGCAATATACAAGTGTTTCATTATTTTAGTAATTTTCTATAGAAATTGTGTTAAACTATGTAAAAGACACAAAAACACAGAATAG
The DNA here is from genome assembly GCA_905163415.1 of Noctua fimbriata. Classification (NCBI taxonomy): domain Eukaryota; kingdom Metazoa; phylum Arthropoda; class Insecta; order Lepidoptera; family Noctuidae; genus Noctua; species Noctua fimbriata. The sequence goes on from LR990951.1 coordinate 2,984,727, forward strand.
TAGTCAAATGCCAATTAGCCACACTCGACTCTGTTGAGCGCATAGCCAAGAGGCTCATTGGTGACGATAAGCTGGTGAGTACCAAGCTTCATAGCCTGGCCAACCGCCCCAAAGTTGCATGTTTGTCGGTCTTTTAGAGACTGTACTTCGGTGAGTGTGTCGAAGAGCTCACCGAGCTCATTCCACGTCTCCCTTCTTCCATCTGGAGTCCAGACGCACTGCAGGCTATCACCCATACCTTGTCGATGTTCCACACATTCGCACGAAGCGCTTTGCTACATCGTTTATTTTGCGCACAGCCAAGGAGCGGAATTCCCTGCCTGCGTCGGTGTTCCCAAGTCAATTTGACCCCAATCTATTTGAGTTGCGAGTTAATAGGCTTCTTTTGGGTTAGCTCGTTCCATCGTCGACCTCATCTCTGTCCCCAGGACTAGATTGAGGTCAAGAAGGCCCATTCAATTTAAAAAAAGTAGTGTAGTGGAATATTTAATACTGGTGTTGCCAAAGGCGTGCAATATCATAATGATTTCTTGAAATATTTATGATCTCAACAGTGTAAACATTGAGTATGACGATTGCAAAATCTGAAACAAACCATATTTCTATTAGTGTGAGTAAAAACGCCATAGTGAAATTTGAATATGTAAAAGTACGGCCAATCAAACGCGTCTAAATCCTAATCCTAACTAATATTATAAATGCGAAAGTAAGTTTGTTTGTTTGTTACCTTTTAAAGCCTAAACCACTGAACCGGTCAGTCTGAAACTTTGCATATACGTTGTCAGGTGTAGAGAAACGGACATAGGGTACCTTTCATCCCTAAAAAAAGTACTGTTCCCGAGGAAAACAACAATAAAATTCTTATGATAATAGATTGTCAAACTCTAAATTAACGCGAGCGAAGCTTCGGGCAATAGCTAGTATTAAATATCCAAGAAAAACTCACCGAAGTAAACAGCTCCATGTCAAACGCCAACATATTGAAGGCTGTGATGACGATGGGAGCCTGTGCTCGCGCCACCATGAAGACCATCATTCTCCTCACTCTCTGCTCATCCACTTGCTCCCAGCCGCTGCTATAAAAGCGCACCGCCGTCTCCACCGACTGACAACCAAGTTTCAAAGTCAAAGTTTCAACTTTTTGACAAGGTTTTTTTTAAATACATGTTTATAATGTAAGATTTACTATAAACACCTCCACGACCCCCGTACTATTCAATGCATCCATCAGCACAATGTTTTGAGTGCGTTACATTGAGTCCTACTGTAATACGCGATTTTTCACCCCAAAAAAAAAAAGTCGTTTCCCAGCTATATTTTGTGCGTATAGTTACTTAGTTTGATGTACAGAATGCTTGGTTGACGGCTTCGTGAAGGGTCCGATTTCATCCTCGCATTTTCGTAACAAAAATTGAATTTTCTATAGGAACTGACAAGATCACCTGATCAACATATATGGTAAAACTAAAAAAAAGTTATGAATTTCCAAAAGTCATACGAGACGTCCTGCGTTTATTCTGTTACACCCTGTATATTCTTGATAGCTTACCATCAGGGATGTTATGGAGCTCCGTAACCGTAACCGAAACTATCGGATATCCGAAATAAAAATATATCCGTAACCGTATCCGTTTCACAAGTTTCGGATATTTTTGTATAAGGGCGGTGTCTAAATAAAACGACATGTTTCGACAGGTTTTTGTTTCACCGCTCGCGTGCCATGTGAATCTTGTTTGTTTCTTATTTCTAGTCATAACATAACCTCTTTCATAACTAGTTAGTTTTTTATTTAAGAGTTGATACTTAATTTAAGAAAGTTTTGTGTTAAGTATTAAATTGATTTCTATAGACAAAATGCAACCAAATTCGAGTTTAATTTGGACATTTTTTGCCAGTTTGAAGTAAAATTATTCCGTAACCGTAACCGAAACTATCGGATATCCGAAATAAACATATATCCGTAACCGTAACCGTATTCGTTTCACAAGTTTCGGATAGTTACTTACCTATATGACTGATTATAATACCAAATGATAACCTAGACCAGATAAAACCAAATTATTACATACTATTTGTGTTTATAATTTACTCCAATCTAATATCCGTAACCGGAACGATCCGAAACTAACGGATAATCCGAAATAATTACATATCCGTAACCGAAACCGATATAATTTTATTCCTATATCCATATCCGTATCCAGATCCGAAATATCATATCCATAACATCTCTGCTTACCATAGCTTTCAGTTTTGCTGCATAACGGCAAGGCAGATAGATATGTATGACGGCCCCAGTTACGAATATCATGTAGCGTAGATCAAAACCGTAGCCCTGAAATAAAATGATAGATATAGTGAAAGCTAGAAAATAAAATTAGAATTTTGAGAAAGAGCTCGTGGCTAAATAATAACAGCCGCGCTTGCCCAGGTTGGTCCGTTAATGGATGACCACCCATTCCATACCGAGTTTCCTCCGTGCCTCGGAAAGCACGTTAAGCCGTTGGTCCCGGCTGTCATTTGTAGATCTTTAACAGTCATTGCAAGTCTCAGAACCAGTCTTACCAAGGGATAGTATTACCTAGTACTAACGGGTTGTGGAGGTCAGATAGGCAGTCGCTCCATGTACAATACTAGTGTTTAGCTGCATTCGGTTAGACTGGAAGCCGACCCCAACATAGTTGAGAAAAGGCTAGGCAGATGATGCTGACTCTTACCTCAGTAATATGATACAAGCAAGTACATATCTGTATCATGGTTGCAATGAATATTATACCCAACCATATATTGAAAGTGTCTTGAATTAAATCAACATATCTGCAAAAAAAAGAAATATTCATTAGAACTACAGTCCTTCTACGATTATTTTCTGATATTCGGATTGAAGTGTCCAAAAGTGAGTGGGCAAAATTGGTCCATTCGTTTGGGAGCAACGATGCCACAGATCCACAGATAGAACATGAGGTGATGATCTTCAAACGCTTCAACAGATCTTCATTAATTATAGCTAAGAACAGTCTCGATCATGTCACTTTTCAAACAGAAAAACCGCATCAAAATCAGCCCACTCGTTTGGGAGCTAAGACGTCACAGACACACATACAAACACAAATCAAACTTAACAAACACCCCTCTTTTTGGTCGGGGTTTAAAAAGGACAAAACATACAAAACATCACGCTTGTAATCCCCGAAGGGTTAGGCATAGGTGTACCTAATAGTACACCCACATTTCGCCAGTTATGTTTAAGTCCCATGTCATAGGGGGCGAGCCTATTGGCATCAACCGGGCACAAATCCAGACTCCGTGGCTGCTACTGAGCAATTTCTTATTGAAAAACCCAATGACACTCTGCCCAACTCGGGAATCGAACCCAGTACCTCATGCTCAGCAGTTGCGCTTGCGACCACTAGCCCAACGAGGTAGTTTACAAAGGACTAAACAAGCAGTATGACTTACCTAAATACATATACATATATTTAGATAAGATATGCTTTAGGTTATGCCCCACCTCCTCCTTTCTTGCACAACCACCTGCAACTTAAAGGATTTAAACGAAGCCAACGACAGCTGTGCAGGTGGCAATATACTGGTCGGCTATCATTTGAGTCTATCGACACGCAAAGAATAAGTTCTTACCTAAACAGCCGACACTGCTCCTTAATAACAGCAATGACCCTCCCACAAACCTCTTCCGGAGGAGCTTGCATAGACTCCTCCAAAGCTTTGCAGTACAGGTCCATCTTCAGACAAGCGTGGTTGATCGCCAACCCGAAGAAACCATCGTAACCGATGAAGTTGACCACGTAGAGAACTGCGCAGTAGAATTGGTAGAGGAACATGATCTGGAATGGTGATACGAGGGTTTGTTTGACGGGCTAGTGGCTAATATTAAAATAATTTTGTACTAAGTTTTGGACTTCAATATTTAAAAATGTTCACATTGGAGTAACTTGTAGATTATAGACCCTAACCGCCCAGCTTGTATAAGCATGTGCTCGTCAAAACACATCGTTTGAGCCCAAACACAAGGTAGGTACTATACACCGTTAAGGAGTTCTTCTGGTGGGTTGGGTATGATGCATGATCCTGGTGATACTTGCGCATCATATCAAGGTTATTGTCCTTTTACAATATCATTGACAAATGACAGGATTTCAAATCGACCAGACCTGTGTCGGGTCGACTTCCAGTCTTACTGATTACCAGAACTAATGAGTTGGTTAAGCAAAGACTGAAGTCATACAAATGAGTATCCAAAAAGTACCTCAAAATACGGCGTAGCAAATCTCGCTTCTGGCTCCGAATTAGGCTTCATCAAATCATGTATCATAAATTTCTCTGGCTCCGACAAAAATAAGAAATTATAAACATTCAACACTATAGCCATTACTGGAAATGTCATGACGCAAACCGAGACGGTGATCACCCAGCATCTTTCGCTGTAAATCTGGCTGTTTTTGATCGAAGCGCGCGCTATATCTTTGTAAGTTTCGGAAAAATCGTTGAGGAGGAAGTGGTCGCGGTCGATTTCGTCTAGGATCTGTTTCGCTTGGATTCGCTTGTGGAACATCAAGATCATCTGGAATAGAACGATGGTATAAAATAGGTAGATACAGTTGAACCAGATAAAGTATGCGCTTCGTTTATATTCGTATTTCCGAATTGACACGAACGTTGCGCTTCAAAGTACGTCGCCTTACAGATGCAAGATTTTTTGCCATCGATCCTTTGACAAGCATGGCTTTCTGTATTGAATGGGTGCAATTTCGAAAATTGTACCCCCAGTAAAATAGTGCAGTTAAGCGCGTACCGTGAAACGCGCACTACAACATTAGTTTTAGTATATGCGAAACCTGAAACACGTGTCTAGTATTTTTATGTCACATCGTCGTGAAAAATCACAAAGTTATAAGCTTATCTGTTACCTGGTTGTCCGCATAAAAACGTGGTCACCACGCAGTGCGTCGCGCGCGCGCCTCCAGTGCCGCCTTGAGCTTATTGATAATAATAATTTGGCAGTAGGTACCTAAATTATTGCGATAGGTACTTAATATCGCTAGTTGCCAACTTGTAACTTTATTTAAATATTTTTAGGACAAAATATAACATGGTTTAAAAATTATTCGAATCGATTCAGTTACTTATTCTGAGCAAACTATATTCAGGTTTCGCATATACTAAAAATAATTGTGGTTGTTTACGCAAATGGTGTACATAGTTTTGATGACGCAAAGATGACTAATCTATATACAAGGTGTAAGCGGACCCTTCACGAAGCCGCCAACCAAACATTCTGTACATAAACTAAGTAAGTCTACACAAAAATAATTGCTGGGAAACGACTTTTTTGTGATAAAAAATCACGTTTCACGGTAAAACTCAATGTAACGCACTCAAAACATTGTGCTGATAGATGCGTTGAATAGGACGGGGGTCGTGGTGGTATTTAAAGTTGTAACCTTAAAAACCAGTATTTAAAAAAAAAACACACTTGTGAATAAGTTGAAACTTTGACCTCCTATATCTCCGTATATAGAAGAGTAATAGAAGGTTCTCAGGTATGGTGTAGAACAAAAAATGATCGCAATGACGGGGAGAACTAGTGCCTTTCAGCTTCGTTAAGGGTATATATACAACTTGTATAGCGTTCCTAATGCTGGAACACAGGCCCCCTCTCTTTGAGAGGTCCACCACGTGGGCTCAAAGTGAGTTGATGAACGTCACGTGTCTTCTTGGACATGCCGGTTTCCTCAAAATGTTTTACCTTAAAAAATCCACCAAGGAACGGCCCCACCACGGTGCTATGTCTGATGATGTTCACAATGTCTTTGGTCATCCAGGATTTATACATGTCAAAGAATATCATAATGGCAAGTGGTGCTATTGATGTCACTAGCAACGCTGGAAAACGAAGATATTTTGATTTGAGACATAAACGTGAAGTTGCGCACACCAGCCAAGGTCCGTTGTAATTTCAAAATAACAGCTTTTTACTGAATGCTTATGAAAGTATATTATACGATACTTATAACAAAAAAAAAATCATTTTCTTAAATTTTTGTCTTTCTGTCTGTTTGTTCCGGATAATCTCCAAAACGGCTGAACCGATTTTGACGGGTCTTTTACTGGCTGAAAGTAATGTTTTAAGGTCTAACACTGCAGTGGGCAGTCTGGTTACATGTACCGCTCAGGATTCACCTCCACGTTTGAACAGTCCTTTAAAGATTTCTAAGATTTCATCAAAAATACTTACGTATACTGGCCAGCCTGTATTTCTCTGTCCTCTTGTTCGGGTATATCATACCGACACACAAGGCAAACGTTATCATCCTATATGTGTCGCTGAATGGCTTGAATTCTAGCTCTTTTTCCATTTTACTGGGTTCTATAAAAATATAAAGATTTCTTCATCCAGGCCATCTTGCATCTACCATCTAGGTGCTATAATACAAGGTGTAAAAAGACCCTTCACGAAGCCGTCAACCAAGCATTCTGTACATCAAACTAAGTAACTCTACGCAAAAATTATTGCTGGGAAATGGCTCTTTTTTGGGTTAATTTCACGTTTTACGGTAAAACTCAAAGTAACGCACTCAAAACATTGTGCTGATAGATGTATTGTATAGTAAACGAGTCATGCAAGTATTTAAAGTAAAGTCCTTAAAAACAAAAAAAAAATTACTTGTGAAAAAGTTGGAACTTTGACCCGAAATTTTTCCGTAACTAGAAGGTTCCCAGGTATGGTCTAGAACAAAAAAAAATATCACAATGACGGGGAGAACAAGTGCCTTTCGGCTTCGTTAAGCGTATTTGTACACCTTGTATAACGTTAACATTGCATACGAAAGTTAAGTCAAAGTGTGATCTGTAAATCCCGCCTTTAACATCGAATCTAAAATCACCGTAACATTAAATAAATTAATCCAACCTTTTAATTTTTTCCCAGCGAAATATTGTTCCTGGTACTGCTTTCAGTAATTGCAATAAACTGAATTCTTAAAGAAAAGTTCCTCATTAATAAAAATTAAGATATAACTAGTAAATGAGCATCGTATCAAAAGAAATGCCTGGGGCGTCATGCTTTGATTCTAGCAGTAATTGAAAAATTTAAGTCGATGATTCAATTAGTCTTTTACCTTTGTAATAGGTAGCTGTGATTTGCCTAATTGAAGGCTATTTCTTTGTGAATTAAGCTTTCTTTGAAAGGTTAACTACGTATGATTCTCAAGTAATAGTTAGAACCGCGACTTTGCTCGCCAGCTAAAACTTTTCGAAGTTACGTGGTGAGAAATACATTATTTATTATGAGCCTGATGTGTCCCACTGCAGGGCAAAGGCCTCCCTTCCCTCTTTCCATTAATCTCTTATCTCTTTCTTTGGCTATTTGGGCCCAATACTTTTGACAAGAGTCCAGCTCGTCACGCGATCTCCTTCTGGGCCTACCGCGTCGCTGGGTTCTGTTGTTTGGAACCCAATCTGTTGCCACTTTGGCCCATTTTTGATGTGACATGCGGCTGATGTGGCCTGCCCAGTTCCATTTTAATTTAGTACATTTTTCTTCTTAGCGTGTCGATGGCAATCTAAATTGTATCAGCCCAAAAACCTCGACGGCGCTTGCGACGATATTAGTAAACCGTTCAATCTTACTGATATCGTCGTAGCGATTAGGGGCCTTAAGTGCGGTAAAGCCTCCGGAATGGACGACATCTCAGTTGAGCAGATAAAACAATTTGGCCCAGTTGCTGTGTCGTGGTTGCTGCAACTATTCAATAATTGTCTGGAATCAGCTTCAATACCCCGTCTCTGGAGAAAGTCTAAGGTCATAGCAATACCCAAGCCAGGTATAGCAGCAGACGACCCAAAAATCTTCCGTCCAATCTCTCCACTGTGCCATACATACACGCTTTTCGAGAGACAGCTGCTGAACCGCCTTACGAGCGTGATTGACCCGAAATTAATCCCAGAGCAAGCTGGATTCAGACCCGTCATGTCTTGCAGTAACCAGACCCTCAAACTCGTTCAACACATTGAAGATGGTTTCGAGGAAGGAATGGTCACAGGCGCTGTGTTCGTGTACCTTTCAGCTGCCTACGATACAGTCAACCTCAAGCGGCTGTTGTGAAAGGAGACCTTGATCAGCGGATCAAAAGTTTGTTCGAATACTCCGGGAACTTCTCCACAACCGCCGTTTCCAGGTCCACCTTCTCTCAGATAAAAGTCGCTGGAGGGCACAAAAGAACGGCCTGCCCCAAGGTAGTGTCTTGGCACCGCTTCTATTTAATATATACACCAACGACCGACCATCAAGTCCGAACACGTCCCGCTTCCTCTACGCAGACGACCTTGCCCTCACCTCCCAAGCCACCACCTTTAAGGAGGTCGAGGTCCGCGTGTCAGATGCTCTTGGTGAATTAGCCACATACTACCTCGCTAATTCACTCAAACCTAATCCGAGCAAAACGCAGTCTTGCATTTTCCACCTTCGAAACAGAGAGGCGAGGCGGAGAGTTAACATCTCTTGGGATGGGGTATCTATCGAGCACAGTAACTTTCCAAAGTATCTTGGGGTTTCTCTGGACAGATCACTGACTTTCAACAAAAACTGCCATACCATCAAGCAGAAGGTGCACACTCGCAACATTCTTTTACGGCGATTAGTCTCTTCGAAGTGGGGTGCTTCGCCCCACGTCTTGCGGACTACTGCGTTGGCGCTATCTTTTTCAGCTGGTGAATTTGCATGCCCCGTGTGGAGCCGTTCAGCCCACGCAAAGTTAGTGGATACAGTTGTGAATGAAACGTGCCGGATCATCACTGGTTGCCTTAAACCGACCCCGGTACAGATGCTGTACCCACTGGCAGGAATAGCGCCACCAGAAGTTCGCAGAACAGTGGCGAGCTCTAGCGAAAGAGCCAAAATGATTTCAGACACGCGGCACCCTTTACATCTAAACACCCTCGTGTCGCAAAGCCGAAACAGCTTTCTGAAGTGTGTCGCTCCACTCACTGGCGAGCGGTCTACCGAAAGACTAAAGCTGTGGCGAGGTAGTGCATCCTTACCTAACCCATTCGTTCCACCTGCTGAAAATCTCCCACCTGGACATGAGTGGCCATGGCTGACCTGGAAGTCTTTAAATAGACTCCGGACCCAGGTTGGTCGCAGCAAGGAAAACCTGCTCAGGTGGAGATTCATTAATGACTGCCCTGGAGTGTAAATGTGGTGATGTTCTACAAACGATGGGGCACTTAATATCGTGTCCTGCGTGTCCTGTTGTTTGTTCACTACAGGAACTGATGGACGCTACCGAAAGCACATTAAAATGGTGAAATACAAGATAGCAAAAAAAAGTTAAGTCTTATAACAACAAAAAAACCATCGCTCAAAATTGAATTATATGTTTTCTTATCCTGTGAACGTTCAGATCATTTTTATCTGTTATTACTTTTTATTGCAGCTAAGTACCATATTATCTGTAAGTACAATTTTAGTACATTCGTTGCATTTGCAATGGATTGGCGAAAATTAAAAGTTTATACGGAGACGATCTCGCTTGTTATGTACAACTAGTTTAATACTCACCCATTAGAAGTTGTTATAGCGCAATAGCATGTAATCAGACAATGACAATAAAAATGTATATGGGACCACCGCGCATTTCATTTGGTAGAGGAAGCTTCCTCTTCAAAATGAAATAAGAATCACTTAAGTATGGATCGTTGTGTCTGATGCAAATAAATAAATAAATTAAGAGCGTTAACGTCTTACGGCATTTCATACAAACTTTCAAGTGATTTTTTTTCGAAACGACTGGACCGATTTTAATGAAACTATACGTACGAATAAGCAAGATACATAAGTCTAAAAATTGACAGAGAAAATTTTCTAAAAATAGTGTTACAGCTAAATTAGACCGATTTTTCCATAGAAACAGAAATTTCCAAGTATCTTTTTTTTTCAAAAAGACTATTCGAAACGTTCTCCGTCAAGTCTTTAGATTTATGTTTCCTGCTTATGCGTACGAAGTTTCATTAAAATCGGTTTAGTAATTTAAAAAAAAAATCACTTGAAAGGTTGTTTGAAATGCCGTAAGACGTTAACACTCTTAAATCGGACCAGTAATCACGGAAAAATCGAAGAAAATACATGAAAAAAAAAAATGCTGGTGGAATACAACCCCCCCCCCCCTCCTCCTCCTTTTTTAGAAATCGTTTAAAAGGTAACTTCGGTGGCTTTCGGCTTATCTCAAGACTCCGCAAACGATCAAGAATGGTTACTAAAATGAACTTTCAAGCAATTCTTCTCACAATTACTTTATTTTATTTATTGAGCAATAATAAACAACTACAACATATATATAACATTAGTTTTAGTATATGCGAAACCTGAAACACGTGTCTAGTATTGTTATGTAAAGAATCTATGTACAAAATTTTAAAACTATATCATGAAAAATCACAAAGTTATAAGCTTGTTCTGTTACCTGGTTGCCCGCACAAAAACGTGGTCACCGCCGAGCGCGCACCTCCAGCGTCGTCTTGAGCTCATTAATATTAATAATTTGGCAGTAGGTACCTAAATGATTGCGATAGGTACTTAGTGTCGCTCTGTGTCCAACTTGTAGCCTTATTTAAATATATTTGGGACAAAATATAACATGGTTTAAAAATGATTGGAATCGATTCAGTTACTTATTCTGAACAAACTATACTCAGGTTTCGCATATACTAAAAATAATGTTGTATAACACACAAGATTAGTTTTACCTTTTTTAATTAAATTACCTTTCTTTCCATAGGTATGCAACGCCGCTCTAGAAGTATACGTTCGACGGGCTTACACGTCTTACGACATCACGTGCCTGCAGCATCTGGCGCTGTCAGGCGAGCTGGGCGTCGTTCACTTCCAGTTCATATTGCCCACTGGACATCCTAACAGGTACCACTTTTCATGCCCTCATCATTAGAAACCCTCTCAAGATTTTTTGGGATCCCTGAATCTGATCAGCATAGCTATTCACAGACGCTTTTTTCGGATCTGAAATCATCAAAAGACCGCTCTGGGCGGAGCGGAAGGGAGCGTCAGACTTGTACTAACTAAAACCCATCCATGTTCCTTCTTTGCCCTTTGTGTTCCAGGACCGCGGTATCTCTTTTGAGCAGCCCTGGATTCACTAAAGCTTCGATTCGATTTCGATTCGACAAGTCGTGTGTCGTATCTTTTTTTGGCATCACGAAAGCGAGCGAGATAGACATACGATTTTCCGAATCGAAGCGTTTGTGTGTGCAGGAACGCTTACAGATGAGATCCATATAAGACTATTCTGTAATCCATCTGCGAGATTCTCTCAAAAACAGCTGTAAATTAACATTGTATAAAACACTTAACATAATTCTGTAACTCAGGCCCATTTGTGCTGCTGCGGGACTGTTCGTAAGAGATACCGCGGCCCTGGCACACAAAGGGCAAAGAAGGAACATGGATGGGTTTTAGTCAGTACAAGTCTGACAGTCCCTTCCGCTCCGCCCAGAGCGGGGGGGGGGAGGTCATTTGATGATTTCCCATCATAAAAAAAAGGCCCATTTGTGCTGCAAATCGTACTACACTTACCACATTCGTAATACATTACGTACGGTAATTTAAAACGTCGTTCTAGTTCTGTTTATTTATCTTTTGAAGTTGAAAGTGACATTTTTTTTGGTTCAGCTCTCATAAATAGTGGAGTTAAGGGACCGAAATATCTGTGTATCTATTTAATAATAAAAATCATTTGCCACATGTATGACTGAGCATCACTTGAGGACAGCTAGACTGATTTGGCAGTTTAGTTTTTTGACTTTATTGTCTAATTATTGTATGAAACAAAATTTTGATATTTCATTAGAAAATTGCACCCGTGCGAAGCTCGTTATAAACACCACTTTAATGAGTCCTCCGACTTGCCCCATCAAAGGCACATTAAGTGTCCGCAAAGTCCTAACAATATCCCACAGGTTATTTGCTTTAAAATAACTATAATCCACGTAGGTATTACGATACTAATTGAACCAATACGTGATCAACCTTCAGAATATTCCATTTAAATTGATACCTTCGCGAGGACTCATTAGAGCGGTCGGTCTATAGTTAAATATAGATATATTTTATACTTACTTACCTCGTTTAATTTATTGCGGATTCCTTCAAACTATCATTCAAATTTTTCGTCTTCTTCCACAGAATCCCAATCAGCCAATCAGAAATCGAGATGGCATCCGGCACAGACGCTGAGGGCATTCCCGCTGAGCTGTGCACAGCGGCTATGAGGAAGTGCCACCACCGCACAGGAGCGCTCGCCTCGTTCGAGTCCTTCGACCAGTTTGTGCAGTACTCTGATGAGCTGCTCGACCTGGTGCATGACTTCGCCAGTTCGGCTACTGTTAGGAGAGAGGTGAGTGGATCAAATGGTTAAAAATAACCCCAAAGTGGGGTAAAAAATGACCACGGTGGGACTTGGGGCACCCCGACTCGGACAGGTTAAGTTCGAAGGGGATGGTGGGGTCTAACTAACATCACGCCATCCCCTTCGTGTTAGGTTACTAAAAACCCTGCAAACAGATGTGGAGCCCTGCACAGCGGGGTCACGTCGACAACGCCTTCTTACAAACCAAATATGAGTCAAATTTACCCCTGAAAAAGGGCTGAATAGACTTGACATCGCCCTAAAATAGGGTTAATATCGAAAAGGTAGACTGAAATTACCTCGAGCTGACTTTAAATGTGGGCCAAAATGACCCTAGCTGGGAGTCAAAATATTTTACTCTGGGCAATTGAGCCCTATATTGTGTTAAAAAAAACACCATAGAAGACCTGAACCAGGACCTCATGCTCAGCAATCGCTGCTGCGACCACTGGACCAACGAGGCAGTTGACCTATGTTTAAACCTCATATATCTGCCTATCCTTTTCTCAACTATATTGGGGTCAGCTTCCAGTCTAACTGGATGCAGCTGAATACCAGTATTCTACATGGAGCGACTGCCTATCTGAACTCCTCAACCCAGTTAGTACTGGGTAATATGATACCCCTTGGTAAGACTGGTTTTCAGACTTTTTGGACATGACAGCCGGGACCAAAGGCTTAACGTGCTTTCCGAAGCACGGAGGAAACTCGGTATGTAATGGGTGGTCACCCATCCACGGACCTAGGCAAGCACAGCTTAACCTAAAGATGGACCCGAGCATCTGTAATTATTTAGCCACGAGCTCCTCTTTGTTTAAACCTCATAATATGGACGTAAACCTAATGTTTTGTTGCAGGACCTAGCAGCGTTGCAGGAAGGCAGCGAGAGTCGAGACAGTACCAGCATTAATGTTGGCATGGACTTCAAGCCTTCTGATATTGATATTGAGGTGAATTACTGTTCTGTTGTAAGATTATCACTAAAAATTTCTAATGGCACCTTCAAATTAGAGGCGTGAAGAAGCGCTGCCGTGGCGCCATCTCGTAACACGCGCACGTCAATACTCAATTTTTTATTGCATTCCATAATGTAGGCTTAGATGGTGGACGTTTTTCCAAAAGAAAAATATTCGTTGATACTGTAGATTTGCTTATTAATAGCTTTTTTTAATTTGTTCGTGTTTGTGCGTACTTATTAATAGTTTTTTTTAATTTGTTCGTGTTTGTTCGTGCTTATTATTAGCTTTTTTAATTTGTTTCAACGTCAATTTTGCATAGTGAAGTCATCATCATCATTCTCCTGTCCTTCTCCCAATTTGCTTCCCTTTACTTCCAGTTCTTGTAATATTACATTTTTATACTTTTCCCACAGGCCCCACTAGAACCCATCCATATCCTAATGATCGGAGTGCGAGACACCGGCGAGAGTGACGACAGCACTATCTCTCGTCGCTTCGGCAACTTCTGTCGCGCTCACAGACACGAGCTGCACCAGAAGAGAATCAGGAGGATCACCTTTATGTTGCTTATCAAGTGAGTAAGGGCTTCCAGCCCCCGTAGCATGACCACCGTAGACAAGGATTTCTTTGACGGAAGAATCGACAAAATGACAGATTGTGTCGACACAATGACAGATTTCTTTGCACTATCTGTCTATGGTGGTCATGCTACGGGGGCTGGTGTTCGAGTTTTGCCATATTATGTGGAAGGACTATAGCGTAGAAAAAATATTGTTAGAAATCGGCATGTTTTAGAACCAAATCAAGGATTTCTTTGACGGAAGAATCGACAAAATGACATTGTGTCGACACAATGACAGATTTCTTTGCACTATCTGTCTATGGTGGTCATGCTACGGGGGCTGGTGTTTGAGTTTTGCCATATTATGTGGAAGGGCTATAGCGTAGAAAAAATATTGTTAGAAATCGGCATGTTTTAGAACCAAATAATATTTTTTTTTTTAAGGTGGCCGTGAAATTCAAATTTTGTCATGTTTTTTTTTGCAATTTGTTGATCAGTGTCAGCTTGTATGATGATTAAAATATGATTTGCGACCGTAACAAATATGGCGTTACTGATTTATAATCATCCATACAATCCTCTAAGTTCCTTTAAAAAACGTAAGAAAAATTGATTTTCGTGAGCTATCCTGGTGCTGGTCCTGTAAATCAAATCAAATTCGTGGTTCAATAATAATAATAAGAAATTCATTTATTTCAGCTAAATAACACCCATTGCCACACATAAATTAATAGAAATCTGAAGACATGGAAAAATAATATCCGATAAAATAATATAGAATCAAAATAAAACCAAATACAATACAATCAAACTAAGTTAAATTGAATAAATTAAAACCAAATAAAACAAATCAAATTAAATCAAATCAAAATAAATCAATCAAAATCAATGAAAAGCTCAGAAAATCAGATTTTTTATATCATAAAAAGTTGGTGAAACTTATGGTTTCTGCGATCTATGTTATAAATGACTAGCTGCGCCCGCGGTTTCAGCCGCCGCTTCTGACTTGTATTTTTTTGCTCGGCTCCTGCTTGGTCATAGCGTGATGTTATATAGCCTATAGCCCTTCCTCGATAATTGGACTATCCAACACTAAAATAATTTTTCAATTCGAACCAGTAGTAGTTCCTGAGATAAGCGCGTTCAACCAAACAAACAAACTCTCATCTTTATAATATTAGTATAGAAGTATATAAGGTCTAACTATTCATACACGAAATATTTTAAGAGAATCATCGAACGGCTATAACGAAGCCATTTCAAGGGATTTTTTTTATCCGAGTATATTTTTTTATAAAAAATAAATAATTTAAAATTACTTGACCCACAAAATAAATACTGGCTCTTTATTTTTAAACATCCATACGCTAGTTTACTACGTCGTATTTACCCACTATCATAGTTAGAATATGGGAGTAAAGGTTTTATGCAAAAAGTCTCAAAAAATTTTAGAATTATAATAAATTTGTAAAAAAAAAAAAACACTCAGATAATATTTTTTTTCGTTCCTACGGCTTAAAATATTTCGTGTATGAATATATAGACCTTATAGATTAAAATAAGTTTTGGTTATTCGAATCGAATCGCAAAATATGCTCTGGATTTTATGTTTATCGTCGTTATTACTTTCTCTACCTTACTCAATAATCTAAAACTAAACCAACTTTCTTTTTGCAGGCGCCAATTCCCCAAATTCTTCACATTCCGTGCCCGCAACGACTTCACCGAAGACACTATCTACCGGCATCTGGAGCCAGCGTCGGCGTTCCAGCTGGAGCTGTACCGCATGAGGAGTTACGAGCTCGAGGCGCTGCCCACTAGCAACCAGAAGATGCACTTGTATCTGGGCAAGGCTAAGGTGAGTGAGAGGGAGACGATAGGACACTGTATTCTCTCATAGGTAGGCCGGTGACCTTGTAAAAGACTCTGAAAAATGTGGGAGAGAGACGAAAGATAGGGATTCTTCAAGGTGAGAAAGACACAAAGTACACGCTTCCGATCTGGCGCTGGCGTAGTAGTAGGAAAGTGCGTCACAGTAAGAGATAGACAAGGAATAGAACTTGTGAAAAAATTGAAACTTTGACCTCCAATATAACGTAACTAGAAGGTTCCCAGGTATGGTCTGGAACAAAAAAAATATCGCAATGACGGGGAGAACAAGTGCCTTTCGGCTTCGTTAAAGGTCTTTTTACACCCTTTATACGCAGCGTCAAAGCGGCGTGAACGTAGCAATAGGAAGTAGGTTATGCATTCAACGAATTTTCTCAAATTCGTCGATGTCTTTGAGTTCCCAAGTTAACTCTTACCAGCCCCCGTAGCATGAACACCGTAGACAAGGATTTCTTTGACGGAAGAATCGACAAAATGACAGATTGTGTCGACACAATGACAGTTTTCTTTGCACTATCTAAGAAATCCTTGTCTACGGTGGTCATGCTACGGGGGCTGAGGAATAATAATTCGATCAATCGATTAATCACCGTGTTTTTCCATTAACAGGTGAAGAAGGGACAAGAAGTAACAGACTACAGGTTCTTCATCCGTTCCATCATCAGACACCAGGATCTCATCACCAAAGAGGCCAGTTTCGAATACCTACAAAATGAGGGAGAGAGGTAATTTATCCATCTTCTTATAAGCCACTAGCTGTTGCCGACTATAACCTTCCTCGATAAATGGGCTATCCAACACTAAAAGAATTTTTCAAATCGAACCAGTAGTTCCTGATATTAGCGCGTTCAACCAAACAAACAAACTATTCAGCTTTATAATATTAGTATACAACATTATTTTTAGTATAAACTGATAAACTGAAGTTATTGCAACAGTAAACATGGTAAATATCCCGTTTCTAGTGTAAATAATAATGTTAGTGACCATGATAGTTTAAAATCTCATGTAAACTGTTGATCAAAATAACAACAAATCTTTTACAAAGCTTTCCTCAAGGCTAAGTGGGAACCGCCTGGATAGCCTGCGAAATTCTAACTTCATCATGAAGTCATAAGTCATTTATTTCAGATGTATAGAAATTTAGTAAAAATACAATCTATACTAATATTATAAAGCTGAAGAGTTTGTTTGTTTGTTTGTTTGCTTGAACGCGCTATTCTCTGGAACTACTGGTTCGATTTGAAAAATTCTTTTAGTGTTGGATAGCCCATTTATCGAGGAAGGTTATAGGCTATAAAATTTCACGCGGACGAAGGTCGCGGGCAACAGCTAGTGTAAAATAAAAAAGTACCATAAAAACATTACAATCAAAAAACATGCCAAAGATGGAATAACAAATTCAAAACAGTAATAATCTATCATTCAATTTAAAATAATTAATAATATGTCATCTAATTTCTCTAAGCAAAAATAATAATAAAAAGGAAATGTCACAACAAGTTCTTATAAAAATGTCAGTATGTCATCTAATTTTAAAATACAATGGTAAAAAAATGGAATGTCAAAAATAAAATTGAGATGAAATAGTCAATGGGATTAAATGAACTTAGAGGGTTGTATTGATGATTTTATTGATTATCATCATTCTCTTGCCCTTATCGTTGATGGGGCTGCCACGCTACTGTAGTGCATCAGAGATGTTTGCGGCAGCCCAGGTTGATGGCTTCCATGCTATACTGCGCAAAAGAATTGGCTCCCTGATGCGGCGCGTGCGGGGCAGTCCCAACAGCCTCCTGAGGGTAGTGGCAGAACGACTGGATGCCGACTGTCCTATTATGAGGCACTGGACGAGGGTTCACATTACCTGTGAAACCTCGTCGGGTGCCCTCAGGTTTTAATTGTTGTTGTTTTTATTTATTTTTTATATTGTACTAACATAGTTTATAAGTCTGATTGTTACTAACCTAATATGGACCTACTACAGTCTGAAATAAATGATTTTTATTTATTTATTTATTTATCCCAATTCATTTGTATTCAATATGTTTTCTTTCTTTCTATTTGTGGTCAGCGCAGCATATCTTCTTCTTCCATACTTCTCTATTACTCGTCATCTCATCAGACACCTCCTTTCTTGCCATATCATTTAAATGATTATAATTCTGTAGCTATATGAGTGTTACTGGCGCGATTCATATTTTCATCAAAACACAGCTTGACACTGACCTGTAAATTGCAAAAAACTTAAGAGAATTTGAATTTCGCTAGCTGACCTGGCGCTTCGACCTTAAAGTAAATGTTCACTTCCTCAGAGTACTACTAGAAGCCATGGATGAGTTGGAGGTGGCGTTCTCGCACCCGCTCGCTAAGAGGACGGATTGCAACCACATATTCTTGAACTTCGGGCCCACTGTTATCATGGATCCCGCTAAGGTTAGAGTTATTTATTATAGTTATAAAGCTAATTTTCGCATAACACGCTCAAATTGCAGTACCTTTCTTAAGAGCGTTTATACAGAAAGTGGGCAACGTCGCAAATAGCTGTCAAATATTTCACTGTTTTGATTAATTTGGTAATATTACTGTATGGAAATAAGAAATATGGCTAACTAGTGAACTAAAATATTGATTATGAAATGCATTAATTGATATCGCAACATCAAATATTTAGTTTTAGATGTAAAAAAAGTATTTGGAAACTTTCCTTTTTACACCTAAAACGGTTACAACATCAAATTCAGTGTTATTATTGCAATTCATTATTAATATTCCAGTTCACTAGTTAGCCATTTTCTTATTTCCATACAGTAATATTGTCAAAGTTATTGAAACATTTAATTAATTTGGCGGCATATTTGACAGGTATTTGCGACGTTGCCAACTTTTTGGATCAACCCTCTAAACATTTTTTTGGTTTGCAGATTGAAGAATCAGTCTTAGGCATGGTGATGCGTTACGGCCCTCGTCTTTGGAAACTCAGAGTGTTACAGGCTGAAATTAGATTCACACTGCGAATTGGTAAGTCTCAAATGATCTCCTAGCACAGGTATTTTTCATACTTAATAGGAGGCCTCTATGTAAGATTATATATTGTAGAAGTTTGTAAACATTAAATGTCGTCGTCACCTCGAGCTGTAAACATCACGGCTCTATAGAAGCACTCTGTGGTGTAGGTAGACTTGTAATTAGGTCGCGTGATGTCACCACTGGCGCGCTTGCGATTCATTTTATGTCCGTACCAGTGACCGGATCCGACAAATTTATTATGCATCATAGTCTGGATCTCGTCAAAGTTCGAGTGAATCGGTTTCTTCTAGGCAAGCGAGCTCCACCGCAACGACTGCGAGGAGCGGCGATGGAGGCTAGGTCTCCATTTCACTGGGATTTCGATTGGTTCTGCAGATTTAAACATCTTGATTACGTCTGCCATATCTCGTTATTCCTTCCCTTTGTTTTTCCGGACAACCTTGCGCAACTCCGTGGGCATGGAGTCAAACAGAGGGTTTAGAGGTCTTAATTTCTTCACTCGTAAACGCCGAAGTACACTAACTAACGTTACTTCGTCAATCTCGGACACCTTGTTTTGGATGTACGATAACATCTCGTCTATTACAATATGGGTAGCAATAAAACGAGTGACTGTAAATTACAATTTTAAGTGTCAAAATTAATTAATTTGGGTTATATAATTACTAAGTGAGCGACTGACTGTAAGTGACGAAAAATCAACAGAATAGTATCTTACAAACATCAATTTGAGTTACTTAAAATACAATAATCTAACCTAACCTAAATTGAAGTTGCCCTCTCTGTATTTCCAGTCGCTCACTTAGTAATGTAGTCGCTCGGATAAAATTTTAATATATGAAATGGATTTATCACAATCTACTTTTTGTAAGCTCGTTCTGGATTTTATTATTAATATTCGTCGTTAGTTTAGTTAATTTTTCGCTTACTCAAATTCATACCGCTCAAGTTATTAATACAGTATGTCATCATCAGTCGCAAAGCTTTTTTTTAATCGCTCGTTTTATAATTCCCCTTACAATATTACACTTGCTACACTTTACCACGTTCGTCATTTTTATAAAATTAGCGCTATCGATATGTTCGATGACCTACAGATTTTAATTAATTTTGTTCTCTTCAGTATAATCTATTTTTTAATTTTATGTATGATTTTTACAATTTGACGTTTTAATTTGTTATGATTTTTTTTTTTTTTTTTTTTAATTTCATGTGTTTAATTTGACATGTTCCTATCTTAATTTGTTATGTTTGACTTTATCTTTTTATCTTTTGAGTGTTAAATGTAATTTTAATTTCTATATAATTTGAAGTTGACATTTCTCTTAATTTGTGCCCTTTTGGTTTTTTTCTTTTCTTTTTTCTTTTTTATTTATTGTGCTAGAGGGAAAATAATAATAATTAGTAATAATGTTAATTTTATCGAACAGTCAATTTCTGTGTGATTATCGTATGCCCTACGGGCGGGACATAGCTGATCAAAATTTTCAACTGTTTAAGAACTGTACCTACCTATGATCCACAATAAAATATTTTGAATTTGATATGCGTGACCGTCTCGGATGGTTGCGCGGGCGCGACTCGACCTATGTATTACACATTCAGACCCGTAGTCTTATCTTATAAGCCCCCCATTCTGAATTGTTTTCTCTGTTTTTTTCTTTGTAAGTTGTTAAAGTATGTCTCTTAATAGGGTAGTTGACAAACCATTAAATTGACATACTTTTTAAGAGCTGTCAAAACGTGATTCCCCCTTATATTTTGAATGGAAATAGCACGCTATGACGTCACTATTTAATCAACTCAAAGACTCAACTATTTATTGATTTCAAAGCAACTAAAAATCGAATTTTGCAATTAATTGAAAATTAATCGGGTTTACAGGACTAAAATGAAGTCATTTTTTAGAGAAGTTGTGTCTTGGAATTATTGTTTAATGGTGTCAACTACCCAATTCAGCGTGCCTCTTGGCAAAGGCCTCCTCTATCTGTTTCCATTGTATTCTATCCCGAGCCACTCTCTTCCAGTTAGGGCCCGCAGTAAGTCTTAACTCGTCCTCCCATCTCCTTTTTTGTTTACCCTTGCTTCGTTTACCATTTCTAGGATACCAATCTGTTACTATTTTGCTCCACTTTTCCTGTTTTGTTCTAATCATGTGACCTTTCCACCGCCACTTTTGCTGGTCAATTCTGGTCAAGATGTCTGTCACTCAGACCCCTATTACCCAGTACTAACTGGGTTGTGGAAGTCAGATAGCCAGTCGCTCCATGTAAAATACTGGTATTCAGCTAGAAGCAAACCCCAATATACAACATAATTTTTAGTATATTCGAAACCTGAATATAGTTTGTTCAGAATAAGTAACTGAATCGATTCCAATAATTTTTAAACCATGTTATATTTTTTCCCAAAAATATTTAAAAAGTTAAAAGTTGGATACCGAGCGACTTTGAGTACCTATCGCAATAATTTAGGTACCTAGTGCCAAATTATTATTTTCAATGAGCTCAAGACGAAGCTGGAGGCGCGCGCTGCGTGGTGACCGCGTTTTTGTGCGGACAACTAGGTAACAGAACAAGCTTATAACTTTTTGATTTTTCATGATATAGTTTTGAAATTTTGTACATAGATTCTTTACATAAAAATACTAGACATGTGTATCAGGTTTCGCATATACTAAAACTAATGTTGTAGTTGGGAAAAGGCTAGGCAGATGATGATCTTTAGAAATGCCCTCTATTGCCCGTACTGGGAACCTGTTTCTTTTACAAAAGCATCCATAGACAAAGGAACAGCCTGTTTTCACTGAAAACGTTATCTTACTGGCCCAGGACCCGGCGCGCCCACAAAGAACGTGCGACTGTGCCTGTCCAACGGATCCGGCTACTCGTTGGATGTCTACACTTACGAAGAGATCTCGGACCCCAAGATTGGTGTGGTGAGTTATTGATTTTTTTTTTCAGTACAAACTAAATTCAAACACTGTTTTAAGCTTTCACGGTTTACAATTTAACTTATACTGTCACTTACGGGATATCTTCCGTGATTGTTCATTATTTTGAGCTCCCGATATTTCGACGCTGTTGCAAGGGCCATGATCGCGGGTTGACTGGAGAATGCGGGTGGAGCAGACAAATCTGTCTACCCTCTTTCTTTGTCTTTTGCTACGCGCACTACTGGAACTCGACACTAAGCCACGGCAAAACAAACTCACAGTATCACCAGGTTTTGTGTAGCAGCCGGCATCGTAATAAGGACTACACAAAACCTGGTGATGAATGAACAATCACGAAAGATATCCCTTAAGTGACAGACAGTATAAGTTTATGAGTGAAACGGACTGAACTC
The DNA here is from genome assembly GCA_905163415.1 of Noctua fimbriata. Taxonomy (NCBI): domain Eukaryota; kingdom Metazoa; phylum Arthropoda; class Insecta; order Lepidoptera; family Noctuidae; genus Noctua; species Noctua fimbriata. The sequence goes on from LR990951.1 coordinate 3,006,956, forward strand.
TTTTGGGAGCGCTTTTTACATCACTACTTAGTATAAAACAAAGTCGCTTTCTCTGTCCCTATGTCCCTTTGTATGCTTAAATCTTTGAAACTACGCAACGGATTGTGATGCGGTTTTTTTAATAGATAGAGTGATTCAAGAGGAAGGTTTATATGTATATATTGCACCTGTGCGAAGCCGGGGCGGGTCGCTAGTAATTAATAAACTTCAAGATATCTCAATTTTATTTACTGTTGTGTTAGTTTTATAAATGATGAAAAAAAAACATCTGAAAAATTGGAAGGAACGTGCATATTTCAACTAAATAAATAAATCATTTAATCAGGACCAAACATTTTGTAAATTGTATGCACCCACCAAACTGCGTAGCAGTTTGTCGGCGGGATTAGCGCTCAAATAATAATGACAAAAGTAAAAGTAGCAAATATTGTGGGAGCGCGAGCCCCCGCTCGTAACTGCGTAGGCGGCCTTATTATTGGCAATTCATTATGAAGATTCAGCCTAGGCTTATTGATCAAGGTCAAAAACGACTGCATCAGCAAACCAGCCATGTTGCTCAGGTCTGATAACCTCAAACAACCGTAGCAAAGATGGTGGCTTTGCTACACGACGGGTTATCCGTTGCAACTCGATGAAAGTTGTACCGTAGATGACGAAATTTCCGCCTTTTGCCGGCGCAACATGTCTTCTTAAGGCGCAAACCCACCGCGGTGCACGCTGTGCACGGGCACGCGGCGCCTTTTAGCTGCGTGGATTCATTTGTTTGACAACGTGGGTCTACGTTTCCACTGCAGTACACACCCACAACGTAGCGTGCATGGTCCACCGCGGCATAGTCGTGGGTTAATATTAGTGTGTAGCGTGTACCGTGTGCACAGCGTGCATGGCGTTGACAGCGTTGAGCTACGTGAGCGCCTTATTCGAGCAAGCCACGCATGTACTAATGACGTCATTTGATGCATAGCGTGTCCGTTGTTTGCAGTGGACAAAATCACATACATTTTCTTGCAAAGCGAAGCTTAACACACGTGCGTAGCCTATCCGTGCGCCGCAGTGGGTTTACGCCTTTATTCCATACTTCTCTATTACTCGTCATCTCAGCAGTCACCTCCTTTCTAGCTATATCATTCTTCACACAGTCCATCCATCGTTTCTTTGGTCTTCCTCTACTCGATTTCGTCCTATTTATCTTTTGATAAATCAGATTTACTAATATAACATATTTTTCACAGATAATGTTCCAATCGTTCGGGCCGCGACAGGGTCCCATGCACGGTCTACCGATCTCCACTCCGTACGTTACCAAAGATTACTTGCAGCAGAAGAGGTTCTTGGTGAGTTTTGCATTATGCTTATATTGCTTGATATTGAGGTCAAATTCGTGTGGCAATTAAAATGAGTGCACGATTGGCGCAGTGGCTGAGCGATCGGCTGCTGCGCTGCGTGTCGCGGGTTCGATCCCCGCACGGAACAAATATCTGTATAATCTACAGGTAGTTGTTCCGGGTCTGGCTGTTTGTGTATGTGAGTTTTGAATGTTTGTAAACGCACCCACGATACAGGAGAAATTCATAGTGTGGGGCAACGTTTTAAAAAAAAAAAAATGTGTGGGAATATAATTTCGATTTGATTATTCGATTGTGATTTCTACTCTAGTAGATATTTGTGTGCCAACAACGATAAAACCATAAATTAATATTAATGCTTTTTTTCGTGATTAAGATCTTATTCGCATAACTATAAAAAATGTAGCACAATTAATACATTGGAATAATATAGGTCATAAATTTGGCAGCCTCTTTTATTAAATGATTAAAACCTGCCCCCGTAGCATGACCACCGTCGACAAGGATTTCTTTAACGGAAGAATCGACAAAATGACAGATAGTGCAAAGAAATCTGTCATTGTGTCGACACAATCTGTCATTTTGTCGATTCTTCCGTCAAAGAAATCCTTGTCTACGGTGGTCATGCTACGGGGGCTGGGCGTTGGAGCTTGATTCTGAGTTAGATTCCTAGATCGAGTACAATGTGTGTCTGTGGCTATTCTTGTAGGAATTTCTCCCGGAAGGAATTTCTTACCCGGAGCCTGGATTTTTGACAGTCAGTCGGAATTTACGTTACAGGCGAAATGTACTCTTACTATACATCTCGGCCTTTCTTCTCGGCTTGATGTTGAGAGCGTTAACGTCTTACGGCATTTCATACAAACTTTCAAGTGACAGAAAACAGAAATTTCCAATTTGTTTTTTTTTTTAAGTTATTTTGAAAATTTTAAGTTAAGTTTCATTAAAATCGGTTCAGTCATTTCGAAAAAAATCACTTGTAAATTTGTATGAAATGCCGTAAGACGTTAACGCTCCTAAGACACTATGTCATCTTACTTATTGTATTTCTTTATTTACAGGCCACATCACAAGGCACGACCTACGTTTACGATATCCCCGACATGTTCCGTCAAATGATTGAGAGGAAATGGCGGGAGTGTATCGAAGATGGCAGCGTTGAAGGTAAATATAATATGCGTTTGATTTAAATCACGAATTAAAAAATCGGACATGTTTGTTAGATAATAAAGAGAGACTCAAGTTCTGTCCTGATTGAAGTCAAATATAGCAGAAAAATCAACATATAGCAAATATGGATCAGCTATCTATGTATTTATTATTATTTGTTAAATTCACTTCAAATTAGTGATTTTGAATTTAAATCACGTCATGATTAACAGACATCTATACTTCTAAACTAATATTATAAAGAGGAAAGATTTGTATATTTGTAACGAATAAACTCATTAACTACTGGACCGCTTTCAAAAATTCTTTCACTATTAGAATGCTACATTATCCCTGAGTAACATAGGCACCCGAGCGAAGGCGGGACGGGCCGCTAGTTTATGATAATTTTACAGCGAAAGCAAATACAATGACACTCACGCAACGATGTAAATACAATGTCGTAACGGTTCTCCATTGTTTCTCGTGGAAATAGTTGACAAATATGACATAGACACATTCTTTCTAGTTTTTATAGTGTAACAAGACCCTTAACGAAGCCGAAAGGCACTTGTTCTCCCCGTCATTGCGATATTTATTTTGTTCTAGACCATACTTGGGAACCTTCTAGTTACGGAGATATTGGGGGTCAAAGTTGAGACTTTTTCACAAGTTTTTTAAATACCGGTTTTTAATGTTAAAACTTTATTTTAAATACCTTCACGATCCCCGTACTATTCAATCCACCCATCAGCACAATTTTTTGAGTCCGTTACTTTGAGTCCTACCGTAAAACGTGATTTTTCACCCCAAAAAAACATCGTTTCCCAGCAATAATTTTTGCGTAGAGTTACTTAGTTTGATGTACAGAATGCTTGGTTGACGACTTCGTGAAGGGTCCATTTATACCCTGTATGTATCAAAGGTTATCTAGAGGTACTAAATCATAAATGTTCTTGTTGCAGGTCCAATGCCAGACAACGTGATGACTGTAGTCGAGTTGGTGGTGGAGCCTGATGGTGAGAGACGAATCGTCGAAGTCACCAGGCTGCACGGACAGAATAATGTAAGTTTATATACATACACTAGCTGTTGCCCACGACTTCGTTCGCAAAATCGACCAAGTTTCATACAAACTTTCAACCCTCGTTTTAACCCCTTAGGGGATGAATTTTCAAAAATCCCTTCTTAGTGAACATTTACGGCATTTAAGGAATGTTTGTGCAAAATTTCATGCTTCTAGACCTAGCGGTTTCAGCTGTGCGTTGATCGATCAGTCAGCCAGACAGTTTCTTTACTTTATTTATATATTTTTTCATTCTTGTTTTTTATCTTTTACTCTGGACGCTCTTAATGTGCACGTCTTTCTGCATCGTTCTCACATATTATGTATCATCTCAACATGAACAATGTAACCAAGATTTTGTAAGAATATTTTGATTTAAAAGAGTGTCCATGGAGTTTCATGGAAATAAAATGTATGTCAGAAGTACTGTGAGAGGAATTTATGAAAGTGTGGTTGACCTTCTTTTATTGTCACTTCTAATTTTGCTGTACTTTGTTATTTTGTATATTTTAATTTCTGTTATAATTGTCTCTTTTATTTTTATAATTTTACTGTAATTGGTTGTATACACAGCCGTTGTAATTAAATAAATAAATAAATCCGTTTCAAAACTCAACTTGTGTACTTGTGTCTTGTGTGGTCGTCTGTTATACACAAGTTGAGTTCGATTCGATTCAATTCGACCTCATATGAACCTTTAAATCTTAACTACGATATTCCTCTTTTCCAGGTCGGCATGGTAGCATGGCGTCTAACCATGTTCACGCCAGAATGCCCCGATGGCCGCGACATCATACTTATCGCTAACGACTTAACGTACTACATGGGGTCTTTCGGACCCAGCGAGGACTTGGTCTACTTCAAGGCGTCGGTGTACGCTAGAGAGCGAAAGATACCTAGAGTAAGTAATACGTTATAAGAAAACATCACGCCTGTAATCCTCGAAGGATTAGGCAGTACCTAACCCCCACCTAATAGTACACCAACATTTTGCCAGTTATTAGGGGGCGAGCCTTTTGCCATCAACCAGGCGCAAATCCAGACTCCGTGGCTGCTATCTAGAAATTTCTGATGGAAAAACCCAAAAACAATTTGCCCGACTCAGGAATCGAACCCAGGTCTTCATCCTCAGCAGTCGCGATTGCGACCACTAGACCAACGAGACAGTCACTCCAGTAAACAGTTATTTCAAGTGAAGCGTTTGATATCGACATTAACCAAGATTTACGTTCTGAAACGAAATTGTGTCACATTATGCTAACCATTGCTTATTATAACTCATACACAACACAACCTCACTACTCACACTCATACTCACTCACACACTCACTCATGACATACATACCACACGCGTGTACACGCGCGATCTGGCCCTTTTCTACATAACGCTCATTTATTTGCAGAGCTGTTTATATAATTTTAAGTCAACCTTTCATTTTTAGTCTTGCATGTCTACATTTCAATTGCATAAAAAATGATAAGTGGAAGTGCGTAGTATCCTAAGCAATTCCTTGCTTAAAAGGTGACCTCCAATAATATGTATAGAAATGCCCATTGTAATTGAAATAAACATTTTTTTTTTTGTGCTATTGTGCATTATTTATACTCCATGTTCTTTCACCCAGGTGTACATCAGCGTCAACTCCGGCGCACGCATTGGCGTCGCCGAGGAGGTGAAGTCGGAGTTCAACGTCGCCTGGCTCGACTCCGAGAGACCCGACCGCGGGTTCAAGTATCTGTATCTGACGCCAGAGTCGTATTCGAAGCTAGGTATTTGTGATAGCTTTGTTTTATTTTATTTAATACTTGCTTTATTATTTAGACTAGAAACGGGATATTTGCCATGTTTACAGTTTAGTCTTCAGTTTATCCGTGATCATGGTGCTTGCAACAGCGCCGAAATATCGGGAACTCAATAAAAACAGTAAACACGTTTCTAGTCTAAATAATAATGTTAGTGACCATGATAGTTTAAAATTTTAATACTTGCTGTTGCTCGGGAAATTGTTATAAAAATACTAACTTTTGCCCGCAACCGCACTCGCTTAATTTAGAATTTGACAATTAAAGTCTAGCGGTGTGAAATGTACTTTACGACCTATTCTCATACCTACCAAATATACATAAAATATTTCATAAAAATCGATCGAGCCGTTACGGAGGAGTGCAACCACAAACACCGTGACACGAGATTTTTGTATATAAGATTACTTCCCTTATTTTGCACGGAATCTTAATCCTTTTTCTTAAATAAACGTAGCATAAGTTACTCGCACTCACAACAGCTATCTGCCAGTAAAAGTCCCGTCAAAATCAGTCCAGCCGTTTCGGAGATTAGCTGAAACAAACAGACAGACGGACCAAAATCTAAAAAAAAACAGTTTTTTTTTGTTATTGTTATAAGTACCGTATACTTTCATTTGCATTCGCCAACAAGCTGTCATTTTGAAATTACAAACAGACACTTCAATTTTATTTATTTGGTAATAATCTAGTTCCTTCTTTCTTTCTAGGACCTATGGGATCAGTCAAGACAACGCTCATTGAGGATGAGGGCGAGTCGCGGTATAAGATCACTGATATCATTGGTAAGTACCTAACATATGTATACCCGAGCTGTGTTCCAAAATAAACACGTTGCGGAGCCCTGACACAGCCAGAAGGCGACGCGGTACACCTTACAGATAGCTGAACGAGCTGCACAGGACCAACGACCAGTGGTCCACATTGGCCCTGGATAGAAAGATTTAGAGGTCATGTGGGGAGGCCTTTGCCCAGCTGTGGGATGAAACAGGCTAACAGTAACCTAACACATACCCTCAAGTTCATCAATTCGGGTTGTACTCTGCTTGTAATAATATAATTCAATCATGATTTGAAAGACACGTGGCGCCATCTATTATACGAATGTTATTGTTGTTTTCCTCGGGAACAGTTCTTTTTTTCGGGATGAAAGGTACCCTATGTCCGTTTCTGTACACCTGACAACGTATATGCAAAATTTCAGGATGATCGGTTCAGTGGTTTAGGCGTGGTAACAAACAAAATTACTTTCACATTTATAATATTAGTGCAAATGCAAATGGAATATGCAATGCAATGCAATACAATATGCAATATACAAGAATTTGAACGAAGTAAGAACCGTCAAAGAAAGCAAAGCTAAGAATTGTAACTTCAAGCACTTACTAAACTATACAACATTAGTTTTAGTATACGCGAAACCTGATACACGTGTCTAGTATTTTTATGTAAAGAATCTCTAGTTTTTGGCAATATGTGAAGGAAAAACGTAGAAATAGGCAACATATAAAAACATACACTTATAACGGTAAGTCCGTAGATGGACAGAATGCCATTGACTCGTTTGCTGAATATTTTAGCTCAGTGTTCCATAATACCCCTCCATCATTAGATGTGAAGGCTGCTGAGGATGAGGCTAATCGTTTAGGCTGCCTTTCTACAGTGGCTATTGAACAAGTTACAGCTACAGATCTTAGGCGTGCAGTGCGCCGACTAAAAGCGTTAACAGCTTGTGGTCCCGACAACATACCGGGTTTCTTAATAAAGGATTGCTTGTCGGCTTTAGAGGAGCCTTTACTCTGTATATATAATCTTTCGCTTAAACAATGTGTATACCCTGGTAAGTGGAAATTGTCCAGAGTGACTCCAATACCTAAATGTGGGTCGTCCACAGATATAACAAACTTTAGACCTATTGCTATATTGTGTGTATTTGGGAAGATATTTGAATCTATTCTTAATAACGCCATTTGTAAACAAATCAAAGGACAATTGAGTGATTGCCAGCGTGGTTTTCGTCCAGGGCGCTCCACGGTGACTAATCATATAGAATTTGTTGATTATATAAATAGTAAAGTTAAGTCTGGTTGTCAGGTGGACGCCGCATACTTTGATTTTAAGAAAGCCTTCGATCTTGTAGATAATGATGTGCTTTTAAATAAATTTGCATTACTAGGATTCTCAACTTCTCTCTTAAAATTCATGGCCCACTACTTAAAAGATCGTAAACAGTTTGTTAAGGCAGAAGGATATAAGTCGGAAGAGTATTTTACTAGATCAGGGGTAAGTCAAGGTAGCACTATTGGTCCTACACAATTTATAATAGTTATCAATGATTTACCTACTGTTATCTCTAACGCAAAATGCCTTATGTTTGCTGATGATTTAAAATTATACCTCCCTGTAACCAACGCTAAGGATTGTGAGGCGCTACAACATGATATTGACGCTGTGGTTGAATGGAGTATAAAAAATAAATTGTCATTTAATCATTCTAAGTGTAAAACAATAACTTTTTCCCGGTCCCGTAATCCGATTAGAAATCATTATAATCTTGCTGGAGCGTCAATGGAACGTGTTATCTCGATCCGGGATTTGGGAGTAATAATGGATAGCAAATTAAATTTTCACGAGCATATTCTTAAAACTTGCAAAGACGCTAATAAATGTCTTGGTTTCATCATTAGATTATCATTTCAGTTTAAGAACACTCAAGCTATAAAACAAATATACAATGCCTATGTCCGTAGTAAATTAGAATATAATGCAATAGTTTGGAGTCCTCAAGAGTCATTGTACACTATCATGATAGAAAAAATTCAACGTAAATTCTGTAGATACCTATACAAACGTCAATATGGATATTACCCCTTTCTATATCCTTCTTTGTTCGTGTCAGGAATGGTGGGTTTAGACACACTCAAATTCAGGCGAGAATCCACACATGTAATTAATTATTATTTAATATTAGTAGGTAAGATAGATAGTCCTGTTCTACGAGAGTCAATCAATTTTTATGTTCCTGACCAGTACATGCGTGGCGTTGTAAGACGACAACATAGACTCCTCTGCTACCCCCCTGCATGGCGTGCTCCCCGAACCAACAACACTCCCACTGCTAGAGCAATTAAGTTAATAAATGATTTTCTAAAATATATTCCTGAGGCAGATTTATTTTTTGACTCTCAATGGACAATCGCTAAACATGTGCATGTTTATTTAAATATGAAGAAATAGTTGTTAATTGTAATTTTTGTTGTCTGTATAAGGTTGTTTTTTGTTTACAAATTTTATGTTACTCCGGTTGTTTATGTTTTTTCGGTGGTTGTTTTTTAAGAAGTTTTAATTAAAATGATTTATGTAATTTTGTAGTATTAGAATAGATATAAGCGATTTGGTGTAAACTGTTAGCTTATATTTGATGAATAAATGAATATGAATATGAATATGTACAAAATTTCAAAACTGTATCATGAAAAATCATAAAGTTATAAGCTTGTTCTGTTACCTAGTTGTCCGCACAAAATCGTGGTCACCACGCAGCGCGCGCCTATAGCGACGTCTTGAGCTCATTGAAAATAATAATTTGGCAGTAGGTACCTAAATTATTGCGATAGGTACTTAAAGTCGCTCGGTATCCAACTTTTAACTTTTTTAAATATTTTTGGGAAAAAATATAACATGGTTTAAAAATTATTGGAATCGATTCAGTTACTTATTCTGAACAAACTATATTCAGGTTTCGCATATACTAAAAATAATGTTGTAGAATAAAAATCGTATCTTAAGATATCACTTTTACTCAAGTAATCACTTTGACTCGTTTATACAGGGTTTAAGCCCGCCACAAAATGACAGGGTGCATTCAGCTCCTTGTTTTGAATCATATTCCACCGGAATTTTATATTATTTTTTCAATTACTTTTCCTTTATTTCAATGTAAAATTTCATTGCCTGTACGCAGCACTCCATTTATGTAAATAAAACGCCAATATCAAACAATGGATGTTGAAATAATCTAACGAACGACGCGTGAAATCAGCTGTTCACATCCTGCCTAGGTACAGAGTTCCTCGAACTCGTCGTCGCGCTTGCCGTTTGCTACGTGCGTTTTGCCACGGTAACGATACATTGCGTATGAGGAAATAAAACAAATCAAATTGATTGGATTCCCATAACATACCCGAAATAATTTCTTGTACCGGTCATCTTAGTATGATATACTGAATTCACCTCATCAGTTTGTGGAGGGCTGTCCCTTACACCTTGTACATACGGATGTTAATAGCCAAACTTAAGCATATATTTAACATGCTTTTATTAGCTCCACCAGTAGCAGCTAACTATGTAAAAAAATCTTAGAAATTAAATTTGACCCACGTCCCGGTTTCCGATTGAGCTGAAATTATGTATGCATGTTTAGTTTGAATAACAATGCATGGTTAGCTAAGTGACGGCATTCTAAATCCAATATGGCGGACTAGTTATTTTTATGCATTCCCATGATAGTTATGTGAAAATGATATGATATGAAATGAAAACCTGCTGAAAAAAACACGAAAAAAATTGACGAATTTCTATAAGCTTGTTGTCTGATCACGTTATTTCTAACCAAATAACGTGATCAGACATTCAATATGGCTGTCAATAAACGTCATATCTTAATTTATTCTTCATGTTGCATTGGACACAGCTGTTCTATTTTTGATAGCCTCGGCGTTTACCCCGTTTTTTGGCAATAAAACCATTTGCAAGTATCTAGGTCCCTTAGATTCAAAGATATTATCATTTCATTGAACATACCCTAGATCAGCCGATTAAAAAAACAAAATGGCCGCCTTTCGCGGGGTGTGGGGTTAGGAGTATCTATAAACGTTTATTTTTCGATAGAAATGAGTGAATATGGCCTTAAAGTATTGGTAACCGGTAGCCAAACACACTGTATAAGAGTTTTGTCGATATAATTCAGCACCGCACAGAGGGAACATACCACTATTTTTTAATTAGTACAAATACTTAAAGGGCTTATTAGAAAAGGTCTTGTTATTATATATGTAAAGTCTCAATAAATAATATTCATAAACAGCAAAGTTATAAGCGTTTGTTTATATCCCAAAATGTCACTCAATTTATGGAAATATAGTTTTCCGGAACCTATGAATGGCGACAGGAATGGAAAAGCACTGCGCGTAGTATTTTCTAGTGGTAATTGTTATGAATGATTGATTAAATTATGAATTTATCAGTTATGACAAATTTTCGTGGACAATTTTGGGATTTCTTTTTTTTTACTTTTGATTACACAAATATGATCAGTAGCGGGTACGGATAGAGCTCCATTTTTTTGTACTAATTAAAAAATAATGGTGTATACAGAGGTGGATGATTCCATATGGTGAAGAATGAAACACGCAGCCCAATTTTGCTCATCAATTCAGAACAGTCGGCTGAACCATGAATGCCATGTCGGCCATTTTTCTCCGCTCAATTAGTGGAAGCAGCGGTGGCCCAGTGGTAGCGGCCTTGACTTACGAGCTGTAAGTCGTGGGTTCGAACCCAGGCAGGCGCATTACTTTGTGTAATTTATTGCATCACCACTGCTCTCAAAACGGTGAAGGAAAACATCGTGAGGAAACCAGCATGTCCTAGAACCAAAAATTCGAAGACATGTGACATCTACCAAGCCGCACTAGGCCCGCGTGGTGGATTATAACCCATTCCCTCTCATAGAGAGGAGGCTTGTGTCCCAGCAGAGAGAACATTATGATTATGCTTATGCTTATAATTAGTGGAAGAATATAGTGTCTCATCAACACTCTTCTCTCTCCCCAGGCAAAGAAGACGGTCTAGGCGTGGAGTGCCTCCGCGACGCGGGTCTGATCGCCGGCGAGACCGCGCAGGCGTACGAGGATATCGTCACCATCTCCATCGTCACCTGCCGCGCCATCGGTATTGGCTCATACGTCGTCAGGTATGTGTGGTGTCATTGTCTGCGGAGCCTTTTCCCAACTAAGTTAACTTCCAGTGTAATGTAACAAAAGGGTGTAACAAGACCCTTAACGAAGCCGAAAGGCACTTGTTCTCCCCGTCATTGCGATCATTTTGTTGTTCTTGGACCGTACCTGGGAACCTTCTAGTTCCGGAGATATTGGGGGTCAAAGTTCCAACTTTTTCACAAGTTTTTTTTTTTTAATACGTTTTTTTATGGCAAAACCCCCCTTGGGGAGGCCTATGTCCAGCAGTGGACGTCTTTCGGCTGAAATGATGATGATGATGATGATGACGTTTTTTTAATGTAAGATTTTTACTTCAAACACCTCCACGACCCCCGTACTATTCAATCCATCCACCAGCACAATGCTTTGAGACATTGAGTCCTACCGTAAAACGTGATTTTTAACCCCAAAAAAAAAGCCGTATCCCAGCAATAATTTTAGCGTGAAGGTACTTAGTTTGATGTACAGAATGCTTGGTTGACGGCTTCGTGACGGGTCCGTTTACACTTTGTTGATAGATATTCCGCTGCATCCGGTTAGACTGGAAGCCGACCTCATCATAGTTGGGAAAAAGCAGATGATTTATATGTTGTGTGTGTATTTCATAGACCCGCTACATAAATCTTTATATTTCATTTTGTCCACAGATTAGGCCACAGAGTAATCCAAGTGGAGTCCTCGTACATCATCCTGACCGGTTACGCGGCCCTCAACAAGGTGCTGGGTCGCGCGGTGTACGCCAGCAACAACCAGCTGGGCGGGCAGCAGGTCATGCACCACAACGGTGTGTCGCACGCCGTAGCGCCCACGGACCTGGAGGCCGTGCGGACCGCGCTGAGGTGGCTCGCGTTTGTGCCTAAGGTAAGCCAAGCTCGAAACAGGAATTATTTTCAGGGCTCAAAATTGGGGTTGCTCTTTATATGGTGTCAAAACTGGAGAGACTTTTGATAGTGGGTAATGATAGGATCACTTTTGGTTGGGGGTAAATTTTGGTGAGACTCATAATTGGGTTCACTTTTGGTAAGGGTTTAACATTTGTTCCAAACTGGGGTCATTTTTGTTTAGGGGTCAAAATTGGGGTCACTTTTTGTAAGAGTCAAAATTGGGGTCACTTTTGATAGTGGTTCAAAATTGGAGTCACTCTTGGTAAGGGATTCAAACGAGTCATTTTTGATAATGGTGAAAATTGGGGCCATATTTGGTAAGCGTCATTTGAAGTCATTGTTTATATGGGGTCACTTTGGTAGCGGTCAAAATTGTAGCGTCCATTTTGTTGGGGCCGAAACTGGGATAATTTCGTGTCGGAGTCGATATTAGGATTATTCCATGTCTTCAGATCGTAAGTAGCCTGACCTTTTTGCGTTATTTATTTTTTTTGTTAGTGTCACGGGGGGTCAAAATTTTATTCATGGATAAAAATGGCAATTTTTTGTAAGCTATTATTCCAATGACAAATACGCATAAAGCTAACACAATCCTTTTCTCCCCAGGATAAAATGAGCATGGTCCCCATAATGCGAGTATCGGACCCCATCGACCGGCCGGTGGAGTGGACCCCGCCGCGCACCGCGCACGACCCGCGCCTCATGCTGGCGGGCGACGCGGCGAGGGCGGGCTTCTTCGACGTGGGCACCTGGGACGAGATCATGCAGCCTTGGGCGCAGACTGTTATCACTGGTAAGTGACTTTACTTCTGTGGAGTTTTGCTAGCTAATTAAGAAAGAAAGAAAAACAATTGAGGAGCGACGTAACAAAAAATGATAATACCATTTAATAAAAAAAAAAGTTATAATATGGCGTTCGACACAATACCATAAATTACTCAATACTCAATACTTTATTGCATTCCATAATGTTAAATAAAACAGTTGGTATGTACCCTGTCGGGCACAGCAACGTTAAATTAATTGGTAATAGAAGAGAGGATGAAGGCGCTTTATTTGTTTATAAAAAAAAATGTTAATAAATATTAAATTAAAATAGTAAGTAGTAGTGTGGTATTTACATTGTAGATCGTAATTATATTTAATTGAGTACTAATAAATTTGCATGAGTCTTAAATATAATATTTGGTTTTAGTTTATTTTATAAACACAAATAAACAACACAAATAATAATCGGATGGGATATTGGTTTAATTACTACACATTACGTTAATTTCTCATGTAAATAGCCTCTAAAGGTGGAAGTTGGATGCAGATCATGATATATTCGTTTTAAAAAAATCAATAAACAAAAGCGGAATCATACATATCTAGTTGAGTAATAGTATTAAAAATGAACAAGTTTTAACCAAAAAGCAAAAACTTATGACAAAGCTTCGTATCCATAACTCAGCTATAGTTATCACTACGAATCTAAAATCAACCTTACTCTCTCAAAATAATGTTGAAAATCAGTTGGACCAACCTTAACGTATACTAAACTGAACTCATTCGTTCCCAGGTCGCGCCCGCCTCGGTGGTATCCCAGTAGGAGTGGTGGCAGTAGAGACTAGAACGGTCGAGCTGACTCTACCCGCTGATCCTGCTAACTTGGACTCCGAAGCCAAGACCTTGCAACAGGCTGGACAGGTCAGTAACTAGCAACTTGCAGTTGTCCCAGGAAAACTATGTGTTTCGGCAATCGTCGGCTATCTTCGGAATTGCGAACACACTTAGAGGTGCCTAGGAAGAGTATGTGCTTCGGCAATCATCGTTCATCTTCGGTAATAAGAACGTGCGATTATGTGATCTTAAACTATTTTAGTCAGTCGCTCGAAAGTCTGACAACAAGTCTTACCAAGGGGTATCTTAGTACCCAGTACTAACTGGTTTGTGGATAAGCAGTCGTTCCGTGTAAAATTCTTGTATTAAGACCCGGTTAGACTGGGAGCCGACCCCAACATAGTTGGGAAAAGGCTGAGCAGATGATGACAACCATGGAAGTAGTCGCCTCTTTTGTATTACTATAACATTATAAAATCACGCCTGTAATCCCCGAAAGGTAAGGCAGTGGGTCGTGGGATCGTATCTCGCCAGTATACTAGCAGTAGTAGCAGTAGAACGGTCGAGCTACTAGCTGTCTACTCGCTGATCCTGCTAATTTGGACAGGTCAGTAGTATGTGCTTCGGCAATCTTCGTCTGTCTTCGGAAATACGAACGAAAGATGATGAGATCCAATATAAAATTTATTAGTTATAGTTACAGACATATTATCATCATCATCTAGCCGTTTCCCAACTATGTTGGGGTCGGCTTCCAGGCTAAACGGCTGGAGCTGAATACCGGGATTTTACATGGAGCGACTGCCTATCTGACCTCCACAACCCAGTTAGTACTGAGTAATATGATACCCCTTGGTAAGCCAAGTTATCGGTCTGTCGTACTTCTGAATATTTGAGAGCAATGTCAAAAATTGACCGAAGGCTTAACGGGCTTTCCGAGGTACCTAGAGGTATGTAAAGAATGGTCAACCATCCATGGATCGACCTAGGCAAGTATTGCTTACCTGCACTTGACCGATCCGCACGGATGTTACTTATGGATTAATTTAAGCTAATCCCAGTAAACCCAATAAATGCCGACAAGAACATGCGTTTACTATTTTTTTTAATCATTTAACAGGTATGGTTCCCCGACTCAGCGTACAAGACAGCCCAGGCCATCAACGACTTCTCCCGTGAAAATCTACCCATCATGATCTTCGCCAACTGGAGAGGTTTCAGTGGTGGACAGAAAGGTAAGCGCTTGAAAACTTAATAATGTGGATAAGCTGAATTCCAAAAAATCCAATTATACTGAGCATTGGCATTATTTTAAGTCTAAAATTACAGAAGACAACTCACAAAACGTCTGCTTTCTCCTAGTGTTATTAAAGCTTGAAAGAAGTGCCGAAACAAAACGATTTATTTCGGTTTTAGACACCAAAAAATGGTGCTATGCAAAACATTAATACGGCTTTTTGCACTAAATATCTACAAAATCAAGAAAATCAAAGATTTATTGTGGACAGCCTCGGCGGGCAAGCAATATGATAACCGTCCGCCCGCATGCTAATTATTATTGCTTCTCCTGCATGTGCATATTTTTGCTGCATCCAGGCCTGAATCTTTTTCGCGAAATTAAAACTAAATATTTTGCATAACATTTAATGTAATGGATTTCCATAAAGTGACGCCTGATTCTATAACTTAAACAATATGTTGTGGAAACATGTAAATTTCTACCGCAAAAGAAATATTCAACATTAGTTTTAGTATATGCGAAACCAGAAACCCGTGTCTAGTATTTTTATGTAAAGAATCTATGTTTCAAAAAACTTCAAAATTTCAAAACTTTGTCATGAAAATTCACAAAGTTATAAGCTTGTTCTGTTACCTAGTTGTCCGCACTAAAAAGTGGTCACCACGCAGCACGCCCGCACGCATCCAGCGTCGTCTTGAGCTCATTGATAATACTAATTTGGCAGTAGGTACCTAAATGATTGCGATAGGTATTTAATGTCGCTCGGTATCCAACTTGTAACTTTTTTGAAATATATTTGGGACACAATATAACATGGTTTAAAAATTATTGGAATCGATTCAGTTACGTATTCTGAACAAACTATATTCAGGTTTCGCATATACTAAAAATAATATTCAAATTACAACATTGTTTCACTACTATAGACACCTAGACACTACGTAGAATGCTTTGTTCCCAAAGGAAAACTGGCTTCTTAAGTGCCTTCGGGCCTGCTACAATTGTTCACAATGTTGTTGACAGACCTAACGTAACGGTGTAGCATAAATCATCCTGATTTGTTATAGCTAATTGTATGTGCGTTTTCTCACAACATATCCTTCAAAATCTTAATACACCTGATCAATAACAATCATTCCCAACAGACATGTACGAACAAATCTTGAAATTCGGCGCTGAAATCGTCCGCGCCCTCCGGGGGGCCACAGCGCCCGTCATAGTGTACATCCCGCCCGGCGGGGAGCTGCGCGGTGGAGCCTGGGCTGTCGTGGACCCGTCCGTCAACAGTCAGCGGATGGAGATGTATGCCGACCCTGAGGCCAGGTGAGGATCGTGATCATCAGTCAGCAGTCCACTACTGGAAGCACATGCATTCATTGGACATCACAAGTCGCTTGTGGTAGCGCTTAAAACCTATTTCGTTGTATTTCACATGTCTGACTGACTGAGTCTGCTTCGTTGGTTTAGTGGTCGCAAGCACGACTGCTGAGCATGAGGTCCTGGGTTCGATTCCCGGATCAGGCAGAGTGTTATAGGGCTTTACCATAATGAATTTCTCAGTGGCAGCAACGGAGTCTGAATTAGTGATCTGTTGATGGCAATAAGCTCGTCCCCTATTACATGGGACTTAAACATAACTGGCGAAATGTGGGTGTACTATTAGGTACACCTCTGCCTAACCCTTCGGGGATTACAGGCGTGATGTTATGTTTATGTTATGAATTCCACTTATCTATGCTGGCTCGTACATGAGCGTGTTAGTCCTGTCGTACGAGCAGCCCTACTGTTCCAGAGACTCATTTTTTACACGCTTTTATTAGCTTCACCTGTAACTATGTAAAAAAAATCTTAGAAGTTAAATTTGACCCACTTGCCGGTATCCGATTGAACGGAAAGGAGAATGAGTAATGATGGGCCCACCTCTCAATAGGAATAAGACACTCATAAATGAATAGGTATGTTTATGTAGAATAAAACTTATTATTACGACTAAGGTCAAAAGTCAGTACTTTCGGAGTTATACTACTTATTATACTGCCATAAAAGTGATCGTAGTTTACTTCGTTATAAGATAAACTTTACTATGCCCAGACTCAAAACGGACGGCACCTTTCTGCTTGCTCTTGCTCCTTACCTGCGCCCCCCACCCTACCCGCTCCGCCCGCCGTTTGCCCAGGCGCATTTGCAAATGGCGACCAACGGCCAGTGACGCGCTAGCGCTAGTCGTCCCTAGAGTGTTTTGTGTTTTGCGTTGAACGATCGTTATCTGTTTTATGTACTTTTTGACCCGGCTATTCCTTGGACACTGATTGTTGTGGTTTTTATTGTTGACCCCAGCTTTGTTTAACGGACTACTCAACTGCATATCGATTGGAATTGTGGAAAATGGAACAACATCGTAACTGTGTTGTGTGCAGACGTGGATTATATCACAATAGATATCAGCGTCATATTTTGACTGAAGATCTTCCGCAAATACGACCTGAGGTTGCAAGACTTGTACAACAAAATGCATTATTAGAGGTTAGTAATAAGGTTTCTACATATACATTTATATATATATATATAGATATACCTATAAGTGTGAGCGAGAGATCTGATAAAAATGATTTATGCCTCAGTTCGCACGTTTATATTGGCTCAACTATAGACAATAATAGAGAGAATATTTGACGAGACGCAAAGTAGAATTTAAGGCCCAGGCCCGTAACCACAAGTCCATCATGACTAACAAAACGTGTACTCTCATTAAGACCATAATATATCGATACAGAACGTACAGGTAGCTTTTATACTTTCAGGTTGAATTCAACAATACGCGAGCTGTATGTCATCGATGTTGGCAGAGAATCCATGTTGAGCTTGCCGCTCAGCCAGCTCCTGCCGTTCAGCCGGAACCTGCCATTCAGCCAGCTCCTGCCGTTCAGCCGGAACCTGCCATTCAGCCGGAACCTGCCATTCAGCCGGAACCTGCCATTCAGCCGGAACCTGCCGTTCAGATAGAACCCGCCGCTGAGCCAGACTCTGTCATACATATGAATCAATATTTTAGAGCACCAAATACTGCTAGACATTGTATATTCAATAATTGTTTTAATGGAGACCGTCATCGTATTCCAGAGACGATAAAAACATTTTTACTTTGCGAATATAAACTGTACGTACCTGAACATGCCCGTATTTGCCAACATCATCTTCGAGGAAATGATTGGGATACTTTATTGGATTTTTGTAATGTTTCCCATGATTTTGATGCAGATCAAATGACAGCACTTTGTGATACTCTAATAAGAGCTGCCCGGCGGCCACATAGATTAGACTTTGAAAATGCAAATGGTCTAAATAATGATGAAATGCATTTTTGGACTGGCCGTGATAGAAATCAATTTCAATTGATTTTAGAACAGACTCCATCATTGGTTGAAAGATGCAATCGGCCAAAAACAGCCTTAGGTATATATTTATGTAAGCTGAGAACGGGAGAACCAAACGAAAGGTTGGCAACTCTTTTCGCTATGACACGACGCACACTCGAAAAATTGTTGAAGATTGCACGGGAATGTCTTTCAAACGAGTATGTTTCCCAACACCTAGGCATGGACCATATTTCAAGAAATGATGTGATACAGAGAAACTTATTGCTTCCAAGGGGAATATTCGGTAATGAACAAAATACAAAGGCTATCCTAATATGTGACGGAACATATATCTACATACAGAAGAGTTCTAACTTCCTCTTCCAAAGGCAATCATATAGTTTACATAAATTCAGAAATCTTTTAAAGCCCTTCATCATTGTCAGCACAAATGGATACATTTTGGATGTTTGGGGACCGTATGCAGCAACCGAATCGGACGCTACAATTATGAGCAATGCCGTGAAAAAAGTGGATCATCCGTTACATTGGTTTTTAGAAGAGAATGATGTCTTCATATTGGACAGAGGCTTTCGGGACTGTATAGGAGACCTACAATCATGTGGTTATGAAACGCATATGCCACCATCCAAAGATCTACGGGCAACTCAACTAACCACCATCCAAGCTAATAAATCGCGGTTGGTGACTATATGCCGTTGGGTGGTAGAAGTTGTCAATGGTCGCTTCAAGCGTGATTTTAAGCTTCTGCGCCAAAGTTATTTTAATAAAACCGTACACAATATGATTACTGATTTTAAAATTGCATCTTCAATTATAAATCATTTTCATATGCCTATAGAAGACCACAGAGAAGCCAATGTTTTTCTGAATTTGATAAACCAAAGGCTCGAAGTCGACAACCTTTTATATAACTACGTGGAAGGGAATAATTTGAACAGACGCAGAGTCAATTTTGAACGAATGGATGCAAATCTAGAAGTTCGGGATTTTCCCCAATTAACAGACATCATGTTTCTTGCTTTGGGTTCCTACCACATGAAGTTAGCAAAGTCATATTGCAGTGAACATCTTCGAGACGGTTTATACGTTATAGAAATATACAGACAAAACGATTTACATGATTTAATAGAATATAATATACCAGCAGAGAATGTGTGGTTGCTGCGTGGTAGGATACAGTCACGCCACGTAAGAGCACGAATATACTATTGCTATATATTAATTGATCGAAACCAAGTTGGAAGAAACGCGATATCACAATATTATTGCTCTTGCTTGACCGGACGGCGAACTGTAGGAAGTTGCGCTCACACTATTTCTTTGATTTGGTACCTAGGAGTTGGGAGACATCAACCATTCGTGGCCCCCGCGGGTTTTTTAAATGATGTAATTGTCGTTGATGTCCAAGACGAATAATAAATCTCTTTTGTTTTAAAGTGTACTTATTATTACTATTTTACCTTATAAGTATCCATAAAGAATATGTTAGACTGAGACGACTTTAAGATGTCGTATCTCCGAAAGTACTAACATTTGACCATAGTTATATTAGTAACTAATGTTCCACTTAAAAAGCCCTATCCAACGGTATATCAGATGTTACTATTGAAGGGTGGGCCCAGACTCCATACATTCATTTCCCATTGTCCTTTTGCATACATGTTTAGTTTGAATGACAATGCATTGTTAGCTAAGTGACGTCATTCTAACACCAATATGGCGGACCCCAAAGATGGTGGACTAGTTATTTTTTATGCATTCCTATGATATGGGTATCAAATGAAAGGGTTTGCTGAGAAGAATCCGAGAAATACAATGACGTTACTCTAATGCGTGCTTTTTAGTGTTTTTTAAACTAAAATGTTCTTTTAATAAGCGTGTGAGGGCAAAGGCCTATACAGTACAGACGCCAGCATATCAAGCTACTACAATCTGTCAAATATCTTTAATAGATTTTCAACTTTATCGCTAAAGCATTAGGGTCAAGGCTGATTGGGAAAATTTGACAGTTTCGGGTAGCTTGATGTGCGGGCGTCCGTACATGCGACGAGAAAATGTAACGTTGTTTCTCAAAGGCCTGTTGACTGACCTATCTTTTTTTTTTTTAATACACTGTACTGTCCCACTGTTGGGCAAAGGCCTCCCCCAATTCCTTGCATGAGTTCTTTTCCCGTGCTTCCTCGAACCGCCTTCGCGGTACACGTCCAACCCCCGTAGCATGACCACCGTAGACAAGGATTTCTTTGACGGAAGAATCGACAAAATGACAGATTGTGTCGACACAATGCGAGTTTTCTATGCACTATTTGTCATTTTGTCGATTCTCGCGTCAAAGAAATCCTTGTCTAGGGTGCTCATGCTACGGGGGCAGGTCGTCACGCCAGCTGTTTCTGCGCCGTCCGTCTCCCGGCCACCATCGTGTGGAGACTTTAGCCCAGCGGTCATCGTGCATGCAGCTGACGTGTCCCGCCCAATCCCATTTTAGCCTAGCAGCCTTCTTACCAACGTCCACAACGCCCGTTTTGGAACTATCTTATAACAATTCATTTATTTCTTAGGGGTGGTGTCCTAGAAGCGGAAGCTATAGTTGAAGTGAAGTTCAAGCAGCGAGATATCCTCAAAACCATGCACCGTCTGGACCCTGAGCTGCAACGGGTTGGAGCTAGGATCGCAGGTATGTAAACTTAACCGACTTCAAAAAGTAAGAGGTTATCTATTATACAGGGTTGAAGACACCGACGCACAAACGTTTACCACGTCCTCAGTACAGCATCGTGACAAAATTTCCATGTGGGGGGGTGCTTATATAAATTTTGCAAGGACAACATTTTTGAAAGAACCATGTGTTTTTTATGTGAGGGGGTTTAGAATGATGTACTGGATACGTGGTAGCCGTTTTAGCGTCGGTGTCCCTTCCACCTTGTAGTGTTGAATTGGTGAAAGTGATCCTAATCCCATAATTTTTTCAATAAACTTGTATTATTTTTCTCGCTCGTTGATAACTCAATTAGCGAGAAAAATAATACAAATCTATCCACAATAGAAAAAAACTTAATTTTTTTTTTGAGCCTATTTATTTAGTATTTATTATCAATTCTGTATGTTTCATTAGCGGGACTAAATTGAGGCTCAAATATGGTTTTTTTTAAGGTTTGGCTTATTTTTGCGTCATAACTGTGTCGTCTATGTAAAACTCGGTGTTTCATATTAATACTTCTTTCGATCATATACACGAAACTCGAAGAAGATTCCGTACAACATGAACACTTAAATGTTGATGGATCGAGAGGGAGAGGAAGACCAAAGAAAAGATGGATGGATTGTGTGAGGAATGATATGAAGGAAAAAGTAGTAAATGCTAGCGTGACGGTTGACAGAGGAGAATGGAAGAAAAAAACGTGTTGCGCCGACCCCAAGTAACATAAGACAAGGACAGGAAGAAATTATGATGAACACTTAAAGTGAAATTAAACAATTTGCATTGTTCCAGAACTGAAGGAACAAATCAAGGAGATCTCAAAGGGCTTAGACCGCAGAGGGTCCGTTGATGAGAGCCTCATCAGGACTGATGCAGGCAGAGCAGGTAACATATCTCAATTAACTGACTATCAAAACCCTATCTGTACCAGTCTTTATTAATTTGAAATAGACATATTTAAGGTCCCATTAAAATTGATGGACAAACTTTTAGAAATCATTCAGACGACCAAAATAAGAGCAAGGTAAAAAAAAAATATGAAAAACGCATTAGATACTTACAAGAAAAAAAATCAGCTAACGAAAATACACTAAAAATGTTGGTTACCTAATGCATAAACACATCCATGTCTTTGTTTTCTCATAATTCTGATACTACAAAATGTGCGAGTGCAAGTGCTTACCCAAAATGGATGTGTTTATTCTAGAGTGCTGGCAATTTATTATTTTAGGTCAAAATAAAATCACTGTAATCAGTGTTTTTTTTTGGTTGGATATCTTTGGTTAGACGTACTGAACATTGTGTTACAATTTGTCTATCTATTTTAATGGGACCTTATACAACATTAGTTTTAGTATATGCGAAACCTGATATACGTACATAATATTATGTACAAAATAATCTATGTACAAAATTTCAAAACTGTATCATGAAAACTCACAAGCTTGTTCTGGTACCTGGTTGTCCGCATAAAAACGTGGTCACCACGCAGTGCGTCGCGCGCGCGCCTCCAGCGTCGTCTTGAGCTCATTGATAATAAAAATTTGACAGTAGGTACCTAAATTATTGCGATAGATACTTAGTTTCGGTCGGTGTCCAACTTGTAGCCTTTTTAAAATATTTTTTGAAAAAATATAACATGGTTTAAAAATTATTGGAATCGATTCAGTTACTTATTCTGAACAAACTATATTCAGGTTTCGCATATACTAAAAATAATGTTGTATAGTCTTAAGTCATGCACGATTCAAAATTTTGAAATTAGTTCTTCATTTCTGTCATAGATGGCGCTGTAGTACTTTTTGAAGTGCCGTTACTAAAGTATTGCTGTTTAGCCTCAAAATGAGCACTATGGCATTGTTCCTCGTAAACACCTCAATACATTTTTTTTCCAGCTGAAACCCGCGTCAGGGAACTAGAAACAGAACTACTAGCCGCCGAGAAGACGGCTAAGGCACGCGAAAAGGAACTCAGCCCTATTTATCACCAGGTATTTATTTTTCTACATACACTTCATCATCTGCCTAGCCTTTTCCCAACCATGTTGGGGTCGTCTTCCAATCTAACCGGATGCAGCTGAATATATATGGTATTTTACATGGAGCGACTGCCATCTGACCTCCACAACCCAGTAAGTACTAGGTAATACGATACCCCTTGGTAAGACTGGTTGTCAGACTTTCAGGCCACTGACTACCTGTAACGACTGTCAAAGATCTACAAATGACAGCCGGGACCAACGGCTTAACGTGCTTTCCGAGGCACGGAGGAAACTCTGATTGAAATGGGCGGTCACCCATCCACAGACCAACCTAGGCAAGCACGGCTTAACCTAAAGATGACGACCTCCTCCTTTTCTACATACACTTCCTCGTGGCCAAATAATAACAGCCGCTCGGGTCGATGTTTAGGTTAAGCCGTGCTTGCCTAGGTTGGTCCGTAGATGGGTGACCTCCCATTATCTACCGAGTTTCCTCCGTGCCTCGGAAAGCACGTTAAGCCGTTGGTCCCGGGTGTCATTTGTAGATCTTTGGCAGTCGTTACAGGTAGTCAGTGGCCCGAAAGTCAGACAACCAGTCTTACCAAGGGGTATCGTATTACCTAATACTAACGGGTTGTGGAGGCCAGATAGGCAGTCGCTCCATGTAAAATACTGGTATTCAGTTGCATGGAAGCCGACCCTAACATAGTTGGGTAAAGGCTAGGCAGATGATGATGACACTTCCTTGAAAACTGGTTCAAATCGACTACTATTAGGTTCAGAATGCAGTGTATTTCACACTCGTGTTTTTTTTTTCATTATTTATTCTCTTTGCATTGTTCACCCGCTCAATGTTGTTCTATTTTTCACTTTTAAAACTGATTCGTTTTGTTCTAGATCGCGGTTCAATTTGCGGAATTACACGACACAGCCGAGAGAATGTTAGAAAAAGGATGCATATTTGTAAGTACATAAAGTTTATTTCTTTTAGTTACAGTATACAGCGGATTTTATTTAGACTGTTGCAACAATAAGCCTGCATCATCTAACTGCCATGACTTCCAGTTCTCTCGATCCAGGGCTAATGTAGACCAACTGGTCGTTAGTTTCGTCCAGCTCGTTCCGCCATCTTCTACAGAATTAAAATGAACCTTATTTCCGTTTACAGGACATAATCCCCTGGCGCGACTCCCGCCGCCAGTTCTACTGGCGACTCAAGCGCTTACTGCGTCAGAACGAACAGGAACGAAGAGTCCAAGAAGCTGTGAAGGTTGCAGACAAGATGGAGCAAGGTCCTGCTGCCGCTACGCTGAGGAGATGGTTTACTGAAGATAGGGGAGAGACGCAGGTAAGAAGACAAGAAAAAAATAATGTGGGCCATGATGGCTCGTGATGGTTGATGATGGCCCATGGTGGTTGATGATGGCCCATGGTGGTTGATGATGGCCCATGGTGGTTGATGATGGCCCATGGTGGTTGATGATGGCCCATGGTGGTTTATGATGGCCCATGGTGGTTTATGATGGCCCATGGTGGTTGATGTTGGCCCACAGTGTTCGATGATGGCCCACAGTGTTCGATGATGGCCCACAGTGTTCGATGATGGCCCACAGTAAAATATGCTGGCTCACGGTGGTCAATAATGGGCCTTAGTGGTCCATCCTACCATCACAGAATTGGCCACGTGGGTCCGTGTTGGGACATTGGCTGTTCTCCTAATGAACCATGGGTTTCTCGCACTGTGGACCAGAAGCCCGACGCTACTTCTACGACAGAACGTGAAGGAAGCAGTCATGCTAACAGATGAGATAGAGTAGTGCAACTGATGGAACTTAGTACTTGAACCCTTGAAAGAAAGCAAAATGGGAGGGACCACCGTGTAATAATATTCTTCCAAACAAAAGAAGAATCATCGATATTGGTTCACAATTGGTAAAGATATCGCTGAACATACACACAAAATAAAAGCACTCGCCTTTTGGAAGTCGGTTAAAAAGGACTCGTAATCAACCATACTATTATAATTATGTATTTACATTGTTCGTCATAGCGTGCCAAAGGGTGCGAGGACCACAGTGGACTATGGGATCCCGTACTTACGGTCTATGGTGGCCAATTTTCTTTGACCCATAGCATAAGCATAATCAGCCTATAATGTTCCCACTGCTGGGACACAGGCCTCCTCTCTATGAGAGGGAATGGGCTATAAATCCACCACACGGGCCCAGTGCGGGTTGGTAGATGGCACATGTCTTCGAATTTTTGGTTCTAGGACATGCCGGTTTCCTCACGATGTTTTCCTTCACCGTTTTTGAGAGCAGTGGTGATGAAATAAATTACAGAAAGTAATGCGCCTGCCTACGGGACTTACCAGAGAATGGGCAGCAGCGTTCTCTGATTCTACAACAACCATACTGCGATCGCCAACCCGCCTGCCAAGCGTGGCGATTATGGCAAAACCCCCCTTCTTGGGGGAGGCCTATGTCCAGCAGTGGACTTTTCGGCTGAAATGATGATGATGAATGCGCCTTGCCTGGGTTTGAACCCACGACTTACTGTACGTAAGTCGGAGCCGCCACCACTGGGCCACCGCTGTTCTCACATTGTCCCATAAAGCTATTAAATCCACATCATTAATCATTTAAATTTTTTTCATTCACTTTTTTTTTTCGTTCATTTCATATTTTTTTTATTTTTTTTTAATCAATCCATTTCTTCCGACAGTCCCACCAATGGGAGCACGACAACGAAGCCGTCTGCAAGTGGCTGGAAGCTCAAGCAGGCGACGACAACTCCGTGCTAGAGAGGAACCTGCGCGCCATACACCAGGACGCGCTGTTACAGGCTGTTAATAATCTTGTAGTGGTGAGTTAAATATTATGTGCTCTACACATGATCCGTTAGTGTTTCTCATGATTAACTAAAGCTAGGTATTCATTTGGCAACATTTATTATGAAACACTGTTTACATCCGCAAGAGAACCAAGGTAACCGACGTAGCCCGAAGAATAGCCAAACTTAAGTGGCAGTGGGCAGGGCACATTGCTCGCAGAACGGATGGCCGATGGGGCCGAAAAGTTCTGGAGTGGCGACCGCGAACCGGAAGACGCTGCGTTGGAAGGCCTCCCACTAGGTGGACCGATGACCTGGTGAAGGTTGCAGGGATCCGTTGGATGCGAGACGCACGGGACCGGTCAATGTGGCGACACTTGGGAGAGGCCTATGTCCAGCAGTCGACGTCTTTCGGCTGAAATGATGATGATGACTGTTTACAAACAGTGTTTCATAATGTTTCATCATCTCTGAAAACAGTAAACAAAGGTGATGAAATATGTTGCCGTCTTTCCCACGTCGAGTGGAGAGCAAGACGGAGCACCTAGTTTATAAGCAAAAATCAACAGGTGTGGACGTGTGTTGCGCGAGTTTATAAAGAAGTAGTGTGGTCCTACAACCAGGTTTCGATGCTCATAGAGCTTTATCAACAGCATAAAATACTTTGGGATGTTTCAAATAAATATTATAAAGATAAATTTTGTATAAATTGAATATTATTGAATTACAGTAGTGGAGCGTCAATTTTTGTAAGGGGTAAGCCGTAGTCCATATCTTTAATGTGATTATATTATTTGTCTATATCTCGATTCCTACCGGCTTCCCTTTGAAAAATGGCACAATCAGTATTCTCTAGACAAATAATATAATCATATTAAAGATATGTACTCCGGCTTAGCTCTTACAAAAATGAACCCTTCGCTACTGCAGTATGGCTCATCCAGTTTTATCTTCATTTTGAAAATTTCGATGTAATTGTACCTTCAACCCTGTATATGGGGTGACTGGTAATTAGTGACCGATACTTAAACACGTGATTGTACTCATGATAATAAACAACTTTCCCAAAGAAACATTTTTTTTAAACGGCTAACAGCTGATAGGTCACAGGCGCGCGCGTG
The DNA here is from genome assembly GCA_905163415.1 of Noctua fimbriata. Taxonomy (NCBI): domain Eukaryota; kingdom Metazoa; phylum Arthropoda; class Insecta; order Lepidoptera; family Noctuidae; genus Noctua; species Noctua fimbriata. The sequence continues at coordinate 3,034,054 of LR990951.1, forward strand.
CGAATTTCATACGGCTGTTGTGTTATTGTGACAAAAGTGTGTAAAAAAAAAAATTCTTTGGGAAAGTTGTTTGTAATCATGAGCACAATCACGTGTTTAAGTATAGGTCACTAATTACCACTCACCCTATATGTATACAGCGAAATATTTGACAGCTATTTCCGGAGTTGCCAACTTTCGGGATGCACCTTCTTTATATCAATAGGGTTATTACATAACTGCCGAAATATGTTATAAGCTGCACCTCGGTTTAGGGCGCACCCCATTAATACAAGCTTAATAATATACTAATTTTTATACACCTCTTTTCCAGGAACTCACACCATCACAACGGGCAGAGTTCATCAGAAAACTGTCAGCGTTAGAGATGGAGCACTAATAGTATAGTTAAGCTCTGCTCAAACTGCGGCGGATCCCGCTCGGGGCGCGAGACGAAACTCCCTCGCGTTGTTGAAACTAGTGCGAATAGTCACGTGACTTGGTCATTATGAATAGATGTGAGTGGTCGCGTCCCGCATCCCGCAGCGGGATTCGCCACGGTGAGGTCAGAGTTTTATTTTTAATAACTTAGAACGAACAAATTATTTAGGGTACGTATATTTATTGTTGGGGCTTTCTAGATACAATTCAAGTCTGTGTTATTTATTGAGTGGTTCTTCAGGAAATCTAAAGTCTAAAAATTATATAAGTCATGATAGTTCATAACAAACAGATTTCTTCAAAGAATCACTCGGCTGCAAGATTATGTTAAAAACAGGCCTAACAGTAAGGTAAATATTTTGCAGTTAAAATATAACAGGTTTGTATGTTTTAAGTTCAGAATTTACTAAAATTAAGTTTCATAGCCTTGCGAAAAAATATTTAGAAAAATGAAATGTTTTTACACATTATAGCTAACTGTTTGAGTGTCAAGCTCCAGTTGTGATGCTGGTGATCTCGACTACATGGAACTGCTTCTCAATATGAAGACTGTATATTAATGGGTGTAACAATACAATTCACCAAGCCGAAGGGCACTTGTTCTCCCCGTCATTACGATAATATTTTTGTTCTAGACCATACCTGGGAACCTTAGTTACGGAGATATTGGGGGTCGGAGTTCCAACTTTTTCAAAAAAAAAATTATAAGTTTTTAATGCTTTTTATATATAACTTTACTTTAAATTCCTCCATAACTCCCATACTATTCAATGCACCCATCAGCACAATGTTTTAGTGTGACATTGAATCCTACCTAAAATCGTGATTTTTCACCCCCCACTCCAAAGTCGTTTCCCAGCAATAATTTTTGCGTAAAGTTACTTAGTTTGACGTACAGAATGCTTGGTTGACGGCTTCGTGAAGAGTCCGTTTACACCTTGTATTGACTGGGTGGATTACAAATTAAAATGGCCGATGCATGCGCACGGTAATGACGGCCAGCGATTATCCCCCGGGTATGGTCGAGGGCCTAGCGTCAGGTGGGGCGCATGATGACGTAGAACTGCATGAGGCGATCCCACTGGCCAGCGCGATTTGATGGTCCGGGTCACCTATAATCTTCCCACTGCTGGGACACGGGTCTCCTCTCTGTAAGAGAGAGTGGGCTGTAATCCTCCTCGCAGTTTTTTTTAACCTTTTGAACGCCAATGCATAAACGCATGCGCGTGCCCTCCGCGCCAAGTTACAAATTCACGTACCATTTTGTCACATATTTGTGTCGTTCGGCGTATAAGGCACGCGCTTCCTTGTCACGTATATGTGACAATGGCGTTCAAAACGGTAGGTAGTGATTTCTTCCAGTTTTATATCGAATTTTTTGTCCATATTCTAGTCTTCCATTGAACTAGCCTCAACTCATACAGCCATTGGCTAGACTAGTTTTCCAAGTCTGATATGAAAGGTATCTTCCATACTCTTTTTTTACCATTTTGTAGGTAAGTCCAGCTTCCCTTCCAGGAGTTATAAATGCGCTCAAGGACAGAATGATGGCAATACGCTCCCCCTAATACATGAGGCTTAACACAATTGACGAGATGTGATTTTACCACGGGCCTAACCTAACTGATGTTGTTATACTTTATTACTTTCCAAAATAGGTTCTAGTACTGTAGTGACTGCTTCGTTGGTCTAGTGGTCATAAACGCGATTACCGAACATGAGGGCCTAGGTTCGATTCCCTGGTCGGGCAGTGATATTGGATTTTTCCATCAGGAATTTCTCGGTAGCCGCCACGGAGTCTGGATTTGTCCCCGCTTGATGGCTATTGGCTCGTCCCCTTTTATATAGGACTTAGGTAAACCTCTGCCTAACTTAATTGATGCTATTATACTTTATCACTTTCCGAAGAAGTAATCCTAGTATGCGAGTGAAGCCGCGTGCTATAACTAATATTCTTTCGTTCGGCTGTGAAACTCAGAGACATGACAATTTTGTATAGTAGTATCTTTTTTTATTTATTTAGATACACCTAGTTACCTCTTGATACGTAAATAATGGACTTTGGTCCTAATTTGTTAGCCTTTTGACCGCTAGACTGTTAGCCAACTGGCTATGTGGCCAAACTGGCTAAATGGCCAACCTGGCTAAATAGTGAATCGGGTTAAATGGCGAAACGGTCTGTATGGCCAGCCTGGCTAAATAGCGAATCTGGCTAAATGGCCAACCTGGCTAAATAGCGAAACTGGCTGAATGGCCAACCTGGCTAAATGGCCAAACTGGCTAAAACAGATCGTTTTGTAGGGTTACGTCAATTCTAAAAGAAAATAAAATTTTAAAATATATTTTTGCTTCTTATTAAAATGCTAAAAGCGCAAATTGTGATTAAATTATTTAGTAAATAGTTCTATATGGTTATAAGAATTGACACAACCCTGCTAAGCAGCCTATGTCGTGTTAGCATGAGAATTCCTCGCGTCGAAATGAGATTATCTCGTGTTTTCATAATAATATACACATATCGTGCCCAAAGTGAGATATTTACAGCCGTATCTATAGTCTAGTTAAAGTTGCACTTAAAACTTGCGTTCAAGTAATAACTTTTTTTATGCAAAAGACATGATTTTGAACGAAGCAAGAACCGTCAAAGAAAGCAAAGCTTTTGACAGTTCTAACTTCAAGCAATTATTGAACTACAGAACAAAAATCGTATCTTAAGTAATTACTTTTATTTAAGTTATCACTTTGACTAGTTTATAGATACGTGTGTTAGTATCGTCATATCTCATTCATAAGAGGCTCATTCTTAAGTCTAGCGGTCAAAAAGCGGAAATAGAAAATCTGTTTGAATTCTCAAAATGTATAAATTATACATATAGATGAAATATTGTATACATGGTGTCATATTCTTGTTGCGAATGTATAAGTAAATGCGTAAATTATACATTTTATTTTACAGCTAATTGGAGGCAATTTATAATGTTTAATTTCAATACTTTTTTATGTGTGTGGCTTGGAAAATATTTTTTTGAATATCAAAGAAGAAAAAGATCTACTTATTGATGAAAATTGTAGACATTTTTTTCGATATTTCAATATTGGTTCTAAACAAAACATTTTATATTTCATTTACCATCAGGAGCGCTATGGTCTGACCGTCAGTCTTACCAAGGGTATCGCGTTACGCAGTAACTGGGTGTGGAGGTCAGATAGGCAGTCGCTCCATGTAAAATACTGGTATTCAGCTGCATCTGGTTAAACTAGAAGCCGATGCTAACATATTTAATTTCTAAAGTTATAGAAATATTTCCCAAGCCTCATAAAATCATGTAATAATAGCAATATTGTGTTCATTTATCATTGATAATGTGTGAAAACCTGCAATTTGTACAAAAGAAAAACATTCCCGTGATTAATTTTGTTAAATAATTTTATATTGTTTAAAAACTTATGTTGAAACTCCATTTTTAAGCTCTCAAACTATACCAACTTGGATAAAAGCGTTTAGCGCGTGATCATACTAGCTTCAGCTGATCAGAGACACCTGTAATGCAATTGAAACGAATAGTCTGACGCTGCACCAAAATTACGCAAATGACTTCTTTTTCGTTGATATAAATGCTCTTTCCAACCGGTTCAAGCTGACGCCACGTCGATTTGGTCACGGCCTTAGGCATGGATTCCACCAAGGCGGAGATGTGCGAAGCGGAGAGAACAGGAGATGCTTAGGAGTTTGGGTGTATCCGCCGAAGCTGTGCGGAGATGCTTACTGGCTTGACCGGAACAGAGATGTGTGTGCAAGCTACTCACGCGCAGTTTAGCGAGCACCGCTCATGTGTCTTCTCATCTCCGCTGTGCGCGAGGCTGGGCTAAACAAATATGAGACATACCTCGTCTCTGTTCAACCGTTCCACTAAAGCTAAGCGGAGATGAGAAATGTAAATAATGAAATTCTATTGGTGGCTTACAACACATCTCCCTCCTCTGATCTCGTGGAGTCCGGGGTCTTACTAAAAATAATTGAAAATGTAACTTATTGGAGTTTCAAAATAAGTTTTTTTTTTTTAAGTGTAGCAACACTTGATACGCTAAAAGCCGCTATTTGAATATGTAGTGATATTAATATTATTATCCGCGCGTCCACGAAACACGTTATTTATTATTTAATGTTATTTATGTTTAAAATGGGACCAAATAAATAAATGGTGTATATTATGATTTTCTTTTTTTTTGTTTTTATCCTATGATTCTGTGGGCACTGGTTTGAAGTTCTAATATGCACAGAAATACCCGAAAAATTCTGGCCCTTCAAGTAAATGAAAGCTAGGTACGAATAAGGCTCGAGCCCGAAGGTTGAACCTCATCTATCAATATGGAATCGCACTTTTCCATGCTCCTATCTGTCGCTCAAAACCGCCATTTGCTAGAGCTCGCTCTGTTTGTCTGTTCCTCGTAACAGGCCGTGCTGCCGAACGCATCGTCGGTACTGTCGGGTGGTCAAACACTACACTGGATCAGCGTCGCCTTATACAACATTAGTTTTAGTAAATGCGAAACCTGATACACGTGTCTAGTATTTTTATGTAAAGAATCTATGTACAAAATTTAAAAACTGAATTATGAAAAATCTCAAATGAGCTTGTTCTGTTACCTAGTTGTCCGCACAAAAACGTTGTCACCACGCAGCGCACGCCTCTAGCGTCGTCTCGAGCTCATTGATAATAATAATTTGGCAGTAGGTACCTAAATTATTGCGATAGGTACTCAAAGTCGCTCGGTGTCCAATTTATTGGAATCGATTCAGTTACTTATTCTGAACAAACTATATTCAGGTTTCGCTTATACTAAAAATAATGTTGTATAGGGCCGTTCACCATTCTTTCCTATGAAACGCCATACTGTAACTCACACTGAACCTGTACGTGAATCCACGAACTAAAAAAAACGCGTTTTGTCGTGGATCCACGTTCCGGCAGAATAACGAGATTGCGCGGATCCACGTTCTGGGCTTCTGGCATACCAAAGGTTAAGACTAGACGCAGAGTACGCAACGTATTACAGTGTCCGCAAAAATCCGCCAATGCGTTGTGCCGCCTTCAGTGTGCGATGGTTCATATAAAATTAACGCAAGTAATGTTGGAGGATTTATGCAACGCAATGCGATCGCTTCGTCAGGACATATACGTAACAAGCAAACGCGCGCTGTACGTCAAACGATACAAATATGTGATAAAATGGTAGGTGAAATTGTGGCTTGGCGTGGATGGCACGCTAAAGTAAGCGCCAAGATAGCGCAATTCCAGGGCTACGGGTTCGAAAGAGATACCGCGGCCCTGGAACACAAAGGGCAAAGAAGGAACATGGATGGGTTAGTCAGTACAAGTCTGACGCTCCGCCCAGAGCGGGGGGGGGGGGGTGTCATTTGATGATTTTCCCATCCTAAAAAAAAAAGGTAGCGCTATTCAAATTTTCTTACTTTTTCATGAAATAGTCATTCAATGGAATCAAATGAACTTAGGGCAATGTATAAATTGATTGAATGATTTTAATGCTTACAACTCTGTAACTACATACGTGTTACGGCCGCGAATCATGTTTCTTAACATACAGCCTGCCACTGACCTGCAAAAACCTAAGCAAATTTGAATTTCGCGGGCTTCACTGGCGCTTAAAATTCCCCCATTCCCCCTTAGGGTGAGGTGTCGATCCGGTGCAATGCTTAAGAGTTGCAGAATAAGTTTTATCAAATCAAAATACTGAAAAACCTATAAATTATACGAACATGAATAAAATATCACTCAGGAGAACCTGAGCAGAGGTTAATTTATTTGCTACATTGTGAATTTAAATAAATTCATACGTCTATTAGACTATTAGACTGTATTTTTTTGGTTATGGCAACTCGCAGGACAACCTATGAGGATGTCGTCTGCTTAACCGGACTATTGGTAGTGATTGTGGGTGCCTTGAATGTAAGGCCTCCAGCCGGGGGGGGATTAGTCCGCAATATGAAATGCGTTCTAATCAATTCTTACACTCGAAAGATAGGAAATTTAAAACTATGAGAATTGGGTTACCAGGGGATTCTCAACTTATTGCTGATTGTCAAATATTGTATGGCTAGTGAAAATGTTTTTATGACTTAAAAAGCTATATTACTACCGTGTACACGATGTAATTGCTCAATTTTAAGTCGCCATTGAAGAATATCGATATTACTTTCAAAATCAACATCATTCTCCTGTCCTGATCCCAATTTATTTGGGGTCGGCGCAGCATGTCTTCTTCTTCCATACTTGTCTGTTACTCGTCATCTCAGCAGACACCTCCGTTACTTGCAAGATATCAAGGTATAATAGGTATGTCAATAGCATGCATGTGCATTGCTTAGCAAAGTCTAAATTAGTACTTTTTATCAATTTTGGGCTAAGAAGTCACTAAGGGTCAGCACAGACCGACAGAATTTTGCTGGGCAAGTAAATTCTTTGCTTTCAAGTATTGCATGGCAATATGGCCACAGAATTAACACTTGCAAGCTTTATTTTAGAGGGGATTTCATTGTATTATCGTCTCAATTTAACAATTAAAAAAACGAGCAATTTTGCTGCTCTGCCTGTACTGATCGTGAAGTATTGTATCGACAGAAAGACGTCTATAGAACGTCATAAAATTGAGTAATGTTTGTGTGTACGGCGGTTAGACTTCTAGTGTAAGATTTTAGTTTATTTACTGACGGGCGTAGATAATGCTCGTCACTTAGTGCACTATGTGCTTATACCCAGTTTATTGGGTTGGGTTGATTAAGGTGCCAGCCGTTTTAGAACACAACGGCGCACGCGACGATGGGAAGACACCACACGATATGACCATAATGCCTTGGGAGTTGGGTCGGCCTTTGATGTGGGATGCATGTGTCGACATTCTTGCGCCATCCCTTCTTCCTAGCACGGCGGGCTGTGCTGGGGCGGCTGCTGCAGGTGCTGGAAACCCCAAACGGCGCGAATGCAATAACCTTATTTATAGGTGTTTGAGCCGTTTTGGGTTGCAACACTTGGGCCATGTGGCCTGAGTGCGCACCTAGTTTTTAGAGATACCGCCAAGCGGTTGGTCGACTATTCTCGTGACCAGAGAGCGCCCATATTCATTGGTCACAGAATCAGCATTGCCATCCAACGTGGCAATGCTGCCCAGCGTTATGGGCAGTTCCTGTCGGCAGCAATGTGGACGAACTTTTTGACGCCCCTTAGTGCTTTTCTATAAATGTACATACTTTTATTATTATTTTAAGTTCCGTTATTTATTTATTTAGTTATAGATAATTATGTTAGTTGGGTTGATTGTTTAGAATAATTTTTATGAAATAAATTGTCTTCTGAAATCTATTGAGTTTTTATTTAGTCGTGGTACCTAATAACCGCGAAACCCTCTTGCATAAGCAAATATTGAAACAAAGGCCTGCGACGTGGCTTCACCTTACGCCGCTTAAATCGCACTTTACGCCGTTTATGTATAATTCCCGCCTAAGACGAAGGCGCGGCGAAGCCGCAGCACAGGCATGATGCCGGTTTAAAACGTTCTTACAAAATTTACGTAGGCAACGTGTCGCGAATTACACTCAGGCGGCGGGGCGCAGGCACGCCGTTCTTTCGTTTCGTTATAAATTCCACGTCTGCGCTGCGCCCGCGCCGCACCTTCACCTTACGCCGTTTCTGTATAATTCGCACCTAAGTTCCGTGTGTTTTCAGTTGATACCAGACACATCATATGGCTAGCCTTTTCCCAATGTTGTGGACGGCTTCCAGTGTAACTGGATGTAGCTGAATACTAGTACTTTACATGGAGTGACTGCCTATCTGACCTCCATAACCCGGTTACTAGGTCATACCAGACACCGGTCGATAAATTAAAACAAATCAGAACTACGAATAATCACACACCGTTTGATTGTTGGTAAAAAAGTTGGGTTGTTGCTGCATTCCCGTAAACGCAACGAAAAGTTTTATCAAAACTTGTTGTTCTTAAGATATGCACTTATTAGTATTACGTGAATGTAACATTTCTTGGTGTACACGGCGGTCATACGATTGTTTTAAAAGCTGTAGTGGGCTACAGCTCATCGACTGAGAGATGCACCAAGCGTCTTTGAAGTAAATAATTTAATTTTTTTTTAGTCTTTTAGCCCGTGTGTTCAGCAGTGGAAACATTATAGGCTGATTATGCTATGTTATGCTTATGCTATTAGTCATTTTTGTCCTAGTGCTGGGCAAAGGCCTCCCCCATATCTTTCCAGGTACTCTTTATCGTGCGCCACCTCGAACTACCCATAAGAAATAACTATAACATGGAAAAATAAAAATAAAACTTGCACTACTCACGGTTATATGACTAACACCCGTATCTATAAACAAGTCAAAGTGTTTACTTGAGTAAAAGTACATACAAAGTGTGTCTGGAACCACGACAATAAATTAAAACGAGCACAGTACTAGTCCATCTAAACATTTTAAAACACGAAAATTAGTAGATAATGGAACATTTAAAAATTTTAATTTTCAAACAAAATAAATAGCAGAATCAACTGCATAAAAAGCAAACACGCTTTATCTACGAAAAGTAACTGACCGTTGCGCAGCGCGGTGCGGGCGCGGCGCGGTGCGGGGCGCAGCGATGGCTGTAGGTATTTTAGTCGGAGAACAACAAATTAGCGGGATAAACTCACTAAGTTGCACGTGTTAATTAAAAGATCACTGATTGAATAATTAATCACATAATATCACATCACAATCAGAATTTACACCATCAAACGTTTGTGTGTCACCATATCTCTCCCGATATGTATGCAATGGTAAAGCTGCATTTTGATTACATTCTCCTTACGTAAGTACCATGTCGGTGTACTCGGCAGCTGGGTACCTTATTTGAGGCATAATTAAACTACAAAACTTCAAACCTAACCTAAATCACGAAACTATACCTATTAAATGCTTAATTAACTAACTAATATTACACTAACACTTAACAATATGTCACACTAACCTATGCACTAATCCAACTATCACAAATCGTCTTTAATCACAATAACAACTAAAACTTTTTATAAAAAGAAGTAGAAGTAAGAACCGTCAAAGATCTTTGACGGTTCTTACTTCTACTTCTTATATTCTTGTATATTGCATAATTAATTACTTAAACTCAAATTATTACTTTAACTTGACTATAGATGCGGGTGTTAAAGTTATAAATTGCTTGCATCATGGCTGCTGTCACAGATAATATAGTACAAATGAAACAGCAAATAGGTAAAAATATATTTATTTACTATAATATTTATATCACAATAAGTACCTCTGGTACGCTATAGTGGCGCGTTTGTACAATAACAGGACCAGTAACAAAAAGCAAGAAAACTAAATGAAATTGTAGTGAAGGATTTCGTTCAAATTTAAAAAAAAATATCTTAGTTCTGCCAAAATATACCAACCCACATCAAAATGTATGATTGTAATGATATTGGAGAAAAAAAAAAATTGTTTCATTATGGAAAAAAACATTTTTTCTGCGTTTTAACAAATATTTTTCAAACAATTTCATTTACTTTTATTGACAAACATTTTTAAGACTATATTACATAATATTTTACATAATTATCCTATTAAATCATTAAATTTAAAAAAAATTGACAATAATTAAAATAATTTCGAGAAAATTGGCTAATTATATAATATTACAATTTACCTAAGTACAATAGTATTTCCGAGATACTTTTTTATGTACATAGGCCGAAAAGATTTGCACCACTTTTGCAAAAACATTTATTTAATGGCGCAATTGCACTTGGTCGTTAGCCCGTATACGGGGGCTCGACTTTACTCGAATTCGTCCAGTCGAACCATGCAACGGAACAAGATTGCTCCCGAAGACGGTCGTTTATCCGAATGTAATAGACGGGCGAGCCTATTGCCATCAATAGGGCACAAATCCAGACTCCGTGGCTGCTACTGAGAAATTCCTGATTGAAAAACCCAATAACACTTTGCCCGACCTGGCATTCAAACCTAGAACCACATGCAAGCTTAAGCGACCACTGGACCAACGAGGCAGTTCATTGGCTGCATCTAACAATATCTTTAATCAATATAAAGTACAATTCAGAACGACCGCAGTCTGCAATCGATGACCGCAGCGAAAACGCCGCCAAATCGAACAATGACAGAACACAGCAATGCGACTGAACTCTATGAAAATGGCGACAGGCGGCAATGTGTTCATCTACAGAAGCGTTTTCTGACAATTAGGATATTCTTTCTCTTTCTGGTATTAGTCAAAAATGATAGCTATATCTCCCTCGGTCATTTTAACTATATTTTAATTCGCAGTTAAGTTATCTTAAATAAATAAGAATCAACAAAAAGTTCGAGTAAAAATAAACTTACAATGAATAGGTAATAATTTACGTTTTAATTTTAAGTGCAATAAAAGAATACTGGTAAGAATCGTTTTCTATCACATTTTTATGAAATACCTAGTAAGATAATTTAAAAAAAAACATTTACTTTTATAAGATATTTTTTTTATTTAGTTTTTAAGCACCGTAACAATTGTGTTAACTTAAATTACTTTTGTAAGTACAAAATGCAGACTTATTAGCTCAAATTGCCATTAGCACTAATTTTTATAGGTATTTTGATCCGATATTTTCATTCTATTTGATTTTGAATTAGTACTTGGTTTATCCATAATTATTCAAGAGTGTTAGAGCTGGTTACTAATTCGATTATTTTGAACTATTAGTTAGTATCGATAAAGTACCTATTGTGGAGAAATAAATAACGTAACTTTTCCTATTCGAGTAAATAAATAAATTAACAAGCTTATAGTAAAAAAAAACAAGCATGGTGTGGCGTAATTTTTTTTTCGGTTTTTTCTCAGCCCTTTAAATTGATACCCAAATGATGGGGTGCATGAAAATAACTAGCCAAAATATGCCATCTTTGGAAGTCCGCCATATTGAATTTAGAATGACGTCACTTATCTAACACTGCATTGTCATCCAAACTAAACGTGACATGCAAAATTTCAGCTTAATTGGAAATCGGGAAGTGGGTCAAATTTAATTTCTAAGATTTTTTTACATAGTTACAGGTGAAGCTAATAAAAGCGTGTTAAAAAACGAACGGTTTCTACTCATTAACTATCAGAAATCGTTTAAGATTTTCACATTGAATTTAGAATACAAATTGACTATTAATAAAGTTTAAATTGACAAGCATTTGTTTATCACTAATAATAATCCAATATAATATAGTAGTAGCTGTTCTTCTTTCAAATTGACATATCATTCTAATATTCGACAAATGTATACAAATTGACATATCATCCTAATATTTGACAAATGTATACAAAATGACATATCGTCGGGGATAGTGCAAATCCGCGGAACTAGCATTGGATAATTCCGCGTATATGACAAATGTAGCCAATTTCAATTACGCATTGTCGTAGCGATTAAATTAATTAATTTAATAGTAATAATTTGACTTGTTTATAGATACGGGTGTGAATCATCTATGCTTTACCACTCTAATCCAGGTCCAGTTGAAAGCCAGCGTCAGGCACTAGTTGCCTGGCATTTTGCTGAACTGGTCCTATTTGGCGCAGCTTTGAGGCACACAGTGTTACCTACATTTTATATTTAGTTTTATGTATTATTTTTGTTTTATATTGTGTGCACTTGTGGCTTTCTTTCTTTCTTTAGAAATTTCCATGAAAATGTCATCTACTGATACAAAGGCATAATAAGGCATTTTGAAATTGACGCTAATTAAGTACTAATTAAATATTTAATTTGTATATTAATTACAATATTACTTGAAATACTGACGTTATAAAGATTACCGGAAAATGGCAGCTTTCTGTGCCTTTTCGATGATTGGCCAATGAAAGTTTACGTCAATACATGGTCAAGTTAAATTAGCTAACAAAACTCTGAATTCGCGTATCTATCTAAATAAGACAAAACAAAATAATTTCATCATCTTCCTGCCCTTGTTAATTGGGGTCGGCGCAACTCGTGCTTTTCTTCCATTCTCCTCTGATAAAAAATAAATATATATATTTTTTTAGTATCCTGTACTGTCCTACTGCTGGGCAAAGCCCCCCCCCCCCCTCCCCCAAAATAATATATTCATCATCATCATCATCATTTCAGCCGAAAGACGTCCACTGCTGGACATAGGCCTCCACCAAGTGTCGCCACATTGGCCGGTCCCGTGCGACTCGCATCCAGCGGATCCCTGCAACCTTCACCAGGTCATCGGTCCACCTAGTGGGAGGCCTTCCAACGCAGCGTCTTCCGGAAATAATATATTAGTTAAAAAAACTAAAAGACACGCTTCAGAGCGACGTCTTTTTATTTCTCGTATTTTTCTTAGCGAATCCTTTCATTTGATATTCAATACTCATCATGGGAATGCATAAAAAATGACTAGACCGCCATCTTTGGGAGGCCGCCATATTGGATTTAGAATGACGTTACATAGCTAACAATGCATTGTCATCCAAACTAAACATGTATGCGAAATTTCAGTTCAATCGGAAACCGGGAAGTGGGTCAAGTTTAACTTCTAAGATTTTTTTTACACAGTTAAAGGTGAAGCTTATAAAAGCGTGTTAAAAAGACTCATCATTTCATGTAACTGAACTACCAGCGGTTGGTGGCATCGCAGTCTCGTCGTTACAGGAAGACCAAATAAACGATGGACGGACTGGACCTGGTGAAGGTTGCAGGGATCCGCTGGATGCGAGTCGCACGAGACCGGTCAATGTGACGACACATGGGGGAGGCCTATGTCCAGCAGTGGACGTCTTTCGGCTGAAATGATGATGATGAATGATGGACTGGACTATGTGAAGGATGATATGGCTAGAAAGGAGGTGACTGCTGAGATGACGAGTAATAGAGAAGTATGGAAGAAGAAGACATGCTGCGCCGACCCCAAATAAACTCGGGCCAAGACAGGAATGATGACATCGTCATTACATATCGATAACCATCGCGATTTTAGAGTGCCGCTAGTTAATTTGAATTGACCTTATATTTTGAGGTGATAAAATTAACATTCAAAAATCTTAAAGACGTGCAGTTGTTTCTAGACATTGGCTTACATTGGCCGACCATTGTGTGAAGGCACATAGGAAGGAATGTAGTAAGTTAATAAGTCACTATTTTGTGCGCTTTCACGAAGTTTTCTTTGCCTCCATCATTCTGCAGTAACTCTGAAAAGAAAAAAAAAAAATTCAATTGCATTCGAATTTCGCCAGTAATCTTAAGTCCCATGTAATAGGGGGCGAGCCTATTGCCATCAACCACAAATCTACACTCCGTGCCTGCTACTGAGAAATTCCTGATGGAAAAACTCAATGGCACTTTGCCCGGCCTAGGAATCGAACCCGAGACCTCATGCTCAGCAGTCGCGCTTGGGACCACTAGACCAACGAGGCAGCATCATCACTCCATAATCGTGTTCCCAATGCTGGGACACAGGCCTCCTTTCTATGGTGGCAATAGGCTCGCCCTCTATTACATGTGACTTACAAACAACTAGCGAAACGTGGGTGTACTATTAGGGACACCTCTGCCTAACCCTTCGGGGATTACAGGCGTGATGTTATGGTGCTATACTATGATAAGTAGATTCTCACCTCCTCAGCCATCTGGTACAGCAGCCGCGCTGTCTCCGGCCCGGTCTGCTCCACTAACGTCTTGAATATGCCACCGCTGTCTGGCTCTGATGCTTCAGATCTACAAAAATTAATAGATATAATATAACATATTTTCATGGGATGCACCCTTGGACATCAGCTGTTGAATGGCTTATATTTGTACCACATGTATTTTTTGATAAAAGAGCTTGTGGCTAAATAATAACAGTTAAGCGGCGCTTGCCTAGGTTGGTCCGTGGATGGGTGACTGCCCATTATGGACCGAGTTTCCTCCGTGCCTCGGAAAGCACGATAAGCCGTTGGTCCCGGCTGTCATTTGTAGAACTTTGACAATCGTTACAGGTAGTCAGTGGCCCAAAAGTAACAAGGGGTATCGTATTACCCAGTACGAAGTGGGTTGTGGAGGTCAGATAGGCAATCGCTCCATGTAAAATACTGGGATTCAGCTGCATCCAGTTAGACTGGAAGCCGACCCAAACTTAGTTGGGAACCGGCCAGTCAGATGATGATGTCTTTTGATAATTAAATAAAAATCTATCTGAAAAACTTTGTATAGTCTACAAAAATATTTTAGTTTAAAAAAACTATGTCATTCGCGTGACGTCATTTTTTTTTCTTTTTCTATCAGAACTAATTTCTCAAAGCCTTTCATTTGATACCTATATCATTGGAATGCTTAAAAAATAACTAGTCCGCCATATTGGATTTAGAATGACGTCACTTAGCTGACCATGCATTGTCATCCAAACTAAACGTGTATGCAAAGATTCAGCTCAATCGGTCCGGGATAACTGTTTTAAAATTCAGTTACAAGATTTGACCTAACACACAAACAAACAAACATACTAACATTGCAAGCTAAATAAAAGCATGTAAAAAGTATAGTTTTTAGATAGTAAACTGAAAATCTTACCTTTCAGAGTAGGTTCTTATTCTGTCTCTAGTCAGAATGAGTGTTTCATTCTGATCACTTTGCGCTGTGCTCGGCTCGAATGTGAAGTTCTCTGGTATGGCTAGCGGTGCCTGCGATAATAATAAATAAAAAAATAATTAATAAATTGCCAAGAGCCTCGACCAATTCTTATTCTTATTCTTTATTGCACACAACATAAGAGAAATACATAATTACAACATATAGCTTATTTACAAAGGCGAGCTTAACCCAGAATTGGGTTTTTTGGGACCAACACCTGAGGAGGCTCTCGTTAGGTAGCTGGATCAAGGGCTTGATTCAGAAAGCGGTACTCCTGCCCCCGTAGCATGACCACCGGAGACAAAGATTTCTTTGACGGAAGAATCGACAAAATGACAGATTGTGGCGACACAATGACAGATTTCTTTGCACTATCTGTCATTTTGTCGATTCTTCCGTCAAAGAAATCCTTGTCTACGGTGGTCATGCTACGGGGGATGGACACGGCTCGTATTGTTAGGAGCATCCTCTCTCTGGAGCCCTGACCGCCGGTAGCTTGGACCCTGTTCCCGATACCGGTGGGCTACAATTTTTTTAATATTTTTAAAAGTTTTTAATTTTTATTGAGTCCAGTGGGACGACAATCCGATATACGACTGGAGAGGCAGGACCTACAGCATAACGGACTATGACACTGAGTGAAGAAAGAGTATGCGCAAATTATGCTATTCACGCGCTTGTGCATATCTCCCACATCAAGAATAGGGTAGTTAACAAACCAATCACTTGACATACTTTTTAAGAGCTGTCAAAACATGATTCCCCCTTAAATTTTGAATGGCAATAGCACGCTATGACGTCACTATTTAATCAATTCAAAGACTCAACTATTTAAAGCAACTAAAAATCTAATTTTGCAATTTTTCAGGTCTAAAATTAAGTATTTTTTAGAGAAGTTGTGTCTTGGAATTATTGTTTAATGGTGTCAACTACCCTATTCGGTCTAGAAGACTACCTTTATTTTTTTTAATCCTCGAGTTTAGGTTTTAACCACAGATATAGATAGACCTAGATAACGCGAGAGCAACTACTTCGCGTGCCATATTATTATGTAGCTTACGTACAAAAATCGTAAGTGGCCAATTTCGAACTCGGTCTGCATCGGAGCATAGCGCTAGTCGGACGTCAGTGGGCGTCATGGCGGGGGGTAGGACGAGGGGGGCGCCGTCCGCGGCGGCGTCTTTGAATCGATTTGATTTTCCCATCACTAAATAGTGCTTGTGACGTCATAATAGGTAGTCAAAAAATGGCACGTTTGATTTTCATACAGATCGTGATACTTGCGTTATCTAGGTCTATCTATATCTGTGGTTTTAACCCTCGACCGAACTCGAGGATTATTTTTGTTATTTGAACAAGACAACGTCTGTCGGTTCAGATATTTATACTCATATACAAGGCTAGCACATCGCCCGCGACTTCGTCTGCAAAAATTGTGAAAGCTCGGCGAATATGCAATGATATAAATATAATTTATAGCCCCACGAATAATGTGGCTTTCTGCCAGTGAAAGAATTTTTAGTTTATTGGATCATTAGTTCCGGAGATTACCCCCTACATACAAACTTACAAACAAATTTTGGCACTTTATAATATTAATAAAGGGTGTAAATGACCCTTAACATATCTGAAAGGCACTTGTTCTCCCCGTCTTTGCGATATTTTTTTTGTTCTAGACCATACCTGGGAAACTGCTAGTTTCGGAGATATTAGGGGTCAAAGTTCCAACTTTTTCACAATTTATTTTTAAATACATGTTTTTAATATAATATTTTTACTTTACACACCTCCACGACTCCCGTACTATTCAATCCATCCATCAGCACAATGTTTTGAGTGCTTTCCATCGAGTCCTACCGTCAAACGTGATTTTTCACCCCAAAAAAAAAAGTACTGTTTACACCCTGTATAGAAGGTAGGTAGGTCCGTAGGTTATTGAATGTTCTTACCTGACTTTTGCTCAATACTCGGCTCCTGAGCACTGTTTCGTCTTTCCTCTGGACGGCGGCTTGAGTTAACAGCTCATGAGGATGACCTGACTCAGCAACACGGCCCCTGGTGACAGAAAGTAACGTTATTTATTTATTTTTATAGTTCTTACAATATGAGAACGTGGCTTAATAATACCAACCGCTCGAGTCGGTTAAGCCGTGCTTGCCTAGGTTGGTCCGTAGATGGGTGACCGCCCATTACATACCGAGTTTCCTCCGTGCTGCGGAAAGCACGTTATGCCGTTGGTCCCGGCTGTCATTTGTAGATCTTTGACAGTCGTTAGGTAGTCAGAGCTCCGAAAGTCTGACAACCAGTCTTACCAAGGGGTATCGTATTACCCAGTACTAACTGGGTTGTGGAGGTCAGATAGGCAGTCGCTCCATGTAATATACTGGTATTCAGCTGCAACTGGTTAGACTGGAAGCTGACCCCAACACAGTTGAGTTAGTGGTTTTGTTTTGCCCATTTATGTTAGGGTCGGCTTCCGATATCCCTTGGTAAGACTAGACTGATTGGGGTGCGTTGTCAGAATTCCTCTTCGCGTGCCTGATGGCTGCCGGTCCCGCTCGATACGTCTAATGGAAACAGCAGCTGCTGGGCCGGTGCACCCTGGGCGTGGGCAGTATCCTTCCCCGAGGAATGGGAAGAGATTCTTATTCTTCGGGGAATGTTACTGTCCGTGGCTAATATTCTGACATGGGAGGGGTCCATACTGGACCAACGGGGCGTTGTTCCGCGTGACACTCTGAAAAGCAGCGGGCCACTGACCAACCTGATTTGGGGGCGAGCCTATTGCCATCACCAGGCCAAAAATCCAGCCTCCGTGGCTGCTACTGAGGGAATCCTGATTGAAAAACCCAATAACACTTGGCCCGACCCGGGAATCGAATCCTGGACCTCATGCTCAGCAGTCGCGCTTGCGACCACTAGACTAACAAAGCTGTTATCTGTGTAGGCACAAAAGACAGATGTACACTCACTTGTCCATGACGATGACTCTGTGGTAGTCCATTACGGTGTTGAGTCGATGTGCGATGGTCAGTACCGTTGAGTGCGCGAACTTCGTGCGTATAGTTCGCTGGATGTGCTTGTCAGTGCTGTGGACAAAAAAAAAGCGTAATTAATGACCATTTTCACTAAAACAACAATGCTAAAATAAAAGTTCAATCGATTCTCACAACGCTCGAAGCCAGACAAGAACTTTACTTAGTTCAACGCTCTCACTGCCATACGGTCCCCGGAAACTTTTCCGAGTATAGCACGCGACCTATCGCCAGCGCCGGTTATCGCTCGCGGCGATTTTGGCGCGAATCGCCGTCTGTCACGCTACTTCTGGGTGATGTCGCGCGATATCGGCGCGTGTGATAAAAATGACGATATCTCTAAAGTTATGTATGGGAGCTGTATACAAGTTATGTCGCTCAAATTCACAATCAAAGCATTTATTTCAAATAGGCCAGTTACAGGCACTTTTTGAATTGTCGAAACAAAGACAACAATGAAAAGTAGCTACAGTCACAGTCAAATGGCATAAAAACTGTGAAAGTACTGTAGTTGCCCATTTCCTAACGTAGATCTCTATGGAGAAGAACGCGCAAGAAATTCCATGGACACTCTTTTAAATCAGAATACGTTGGAGCTGTATACAAGATATGCGGCACTGAATAAGTTCAGCAGGCCATGTGGGCGGCCGAAAGGCTCAGCTCTTGTCATAGCAATGACATCACGGCTTGTGCGGATGGTAATAGGTGCGCCCACCGGCGGTTCACATGACTTGCTGGAGTTGTAAATTCTATTATAAACAAGGGAGCGTGGTTATTTCATAATCTGTGAGGTAATCTCTCACTCGTTTGTCTCGCCAGTAGTCGCACTCGTAGTTTCGCTTAGTTCCATCACTACCATGTCTGTAAGTTTCGCTAACTAATTTGAAGTTTTACTAGGTAATTTAATTTAACCCTGTGGATTATGATAAGACCCGCGTGGTGGATTACGGTCCACCATACCACAGAGAGCAGGCCTATGGCCTAACAGTGAGAACGCTGTAGGATAATCATCATCATCATCATCATCATTTCAGCCGAAAGACGTCCACTGCTGGACATAGGCCTCCCCCAAGTGCCACCACATTGACCGGTCCCGTGCGACTCGCATCCAGCGGATTTCTGCAACCTTCACCAGGTCATCGGTCCACCTAGTGGGAGGCCTTCCAACGCAACGTCTTCCGGTCCGCGGTCGCCACTCGTCGCTGTAGGTTGATTACGCTATATTTAAGTTACTTATTGATCATCAATCACTCACTCGGTATCGACATTGGCGGTGGCCTCGTCCAGTATGAGCACCTTACACCCCGCTAGCGCGGCGCGGGCTAGGCAGATGAGTTGCCTCTGTCCCGCCGACAGGTTCCCGCCACCATCGCCCACCTTTGTATTCAATCCCGCCGGCATATTGGTCACCATCTCTCGTAGTTCGACCTGGGAAAGATGACAGAAAAAATATTAGATACAGTTGTACCACAAAAAGTGTGTACTTCGGTTATATTCGAGTTTCTGATATGACACACATGGCATATACAAACATTGTAATTACGTCGGGTGTAGATGTAATTATTATATTTTCATTATTATTTCCTTTATTTATATTTTTACAAATTATTTAACATTTTTAAATATTTCTTAAAAAGAAAAAAAAAACATTTAAAAATATAAAAAATTGTAGCCAACCGGTATCGGGAACAGGGTCCAAGCAGGGCTCCAGAGAGTGGAACCTCCTAACAATACAAGCCGTGTGCAGGAGTACCGCGCACTGAATCAAGCCCTTGATCCAGCTGCCTAACGAGAGCCTCCTCAGGTATTGGTCGAGGCTCTTGGCAATTAAGCCATGGGCTGATACAACTATTTTTTATTATTATTATATTCGGATCTGACCGTGGCAACACTTTGGGCCCTATCAGAATACCAGCGTTATGACTTTTTTTTTTTAATGTTGCAGCACCACGCCGAGATTGGCCCATTTGGCCTCGTACAAGACCAATTTAATTTGTTTTATCTTTTTCTTATGTTTATTTGTTTATATAATTTTTGTATTATTGTAATTTCATCCATTTTGTTTTTGTTTTGTTTTGTGTGAGTCTACTAAATACTTTTTCTTTCTGACACATACGTCGAGCCACAGAACAGCCCTCTACAAAGACAAAGCTTCAAGCTTTATCTTGTATTACCGTGCTCTGCAGTATCATTGCCCCCACTGGCGTGCCTGGGGGCCATAAATACGGCAAGCAGACTGTCCAGAAACTCTGACATCATGAAGAGTCAATAAGGGCAAGCCAAGCTTTTAGGCTTGTATGAGAGTACCGACACTATTGTCCCTTTGTATGAAGTTTACTCTCTGACGGCGACTTGATTCGAACTGCATAGTTATTAATCAAAAATATTGAACCACGATAGCACAAAATAGGTACTGTCTTGGTGCAACAGACAACACACACAGATGCACACACAATTGATTGTATTTTCTTTTTTTCTTATTTACCTATTTGTAAGTTTATAATGTAAGGGAAGAGCGGAACCTTCAACTGCAGGTATGTTCTATGCCTAAATGGAGACTCCTCGACATGCAATGTAAGCCAAAATGATATGAAATAAACTTTGTTTTTTTTAACAGTTGTTTAGTAAATTTCATCATCGAGCATTCGTATTTCTGAAGATATGTAGATCATGATCGCCGAAACGCATACTTTTTCTGGTAGGTACAAACTTAAATAATAAGAAAAACGGAGGTCCCTTGCAACAACCCAAAAATTGGATGTGTATCACTTACATAATACACACAAGAGAAGAACTATTTGTAATTACCTTATGCCCGCGGATTCGCCTGCGATGGGATTCATACTAACTGGATAAATAGCCTGTGTGTTAATCCAGATCATAAAGTATCTGTGTGCCAAATTTCATCCAAATTCCTCCAATAGTTTTTGAGAAAAAGAGTAACAAACATCCATCCGTCCTTACAAACTTTCGCATTTATAATAATAGTAAGTAAGATGACTGACCTGATCCAAAGCCTTATAAATATCAGCATCAGAATACACCCCCTCGGGGTCCAAGTTATCCCGGAGCGTGGCCGCGAACAGCGCGGGGCGCTGCGGCAGCGCGCACAGACGCGAGCGCCACGCGCGCAGCCCGGCGCTCTGCGCGGGCACGCCGTCCACTAGCACTGAGCCGGTTACGTGGCCTAACCTGTAGAGATGAGGGTTTGCACTCAGTCATAGAAGCCTGGCTTAACATTAAAACCAACTATCATTTAAAATTTTAAAGGTTTTTGTCTGTTTGCTGTTCCTATGCGCTGCTATAACTGGCCGTAACGATGACTACTGGTGTAAGTTTATGATGATAAGCCAAGACCTTACCTGAACAGCGCGCTGAGCAGCGAGCTCTTGCCGGCGCCAGTTCGGCCAACCACGGCGACCTTCTCAGCGGCTTTGATTGAGAAGTTGACGCCTTTGATGGCGTAGGTTGGCTCACCACCAGCGCCCGCCGCGCCTGGGGGCTTCTCGTACTCCAGGGATACATCTTCGAAGACAATTTCGCCTAGAATAAACGTTTTTTTAAAGTCAAATTCAGAATCAATTTTCACTAGCACCAAGGGACAGCTAAATGGACACTTTAAGTCTTTCAATATGTTAAAAAAAAACCCTATTCGAATCCAATGACATTGTCAAATAGAATAAGAAACATAAAATATAAATAAAAGTAAAAATATGAATGAATTTTTATTACCACCGTTTCCCTAAATTCAAACAAACTTTTAAAACATGACAACACCATCTTCGGCATATTAAGTATGTTCGATAGTCAATAAATTGTTCTTTTATGACGTCACTATCTGAGAAGCGACCGCTCGCGCCCGTGTGTTGCCATAAAAGTTCCCTCTTTTTAATACAGTTTATTTAATTTTCATTTTTTATATTTTCATTGGGGTATTTTTTTTTACTTGTTCTTCAAAAATAATTATATAAATAGAATCTAATCTCGATGCCTGATAACACCCTCACGGATCCGACAGGTTTTTTTTTACATATTGTATAGGTGTTATAGTGAAAATGGGCATTAGATAATATAATCATGTTTTGGAACCACAAACTCATTGTCTTACACGACAAGGTTCAGATTCTATTACAACCAAAAACCTAGGACTTGTTAAGTTGATTTTTTAAATTAAATTTACAAAAAATAAAAATAAGTGTCCTGTTAAGTATTTTGAGTGTACATAAATAAATAAATAAGTTGTGAACAGTATTGATAAACACCTTTTTAAGGCACTGTGTCAAACAAGCTAACGGCTCACTAGAATATAAGGTCTATCTTTTCATACACGAAATATTTAAAGAGTAACTTCTATAACTTGTAAAGTCGCCATAGCAACGAAAAAAATAAATTATCTTTGTGTGTTTTTTTTTACGAAATTATTATAATTTTAATTTTTTTTGAGACTTTTTGCATAAAACCTATACTCCCATATTCTAACAATGACAGTAGGTAAATACGACGTAGTAACTAGCGTAATGGATGTTCAAAAATAAGGAGCTAGTATTTATTTTGTGGGTCAAGTAATTTTGAATTTTTTATTTTTTATAAAATATACTCAGATAAAAAAAAATAATCCCTTGAAATGGCTTCGTTATAGCCGTTAGATGATTCCCTGAAAATATTTCGTGTATGAATAGTTAGACCTTATATACGTGGTTACTGTCACCAATGGACATCTGAAAGAGACTATATTGAAATGTCCACCTTCACTACAAGTGAGGATCGGCTTTTAAGGCACCTTCGGGCCTGCCACCTACCTTTAGTGGGCCATTTTTCAAAGTCCAAATCAGGTTGATTTTGTTTCAAAGCTTCCCTGTCTACGTCTAAAGGTTTTTCTGGGGGAAGATTCGTATATTCTAGGATCCTTTCAACCTGAAAGATAAAAAAAAACATTATTTTACCGACACCTGTTTCTATGACAACTGTTTCTCTGACACCTGTTTCTATGACAACTGTTTCTCTGACAACCGTTTCTCTGACAACCGTTTCTCTGACAACCGTTTCTCTGACAACCGTTTCTCTGACAACTGTTTCTCTGACAACAGTTTCTCTGACAACCGTTTCTCTGACAACCGTTTCTCTGACAACTGTTTCTCTGACATCTGTTCCTCTGACATCTGTTCCTCTGACAACTGTTCCTCTGACAACTGTGTCTCAACTGATCCTCTGACAACTGTTTCTCTGACAAAGGTGTTGTGAGGTGCTCGTGGTTAAGTAACAGATCCAGAGTCGATTAATCAAGTTTAGGACTACGCTTGCTTGCCGCTGACGGTCCGTGGATGGGTGATCCTCAAACTCTTATCGTGCCGTCAAAGCAAGCTAAGCCGTTAGTCCCAATTGCTTTCGTAGATCTTAGACAGACCTTACGGGGAGTCATACCAAGAGGCACCATGCACTAACTGGGTTGTGGAGGTCAGATAGGCAGTCGCTCCATGTGAAATATTGGTATTCACCTGCATCTGGTTAGACTGGTACCCGACCCCAACATAATTAATTCTAAAGTTATTTAGATATTTTTCAAGCCTTATAAAATCATGCAATAATAGCAATATTGTATTCATTTCCTTTGTTCCCATTTGTCCCCTTCGAGTTTGCCACCGGGGTGGTGGCTGGCACTAATTAGTGGCGTTTACCACCCCAGTGGTAAATGGCACTTATTTAGTGTTATCTGTCCCCTTCGTAATTATAGTAAGGTATTAGATTTTTGATTTTGATTTTAAGTAATATAATGGCAAATATATGTATACCAACCAGTAAGTATATTTTGTTTTTTCACCATTTCTTTTTTTTAAACACCTATCTAAGTATACTTGAGTTTTTAAAACGAATCTAATGATACCATAATCGTCGAAATCCATCCAGCCATTTGGAACATACCGAGGGAATAAAGAAATTACAAAAAACAAACAAACATACAAGATACGTGCCAAAAACATAACCCTTCCCTGGCTGTCGGGTAAAAAGTATTCATTCTCTGCCTAATTAGATAACATGAGTTTTGAAATGATTTTGATTGACCTCAACAAAGATGGAGGGCTAGGCATACTTACGGAAGTCATTTGGTTCTCCACTTCAGCTGTTTGCCTCATCCCGTACTGGCACATGCCGACTAGACCTATCACTTGAGTTATAGCCAAGCCGACGTTGCCTCCCAACGTATCTGTAAAAAAAATATGATGAGAAACATGTAGGGTGGAAACATATAGATTTTTTTTGTACTCATTCACTTTTATCACAATAACACAATAGCAGTACGAAATGCGCGCGCACTTTTGACCTATCAGCTGTTAGCCGCGTGACATTTTACCATTTTGAAAATGTCTATCTTTCAAACGATTGACTTAGAGAAAAAATGGTTTTAAGAACCTCGATGTCTTTTTTAAAGACCTATCTATAGACACCCCTCACGTATAGGTTAGATGAAAAAAAATTGTTTCAGTTCCATGTATGTTATATGCCCTTAACCTTTTATTTTTGTTTAAAATCGTAAAGAGCTTCACAGAATTCATCTACCTACCAAGTTTCAACTGTGTAGTCCTAATAGTTTCGGAATAAAGTGGCTGTGACATACACGGACAGACAGACAGACTCATGTCTGTCTGTCTGTCCGTGTATAAGGTCCGAATCTATAAGGGTTTCGTTTTTAGGGTTTCGTAGCCTAAAAATTATCTTCCGACGGTTGGTGACGGACTGTTGTATATCCTATCTCGCAATAGAATTTTAGATCTTAAATGGCATTGTAAATGCCGGCCAAAATGTTCAAAAGCCCAAGCTCCTTACCTTCAGAAGTGAACAGGAAGAAGCTAAACGTTACGAGCGCGAGATAGAGACAGCAGATCATATCCATCCAGAAGCCAAAAGCCCTGGTAGTGCTCAGCACCAGGACCCAGCATGAAGAGTGCAGGTCTTGCTGCTTGTCGAATTCTCTGACGAGGGTTCGTTGGTGCTGGCGCGCTGATCTGATGGTGGTGAGCCCGGAGACTGTCGCTGATAGGTGGTTGAGGGACTGGCTTCGAGCTGGAGAGAAAACTTGGTTTTAGTAAGATGTCTTGTAATAATTACACCCGTTTTTTAATAACAGGCGATATCCGGGGTTGGGGCGTGCCATGACTTGGTGAACAAGTATTTTTTCCCGTTGGACACTTGGCCTGATAAACCAGAAACTTATACCGTCACTTACGGGTTAGCTTCCGTGATTGTTCATTATTTTGAGCTCCCGATATTAAGAGGAGGAATCGGGAGGGGGGCGGGGGGGGGGGGGGGCGATTCCAATTCCCCGATTTTTTTCCCCTGATTTTTCTTTTGTCCCGTAAGTGACAGCATAAGTTTAGTTGTAAACCGTGAAAGCTTAAAACAGTATTTGATAAACCGGAAGGCCGAATTGGCACAAACCATGATGGTGTGGGCCAAATCGGACTTATGTTTTTGAAGTTATAGTCAAGAAAACTAATAAACTTTAAGAACAAAGCTGATACACACGCTGATCCCAATAAAATGGGACTAGTGCTAATTAAAATAATGATTTTTTTTAACATAATTGGTAAAATACATAACATCACGCCTGTAATCCCCGAACAGTTACGAAGAGATGTACCTAATAGTACACCCACATTTCGCCAGTTATGTTTAAGTCCCATGTAATAGGGGGCGAGCCTATTGCCATCAACATGGCACATATCCCGATCCGTGGCTGCTACTGAGAAATACGCGATGAAAAAACCCAGTAACAATTTTCCCGACCCGGGAGTTAAACCCAGGACCTCATGCTCAGTAGTCGCGCTTGCTACCACTAGACCAACGAGGTAGTTTGAATTTGTAAGGTGAAATGGCAAACAACTACTAATGTTTCCATTTAAAAAATGTATTTGGCAGCACCGCACGGAGATGTATTCCCATACAAGTTAAAGCCGCCCCTCCCCCTCTGACTAAAACTTACGAAGTCGCCGCCATTTTTGTTTAAGATATTAGCTGACACTTGGTTCAAATAACTCACCGATAGCCTCAATCCTCTTCAGCTCCCGACTGGTATGAAGGAACAGGTCCCTCAGCAGGAACAGCAACACCGCCACTATACCGGTAGGGATCAGTAGCCACCAGTTCACGAGGCACACCACTACTAGGATAGCCATTACTTCTAAGAAGAACTGTGGACAAATACAAAAAGTTTTGTTGGAGTCGCCTTCCAGTCTTACCGGATGCAGCTCAATACCAGTATTTTACATGGAGCAGCCTATCCGACCTCCACAACCCAGTTAGTATTGGGTAATACAATACCCCTTGGTAAGACTGGTTGTCAGACTTTCAGGCCAGAGGCACGGAGGTACTAAGTATGTAATGGGTGGTCACCCATCCATAGACCAACCTAGGCAAGCACGGCCTAACATGGGGATCGACCAGAGCTGCTATTATTATTTAGCCTCGAGCTCCAAATTTTTCTTTACGTCAATGTGTTTTTGATCAATTTGAAAATTTAATATATTAAGTAGATAGTAAGTGCTAAACTCACCCCTAGACAGTCGACCAACGCGACAGGCAGTAAGGTATCCACCTGACCCATATCCTTGGAAAACCGGTTGAGGATCCGACCTGACGGGTTGTGGTGGAAGAACCACATGGGAGCGCTGGTCACACCTCTGTGAATAGAAAAATAGTGGTTAGGTCATCATCATCATCTGCCTAGCCTTTTCCCAACAGTGTTGTGGTCGGCTTCCAGCCTAACCGGACCCAGCTGAATACCAGTATTTAGTTAGTAATTCCTAGTTCAATAAGCATACTGTGCTCTATCTAAATTGTTAAGATATTTATAGTAACATTATTATTCATTAGTGCGTACTCTGGAAGATATACAGTTAAAACATAAAGGAACATTTTTTACATGAAATACACCTTCAAAGTCAAAATAAAATCATTTATTTCACTTAGGCCATTGAATGTACCTTTTGAATGTTAAATTTAACAAGGTAACAGAATTGATTCTAGTTGCACATTTGTAAAGGTTGTTTCGTATGGAAGTGAATGGACAAGAAACTCCATCCCAACACCCTAGTTACTGGCTTCAAGACCATGTCCCACTTGCTGGAGTATCCGAAGCGTCCCATCACCTGCCACTCCACTTCACTACTTAGGTCCACTTTAGAGGAACTAAGGGACACCACGGACGCTGAGATTAACGTGGCCACATATTGGGCCCAAGAAGATTAACCTTTTGAACGCCATTCTCACATATAAGGTCTAACTATTCATACCGAAATATTTTCAGAGAATCATCTAAGATAACGAAGCCATTTCAAAGGATTTTTTTTTTATCTTAGAACATTTTTATAAAAAATAAATAATTAGCGAAATATAAAATTACTTGACCCACAAAATAAATACTGGCTCCTTATTTTTAAACATCCATTACGCTAGTTTACTACGTCGTATTTACCTACTGTCATTGTTAGAATATGGGAGTAAAGGTTTTATGCAAAAAGTCTCAAAATATTTTAGAATTAAAATAATTTCGTAAAAACAAAAACACTCAGATATTTTTTTTTTCCGTTGCTATGGCGACTTTACGACTTATAGAAGTTACTCTTAAAATATTTCGAGTATGAAAAGATAAACCTTATATACGTGACAAGCAAGCGCGTGCCCTGTACGCCAAACGACACAAACATGTAACAAAATGGTAGGTGAAATTGAGGCTTACCGTGAAGGGCACATATGCTCTGGCGTTCAAAAGATTAAAGAAATCGTACCATCGAGTGCCATAGACACGAAAGAAGCGTTACTAGCTAGCTCTATAGTCTACACCCCATTGGTGAGACTGATTGTCAGATTTTATGGCTTCAAAGATATAAGACTACTTACTTGAACATATTATCATGCAGGTTGGTGGAAGCACGAATGCAAGTATTGTAGAATATGACGAGCTTGTTCCAAGTGAAGACTATGCAGATTCCGATGAGGCCCCCGTAGATGTATAAGCACTGCTCTCTGGTCAAGCTGAAGCGGTTGCTTGGGATGTCTTCAAAGGCTGGAGAAATCGTTTAATTTTTTAGTTCATTATTTGTACATAAAAATCAAAATCATTTTTATTTGTGTAACATAGGTATTGAATTAAAGATAGGTCGCTATGTTATGCCAAGAGGCGTTTGTACGCCTCTTGGCATAACATATATGGTTGCATCCAAATAAAATATACATTTATGAATCATGCGAGAGAAAAAACACAAATTATTTGGTAGGTATGTCAAAATTAATAGAATGATGTTAAATAATAAAAAATTCAAATAAAAACAAAAATTATAAATGTCAGAATATGGAGTAATTTCTACAGTCAATAACGGTAAAATAAATAATGATAAATTCCAATTAGTCTCATTATTAAATTAAAATTGTGTGTATTCTCCAGTCGAATAAATAAATAAGTAGTAAACAAAAGTTGTAAATACAAAGTAAACAAAAGTTGGAAAAGAAAATATTTAAACTAGTAAGCGTCGTGTGGAGTACCAATATGAATACCGAATATTGTAATATCAAAAGTCATAATAGCCATGGTCAAAATACTGTTTCTTAAAATACGGAACGATCTGCATTTAAATTGTTGAAAGTTTATATTGAATCATCATCATCATTTCAGCCGAAAGACGTCCACTGCTGGACATAGGCCCCCAAGTGTCGCCACATTGACCGGTCCCGTGCGACTCGCATCCAGCGGATCCCTGCAGCCTTCACCAGGTCATCGGTCCACCTAGTGGGAGGCCTTCCAACGCAGCGTCTTCCGGTTCGCGGTCGCCACTCCAGAACTTTTCGGCCCCATCGGCCATCCGTTCTGCGAGCAATGTGCCCTGCCCACTGCCACTTAAGTTTGGCTATTCTTCGGGCTACGTCGGTTACCTTGGTTCTCTTGCGGATGTCCTCATTTATATTGAATATAAATTATTATTTTTAGGGTTCCCTGGCTCAATAGGAAAAAACGGAACCTTTATAGGATCACTTTATTGTCAGTCTGTCCGTCTATTTTGAGGGAAGTTCCGATGTATTTTAATCACAAATGTTTAAGACTAACAACAAATAATAAAAAAATACTAATATAATGAAAATAACTGATGATGAATGCTTGAATGTCAAATTTTGGAAAAATCTCAATGAAATATACTTCCATACTAAGACTTGCACATAGCCCGTTGTTGAAAATTTAGGAATAAGTAAGTTAAATCATTGTAAAATAATATTAAGTAGCAACATGTTTTAATGTTTGCAAGGGCGATGGCTGCCTGTGTAACGACATAAAGCGTGATTTGTATACAAATAGAATGAGATCGTTTGTAAACTGTATTGTAAACCACATATACTAATAAAGACCTAGAAAAAAAAAAACATATATATAAATATTTACATATATCCTAAACTATAAAACTTTAGTTAGGGAAAGTAAGGTCTCATAATTAATCAGCAAATGACATCCTCTATATGCGAATTTGTAATGGCGGGTCCAGATCCAGTCACCCTGTATATCTCCGACGCAAACGAACTCATGGACATAAAGCTAGTTTAACACATACACTTGTATCTATAGTCAAGTTAAAGTAATTACTTGAATTTAAGTAAAAACTAATGCAACAGACAAGAATTTGAACGAAGTAAGAATCGTCAAAGAAACCAAAGCTAAGAAAACTTTTGACAGTTCTAACTTCAAGCAATTACTAAACCACAGAATAAAAATCGTATCTTAAATAATTACTTTTACTCAAGTTATAACTTTGACTTGTTTATAGGGACGGTTGTGGAGTGTGCTTGGAGTCTCTCTGAGGGATCGCATCCGGAACGAGGTGATCTGACAGAGAACCAGAGTAGACATAGCTCACAGTATAAGTAAGCTGAAGTGGCAATGGGCCGGTCATATTAGCCATAGAACCGATTACCGTTGATGTAGACGTGTTCTTGAGCGGAGACCGCGAGTCGGCAAACATAAGGTGGGACGCCCTAGGCTCGGTGAAGTGAAGATCTTCGCAGGCTGGCTGGTAGCAACTGGATGAGAGTTGCTGAGAATCGAGTTGAGTGGCGTGCGATTGAGGAAGCCTATGTCCAGTAGTGGACTGCTGTAGGCTGATGATGATGAGGATAGGGATGGATGTGAGTATTTTTACCTGGTGGCGGAGCGGTTGTCTCATTAGCTGTAACCGTCGCCTGGTGGGCGATTTTTATGGCACTGTTCGCTTCTTCTAAGTTCACCCTGGAAAATAAAAAAGGATTTCAGTTGAATTGTTTAAACTATGCAAAAAAGTAAAGCAGTAAATGAAAATATTCAATGTATTAAGGGTCAAATAAAATTCGATAGCGAAACTCCACACACGATCGATGAATTGAATCATATTTTAATCCACATACAACCTGACACTGGCTTACGTTGCAACGTTTTAATTTCGCTGGCTACTGGTTTTATCTTGTTTAAATATCGTCATTTCAACGGAGTCCTGCTAACTAATATTTAAAAAAATTGATCTTTTAATTTAATCTTCTCAAAAATAAACTTTAGTTTGAATGATAAAATTTGGGATACTCACCATTCTTTCAACCATACATCAGTTGAAGAGTAGAAGAACTGCGCGAGCAGGAACAGCAGGATGAGTAGAGCCATGGACAGTGTACTGCCGCCGCTGCGTATGTATGACACGTACACGCTGTTGTCTACTGAGCCCTTCTTTTGGTTCTCACCTTGAAGAAAATATTCTCCATTTATAAGTAAACAAATATCGCCAGAGAAGGCAAGAAGTTTGGCTAGCTAATTTATCGGTAATACCCCAAAAAGTTTGGCTAGTTAATTTATCGTCAAAGAGCCCAAAAAGTTTGTCTAGTTCATTTAGAGTCAAAGACCCCAAAAAGTTTGGCTAGTTCATTTACAGTCAAAGACCCCAAAAAGTTTGGCTAGTTCATTTACAGTCAAAGACCCCAAAAAGTTTGGTTAGTTCATTTACAGTCAAAGACCCCAAAAAGTTTGGCTAGTTCATTTACAGTCAAAGACCCCAAAAAGTTTGGCTAGTTCATTTACAGTCAAAGACCCCAAAAAGTTTGGCTAGTTAATTTACAGTCAAAGACCCCAAAAAGTTTGGCTAGTTAATTTACAGTCAAAGACCCCAAAAAGATTGCCTAGTTAATTTATCGTCAAAGACCCCAAACAGGTTGCCTAGTTAATTTATCGTCAAAGACCCCAAACATGTCGCCTAGTTAATTTATCGTCAAAGACCCCAAACAGGTTGCCTAGTTAATTTATCGTCAAAGACCCCAAACAGGTTGCCTAGTTAATTTATCGTCAAAGACCCTAAACAGGCTGCCTAGTTAATTTATCGTCAAAGACCCCAAACATGTCGCCTAGTTAATTTATCGTCAAAGACCCCAAAAAGATTGCCTAGTTAATTTATCGTCACAGACCCCAAACAGATTGCCTTGTTATTTTATCGTCAAAGACCCCAAACAGGTTGCCTAGTTAATTTATCGTCAAAGACCCCAAAAAGATTGCCTAGTTAATTTATCGTCACAGACCCCAAACAGATTACCTAGTTATTTTATCGTCAAAGACCCCAAAAAGATTGCCTAGTTAATTTATCGTCACAGACCCAAAACAGATTGCCTAGTTATTTTATCGTCAAAGACCCCAAAAAGATTGCCTAGTTAATTTATCGTCAAAAACCACAAAAAGATTGCCTAGTTAATTTATCGGCAAAGACCCCAAAAAGATTGCCGAATTTTCGTCAAGCACTGGATTAGTTAAAGAACACAAAAAGATCTGGTAAAGTCTTACCTTCATATTTAGGGTCTAAATTATTGTCTAGATCCAGGTTAAAGGACAACTGTGATGCTTCCGACATAGACCGCTGCGATCGGAGCTTGTAGCTGTGTTCCTAGAATTATTATTTCAGATTCATCATCATCATCATTATTACAGCCGAAAGACGTCCACTGCTGGACATAATACAAAAACAGGCTAAAATTATTTATTTATTGAATTACTTGTATGTGCACAAAAGATGAGTATTACTTGATGACTCAAATTTTTTTCACATAATTTATTCTACATAAAAAATGTAAACAGACCCTTCACGAAGCCGTCAACCAAGCATTCTGTACATCAAACTAAGTGACTCTACGTAAAAATAATTGCTGGGAAACGACTTTTTTTGTTGGTGTGAAATATTACTTTTTATGGTGGTACTCTATGCAACGTAATGAAAACATTGTGCTGAGGGAGGCATAGAGTATAATTAATATAATTAAATAAATAAGAAATGTATAGATTGACTTGCATATAAAATATTAATAGAATAAGTAAATGAATGGAAATATAAAATACTTAATGTAAAAAATAATTCAAACTTAACAACAAGTAAAACTAATAAAGCGCTCTTCCTCTCTCTATTTATTTAAAAAATTGCTGTGCCCGACAGGGTCCATAATTGTTTCTACTTTTTTTTTATTTACCACCTGTAAGTGTACATTGTGGATATAGCAATAAACGATTTGATTTAATTTGAGTAGTACAGGAGTCATGGAGGTATTTAAAGTAAAGTTATAACATTAAAAAAAAATATCAGTATCACTGAACACGGGATATTTACCATGTTTAATGATGCTTGCAACAGCGCCGAAATATCGGGAACTCGAAACTAATAGTAAATATGATAAACATCTCGTTTTCAGTGTTAATGATAATTAAAAAAATGAATTAAATAAAAAGTTGTGAAAAAATTGAAAGTTTGACCTCCAATATTTCCGTAACTAGAAGGTTCCCAGATATAGTCCAGAACAAAAAAGAAAACGCAAAAATGAGGTGAACAAATGTCCTTCGGCTTCGTTCAGGGTAATTTTACACCCATTACAAATACCAAATATAATAATAAACTTGTAAGCTAATATGTAAATACAAAGCTACAACAAATTCTTATGATTAATAACTTAATTATGTAAACGATATTTGTACGCCGGAAATGGTAGAATATTATGATCATAATATACATGGTGTAACAGAAAGGGTATAGTCATATGGAAGGATATGCTGCAGACCATCAAACTGAACAACTTTCTCCATGGGTCTAATATCGTAAATGCGAAAAAAATATCAGTTATCCCATACATTTGAGTCGAGTAGGTATTGAAATTTTTTGCAGCATATACTTCCATATGACTATAACCTTTCTGTTACACCCTGTATAATACACATAACAACTTTGTAAAATTCTGACAAATAAATGATTCTATTCTATTCTAAAATATCAAACGTACAGCGCATTAAAATAAAATAAGAACTAACGCTTCGCTTTTTTTCTGCTTTGTCTGATTTTACCATTACGTTATAAACCTTGTAAAAGAAAGAAATAAAATTATTTCGCGAAAAATAATTATTTTAAACGAACACTGTTTTAAGCTTTCACGGTTTACAACTAAACTTATACTGTCACTTACGGGATATCTTCTGTGATTGTTTATTATTTTGAGGTCCCGAAAAAAAATAATATCGGGAGCTCAAAATAATGAACAATCACGGAAGATATCCCGTAAGTGACAGTAGAAGTTTAGCTAGTAGGTCGTTTTTATACCTGCATATTTTTAGAACTTCATTTAAGTTCAAGATTCTTAAATTATTTCTGCTTAGATTTCTAAAGACATTGTTACACATGTAGCAACTTGTGTCAATTATTTGAATGGAATTCATTAGGTCCGAATAATAGGAGTTTTACAATAGGGCACTGAAGCTAGGTGACTGGCTGGGACTCGAACCCGCTCCATTGTTGAGGGAACCCATTCTAAAACACCTTTGTGACTTTAATGGTAGGACGAGGTGACTTCGATTTATCTTTGATGCTAGTTGCTGTAGCTGATAGTTCGTTATTTTGAGCTCCCGATATAAAACAACAATAAACAATCCCGTAAGTGACACTATAAGTTTTGAAACGTGAAGATATAATATGTACCTATATGGGGTGGAAGGGGACACCGACGCGAAAACGGTTACCATGTATTCAGTACATCATTCTGAGCCACAAAGAAATTTTTTATCGGTTATTTTAAAAAACACAGCTGTTTGCTTCAAAAGTGCAATACCTACACGGTCAAATTGTATGGAACATCTCATTTTTTCAGCTCAGAATTTACTGAATACGTGATAACCGTTTTCGTGTCGATGTCCCTACCACCCTGTAGACCTACCAGAAACACATTATTTAATTTTTGAGTCCTCCACAAACTGACAGGGTGCATTCAGCTCCTTAATTTGAATCATATTTCACCGGAATTATTCTCCGGAGTTTTTTTTTTTCAGTTTTTGTACTATTCCTTTATTTCAATGTAAAATTACGCAGCTCTCCATTTATGTAAATAATATGGCTAGAATCAAAAATCCATCAATGGATGTTGAAATACTCTAACAAACGACGTATGAAGTTAGCTGTTCACTTCCTGCCTAGCTACAGAGTTCATCGAACTCGTCGTCGCGCTTGCCGTTCGCTACGTGCATTTTGCCACGGTAACGATACATTGCGTATGAGGAAATAAAACAAATCATATTTATTGGATTCCCATAACATTCCTGAAATAATTTCTTGTACCAGTCATCTTAGTATGATATACTGAATTCACCCCATCAGTTTGTGGAGGGCTGTCCCTTACACCCTGTATTGTGGGAAATATATTCCCTTTGTCTTATCCAGTACAAACTTACCACATTTTCAGTAGCATTTTCATAGGTGGTAGCTTTTTGTTTTTCCTCCTTCACTTTTTCTCCCATCTCAATCAGTTTCTCAAACTCTGCCACTCCGTTCTTTAACTCATGGTAGGTGCCTTGAGCTACGATCTGGAAAAAAAAGAATATTTCATAATAATACCAGCCTATTACTGTCCCACTGCTGGGCAAAGGCCTCTTCCCATACAGAGAAGGCACGAACATTGATCACCACGCTTGCTCAAGACATGTTGGCGATTTCAGACTTCTATAAATTACGTGCTTTTGCCCGCGCCTTCGCTCGCGTTAATTTAGAATTTGACAATCAATTGGTTGTGCTCCGCTTGTAATAATATAATTGAATCATGATTCGAAAGACACGTGGCGCCATCTATTATCATAAGAACGTTATTGTTGTTTTCCTCGGAAACGGTAGTTTTTTCGAGATGAAAGGTACCCTATGTCCGTTTCAGTACACCTGACAACGTATATGCAAAATTTCAGGATGATCGGTTCAGTGGTTTAGGCGTGAAAAGGTAACAAACACTTACTTTCGCATTTATAATATTAGTAAAATTCAAAGTCCTGACTGACTGACTGATATATCAACGCACAGCTATAACCGCTGGTCCTAAAGACATGAAATTAGGAGAGTGTATTCTTTGTGAAGAGTAGGTATAAGAAAGCCTTTTTCGAAAATCCACTCCTAAGAGGCTGAAATGGGGGGGTTGAATTTTCTGTGAAACTTTATATTCTCGGGGTCGATTGACTTGAAAATTTGTGTATACTCTTTAGTTAAAATTATGGGACACGTGTATCACAGTTTTTCCGAAATCATCCCCCAACAGAGTCAAATAGGGATTCGAAACTCACGTAGATAGGCGCATGGCGCGCAGTGTTACGGGCGTGCGGGGCGCGGGAGTATTTACGTTGGATAGATGTTTGTTACTTTTTCACGCAAATCTACTGAACGGATTTGGATGAAATTTAGCACTCAGATAGGATACATAGCATACTTTTTATCCCGGTAGTATGAACCCGTGGGACAGTTACCGAGCTACATGCGGGTGAAGCCGCGGGCATCAGCTAGTTAGTATATAAATGCATGTTTTGGGACTCAGCAGGACAGGAGGTGGCGTATAGTATGCGGCACTGCTCCACACCCATACCCCTGACACTGATGCTTTGAGGAAGCACTACTTTAAGAAGAACCGTATCTGGCCAATAAAATATAATGTTATTATGTTATATGCCAGCGACACGAAGCGGAAGAAAAAACTATAACTTACTTTCCCCGATCTCATGACGCACACGTTGTGCGCATGCTTCGCGTACTGCACGTGATGTGTCACTAGTACTGTCGCCTTGTCTCGTAGGAAATTTTTGATGCAGTCCTCGTATATTGCGTGGGCCACCTGAAATAGTTTTATAATGGTTAATTTGGAGAAACTAACAGAGGAGTCCGTAGTTCCCCAGTGGCAACGGCCCCGACTTGCTCACCCGATTCGATCTCAGGCAAGACTACATAGTCTTTAGTAATGAAGAAAACGCGAGGAAGTTGACAAAACACCAGACACACATGTGTGGTGTTTTGCTATAGAATTTATTCCACCACTTCTCCCCAGCTTAACACTAAGAAATTATGACAGGCGTTCTCTGATTCATCCGGCTGATTCTCGCTGACTTTTTGTAAAAGTCATAATCTCTTCTTTATCATGTGGTTAGTGCCTAACCTGGTGTCAGAGTTTTTATGCCGCCCATGGGCCTCTGACTTGGCTTTACATGCCGTCGAGAAATATCTCTCAAGGATGCTGGTTTGGTTTCCTCACGATGTTGTACTTCACCGAAGCAAGTGATAATTATACAATACGTACATGAACCCGAAAAATCAGTGGTGCTAGTCTTTGGTTCGAACTCGATACCTATGTCTTGGCAGTCCGACGGTCACACCACTCTGCTTAGTCAAGTCATAATCAAAACCGTATTTTGTAAGACGAACAATGTTTGTCTTACCTTGGCATCCACAGCAGCTAAGGGGTCATCCAGCAGATACACATCAGCATTCTGGTACACACAACGTGCCAAAGATATCCTGGCACGTTGACCACCGGATAGGGAGGCACCTGGAAATAAATTCTTTATTAATAGGGTCTTTCACTGATACAGATTTTTGAATATTTTGGAAGTGTAAAAATAAATAAAAGATCTTTTGGACAGAGGTGGCGGCTGTGGCAGATGGTAGACAGTAAGTGCCTGTGTCGTTCAGACACACAGGTGTATGTAAGGGACATCGTTGCAACACATTTTGGGTAGATTGTACTTTCGTATAAAATTGTTTTTTTTTATGTTTTCCTGAATTCAAAGTTTGCACATCGATGTCCCTTTCACCCTGTATACAGGGTGTAAACGGACACTTCACGAAGCCGTCAACCAAGCTTTCTGTACATCAAACTAAGTAACTCTACGCAGAGTAAATGAGGCCGTGACGTCTGACAGGGGAGAATGGAAGAAGAAAACGTGTTGCGCCGACCCCAAGTAGAATGGGACAAGGTCAGGAAGATGATGAAACAAGTAACTCTTCGCCTCAGACCAAATAAAAGACCAAGACATGCGCTGCGAACAGTACAGTGAAGCATGCGCAAAACTACGCCTTGATCTGTGCATACACGCTCACACGCGCACATTTACGAAACGCATGTTTACGAAACCGGCTTCACGTCACTATTGACAGCGCTGTGTCTTGGTTTCTATTTGGTGTAAGCTCTACGCAAAAACTATTGCTGGAAAGCGACATTTTGCGAATTTTTTGGGGTGAAAAATCACGTTTTACGGTAGGACCCAATGTAACGCATTCATAAAATTGTGCTGGTTGTGTCCTGGAGCTTTTTAAAGTAAATGTGTAACCTTAAAACATATATTTAAAAAAAAAACTTGTGAAAAAGTTGTAACTATGACCCCCAATATCTCCGTAACTACAAGCTTCCCAGGTATGGTCTAGAACAAAAAAAATATCGCAATGACGGGGAGAGCAGG
Source organism: Noctua fimbriata (assembly GCA_905163415.1). NCBI lineage: Eukaryota > Metazoa > Arthropoda > Insecta > Lepidoptera > Noctuidae > Noctua > Noctua fimbriata. Next base: position 3,071,975 of record LR990951.1, read on the forward strand.
TGCCTTTCGGCTTCATTAAGAGTACTTTTACACCCTTTATAACAAGCACAAACAATTACATTAACACGACGAATGTATTTTTACTGTAACCGTACATGGAAAACAATTTAAATGTACTCACACTAGACCTCTAGACTAGTACAATTGAACCAACTAATTGATTTATAGTCTATATGTGTGGGTGAATAGTTATGCACACAAACACTAAATAAAACGAGCGAGCTCGTCTTTTATTAGTGTGCGTGTGGCACATCAATTACCATATACCAATATATAGTCATCATTCACTTATGATACTGCAGGAGATATAATATTTTGCTTAATATTACTATTGCGATAGCCGCTACACGGGTAAAGATAAAAAAATAAACCCCGTGTAGAGTAGAATACGTATACGCACACAATAATAATGAGCGGCTGTATGAACATTACTGGCTAGTACAATGACAGTTACCGATGTGTGTGATGTAAACTAATTAGCTTGGCCGATTGTACATTACTTTACTATCTCACCTCGTTCCCCCACCACAGTTTTGTCTCCATACGGCAGAATCTCGAGGTCAGTCTTCAGTTGACAGCATTTGATCACCTGCTTGTACCGTCGAAGGTCCATGTCCTGACCAAAGAGGATGTTTTGACGGACCTGGACAAAAGAGAAATACTTTTAGGATTAAAATTGTAAAATAAGATATACAGGGTGAATTTTTATTTTCTCTCTTCTACTTATTACTTTGCATGGAGCGACTGTTTATTTGACCTCCACTATCCAGTACTGGGTACTACGATACCTCTTGGTAAGACTGGTTGTCAGACTTTCAAGCCACTACCTGTAACGACTGTCAAAGATTTACAAATGATAGCCCGGAACAACGGCTCAACGTGCTTTCCGAGGCATGGAGGAAACTCGGTATGTAATGAGTGGTCACCCATCCACGGAGCTACCTAGGCAAGCACGGCTTAACCTAAAAATCGATCCGAGCGGCTGTTATTATTTAGCCACGAGCTCCTCAACGAGTATCACCTAAAAACCAAATATTTTTGTGTTATGACAGTTTTTTTAGTTTTTTTGCGATATAATCACGCCCTGATGAAATTTCAACTGTCAGCGCTAAACCAAGCGTTGCAAATTCAACAAATAACTTACGGAGGCCTCAAACAGCCAGGGCTCCTGTGCCCCGTACGCCAGCACCGCGTGCACATGCAGGTGCCCACTAGTGGGCGTGAGCTCCCTCAGCATCGCCTGCAGTAGCGTCGACTTGCCCGACCCCACTGTTCCCACTATTGTTGTTAGGGTTTCGGGTTTTATCTGTGGACAAAAGATAATAACACAAAATCAAATTAAGATACTTGACCTAACTTCGCATTCGGAACGATGTGATCCGACAGAGAACCAGAGTTGTCGACATAGCTCATAGAATAAGTAAGCTGAAGTGGCAATGGGCCGGCCATGTTAGCCGTAGAACCGATGACCGTTGGGGTAGACGTGTTCTTGAGTGGAGACCGCGAATCGGCAAACGTAAGATCTTCGCAGGGTGTATAATCAGCCTATAATGTTCCCACTGCTGGGACACAGGCCTCCTCTCTATGTGAGGGAGTTGGCTATAATCTACCACCCGGGCCCAGTGCGGGTTGGTAGATGTCACATGTCTTCGAATTTTTGGTTCAAGGACATGCCGGTTTCCTCACGATGTTTTCCTTCACCGTTTTGAGAGCAGTGCTGATGAAAATAAATTACTCAAAGTAATGCGCCTGCCTGGGTTCGAACCCACGACTTACTGCTCGTAAGTCGGGACCACCACCACTGGGCCACCGCTGCTCTCTTCACAGGGTTGCTGGTAGCTAATGGATGAGAGTGGCCGAGAATCGAGTTGAGTGGCGTGCGATTGAGGCTATGTCCAGTAATAGACTGCTGTAGGCTGATGATGATAATGACCTTACTTCACAGCATAAGAATAATGAACCCGTAACGTCCAACTGCTGGGACACAGGCCTCCTCTGTGTCAGAAAGAGTGGGTAGTAATCCATCACGCGGGACCAGTATGCATTTGATGGTACGTGTCTTCGAATTTTGGACTCTAGATCGTACTGGCCATCATGATGTTTTCTGTCCAATTTTTGCTGGACTAAAGAGACATCACGTATAACTGTCACAATTGGCCGTTGTCGAGGCCGCAATCTTGGCCGCAGAAAATTCAACCTATAAGAAAGTTTTGCCGCTACTGCCCCCGTAGCATGACCACACAGTGCAAAGAAATCTGTCATTGTGTCGACACAATCTGTAATTTTGTCGATTCTTCCGTTAAAGAAATCCTTGTCTACGGTGGTCATGCTACGGGGGCTGGTCGTGCGTAGGGCGTGAGGACCCGAAGTATTGCCTCGAGAAGGCCTTTTTTATACATCCTAAATTAAAATCGATTGTATTATATTGTATATCAGACTGGTGTCCGAAACTCTACATCCAAGACACGTATTCAACATGAATTGATCATTCGATCCACCCCAGCTTCCCAAGAAAGGCGATCAGCGCATTGGTGTTACTGACGACCTCGCGGAGATTACCGAAATACTAAGTTGAAATCTAATAAACTTCAGAAACTCACAGTAAGATTAATATTCACGAGCGCCGGTATCTTCCCATCCACGGTCTCATCGTCCACGTTCTTCCAGTGCGCCGTGTAGTCCTTCATAGCGACGAATACTTGAGGCTTTAGATGTTCCAGATTGCTTTCCGATTTTATGTACGCTTGTTGGCTGCGGGGGGAGGGACAGGAGTTGTAATAGTGGCCTTACTTTTAGTTGTCTTTGGTCAAAAACTGTTTATTAGAAAAGGGACGGATATTCAGCAACTATCCGGTATCCGATCTTTACTTTCCGGGCGGATACTAAATAGTAATTCAGTTCAGTATTCGGCGGAAAAGTTTTCGATATAGAATTAATATTATTATATAAAATCATTATTTTTTCTGTATCCCCAATAACATTTCTTTAAAGATGGCATTTTTCATAGTTTATTTAAATTTCTGCCTGAAAGTGTAGTGTAATGGAAGAAAACGGGTGTGCGCAACAAATCAAATTATTATTATTTCGACCACTCGTTCCATTTAAAAGCGCGAACCTATTCGATTATTGTCTATGACAATATTATGCTGGATATCTGATTTTCCGGATAGTAAACATCCGGATATTCAGTAAGTATGCGACGAATCAACTATGCCTTTTGGTCTCTAGTACTTAGTAGTATTTTTTATAGTATTTACGATGACTATTTAGTAGAGATGAAACGGATAGTTAATTGGTTGGATACTTACTGAATATCCGAATAATAGAAAGAAATATTAATAAAACTTACCCATTCCCAATTTTCTCAAAAACACCATTACTCGCAACAACCTTCTCGTCAATAGTCAACAAATCGACACCATCTTGATTATCCACCTCAGGCAACAACAAAAACTCTTGCATCCTTTTCACACTCACATAAGCTTCTAGAGTAAACGTGATGGCGAGAGGGAGAAAGTCGACAAGCGTGTATTTCAGTATTTCGTAGTACGAGAATATGACAAAGACTTTGGCAGCTGTCAAATCGTTACCGAATGAGATGTATGACATTATGCTGAGCAAGATGGCGACTTTTGTGTTCAGTTTTACGCAAGATATCATTACTGCGCGCAGCCAGGACATCTTTTTTATTACGTTCATTTCTTTCCTGTGAACAAATAATTTAAAGATTACTTTTTGAAGCCTATATTTATAAAAATGAATTGCTGTTCGTTTGTCTTGCTAAAACTCGAGAATGGCTGGACCGACTTGGCTAATTTTGATCTTGAAATATTTGTGGAAGTTCAGGGAAGGTTTAAACGGTGAGTAACATAAATAATGGTAGGTAGGGTAGGGTAGGTGGTAGAGTAGCTTATGGAGTTTCTTGCCCGTTCTTCTCCATAGAGATCTACGTTAGGGAATGGGCAACTACAGTACTTTGCCTTGTGACTGGGACTGTAGCTACTTTTCATTGTTGTCTTTGTTTCGACAATTCAAAAGTACCTGTAACTGGCCTATTTGAAATAAATGCTTTGATTGAGTACGTGGGTAGGTAGGTAGGGTAGGTTGGGTAGATTAAAAATAGTGCATTGCAACGCATAGAGAGAGAGAGATGGCAGAGCTAGTTAGTATAAATATCAAATCTAGCAGATTTTTTTGTGCAAACAAATAATAAAGGTTTTCCAACACTTACTTCCTCGCCTTCCCAATAATCTTAACGAACGCATTCTCCCAGGCATACATCTTGATTGCCTCGATGCTCTGTATCACTTCGTTCATCAATCGAATTCTGTTGTCAGTCCGTATGGCTGTCTGGCGGCGAAGCTTACTTGATATTTTGCCGAGGTAACCTGGAACGGGGAATAAGGATACATTTTGTAGAAGGTCACATTAGATTAGTTAGGGAAACTGCGGCCGTGATGGGTAATGATAAAAATATACCGATTTTCGTAATTCATGACTTCAAGTAACCAGTGGCAGATCACGGTCAGCTATAGTTGAAGTTTTTTACTCAACCGAGTATAAAAAAAAAAAAATCAAAAAAACAAAAAAACAAAAAAAAATAGTCAAATCAAAAAGTCAAATTTTAGTTCCAGAAACCTCTGGAACTAAAATGTATCGTGAGGTTTTGACATTAAATTCAAGTTAATTTTTCCGACTGTCTCGTTGCTCTAGTGGTCGCAAGCGCAACTGCTGAGCATGAGGTCCTGGGTTTGATTCCCGGGTCGGGCAAAGTGTTATTGGGTTTTTCAAGCAGAAATTTCTCGGTAGCAGCCATGGGGACTGGATTTGTGCCCGGTTGATGGTATATGCTGGCCTCCTATTACATGGAACTTAAAACATAACTGGCGAAATGTGGGTGTACTATTAAGTACACCTCTAGCTAACCCTTCGGGGATTACAGGCGTATTGTTATAGTACTAACCTTGCAACGGGATAAACATGATCAAGAAAGCGACGCCGATCAACGTAGCCACTCCAATCTGCCTGTACATCAGGTAGACTATTAGGGTACTCTCTATAGGGGTCCTCACGAGGTCTACCATGAAGAGAGAGGCCATGTCGAATCGCTGGGCGTCCGTGGTTAGAAGGTTCACCACGTGGCCGGCTAAGCCTTCGGATGCCTTGCCTCCTTTTGTTAGATCTAGGCGGAGGAGCTGGAAAAAGATTTTAAAAAAAAGTAATTAATATACAACATTATTTTTAGTATATGCGGAACCTGAATATAGTTTGTTCAGAATAAGTAACTGAATCGATGCCAATCATTTTTTAACAATGTTATATTTTTTCCCAAAAATATTTAAAAAAGTTAAAAGTTGGACACCAAGCGAATTTGAGTACCAATCGCAATAATTTAGGTACCTACTGCCAAATTATTATTATCAATGAGCTCAAGACGACGCTGGAGGCACGCGCTGCTTGGTGACAACATTTTTGTGCGGACAACTAGGTAACAGAACAAGCTTATAACTTTGTTATTTTTCATGATACAGTTTTGAAATTTTGTACATAGATTCTTTACATAAAAATACTCGACACGTGTTTCAGGTTTCGCATATACTACAACTAATGTTGTATAGAAAATAAATAGTTAACTGTTTCACAAAGTCTTGTCACCGTTATGCCAATTAAAACTGCAATAATTAAAACGAAATCAAGGCAGCCCGCGAAACAGTAATTTGATTTGATACAGGAGGTAATGGATTTTCAAGTACACTATGTGCAGTTACGGATAGTGTTGCAAAGGACTCGAGTCCTCGAGTCGTAATTTTAAAGACTCGACTCAAATAAGCAAGACTCGGTGTGCTAAACAGGTTCGGAGTCTAGAGTCGAGGCGAGTCCGAGTCATTTAACAACCACTTGAGTCTTACAAAAGGACTCGAGTCTTCAAGGAAAACTCGAAGCATGAAGATGAGACTTGAAACTCATCATTCGAAAAGACTCGAATAGGTGATAAGTTTATATTAGTGGTTTTGTAATTCTGCCCTAAAAAAAAACTGACAAGACAAAATCATTACAAATCAGCTAAAAACTCACTTCTATAAAAATAGAGATGTGAAGGTAAACTGGCTTTATATTTTGAGATACTACCCTCTAAGTTGTTAATATTTTAGATATTTGAGCAAACGTGTTTACAACAACAACAACGAGTGTGCCAAGCGAGCAGGCATTTTCAAGATCCAGCAATTTAATCACTAAAAAAAGAAACCGTCTCGGCAATAAAACTATACAAGCTTCAATGTGTCTCGCATCATGGCTGGACTTTAATTAAAATTACCCATTTTTTATGATATTTAGAAATGATTAAAAATATCCTTAATCAATACTGTTATTTTTTTATCTGAGCCTTTCTTCCCGCCCTGTAAATGTAACAATTTAATTGTTAGACTCATATACGAAAAGAACTTGAGTACGACTCGCCGCATAAAAAGGACTCGAGCGCACAAAGAGACTCGAGCTCTCATGTCACATACAAGGGCTCGTAGAGAACTTAGTTCTCTAGTCTTGGAGTCCTGTTGTAATGAGTCGAGTCTTGTAATTCATCATCCGAGTCCGTTTATATAGGACTCGAAGACTCGAGTTTTTTGCAACACTAGTTACGGAACGAAAACATTAGGCAATTTTCAAATGCATTCCTTGCCTTAACATAATCAGCCTATAATGTTCCCACTGCTGGGACACAGGCCTCGTCACTATGAGAGGGAATGGGCTATAATCCACCACGCGGGCCCAGTGCGGGTTGGTAGATGTCACAAGTCTTCGAATTTTTGGTTCTAAGACATGCCGGTTTCCTCGCGACAGTAGCGAAGGGTCTATTTTTGTAAGAGGTAAGCCGGAGTACATATCTTTAATGTGATTATACTATTTGTCTATAGAATACTGACTGTGCCATTTTTCAAAGGGAAGCCAGTAGGAATCGAGTTGTATGGAACCTTCGCCACTGCCTGACGGTACTTTTTTAGCATTGATTATGAAATAAATTACATAAAGTAATGCGCCTGCCTGGGTTCGAACCCACGACTTACTGCTCGTAAGTCGAGGCCGCCACCACTGGGCCACTGCAGCTCTTCTTGTCTTGCCTTGCGGATATTTGTCACGTTTTAAACGTGATCATTTCTCATTTAACTTTGGTATAATATTCATCGTAATCTTTAATCCAAATCAGCGACTGCCTATCTGACCTCCACAACGCAGTTAGTACTGGGTAATACGATAACCCTTGGTAAGACTGGTTGTCAGACTTTTTGGGCCTCTGACTACCTAACGACTGTCAAAGATATACAAATGACAGCCGGGACCGACGGCTTAACGTGCTTTCCGAGGCACGGACGAAACTCGGTATGTAATGGGCGGTCACCCATCCACAGACCAACCAAGGCAAGCACGGCTTAACCTAAAGATCGGCCCGAGCGGCTGTTATTATTTAGCCACGTGCTCCTCTAACTTCAATTATTTAGTTAATACTAAATAGTACATACATTCAAGAATTAGTTTTCACTAAAGTAAATACAAACCTTTCTGTATATAAGTGATCCACACGCGACTCGTACTTTCATCGCCATATTCAGTAACCACAGCAGCATTGGATGGACTAAACTGGCACTCAGCGCCATGAAACTGAAATAGAAACAACACATTCTTAATACAAAAAGCACAAATTCTTAATACAAAAAGCATATTATTCCATCAATGAATACCTAGAAGAAAAATGAAAACTGTTTTTTTTTTATATTTTCGACATTTTCTTTTTACGATGAAACTCAAATGGTGTTAGACTAGTATTTAGCCATCTGCACAGCTCTAACATTTATTTATTTTTATTACTTTTATGCTGGACATAGTGGACTTCTTTCGGCTGAAATGATGATGACGATGATGTTTACTTTTATTGCCTGATTATTAGCTTTAGTTCATAAGATTGTTATTAGCCTTGTATTGTTTAAAATTTGTTTTTGTTTAATGTATATTTTATCAAAAATTTAATATTGGGTTATTAGCTGTAATTACAGTATTTTTAGTATCAGTTTACATTTTAAGACTCACTAAAACTATAACCTGCTCTAATTAATGTGTAAACGTTATTTGTACGCCTTGCAAGGCAGCACATTGTGAGACATAACTTTTTTATGACACCATGTACCTACTTACTTTTACCTGTGTCACAAATAAACATATTTGAATTTGACATATTTAACAAACTACCTAAGTCAATAAAAGGAACAAGAGATTCCAATAGTTAATACGTTCAAAAACACACTACATACGCTCTACGCCAACAAAACTATTGATTTTACGAAAAAAGAAAAGTTTTTTACATAAATTGTAGGAAATTTTCTCTAGTTTAATTTTATACCTGTCGGATCCGGTCGTAAGTATGGGCATAAAATGAATTGGAAAGCGCGCCTGTGTGCAGTGGTGACATCACGCGATCTACTTACAAGTCTACCCACACCACAGCGTACTTCTATAGAGCCCTGATGTTCAGCTCGAGGTGAGGACGACATTCATTTTGCCCTGTGTTATTGTGTTAAGTTGGAATCTCAAGTAATTTGTTAGTTTTGCTACAAACAGTGTATCGCACCCAGTGTGTTTTCATAACACGAAACCCATCGTTTGCCCACATGATATACGAGCCTAACGAAGCAAATCCTGACATATCTGACATACCAATGTTTTTTATTGTAAAATGAGTCGGAAAGAAGATATTGTGAAAAAAACTTTGTTGTGTCTGGTGGGGCTACTGCCCGTCAGTTGTTGTTGGACTTAAGTCGCGGATAATTTTAACAGCGCGATTCACAATTTTTATTAGTTCTTAACTTATGTCATAGATGTCGCTAGTGTTCTTTTTCAGTCGACCTGATTATGTCCGCTACAATATAGATACAATTGACATCGTATACCATACTACTATGTGTATATTTTACTACAGCTGGGACTGACGCGACACCTTCTTTACGTGTCGATGAAACTCAAATGGTGTTAGACCAGTATGTAGCCACCTGCACAGCTCTAACATTTGCTTCGATAAATCCTGAAAGATGCAGGTGGTTGTGCAGGATTGGCAGGACAGTAGGTGGGGCATATCCTTGTTTAGCTTTGGAGTATTGAGATGATGGGTGCTGATGAGGTGCTGGTAAGTTGGTGCCATGATGCAGTGTCGCAGATGGAAGGGGAGAGTGTTGCCACGGTTAATATAAGATTTACATTTTAATGTTGGTGTTGCAATATTATTAATTAAAATCTCCAACAATCCTGCAAAAGGGCTCCACATTGGTATCCCGCTTGTAATGGATCGAGGATACCCCATTTGGCCAGATAAAATCTACAGCAGATAACCTGGGCCCGCAATCGGTTAAGAGAGATTTGCAGATTGATCGACGCTACGGTTGAAAGTGCTGCATGGTATTCAGAACATGGTGTTAAATTAGTAAACTTACCCTACGACCCCGAGTGCGTAGAGATACGCTTCGTGCGCCTTCACTCCGGAATGAGACGGTGAGAAGTAGTGGATCAGGCCCTCCAAGCATAGCGGTATCGATAGTCTGTGGACAAACATTATAATCAGGCATGTATCTTCCAAAGTTAAAATATCATTTTATTTGTAACTATGTTGTTAACGACAGGTCTTTTTTTATGATGGGAAATCATCAAATGACCTTTCCCGCTCTGGGCGGAGCGGAAGGGAGTGTCAGACTTGTACTGACTAAAACCCATCCATGTTCCTTCTTTGCCCTTTGTGTTTCAGGGCCACGGTATATATTTCGAACAGTCCCGCAGCCCCGGCAGGCAGTGGAAGGTTGGAAGAGGACGTTAAAAGGCACTCACCTGATAGCAGCATCTACGAAGGCGTATATAATATTTCCTATGATGAATTTCAAGCCATATGCCTGGATTATAGCTCGGAGGAGGGATGGCTTCTTGCCTTTTTCTGAAAATAAAATGAACTAGTTATCATTTCATATTTATAATTATTATAAAAAATATTACTTCGCTTTGAATCAGATTTTATTACCAATTTCAAGGGTTATAATTTTTTGTACGACACCCTAATTATTTTTCTAAAATAAAAGTAGCCTATGTTAGACCTTATAGCATCAGCTATCTGCCATTCAAAGTCTTGTCAAAGTCGGTCCAGCCGTTTCGGAGATTAGCCGGAACAAGCAAACAGACAGAAAGACAGACAGACAAAAATTGTAAAAATGTGTTTTTGTTATAAGTGCCGTAATTATTTTTATATGCATTCAGTAAAAAGCTGTTATTTTGATATTACTAACAGACACTTCAATTTAATTTATTTATACAGATGTTTAAATTAATGACGTTGCTTAAAAAGCCGCTAAGCTGAAGTGGGACTAGGCTGGCCACGTCTGTTAATGAGTTATGAGCCAAAGAAGCTTCTATGTCGTGCCCTCACACAGCCAGAAGGCTTCACGTCAACACCGCGCCCAGCAGCTCTCGTAGAAGATGGCGGAACGAGCTAGACAAAACTAGTGGTCAACATTGACCCTGGATCTGAAGAACTGGAAGTCATGGGGTGTAGCCTCTGCCCAGCTGTGGAATGACGCCGGCTCGCAGTAACAGCAAATACAGGTGATCGCAACAGGTTTGACGCAAGAATTTGCACTTCGCAAAAAGTGCACTTGACTCAAAATATGCACTTCGCAATGAGCACTTAAAACTTTATGAGCATTTTTATTTTGACCCATTGCGATAAAATTCACACTCATTTTGAGTACTGCACATTTTGAGAAGTGCACATTTTGCGAAGTGCACATTTTTTTTTTGGCTGTCCCTTACACCCTGCATGTTTATCCAATAAAACTGACCTTTTTTCTTCAGCTGTTTCTGCCATTGGACCCCTAATGCATCGCCCCGTGGAGTCGCTTTGTGTCCCGGTGTACACCTGGAAATGTAAATGAAAACTTTTAATATCTTATCTCATGTCTGTATGACCACCAAATATTCAAAGGCGACTCGATTCTAAACCACAGACTGCCTCCAATTCTTTAAGATGCGACAGTAATGCACGTTTTCACACTCACCGTCGTACTTTTATTTAGGAAATTGGTTACGGTGTTGCCGAATGTTAGTTAGATGGGCATATAGAGATAGGTATTGGTGGTAAGATTACCCATTGTACAGTCGTGGAATATAATTACTAAGCAATATTTAAATAGGTACGTTCTTTTCCGGTACAGCAGGGAGCAGGCTCATCTGGCATAAGCAAATGCAATACAAATGTCAGTCACTCGACGAGGACATATATACATTAGCATTTGTTATATATATTAGTTTATTTCATTTTACTGTATATATGTGTATTGGTATGTACCTATTTATGTATATCAATCTATGTTAACAAATTGGATTTTTTATTTTTTTGTACTCTATCAAATGCTATCCTATTTGATCCTAAGGTTGAATGGTAGAGATTGCCTTGTGGCATTAAGTCCGCCTATGTACCACTCTTGTACATGAAGTTTAAATAAATAAATAAATAAGACGGAAATGATATAATTAATGATGTCATATACAAGATGGTAACGGACCCTTCACGAAGCCGTCAACCAAGCATTCTGTACATCAAACTAAGTAACTTTACGCAAAAAATATTGCTAGGAAACGACTTTTTTACCTTTGGATGCCTAAACCACTGAACTGATCATCCTGGAATTTTGCATATACGTTGTCAGGTGTACAGATACCCCTCCCGAAACAAGTACTGTTCCCGAGGAAAACAAAGAATAACGTTCTTATGATAATAATGAATCATGATTGAATAATATTATTACAAGCCGAATTGATTTTCAAATTCTAAATTAACACAAGCGAAGCCGCGGGTGAAAGCTAGTAGTCTCATAACAAGACATACAGCAATCAAAACGACACGGTTGGCGCATTGGCTGAGCAATCGGCTGCTGCGTTGTGTGTCGCGGGTTCGATCCCCGCACGGAACAAATATTTGTATGATCTACAGTTAGTTGTTCCGGGTCTGGCTGTTTGTGTATGTGAGCTTAAATGTTTATAAACGCACCCACGATACAGGAAAAAATCCTAGTGTGGGGGAACGTCTTTAAAAAAAAAAACAATCAAGAATTTGACCTTGCACTATGACATATAAACACAAGTATACTGACCTATAAACGTCTGATATACTGAGCTGACCTTTTCTGCCTTTCGCGAACACGGAACGTGTGTACCTGGAAAACAATATAGTTTATTTTAAAGACACATGAAAATACTAGAATTAAGGTGAACTACCAATAGCAGTGATAGTCTAGTGGTGTGACGTCGGATGCCAGGTCATAGGTCTCCAGTTCGAACCCAAGACACGCACGTCTGATTTTTCAGATTTTTGTGCGTATTGTATAATTATCACTTGCTTCGGTGAAGTAATAACCTGAGTTTTTCTAATCAAAATCATTGTATGCCAGGGTCAACTTACAAACAGACAATGGCATCAGTAACTAGAAATGTCTATAATGTTAATACTGATATAACAATATTTATAGGAAATAGTTCAAACATTAAAAAAAACAAGACATAACAGACAGTGCAACAGAGTTGTTGAAGTTGAATTATCGCAAAATAATATTGTGTGCTATCCCATATTTTGAAAATTTGTCAACCAGAACAAACAATTATATTCACATGCTAAATAAACATGTACATTTTTTAGTAGGTCATTATAGTGACAAACTTATACTATATCTTGATATCAACACTTTTGTTGATAAACTTCAGTCGACTCGGGGTAAAATGTATCTACCTATTAGATGTAGACACAAAATAGCTCGGCTATTAGCTTTTAGTATTCACTCAGACATAAGCATGTCGAAGTTTAGTTATATTATTACCACTGCGACTATTAGAAATATTACTAATGAACAGGTTGTGACCTTAAATAAATATAGCATTAGTGCTATAAATGTTTACAAAAATTGTACTGAGGAGGATCCATGTGTCACCATGGAAAATTCTCAATTAGAGTATATTAGTAATAGGGTCTTATTGTCTGCACGGGAGTCTCGGGGCTCACTCCAGATATTAATATTAAATTAAACTAGGAAGTGAGACAACAGAAGGTACCATTAACAATATTGTTAAACTTACCAACATCAAGGTACATTCTTGCACTCATTTAGTTAGTAAAAAAGGGCCTCAGCAGAATACCTTAAAATTATTCCACCAAAATATCCAAGGCATTTCTTCCAAATTATTAGAAATTGACTTGTTTTTAGAAAAAAGTACTTTTGACATTATTTGTTTTACTGGACATTGGGTAAAGGATTACCAAATGCTTATTAATTATGAGAACTATACGGTGGTTAGCTGCGTTCACTGTAAATTTATGCTGCGTGGAGGTTCCCTAATATTATTGAAAAATTGTGTTAAATTTAAGCAACGTAATGACATAGTAGGTCTCTCGGCTGAACATTGCGTCGAACTGTCCTGTGTTGAGCTAGATAAGCATATAATTGTGTGCGTGTACAGACCCCCAAACTATCAGAAGTTTTCCTTATTTGAATCAATAAATAGATGTCCTGGCAAAATTTGCAGCCAGTAATAAATCTATAATTGTTTGTGGGGATTTCAATATCAATATTTTAAAAGAAAATTCTAATAGCAGTCGGTTATTAAATCTTTTAAAGTATTAAAACATTTTTAGAAATACATGTAAGGTTGCCAAAGCCCTGCACATTAGCAACAAGATCAAACCAGCAGAAAACAAAATGAAGACAGTTTGGAAAGTCATAAATAACGAGACTAAGAGGAAGAAAATATGTAACACTAGCTACACATTAGATACAGCATGTGGTCCAAAAAGCTCTAACCAGGAAGTAGCTCATGAATTTGTAAATATATTTACCGATATACCGTTAAAAACTACGGAGGCTCTAAATTCCTCTCCTGAAGTCTCAATTAGTTTATTAAAGGCGAATGTGTCTGGCTGCCCGGCTGAATTTAAATTTAAGGGCATTACATGGCTCAAATCCCAAAAACAGCGTATGTTCAAAGAAAATTATTGATGAATCCCTTCGTACGTTTTCCGTGTAAAAAATATATGTTATAGTTAAGTTCATCACAAATAAATTGTATTGTTTAAAATTTTAATAAACCTTCTCAATTTTTTTTGGTTAATCGTAGAAAATAGGTCCTTTTTCAACCTTAATTGTAAATTATCTCTGTAACGGCTGAATAGATCGACATGAATTTTGTAACAACAAAATACGTAATGATATACTTAACAATCTGTATTGTTTTTTTTTGTAATTTCTTTTAATATTTTTAAATAATAAATAAAAACCGAAATTTCACGAAATGTGCGGAGCAAGCCCTGTGACGCATGCTCGGGACCGCGATACGTCAGTGCCTTGACGGCTCTTGTGACGGGTGGACGTACGCGTGTTATTTTTTCCAAATAAAATTCAAAACTGCACGTTTTTAATGATTTCTGAATGAAATAATATTGTAAATGGTACAGTTATTAATATTTCGTAAAATAAGAATAGAAAATACGTTTATAAAATATATTTTAAGTAGTTTTTAATTTCGTTTTGTTATTTGAACCTATCATAGAGTAAGCCTGACAAGTGACAGCTATGCCTAAATCAACACTTCTATACAAATAAATCAAATTGAAATGTCTGTTTGTAATATCAAAATAACAGCTTTTTACTGAATGCATATGAAAATATATCCGGCACTTATAACAAAAACACATTTTTTTTTAATTTTTGTCTTTCTGTCGGTCTATCTGTCTGTCTTTCTGTTTGTTAATCTCCGAAACGGCTGGACCGATTTCTGGCATTTTTGGCATCCATAAATGATCGATTCATCTCATACAAGTACAGGATGTTATTTTTTCGAATTTTATTCGGTTCGACTCCCGAGTGTGGCAAGCGAATTTTCGAAAATCTTTAAAACAGATTTGTATCTTTTGAAAAATTAAGTAATGTTTCCTTTGAGTAAAATTTGCTATCTCCGGTATTTAGAGTACTTTCCCTCCAGGTGAGGTTGTCAAATTCCATCCTGTATATTACAGGCAATTCCGTGAGGTCCTGGAATTAAAGAATACGACCACCCCATTAATAAAAGGCGACTAAGAAAACGTTCGATCTACAACGAAGACAGCTCTATGATACACTGGATAGTCCAGCAGGCCAAAAACACCTTTACCGGCTTGCTAGAGCTAGAGAGAGAAAGGCGAAGGATGTATGTCAGGTTAAATGCGTAAAAGACGAAACTGGAATGGTTATTTCGGAAGGGTTACTTTGAAAGAGTGATGAATGAGGAGAATGACTGGAGTGGTGTGCTTGAAAATAAACCAGCGAATGAGGGACTAGTGAGAAAGGTTAGTTTGGATGAAGTGAGGATTGCAGGAAATGGAATTAAGAATGGTAAGGCATTAGGACCGGACGG
The DNA here is from genome assembly GCA_905163415.1 of Noctua fimbriata. Classification (NCBI taxonomy): domain Eukaryota; kingdom Metazoa; phylum Arthropoda; class Insecta; order Lepidoptera; family Noctuidae; genus Noctua; species Noctua fimbriata. The sequence continues at coordinate 3,087,437 of LR990951.1, forward strand.
AATACCGGTAGAAGTATGGAAGTTATTTCTGATGGACGGATGGGCGTGGTTAGCTTTATTCTTCAGTAAACTGTTGCCGGAAGAAATGATTCCTGACGAATGGTGTAACAGTTAGCTGGTGCCCATTTTTAAAAACAAAGGTGATGTGGTGGAGTGCAACAATTATAGAGTAGAGGAATAGAGCTAATGTCACATAGTATGAAAGGAGCTCGTGGCTAAATAATAACAGCCACTCGGATCGATCTTTAGGTTAAGCCGTGCTTACCTAGGTTGGTCTGTGGATAGGCGACTACCCATTTTCGCTATCCGCCAGCTGTGCGAAAAATACGACGTGCACATAAAAATTTGCACATGGTTTTTGTAGACCTCGAAAAGGAATACGACCGGGTACCCCGTGAGGTACCGTGAAGGAAGTATGTGCAGTTGATCCGTGCGATGTACAGTCGATGCAGTATCCAATTTAAGTCCGGTCTACAGCCGGCAATACCCGGCAGCTTCAATGTGGCTTTCGGCTTGCACCAAGGGTCGGCTCTCAACCCTTTTTTTTTTCGGTTCGGAAATCTTCAAATGACCCTCCCCCCGCTCTGGACGGAGCGGAAGGGAGTGTCAGACTTCTACTGACTAAAACCTATCCATGTTCCTTCTTTGCCCTTTGTGGTCCAGGGCCGCGGCATCTCTTTCGAACAGTCCCGCAGCCCTGGTAGGCATCGGCCCTTGCGGACCCCTTCAATACGAACGCACCGTCGACACAGCCTGTCGTCAAAAGACGGCCGGACGGCGATCTAGCCCATTACTCACCGTCCACAGGCCCGCGCCTACGGTGGCCGGGAGCGACCACGTGACCCCCGGCGCCCGGGGCGTTTCCTGCGGCGGCTAGGACGTAAGGCTCTTTCCCTCTCACGTTCCGCCACCTCCTTCTCTAGCATGACTGCTTCGGAGAAGGAGGTGACGGCTTCCCATTCTCGCTCGCTCCGGACCAGGGCTTGAACCAAGGCCGGACGCGAGAGAGCGCCGCCGCCAATCGCCGCTACGAGGAGGCTCTCATCCCTTAGCTCTTCCTCCCTTACCTATTCCTCGTGATAATGAACCCTCTCGCGTCGGACATCCAGGAAGAGACACCCCGGTGCTGTTCGCCGATGACATTTTGCTGGTTGCTAAGAGCGATCAAGAGGTCCAGAGCAGATTGGAGGTGTGATGGCAAAGGCTGTAGTAGAGAATGTTGGTCTGCATTTGAGTAGAACCGAAACGGAATACTTGTTTTGCGATTTCGTCGGTCTCTCCAGTCTAGTGCCTTTAACTCTTGCCGAAACGCCCATACCGATCTGCTTCGACTTACGGTATCTCGGATCGCTTGTCCAAGGGGATGGCAAAGTAGACCGGGACGTAACGCACCTGATCAACTCACATGGATGAAATGGCGACAGGTCACTGGAACAGCAACTTACGACTCACGGATGCCTCTCAATTAGAGGGGAAAGTATACAAGTCCGTGATTAAACCTGTCGTACTGTATGGATCAGAATGCTGGGCTGTGAAAAAGATGGATGAAAAACGATTCCACGCAGCGGAGATAAGAATGTGTGCGGTGCTTACTTCAAGAAAGTCTACATGCACCATTAACACCAACACCAATTCCAATAAACCACCAACCGACCTGTTCAAGATATTTGAATTTTAATGACTTTTTTGTGAATGGAAACATTTTGTTCTTATCAGAGCGTGGCAACATTAAAACAAAGCTATATTTTATTTATTACGCTCATCATCAGACATCCAACTTTATTTCTACACGATGTAATACACAGTCAAGTTAAATTATCTGGCGATACCCATCATGCATGTGAAGTTTCGCTATCAAAATTTGATCTTGTAAAACTATAAGGTGTAAATCTCAATCATAAAGGTCATCATCAGACCTTCAGAATGTGAAATGTAGAAGCACCCGTGGTCAATTACATTAAAGTTGAAAGCTATATCATTGTAACTATTTCTGTTACTGAGAACCGATAAGCACTTACCTAGTCATCATCAGACTTTCAGAATGTATCAAGTAGGGATACCCGTGCTCAGTAAAATAACTGATGAAATGCTAGCTCATAAGTCAAACTGTATAATTTATCTCAAAATAAATATGAATTGGAACAAAATGTATTCAAGTCTCTCAGAGAACGAATAAATTAGGCAAAAACGATGACAACAGTGCGACACATCTGTGTTCTTGCTTAATCTTTATTGTAGTAATGGTCGTTTGCCGGTAGGGGCGCCAAATAAACAAAAACCAGTACAGAGGTCAAATCATCAAGGTCATCGAGCAATGTAATGCCCTTAAACACATAAACCCAATGATAGTTACTAAAGCTTTCCGGCAAATAAAAGTCAAACTGACCGAAGATCTTTGGGGAAAGTCTATCAGAGTTTGTACATCCATAGTTGAGACTATAGCACCATACTTAGCTGTAATTTTTAATTTGTGTGTAGACCAAGGAGTTTTCCCTGATTTAATGAAATACAGTAAAGTCATACCTCTGTTCAAATTCGGAGATAGTAAAGATACAAATAATTATAGACCTGTATCTGTGCTGCCAGTTTTTAGCAAGGTGTTTGAAAAGGTAATGCTAAATCAAATGCTCAATCAATCTTACACGATCAACAGTATGGTTTCACCAAGGGACGTTGTACAACTGACGCCGGTGTAACCTTATTAAAGCACATTTTTACTGCGTGGGAAGAGTCCCAAGACGCCATAGGAATATTTTGTGACCTCTCCAAAGCATTTGATTGATAAACAAGAAATGCACTGCTATAGGCTGAGTTGATTAATTGACGTCTGATAGGCAGTAGTTCCATGTAAAATACAGGCATTCAGCAGCATCCCGTTAGACTGGAAGCCGACCTTTACATAGTTGGAAAAAGGCTAGACAGATTTTGATGAATATTAGTTATACGTACCAGTAACAAAATTTCGATAAAAAACTAGCGGATTCCCTTGGATTCTGCTTCCTTTCAATATCAAAGTATCCGGGATCCATATTTGTTCACTTAGTTTACTATTAATTTAACTATTATTTGGCACTTAAGGTGACTTCGTCAATCTTCGTAATTCTCCGTAACATTAAGTACTTAGATCATTTAAGCATTAATGCCATTTTTGGATACCTGTAACAAAAGAAACATGTTTTTAGAATACGTACTCCATACTTTTTTATTTTGCTAGCCTGCTTGTCATATGGGCAGACGAAGGGTTTCGTGCTATGAAAACACACTGGGTGCGATACACTGTTTCTAGCAAACTAACGAATTACTTGAGATTACAACTTAACACAATAACACGGGGCATAATTAATCGGGTACAGTTCCAAGACGTCTCAACTCCGGCCGCGATCAGATATTGAATGTCGCCCTCGCCTCGAGCTGGACATCAGGGCTCTGTAGAAGCACGCTGTGTTGTGACTGCGCACCACTGCTGGGCAAAGGTCGGTTGTTTCACATATAGCTAGAAGCTGACATGCAAATTGCAAAAAGCCTAAGAAAATTGGAATTTCGCGGGCTATCCTGGTGTTTCCACCTAAAAGCAGTACTGTTATAATCTTATTCCAGCGTGGGAAGGCTAGGCGTCCTCCATAGCTCCGTTTTTTTTCCCACACTGGAGTGACATTAAAACAAAAGTGTTTTAATACTTCATGTTCATGGTAACCCCCATGGGCGTAGCCACGGTGGGGCAAGGTGGGGCACTTGCCCCACCTTGCTCTCTGACCCGAAGATAGAATTTTTTGGCTAAATTAATATAATGACAAAATTAAATATTCATTTGGGTACTTTAACATTTTTCACATTTAAATAAAAACTTGGTTAAGGTTGCCGTCTTGGCCGTCTCGTCGGCCTCTGTATGTTAAGTGTGCATAGAAAGAGGGTTCTGGATGCACAACATACATTTGAAAACGAAATTTTTGTTAGATTTAGCCAGAACCCTCGCAGGTTATTATTGAAATAAGGTGTAGTGCAGTCAATAAAACGTATCAATCAGTAAATAAAAAGCATTTTTAATTTTCTACTACTTAGTTTATTTACTTCTGCCCCACCCCTTAAAAAATGCTGGGTACGCCAATGGTAACCCCCCAGCCCCCGTAGCATGACCACCGTAGACAAGGATTTATTTGACGGAAGAATTGACAAAATGGCAGATTGTGTCGACACAATGACAGATTTCTTTGCACTATCTGTCATTTTGTCGATTCTTCCGTCAAAGAAATCCTTGTTTACAGTGTTCATGCTACGGGGGCTGTAGTGTTGTCAAGACAAGACGATTTGTGGCTGGTTAATGGCAATAGGGTCCCTTATTACATGACGGAAAATGTGAATATACTAAAGATATACCACTGCCTAACCATACGGGGATTACAGGCGTGATGATATTTTTTTATTCCAACTAGAGAGGTAAATGAACCGTCAAGTCGGTTCAACGTTCGTAAACAAGATATTTGCATGTATTTACATAAATTCAGGGACGGTGATGGTGGCTTGGAAAAATGTGTGTCATTTCATGTTTGCCTAATGTCAGTAAGTATAAACATAGTATGAAACGAAATGAACAACAAAATATGTTTAAAAGCAAAATACTTTAGTCACAATGATACCACTGGCTTAGCTTATACATAATGGGTGTAGAAGTACCCTTAACAAAGCCGAAAGGAACTTGTTCTCTCCGTTATTGCGATTTTTTTTGGTCTAGTCTAGACCATACCTGGGAACCTTCTAGTTACGGAGATATTGGATGTCAAAACTACAACTTTTTCACAAGTTTTTTTTTTTAAATACAAGTTTTTAATGACTTCCAGTTGTTACGATCCAGGGCTAATGTGGGCCACTGGTTGTTTGTTTTGTCAAGTTCGTCCCGCCATCTTCTGCGAGGTCTGCCGCGACGCCTTCTGGCTGTGTCAGGGCTCCAGAAAGTGGTTATTTTGGCCCACAGCTCAATGGGCATGCGGCAGACGTGGCCAGTCCAGTCCCACTTCAGCTTAGCGGCTGGAAGTCATGGGGAGAGGCCTTTGCAGTGGGATGACGCAAGCTAGCAGTATCAGTATCAGAAAGTTTTTAATGTTTACTTTACTTTAAATGCCGCCACGAACACCGTTCTACAGAGATGTTGGTATCGTCACGAAGTTTTCCTTTTCCTCCAGTCTTGAAAGCAGTGTTGATCAATTATTTATGGAAGACATTTTTCTTCTACAGGGTGTAAACGGACCCTTTCACGAAGCCGTCAACCAAGCATTTCTGTACATCGAACTAAGGTACTCTACGCAAAAATTATTGCTGGGAATCGTTTTTGTTTTTGGGGTGAAAAGTCAACTTTTACGGTAGGACTCAATGTAACGCACTCAAAACATTGTGCTGCTAGATGCATTGAATAGTACGGGGGTCGTGGAGGTATTTACTAAAATTAAAAACTAGTATTTAAAAAAAAAAACTTATAAAAAGTTTGAACTTTGACCCCCAATATCTCCGTAATTAGAAGGTTCGCAAGTATGGTCTAGAACAAAAAAATAATAATCGCAATGACGGGGAGAACAAGTGCCTTTCAGCTTCGTTAAGGGTCTACACATATGTTCTGCGTCCCGCTCCCAAATAAATATGGGCAAGAGAATGATGGCGATGAAAAGGTACAGTATATCCTATCTATCAAACTTTATTAACCGACTTCAAAAAAAGGAGGTTGTATAGGGTGACTGGTAATTAGCAACCGATACTTAAACATGTGATTGTACTTACGATAACAAACAACTTTCCCAAAGAAACATTTTTTTTTTATACTCGTTCAGTTTTATCCCAATAACACAAAAGCCGTATGAAATTCGCGCGAGCCTCTTACCTATCACGGCGTCACGTGGCTAACAGCTGATAGGTCACTGGCGCGCCAGCGCGAATTTATTCCACCAACATCTTTTTTTTCATGTACTTATGTACTCTGATTTCTCTGTGATTACTGGTCTGATTTTCGTGATTATTTTTCATTTGGTAGAGGGCGCTCCCTAAAGTGGGGATATTAAAAAAAAAAACATTTTTGCAAAAAAATATAACCGACTTCCGAAAGTAAATTAACTTTTCACTTTTTTTGTGGTTTTTTTTGGAAATCAGTTTTTTTTTTTTGCAAATATGTTTTGTAAATTAAGAAACACAACCACTCCCCTAACCACACATAAATCAACCATTACATTCTTACACGCAAAAACTCAATAACGCTGACAGAAAAAAAAACAAAAGGTCAACCAATGGGCAGAGGTGGAAAACTATACCCACCAGTCGACAACTAGGTCAAATTTTGCACGCAACGGCGTAAGCCAGACTGGCGACGAGGGGACATAGAGGAGATATGCGACAGAGGCTAAGCTTCAACGATTAGAATAAGTACCTGGGCGACCGAGCTCTGCTCGGGTGAAACTAGAGAAAAAAAATTAGACCTAGCTAGATCGATTTTTCGCCCCCGTTACCCCGCCCCGCCGCCTCAGTATTGATGATGATGTAAGTTCTAAGAAAGGATTTTTGAAAAATCGTCCACTAATTGGGTTCAATGGATGCAAGTTACTATATAATTTTATCACGGATCATCACGGATGGGAAATTACATCGAAGGTTTATTAAAATAAATAAATTGACTGGACTTGTCTCGGAGCAAGAGATAATACTTTAACTGTAATCATGGAAATGCTTCCATGATCACAGTTAGCGGATAGCTATCAGAGACTATGCAGTCTCTGATAGCTATCTACTCCAGTTCCACTGGCGCCTTGGTTCTCGATTTTATTGGGGCAGTCCCATTTACAGAGGGTGTAATGCTCTGAAGGCAGGAGGATATATCTACGGCAGGATGCCAAAATTCTCAAAAGAGAAGAAACAGCCTACTGAGGCAGATATATACGTAAGATACTCCGAGAACCTTGATTGTGAAAAAGTCTGAAAGAGACAGCTTTTAACTATTAGACCGTTCTTTGAACCATTCTTATTTTATGTTAATTCCTGATCTTCTTTATCGTGTGGATAGTGCCTAACGAAGTAATACCTAGTACCTAAAGATGTCAGTTTTTATCTCGCCCATGGGACGCCCCTCTGACTTGGCTTTACATGCCGTCAAGAAATAACTCTCAGGCATGCTGGGTGTTTTCCTTCACCGAAGCAAGTGATCCACGCGAAATCGACTGCCTAGGATTCCCGACGCACTCGATTACGCGCGGATTTCATGGAAAATTGGACATTGCGAATGCGCGCCACCCAGCGAAGCCGCGGCGAACATTTGAACGATGTCATATTCCATACATAATGGCATCGATAGGCATTTCAAACGAATAAAAAATTTCGTTGATACCTCCCACACCTTGTTTTAATTAAATTTAAAGATCTTTGATTAAGCGCTTCCTGAGCTTAATCAAAGACCCGTCACAATACGCTCATGAATACTAATAATCAGAGGTGCGTGTCTTGGGTTCGAACTCGAGACCCTCTGCTTTAACGCTTTGCGATGTGTTTGCCGATTTCGACCATTTCTTCCTAGTTGAAATACTGCAAGTTTATACCAATATGTCTACTGAGCCCAAGGTTTGTTCCCATAGTTCGGTTTTGCCAATTACGTGCAATTCATGGTACATCGTCGCGTAAAACAAACGTGACCTTTATTGGATATACCTGGCTAATTTAGTTTTAAGGTAGCCATACACGCTAGGTTATGCATGACAGTTTTAAATGGGCATGCAAAACCGAGTTCCATTGGAAGGATAACTGTACAGTTTTCTCTTACACACGTTCATGCATGCCCGTACAGTTTGACTATACAGACAAAACTGCACATGCATGCATAACCTATCGTGTTTACCGGCTTTAGTTAAATTATAGGAGAAACGTATTTACTTAATTAAACCAAGTTTTCTCGCAATTTTACAATGTTTCTTGCGGGAATAAAAAAAATAAATGATAGTTGCCGACACCCCTCTCCCTCGTGTGATTGGGTGAGATTCAGATCTACCCGCTCACCCCTTTAAACGCCTCACATACTTAAATTGCCTCATTAAATTACATTATATTGAATTGGATTAATTTGGACTGTTAAATTATTGAATTAGTTTTAAATTGTTTTTAATAATAACGGCTGTTTTTCTAAAAGTCATACTAACATAGTTAAGTACTCGTTACTAACCCATATGGACTCTTGTTCGACAAAAGTATTTGATTTGATTTTGATTTGATAATTAATGGACACTCTGAGGAGCTCGTGGCTAAATAATAACAGCCGCTCGGGCCGATCTTTAGGTTAAGCCGTGCTTGCCGAGGTTGGTCTGTGGATGGGTGACCGCCCATTACATACCGAGTTTCCTCCGTGCCTCGGAAAGCACGTTAAGCCGTTGGTCCCGGGTGTCATTTGTAGATCTTTGACAGTCGTTTGGTAGTCAGAGGCCCAAAGTCTGACAACCAGTCTTACCAAAGGGTATCGTATTACCCAGTACTAACTGTGTTGTGGAGGTCAGATAGGCAGTCGCTCAATGTAAAATACTGGTATTCAGCTGCATCCGGTTAGACTGGAAGCCGACCCCAATATAGTTGGGAAAAGGCTAGGCAGATGATGAATTAATGGACACTAACACACACGTCTGATTATATTTCAAGCAAAGGGCCTCGTTGTTTTCTGGACAAATATTCACTGGCCTTGGACCGGCCATGTGACAAAAGAATGGACAATGTCGTGAATAACACTCATGGTTTCCGAGAATCAACCGATTGTGCCTACAGGTACAAGGTTGTTTTCGTGAAGGCTCCATGAAACGGTTGTTTGTGATTGTCAATGTTTACGTGGATGGCGTTTTGTATGATGCACGTCATGTCCCTGCGGCAAATATATATATTTTCTTTTTTTCACAAAGCACAGCGCCACAGAATAAATAGTACTACAGAGTGGCTAAACTGAAGATGACAGTGTAAACAAAATTGACGACTGCGCTAAACGAAACGCTCTGTCTAGAAAAAAAACTTGTTTGCAAAAAATAAAATAGATTTAAAAAAAAACAACAAAAAGTGAAAAATGAGTTTGGCTTCAGAAGTCGGTGACTTTTATTAAATTTTGTTTGATTCAGTTTTATTTTTTTTTGAAGGAGGTTAAAAAAGTGTTTTTATTTTTATTTTTAACCGACTTCTAAACTGCTCATCATCTGCCTAGCCTTTTCCCAACATGTTGGGGTCGGCTTCCAGTCTAACCGGATGCAGCTGAATACCAGTATTTTACATGGAGCGGCTGCCTATCTGACCATCACAACCCAATTAGGACTGGATAATACGATACCCCTTGGTAAGACTAGTTGTCAGACTTTCGGGCCACTGACTAGTTGTAACTGTAACGACTGTCAAAGATCTGCAATTGACAGCCGGGACCAGCGGCTAACGTGCTTTCCGAGGCACGGAGGAAACTCGGTATGTAATGGGTGGTCACCCAGCCACGGACCAACATAGGCAAGCGCGGCTTAACCTGAAGATGGACCCGAGCGGCTGATATTAGTTAGCTACGAGCTCCTCTCGAGGACTGTTAAAGATATGAATACGAATACTGTAATTAGTATACCTTTGTCAGTTAAGAATAAACTCTATCATATGGTAAACAGTAAAACCTAGCAAATTGAGCGTGCACTTAACACCTCTGCCACACCCCTAGGGGCTGCTCGTGGAGCTTGATGTTCTGTCATCGATCGCGCAAAACAAAACGATGGCTCACCATTAACTTGAAAGGTCAATGGCTATATTTGGCCATTGATTTTCGACGAGCCTAGCCCATGGCTTCATGGGTATAAGTAATAGGGCTGTTCCCAATCGGTGGTTAACCTGAATGGGAAACCTTAATAGTAGTGATAGCCTAGTGGTTCTCGAGTTCGAACTAAAGACACGCACCTCTGATTTTTCGGATGCATGTGCGTATTGTATAATTATCACTTGCTTCGGTGAAGGAGAAACATCCTGAGGAAAACAGGCTGCCTGAGAGATATTTCTCGACGGTATGTAAAGCCAAGGGGTCCAATATGTCAGTCTTAAATGCGAAAAAATTATCAGCTGTCCCATACAAAATTTCAATACCTACTCGACCCAAATATATGGGACAGCTGATAATATTTTCGCATTTACGATATTGGACCCAAGGAGAAAGTTGTTCAGTTTGATGGTCTGCAGCATATCCTTTCATATGACTGTACCCTTTCTGTTACACCCTGTATATATTATAGTAGGACCAATCCATTATATTCTGACCTATAGTAAGTATTAATTTAAGTTCTTTATGATAGCTCAATAAATACTGGTTGCCCCGGCCATGTGGGTCAATGACCCAGTCAAATGTGTTGCTTGATAATTCGTAGACATAACTATTATTTAACATAATCATAATATTACATAAGATCATCACGCCTGTAATTCCGAATGGTTAGGCAGAGCTGTAATTTCTACACCCACATTTCACCAGAACATGTTTAAAGTCCCAAGTAATAAAAGGCGAGCCTATTACCATCAACCGGTCATAAATTCAGACTCCGTGGCTCTACTGAGAAACTTCTGATGGAAAAACCCAATATCACTTTGCCCCACGTGGGAATTGAAGCCAAGGCCTGGAGATTGGACCATGATGTTCAACAGTAGCCGTATGCGATCTCTAGACAAACGAGACTGAAGAAGGAGCTGAAGAAAGAAGATAATTAAAGATCCTTTACTATCAGCGACAGTAAAGGCTCTAACAACTTGCGACCCACGGATGCCTCTCAAGTTAAAGGGGAAGTATACAAGTCTGTGACACCTGTCGTACTGTATGGATCAGAATGCTGGTCAGTGAAAAAGATGGATGAAAAACGATTGCATGCAGCGGAGATGAGAATGTTGAGATGGATGTGTGGTGTGACAAGAATGGATCAAGTAAGAAATTAATATATTAGAGGAACTTTGAAAGTGGCACCTGTTACAGAAACATTGAAAGACCATCGTTTGTCCTAGTATGGACATGTAATGAGGAGGGATGAAACGCATGCGACTAAAAGAGTAATAGACATGTCCATTACTATTAATGTTGATGGACGGAGAGGGAGAGGAAGGCTAAAGAAAAGATGGATGGATTGTGTGAAGACTGATATGAAAGAGAAAGGAGTAAATGATGCCGTGACGTCTGACAGGGGAGAATGGAAGAAGACGTGTTGCGCCGACCCCAAGTAGAATGGGACAAGGGTAGGGAGAGGATGACTATCCGCGACAGTACACTCACTTGGACTTTGTATTTAAGGAAAATCAACATAAATATCCAATCAAGCAAGTAAAACAGGTATTTATGACAAACAACGGAAAACTCTCAATGGAAGCAAGCAATAATAAAGAATTATTATTCCTTTCCTTCACGGCAAAAGTACCGTTTGTCATCAAAGAATGTTAAGCTGATATCAGACGTGTCAGTAGAGTGAATGGTTCACTAGAGTGAATGTTCACTTTTGTTTTATTCTACTTCACACGAGACCAACAAAATAAGCTAAGAACGTTCATCTGATCTGATTCTGGTGACAGAAGTAACTGGTGCTTATAGTACAGGAGTCCTCCTAGTTTAAGCCCAGTTGCACATGTCTTGGATCTTGCTACTAAGTTATAAAGTCTAATTTAAGACCAATAATTGTAATTAGGTTTAAGTCTTGAAGAAATAAATATTGTTTATTGTTTATCTGCTCCTTTTATTTTATTTTCCGATCATTCGGTGCCGAAAACCAACATCATTGGATCGGTTCAGTAATTCTATTTGAGTGAAAGATGCCGAATCAAAGACTAAAATGAACAAAAAGTGAAGCGTCTGTAATTAGCTTTACAACATAGCTACCTACTGTCCTATTTAAATAGCTATTCAATTAGTCATCCTCATACCTCATCTCATGTGAATATGAATCGATTGAGGTAAAAAGATGAACAAGTATAACACGTGTTTTATATATTAGATCATCTATAACAGGAAAGTACATAATGTCGTAATTTTATGCAATAGTTATAAAATCAGACCATCATAACTACGCAAACGTGATGAGATGGGGATTAAATAATAAAAAAAGTGTTTCAATGGCTTCCATTTTCTGTTCAAGAGTAGGTATTTCGAGTCTGCCTTTTTACTGTTGTAATTTCAATAAAAACCTCCCACTTCCCACTCTGACTTTTCAAGTAAGTTTCGCTTAATTCTTCCCAAGAATAACAATTAAATTTAAAAAACCCCCAACGCAACAAAGAAAAGCGAACAAACATTTGAAAAGTCAATAGAATGGCTGAGCCAGTTTTCATAAAACATCTCATTGTAATATACACATAATGTCCTTTCATTTGATACCCCACTTGGGTATATTTGAAAATATTCGATCATTCTTCACCACTTTCATCCCCCATATCTAGTAAATGGCTACACCGATTTTGATAAAACATGTCTAAGAACCATCGCCAAGAAGTTAGCCTTCAAATAAAAATATACTGCATCCAAATCGGTTCACTCGTTTAAGAGCTACGGTGCCACAGACAGACACACACACATTGCGGTCAAACTTATAACGCCCCTCTTTTTGCGTCGGGGGTTAAATGCTTGTTTTTTGGGGGTCAACGACCGCATGTAGTGTATGTATAACCCATTTTTAGGATTCCCCACTTGAAATCGAATGACGTGAGATCGAATAACACTCGAAAAAGTTAACTCGATAGTACTTGAAATCGATAAATTATGAGCGCGACAGTTCACTACCTCGATGCATCAAAATCTCGCATAACTATATGCTCGAATCATCGGCAGCGCGAAGGTCCATTATCTTGAAACATCATTTCTAACTATTACTAACTGAGTCTAAGTATGTAAGGATTGATTAGCTGATTAGATTTTTTTTTTTTAATGTCAGCCTGCTCTGTCCCACTACTGGGCAAAGGCCTGCCCCATGGCTTTCCAATCCTGCTTACAATTTGCCCTCTCTGACCAATCTGTTAAGAATGAGTACAGATCGTCACGCCAGCGTTCCTTGGGCCTGCCTCGGTTACGACGGCCGTCTTCAGGCACCCACTGTGTGACTATCTTGGCCCATCTGTCCGGGTTCATCCTTAAAACGCCCAGTCCCATTTCAGCTTCGCAGATTTATTGACAGATTTATTTATTTATTTATTGACCCCGAATATCTTTGCAAAACTAGAACGTTCCTAATTCCTAAGTATGGTCCTGAAAAAAAAATGATAATAATAACGGGGACAAGAACTGCCTTTTTGCTTCGTTAATGGTCCGTTTACACCTTTTATATATGGTGTGTGGAATTCTCTAACTCCTGCGGAAGCTAAAACTTTGCTGAAGGAACCAGTGTTCTCTATCGGGAGCTCAAAATAATGAACAATCTCGGAAGATCAGGATATCTTCTGAGATTGTTCATTATTTTGAGCTTAAGGGCATTACATTGCTCGATGACCTTGATGATTTGATCCCTGTACTGGTTTTTGTTGACTTGCCCCGCACATTTCGCAAAATTTCGGTTTTTATTTATTATTTAAAAATATTAAAAGAAATAACAGAAAAAAAACAATACAGATTGTTAAGTATATCATTACGTATTTGTTGTTACAAAATTCATGCCGATCTATTCAGCCGTTACAGAGATAATTTACAATTAAGGTTGAAAAAGGACCTATTTTCTACGATTAACCAAAAAAAAAATGAGAAGGTTTATTAAAATTTTAAACAATACAATTTATTTGTGATGAACTTAACTATAACATACATTTTTACACGGAAAACGCACGAAGGGATTTATCAACAAATTCCTTTGAACATACGCTGTTTTTGGGATTTGAGCCATGTAATGTCCTTAAGTGACAGCATAAGTTTTTTTTTTCGTTATTCTTTTGTCTAAAATCTAGATGTATAGACTGACCTTCGCTGTAGAGGTCTTCGAACCTGTGGCTTATGCGGCCAAGGAAACTATCATTATGTCAATGAAGCCCTCATTTAATACGATTTGAAAGTAAGGTAAACTAGTTAGTGAAAGTTAATTTAAACTGGAGTGTGTATATGCAAAGCAAATGCTACTTTAGATACTAAGTTTCATACATAATATAAAATTTAAAGATAAAGGTAATGCATACAGGTAAACGATTACCATGTGTTCAGTACAACATACGGAACCGATACTTAGAAGTGGCAGCCACAAGCCACGGATTGTTGTGTTTCGCGTTCAAACATGTCCAAACTCGCCATGTTAGGCGGTCGCACTGCCTTGCTTGTTGACGTCGCCATAGTGCATGTTCAGACAAGACGCCAAGACGCTTCACGCACAGACACGCTTGTAGCCGATATTTAAAGAAAATGTGTAATTTTAATAGAGGAGAGCACTGACTGAGTTTGAACTACCGCAGGAGTCAGAGAATTCCACACACCATGTATTAAGAGTATAATAAAACCCTTAACGCAGCCGAAAGGCACTTGTTCTCCCCGTCTTTGCGATCATTTTTTTGTTCTAGACCATACCTGGGAACCTTCTAGTTACGGAGATATTGGGGGTCAAAGTTCCAGCTTTTTCACAAGTTTTTTTTTGAAATACTCGTTTTTAATGTAAGATTTTTTTAACACCTCCACGACCCCCGTACTATTCAATCCATCCATCAGCACAATGTTTTGAGTGCGTACTCCTACAATCCTACCGTAAAATTTTCACCCCAAAAAAAAAGGCGTTTTGCAGTAATATTTTATGCGTAGAGTTACTTAGTTTGATGAACATAATCCTTGGTTGCCGGCTTCGTGAAGGGTCCGTTTACACCTTGTATGCAATCCTAACCTCGCGGATATCTTTGATTCGGCGACATCTGGGTGGTGAGTAGGCGTTTGTTCGCCTATTGAAAGAACCCCCGATAACGGTGTCAGTATTTCCGGAACTATGATTCACGAAGTGTACATGTATTATTCAACGTTTTTCACATTGATCAGGCGCCACAGATAATGTCAATATTAAATGACAGTAACTGATAAAGACTAACAGATTTCATAATCTTTTTATGTGCGATAAGGATACAATGATTTAGTCTCTCCTAATGGTGCCTCGTTTGGTCTAGTGGTCAAAAGCACTAGTGCTGAGCATAGGGTCCTAGACTCCTGCCCCCGTAGCATGACCACCGTAGAACACAATCTGTCATTTTGTCGATTCTTCCGTCAAAGAAATCCTTGTCTACGGTGGTCATGCTACGGGGGCTGGTATGGTCTAGCTCTAGATCTAAAACAGAACAAGTAACTTTCGGCTTCGTTAGGCGCGATTTATAATGGAACGGCGTAAGGTGAAGGTGCAGCGCAGGCATGATGCCGCTTCAAAACGTTTTTCTACAAAATGTACGTAGACGACGTGTCGTGAATTACACTAAAGCGGTGCGGCGCAGGCACGCCGTTCTTTCGTTTCTTTATAAATTCCACGCCTGTGCTGCGCCTGCGCCGCGCCTTCACCCTACGCCGTTTCTGTATAATCCCGCCTTAAGGGTATTTTTACACCCATTATTCTTTCTAATCAAACTTCCCTTTCGTTTCATGTAAGATTCTGGTATTCTGCTGCGTTCAGTTAGACTGGAAGCCGACCCTAACATAACAGTGCTTGGCGTGGTTTATCGAAAATATAGTAAATGTCAGGGAAGCCTTGGTACAGATGAGATTAGATTACTTCTTTACTATATTTTGCACAGATAACGTCACAAGAGCAGACATCTTCCGCGAAAACTATTCAGTGATAGCTTTATCAGTAGTTTTTGAGATAAAATACAAATATTGCGTAAAAATAGCGGGATGCTGATTGCGACATAGTATTTTAATGTTGTATAATCATTTTTTGTTTTATTACGACGCAACAGTAGGAATTCGGTAGTTAAATAGTCTACAGTTCTACGCATTTGGCGACACTTAAATGTAAGGACAGTCGCGGAAAGTAAAGGCTATGCACCTTCATGATAATCTTGTATTGCGCAACGGGCCCGCGTCCGCAAATCCACGTCAAAGAGCATATGATGCGTTGTGCGTTTTGAAAGGAAACCAGAGACGTTAATCTTATAACATTTACGGCGAAGCGGATCTTCAACCTTTTTAACCGACTTCTAAAAAAGGAGGAGGTTATCTTTTCCACCAGCGTATCTCTTTTTCATGTATTTACACCGATTATTCTGTAATTACTGGGCCGATTTACGTGGTACAGGGAGACAGCGCGTTCGTCCCATATAAAATTTTATTAACATTACTTGAGTAGTCTATGACTTAGCCTATTCATGAGAGCAGCGGTGGCCCAGTGGTGGCGGCCCCGACTTACGAACAGTAAGTCGTGGGATCGAACCCAGACAGGCGCATTACTTTGTGTAATTTATTTCATCATCACTGCTCTCAAAACGGTGAAGGAAAACGTCGTGAGGAAACCGGCTTGTCCTAGAACCAAAAATTCGAAGACATGTGACATCTACCAACCCGCACTGGGCCCGCGTGGTGGATTATAGCCCATTCCCTCTCATAGAGAGGAGGCCTGTGTCCCAGCAGTGGGAACATTATAGGCTGATTATGCTATTCATGACAAGTATTTGTGCGGGATACTACAAATAAAAAAGATAAATTAAAAAACTATTTTGTAAAAATAAACCGACTTCCAAAAAAACACAAAAAATGTCTAAAACAACATTACATTCGGAAGTCGATGCCAAAAAAGTCAATGAAACAAACAAAGTCACCGACTTCCGAAGGTAAAGTTATTTTAGATATTTTTTGTGTTTTTTTTTTAGAAATATATTAAGGTTGTAACAAGACCCTTAACGAAAAAGAAAGGCACTTGTTCTCCCCGTCATTGCGCCAATTTATTTGGTCTAGAGTCTAGACCAGAAGGTTCCCAGGTATGGTCTAGACTCTAGACCATACTTGGGAACCTACTAGTTACGGAGATATTGGGGGTGAAAGTTCCAACTTTTTCACAAGTTTTTTTTTTTTAAATACTTGTTTTTAATATAAGATTTTGACTTTTAACACCTCCACGATCCCCGTACTATTCAACCCATCCATCAGCACAATGTTTTGAGTGAGTTGCGTTAAAAATGACGTTTTTCACCCAAAAAAAAAAGTCGTTACCCAACAATAATTTTTGCGTAGAGTTACTTAGTTTGATGTACAGAATGCTTGGTTGACGGCTTCGTGAAGGGCCCGTTTACACCATGTATGTATTCGCAGGAGGTTCTTTAGCTAATTTGACCCTGTGTACGAGGCTTAGAAGGGCCTTAGTATTCTAGGAATTTAGCAAGAACAATAGCGTAACTAACATTCTAGATTCTTATCAAACAAATACAGGGATTCACAAAGTAATTATTTATTGGTTACAGTGTTTGTTAATTAAACAAAATTATTATTATCTGTACGTGTACTACTACAAGTTGTATTTGTGTTGCCAACGGCAAATATTAGTTTTGTGTAGGTATTTTATCAATGACGAATGTTGCGAGATCTTTCATAATATTTAATCGAAATGTTGTAAATTAAAAAAATACCTGAGAAGCTTGTGGCTAAATAATAACAGCCGCTCAGTCGAGGTTAAGCCGCGCCTGCCTAGGTTGGTTCGTGGATGGATGCCCCATTACATACCGAGTTTCCGCCGTGCCTCGGAAAGCACGTTAAGCTGTTAGTCCCGGGTGTCATTTGTAGATCTTTGACAGTCGTTACAGGTAGTTAGTGGCCCGAAAATCAGACAACCAGTCTTACCAAGGGATATCGTAATACCCAGTTCTAAATAGGTTGTGGAGGTCAGATAGGCAGTCGCTCCATGTAAACTACTAATCAGCTGCACCCGGTTAGACTGGAAGCCGACCCCAACATAGTTGGGAAAAGGCTGGGCAGATGATGATTTAAAATACTTACAGATGAATAACCAGTAAGATTAAGCTATAACAGCTATGATCGTTCAAACATTTGGATCCATATTTGCGTTTCAATCACACCATAAGGCTGAGGCCAAACGAGTGAAATTTTTTTAGTTGTGAGTCGCGTAAAATGAGTCGCGGAATTTACGCTGCATTCGATTCAAAGTCCTGTTTGTACCACACGGCGACGCAAAATTAGAAACAGGACTTTAGTATGAAACCGAATGCAGCGTAAATTTCGCGACTCATTTTACGCGACTCACAGCTCAAAAAATTACGCTCGTTTGGCCTGAGCCTAAAAGACAAACTGGGTTATTAGATTAACGTGTGAACGTGACTACGACAAGTCTCATCTGAAGGCGCCATGAGTAATAATCTTTTATTAGGCAAAAGACATAAACATGATGGTCACATTATTATATCTAGGACTAGCTGTGCCCCGCGACCTCTGTCCGCCTTAAATTATTATTAAAAAAAATATGACTTCCCTATTTGAATCGGATTTTGTTAACAATTTCAAGGGTTTCATTTTTTTTTTTGCACGGAACTCTAATTCTTTTTCTAAAATAAACTAAGTAAGTAGCCTAAGTTACTACTTATAACATCAGCTATCTGCTAGTAAAGGTCTCGTCAAAATCAGTCCAGCGGATTCCGAGATTACCCGGAACAAACAGACAGACAGACACACAAAAATATTGTTTTTTTTGTTTTAACTTAAACTGACCACTCGCAGTACAACGACTCTAGAAGGTTGTTCCTGGTTAACCGGACTATCCTTTGGTGGCCGAAAATTACTTTAAGGCCCACAGCCAGAGCTTACAAACTAAGTACCGTATATACTTTCATATGCATTCAGAAAATGTGCGAGTTGGACTCGCGCATGAAGGGCCCACCATCGTACTAGGGGAGCCCCTTTAATTTTTTTATTTGTTGTTATAGCAGCAGAACAGAAATACACATTCTGTGAAAATTTCAACTTTCTACCTATTACGGATCATGAGATACAGCCCGCTGACAGACACACGGACGGACAGCGGAGGCTTATAAGTAATACCTAGGGTCCCGTTGGTTACCGTTGGGATACTGAACCCTAAAGACGATCGGGAATACTTTCAATCGAATTAACAAACAAAAATCAATATTTGCTATCACCTTATTGAAATACGACTTATCGACAACTTATTTGTACACAAGTTCAAGTAGAAGCAAAACGAAGTATGTATTAAAACTACACGCAATAACTTAAAATAAACAACAAAAAAAATACACTGTGGAGCTACATCGAGAGTTGTCAAATATTTGTTCTATATTATCAGAAAGTCGTCTACTGTATGGAGAAAACACTATTATTTGTACTAGCGATAAAATGTATGCATGTTTGAACATGTAGAAGGCACTTGTACGATAAAATATTAATAGCGGGGTTTTCTCAACAACTATTTGTATACAGGGTGTAAACAGACCTTCACGAAGCCGTCAACCAAGCATATTGTACATCAAACTAAGTAACTTTACGCAAAAATTATTGCTGGGAATCGACTTTTTTTTTTGGGGTGAAAAGTCACGTTTTACGGTAGGACTCGATGGAACGTATTCAAAGCATTGTGCTGATGGATGGATTTGAATAGTACGGGGGTCGTGGAGGTGTTTAAAGTAAAAATCTTGTATTTAAAAAAACTTGTGAAAAAGCTGGAACTTTGACCCCCAATATCTCCGTAACTAGAAGGTTCCCAGGTATGGTCTAGAACAAAAAAATGATCGCAAAGATGGGGGGAACAAATGCCAGTTTCGTTAAGGGTCTATTTACAACTTTTACACGTATTATTTTTTACGCATGCTTTTAAATAAAAAGAAAAAAAATAGGTTAAACTACACATTGAATGCGTAAAAAAGGTTTTTTGTCTATGCTATTAACCGTTGAGGCCTGCGCAGACGAGGGACTATTTGTTCGCAAACAATTTGCAACAACCAATAGATGTCAACCAATATATGCAAAAACAACACAATAACCAATGAACAGCGGTCATTTTTATCCGGCGGATAAAAGTCCCTCGTCTGCGCATGCCCTTGAAGAGTTGTAAGGAAGCGACCCTGGCTGCAGGATCAAACCATGTCTATCATAAAAATGTATTGTCACCAGATCCAAAGGTGTGTGGAAAATTTCAGCTCAATCGGTTGGGAGGAACTGGTTTGAAATTCAGTTGCAAGATTTGACCAATACATACTAACTAACTAACAAGGCAAGTTAAGTAATCTACAACATTAGTTTTAGTATATGCGAAACCTTTTATGTTAGGAATCAATGTACAAAATTTCAAAACTGTATCATGAAAAATCACACAGTTCATCCATCGTTTCTTTGGTCTTCCTCTACTCTTATACCCATCCACATTCATACTCAAAACTTACCTCACGACATTATCCAGCAAATTACATGAATATCACTTAAAATAAATGATATTATAAAGAAAATACGCTACGTTCGTTGCATTGTTACGACTGCGATAGATAGTACGGAAAATATGATACAGAAAGAGATAGCTATTGCACTTGAAGTACTTAAATTACGACAATTGTCTGAATTTGTCTGTAATAATTTGCGCGCGCTAGTGCGATACCTACCTCTTTTTATTTATAATATCATTGCTTAAAATACAATGCCATATTAAACAACCACTAGTGACAATATTAACCACACTTATTGGACCTTATGAGGTAAATTATTGTTCCATAGTTTAACAATATGTTTTGCGGTTTTAAACTAAAAATAAGTATTACGAAAAAAGTCCCTGCTGTTTTACCTCACCGCGATGGCCTTGTTGTTGCCTATTCGAAAAACACATATGAAATGTCACATAATTCGTTCGGACAAGATAATTACAAGTAGTAATTAATTTCTGCCTCGTTCGGTCTAGTGGTCGCAAGCGCGACTGCTGAAGTTGAGGTCCAGGGTTCGATTCCCAGGTCGGGCAAAGTGTTATTGGGTTTTTCCATCAGGAATTTGTCACTATCAGCCACGAAGGCTTAAATCGTGGCCGGTTGATGGCAATAGACACGCCCTCACTACATGGGACTTATAAGAAACCGGCGCAATGTGGGGGGCCCTTTTTTTTCTTTTTTCGGATGCGAAATCATCAACCTCACTAATATCAGATCCAGTTGAAAACCAGCGTCGGGCACTAGTTGTCCGGCATTTTGCTGAACTGGGCCTATTTGGCGCAGCCGTGAGGCACACGGTGTCACACTATTCTATATATTTTTTTTTGTTTAGATTTAAGCTTTTTAATTTTTTTTTTGTTTTTTATTTGTTTTTTTTTTATACTTTGTGCACTTGTGGCATGTGTCAAATAAATATATTTTCTTTCTTTCTTTCTTCTTTCAAATGATCCCCCCAGCCTAACCCTTCTAGGATGCTTGCATGTGCCCTTATTTATATGACTGGCCAGACCGAAATTGCTCTTAAATACCCGGTCACAACTAAAGCAGTAGTTGACCGGTGGAGTTATAGGTGTGTAGGAGGGCTTAGGTCTCTCTTTCCGAATTATTAATATTATTTTGTTATTACCTTGTCTACTTAAAACTTCAGTAAATCTCTCACACACTTGACCAATAAAATCAAGTGTCACATAATTCGCAACGACAAGGCAATTACAAGTACTAAATAATAATTAACAATTAGCAATTAATATTTATCGTTGCAGAAAGTTATTACACTCGGTAAGTGTCACGTTGTGGTTGGTGGAGCATTGTGTTGACACAAGACAGATGCGTACAGAAGGCTTAGGAGCTACATAGAGTGAGATCTCGTGATCGCCCAGACCTACGTCATCGGAAGCGTCCATTAATTACGTGAGGCGTTTAGAGGGGGGAGGGCGGAATCTCACCCAATCTCAAAATCTAAAAGAGTGTCCATGGAGTTTCTTGCCCATTCTTCTCCATAGAGATCTACGCTTTGGAATGTGCAACTACAGTACTTTCTCAAGTTATTATGCCTTGTGACTGTGACTGTTGCTTCGCTTTTTTTTTGTTTTATTTGACATTCAAAAGTGCCTGTGATGGTCTAATTGAAATAAATGCTTTGAGTTTGAGTTTGAGTTCTCACGAGAGAGAGGGGGTGTCTCGGCAAATATCACGTAATCTTTTTCCGGCAAGTAACAGTGAAAAATTGCATGAAAACTAGGTAACTAATTAATTAAACATGTTTCTCCACTAAAATATAGGTAAATCCTACACCACAATATTTAATAATAAATATTCAATGACAACAAAATTATGTTTTATAAATAAGACCGACGCAATCAAGCACAGATTAACGTATTTACACTTAATCACGAATTATGATAAATCTCACGTTAGATCAGGGTGAGAGGGGTCAAGTAAAATCTCACAACACTCACCAAGGGGGGAGGAGGGTCTCACGTAATTAATGGACTTCTATAAAAGCTGAAACTTTTACTGTAGAAGTACCTTACTATAAGTAAGAAATGTGAGTCGTGGTGGCTTTGGCAGATATCAGGTAACAAAGATGTGCTAAATAGCTACTAATTTACGTCATACTAAATATAAAGCGTGATTTTTTATATTACATAAGGGCTATGATGGTTCACCTCCTTCAATGCCAGACACTTTGTTTGGTGAAAATCCCCCGCCAGACCTTCAAAGTAATTTACTAGGACATTTAAAACGTTTCCGTGGGTTTATCCGTACTTAAGGGCATTACATGGCTCAAATCCCAAAAACAGCGTATGTTCAAAGAAATTTGTTGATGAATCCCTTCGTGCGTTTTCCGTGTAAAAAAAGTATGTTATAGTTAAGTTCATCACAAATAAATTGTATTGTTTAAAATTTTAATAAACCTTCTCAATTTTTTTTGATTAGTCGTAGAAAATAGGTCCTTTTTCAACCTTAATTGTAAATGATCTCTGTAACGGCTGAATAGATCGGCATGAATTTTGTAACAACAAATACGTAATGATATACTTAACAATCTGTACTGTTTTTTTCCTGTTATTTCTTTTAATATTTTAAAATAATAAATAAAAACCGAAATTTTGCGAAATGTGCGGGGCAAGTCAACAAAAACCAGTACAGGGATCAAATCATCAAGGTCATCGAGCAATGTAATGCCCTTAACGGGACCGAAGCCGCAAGCAAAAGCTAGTATTTCATATATCAATGCCTGTAGCTTTAAATTCGCCAATAATAATCTGGTTCCAATCCAACATGTCACATGCTGTCCTCCCCCAAGCCGCACCCTAAGCCGAGTCTCGTACCCCATAGGGGATGACCTTAGTGTGTAGACGCTTAGTTTTTATGGCTGGAGGCCTTTAATTACACACGATGCACTGACAGGATGATCCGGTTAAGAAGATGATATAGCAGGCTAGGTTGACCTACGAGATTCCACTCACAAAAACTAAAAAAATCTGCGCATTGAGAGAACCACGATTAAGAAAATGTAGCTAGCCTTCTGGACTTATCTATTCTGTGCTATGGACATGCAAATAAATAATCTTCGGCTTCATTACATAGCTAAACGTTGCCGCTGATAACAGAAGTAGGTTATAAGCACGAAGTGCGATTAACTCTGACAGTTACCGGTTAGGAAACTGAGTCAAACTGTAATGTTTAGATGACCGAAAGACCGCTTTTCTCAGATAATTTCTGTGTGTCTGATTAATTATCAGTCTAGTAGTGTAAAGAAAGAAAGAAAGAAGAAATAAAAAATATACAACATTAGTTTTAGTATATGCGAAACCTGATACACGTGTCTAGTATTTTTATGTAAAGAATCTATGTACAAAATTTCAAAACTGTATCATGAACAATCACAAAGTTATAAGCTTGTTCTGTTATCTAGTTGTCCGCACAAAATCGTGGTCACCACGCAGCCCGCGCCTCCAGCGTCGTCTTGAGCTCATTGATAATAATAATTTGGCAGTAGGTAACTAAATTATTGCTATAGGTAAAGTCGCTCGGTGTCCAACTTTTAACTTTTTTAAATATTTTTGGGAAAAAGTAAAACATGGTTTAAAAATTATTGGAATCGATTCAGTTACGTATTCTGAACAAACTATATATATTCAGGTTTCGCATATACTAAAAATAATGTTGTTTATTTGTCGCAGGGACATGACGTGCATACAAAAAAAAATAACTTTACAATAATCATACAACACATACCAAATATGATAAATACAAAAGGACAGAAATAAAAAACTACGTGTACTACTACTGTAGAAGTGCGAGGCCTAAGGCCTCTCCATCGCATGTCATCCAAGTTGATCTTTAGCTATTCTCATTCAGCTGATACCAGTCAATTTGCGAATATCGTAGTTCCACTAAGCCAGCACTGCGATTGCGTAACACACCCACTTTTCTATCAAAAGCCGAAAGATTTTGGTGTTTAAAAAACAAAACAAAACCTTACCTCACACTAAGAATTTCTCCAGTATTGTAGGTGCATTTAGAAACATTTAAACTCATATACAAAAATAGCCACACCCGGAACAACTACCTGTAGGCCATACACATATTTGTTCAGTGCGGGGATCGAACCCGAGACAGCGTAGCAGCCAGCCGTCACTATCCCAATTTTTTTTATTTTTTTTTATTAAATAACGTTGCCCCACACTAGGAATTTCTCCTGTATCGTGGGTGCGTTTACAAACATTTAAATTCACATACACAAACAGCCAGACCCGGAACAACTACCTGTAGGCCATACAAATATTTGTTCCGTGCGGGAATCGAACCCGCGACACGAAGCGCAGCAGTCAATCGCTCAGCCACTGCGCCAACCGTGCCGTCGAATTTCTAAATTCTTAATCTATTGCTTCAAATATTCGGAAAATTCATCAGCTCAACAACGCAATGAAGTTTTTTAAATTGTTAAATGAATAGTATTTGTATTGTGAACGTTTTACCTTGCACCCTGCTGGCCTACCCTAAGCTTTGATGAACTGACGACATATGGGTTTGCTACATACATACATACAGGTACAACCACCAACCACAAGGGATTACTGGTTACCATAAATAATTAAAAATCATCATTTGAACAAGTCCGCCACACTATACCCAAACCACTGCAACTCCTGAAAGCCATATTCAACAGTGGCGACCACCAGAAAAGCGCCGAGACAATGAAGCTCTACGTCCCAGAGAAACAGTTAACTGTCTTGGATCCCGCAACGAAATTAATCAGAAAAATTATAGTGGAGGAGTAGGAAAATACCATAATTTCCACTTCCCTCCATATCAGCAGGAGACAGAACAAAACAAGGCGGATAGGCACAAAGGGACGTTTATAACTGGGATAAGCCCAGTTGCCTAGCACCACGGATAAATATTTAGGACCTATTAATATTAATGGGTCCTAATCATGGGCGTACCCACGGTGGGGCAAGGTAGAAGCTAAGAATTTTTAGGCAAAATGAATATCATGACAAAATTAAATATGCATTTCGGTACTTTAACATTTTTCACATTAAAATAAAAACTTGGTTAAAGTCAACAATAACACAACTAACTTTGATAGAAAATGTAGGTGTACCCTGATATACCATTTCGGAATAAAGCCCTTTCGATCAAAAAAAAAAATTTGCAAATCCGTCTATACAATATGACGGAGTTATGCCCGAACATACATAAAAAAAATATACAACATTAGTTTTAGTATATGCGAAACCTGATACACGTGTCTAGTATTTTTATGTAAAGAATCTATTTTCAAAATTTCAAAACTGTATCATGAAAAATCACAAAGTTATAAGCTGGTTCTGTTGTTCGCACAAAAACGCAGTCACCACGCAGCACGCGCCTCCAGTGTCGTCTTGAGCTCGTTGATAATAATAATTTGGCAGTAGGTACCTAAATTATTGCGATAGGTACTCAAAGTCGCTCGGTATCCAACTTTTAACTTTTTTAAATAATATAACATGGTTTAAAAATTATTGGAATCGATTCAGTTACTTATTCTGAACAAACTATATTTGCATATACTAAAAATAATGTTGTATATAAACATCCGAATTGATAATCTCCTCGTTTTTTGAAGTCGGTTAAAAAGCATTTTTAATTTCCTACATGCCTCCTACTTTACTTCTGCCCCACCCCTTAAAAAATGCTGGGTACGCCCATGGTCCTAATTTGTCCAAGTCTGCTTGCCGACACATATATTCATGTCAATAATATACATAAACATAACATTAGCGAAACTGGGAGATAAAAGTGTAGCATACCCGTGCACGAAGCTTATCATAATGACGACACAACTATAAGTGGGGTTCAATGTTCAACTGAGGACGCACGTGCGAGGGTTATTATGAAATTCAGTGTTTATTATGTAGGTGAAAACTGTTCAAACATTAGAGGGAAATACAGAAAATTTCAATGGGCCTTATCAGAAGGCTTAGAGTCACTCAAAGGGCAATGGAGATGGCTATGCTCGGAGTTTCCTTGCGTGACCAAATCAGAAATGAGGACATCCGCAAGAGAACCAAGGTAACCGACGTAGCCCGAAGAATAGCCAAACTTAAGCGGCAGTGGGCAGGACACATTGCTCGCAGAACGGATGGCCGATGGGGCCGAAAAGTTCTGGAGTGGCGACCGCGAACCGGAAGACGCTGCGTTGGAAGGCCTCCCACTAGGTGGACCGATGACCTGATGAAGGCTGCAGGGATCCGCTGGATGCGAGTCGCACGGGACCGGTCAATGTGGCGACACTTGGGGGAGGCTTATGTCCAGCAGTGGACGTCTTTCGGCTGAAATGATGATGATGATGATGACAGAAAATTTTAAGACTGTTTTGGTAAACTAGATCGCACGTCATTAGCTGCAGAATAATTGCGTAACACACTTACAATAGCATCACCTTTTGAAATCTAACAAGCAAAGTATGAGGAACGTGTGAAATATAATATGGCTGGAAAGGGATCGACTGCTGAGATGACGAGTAATAGAGAAGTATGGATGAAGAAGACATGCTGCACCGACCACAAATAAATTTGCATAAGGGCAGGAGAATGATGATTCAGGATAAAGTGAATGAACTAGTGAAGGAGAGCGAGTGAATCAATGATGAATTAGTTAAGTCAAATGCTAATCTATATATTTAAAAAAGAATCCCTATTTCACTTGGTCACGGCATCACGCATGAACGGCTGGACCGATTTCGCTTTTATTCTATTTGTTACTGTCAGGAAAAGGTTCTTAGGTAGGCAATAGGTAGGCAGTAGGTAGGCAGTAGGTTGGCAGTAGGTAGGCAGTAGGTAGGCAGTAGGTAGTAAAGGTAAAATTTGTAAGATTGGATTTAGGTGGTAATATTCAGAACTACTGATCGGATTCCGAAAATTATTTCACTCATGGGAAGCTACATTATTCCCCAGTATCAGAGTCTATAACTGAACACGTTCCCGTTCAATTTGCGTACCATTGGTCCATAGCGAAGGCGCGGGCAAAACCAAGTGCTTAAAAAATAAATAATAACAAATGAAGATAACACTTTGAACCCCCAAACAAAACAGAGGGATGTGTTGTTATAAGTTTGAAGTGTGTATCAGCTCCTGAACGGACGATCCGATTTTGATTCAGTTTTCATTCCTTGACAGTACATTTCACAACTACCTACGGCCGCCGACCGTTCGAGGATGCAGTCTCATGTTATATCAACAGACAGACTTGCAGATATAAACATAAGAATACAGGCCATGTTTACAAGTAACCTGAGATTTTTCGCCATTATCTGTCTTTTTTTTCCATAAACAAAGCATTTGCAGCCTGTGTTTGTTATGAGTTTGTGGGACGTAAGGTCTGTCGGTACACTTCCTGGGAATAAGCCAGATTTACATTGCTCCAGTATTTCAAGACCATGCTCCTTCTTCCTCATGTCGCTAGGATCATCAGGATCATCAGCATATAGCTCTAACATACTAAATACTTATTACTTACATTTTTCTTATTTTTTTTTATTTTTTATTATCAAACCTCGTAAATACACATTTAATTATTTACTCGTTATCAATTTATTTGTATTATATATTTATTTTTTATGAATAAGTATATTATGTTTGAAACTGTTGTTCCGTCACTTACCCCCCAAAGGTTCATTGGAAGACCAGCGTCAGAAAGCATCACCTGTCTGGCATGAATGCTGAAATGGACCTTTTTGGCGCAGCCGTGAGGCATACAGCACATGTATTTTCTCTTTTTTTATTTTTTTTTAAACTTTATTCTTTCTTTCTTTCTTTTCTCTTATCAGCATCTACCTGCCCTTGTCCCAATTTTATCATTTCTTACATCTTCTTACTCCTTTTTCTTTCCTCATACAATCCATCCTTCGTGTCGCTAGCAAGACAAAAAAATTGGTTGAGCTATTCTAGCTATGGGCGTCGGGGGCCACGTGGTGGCTCCAAAAACAACGCATAGGTAGGAGTGGATATTAAAAGAGCTTAGAACCTGACGTGATTAAAGGATGGCTCCTAGCTAAGGGTGTTACCACACCAATGGATCCATCGACGTCAGCCAAAGCTCCAATCTATCAACGTGTACCGATGTCGATCGATCGATTGGTGCAGTAACACACTAAGTTAAATTGTCTAACCTAACAGTTGAATGGTTCCCCTGTAGAATATTTTTAACAAAAACTTAATAACTATTGGTTAATAAACTGTGAAAATAATTCTCGCCAGCGTCAGCAGTATCAAGTCATTCAGAATCATTTGTGCAAGAATAACCTACATTTTTAGCAGGAGACCAAAGTAGAAATAACTAAAGTATTATTTAAAGAATTTATTAAGTACGCGGAAGCTTTGATAATGTTGAGTAATTACTTTTCAAACTACTGATACTGATACTGCTAGCCTGCGTCATCCCACTGCTGGTCAAAGGCCTCTCACCATGACTTCCAAATACTTCGATCCATGGCCAATGTGGACCGCTGGTCGTTAGTTTTGTCCAGCTCGTCCCGCCATCTTCTGCGAGGTCTACCGCGTCGCCATCTGGCTGTGTCAGGGCTCCACATCGGTTATATTGGCCCACAGCTTGTCAGGCATGCGGCAGACATGGCAAGCCCAGTCCCACTTTAGCTTAACGACTTTTTGAGCAACGTCAGTAATTTGTGTTTAACTTTTCAAACTAATTAACAAAATAAAGTACGTTACAAATGCATTTTATGACTGGACTATCCACACTTATTCAGCTCTGCTCAGCTTTTGTCCGTAGAAAACAACGGTTTTGCATGAATACGCGTACCAAAATCCGATAAGTGATCGGATTTCGGACCCGATAGGTGGCGCTGGATAGTTCCGTACACATCCTCGCTCATCTCTGGTGAAAACGCAGCCTTACGCAAGAAGTAGCGGTAAAAAGCTAGATATAATAATAGCTAACGGAACTAGAATTACGGAAGAGTTATGCAGTTGCTATGTAGGAAATAAAAGAGACGGGGAACCTTGTCATGGAGTCGTGTAGTGACACCTAAGTATAGATTTACCTATACCTAGCGAAAAAAAACATTGAAGACTATTGCAATTACTCATTTTTTGAAACACCCCGATCAAAATGAAAAGCAAATCAAAAGTCAAATTACGCTAATAATATAATGGAGCTGTAGATGGCTATAAGAGTAGAGGAAGACCAAAGATGCGATGGATGGTGTGAAGGATGATATGGCTAGAAAGGAGGTGACTGCTGAGATGACGAGTAATAGAGAAGTATGGAAGAAGAAGACAATACTGCAATTGGGATAAGGGCAGAAGAATCTTGATGAATATAATCAGCACTTTTTGCTCCTGCTGCTCCAAAACGCGTTTTGCCACTTTCTAGTGTTTTAGCTGGGAAAAAGAAGTGGCAGAACAAATTCCCCAAATCGAACGACCTCTTGTTTCGGTAATTTTTTTTTAAACTTCGAATTATTGTGTTGGTTTAATTAGTAGAAGAAATTCAGCATTTTTTATGTAGTTTCAGATTCAGATCTTTTCACTAGCCTGAATCCTGTCTCTGTGAGAAGTATCATGAGGGAGAGGTCTGTGGTCTAGCAGAAGGAACGTATTAGATTGATTATGCTTCATCATCATCATTCTCTTGCCCTTATCCCAATTCATTTGGGGTCGGCGCAGCATGTCTTTTTCTTCCATACTTCTCTATTACTCGTCATCTCATTAGACACCTCCTTTCTTGCCATATCATTCTTTATACAGTCCATCCATCGTTTCTTTGGTCTTCCTCTACTCATATACCCATCCACATTCATACTCAAAACTTTCCTCACAACATTTTCCTCATTCCTCCGCATCACATGCCCATACCACGAAAACCGATTACCACACAACTTTTCAGTCACCGGCGCCACTTTCAGACTTCCTCTTATATACTCATTTCTTATTTTATCCATTCGCGTAACACCACACATTCCCCTTAGATTGATTATGCTTATGCAGATTTATTCTCTAAGTCCAAAAAGCAAAAAAAAAGCAGTGATAGCCTATTGGTGTGACGGACTGCCAAGTCAATAGGTCACGAGTTGGAACCCAAGACACGCACATCTGATTTTTCGGATTCATTTGCGTTTTGTATAATTATCACTTGCTTCGGTTAAGGAAAACATCGTGAGGAAACCAAACCAGTATGCCTGAGAGATATTTCTCGACGCATTGTAAAGCCAAGTCAGCCTACGGGCGGCATAAAAACTCTCGACACCAGGTTAGGCACTTACCACACGTTAAAGCAAGTTTGAGCGATATTGAACTGAGCCTTATGCCTTAACCAGTGAAGCAAATAATTTATAGTTAATTAAACCTAATTTGCCATCAAATTGTGTGCTGATGGTTCTCTTTTTAGAATGGTAAAAAGTATCTGCACATTTAGTTAGTTTGACGCAAAAGAACCTGCAAATTGTATATTTTAACAAAATAAAAACAATATCTATGTCTAGCTTGACGGTATCAACAACATTTATCAGTATCAACGACATTTTAATTAATTCTTGCTTTGTAGGGGAGACCTTGAAAAAGAATATAATTCATTTAAATATTTTGGAGAGAAAAAACATGCATGTCGCTCAGGAAAATAAAATAAGCTGCGTGTATCACGCTGTGCAAACGTGGTTTAGCTTAAAGACGCGGGTTTAATAACTGTACTTCTGCACTGTTGCTATCGCGCGTTGGTAGCATTTGCGAGCCGCGAAAAAACGACGTTGACGCGCATTTGCATAGCTACTTTATCAATGCAACGCGACTGTTTCTGGCGACATAGCTGAGTAAGAATCGCGCGCGGATTTCTTCGCAGCAGAATCGCAATAGTAGCGATACAGAAACATGGTGGGCGAAGGCCAACGACAGCATCGCGAATGTTGGACGGGGCCCTTAGGGATGTTACAAGATGTTCGGATCAGCATATTCCATTTAGCAAAATTTGTTGAACTACGTGGAGACCACGGAAAGGACGGAGGAATGTCCGGATAACCGGCTGGGTGGACAGACGATCGATCGACGAAACTGGATAGCCATGACACAAAACCCAAAAATGGAAAGATTTAGAAGAAACCTACTCTCAGTACTGGGTGGCCAAAGGTTGAAGAACAAGAAGACGAAAGCCAACGAGCAAGTACCATAGATCTGCGTTTCGTACCGGTCGGCAAACTCGACATCTACCCTGAGGTGTCCTCACTGAATCATGTTTGGCACAATTCGGGCTAAAGCTGATCGTCTTTTTCCCGAACATATTTTATATCCTCGTATATATTCGACAAGGCCATCCAGAAGACTATCTGTCTTCTGGCTATCTGTAACGACTGTCAAAGATCTACAAATGACAGCCGGGACAAACTGCTTAACGTGCATCAAGACACATCCATTTGAACTCGAAAAAGAAACATGTCGTTATTTGCTTACACACGAGTACTTACATAAACTCACATCTTCCCATGAGGGTTGACAGAAATTTCAGAAAGCCATTTGCTTTGATCCTTACATACTTCTTTTACTCCGTCCAAGTTTAACATCAGCTTCATTCCATCATCTGCCTAGCCTTTTCTCATCTATGTTAGAATCGGCTTCCAGACTAATCGGACGAATCTGAATAGCAGTATTTAACATGGAGCGACTGCCTATCTGACGTCCACAACCCAGTTAGTACTGGGTAATTCGAGACCCCTATATAAGACTGGTTGTCAGACTTTCAGGCCACTGACTACCCGTAACGACTGTCGAAGCTACACATCATGTTATACCTACTTATTTACTTAAAGACGGACGTACGAAGATCGAAAACGTAAAATAAACACATAAACGAACTTAACAGACATAATGGGCGCTCATCATTCGGCCTTCAAGGTTTCAATTCTAGTAATTGAAAGTAAGGAAAATAACTGTTGTTTATTAAGAGGTACTTTTAGTGAGTACTTGAAACTAAGGACCTAGACGTGAAGATCGGTCGTAGATAATTTATTATAATGGAAATTGAAGTCTTCTTCATCTTATCGCGTGTCTATGGACTCAAATAATATCCAACCAGTATACAGGGTGTAAACAGACCCTTCACAAAGCCGCCAACCAGGCATTCTGTACATCAAGCTAAGTAACTTTACGCAAAAATTATTGCTGGGAAAAGACTTCTTTTTAGGGTGAAAAATCATGTTTTACGGTATGACTCAATGTAACGCACTCAAAACATTGTGCTGATGAATTGATCCAATATTATGGGGGTCGTAAAGGTGTTTAAAGTAATAATCTTACATTAAAAACATGTATTAACAAAAAAAACTTGTGAAAAAGTTGGAACTTTGACCTCCAATATCTCCGTAACTAGAAGGTTCCCAGGTATGGTCTAGAACAAAACAATGACAAGTGCCTATCGGCTTCGTTGGCTACGTTTAAATCCTGGAAGGTGCCGGTGGCTGTGCAGGATGGGCAAGAAAGGAGGTGGGGCATATCCTGCACACGGGCTGCCACACTGGCATTGAATTGAAGAACCATTATTTGTGAATGCAGTAAAGTCTCGATCAGACCATGGTCCACTTGCTGGAGTATAATACTATACGTCCTACACTTCAGATGACATACAAAATAGGCTCGAAGTTTGGACGTACGTGATGATGATGATGATGATGATGATGATGCCATCTAGCCGATTTCGGCCACAGCGACTGCATTCGATGGCTTTCTAGGGAGGTAGGGTAGGGTGGTACGTACGTACCATCAATACGAAAGAAGAATTGCCATTGTACGAAAATTGGAAGCCTATGGGGGCCACTGTCGGGAAGAGCGCCATAAGGTGCTCAGCATATTAATCCCTTGACTGTACATTCCCACAGCAAGGCGAAGATCGCGCGGTGATTATTGAGGCTAATTTCAAGGCGTTCTTATTTTAAACCGACTTCATTGACACCGATTTCAAAATAAATCCATGCAAGTCATCATCTGCGTTTTTTTTTTAGGTTGGGAAAACATCAAATGACCCCCCCCGCTCTGGGCGGAGCGGAAGGGAGTGTCAGACTTGTACTGACTAAAACCCATCCATGTTCCTTCTTTGCCCTTTGTGTTCCAGGGCCGTGGTATCTCTTTCGAACAGTCCTGCAGCCCTGGCAGGCATCGGCCCGTGCGGACCCCTACCTGATTGCTGACATCTCTTTGGCGAGCTAGCCCATAACTCGAAGTCATCGTCTGCCTAGACTTTAACTACGTTGCGGTCTTCCAATCTAACCGGATACATCTAAATACCAGTATTATACATAGAGAGACAGCCTGTCTGCCTGCCTAAGTAGGTATGTCAGTATGAATAACATATTATGCAAACAATAGGTACATTATTTACTCATCGGCTCGATATGCCACGTGTATTATATTGTTACTAGGACCATGTATGTACATACTATGTAAATGTTTCAAGTTCAAACTTAAAATGCCATGAGTCATGGCATGATAACCTTTGGACTAACAAAACAATAACTTAACTATAGTAGCTACTTTATTTGTTTTGCTATACTAGGCGTATGGCTTTTTTAATTTAAATAGTGCTCGTTATACATACCATGCTATCATAGCATAGCATAAGCATAATCAGCCTATAATGTTCCCACTGCTGGGACACAGGCCTCCTCTCTATGAGAGGGAATGGGCTATAATCCACCACGCGGGCCCAGTGCGGGTTGGTAGATGTCACATGTCTTCGAATTTTTGGTTCTAGGACACGCCGGTTTCCTCGCGATGTTTTCCTTCACCGTTTTGAGAGCAGTGGTGATGAAAATAAATTACATAAAGTAATGCGCCTGCCTGGGCTCGAACCCACGACTTACTGCTCGTAAGTCGGGACCACCACCACTGGGCCACCGCTGCTCGCATTTCACCATTTAATTTCATTTATTCAATAAACAATTTATATTGTGTCTGAATGCGTTACATAAAAAAAAGTTAAATAAACATTAAAAAAATTTATCAATAAACACAAAAATCATCTTATAAAAATTCATTGTAATCATTAAAATATAAAAAAAAAAAAATATATCCAAAGTCAAAAATTGAAATCATAAAACATAAAATCCATTAAAAATCATGTCATAGCAACAAATAATTTAAGTCTTTACATAACTTGGAACAATTTACACATTATGAGAAGGTCGTGGCTAAATAATAACAGCCGCTCGGGTCGATCTTCAGGTTAAGCCGCGCTTGCCTAGGTTGGTCTGTGGATGGGTGACACATCACATACCGAATTTCCTCCGTGCCTCGGAAAGGACGTTAAGCCGTTGGTCCCGGCTGTCATTTGTAGATCTTTGACAGTCGTTAGGTAGCCAGTGGCCCAAAAAGTCTGACAACCAGTCTTACCAAGGAATATCGTATTACCCAGTACTAACTGGGTTGTCCAGTCGCTCCATGTAAAATATGGGTATCCAACTGCATCCGATTAGACTGGAAGCCGACCCCAACATAGTTGGGTAAAGGCTAGACAAATGATGATGATTTTTTAAGTACAAAACAAAAGAATCTCTCAGGCCCCTATGTATCTCGCCTCAAAAGTTCAACATTAAATGAATAAGTTCAAATGAAAGCGATGACCAATGAGTGAACAGCTGTACAATTAAGGCAAATGATTTTAAATTGTATGTGTACTACAAATGAATGATTATGATGACCGAGACTGACCAGAATTTTTATTCCCCTTATTTTAATAAACAACCAAACAATGGGTTGATTTTTACCTAACATAGCAGTGGCGAAGGGTCCATAGAACACGATTCCTAGCGGCTTCCCTTTGAAAAATAGAAGTCAGTATTCTACAACATTAGTTTTAGTATATGCGAAACCTGATATACTTGTCTAGTATTTTTATGTAAAGAATCTATGTACAAAATTTCAAAACTGTATCATGAAAAATCACAAAGTTATACGCTTGTTCTGTTACCTAGTTGTCCGCACAAAAACGCGGTCAACACGTAGCGCGCGCCTCCAGCGTCGTCTTGAGCTCATTGATAATAATAATTTGGCAGTAGGTACCTAAATTCTTACGATAGGTACTCAAAGTCGCTCGGTATCCAACTTTTAACTTTTTTTATAAGTTTGTAAAAATTTGGAAATAATATAACATGATTTAAAAATTATTGGAATCGATTCAGTTACTTATTCTAAACAAACTTATTCAGGTTTCGCATATACTAAAAATAATCTTGTAAAGACAAATTAATACATATAATCACATTAAAGATATGTACTCCGGCTTACCTCTTACAAAAATTGACCCTTTGATACTGTAACATAGTGTGGTAAAAACGAAGGCCATAAGTACGTGGTCGCCAAATAGAAGCAAGAGGCCTACCTAAGCATATACCTATGCTTAATAACAATATCACAGCCTAGAGAGAGAGCATCACAGGTACACACAAAAAAAACGACTTCCAAAAAAAACACAAAAAAGTCTTTTGGAAGTCGAAGACTTTGTATGTTTTATTGATTTTTTTGCCACCGACTTCCGAAAGACTTCTGAACATTTTAGACATTTTTAGTGTTTTTTTTTAAAGTCGGTTTGTTTTTGTTAATATTTTTATTTTGTTATTTTACCCTTTTTAGTTGTAGTAGGTATCCCACACAAATTCTTGTCATTAATTAATTTTACAATGTAACTAGAAGTTTTTGGAGACCATCACGTCATCCACATGGGTAAGGAAGAAAAAATACGTATTAAAGGTACCTATCTCATAAACTACTCAAGCTAAATTAATAAATTTAATATGGGAACACCGCGCGGGCGTCCTATACCAAATGACATAATCACGTAAATCAGCCTAGTAATCACGGAGTAATTAGTGATAAAGAAAAAAAAATTCCTTTTTTTTAAGTCGGTAAAAAAAATTTAAATGTTTCTGTAATTACTTCGGTAAGTATGGCATCGAAAAAAAAAAAAAGAATTATTACCTTAAATAATTGTACAAGAAACACATAACTAAGCACTATGCAGTGTTACAGCTAGGGAAAAGAGTGGTTTCGATGGGCTCTGGCACCCAATGTAAGATTTAACTTGTGTTTAGGGTGCCAGCGTCCTCGCCTATGGTTTGAACATGTAACATTAGTTATAAGTCGAACATAGTTTATCATCATTAAATTACAATATTATATTAACTAGCTAATGCAACCAAGATGTGGCCTATTTACATACCTCTGTGTGGGTGTGTATATGTGTGTGAGGGAGAAATAAGCATGTGCCTAGCACTTTCCTGGACATTAAAAAAGTGGGTTTTCAGAATTAAATCTTGCTTTGCGCAAATTAAACTTTTCAAAAAAAACGTTAAGTAGGTGAAGTACCTAACATGATTCATTTTTTCAAATTTGGGACTTACGACACTTGATTTTCGGTACGGGTAAGTAAGTACCGCACGACTAGCGTCTTTTTAAGTACTTATACAAAAACATGTCGTTGTTAAATTAGCATAAGTACTTAACAGTCAAGGAAGAGGATACGAGCCACCAATACTCGATTCCAATGACCGCATTTCGTATGAATTACATTTTAATATTTTGCGAAGAATTTTCCTCAATGTCCGCGGGAAAACCCCGATGTGTAAAGTACCTATACTTCGTTTGCTATTTAATTTCCAGATCTGTAAATAAACATTTGTCATATTTTTTTTTTTTGTGTATGGCATCTCGCTGTCAACCTAGGAGGTTGTCGTCTGCTTAACCGGACTATCCTGTGGGTGCCTTGAGTGTAAGGCCTCTAGCCAGGGGTATCATCATTCTCCTATCTTTATCCCATTTCATTTGGGGTAGGCGCATCATGTCTTCTTCTCATCTCTGTCGTCATCCCTTTCTAGCCATATCGTATCTGCACTTGCTTAAGAGCGTTTATACAGAAAGTGGGCAACCTCGCAATTAGCTGTCAAATATTTCGCTGTTTTGTTTAATTTGAAATAAGAAATATGGTTAAATAATGAACTAAACTATTAATTATGAAAAGCAATAAATGAAACTTTTCAAATGCCTTATTACACCTAAAACGGTTACAACATCAAATTCACTTTTTAATTGCATTTCATTATTAATTTTCTAGTTCACTAGTCAGCCATATTTCTTATCCCCATACAGTAATATTGCCAGATTAATTAAAACAGGTAAATATTTGACAGCTATTTGCGACGTTGCCAACTTTTTGGATAAACGCTCTTTTAAAGTTGATATAGGTTTAAGTTGAAATAGCAACCATTAGAAAGAGAAACAAAGACATGATCGTGACGTCTTCTCCATGGACTTTACTATTTGTTTAGTATATTCTTGTAAGGCATGCGTTCGGATACTGTTAATTCAATACTATGCGGTTTACCTACAGTAATTTATTTACCATAGAAACACGCTGTGTTGACGAAGATTTAATGTCCTTGGTAGTACAGTCACGAGCGGTTATAAGTACTTAACACAAAACTTACATTCAAAGGCGATTTGCTCGATAGTATCAATGATATCTATACTAATATTATAAAGAGGAAAGATTTTTTTTTTGTTTGTTTGTTTGTACCGAATAGGACCGATTTAAACCATTTTTTCACTAATAGAAAGCTAAATTATCAGGAAGTAACATAGGCTTTAATTTTTTTTTGACACATGTTCCAAAAACAGGGAAAATTTATTCCTTCCTAGCTTCCGTTGCGTGTGCTGTGTAAACGGTTAAAGTTACGCAACAATCATAAGTCCGCGATAGCATTTGTCTATCTTTTAAGGTTGACTCACACTCTCTCTGACCCTCTCTTTCTCTTATGTGGCGCAGACGAAGTTGCGCGGGTCAGCTAGTTATAAATAAAAGAGGTAGATGTCGCACTAGCGCGCGCAAATTGTTGCAGACAAATTCAGACAATTGTCGTAATTTAAGTACTTCAAGCGCAATAGCTATCTTTTTCTTTAGCAACAGGAGTGATTTTATTTTTGTTTTTTTTTTTTTATTTTTCTGTAAGAAGAAAAATCAATTCTTAAAGTTTCTACGTGTTTATCTACATTAGCGCTCGTGACTGCACATAGTCGTAAAAAATATAAGTTGACGACTAACCTTTTATTTCCTTGACTGTACATTGACGCCGTATTTACCATGCTACTAGTGGAAGCTAAGTATAGCCAGAAAAAGATCTGTTACTTAGCAACACTTACCTCAAACATGGAATTTATAAAAGCAAAGTAAGGTAAAAAACATGACCTTGAAACGTCAGCAAAGGAAAAAGTTTATTTGAATAATATATTGTTTACGGAAAATTCTTGTAACGGATTTGGAATTATGCCCAATAACTGTCAATGGCTGGCTACATTTCAGATGACACTTTACAATGTCATTAGCAAACTGTTTGCCATTTGACCCTTTCATCTTTCTGATTGGTTTTCTATGTAACATTCCTTTGGCTGACGAGTACTAGAGAAGAATTGAAAAATGAATTGGGATAAGGGCAAGAGAATGATCAAGAAGACAAGACCAGAAAAAGAAAAGCAAGCTAAAGAATGATGATGATGATAGCAAGCCGTGAATTTATGGCCCTTCTGAATGGATTTTTACACACTTTTAAAAAAGGAAGAGGTTATATATTTCACCAGCATCATTTTTTTTTTCATGTGTGTTCACCGATTTCTCTGTGATTGCTGGTCCCATTGACGTGATTCTTTTTTCATTTGATAGACGAAGCTCGCGCGCTGGTTCCATATAAATTGTGTTAACTTTAGTAGTTTATCATAACCTTCTACAATACGTGTTTTCTTCTACATCTTTGTTGATGACATGATGGTATCTCAATAACCTCTCGTTAGAAAGTAAAATTTACATAATGTGACAAGAATTTGTGTAGGATATCTCAACTAAAAACGGTAAAATAGAAAATCATATATCAAAAAAAAAATTGTACCTATTTCCAAAAAACATTTTTTGTTTTTTTTTTTGAAGTTGGCTATTTTTTTTTTGCAAAAATGATTTTTATCTATCTGACACTACTTTGGTGTTTACCTTTTTTTTTTTGATATAATGGTAAATGTATTTCTAAAATGTTTATCTCTTAGCTGCCACTGTTTATTTTAATTACATTGTTTTTGAGCTGTAGATAATCTTTTTACTTTGAACGCTTTTAATGTGCACGTCTTTCTATTACGTTCCGTTCTCACATTTATGTATGTAAAATCACAACATGAATGATGTAACCAAGATCTTGTAAAAATATTTTGATTTGAAAGAGTGTCCATGGAGTTTCTTG
Organism: Noctua fimbriata; assembly: GCA_905163415.1. Lineage (NCBI taxonomy): Eukaryota > Metazoa > Arthropoda > Insecta > Lepidoptera > Noctuidae > Noctua > Noctua fimbriata. The sequence continues at coordinate 3,127,056 of LR990951.1, forward strand.
CCCATTCTTCACCATAGAGATCTACGCTTTGGAATGGGCAACTACAGTACTTTCTCAAGTTATTATACCTTGTGACTGTGACTGTGGCTTCATCCTTTTGTTTTTGACATTCTAAAGTGCCTGTAATGGTCTAATTGTAATAAATGCTTTGAGTTTATACATGCATTATTATTTTTATCCGACTACGGCGAAGCCAAAAGGAAGGGTTATGATTTTAGCAGTCTATGTATGTATGTATGTTCATATTTACGTAAGTTCCTCCGTAACGCCTAAACTATTCATCCAATTTTGATGAATAGGGTGTCAATCGACTCGTTATTATGGCCCGGGTAACATAGGCTACATTTTAACCAACTTCAACAATAGGAGGAGTCGATTTTACCTTGTAAGTTCCCCGACCTTAATTAGAGCGTGATTTTTCAGTAGTCGGGTTTTTAGTTGCTAGTATACCACAAAAATTCTTGTAAATGAGTAGGGTTCACACAATGGCCCACCTTCCTCCTGCACCACATGCAAAGGGCATGTTGCTCCAGCGCACTTGAAGACCTTTTAACTGCATCAGCGAGCAGAGATCACGTAGCTGAATTTTGGGCCAAACATATTTGAACTTTGTTAGCTTAGATATAAATTCTATTATGCATGTTCTGTATGGTGTCCGGACGTAAAGAATAGCACCATCCCATATCTTCCCGTGGGTGTCGTAAGAGGCGACTAAGGGACTTACCAGAGAATGGGCAGCAGCGTTCTCTGATTCTACAACAACCATACTGCGATCGCCAACCCGCCTGCCAAGCGTGGCGATTATGGCAAAACCCCCCTTCTTGGGGGAGGCCTATGTCCAGCAGTGGACTTTTCGGCTGAAATGATGAATGATGATGCATGCTGTGGTCTCCTATAACTAAAGGAGTACACCTACGTGATGCTTTTGTCGTCAATAATTTATATATCTCACTAGCTGTGCCCAGTGACCTTCGTCTGGGTGAAATTATTAACAGCTTCAAGTGTTTTAGTTTTTTGGCACGGAACCCTTATCGTTTTTCTAAAATAAAAGTAGCCTAAGTTACTCCGTCCTTATAACATCAGCTATCTGCGAGTAAAAGTCCCGTCAAAATCGGTCCAGCCGTTTCGGAGATTAGCCGGAACAAACACACAAACCAACAGACAGACAAAACCGCAACCATGATTGAAAAAATGAATCCATCATACCCCTTTTTTTTCATCATGGTTGAGGTTTGAGGAATAAACATAAAATATTTTTATTTTTAAATCAGAAAAATAAATCAGAAATGAAGACATCCGCAAGAGAACCAAGGTAACCGACGTAGCCCGAAGAATAGCCAAACTGAAGTGGCAGGGGGCAGGGCACATTGCTCGCAGAACGGATGGCCGATGGGGCCGAAAAGTTCTGGAGTGGCGACCGCGAACCGGAAGACGCTGCGTTGGAAGGCCTCCCACTAGGTGGACCGATGACCTGGTGAAGGTTGCAGGGATCCGCTGGATGCGAGTCGCACGGGACCGGTCAATGTGACGACACTTGGGGGAGGCCTATGTCCAGCAGTGGACGTCTTTCGGCTGAAATGATGATGATTTTTAATTTGAATTTGTGAGCGCAACTAATGGCTGCGCTTCGAGGAATAATTTAGTTGCGCTTTGAGGAATGCCCCATTTGTACGAATAAAGACGCGGGATTTCTTTGTCAAAATTCATACTATTCATAAATTTGCTGCAAGGCCATTGCGTAGGTAGTGTGTACTCATCAATATTGTTATCACCATTTACAGATACATGGAATACACATGGATCATAACAATAGAGATACCTATTAGTTAATATTACTAGAAATGATGACTCACAATCACGCGTTTCCACGACCGAATTATTTATGTTACAATTTACATTGTATTTTATGCTTGCAATAATAGTTGTCAGTTATTAGTAACCAACATATGATCATCAGTTCAGAATTTTCCCGTTGGTGGAGCTCCAATAGAGAAATAATCTTTACTAGCGACCCGCCCCGGCTTCGCACGGGTGGATTTTATTTATTTTCTCGCCACAATACACATTGAGTACATATTTTTAGGGAACAGTTGGATACAGTAAGTACATTGCGGGAGACTGGTGCCTAAACTAGGCTTGGGGCCTGTATTTCAGCACACCAGGTCTCCACCCTTTAGGTTACATAATATTCCAAATCAGACAGTGGTCGCGAGTCAGTTATATTGAGTATAGGAATATACATATCTTCCGCTTGAATCAGTCTATTTGTGAAAACTGCATTAAAATCCGTTGCGTAGTTTAAAAGATCTAAGCGTACAGACAGCGGGAGCTTGCTTTGCTTTTAAAGACAAGATTATGTACTTACGACATACGAGGAGCTCGTGTCTAAATAATAACAGCCGCTCGGGTCCATCTTCAGGTAAACCCGTGCTTGCCTAGGTTGGTCTGTGGATGGGAGACCACCCATTATACCGAGTTTATCCGTGCCTCGGAAAGCACGTGAAGCCGTTGGTCCCGGCTGTCATTTGTAGATCTTTGACATTCGTTACTGGTAGTCAGTGGCCCGAAAGTCTGAAAACCAGTCTTACCAAGGGATACCGTATTACCCAGTACTAACTGGGTTGTGGAGGTCAGATAGGCAGTCGCTCCATGTAAAATACTGGTATTCAGCGGCATCCGGTTAGACTGGGAGCCGACCCCAACATAGTTTGGAAAAGGCTAGGCAGATGATGATATACACCATACGAATAAGCGTGCTGCCGACCGTATCGTCGATGCTGCCGCGTACTTAGCATTCCTGCTCATTCTCGCTCAAGCAAATGATAGTTCTGAACGACAAAAAAATATATGAGCATGGAAAAATGCGATTCCGTGCTAATAGATGAGGCGCGACACTAACAGAGTTGCCTAAGGGAAATTAGACAAAAAACAAATTTTACATTAGGCAACATTAATGGGCGGTCTTATCGCTAAAATTGATCTTTTAAAGACAAACTTTGGATGGATTAAAGGCCTCTTCTCTGTTGAAATGGACCAGCGATCAAAGTTAAATAAACCGGCCAAGAGTCGGAGTTGCACACGAATGGTTCCGTAAAAACGTTCAAAATATACGCTTGTATGGTGACCTTTTTTAAATTTGATTTGTTTTTATTATTTAATGTTTTAGTGGTCATAGTAATAGATATTCTGTGACAAAGGACATTCAAAAGATTTATAGAGCGGACTTTGGAATATTTTCATACAAAAATTTTAATACCAAACATTTGCGATGTTGCGACACGTATGAGTACCTGACAAGCGGGTGTGTGACACTAGACAGAGCGACTTGTTACTAAATACTATTATTATCGAGTATTGCCCCCGTAGCATGACCACCGTAGACAAGGATTTCTTTGACGGAAGAATCGACAAAATGACAGATTGTGTCGACACAATGACAGATTTCTTTGCACTATCTGTCATTTTGTCGATTCTTGCGTCAAAGAAATCCTTGTCTACGGTGGTCATGCTACGGGGGTTGGATTACGAATTTCTTCGTCTTTTGCCTTTAATCGCTCGTAAATATTTGAATGTCTTTGCTCTGTGAAAATTTCAAGTGTCAACCCATTACAGTTTCAAGAGATACCGGGCCTTACGGTACCCCAAAAATGACAATGAACTCGTGGCCATTGTGTCATTGTAATGCGATGTTAGATTTAAATTAATTGAGATAGCATCAACAGAGCAGCTACTTTATGGCCAATCACGCAAACTTATTATTAGAAGACAATGGATAGCAAATGTGATATTAAAATTAGATAGCCACGTGTCTATGGCGAAATTCATATTAATGAAATTACGGTCGTTTGTTTGACATAAACATAACATCACGCCTGTAATCCCCGAAGGGATAGGCAGGTGTACGTAATAGTACACCCACTTTTAGCAGTTGGGTATGTTTTAAGTGCCATATAATAGGGGGCGAGCCTGTTACACAATACAAACTCCGTGGCTGCTCTGCTACTGTGAATTTTTTAATGAAAACTTCCAAAAATAGGTACCTTGCCCGACTTGAGAATCGAACCCTCGTGTTCGGCAGACTAGACAAACGAGGCACTGTATGAATGACAATGGCTTTTTATTTAGGTACGGATTTTTTGCCTAGTCATGCATGCCTTGGATGTTTTTGCCTTGGCATTTGCCAAGAAAAGTGTGAATTAGTGAATCACAGCATGGAAAAGTACCTAAAAGTAGGTAGTAGCTAGGAATCTTAACAGCTGACGGTCAAAAAAAAATTACATAGCCATAAAATCAAAAAAAAAAAAAACTGTTTGACAGATTGTACAGGAAAAATAAACTTCGACATAAACTAGTAAAATAGACGTCGCTCATAGAATGAGTACTCCTGTGTGTTTCCCAGAAATCTTTCAATAAGTTGTGCAATAAGAAGTGCTGACGTAGGTACCTATCTCCGTAAACACCATGACTGAAACTGTTTATTTACGACGAGAAAAAGCATGGCATAGTTTTAAATTGAATTGAGATCAATCGAGTTTGTTGGCAAAGTTTACGTAATAATTATACTGGATAGATATTATATTGAGCAGATAAAATTGCACCAGAGTTCGTTAAAGGAAAAACAGTAAATTTATTTATTAATCACCATTCACCAAATTCTAACGACCGGGGACCTTAAAAAAAGTCATAGCCCGCCGTCATATACCGTCGAGTAAAAAGTATAAACACGTTTGAAAAAATGTTGTATGAAAACTTACAAAAAGTTAAGTAAAAAATCCATAGAGCTTGGCGAACCCCTTTTTTACGCGAACCGTCCATAGCAACAACCTTTGCGAACTTTTCATTGATGATTGAACTTGAAATCGGATACAACCTTTTTTACAGAAACTTGTGCAATAAAAAAATGTTGCGTGACCATAAATAAAATTGAAAATAAAGATACTTTTTATTAAAGAAATGATGAAGCTTTTCATTGTATTGTGTTGATAATTTTTACTATAATAAAAGAGAAATAAATTACTTACCAAAATTGGAAATTCACAACAGAATCAGCTGTTCCACAGCTGACTACTTTTAAATCCTATAGCACAAGCACATCACCAAAATTATAACTAGAATAACAATGTAGGCTTTTAAATATTATTTTATATACAAACACAACGAACTGAGAACGAAATTGGCCCGCACAAAGGCACAGAAATTCGAAAAAATTGTCTTGGTATCTGTCACTCAAGCTGTCACCGACGCGACGGCTCGGGGAACGAAAATGAATGAAACACGATGCACGACTCCTCGACGAATCAAAAACATGTTTGGTTACCTAGTGCTGCCATTTTAAAATACATGCCGGCTTTTTTGGAATCTTTGAATTTTAATATCGTCGTAATTTTACCATTTTCCTATAATATGGTTATTAATGTAGTACAAGTTTTTAGTTTGCGAATGTGTAACCAATAAAAAGTAGTTTTTGGCTACACCATTGATGATTTCATGTTCATTGACATTATTTTACGACGTAGTAACGACGCTATCTGCTAGATGGCGCTGTCACTAATGTTGAATAGCATAATGCTCTTTTAGGAGGTAAGCAGGTACTGCCGTTTGGTAGTATTCTACTCTTTGGATACTGCTTAGGCTGCTGCCATCAGACGGACTGCATCGCAGCAACCACGTGCAGTCGATATCGGTGATTGTTTAGTTAACAGATTGACATTTTTGTATTAAGGTCTCTAACAATTGGCTTATTTTTTTCTGATAATTAAAACTAGTCGACTTTCTTAACTTACTACCGAAAATGTTTTAACCAAATCACGTTTTACTACCAAAGTAAGTTAATATATCGACTGCGCGCGGTTGCTGCAATGCAGTCAGTCTGGTGGCAGCCTTAGACGTGTCTTCCTACCGTGTTGCACAAGGAAGTGTACTAGATACTCTAAGTTATGTACCAAACTTACATTGTGCACTAACAATAGAAAACAGAACATCTAAACTAAACGAATGGCTCAATAGCGGAGTTGGAAACAGGCAATAATATTTAGGCATTTATTCGGGTGTCGCATGTTACTGGAAACGGACATATTAGCTCTGATTTTAATTCGAATCGATCACAGTGGTGCGGTTGAATCCGAATGAAAGTGGTGACTATGCACAGAAACGAAACATCATCATTCTCCTGCCCTTATCCCAATTTATTTGAGTTCGGCGCAGCATGTCTTCTTCTACCATACTTCTCTTTAGCCATATCATCCTGAAGGGTGAACACCGTCCGTCCATCGTTTCTTTGGTCTTCCTCTACTCTTATAGTCATCCTCATTCCTTCTCCATCAAATGTCGATAACCGATTACCACACAACTTTTCAGTCACCGGTGCCACTTTCAGACTTCCTCTTATGTAACCACGTTACTCATCCCTTATTTTATCCTTTCGCGTTACACCACACATCCCCCTTTAGCATTCTCATCTCCGCCACATGCAATTGCCTTTCATTCATCCCTTTTGTGGCCCAACATCCTGATCCATAGAAGACAGCAGGTTTGAGGTATTAAACCATATTAAACAAATCGTAAATATCAAGTTCGCATCATTCTTCCACCCCGTCATACTCCACGTGAAGCTCAGTACCAGCGTCTCTATCATCACTACATAGTATAAAAAAAAGTCGCTTCCCGCTGTCTGTATGTCCCTATGTATGCTTAGATCTTTAAAACTACGCAACGGATTTTGATGCGGTTTTCAGTAATAGTGATTCAAGAGGAAGGTTTATAAAGGGTGTAAATAGACCCTTAACGTAGCCGAAAGGCACTTGTACTCCCCGTCTTTGCGATCATATTTTTGTTCTAGACCATACCTGAGAACCTTCACCCTTTTTTTAGTTACGGAGATATTGGGGGTTAAAGTTCCAACTTTTATAAAAGTTTTTTTTTTTTAAATACATGTTTTTAATGTAAGATTTTTCCTTTACACACCTCTACGACCCCCGTACTATTCAATCCTTCCATCAGCACAATGCTTTGAGTGCTATCCATCGAGTCCTACCGTAATAGGGGAATTTTCACCCCCAAAAAAAGTCGTTTCCCAGCAATATTTTTATACCCTGTTTAAATATATTGCACCCGTGCGAAGCCGAGGTGTGTCGCTAGTGATTAGGTGGAATTCAGTCGCACAATGGCGCCAGGTCACAACCGCCAATTCATCCACGCATGTTCATCCACAGAAATAAAAGAATACAAATTATTAAAATAGAAGTCTTTTATTCACTAAAAAATAACATAGCAAGAGAAAAGAAAGAATAACATAACGTTGTAAGCGTACATTTTTGGTGACAAGAAAATAAAATTGTAAACAATCTGCTTTTCCAGAAGCGAAAATATATTTACACACCTAACATTAATAAAAATCAAAGAATTATTATATCTGTTACTGGTCAAACCCAATTTTGAGCCAAACTATTTTGTCCTTGGCCAAACTGGTTATCATGTCAGGATATACTTCGGTACCCATCATCTGCCTAGCCTTTTCCCAACTATGTTGGGTTCGGCTTTCAGTCTAACGGGATGCAGCTGAATACCAGTATTTTACATGAAGCGACTGCCTATCTGACCTCCACAACTTAGTACTGGGTAATACGATACCCCTTGGTAAGACTTGTTGTCAGACTTTCGGGCCACTGACTACCTGTAACGACTGCCAAAGATCTTCAAATGACAGCCGGGACCAACGGCTGCTTTCCGAGGCACGGAGGAAACTCGGTATGTAATCGGTGGTTACCCACTCACGGACCAACATAGGCAAGCGCGGCTTAACCTGATGATCGACCCGAGCGGCTGTTATTATTTAGCCACGAGTTAGGAACTCGTGGCCCATATTTTTGAACCCAATCAAAGCATTTACACTACAACTAACTGGTATATGGTTCGCAAGCACGCTCGGCTCGTGCGTGTCAGTCCTAACCTATTTAGTCATAGTGCACTAAGATTGTCTTTTTTGTGATGAGCCCCAAGCCTGATAATTTTGGCCTAGGACAAACTAGTTTGGCCTGAAGTTGGGTATGGCCGGCAACATTTCATTTAAAATAATAAGAACATGATTGGTATAATTTATTGTCAGATACTTGCATGATATTTTACGAGCGATTAAATGTAAACACTAAGCAAGATTCAAAAGCGATGTTCTCGTGAAATAACGGTTCTACTTCGAGATTATTTTGTAATAACATGGCTTCCAAAATACATGATGGTGAAAATTTGTATCTTGTTACTTCTAGCAACGTATGAATGTACATTGGGTAAAGATAAAATGCTCTGCCCTGTCGTTTTCAGTGTGCGCTGACATAAAATAAAGCCTATCACAGAGGCTTCAAAATATATGGGTGACTGGTAATTAGTGACCGATACTTAAACACATGATTCTAATAATGATAACAAACAACTTTCCCAAAGAAACATTTTTTTCAAAATCACAATAACACGAACGCCCGTGACCTATCAGCTGTTAGCCGCATGACGCCATTCTGCCTCATTACTATCGTACCGTGCGACAGTGGGTAGACAGAGCACCCGCGCGGCTCGCAAGCCAGCTCCGTAATGCTCCGCTGTTGTGTCAACTGAATGAGTATTAAAAAAAAAATGATTCTTTGGGAAAGTTGTTTGTTATGATGAGTACAATCACGTGTTTAAGTATCGGTCACTAATTACCAGTCACCCTAAATGCACTGGAAGCTAGAGTCAGACCCACCTTACTACTGTTGTTCTACCTCATTATATATTTAGTTATGTCATGATTATCATATATTAATTTACGGCAGCCCCAGCCAATAGATCCACAAACTATACAATTTTCAACTTAGAGCCATAGAAAAAACCACAGAATAATCAACAAATGGAATACTGAAAAGTATATTTATGTCAAGAATCGTTTGAAATCAGAGCAAAGAATAGCTTGTTTGCAGAATCGAGAGTCGCCAGCAACTGATTTTTTTCCAGCATCAGATAAGTTTGTCGTTTTAGTTGAGAGATGAAGAGTAGCTTGCAGTATGTTGTTTGTGTTTTACATTACTTATTGGCACATTAGTACTCCATTTGCTAACTGCTCTATACTCGGCCAGCGAGAATACCTGTACTAGAGATAGCGAGTGCAACCAACAACCTCAGCTCATGGCAGTTTTGCAGTAGTTACATAGAAACCATAAAAGAGTGTCCATGGAATTTCTTGCCCGTTCTTCTCCATAGAGATCTACGCTTTGGAATCGGTTACTACCGTCCTTTCAAGTATATTATGCCTGCAGGTAGCATATCAACTGTCTGTAACGGGTCTATCTATACTAATATTTTAAAGAGTTTTTTAAAGTTTGTATGTAGGAGATAATCTCCGGAACGAATGATCCAAATGTAAAGAAAAAATCACTGGCAGAAAGCTACATTATTCATGGGGATAAAGGTTATATTTATATCATGCCTATTAGCCCAGCTATCACAATTTTTGCGGACGAAGTCACGAGCGAACTGTGAGTTTGAATTTATGAATCCAATCGCGTCCCTGAAGTCTGTTATAATTTGTCCATGTTGCCATCGCGCTTTGAGGTTGGAATCGTCTTCGGAAGTTCTTTTAGGCGCGTCGCTCACACGAACTAAAATCGAGGCGGCGTCAAGGCGCGGGCGCACAAGCGGCGCGCATTACATACATTTTCATATACTAGGGTCGCGGCGGCAAGGGCGCGGTGAAGGCGGGGCGCGGTGGAAGCGGAGGCGATGTGCCCGTTCGCGTCAAGACTCCACCGCCATTTTGTCATTTGGTTTCGTGCTTTGCTACATAAAGAAACGGGAAGGAAGCATAGCCGTCCGCGCCTCGACTCCACGTAGACACCTATCCTTGGCCGTGCCGCGACGTCGCCTCGACTTACCAGTGAGCGGACGCGCCTTAGGACACTTTCCAACTTAAGGAGTCCCATACAAACTGCCATTAGGTACAAACACAGGTTTCTCTCCAAGCACTAGCTCGTCAGCCTGACGGACAGACGTACAAACTTGTAAGGGGGTGCGTTTGCTAGCGCTGTGGTGCATGCTCAGCCTTCCGCTGCGTCGGACCGGGGTGATCGTGTACTTCGGTGCTGATATTGTGTCGAACTGGTTCGATTGGCGTCTGTAAAGGAAAATTATTTGGCTGTTAGGAATGATTTGTACGTAGTTTAGTTATAATGCGTGTAAAAATACCCCTAATGAAGCCGAAAGGCGCTTGTTCTCCCCGTTATTGCGATAGTTTTTATTCTAGACCATTCCTGGGAGGGAACATTCTAGTTACGGAGATATTAGGGGTCAAAGCTCCAACATTTTCACACGTATTAATGTTCTAACTTTACTTTAAAAACCTCCACGACCCCCGTACCTTTCAATGCATCATCAGCAGTATTTTGAGTGTGTTACATTGAGCCCTATCGTACAACGTGATATTTCACCGCAAGTCATTTCCCAGAAATCATTTTTGTGTACAGTAACATAGTTTGATGTACAGAATGCTTGGTTGACGACTTCATGAAGGGTTTGTTTACACCTTGTATAGCCATACAAAATTTTTTGTGATTTTTTTCTTCGAGATTTCTGTTTCAATGAGCCTTAAATTAACAAATGAGCGTGACAACCTTTTGACGAGTCTCGGCTATGCATACAGGGTGTAAACAGACCCTTCACATAGCCGTCAACCAAGCATTCTGTACATCAAACTGAGTAACTTTACGAAAAAATTATTGCTGGGAATCGACTTTTTTTTTTGGTGTGAAAAATTACGTTTTACGGTAGGACTCGATGGAAAGCACTCCAAGCATTGTGCTGATGGATGGATTGAATAGTACGGGGGTCATGAAGGCGTTTCAAGTAAAAATCTTACACTTAAAAAAAAAAACTTGTGAAAAAGTTGGAACTTTGACCCCTAATATCTCCGTATCTAGAAAGTTCCCAGGTATGGTCTAGAACAAAAAAAATGATCGAAAAGAGAACAAGTGCCTTTCGGTTATGTTAAGGGTCTATTTCGACCCTTTATACATGGAGTGCGAAAGTATGGGTGTAACTTAGTTTATAGACTAGAATACTATTCATTCTTTCATTTATTTTTACTAATATGAAATAAATAAGTTCAACAGGGGGCATTTTATGGGCTCATATGATGCTACGATGATGAGTGTTTAAATTATACTAACAGCATTCCAAAACGTTTTTAAATAGATCTGAAATTAGAAAAAATATTTTAAAGGATTATTTAACACCGCCCAGATACATAGTTACTAACTACCAGATAAAATAAAGATTATCTACCAGATATGCTGTCTAGAACTGACATTGTGGATTAAAAAAGAACTGCAAATTTCTTTTGGGCCATCTTATGGTATTGAAAACCGTCTAAGAGCAAGTCTTACTCGCGCATCATGATCAGCCCCTGTAGCATGACCACCGTAGACAAGGATTGTGTCGACACAATGACATATTTTTTTGCTATCTGTCATTTTGTCGATTCTTCCGTCAAAGAAATCCTTGTCTACGGTGGTCATGCTACGGGAGCAGATCGTCACGCCAGCGTTTCTTGGGCCTGCCTCGGTTACGACGGCTGTCTTCAGGCACCTACTGTGTGGTGTCTATTTTCTCCCATCTGTCCGGCTTCATCCTAAAAACGTGCCCCCCCCCCCCAGGCCCATTTTAACCTGACAGACTTTACGCCAACATCGGCGTTGTCTGTCTTAGACTGTACTAAGGCGACATTATGTGTAAAAAAACATCAGTTCGCCCACCTTCACATATCACCATGAGCCAACGGACAGATTATGTCAAGAGTTCCTTTATTATAGGACCTCCAAATCATTTCTTTGAAAGTCTTCCAATATTCTGAGACATCTTTGTACCTGAAGACGATTGATTCTTGAAGCCAGTTTTACTCCAGCCACTATTTGGTGGTGAATAAAGGGTGCAAATAGACCCTTAACATATCCGAAAGGCAGTTGTTCTCCCTGTCTTTGCGATCATTTCTTTGTTCTAGACCATACCTGGGAACCTTCTAGTTACGGAGATATTGGGGGTCAAAGTTCCAACTTTTTCACAAGTTTTCTTTAAATACATGTTTTTAATGCAAGAATTTTACTTTACACACCTCCATGACCCCCGTACTATTCAATCCATCCATCAGAACAATGCTTTGAGTGCTTTCCATCGAGTCCTACCGTAAACCGTAATTTTTCACCCCAAAAAAAAGTCGATTCCCAGCAATAATTTTTGCGTAAAGTTACTTAGTTTGATGTACAGAATGCTTGGTTGACGGCTATGTGATGGGTCTGTTTACACCCTGTATAACGGTAAGACAGGTAAATTCATCAGTTTGGTATATTTATCATGAAAATATCAACCGGAAAATGTCCACTGTTGTACATAGCCTACCCCTAAGTCCAAATAAATGCGTTTAAAAAATAAAAAATAAAATGGCCAAATATAGATAAATGAAAATGGTGGCGCTAATCGCCTTTCAATTGCACATTCAAGATAGGAATATTGTGTGAGTTCAAAGGCGTGTGTCTCCGAAACAAAAAAATCAAGACGTGTGACATCCAACAAATCGCATTGGACTCGCGTGGTCGTGGCCCTCTCTCTCTCACAGAGAACCCAGCAGTGGGAATCTTATAGGCTGATTACGGAAAGGACATATTTGGCTTTAGTCCTAAACAAATCAAGCAGATACGCAATCAAAATGTAAACATGTGTCTAAAGACAGTTACAGTAAACAAAAAAACACTCACAATTTAGCCTGTTGCACAGCAAATCTGATGATAGTGCTTTTAAACACATTCTTGACGTCAACTAGCTTGGGGTCAGCCTGGCGTTGCTTGCCGCTGGGACTGATCTTTAGCTGCATGAATTTGTCCAGCAGCTGGTCTAAGTTTGCTTCTACTACTGAATGCTGGAAAGAGATAGAAATTGTTATATATTTTTAGGGAGGTCAGATCGGCAGCATTCTACTGTATTTGGATAGACTGGAAGTGGACCTCAACTTAATTAGGGCAATGCCAGACGAAGAGGTCATCACTGACTGTGAAGATCTGGGGTGAGATACCATCCCAGAGAAAGCTGCCGTTCTTCTCCATACAGATCTACGCTTTGGTATGGCCAACTCTCAGTTATTATGCTTTGTGACTGGGACTGAAGCTTCATTTTATTGTTGTCTTTGTTTCGACAATTCAAAAGTGCATATAACTGGCCTACTTGAAATAAATGCTTTGATAATGATTTGAAATATACATTTTCACTTTTACCAAAACATTTGAAGTACTAAACACTGAGAAAATATTGTAAAGTTTGCTGAGTGATTGTAATAATTGCCTTTATGCTGTGTCACAAATTCTTTTTCTATTAATAATCTACACATAAAACGTTATATAAAATATATAGGTAAAAAGGGTGTAAATAGACAATTAACATATCCGAAAGTTACTTGTTCTCCCCGTCTTTGCGATCATTTTTTTGTTCTAGACTATACCTGGGAACCTTCTAGTTACGGAGATATTGGGGGTCAAAGTTCCAACTATATCACAAGTTTTTTTTTTTAAATAAATGTTTTTAATGTAAGATTTTTACTTTACACACCTCCACGACTCCCGTACTATTCAATCTATCCATCAGCACAATACTTTGAGTGCTTTCCATCGAGTCCTACCGTAAAACGTGATTTTTAACCCCAAAAAAAAAAGTCGATTCCCAGCAATAATTTTTGCATAAAGTTACTTAGTTTGATGTACAGAATGCTTGGTTGACGGCTATGTGAAGGATCTGTTTACACCCTGTATACTTAGATCTTCAGCCTGTGTGCATGTTAGATTTGTAACAAAGCTCCTCATTTTTTGTTTAGAACAGGATTGTTATTACTTACCTCAGTTCCCTTAGCGATAGCCTCCTCCCAGCACTGCACAGAGGCCGGCAAGTCTCCTCGTCTATCCTCTAAAGCGGCGCGGCACTCCCAGTACGCGGCCGTGTTGGGCACGGTGGGGTATCGCTCCCGAATAGCGCGCAGCCAACGAGCGCATTGTTCCCAGTCGAAACCCTAAAAAGAGATTGGATGTTATGTAATATCTCTGGTTTTCCTCTAAGGGTTAAATCAACATAGATATGAGAAATAACACATTTCGCCAGGGAGTCTATAATGACCGCTTTAGAAGAACCAAACCAGGATAATAATATGAATTACATTAAAAGTCTTAAAATCGGCACAGGTATAGTTAATATTAAGAATTGTCACATGGGTGATAGTTCACAATAAGATTCTGGGGTATCATGACAATTTCTAATGGAAATGACATACATACTACACACACACTTTGCTCCTACCCAATAACCTATGCTGACATGTTACTGAGCATTTTAAACCCTGAAGAAAAGAACAGCTTTCTAGGATTCAGTTTCGCGCTTTAGTGGGGCCAGAACTTACATCTTTGTAAATTCCTGACATTATTCAAATTCCTAGAAAATTCTTAAATTGATAACAAGGTTCTTACCTCTCTCAGCAACTCTGTAAGATCCTTCAAAGCCCCCACAACCACATCATCAACACTAAGAACATCGCTACAAGTCATTGTAGTATCATTGTCATTTGATTCATTGAAATCAACGCTATCACTAACACAACTAGCGGTTCTCCATTTTTCAGTACCCTTAGCATCTTCATTCATATTCTCCGTGAAAGAATCATCATCGCTATCCGATTCTAGGGCAATATTCTCTTTGTTTTCTTCATCAAATTCTTTCTGATCAAACTTAATACTGTGCGGTAGATGATGAATACCGAAACATTGCAAATGGTGGTAGGAGTCTAGAGATTTGCCTCGCTTTTGAAGCCAAGACTTCAATCTCGCTTGCAGTTCTTCCGGTCTTGGAGTATTAAAGTTGCCCATCGGAGTCATGAATGTGACTTTCTTCCTTTCGCTTTTAACTGCGGAGACCACCTTATCTTCTTGGATGTTTTCATCTTCATTCACATGTTTTAAATGTACGTTATTTAACTTGTCACCAATGGAAGACCATTTATGAATGCAATTGCCGAGTTCCTGCTTGCCAATGCGCTTGAAGTGTACAGCAGATATAGAGCGGCGGACAGGCACTGCTATTTTTGGTTTGGTGTGCTCAAATACGGTGTGACGCTTGTTCAAAATGATTCCCGAATTACGAATGATTTTCTTCAAATAGTTTGGATCGTTATGAAGTTTTTCTACATCATTAATATGGGTGTTTGGAACTGTTTTTGGTTTGTACAGACGTTCGAAGACGGAGCATTGTGATGTGGGTTTGGAAGCACTTTGTGGAATCATAGACTTTCTACCTACGTTTGGTTTAGGCTTATTATTAGTTACCGCAAGACTTTGACGCAGTTTTAAATTGGTTGTGACACCTTCAGTCTTTCTTATAGGAAAATTTTGTTTCTTCTCAAATTTTAATGCAGTGTTATTAACTTTATTATCAGATTTAGGTAAATGACTGACATGTGGAACCTTTTTGTCATTATTTTGGACTTTCTTGTCCATTGTCGTTGATGCATAAAGCTTTCTGTCCGTGTTAGTAGCATTTGCAGGCTTGGTAGCAAGTTTCTTTGTAATATTAGAAGCAGAAGATTTAGGAATGTTAGATTTAACTCCTTTTCCATCAATTTTAGTTAGATTTGTGCCCGTTTTAGGCTTTGTCAAGTCTTTGTTCAGTGGCTTAAGTGCTGGTACTGAAATCACTCTCTTCGTAGTCCCATTGACTTGGAAATTGTTTTTAACAGCTCCAGTAGTGTTTGTTTTTAAGTTTATTTCTGATTTGACAGATTTGTTGATAGTTGAAAGATTTGATGTTGAGTTTTTAATAGGCTCCTCCTTGCTGTATTTCTTGAGATTCAGTTCTCTTAGCTGAAATAGTAAGAAAGTTGGTAAGAATTTTTAAAACAGGCATTTCAAACATGAAGTATGGAAGAACAAGAAATGCTGTGCCGACCCCAAATATATTGGGATAAGACGATGAACAGGAGCTCAAAATAATGAACAATCACGGAAGATGTCCCGTAAGTGACAGTATAAGTTTAGTTGTAAACTGTGAAAGCTTAAAACAGTGTAAAATGATGATCTTATTCAAATAAGAATATTAAACTAGATATTTGAAGGGTACAATAGTATGTTAATTAATTTACAAAATTTTAATTAGGTTTTGTGTGAACTAGCGATGCTGCAGGTCCAGAAGAAGATGGCGACATGAGTTAGACTCCTTATGGATTGGGCCCCAATAAACCAAACATGAGAAGATATTAAGATTGGCCTGCACCGCGTCTTATCAGGCTCAAAATCTGTTAACAAAATGAACTAGTGGATGAAAAAGACAAGGCAAAATATCAGACCTCCTTTATTTATGCATAATGTGTGACCTATTCGTCTTTTTAAAAACATTTTTACATTTTGTTTTCATTAGAGGAGAAAAACAAAAACAATGCATGAACATCTGAGCACAATAGCATGTTCCGAATAATTGAGTAAAACGGCAAAAAAATCAGTAAATTAGTAAGAATTGATGAATAATTTTCATTAATTATATAGATTATGAAGCGATTTACCTTTTCAATTCGCGCCCTTTCCCTCGCCATCCTTTCTTCCCTCAGTTTATTTAAGCGGTCAGTAACGGAATCCATCTTTACAGCTAAATAGACTAAAGATAAACTAAAAGTAACTAATAATCCTACGAATTAGATGTAACTCGCAACTAAAAAGCTGCGCTATCGTTAATACAAACTATAGTTTAGTGTGATTATGTTTTTAGAAAAACTACACTAAAAATCAACCACTGGCTAAATGTACGATTGTTTATGAAACCTATTTATTGCACTTCACTTTTGCAACAATAAAATTGAAGCTACACAAGACACAAAACTGTTTTACTTTAAATTCTCATGACGCGTTCCTTTGCAATTTTCAACTGGAAAAATGGCGGTTGGAAACCGCTAGCGTTCAAATATCAAAACAAAAATGATGATGCGTTCCAGCTCTTTTCTTACTTTCGTCAATATTTGACGCATTGTTTTCATAATGTCGGGCACACACATTGGCATTATTCAATAATTAGAACACATTAATCAACAAGGTTCAATTTTGCAAAATTAAGCACTTGTAATGGCTTCCTCACGAATTGACGAGAAGAAGCACACCATCGTGAGAAGTGGAAGGAATGGGAGAAGGAGCCTTTGCCCGGAGCAAAGTGGGACAATACGGGTTAACTAAAAAAATAAAAAGTGATTGTAAAAAGTATTTAGTGTTTAATTTATATAAGAAAAACCTTAAATCTTTGCTTTTCTTTTTTTTTAAATGCGTTTTTTTCAAAATTGATAAGAGTAAATTATAGTTTGCGTAAAAAACATGGTACAAAATGATGGTTAAATACAAAAATTAACAATATTCAAGTAACTTATGCAATAAAAAGGGGTCAACCGCGGAATGAGAGATAATAAGCTGTAAACTCGTATACACCTTCATTTTGGTATTCTAAAAGTTGTCTCAAAAGTCTTATAATTATTTTTAATCTCGTGTCTGCGTAGTAAGTTATTCAAGGTCAAACGTCATAAAAATCAGTTTTTTGCGATTATCTCGGTTTCAAATATAGAGTCGAGATCAATGGGCAGGAAATACACTATGTCGAGAAATATATCTACCTGAGCCAGCTACTTTCCTTCAACAACAGACAGGATAAAGAGATTAACCGTCGCGTCGAAAATGCATGGTGAAGCTACTGGCCCAAGAAGGCGCTTATGAAGGGCGACCTTCCTGTCTCACTTAAGCGTAAGCTCGTCAACATGTGTATTGCCTATCCTAACCCATGGCGCCCAGACTTGGTCTTTGACGGAGGCTTAGAAGTCCAAACTCAAGGTTTGCCAAAGATCGATGGAGCGTAGCATTTTAAACATCAAAGTCACCGATCGAATTCGCAACACCACATTTCCAGGATGGGTCAGGAACTCAGGACAGATGGGCTAGAATCGTCACACAGTGGGTGCTTGAAGACGGTCGTCATCACATAGGCTGGCCCAAGAAACGCTGGCGTGACGATTTGGACTCGTTTCTGACTGATTGGCCAGAGAAGGCAATACACCGGGAGAGTTGGAAAGGAATGGGGGAGGCCTTTAGGCCTTTGTCTAGCAGTGAGACAGAATAGGCTAATAAGAAAAATCTTTTATTTTAGAAAATGTATTAGGGTTCTGTGCAAAAAAATAAAACCCTTAAAATTTTTATTTTTGTGTTAGCCATATTTTATAATAATTTCATGCGGACGAATCTAATTAAGAATATAAAATTTTAATTTAGCAAAAAAATCACTGAAAAATGTCTTATTTGGGTTCTTTTTTGCTTTAAAATACTCCGTAATAAAAAAAATATCCCGATAAATTACAGAATTGTCTAGAGTTGCTAAACCCTAGATGAGATTGCGTAACTATACTGATTCGTTTGCTTGACAAAATTAAACAGACAGACTGCCAGACTCTACCAATGTTGTTATTCATTTAGATTTCACATGAGAGTTACTGCCATTACTCCACCTGCAGAATCGAATGTGCAAAATATCGTTTTAGCTGTCGTTGGTCTGGAACGCATTTAGTATTATAGCTGCGTTCATTTCACGAGTTCATTGAACCCTGAAACACTATATGAATTTATTCTGAAATATTTTTTTGCTATATTCTCCAACTCAATGTATTTGCTTAAAAAAAACTATTTTAATATGCGTAATATTCACGTTACATAGAAAAAAAATAAGTGCAACACGGTTTTGGCAGAAATACAGCCTTCACGTCGG
The DNA here is from genome assembly GCA_905163415.1 of Noctua fimbriata. NCBI lineage: Eukaryota > Metazoa > Arthropoda > Insecta > Lepidoptera > Noctuidae > Noctua > Noctua fimbriata. The sequence continues at coordinate 3,145,881 of LR990951.1, forward strand.
CAAACCTCGCCGTGCATGTTGGTAACATAATAACTAAAACGCTGTCTGCCTTCTTCTGTCACGTTGGCACTGCCGTCAGTGCTAATGTCCGCTGGGGTCACGAGTGTGCGCTGGTGAATTGCAATTTTAGCGAATTATTGAATTAAAATACGGATTAGTTTCGTGCCAGTTAAAATTACAGGTGAGTGTTAAAATAATAATTAAAATTTCAGCATCTTTTGTGTTTTCCAAGTGCTTTATCTAGCAATATGTGTGTAAAAAAAGAAATAAAAAAACTTAGCCGACGCACCGGGTCGGCCGCGCGAAATCGTGAGATTTTTGCAAACAGGTTTTCTCGGTCGCTTTTGTTTTACAAACTTTATTTTTACTGCATAGCGAATCGAGTTATATCGGATAATGCGTCTTGTTAAGCTTAAAACGCTTGTGAATACAATCATTGTCATATACCAACACGATTCTTATAGGTATGAATTTAATTAGTGAGCAAGTATTATAATTATTTTTGGATCTGAAAAAAAAACGAAAGTGATATCCGTTTTTTTTCATCACATTTAAAATATGTAAAAATATACCAGCTAGGGTATATTTTTACACATAAATACTGTGTTAATATAAAAAGTGGGTAGAATTAAAATAAGTTAAAAATCACATCAAAAATTAGAAATTTCTGGGTCTATTCTAGGTAAAGTAATTTTTTAAACAAATATTTGTTTGTATATAATAAATATAAGATGAGATTTTAGAATTCATGGTACAATCGATGTTTTAAGTCAGACATTTATTTATTGAAAACTTATGATATTTTATTTAAAACTACTGAAACAATGGGCATTGAGGAAAGTTGATATTTTTAAACATTCCTCCATCGCGTTTTGTACCTGACCACAATTAATATATTTTCCTTCCGATATCAATACATCACCCGTAAATGTATGTATATTTGTATCCGCTCATCATAAGTATCATGCCACTATTGGCCCACTGCTGGACATATGCCTCTCCTACTGCTAGCCTCTAAACCAAATCTTCGGCTTCCCATCCATCCATCATCATCATCATCCGCCTAGCATTTCCCCAACTATGTAGGGGTCGGCTTTCTCTCATCAGATGCAGCTGAATACCAGTATTTTACATGGAGCAACTGCCTATCTGACCTCCATAATATTGGATAACGCCATTATTATCCATTCATTACCAAAATTCAAATCTAAAAAGAAAAAAAAACATACGAATAACGTCGATCGCCAAAAAGTATGTAAACCTCTTTAAAAATGCATCTGTCTCGCCCAACCAATGAGAAAACAGATGCCGTCATCAAACTGGATTTTTATTGGATAGTTTATTGTTTATTTTTTATCAAGAGCTTTAATGGTTGCGATCATTAAATTTATACCAGTGTCATCTTTGAGATTTGTAAATCGGTTTTTTATTGAAAGTCACATTTAGGCATGGAATTATTAAGTACTATTTGAGCTCCTTGCATTAACGTTTTTAACAATAAGAATTTTATTATGGACAAAAGAATCGATGAGAATCCGTTATCGAGAATTCGTTCGTCACTCAGCCTATCGCAGTCCCCTTCTGGGCAAAGGAGATTAATCTAAAATGTATTCGAGATTGAGATACCTGCTCTTAAAATCAGAAATAATTGCCGCGTTAATACGGCAGTCCATTCATTTCTCTGAAAGCAGGTGTAGTTAATGATGAATGCCTCTGTTACCAAGATCCTTTGCATCTTCCAGTTCCTCTACATTCAAACACTGTTTTAAGCTTTCGGTTTAATACTAAACTCCTACTCCTCCTCTACATGGATTAGAATTCTCGCTTCACGCTAAGTCCTTCAATGCAGTTCCTAAATGCCTCACTGACACTTGGAAAATATTCTAGGGCAGTTTAGTCCCTAATTTCCCTATTTTAAGCTATGAAAACGGCACATTGATACTGGGAAGACACGGATCAAAAACTTACTAAGATTTGGCACTAGACATTTAAAACGAAGGTTCTATTGCATTTGGTACTCGTGAAAAAGGAGTATTTTACACACTGCGGCACAACATTCAAATTCAGCTGAAAATCAATGACTTATTCGTCAACTGGCGAGTGTGAAATTCGCGAGTTGCTGGACTAAAAGCATCGGTCTTGTGCTGACCGCATCCAGCGGATTCCCTCAACCATATTCAAATACCATTATTATACGTATACGCTATAAAACAAATATTGATATAACGAGGATAAATACCTCTATTTTGATTAGCAATAATACCCTCGCAATACGTACCCGTGCCGTTGCATATAAGGCCGTTACACGTAATTTTCCTTGTGTTTATTTAATAGAATAGGTACGTATATTTCAGGACTGTGAAAGTATCCTTATCTAAAAATAGATGACAGGTTTTTCCAATTTTATGGTGATGGACCGATGACTTGGTGAAGGTTGCGGGGATCCGCTGGATGCGAGTCGCACGGGACCGGTCAATGTGGCGACACTTGGGGGAAGCCTATGTCCAGCAGTGGACGTCTTTCGGCTTAAATGATGATAGCGAACTGATAAGGATAGTTTCATCATCATTCACACCCTAAATTCACCCAGTGTTCAGTGTTCACTATAAGCCTCCTCCGTTTTCTGCTATTCTTCTACTCGTGGACCTCGAGTAGCTCGTGGCTAATTAATAACAGCCGCTTGAATCGATCTTAAGGTTAAGCCGCGCTTCCCTAGGTCGTTCTGTAGATCGATGACCACCCGTTACATACCGAGTTTCCTCCGTGCTTCGGAAAGCACGTTAGCCGTTGGTCCCGGCTGTAATTTGTAGATCTTTGACAGTCGTTACAGGTAGTCAGTGGCCCCAAAGTCTGACAACCAGTCTTACCAAGGGGTATCGTATTACCTAGTACTAACTGGGTTGTGGAGGTCAGATCGGCAGTCGCTCCATGTAAAATACTGGTATTCAGCTGAATCCGGTTAGACTGGAAGCCGACCCCAACATAGTTGGGAAAAGGCTAGGCAGATGTTGATGTTTTGTGCTATTCTTCCCTGATCTGCGCGAGTCTGAACCAGGTCTTACTCGTGATTTTCTGATTATCATGCCACCCATCTGGCAATATAATAAATGAATTACATTCAGCCAGAAATAGTTGATGACGTCATGTTCAAAACGCGCATGTGACAGCCGTTTTAGTAGGTTTTATTTCACTTTTTCTCTCCGTCATAGCCTGTCTGAGATACGCTACCATATGTTCTGAGTGTATGATGCAGCCGCTTAGGAATTTTAAGTATTGGTTGGGTGAAGTAAAAAAAGATTTTCGCCATGAATAACTTGTTGGCTTGCAGCTAAATTGTGTTATTTGATTTGGAATTTTAAACGCCGAAGCATGGCGAAGCGTCCTTCTGCCTACCAAATATAATAAAACTCACGCCTTTATCCCATGGGGGTAGGCAGCAACCACAGAACGCCAGCCTTACATACTTACTCCTTGTACTTCGCGCGCCGGTAGCCAGTATTACGCACATGACCTCCAGAACATTTAATTAAACATTCCATTACTTAAAACATGAAACATCACGCACGCCAGCCCCTAGAGACAAGCAGTACCAACATAACGCTGTAAATCCGTATTGATCGTTACATATTACGTAGGTACTAGGTACTTCTTTGTTTTTCCACATTAATGCATCTTTTAGCACGTGCGCCGTGTATATGCGCACCTAACCTGTGTAGGACGTTTTAAATACGGTCAATGTCTGTCTGGGTCACAGGGCGTCTCCTGGCGTAGTATTGAAGTTTCAGATATGAATAACTTATAACTTGGAATACATCGATTATTGAGTTTCCTTTTCTTTCTTAGAGCCGCGTACAATCTTTGTCTATATTACTGTCTATCAAGACTATTCGGGAATAAGTGGAGGTTATAATGAATACCAAACATTGAGGTCTGCGAAGCCTTGGAAGGGTAAAAAATCAAGCTTCAACGTCAACTTAAGTAAGATATTATGGTTAATTATGTCACATTAATGATTTACTAACTCTTCAATACATATGGGCATCTCACGTTGACCTGGCATGATGAAATTTCAGAGTAAAGTAAGGTCTTGCAGGACAAGTAAAGAAAGATATCTGAAAACATTCTAGGACGTTCTAAAGAAGGTCAGTGTCTGTCTAGGTCACGGCGACTCCTGGCGGAGAGAGATGTCTTGCAGACGGCATTGATTTTTGATTATGCTCCCCAATTTTGGTGATGTGTTCTGTTTAGTTTGAAATTTTGCAGTATCCATGTCAGCTACCTGAAATTTTGCAGTTTTGTTTCTGCCCCCGTAGCATGACCACCGTAGACAAGGATTTCTTTGACGGAAGAATCGACAAAATGACAGATAGTGCAAAGAAATCTGTCATTATGTCGACACAATCTGTAATTTTGTCGATCCTTCCGTCAAAGAAATCCTTGTCTACGGTGGTCATGCTACGGGGGCTGTTGCAAACCCTCTGATATTGCAGATGTTCCATAACCATTTAGAATAAAGTGGACAACGAATTTGTTGCCAGACATTCAATACTTTCGTTAAAGTATTGTAAGTACAAGATAACCAAAGTAGTGTTTAAAACAAAATAAACTAGCTACTTAATGCGGCTGACACTTACCAAGGACTGTGACCGTAACATTGATAAGAAACGAGAAATTCTTATTCAATGCATCACTCGGTGTTTTTCAACGAGAAAAATGCACAGATTTATAAATAACATTATTTTTTTCTGTAGTTGTCTTGGAACCAACAATTCAAATACATTTGACATGTGTATATCCACCGTACCGCAATGGGACCGCGAATTGAATTACAGTCTGGTAGGGGGAGTGCCCACTCCCCCTACCAAAGGGAAGACTTGTATCTCAGAAGTGGGATACATTAAATATAAGCCACAGTACAGACGCCAGCACAACAAGATACTCGCTAAAGCATTAAGTTAAAGATGGATTGGAAATATTTGACAGTTTCGGGTAGCTTGATGTGCTGGCGTCCGTCCATCTTGAATGTTTGCAGTCGTTGAGGTATCGTGTGAGTAACGGGGTTGTAGAGATCAAAATAGGCCGGTCGCTTTATGTAAAACTAGCTTTTGCCAGCGACTTCGCTCGCTTTAATTTATAATTTTCATCATTTTCGGGTTTTCATCATTCATCATTTCAGCCGAAAGACGTCCACTGCTGGATATAGGCCTCCCCCAAATCGGGTTGTACTCTGCTTGTAATTAAATCATGATTCGAAAGACACGTGGATCATCATAAGACCGTTATTGTTGTTTTCCTCGGGAACAGTACTTTTTTTAGGGATGAAAGGTACCCTATGTCCGTTTCTGTACACCTGACAACGTATATGCAAAATTTCAGGATAATCGGTTCAGTGGTTTAGGCGAGAAAAGGTAACAAGCAAACAAACTTACTTTCGCATTTATAATATTAGTTAGGATACAGGTATTCAGCTGCACTCGATTAGACGGGAAACCGACCCCAAGAGTTTGACACATTTTAAATGTTTACCAGCCAGAAAAAGGTTTTTTTTCCTAAAAGTCGAGGTTAATTGAAATGAGACCATATAAAATGTAAGTCCTTGATAATCTGGCACAGTTAGTCACCGTATAACATTCATTCGCTTATCGTGCTATACTAATTTTAAAAGCGTTTCTTTTTATTTGCACAGAAACTATATTAGGTGTAATTTAGTTTTTTTATAGAAGACTTACCTATGTGTGTATGTTTTCATTGACGTAATGACGAATCTTCGTTATTTAAAATATTTTTTTTTTTTTAAATTGCCTTTCGCATGACCTATGAGGCTGGCTTCTGCTTAACCGGACGATCCTGTGGGTGCCTTGAGAGGAAGGCCTCCAGCCAGGGGCATAAGACTTATAAACTAACCGACTAGGCGCCAAGGGCACCCGCTGTGGGGTACGAGCCTCGACTTAGGGCGTCGCTAGGGAGGGCAGCAAAGGGACAGGCTGGATCTAAGTGTGATTATTTACGGGCTGATTTAAAACTACTGGCTCAGCAGCGCAGGCTTGCTCGAGCAAGGGTCGGGTTTAAAATTCACGGGTGGCGTTTTAATGTACTACGTATGTCCGGCGCACAGGACAGTCAGTCCCGCAGATATCCTAGACATAGTGATATTCTATAAGCAGTAATGATGATGAACATTTTAAAACTGAAGATGATTGATCAAAGCAACGAAAACCTGACGTCAATCCTGTTGAAAGCCGTTGCAGAAATACGGAATATTTTGAATACGATTGTCAATTGCTTAAAGAACCCTTTGTATGAACCAAAAGATGCAGGGTCCTCTGGACGAGCTTCTTTGGTATATCTTGTTGTTCTTGCAATGATATACAGTCCTCGGATTTGGGTGACAAGTTCATGAGGTTAGTGTCGGTCAAAGTTGATCAAACCCACCTCTAATTACGGACTGAATCGGGGCTTTAAGGCCATGTGAATCAGAGGCTTTGCCAAGGCCTCGGAAGTTGTTCTAAAACTCAAACAAACACGTTCTTTTATTCAATATCCAGGTTAGTTAAGTGGTCGCAAGCGCTTCGCATGAGATCTTTGGTTCTATTCCCCAAGAGGAAAAGTGTTATTGGTTTTTTCCATCAGGAATTTTTCAGCACTGGGCCGCCCGGGGTCACAATTTGTGTCCGAATGATGGTAACAGCTAGGCTCGCCCCTATTACGTGGAACTTGAACATAACTGCATAAAAGCGAAATGTGGGTATATACTACAGGTACGCCGCTGCCTAAGCCTTTGAGAATTACAGACTTGATGTAATGTTACTTTCTTTTACACAAGACATTGCGAAATGTCCTCTCATTCGCCAAATTCCCTGCTCAGTACTTTAAGGTAGCTCCAAGGTTTTGCGGCGGCGCGTAGGTGGCGCGGGCGGTATCGTATGCGAGTATCGGGTGACAGGCTGTAGTAGCCGTGTTTGTCGTATTAATAGTTTACTTCACCCGTGTTATTGCGTATACGACCCTTTTATCGAATTATTGGTTTTTGTCAGAGGCTTCGCAGCTCGGAATTTATCCCAGGGAACGTACTGTCATCTTAGATTGCTTAGCCTTTTCCCAGCTATGTTGGGATCGGCTTCGAGCCTAACCAGAATATTACATGGAGGATCTCTGGCGGGATCCAAAGTACCATTTGTAACTAGCCTAACTATCTAGGCTCATGGTCTATCCGTGTATACACCCAAAGCACTGAAAGCTAGCATACAGACGGATTTGTTTTCGCATTTATAATATTAAAGTATTAATGGATCCCTACCCTATAGATACTACACTATAATTGGAAAACAAAACAGTAATGTAAACATACATACTTAAACTCACGCCTTTTTCTCATGGGGGCAGGCATAAACCATAGAACGACTGTTACGATCCTTACATACTCCTTTTGCCTCCCGGCGTTGCCACTCACATCATCACACAAATGTAAATAAAATGCGACAATCAGTTGTGTAGTTCAGCTGAACTGAAAACCGGTATTTTAACAGACAGATAAAACCACTTTCGCTTGTAGATAATAATTTGTGTGAAAGAACGTAGTTTCCAAAAGTACATAAGTATTTTAGGACTTTTTATTACTTTATCATAGTCACTTGTATGTACGTGTCACGGCCTTGCGAGGTATTTTTCACATTCTGTAATATAAGTAAATAAAACGTGGAAGGTTAACTCACAGTTTTCTGTGACCGTTTGTCCACTTTACTTAATTACATATTCAGCAGTGGGAATAGGCTGATTATGAATCAGTCTATTCCCACTGCTGGGACACAGGCCTGTGAGAGTAAGTGTGTGGTGTAAACCACGCGGACCGATGTCACATTCATCATTAGTATGAATGATGCATCTGCCTAGCCTTTTCCCAACTATGTCGGGGTCGGCTTCCAGTCTAACCGGATGCAGTTAACCAGTTTTTTACATAGAGCGGCTGCATATCTGACCTTCGAAACCCAGTTAGTTCACGGTAATTCGAAACCCCTTGGAAAAGGCTGGTGGATGCCACACAATGTCTACATTATTGGCTGTCTAAGATACTAATGTCTGAACTGAATGATAAAATGGCTTAGAATGTGGAAAACTTTAGGACCACATATAATAGAGACAAATGGAAGAAACAGACTTACTGCGCTGACCCCAAATAAATTGTGATTTGGGACGATAAAGCAAACTGGACTTAATAGCGTAAGCAGTTCCCTTTAACCTAGGATGAAGTGTTATTGTGATTTACGGATGATTTCAAAATGAAGGTGTCCTAAGTTGATGTCGTATTAATATTTTACTTAAGGCCTAATTAAAAATATTGAAATACGAAACGTTGTACTGAACTAGTAAACATTTAACATAACGCCTGTATATACCCGAAGGGTCAGGCAATGGTTTATCTATAAGAACACCCATATTTCGCCAGTTACAAGCATTTTAACTATAAAAATACCTTCTCAATTAGAATAAATTCACATTGAATGACCCATTGATTGTTTACTTTTACGAGAACTCTTCAAAAAAATACAGGGTATAAAAGTAACGGACCCTTCACGAAACCGTCGACCAAGCATTATGTACATCAAAGTAAGTAACCCTACGCAAAAATTATTTCTGGGAAACGACATTTTTTGGGGTGAAAAATCGTGTTTTACGGTTAAACTCAATGTAGCACACTCAAAACATTGTGCTGATGGATGCTTTGTAAACGGGTCATGGAGGTAATTAAAGTAAAGTTATTACCTTAAAAACTAGTATCGAAAAAAAAAACCTTGTGAAAAATTTGGAACTTTGACCTCCAATATCTCCGTAACTAGAAAGTTCCCAGGGATGGTCCAGTACAAAAAAATGATCGTAATAACGGGGAGAACAAGTACCTTAGGGCTCCGTTAAGAGTATTTTACACCCCCACAAGACCAAACACTGTGCCCCGGGGAACCCTCAACTCAAACTAAAGTAACCCCTTACGAAATTTCTTGCTAAATGAATACTTTCATTACAAAATTATATAACCTCGCTCGCCCTAAACACCCACATGAAATTTGAAAGGTCAGACTATTATTGTTTGAAGTGTACTCCGGTAAAATATTAATAAAGGAGCGTGGCTACTGGTAGCGAAAGCCTACCTAGAATAGGTGAACTTCATTATGCGTAGTTAGTTGTTAAATAGGTTTTTTTATGAGTCTGAACAGACCAGGCGTGTTGAATTTTACGTAGGTAAATATTCTAATTAGGTAGAGTAATTCTCCGACTGTATGTTTATAGAAGACTAGCTGTGCTCCGCGACCTTCAACCGCGTGTAATTATTATAAAAATATTACTTCCCTACTTGAATCGGATTTTGTTAACAATTTCAATGGTTTTAATTTTTACACGGATTTCTGATCCTTTTTCTAAAATAAAATAAAAAAGAGCCTAAGTAACTCCTTGTGACACCAGCCATCTGCCAGTAAAAGTCCCGTCAAAATCGGTCCAGCCGTTTCGGAGATTAGCCGGAACAAAAAGACAGATGGAAAGATATACAGACAGTTTTTTTTTTGTTATAAGTACCGTATACATTCAGTAAAAAGGTAAAGAAAAGAATAGGAATAAGGTTGCCTATTGCCAAGAATCGATAATCTAAACGAACAATGCTTATAACACCAAAAAATCGTATCGCGTAGTCAGAATCATTGGCCGAAAACTGAATATTTCGATGACACATCTAACAAGATTCCAGACATACTAACACTAACTTTTTTATATCAATTACAGTAAATATCATTCACGCTTCATCGTATACCACACTTGACTGCGTAACATACATACGTTTATGTACTTGGTATGTATCTGTCAGACCATATACTTCCACGGTGTTGTGGTATTGAGTACTCGTATAATACCTATAAAATCTTTCTTTTCTCTCCCATTCAGAGATTTACCTACATAAACACCCGTGCTATGTGGACTATTATGACGTCATAAAGCAGTATTATTATAATCGTATTCCAGTGTAGAAAAGCGATGGCGCTAGACATTCTGAAGAGCTCTGACTCTGTCCCACACTGAAATAACAATAAAACGATACTGCTTTAAGACGTCATGATAACCCCACCCCACTGGTTGTTTTTAAATCAAAACTGTGTGTAATCAAGCGGTGGCCCAGTGGTGGCGGCCCCGACTTACGAGCAGTAAGTCGTGGCTTCGAACCCAGGCAGTCGCATTACTTTGTGTAATTTATTTCATCACCACTGCTCTCAAAACTGCGAAGGAAAACATCGTGAGGAAAAAATCGGCATGTCCTAGAACCAAAAATTTGAGACATGTGACATCTAAAAACCCGCACTGGGCCTCTCATAGACAGGAGGCCTTTGTCCCAGCAGTGGGAACATTATAGGCTGATTATGTTATGCTTATGCAATGTTACGAATGCACCAATGTTATACATATTCTGAGGAACAAGGCCTCCTTTTTATAAATGGGTGTTGATTATGAAGACTGTACCAAGGTATCGTATTACCCATAGGCAGATAGGCAGTAGCTCCAAGTTAAGTACAATGATATTCAGCTGCAATATAGTTGGGAAAAGGCTAAGCAGATGATGATTGTAAAAACTGCATCATGATCAATGATCACCAATCTTGTAACAGTCTAGACTTGGTTTGTTTAATACGGTCGATTGGCTTGATACCGAAGCCATTTTACATTCTATTGTGTCTTGCCCAACACCTAGTGTCCATTGGCTACCTGCGACCTTCGCTGGCCTTCACGGGGTCGTCTGCCTATTAAAGGATGCCGTACGTAGTAAGCGAATGAGTCATGGAAGTATGACTAAACCAAAAATGCATGCGATTCCGTTTTTGAATCGTCAGTCGACCTTGCCTTGATACTGACCGATGTGGTGTTACAGTTATGGAAGAAGAATCTTCGAACTTTGGTTGTACTTCTGTCTGGTCATAGTCAGCCGATTTTGCGTGCTGTCTGTGCCACAGGGTAATCCCCAACAACAACAATACTGTTGAAAGAGCTGTGTAACAATTTTGTACTGTACTCTATACTCGATCTAATCCAACTATTTAGCCTCGTTTGTAAATGCAATCCCTTGGACGCTTCTTGTGGTCTTAATAGTTTCGAAACATATTTTTCTCTTTTGATACAACGATTTGTCAATTACCAAGGTCACAGCACGTATCTGTTTGTTGTTCCTTACTGTTGGAGGCTTCTTCCCTCCTGCATACCCCGTTTGAGTAGCCATAAGGGTTTTAAGTTATTTTCTTTCTAAGCCACGAGTCATATTTCAGGTTGTCGGAGGATCCCACCATTACCTAGACATACAATACTTTGTTCTTGGCAATGATTTGAAACGAATAAAAGATATCGCAAATATGACTCACAAAACTTAACCTCATATAAAACCATTGTGTACACAAAACATCGGTTTTTGAATGAATACCTTCGATGATTCAGAATTTTATCGATATAGTAAAATTATTCATCGAACGTAATTCAAAGATTTGTCGGTGACTGTGTTAGACACTCATAGGTGATAAAATACTCATTCAAGCTGTGATGTTTGACGGATGGTTTCCTTTGTAGCTATTCTGTCATCGTCAATTCGCTACTTCATTGAGGGACACTCGAACCACACCCTCACTCATTTGAAATTTCACCGAAAACGAACTCATTTGTTTTTAGATCATCGCGGGATCACAACAAGACCGTTTGAAATTCAAAGTGACATTTAACCGACTTCTAAAAAAGGAGGTGGTTATGCATTCCACCAGCATCTTTTTTGTTCACCGATTTCTCCGTGATAACTGGTCCGATTTAAGTGATTTTTTTTTGCATTTTTTTATGTGTTTTTTGAAGTTGGTTATTTTTTTTGCAAAAAGTTTTAATACATATAAATGAAAACAAGCCTTTTAAAACCTTTTTGACAAAACGCTAGCAAATTAACAAAATTTGCATATAAATGGGCCCTGTGGCAAAATATATGGTACTGACTTTGAATAGACTGAATTTGACAAATAAAATGTCCTGTGTAAGGACCGTGCCACGGTGGGTGGCAAAGATATAATTGAAATTCGGTCGCGTAGCTTGCTAAGTGAGTAATGACAGAGAATTAAAGCCCAGGTGTACTGCATTTAAGTAGTCTCAACTAGTAGCAATTAAAATATGAAGTCCGGCGCACCCTGGCTAATCAGCCCCGCTACTATCTGGGTGAGTGTCCGGCTGTCTTTATTTTTATCACGATAAGAGCTATGCTCTTGTTCCTCTAAGGTGATTCTCTCACGAAACCGCTCGTCCGCGCTCGGTCGGCGATGTTGGCGAAGATTTTGTGGCGGTGCGCCGTGAGGACAGGCTGTGAGCACCGCTCGTCTGCGCGGTTGGGCAGTATACGTGTGGAAACCACTTAAGGCTCCGTTTCCACCAGAGTTGAGCGAGGTTGTGTAGCGAAGGATGTGTGTGGAACTAAGCAATAATATAGCTTCTTTTTTAGCTACGTGATTGGTTAGTCCCACACATCCTTTGCTACGCATCCTCGCTCATCTCTAGTCGAAACACAGCCTAAGAGTTGGATGGGAGTTGCCGAGATTTGAGTTGCATGACGCGCGTTTGAAAATTCAAGCTGTAGTGTGGTTAAACGAGTCCAGATGACCAGATTGTGTCGAAACAATGACAGATTTCTTTGCACTATCTGTCATTTTGTCGATTCTTCCGTCAAAGAAATCCTTGTCTACGGTGGTCATGTTACGGGGGCTGAAAAAATGGTCATTCTATCAGCGATAGAGACGAATAGTCAAAAACGTATTGAATTGACATAATCTACCGAAAGGTTATGTCAATCCTGTGAAAGTCGCTGTAGAAATGCAAAACGCTCTAAAAGCGAAGCCAGTAGTCTATGCTCTCAGATCAAGGAGGGTCTCAGAAATGACGAACTAATAGAGAAGTATGGAAGAAGACATACTGCGCCGAGCCCAAGTAAATTGGATTGGGGAAGGTCTATGATGTTACATTCTCAGCCATTCAACCTGGAAAACCCAAGCGAATCCAGGCAAATACTATAGTACAAAAATAAACAATGATTAAACAGATCCTTTTGAAACACAATCAGAGGAAGACCGTAGTGACGATTGTATGATAAACATTATGTTAAATAATGACGCTATTCTATGTGATTGTGCAGCCTATTCAATATATTAGTTTTATGAACCTCATTGTGTGGGGTTCGACGATGGAGGGAGAATCGTTTGAAAAGACAATGACGGAAAGACTGAACAAAAACCGACAATAATATGTAAAATATGTAATGTGCATGAGAGCAAATAAATAAATAAATAGAATTCGAATTTTCAAAATGAGGTTGAAAGAAACGCTAATCCTGAAAACCTGATCAAATCTTTTAACAGAGTTATTATCATTAAAATAATTAATATAGCTCTCAAGTTAATTTAATCCCATTGAATTATTTTTTCTTGAAATAGTCATTCAATGGGATTAGGGGTTGCCTACCTGCCATTTGGTGTGTTGGTGAGTCACACTAACACATCAAAATATTACTATAGAAGTGTAGTACTGCATTTAATGCGCGTATTCGTGCAAATAATAATTCGGGCCAGTATTTCCTAAGTTACAGCGTTGTAAAGTTGCACCGCTTTTTTAAATTTGCGTTCCTTCGCGCTCTACTGCGATGACGTCACGCTGCGAGTGTCATGTCCGATTGCGGGTGATGCGGAGTGTTTACGTTCGTAAAATTTGATTTGTAAAGTGGTTTGCACTTATTATTTCGACTCGCAGCGTGACGTCACACGTTAGTTGGATTTAGCCGCGGAGGCCGTACTTTAACTTTTAATATCTCATTTATTTTTGAAGATAGAAATTTTTTTTTTTTTTTCTCGCAATACCTGTTTTTTAGACAAGCTGATAATAAAAAACACAACTTGGTGAGAATCATTGCAAAAAAAGTATTAAACGAAAATTTGAATTTCGCGGGCTTCTCTGGCGCTTCCACCTTAACCTTCCCATAATCCACTATAGGTTGGTGATACGCCGATGATGATTAGGTTAACCAATCACAACAGCTTAACCAAGATTCGAGATTTGCTTCTAGCTTTCAACAACCGGAGGTTATTATTGGACATAGACCTTTTATAAATCAATAAATTAACGTAGCCTGTAGCTATATTTATACACAATTATTTTATGTCTTTTATGATAAATAACAGGACAAAGGTCTAAAAATATATCATATTATCCTTGTCCGTCTTTTTCCTCTCAGCATAGGATATTAATAATAGCAGATATATTTAGTTATAGTAGATATATACATATCTGTATGATGTACTTAGTAGTAGTAATAAAACTACCTGCAGTCGTTGATTAGCAAAACATTAGTTTTTTTGACTAACTGTGACCGTTGCGTCTGTGGAGTTTCGCTAGCTAATTTTAATCTGTATATTTATTTGCCATTGCAAACTCAAAGATTCTCTGTTTACATAGAGAGGACGATGAACCCAGATCACTACGATTTCTTGCTGCAATTTTGCGATATAAGACAAGATTTTTTTTTTAATGTGGATGCACTAGATCAGCCCGCAATATTTAAATTTTCTTACGTTTTTTGCAATTTGCAGGTCAGTGTCAGGTTGTGTGTTGATTAAGATATGATTTGCGACCGTAACAAATATGGCTTTACAGAGTTATAGTCATTAAACTTGTCTACTAAAGACAGTAAACTAATTTCGCGGGCTTCCACCTTACTGCCTTTAAAAATTCGTGCTTCGTCACTTAACAGTAATTAAATTTCCCTTGCAGTGGGCATTGTCGTTTTTGCTGGTGCCAAATCTTGCAACTTAATTCATGATGCAATATAATTTAATATTGCCGTCAGTGCAACTGCATTACCACTACCTCTTACTTTAAAAAACAAATGACTACCTACTTTAGTCATCATCATTCTCCTGCCCATAACCCAATTCATTCGGTGTCGGCGCAGCATGTCTTCTTCTTCCATACTTCTCTATTACTCGTCATCTCTTCAGACACATCCTTTCTTGCAATATCATTCTTTACACAGTCCATCCACCGTTTCTTTGGTCTTCCTCTAGTCACATCGTATCCACATTCATACTCAAAACTTTCCTCACGACATTTTCCTCATTCCTCCGCATCACATGCCCATACCACGACAACCGATTACCACACAACTTTTCAGTCACCGGCGCTACTTTCAAACTTCCTCTTATGTACTCATTTCTTATTTGATCCATTCGCGTCACACCACACATCCCTCTTAGCATTCTCATCTCAGCCACATGCAAATGCCTTTCATTCATCTGAAACAACATTCTAATCCATTCAAGACAGCATGTCTAACAATTGTTTTATAATACTACCTACTTTAGACACCGTAAAATTCGAAGACATGTGAAATCCACCAACCTGCACAAGGCCCGTGTGGTGGATTTCGACCCATTCCCTCTCACAAAGAACAGGCCTATGTGTATTACGTGTACTTGAGTGAGATCAACTTCATTGAAAAGAAAGAATTTCTTTTAAACAAAAGAGATTCTAATAGTTATAACATCCGTTGTACTTATTGTACTCCAGCGAGCTGACATGATAAAGTCGGTCATTGCTATGCAATAAATTCTATCAGTACATTCAATAAGTATAAACATTACTTGTACAGGATGTTTTAAATTAACGACTTGTGGGAGAGATGAGACAGCGGCTGTATAAGAAACAGCTTTTGTATTTTTTTTACAAAGGTCAGGAGTAAAGGAGTAATCTCCTGTAATCCGCGAAGGTTTAGGCAGTGGCGTACCTAATAGTACACCCACATTTCGCCAGTTACGTTTATGTCCCATGTAATAGGGGGCGAGCCTATAGCCATCAACCGGGGACAAATCTAGACTCCGTGGCTGCTACTGAGAAATTCCTGACGGAAACACCCCATAACACTTTGTCCGAACTGGGAATTGAACCTAGGACCTCATGCTCAGCAGTCGCGCTTGCGACCACTAGGACTTGCGACAAACGAGGCAGTTGAAGCAGTTCGTTAGTTATCTGCTTGGTAAATACGATTCTATTAATATAAACGCGTCAAGGACATCGTCGACCCATTTTATGTTCACTGGCTTCTATTCAAATCTCCCAAACAACACGACAATATGTTGGACCATATTGTACTCATCATCTGCCCATCTTTTCCCAACTATGCTAGGGTCGGCTTCCAGTCTAACCGGATGCAGCTGAATACCAGTATTTTACATGGAGCGACTGTCTATCTGACCTCCACAACCCAGTTAGTACTGGGTAATACGATACAGCTTCGTAAAACTGGTTGTCAGACTTTTTGGGCCACTGACTTCCTGTAACGACTGTCAAAGATCTACAGATGACAACCCGGGACCAACCGGTTAACGTGCTTTCTGAGGCACGGAGGAAAATCGGTATGTAATGGGTGGTCACCCATCCACTGACCAACCTATCCAAGCACGGCTTAACCTAAAGATCGACCCGAGCGACTCTTATTATTTAGAACACATGAATTGTTACTATTCATGTAAAAATGAGGCCAAAAATCGTTGAAATTAAAAAAAAAAAACCCTTATAACCTTCCCCTGTAAACCGATCATTATCTCCGACGATATGTCGCCGTATGTACGAGTTGTAGGGCGATCCCAGACAGGCATTTTACTTGTGTACCTACATTATTTCATCACCACTGCTCTCAAAACAGTGAAGGAAAATCATCGCGAGGAGACTGTCCTAGGACCAAAAATTCGAATGACTGACAATTCGAAGTCACTAAAGCAATATCTACCAAACTGCCACGACCCACAAAGAAAATGCCTGTGTCCCAGCTGTGGGAACATTATAAGCTGATTAAGAGCAAGGTCATAAGAGTGAGAAGTAGTCTACCGCCAACATTGTCAAATGCACATAGATCAAAAGCCTCGACTATTAGTCGGGTGTGAATCCGTAAAATTGTGTCGTAATAAAAATGAATTTATTGGTGCTTCGCTTTGAGAATGTTAAAAACGGGGTATAAAACTTGGCAAATGCTTTTCGATCGATAGCTAGACGCTAGAACTTTATATAAGCACCTACTTAGTAAAATTCGGCTGCTCAACGACTCCACGAAGCAGACACAATAGCTAAATAAACACTGGACCATATGACACTAAAAGTTCATTGGAGAAGTGAAGGGATTAATCAGCCTCCGCGTGTGGTGAATTGCGATTGCCGTAGCATAAGCATAATCAGCCTATAATGTTCCCACTGCTGGGACACAGGCCTCCTCTCTATGAGAGGGAATGGGCTATAATATCCACCACGCCAGCTCAGTGTGGGTTGGTAAATGTCACATGTCTTCGAATTTGGTTCTACGACATGCCGGTTTCCTCACGATGTCATCCATCACCATTTTGAGAGCAGTGGCGATGAAATAAATGAATTAAAGTAATGCACTTGCCTGGGTTCGAACCCACGAATTACTCTCGTAAGTAGGGGCCGCCACCACTTGGCCACCGTTGCTCTCAATTGCTGTATCGCGTCATAAAATGATCACATTTCTGTTTCGATAATGACATTTAAAATTTAATTAGTATTGTCTCTTTCGCTCGTACTGAAAATCGTTCCATGCGGGATGTGCAAACTAAATAATAAAAAACCTTCAACATTGCTTAAAGACTAGGTCACGTGAATTTAGTGATTTAAAGGTCATACTGATAGAGTAAACCCTGACACACACACAGGACATCCAGTGACTTAGGAGTCTGTGTTCAGCTGTCACTCAACTCAGTCTTCTCAGTGTCAATAATGTACCCACTCCTGAAACACAGACATCCTTTCTGTGAGAAGGAGAGTTCCATCACACGGTTGGTGGATGCCTCATGTGTCCCACTGCAGGGCAAAGGCCTCCCTTCCCTCCTTCCATTTTTCTCTCTTTGGCTATTTGGCCTCTATCTCTAATGAGGTAAGAGTCCAACTCGACAGGCTATCTGATTCTGGGTCTACCGCGTCGCCGGGTTCTTTTGTTTGGAACCCAGTCTGTCACATGCCTTCGAATGTTTGGTTCTACCACCTTGCTCACTGGCTATGGCTAATATTTTATCTCTGTATGAACTTTTACATGATCTAGCTCTTATTATCTTCATTCAAACGCGAAACATCCTGTATAACAATTAACTGTCCCTTCGTCAGGAAACAATTAAATTGTGCGATAATGAGAAACGCCAGTGCACATTCACACTTTGCTTAAGTAGTGCTAATCAGTAAGACTTTACTACGCATTCATTGCAAATGAACTTTATGCTAAGAAGTTGAAACCACCATCATTGTGGTTCTATCCTTGTCGATAAAGTGAAATGACATGAATAGGAGAGATGTATAGAGCTGCCTTAACCCGACAATAATGTACCGACGATAGTACATTAAAAAAATTTAGTCGAAACGGCAATTAATATAATTGTGAGCTTGTCTATGACAACGCACCTGCTCGATCCGTTTGTCCATGGATTTCACTTGGCGGCGATGCTAATTGGCCGACTATACAAGGTGTAAACGGACCCTTCACGAAGCCGGCAACCAAGCATTCTTTACATTAAACTAAGTAACTCTACGCAAAAATTATTGCTGGGAACCAAGGAATGGCTTTTAGACATGACAGACTGACAGTGTACAAAAGATTACTAATTAATTCGCCATCAAATATCCATCTCCACCATTATCTTTACCGTTCTTAGCCAGACACATCCATTCAGGTTTGACCTGGTCCCGGTTGTAAAGAAACCTGTCCAGTCTCCATGCGCCCACGCCGCTTCAGTTATTTATATCCTATCCCTTACCGGTAATGTTACCGGCCTTGAGAACCCGGCTAGTATTTAGCGCTGCTAGACAGCCTGTTTTCTAGTCACACGGGTCGATTTTCAAGGTTAAGCCAAGGTTTTTGTTTTTGGGACAAACCCCACTCTATTTTCAACTACTACGATGTCTTATAGCTAGAATTAACAGTGGCGAATACCCGAAAAGTGCCGAGGCAATGAAAGAAACGGTTCAATCAAATGTCTTGGATCTTGCCATAAAATTAATCAAAAAAGAACAGCGGAGGATCGGTCTGAGGATAGTGTGACCAACCATTACATACTGAGACTTCTCGAAAAACACGACCCTGACAGTAGATGATGAAACTGCCTGTTTTCTGGTCCTGTTTTGTCTATATCTGGTCTGGCTATCTGTTTGTGCATTATGGAGCTTTCTTTCGTGTCCTCACGGCATTCTTTTTAGGCTAGCCTTTGACCACATAACCTGAAGCTAAGCTCGATTTGATTGCACATTCAGCAACATTGTCGGTTAATATCTTCAGTCGTGGAGGCTCTTTGAATAGTGTCTTCGTTCATTTTAGAAGAACATCGAACCTGTAAAATCGTAGATCCATTGTCTAGAGAATTAAAGAATGCAGCATCAATAAAATGAGCCAAGTAGCCTTCAACAAAAACTTTTTACTCAATAATTACATTCAATAATTAAAATTAATGATGTTGTTGTCACTACTTGTGCGAAGATTTAACACGCAACCACGCTCTTTAGTCGTGCTTAATTAATATTAGTTCTCATTGAATGTAAAATAGAAATATTACTACTGTATAGTACTTTCAATTGATGAATAAGGTTAATCAAAATTGTCTTTGATGAGACTAGCACCAACGCTTATAATCTCCGAAGAGTTAGGCAGGCAGAAGTATACCTCTAGTACACCCCCCATTTCGCCAGTTATATTCAAGTTCCATGTAATTGAAGGCGAGCCTATTGCCATCAACCGAGCACGAATCCAAATTCTGGGCTGCTACGGAGGAATTACTGATGGAAATAAGAATACCCAACTGTTTTGACCGACCTGTTTTCTTTATGTATAATTATGTTCTTGTCATTAGTATCTTCCTGCCTTTGACCCATATTACTTGTGGTCTTTGCAACCCGTTTTTAGGGTGCCGTATCTCAAAAGGAAAAAACGGAACCGTTATAGGATCACTTTGTTGTCTGTCTGTCCGTCTGTCAATACCCTTTTTATCAGAACGCGTGGAGGTATCAAGCTGAAATTAATATCAAATACTCAGGTCTGCTACCCCTTGGAACAGTGAAACAATCGAACTTATAAGTCGACGCGATATGACCGTTTGTATTGCATATTTTGCGATTTCACAAGGGAATAAAAAACCTATAGGGCACTTCCCGTTGACTTAAGAGTCATGAAATTTGGCAAGAATCTATGTCTTACAGCACATGTAAAGGAAAAAAAATCTGAAAAGCGTAAATATGTCGTTTAATAACAAAATACCTACTAGTTTATACGCAACCCTCGGTGCGCGAGTCCAACTCGCACTTTGCCGATTTTTTTCTTTTCAATTCTCCCCTATCAGCCGTCACGGTAATCTTTTCTTTGGCCACATACAATCCATCCACCTTTTTAATTATGTTTAAGCCTCTAATTATAACGACAACAGTCAATGAAAGCCGCCATTTTAAAATATCAGTTACAAGAACCACACCATATGGTATTGATTCCCATAGCCTTAGGCCGCTTAGGAAGAATGACTCACAGGACGCCACGGCTGACAAAATGTCGTTGACAGAGTGTATGCGAATTTTAATGAATCTTTATTAGCATTCCGATCCCGTCTGGTGTATGTTCGTGTATGTTCAAGTCCTGTCCTTCGTGGGTAGGCAGTTAAGTGGCGCCTAATAACGGCTAATATGTATTTTTAAGAGCCCAAGTAACGTCGGAGAGAGACAGGAAGATGATGATTTTTTTTTCAAGAAGGTGAATAATCTCCAAATGCAATTCATGCTGTCTCAGTTTCTTCAAGGCGTATTTTAGCGACGGAAAGACTTTTAAAAGTATATATATATAGACTTCTTGAGAATTTTGTCTTTTAGGAAATTATCATTTAAATGCAAAACTTATGCTGTCGCTAATGGGATATCTTCCGTGATTCTGAGCTCCCGATATTTCGACGCTGTTGTAAGCGCCATTATCGCAGATATACCGTAAGTGACAGTATAAATTTAGTTATTAAGCGTAA
Source organism: Noctua fimbriata (assembly GCA_905163415.1). NCBI lineage: Eukaryota > Metazoa > Arthropoda > Insecta > Lepidoptera > Noctuidae > Noctua > Noctua fimbriata. The sequence goes on from LR990951.1 coordinate 3,166,967, forward strand.
AAGCTTAAAACAGCATTTAAATGCAGCCCAAATTCTTGATGATATGAAGCAATTACTTTTAGATGGGCGTCGAAGTGAATTTGAATTTTTGGGACGGAAGTGGCAGATGGTGTGAGCCGTTAACATCTGCCTTTACAATGGCAAAACGTTTAGGGTCTTTAAAAGTGCTTCCAAGAACCAAAAATTCGAAGACATGTCATATGCAAGACCTCGCATTGGATGATGGATTACAGCTCACTCTCTTCCACAGACACGAAGCTTAGGTCTCAGCAATGAGAACGTTATGCGCTGATTATGCTTATCCTGAGGAACATACTAAGTCATCATCATCTGCCTAGTCTTTCCCAACTATGCTGGTGGCTTCAGGTCTTCCAATGTTGTAGCACATGCTTTGTAACGTTTATTAATGAATGAATGAATTTATTTTATATCGGACACAAACAAATCAATACAGTGTTAGTAACCTAATATTAAAGAACTTATTATCTAGTGTTAGTACCAATTACCCTTTGCACAAGATAAATTACAATTTTAGAGTTATAGCTATTTAGCTAGCTATCTCGACCATATTTTTGCCAGTCGTGGATTCTATTCAATCTACTAATCTTACTACGTTCATTGACCTCCCCAAAGATCAATATAAAAAATATCTACAGCAAAACATGAATATCTATAATCCGGTATGCTCTCAACGCATGCATACCAATGACGGTGCATCTACAAGACAAGAAAGTAAATAAATATTAACGCTAGCTAGAACTTTTACTTCGAAACGCGACTGACGGCGGAACTTTTACCGAGACTGACTGCGTCGTTTAATTTAGAAATGATGTCATGGTGAGTCTTTTTGATCGTAAATTACGTGGTCTATTTGATTTCTAATAATTATGTCTGAAACTAATGCATAGTGAGTGTCTATGGAGTTTTAGGCCCGTTCTTCTCCTTAGAAATCTACGCTTTGGAATGGGCAACTACAGTCCTTTCCCGGTTATTATGCCTTGTGACTGGAGTTTTATCTTTTAGTTTTTGACTGAAACCTACGATATTTCAACAATGCCTGTAAATGGTTTAATTGATATAATCATACAAGTTGTAAACGGACCCTTTACGAAGCCGCGCAACCAATCATTCTGTACATCAAATTCAATAACTCTACGCAACGATTATTGCTGGGATCAGACTTTTTTCGGTGAAAAATAACGTTTTACGGTAAAACTCAATGTAATGCACTCAAAACAATGTGCTAATGGAGGCATTGAATAGTAAAGTAGTCAGGGAGATACTTAAAATAAAGTTATAACATTAAAAACTTGTATTTAAAAAAAACTTGTGACAAAGTTGATTCTATGGACCCTCATATCTTCCTGTAGGTTCCCAGGTATGGTCCAGAACAAAAAAAAACATCGGAATGATGTGAAGAACAAGTGCCTTTCGGCTTCGTTATGGGCATTTCTATATTATACGCTCAGGTTTTCTTCAGGAGATCTGTGCTTTGCTCTTAGTTTCATTTGACCGGCCTTCTGGTCTTCTTTTTGCTTTGCGTTACTAATGAGCTCAGGGTTTTGCCAGGTTCTAAGGTCAGCCGTCAGGATCTGTTTTACAAAGTCTCCAAGACTTGGCGATCTTTTATCGAGATTTGCAAGATAAGAAAGAAAAACTGTTTATTCTGCAATTATTTTTCGTCTTTTGATTCAGAAGTGATGTCATGGTGAATTCTTTTTGATAATAAATTACGTGTTTTGTTGAATTTCTAAATTGTTGTGTGTTGAGATTTTCTCCACGTGATCTATGCGTCGGTTCTTGTTATTGGATAGCTTTGTAGTTACAAGCGCGTCTGCTGAGCGTTATGATGATCTTGGGATTTCTGGGAATCTCTGCCTCGTTGGTTTATGCTTGAGTGAGCGTGTGAGTTTTTTTATGCTCGATGTTTGGGTATTTCCCATTAGGTATTTCTTAGTATTTAGCTATGCCTAGGAGGTCAGTCTATGTCATTGAGTATTTCAATCAGGAACTTCTTCTTAATTTCCTTCTTTGGTTCTAAATGTTTAACAGCTTGTTTTGTGTTGAGTATGTTATACTTAGAAACACACTTAGTTACTTAACTTAATGTTTGTTTCAATTAGGTTTTTTTTTTTTTTTTTTCTTAAAACCCATTTATTGACATTGCTTTTTATAATTCTATATATACAAATATACATATATCTACAAGTTTATATATACATATATTTACAGACTAAAAAGAACTAAAGTAATGATAAAAATAAGACTAAAAGTAAGAAAATATAAACATCTAAACAAAGACGACAATAGGACACTTAGGCGTCAAAGTATTAGGAAATTTTGAAATTAGCATCTTATTCATTAACTAGGTTTTGCCCGCGGCTTCGCCCGCTTGGATGTCGAATAATTCTCGATTACTTACCTTCATCCCCCTTTTTAACCCTTCCGGGGTAGAATTCTCAAAAACGCTGAGACACGTATAAATTAATTATCAATCGTCAGCCTAAACACAAAATTTGAAGATCTTAACTTCAAAACTGACGGACTTTCATATAAACTTCCATCCCCTATTTTACCCCTTTAGGGATGGATTTCCCAAAAATCTCTTACTCTTCACAAAGAACACACCCTCCAAGTTTCATGTCTCTAGGAGCAGCGGTTTGGGCTGTGTGTTGATATATCTCCCAGTCAGTCAATCAGTCAGTTTACCATTTTATATATATAGATAGATGTTTGCATGCCAGTTTTATGGCAAAATGTGTCATTGCACTACATGATTATTTTACTATCTTTTGTACCACAATTACTGCAAATAGATAACATTGACTTTGACTTTCTCAGTAGCACCAGGAGGTGTCAGAATTTGTGTCCAGTTTAAGCAATACAAGGCTTGCTCGTTCTCCTATATTTCTTAGACCATGGGTCTTGAATGTACTAACGCTTTTCAACCTTATAAGTTTGGTCATAAGTGTGAAAAGTGATCGACCGTCAGTGAGCGCGGCAGTAACTATCGTTCGCTTGTAGTAATCTTTTCCCTTTGTCAAATCTTTATATGATATGATAGATCCTTATTGTTGGTGTCGTAAAAAACAAATTAGAGATGGCCAAATGGTTTCATAGGCTACCGTTAGTGCGTTACCGTGTTTCTTATTACCTTTGAATATGGACGATGTTTGAGGAGCCTTTCAGTTTAAGCCTCGCTTGCCTAGGTTGGTCGAAGCCAGTGGCCCGAAAGCCCGACAACCAGGGTTACCAAATGGTTTCGTAATACACACAGTTACAGTACTAACTGGGTTGTGGAGGTCAGATAGGCAGTCGCTCCATGTAAAATACTGGTATTCAGCTGCATTCTGTTAGACTGGAAGCCAACCTAGTTGGGAAAAAGCTAGGCAGATGATGAAGATGGACGATGATTGACGACTCCCTGCGTTAGCGAAATGGGCTTCTAAACCCACATTTGACCCCATAAGACAAAGCGCCAGGGTAGCCCACGAAATTCAATGATACTGACATTTTTTGCAATTTGCAGGCCAGTGTCAGGTTGTATGTTGATTCAAATCAGATTCGCGACAGTAACAAATATAGCTAAACTCAATTATAATCATTGAAATAATCAATACTACCCTCTAAGTTCATTTAATCCCCAGCCCCCGTAGCATGACCACCGTAGACAAGGATTTCTTTGACGGAAGAATCGACAAAATGACATAGTGCAAAGAAATCAGTCATTGTATCGACATAATCTATCATTTTGTCGATTCTTCCGTCAAAGAAATCCTTGTCTACGAAACTTGTACTGTCACTTACGGGATATCTTCCGTGATTGTTCATTGTTTTGAGCTCCCGATATCTCGACGCTGTTGCAAGCACCATGATCGCGGGTTGACTGGAGAAACTCGAACAAAACAACACAACAACAACAAACAACAACAAAACAACGAACAAAACGAACAATCACTGAAGATATCCCGTAAGTGACAGTACAAGTTTAGTTGTAAACCGTGAAAGCTTAAAACAGTATCCTTGTCTATGGAATGACTATTTCATGAAAAAGTCATTCAATTCAGAGGGTTGTCTTGATGATTTTAATTATTTTCATTCTGTAAATTCATTCGTGCTACGGTCGCGAATCATATTTTGTTCAACTTACAGCCGGACACTGGCTGGAAAATTAAAACAAAACGTAAGAAAATTTGAATTTCCTAAAAGGAAATTTAAAAGCAAACTCACTAAAGAGAATCTCTTCAATGCAAATGCAAACTTACTTGATGGAATTTACGCACATAAATGAATTGTTAGAGAAACTTCAAGTAGAAAGTACTTACATAAAGTTTCAATTACGCGAAATATTTCTAAAGAATCTTGGAAGTTGAAATCCATACGAGGTGTAAACGGACCCTTCACGAAGCCGTCAACCAAGCATTCTGTACATCAAACTAAGTAACTCTACGCAAAAAATAGGAAACGACTTTTTTTAGGGTGAAAAATCACGTTTTACGGTAGGACTCAATGTAACGCATTCAAAACATTGTGCTGATGGATTCATTGAATAGTAAACGGATCATGAAGGTTTTTAAAGAAAAGTTATAATCTTAAAAACTAATTTAAAAAAATACTTGGGAACCTTCTAATTACGGAGATATTGGGGGTCAGAGCTTTTTTAAATACCTACAAGTTTTTAATGTTATTGCTTTACTTTAAATACCTCTACGGCCCCTACTATTAGTACGTACGTAGTACTTTTCAATGCTTCCATCTCAACAATGTTTTGAGTGCGTTTAAAAATGGAGTTCTACCGTAAAGCGTGATTATTCTTCCCAAAAAAAGTCTTTTTCCAGCAAAAAATTTTGTGTAGAGTAAATTAGTTTGATATACAGAATACTTGGTTGACGGCTTCATGAAGGGTTCGTTCACACCATGTATACGTAAGTTTTGAAGTGTTTCTGAGTTATTCCACCAGGAATTTCTAAGCCCAAAGTCTAGATTTGTGCCCGGTTTATGGCAATAGACTATTACATGAGACTTAAACATAACTGGGGAAATGTACACCTCTGCCTAACCCGTTAAGATTACAGCTATGGCGTTATGTTATGCAGATTATATTAATACAGACAGTCGTAATATCGACAGCCAGACAGATCGTTAACCGTTATATTTTAATGTAGATGATTTGTCAATACGTAACGTTTATTTTATATGCTGTACGGTATCTCGTATAATATCGGAGTTAGGGATGCCACTATCACACAAGCAACTTTAATTTGTTTTAATATTGCTATGTTTCATTTCCTGTGCCGTTCCAGGGTTTGTGACTACGTTTTTTACTGCAAAACACAAATGTGCAATTCAAATGAATCTATTTGTTTTTTCTTTATTTTCTCTCTAACCGATTTAAAAAAGAAAACATTTATTTCAAGTTCTCCCATATTAAAATCACAATTTACGAAACCCGAAATAAATACAAATCTTAAAAATAAACAACAATGACAGTGTCAACAAATTTCAGAAATACTTACAGGAAAATAAAAATAAAAATTACATGGCTTAAAATAGCAGGGCTTTTCGCCACTCAGCAAGGCTCTTTCTTAAATTTCAGCCCTTATACTTCAGTAACCCGAGTCTTCTTAGTGAAAACGACAATACTGGCCTTTCTTGACGGGGCTGAGGTGGATAATTTTCCCACCCAGTACGCAAATACACGCTCCGGACGTGGAATTGTGAGACAACAGCCCGATAATCAATAAATCTCCTAAAGCTTGTTTAAATGAAGCGATAATGACATTCTTCTTCTTCTCGAATCGATGACTCGGAATTTGTCCGACCAGCACGTAGCAACGGGGACAGCTCTGTCGTTTGCCTTATTCAAGTCCTGGAGGGTACAATTAGCTGTGCACGACGGGCAGAAGAGAAGGTGTGGCATATCCTGTATTGGATCTCCACACTCGCATTGTGTCCGAGATGGAACGACTATACCCCCCATCTAGCCAAATTGAATCGGCAGCGGCCAACTTGAGCACGCCATTGTTTCTGGCACATAAAAGTGTGATTACTTATTCTTATTACTCAATGATAGAATTTATTAGCTAAATATTATATACATTTATAATTTAAAATAACCTAAAATAACTAACTTAACAATAAACATAAAATAAAAACAAAAAACTCCTCAACGCTGTCAACTGGTAATGTACCCAAGAGACTGGCGGCGGCGGCGTTGCAACGTTGTATGGCAACGCTAAGCCTTTGGCCAAGAAAAAAGCCAGCCCTTGGGTCACGGGAATTGTCATCCAAGCCTTTTGAAATAACCTTGAAAAGGCTGTGAGCACTCGGAAGACAAACTGTCTATTACTCAATTGGAAGACAAACTCTTTGACAACTATAGTCGGCAAGAAAATAATCTTGGCACCGCGACAACCCTACGACGTTCAGCAATGTAACATGTTTTTAACTTCGCCTGGCACTTGTCGCAAAACTTTCACTTGCAAAGTCTTTATACTGCAAGGTCAGTGAATTCGGTGCCGTACGTTTAAAAAGTAAAAGTCTCACTTATGTAACTTGTACAGGATTCGATGGTCGAGTCGGTTAATTTTTGTTTTTATGATAAGCTCCTGTTTGACTACTATCTCGTGATGATGCCGCCGATGGTTACTAGCTACAACTTAACATTACCAATTCATCATCTAGCCTAGCCTTTTCCCAACTATGTTGGGGTCGGTTTCCAGTCTAACCGGATGCAGCTGAGTACCAGTATTTTATATGGTGCGACTGCCTATCTGACCTCCACAGTCCAGTTATAACTGTGTAATACGATAGCAAGACCCGTTGCTAAGAGTGGTTGTCTGACTTTCGGGCCACTGACTACCTGTAACGACTGGCAAAGATCTACAAATGACAGCTGGGACCAACTTAACCAATTGTGACTACTTTATTGGTTCAGTGGTCGCAATTGCTACTACTGACCAGGAGGTCCTGAGTTCGAACCACAGGTCTGACGAAAGTTTTATTGGGTTTTCATTTAGGAGCGAGGATTTGTGCCCGGTTAATGAGATGTCTGATGAGATGACGAGTAATAGAGAAGTATGGAAGAAGAAGATATGCTGCGGCGAGTCCAAATAAATTGGGATAAGGACAGGAGAATGATGACGAAGGCAATAGGCTCGTACCCTATCTACTTGCATAGTCAATTTCGTAATTGCTTTATCATCTTAATGTTCAATCATCATCTGCTTGGTCTTTTCCCAACAATGTTGGGGTCGGCTTGCAGTCTAACCTGATGCAGCTGAATACTAGTATTATAGATGGAGCGACTGCCTAAGTTTGAATATCATTTGCAATTTGCACGTCATGTCTGTTCGATACTTACCTTTAGGCGCGATTGGTCCAATTCACCTTATTCGCAAATAAATAGTTTCACCTTTACTAAAGTTTTAATGAAATTGTTGTCAAAAGAGGTGAATGCTAGAAACTCCCGAGCTCACTGAGGATCTACCACTTTCCACCCTTATGCTCTGAGCAATAAGATTGAAAACTGGTGAACCGTCAGTGAAGTCGGTAGTATAGACATCAGCATCAAGCCACTACAATCTTTCAAATTTCTTTGATAGATTGTCAATTTTACCGCTAAAGCATTAGGTTCAAGGTTGATTGGAAAAATTTGACAGTTTCGGGTAGCTTGATGTGCTGGCGTCTCAACATCCAGCGCACAATATGGTGTCCGTTATTAATGTTGCCATAACAAATAGTGCTATTATCGTACAACCAGGATTGTGAGAGTGTCAAAAGTTTGATTATGTAAATATAGCCAAAAAAAAATGTTGTCTAAATTCCTTTTATTCGCAAAGAGTGATAAGAAAGTCAATGTACTTCATTTATCGTTCTTAATGAGATAAGATGGCCATCGATCTTTTAACTGTTTGTCTTAAGAGGTTTCCATCACCTGGTTGTTATGACCTGTCTTCAAAATCTTGGAGATCATCGACCCGGCTCTAATCACCTAACGCTGTTCATAAACTATAGGACTCTTTCTTCTTTATCGTTTGGTTAATGCCTAACCTGGTGACAGAGTTTTTATGCCGCCCATGGGCCTCTAACTTGGCTTTACATGCCGTCGAGAAATATCTCAGGCATGCTGGTTTCCTCACGATGTTTTCCTTCACCGAAGCAAGTGATAATTATACAATACGCAGGTAAGGCAGTCATCAATATGGCAGTGCGACGATCACACCACTAGACTATCACTGCTTATATTCCCTTCTGTTTCAGCCATATTTCCTGGTTTAGATCCTCTGGAGTATTCTGCGACTCTGATAATGATTAGTAGCCTATCTGTTCTAATTCTTCAATGATCAATGTTTTAAATTGGCCCAACACAACCAATTTTTTTGGAACACTCTTGAACCTAGCATGTTATATTCCCCGGAAAGGTCCACTTAAACAAAACAGAGATTTCAAACCAGTTGGCACGATAGATTTAAAACTTTATCTAGGTTCAAAATTATCCTGAAACTATCTTTTGGTAGGTAATAAGAGTGATCAAGAAGATAGGATAGCTCGGAACTGCAAGAAGCAACCAGAGACCACACTAATTACCGTACGTACATAACACGATCACGTCTGTGATCCCCAAAAGGCTAGGCAGAGGTGTACCTTATTGTACACACATATTATGTTCAAGTCCCATATAATAATGGGTGTAAAAATTACCCTTAACGAAGCCGAAAAGCACTTGTTCTCCCCGTCATCGTGATAATATTTTTGTTCTAGACTATACCTGGGAACCTTCTAGTTACGGAGATATTGGGGGTCAAAGTTCCAACATTTTCACAAGTTTTTAATGTTGACGTTACTTTCAATATACTTTCCACGACCCCCGTACTATTCAATGCATCCATCAACACAATGTTTTAGTTAGACCGTAAAACGTGATTTTTCGCCCCCAAAAATTCGTTTCCCAGCAATATTTTTTGCGTAGAGTTAGGTACTTAGTTTGATGTACAGAACGTTTGCTTGACGGCTTCGTGAAGAGTCCGTTTACACCTTGTATAGGGAGCGATTCAATGGCCATCAACCGTGCACAAATCCAGACTCAGTGGCTTCTATTGAGAAATTCCTGATGGAAAAACCCAATAAAACTACCCGACCTGGGTAGCTAACCCAGGACCGCATGTTCAGCACTCGCAGCACAGCACATTTATTTCATATAAAACTAAACGGTTTGAAGCTGAATATACGTACTGTTTCGTAGAATTGCAGGTCATAAAGTCAACTGTGTTGCGAGGATCAATATGAGGATGCTATCCACAGACTAGAAAGTTGACGTCACGCTCGTTATCTTGCCAACTTTCTGAAGTGGGGCAGCAAGAACTACTCAATTCTCACGATTCACTCAGATGCTAATCTCTTGACGTTATCTGCTCCTCCACTATCTTATTGAATGTTTATCTTAGATATACAGTTATGTGGGATTTTTGCCGGTTATTTTATGTACTGCAGTATTACCGTGTCTTTTTATTTAGTTGTTTTTCATGCTTCTTAAAGTTTAAATTGAAATGATTATTGGCCATTGTAAGAGCAAAATGTTCCACAGTTTCTCTGATCCTGCGATCAGTCTGCTCACCATGGTACCCACACTTGCCCATTGTTTGATGGCAATTTTAGTTTATTAGCCATTCACTCGGAAAATAGTGTCCAGCGATTTTGAACCATTTATAACCTCCGCCTTTAATTGCTCTAAACGTAAACTGCCTTGCAGTGTCCTTCTCCGGGTCTATCATAACGATCGCCCCAGTGGATCCGGCGTGATGGTAACAGATAGGAGTTACTTTCGCATTCATATTACAAGGTGTAAACGGACCCTTCACGAAGCCGTCAACCAAGCATTCTGTACATCAAACTAAGTAAGTCTACGCAATAATTATTGCTGGGAAACTACTTTTTTTAGGGTGATACGTATACGGTAGGACTCCATGCTGATGGATGCATTGAATAGTACAGGGGTCATGAAGGCATTTAAAGTGGCTTTTTTTGTTTTTAAACGTGTGAATATGTTGGAACTTTGACCTTCAATGTCTTCGCAACTTGAAGGTTTCCAGTTAGGGTCTAGAACAAAAAAAATATAGCAATGACGGGGAGAACAAGCGCATTTTGACTTTGTTAAGGGTATTTTTACACCCATTATAGGTATGCATCACGATTGTTAGTACATACATAGCCTTCCAAATGAGCGGGTCCTAAGACTGGTCCTTTTCATCTTTGAAATTATGCCCATAACGTTTTCACTGCCGGGACACGGGCCTCATCCCTGTGAAATAGAGCGCACCATAATGACATTGACGAATGACTCTTCCACAAATTGAATGGCTTTCTTGAACCCCGTCTTCAAAGTGCCCTTTTCATTAACCATAAAGGACATATTCCATCGTTACACTCCCAAAATAAACGCCAAACCGTTTATCGCCAAAAATAAAACAAAATTCAAACTAAAAACATGTGTCTCCAATGACGAAGGCTCAAAAACAGCGATGCACTGGAATGAGTCATTAAATTAATTACAAGAGAGCCCAGACAATAGTGTGACAGCATTGTATTATTTGATATACGTCAGCTGTGAACGAAAGTTGGAATAACAATGGTCTGTTATGGCTAACGGCTAAGAAAATAATATTATATTCTGAGAACAGGTAAGTGCATTATGTTTCAAGGATGTTAAGGACATTTAAGAACCTCTCAAACTGATAAAATAATCGTGAGGAAACTGGCATGTCCTAGAACTAAAAATTCAAAGACTCGACATTCACCAATGCGAACTGGGCCTGTGTGGTGGTTTAAAGGACATTCCCTCTCATAGAGAGGATGTCTGCATCCCTTTTGGCAAGACTCCCGATTCGTACAGTCAGTTCCCAAAGTTATAAGGAAACTTCTTGTAGATGTTGCTATTTTTTGTCTCTCTCTGGCAGGTTTTTTACGAGAGAACTCAACGCATTTGAATAGAAAGTACTAGGAGAACAGAACAGGAAGATGTGGTCATGTTGGTGCCGCTAAAAAAGTCTTTTTAGTGAATAGCAAACAAAAAGTACCAGGCTCGCATAAATTCAATGTAGTATTCGAATGCCTGTATCACAGTAGTGGCAACATTATAGGTTGATAATGCTTATACACCATCCCGTAATGAGTCAGCGTGGTGGATTACAGCCCATTCCTCATAGAGAGGATTCCTGTGTCCCAGCAGTGAGAAGGTTAAATGATTATAATTATAATTTACTAGCTGACCCGATTTTCATATAAATAATCCCTATTTCACGGGACCGGTCAATGTGGCGACACTTGGGGGAGGCCTATGTCCAGCAGTGGACGTCTTTCGGCTGAAATGATGATGATGATGATGGATGCCTACGTCATAATAGCTGTTTGTATGCCTAATAGCCAGATCCGTCCAGAGTGGTTTGAGCTTTGCATTTGATAGTCACTCATGAATAAGGACAAACCCAACTATAGAAGATTTTTTGAAGTTATAGTTTTATGGCCTCCCACTAGGTGGACCGATGACCTGGTGAAGGTTGCAGGGATCCGCTGGATGCGAGTCGCACGAGTCCGGTCAATGTGGAGACATTTGGGGGAGGCCTATGTCCAGCAGTGGACGTCTTTCGGCTGAAATGATGATGATTATGATAGTTTTATGAAGAGAGGCCATGTTGTGCGACATCCCTCTCTGAGAGGGATCTATTATAACGGCTCTTTAAGTAAGTAGACAGTTAAATACGCAAAAGTCTAAGCAGATTATTGGCTTGTATACGGCTTCAAGTTGTGAAGGGGATGCCAGTTCACCTCACATAGTTAGATCGTGATGTTTAGAGATGATTTTATACTTAGTTGTGAAAATTCGTACTAAATCAATTGGATTTGCGTCTGATCGCTTTGTCAGACCGATTAATACAAGGTGGAAGGGACAGCGACGCATATACGGTTACCACGTATTCAGTAAATCGTCCTAAACCCATAAAAAATCAGCTACTGTACCATACATTTTGACCGTGTAGATATTACACTTTTCTAGGAAACAGCAATTTTTGTTTTAAATTACCAATGGAAAATTTTGAAGTGGAAAGAAGGAAGGAAGGCCTTTGCCCTGCAGTGGGATACAAATGGCTGATAATAATATAATAATAATGAAAAATTTATAAGTGGGAGGGTTCTGAATGATGTACTGGTAAACGTTTGTGCGTCAGTCTCTTCCACCCTAACTTCTTCTACTTTTGAAAATGGCTGTTGCTAAGCGGATGAATAAAATGAAAATGAAAATTGAAAATTTTATTAATCCGATTAGCGGATGACTAATGAAAATTTTATTAGCGGATCACTAGACACTTCGTTTGAAAATTCGACGACTGTCGCCAGTCTGTTATTTGTTCTTCATAATGTCGTCATAGAAGGAGGATTAGGTGCATCATACAGTCATACTTGATATGTAAGTGTTAGGTTAGGTTAATATCAGACCGTACTTACGATTAACTCCTTAACGATAGATCAATAGAGCCCCAGACAACACTTTCGCCTCCAACTTTGACTTAATGTATTTATATAAACTGTTCATTGTGCATAAACATCTGGTAGTAATGTGTTTTTATGAATAACTAGCTGTTGCTCGCGACCTTCGTCCGCGAGCAATTATTATTAAAACATAACTTCCCAAATTTTGTTTTTTTTTTTTTGCGCGGAGTTCTTTTTCTAAAATAAAAGTTGCCTACGTTACTCCTTATAACATCAGCTATCTGCCATTAAAAATCCGATCCCACCGCGCCGTTTCCGAGATTAGCCGGAACAAACAAACAGACAGACATTTGATTGAAATTACACACAGACACTTCAATTTTATTTATTTGTAGGTATTGATTCACGCGGACGCAACTCGCGGGTAACGACTAGTAAATAAATACTATTGATTCACAGTTCTACACCTGCCTTGGTCAAGGCGCCAGAAGTCTAGCCTCTGTTAGCAGAACTAGGTTTGTTACATTTATCTAGGTTAGTCGCAGTGTGATGTCATCCTACTTTTATTACGTCACTAAGTGCACGTCTAGACATACTGGACACCTCTTACACCATTATTACCTTCGAAATGTAGGGGTAGTATTTTAAGAGTAACACGTTTGTAGGTAGTGACAATTATAATGGGTGTAAATAGACCCTTAACGAAGCCGAAAGGCACATATTCTCCCCCTCTTTGCGATCTTTTTTTGTTCTAGACCATACCTGGGAAGCTTCTTGTTACTGAGATATTGGGGGTCAAAGTTCCATTATTTTCACAAGTTTTGTTTAAATACTACATGTATTTAAAAAAAACAGTTTGTCACCTCCACAACCCCGTACTATTAAATCCATCCATCAGCACAATGCTTTGAGAGCGTTCCATCGAGTCCTACCGTAAAACGAGATTTTTCACCCCAAAAAAAAGTCGTTTCTCAGTAATTTTTGCGTAAAGTTACTTAGTTTGATGTACAGAATGCTTGGTTGACGGCTTCGTGAAGGGTCTGTTTACACCCTATATAAGGTCCGAGTTCTAGAGGGGTATTTGCCATTCAAGTGTCGGTATTAATCACGAGGTAATTGCAAGATCGTTCAACCAAATTCATTGGTTTATGGAGCAGAAGTATTTCTCAGATGAAAACATTTTCTGAAAAGAAAATTACTAATGCTCAATTAGCAGCCACAATCCTATGGACTGTGAATTTGTGATTCAGAGTGTGTTACACTTCATAACATCACGCCTGTAATCCCCGAAGGGTTCACTAGGGGTAATAATACACCCACATTTCGCCAGTTATGTTTAAGTCCCATGTAATAGGGGGCGAGCCTATTGCCATTATACGGGCACAAATGCGACTACTGAGAAATTCCTGATGGAAAACCCCAATAGCACTGCCAACCCGGGAATCGAACCCCATGCTCAGCAGTCGCGCTTGCGACCACTAGTCCAACGAGGCAGCCAGTGTTACCATTGCTTGTGTAACTTATTAATTTTACTTTCATACAACGCTCTCCTGGACTCAAACACAAGTCTTGACATGTTTTCGGATGAATGGAAGGTGATACTATCAGAATGCTTGATTTTCTGTGAGAAGAATGCATGACTGGGTCAAATAAATTAAATGTTAAATGTTAAATAGTGTAATTGGCTTCGGCCGTTCTATTTAAAAATAAATAAATAAATACAAATTAAGCGTACTTAGTGGCATACGTACGGCAAAGTATGGGAAAAATAGGGAAGCCGGGGTGAAGTGGGACAAAATTTTGGAAAGGAGTTTATTTATCAATACATAGTTTGCTGACCACAAAGGCTATTTGTTTGTCGACATACCCATTACCTACTATTTCACAAAAAGGTAGTCCAGATACACTCGAAGACGATTTACCAACTGCATTACGCTACGCTGTGGCATGTCTAAACGCCGGACCGCGCGGGGGCTAGGCTCGTCTCGCTGCTGACAATCCCCGCGTTTTTGCGGGGGGTGAGGTCGTGCGTTCATACACACGCACACACACACTGTACTGCAACCTCGCCTTAATTATTATTTTCGTAATAAATGTAGCATGTTTACAGGGTGTAAGGCACAGCCCTCTGCAGACTGATGGGGTGAATTCAGTATATCATACTAAGATGACCGGTACTAGAAATTATTTCAGGAAAGTTTTGGGAATCCAATTAATTTTATTTGTTTTATTTCCTCATACGCAATGTATAGTTACCGTGGCAAAGCGCACGTAGCGAACGGCAAGCGCGACGACGAGTTCGATGAACGCCGTAGCTAGGCAGGAAGTAATTTCACGCGTCGTTCGTTAGAGTATTTCAACATCCATTGTTGGTTTTTTCTTATTTTAGCCATATTATTTACATTAAAGGAGTGCTGCGTACAGATATTTTACATTGAAATAAAACTATAAAAAACGATTAAAAAAAATGAAAATTTTCCCGAGAAAATTTCCGGTGGAATATGATTCAAAATAAGGAGCTAAATGCACCCTGTCAGTTTGTGGAGGGCTGTCCATTACACCCTGTATTGTAGAATCTAGATACTAGTTGCTTAGCTATAGATATGAATGTGTAGAAGTAGAAAGTAGTTAAAATGTGTCTATCTCTCTCTTTCCAGCTTCATCAACAATGATAACAGCAGTCAACGACTTTTTAGATGACCTTCGGTGAGTTACGTTTAGTTAAAGACTAAACTAACCATTGTGACTAAAACTTATTTGTGTACGAACTAAAACTGACTAATACTGTTTTGTGTACTAACTAAAACTGAAAAATTTCTAAAACTAACACACTAAAATATAACCAACTGACGAGGGTATTTACACACATGCGTTCTAACTGTCTTTTAGCGCATGAGTCACCGACACGCTTTGACTCGAATGCCTCAAACGCAAAATGACAGTTGGAGGGCATGGATATAATAACAGCTATTTATCATCTATCTAGCCTTTTACCAAGTATGTTTTAGTTGGCTTCCAGCCTAACCAATGCAGCTGAATACCAGTATTTTACATGGAGACTGCCTATCTGGCCTACACAACCCAGTTAGTGTTGATTTAACCCCTTGGTAAGACTGCTTGTCAGACTCTCTGTCAGGCCACTGCCTCTGAGAGAGTCTGACAACCAGCCTAAATACCTGGAACGACTGTCATAGATCTAATAATGGCAGCCAGGATCAACGGCTTAACGTGCTTTCCGAGGCCCGAAGATCGACGTGAGCGGCTGTTATTAGTTAGCCACGAGTTCCTCTGTAATGCTGTTCTGCCCTATTGCTGGGCACTTAGGCTTCCCCCATATCTTAACAATTTTCTATATCTTGCTTTCTCCTTCCAATCAGTTAGGAACTCCCCACTTACTATATTGAAATTTTTGCTGCTTGTAAATAAAAGTTTTGAATAATAAATTGTAGTAGCGCTATTAACATGCACAAGAGCTTCTCTATTCATTTGCCTTATATTCTAGCTTTTGCTTCTGATTCTTAAGTACCTAGCTAAGCAGGAAGTACAAAATAAACGGATTCAAAATTTTCGACTCCATTAAAAGGCGATAGAACTCATCAAACATTCAATTTGCGTATTCAAAACCTACATTGCATAATACACATGATTTGTATTTCTAAACAGTGCTAAACGGGCAGTCAGGATCTGTACACACTAAAACATATAAACATTTCCTTCTAGTATAAATTGATCTGTGGAGCTGATCTTGCAATAGCTTTCCGTATATGACAGACGCCAGCACATCAAGCTACCCGAAACTGTCAAATTTTCCCAATCAACCTTTAACCTAATGCTTTAGCGATAAAGTTTAAAACATCGCGTGTTTGCGTTCGTTTTGGTATACTTGTTGAACCAGAACGCCGACCCGAAGTAATAACAAAGCATTTTCAGCTCGCTCCGCTAGGGATATGCCCTTCGGCATCTATCATCGTTGAAAATTATGTTCAATGCGGCTTTCTCCCGAACGGCTGTGCCAAATCATGCCAACCAGAAGATGTGTGGAGCACTCCTGACTCACCCAACAAGCCTTGTTTTTGAAGCTTATCATAATCATTTATACTATCATACCTCCTGCGTTTTGGATAAATTCACAAAATGAAATTATATTTCACATAAACCTACACGGGTACTTATGAATTAATCGTCAAAATATGCACTGTGCACGGTTCGGGTTGGTTGTTTCCTCTGAGGGAGAACTGGTAAGAAACTCCATGGTTACTCTTTTAATTCCAATATTCATGAAGATCATCTGGGGTATACCGGGTGTACGCCCTTATAACATCTTTAGGAGCCCCACCAGAACGAGATACCATTTTTCTGAAAGTTCAGCTTATACTGGACATGTAATGTTTGATATCGTCATTCTTACATAGGTTACTATTCGACCTTGAAGAATACAGCTGGTTTAATATCATTGTAGCGAGTTCAGATAAGCTAATTAACAGCACTATACGATTTAAGAGCATTACGAATTGGATTATATCATTGAAAAATAATTATGCATTTTCTTTGCAAATGACGTCATAAGAGTCATTTTTGCTTGTCAATGTTAATGAAAATTGTGTCAGTCCAGACCTAAGCTACAAGACCTACAAGTTTAGTGTGAGCAACACGGATAAGCCTAGCCAGGTGGCAAAATTTACATTCATTCGATTTTGATACCAAGCCGACTCGAATGTGAAAGTAGCACGCCTAATTTTACCGGTAGCGTCCGTTCATTCCTGTAACATGTGGGTGTCCACTATACAGAGTACGGTAACAGTGGCACTGTTTGCAGAACAGGACTGTGGTCCTGTGCTTTCAGGCATTACTGGTCTTGTTTTTCTTCATCATTGTCCTGCCTTTATCCCAATTTATTTATGGTTGGCGTAGAATGTACTTCTTCCATACTTCTCTATTACTTGTCATCTCACCAGTCACCCCCTTTCTAGCCATATCATCTTTCACACAGTCCATCCATCGTTTCTTTGGCCTTGTCTTCCTAGGGCTAATATTAAAGATAATAGGAATCGTTGAGTCCGACTCCACCCTCCGTACGCCTCAGATGCATAGCATCCGTAAGAAAAAAAGATTGCATATCCGTCTATGAAACCAAAATTACAGTACTATAGAATAGTTCGACAGTGTCAATAAATCGAGATTTAACTTGATCGCAGGGAAAAATCAATACTTACCTTGAAAAACATTCCCATCACCTCTACCAAAGTTTACATAACGCTATTTACTACGTTCACGTATATAACAGCTAGCTATTTATCTATTATGTAAAACCATTCAGTGGGAGCCTCAAACTAATTTGCACTATCCATCACGTCATGACACTGATAATTGGTCTTGAAATTTCCACGCAGTTCTCTCACTGGCTGTTTATCGTGTGTCCTTTGTTTAGTAGCGGTATCGTTTAAGAAAATGTGATTTTATTGTCTTTGGAAAAGTGTTCCCGTGTTTTTTCGAGTTTGGAAGTTCGTATGACGTGATTTGAATTGCGAAAAAGATGGTGGTGTTAACGTAACTTTTAAAACATTGAATATTTTGTTATTTTTGAAAAAGTGTTCCAATTTTATGGCCAAAACTCTAGAAGAACTGATAATATTAAAAAGGACAGCCTTACGCTACCTTCTAGCAAGAGAATCAAAACTCCTAGCTCTCGGGCAAAAACCGGTAAACAAAAAAATCGCTAATTTCGTTCGGAAATACGAACACAACGATAGTTGGTCCGGTTTTTTGGACTCTTTCAATGAGGATGTTACAAGAAATGTGAATATTTATGACTGGAGGCTCAAAGAAGAGGGTACGTGTAACTTGCCAAGAAGGTACAGACTGGATTCAACGTCTAGAGAGCTTTTGAGCAGTTTCCGAATGCGTATAAGGTGAGATTTAAAGCCTTTTGCTCAAAAAACCCACGCATGTGATTTTATTGTATTTGGAAAAGTGTTCCCGTGTTTTTTTGAGTTTGGAAGTTTTTTTTTTTCACAGTTTATTCTTTCGCTAACTTAAATAATACTTATGGAATCATTCAAAGAAGTGGATCTCTCTGTCTATGTTTTCTGATAGGTATACCTGACCTTGAAGTTTCGTACCATACAGAAAGTGCACCCTCTCTCTTCGCAATTTAAACACTTTTTCGCGCAACCCGAGTGCGGGTGACAACTAACGATTTCAATCTTTGGTTACTTCTAAGCGAGCGTGCACCGTCGTCGGCTGAATCTTCACCTACCCTCAGATGAGATTGTGGTCTAACGCTAGTCTTGTCCCTTTTTTTTTTTTTTTTTTTTTTAAGGATGGGAAATCATCAAATGACCCCCCCCGCTCTGGGCGGAGCGGAAGGGAGTGTCAGACTTGTACTGACTAAAACCCATCCATGTTCCTTCTTTGCCCTTTATGTTCCAGGGCCGCGGTATCTCTTTCGAACAGTCCCGCAGCCCTGGCAGGCATCGGCCCGTGCGGACCCCTACGTGGTTGCTGACATCTCTTTGAGGCGCGCGTGGAACACGAACGCGCCGTCGACACGGCCTGTCGTCATAAGACGGCCGGACGGCGAGCTAGCCCATAACTCGCCGTCCACAGGCCCGCGCCTACGGTGGCCGGGGGCCACCACGTGACCCCCGACGCCCAGGGCGTCTCCCGCGGCGGCTGGGACGTGAGGCTCTTTCCCTCTCACGTTCCGCCACCTCCTTCACTAGCATGACTGCTTCGCAGAAGGAGGTGACGGCTTCCCATTCCCTCTCGCTCCGGACCATGGCTTAAACCAGGGCCGGGCGCGAGAGGTCGCCGCCGCCAATCGCCTCTACGAGGACACGGCGCTGCTCCGCCCAAGCAGGGCAGGCCTCCACAGTGTGCTGCACCGTGTCCTCCGGACGATCCTCACAATGGAAACACCCGGGCGTTTCCTCCCGCCCGATTCGGTGCAGGAACCTCCCGAAACAACCGTGTCCGGTGAGGACCTGCGTCAGGCGGAAGGTGAGGGCGCCGTGGCGCCTCTCTAGCCACTCCTCAAAGAGGGGACTTATCGCCACTATGGTGGCGTGCCCTGCACAGGGTTGCGACAGTCGCTCTCTCCATGTCACCATGAGATCGCGCCGGAGGTCTGTCCGCTGAGCGGCGATTTGCCGCGGCAGCGAAGTTTCCCCCCGACGTAGTGCCTCCGCGCGCCATTCGTGAAGGCGCGCGAGGACTATCGCCTCCAGATCCCATGGCGGCAATCCGGCAAGGAGGCTAGCCGCCTCACCGGAGATCGTGCGGTACCCCCGGACTAGCCTTAGGGCTATCCCCTTTTGGGGCGCGTTCAGGTAGCGGGCGGCTTGCCGCCTTAGAGAACGCGCCCACACCGTGGCCCCGTAAAGGGCCATGGACCGCAAGACCCCCGCGTAGAGCCTCCGGCAGGAGGCGTTTGGACCCCCCAGGTTGGGCAGGAGCCGCTTGAAGACAGCCCCGGTCCGTTCCAGTTTGGGGGCCAAACATCGGAAATGCTCCACGAAGTTCCACCGGCTGTCGAGGACGAGTCCCAGGTACTTCAGCGTCAACCCGACGCCGATGAAAACCCCTCCCGCCGTCAGTAGGGATCCCGATGATGGCGCATTCCGAGGCCCATGAAAACACATGGCCTCGGACTTGTGCAATGCCACCTCGAGACCCAATTGCCGGATCCTCTCCACGACTATCGCAACCCCGCGTGTCATGTTTTCGGCCGCCGCCTCGTGCGACCTCCCTTGTGCCAGTACCAGCGTGTCGTCAGCGTAGCAGACTACGCTGACGCCGCTAGGGAGGTCGGCGCGCAGCACCCAGTCGTAACCGATGTTCCACAAGGCCGGCCCCAGAACCGATCCCTGTGGAACACCGCACGACATCTCTCGCCGGTTCCATTCTCCGCTCTGACCGGGGTAGATGACGGCCCTATCCGTCAGGTAGTCCCCGACCACACGACCTAGTCTTGTCCCTGAAATGATATAATGGGTGTAAAAGTATCTTTAACGAAGCCGAAAGGCACTTCTTCTCCACGTTATTGCGATGTTTTTTTTTTGTTCTCGACCATACCGGAAGACGCTGCGTTGGAAGGCCTCCCACTAGGTGGACCGATGACCTGGTGAAGGTTTCAGGGATCCGCTGGATGTGGGTCGCACGGGACCGGTCAATGTGGCGACACTTGGGGGAGGCCTATGTCCAGCAGTGGACATCTTTCGGCTGAAATGATGATGATGATACCTGGAAACCTACTTACCGAAGATATTGGGGGTCAATTTCCAACTTTTCTTTAAATAAATACTATTATAACTTTACTTTAAATACCACAACCCCTGTACTACTGCATACAATGCATCCCTTGGAACAATGTTTTGATTGCGTACATTGAGTCCTACGGTAAAACGTGATATTTCAAAAAAAAAGTCGTTTCCCAAAAATAATTTTTGCGTAGGGTTACTAGTTTGATGTATAGAATGCTTGGTTGACAGCTTCGTGAAGGCACCGTCTAAACCACAGGGTTTAGAACCTCATCGTAATCATGTTTACTACAGAGTAAACACGATTACGATGAGGTTATAAAAAAAAAGTTCCTGTCCACAAAATGTTAGTCATGTACTCTTGGCTTGCCCCGATGACTGGGTCAACTATCTTGAAGTGAGCTTATCGGAATTTATCGGAAAGATTTTAGATTCTGGTCTATGATTAAGACGTTTTCTAAGAGTTCGTGTTTAGTGCTCAGAGTATGAGTAATGCCTGCCAGCCCCCGTAGCATGACCACCGTAGACAAGGATTTCTTTGACGGAAGAATCGACAAAATGACAGATACTGCAAAGAAATCTGTCATTGTGTCGACACAATCTGTCATTTTGTCGATTCTTCCGTCAAAGAAATCCTTGTCTACGGTGCTCATGCTACGGAGGCAGGGCTGCGGGACTGTTCGAAAGAGATACTGCGGCCCTGGAACACAAAAGGCAAAGAAGGGACATGAATGGGTTTTAATCAGTTGAAGTCTGACATTCCGCTCCACCTAGAGCGGGGTCAATTGGTGATTTCCCGTTCGAAAAAAAGAGTATAAGTAATTTACCCAATATTTAAAATGAAACTTCCTGATTTTGGGACAGCTTGACAGCTAGATGGCTTTCAAACTTGTGCGGAAATAAATGCTTACATGGTAGATTAAGTCTTATCCAGAGTTTAAACCTCTCCTTCCAATCAATGCTGAGTATAGGTCTTATCCAATGCATGCCTCTTTATCCAGTCCTGGGCCTCCCACATCCAACTCTTCCCTGCCACTCTGACCAGGTCGGCCACCTTGCTCGATGCCCGCCTTTGCTTCTATGACCAGTTCTGGGTCTCCACTCCAACACCTTCTTACCCCATCTGTCGTGTAAGAATCTAAGCGTCGCCTGCGTGACTAGGGCCCACTTTTGTCCTAAATTTTGGATGCTAATAGCGCTGTCATATGTTCGTTGGTTGAAGACAAGACAGAAAGATGGATGCATCATAATTGTCCTGCCCTTATCCCAATTAATTTGAGGTCGGCGCAGCATGTCTTCTTCTTTCATACTTTTCTATTACTCGTCATCTCATCAGACACTTCCTTTCATTCCGTTCCGTTCATCCTTTGGTCTTCCTCTACTTGTATAAATGTAATGTGTAATGTGGATGGGCCACATTCATACTCAAAACTTTCCTCACGATATTTTCTTTACTCCACCGCATAACGTACTCATACCAAGCCAACCGATTACGACACCAATTTTCAATCACCGGCACCACATTCAGACTTCCTCTTGACAGAAGAAAGCACAACAGAAAAAAAAAATTAATAGATTTTTATCTTCAGCAGGACATTTAACTAAAATATCAATGCCACCTAATATAATCCTATTGTTTTACTGTGCGGAACAGAATGGGTTATGTTTTTTAATTTTTTTACCTTTGTTCTGTTACCAGGTCTTTCAGAATTTATTGCGTCATTATACTATTCTTCATTAAGCCCAAATCTGACCGATCATTCATCATTATCCTTTACAATACTATTACGAAATACTATTCCATTCGATACGATAGCACTATCAGAGCGATAAAACCTTAGTATATCAACTACATTTGACTGAAGTGGTACTGTGGGATCACTCTAAAATTATCTGTGAAATTCGGTGAGTGAGGCACTCGTGTCAAAATATTCGTGTAGATACACTTATCATAGAAAAGTGATGGAACTGATATGGTGTAACATGTGACTAAGTCGATGACATTGTGTTGTATTGACGTACTTAATAATAAATGAATAATACACGGCGTAACGGGGATATCCTCACGTAGTTTTACTTCACCGAAGCAAGTGATAATTATACACTAAGCCAGCATGCCTCAGAGATATTTAAAGTCAGAGGCCCATGGGCGGCTTAAAAACTCTGACACCAGGTTAGGCACACTAACCACACGATAAAGAAGAAGATGGGAGATAACTAGATCTTTTTCTAAGAATTCTCCAGTACATGATTCTAGGCCCCTAAGCGCAGATTTTTTTTCTCCAGCTGTTATAAAAGAAATCAGTTGTTCCATACTAACACTGTCAAAAATAGAACACCTGTTTTGTTTTTTTTGACCGACGAATATTTTCAATGTAGGGTCGGGCAATCGTGTGCGTCAGAATGGCTGGTTATCTGTATAGGTTCGCTTCAGGCTGGTTACTAAAAAGTATTACCTATTTGCTACTTTTTACTACCTATAGTCAATTAATTGCTACTTAACTTGGAAACAAAATAAAGGGACTTCAAAATGACCAGCCATTTTGATATCAGGATGGCTATTTTAATTTATAAAAATTAGCAAGTAGGTAAGAATTTTTGGTCACCAGCCTAATGCGAACCGATACAGACAACCAGCCATTCTGACGCACACGGTCAATCATGTTCAGAAAGTTTTTGTCCCTTACACCGATTTGTTGACTGTGTTGGCGCAGAGCAGGATCAAGATCTTGATGCGGACACTCCCAAGATTTCAACGACTACCCTACCTCGTTAAAGTACCCACTTCATGAAAAAAAAGTAGGTAGATTACGCGCCTTTCAGCTTTCCTATCGATACGATAATCAGCGGGGGGCTGAATGGGTCGCGAATTTTCCTTATGTGGAACCATAGCGCACATTAGGTGGCTTAATGAAGTTGTGGGGACGCTAAGAGAACCGGTGCGTTACAATAGGTTTCGTATTTAACTCCAAGAAAACACTACAAATGGCTATTTAATCTGCGACCGGGGCTGCGGGACTGTTCGAAAGAGATATCGCGGCTCTGGAACGCAAAGGGCAAAGAAGGGACATGGATGGGTTTTAGTCGGTAGAAGTCTGACACTCCCTTCCCTCCCTTGATGATTTGCCTTCCGAAAAAACAAAAAAGCTTCGACAAGCAGCAATTTCGCCGAAATTGATATTATGGACGTTTTCATATTTGTGTCACTGCAATTTTGCAGCTTCTCCGCTTCAGTCTGGGATAGCGAATTGCATCCTTCAAACTATTGCCTACAATCTTTAAAAAAAGCTTCACGGTTTTCATAACTTTATCGCCGATTTGTACGACATTTGTGGGGTTAATGGCAAACAATTATGACAGCGTGCTTCTCTTCTTCTATCCAATATTGGCTCAGTCTGCTAGCCCTTTTGCTACCACGTCGGTGGTAACGCATAGGTCGTTTTGACTGCAGAGTTTATTTATTTGATTATCAGCCCTTTAATAATTTAAATAAGTCATGTCCGATACTACGCTATCTTAATGAATTGTCTGTACTATTTTTGTTTATCTATTAGATATCAAATAAATAACGTAAAGTATTTTATAAGCCGATGATTATCGAGGGACATACTCGTGTTAAAAGATTTTGAAAGGTGTTATTTTTATCTGACATGTCTTTTCAAGTTGGAGATGAAAATATGTGGATAAAAATTTTAAATTAACTGACAGACAACGCTGGGTCTAGGAGCATCCCCAAAATCTCTTGCATCATCATCATTCTCCTGCCTTTATACCGATTTATTTGGGATTGGCGCAGCATGTCTTCTTCTTCCATACTTCTCTATTACTCGTCATCTCAGCAGCCACCTCCTTTCTAGTCATAATATCCTTCACAGATGTTTTTATGTTTAATACAGGGTGTAACAAGACCCTTATCTAAGTCGTCAACGAAACATTATGTACATCAAACTAAGTAACTTTACGCAAAAATTATTGCAGGGAAACGACTTTTTTTTTGGGGTGAAAAATCACTTTTTACGGTAGGACTCAATGTAATGCACTCAAAACATTGCGCTGATGGATGCATTAAATAGTACGGGGGTCATGGAGGTGTTTAAAAAAACTTGTGAAAAATTAGAAATTTTAACCCCCAATATTTCCGTAACTAGAAGGTTCCCAGGCATGGTCTAGAACAAAAAAATGATCGCAATGACGGGGAGAACAAGTACCTTTCGGCTTCGTTAAGGGTCTTGTTACACCCTTTATATTAACTCTTCAACCCCGGAAGTTGAAGAGAGGATGTAATAAATTTCTAAGGGCTTCCGTCAGATTTACTGATGGGTAGATCCATGCATCGCACACTGTCAGTTTTGTGTGCGATGCAGGCTTTTAATAATAAAATATTTATTGATTACTGTACTGATTTTATCATAAAGTATTGGCGATTTCTATCTTCTAATTTCGTTATCAGTCTGTTTGTTTTGTACGATTATCACAAGAACGGCTTCATTGATTTCGGTATGCATTTATTAATTAATAATCAGACTTTCTTTTGATAAGATCTGTTCATGCCTGATAAAGACAGAAATGCTGACTGTTTAGGCGAACCTACATTGCAAAAAGACATCGCCTCTAGTCGAGACAATTTTTGAACCTTGCCTCATTTTGTTCACAGAGGGGGCAGGATGACAGAAGCACCAGTAGTGAGTGTGGAGCAAGGCCAGCTGCAAGGCAAGGTGGTCAACAGTCCTTCCGGGAAGGCCTTCTATAGCTTCCAGGGCATCCCTTATGCTAAGCCGCCCCTAGGATCCCTGAGGTTCAAGGTAAGATTGCATTACTCTGTATTTCTAGGCACTTCGAGTTCTCACATTGTCTCCTACAATACCAACTCCTCAAGTTGTCCCAAGTGAGGTTCATCATCATTCTCCTGCTCTTTTCTCAATTTATTTGGGGTCGGTGCAGCATGTCTTCTTCTTCCATACTTCTCTATTACTCGTCATCTCAGCAGTCACCTTCTTCCTAGCCATATCATCCTTCAAACAGTCTATCTATCGTTTCTTTGGTCTTCCTCTACTCTTATAGCCATCTACATTCATACTCAATACTTTCCTCACTATATTTTTCTCATTCCTCCACATCACAGGTAATGGTTTACCACACAAGTGTGGTTGAATCTGAATATAGTTTCGGGGTGTAATTAGACCTTTTCAAATAATCTGCGATTTGAGGCTTCAGTGATCAGTTTTCTTCTCATGAGATTCAATATGGTTAATCTGACTAGGGAAATAGGGACTGATAGAGTCAACACAGAGGTTTTCCAAAGTAGGCAAGTTATAACAAGTTTCCTTGGACGCTATTTGCAACGGGTTATCACAAAGATTCGGGCTCAAATTACTGCTGGAAAGAGTTTGTTCCGCCACATCTGCTCTCCAGCTAAAATCCTAGGATAACACAAACACTTTCTCATCTTATTTTGACGTTCAAAAAGTACTCGTTCTCACCTGAACTGGACAAATGAATTTTGATTTAAAATCAAATTCAAGAATCTAAATATAAAAATACGACAGTAAACAGTATTTTCCTAAACTCATTGATACAAAACATATTCGTTCTCTCAGACGCTGTAAGAAAAATAATGTAGTTTTCATTCCACATTGCAGGTAAACAAATATTATTCAGTTGCTACACAGTGATAACTAGTATCTGTATCTCACCTATCTATGAGTAAATACGATAAGAGAAACAGCATCTTACATACACGTCATAGAGTAGGTTATGTAACTGAGACAGAAAAATTGAGAATTTTTTGCTCCTTCGCTCGAGTTGAGAACCTCCTCCAGAAGAACTCATTATTTCCATACGTGTTGTAATAGATGATTTAAAAGTAACTCATCAGTTGTTAAAGATTATCTATTGACTTTTAAATAAAAAAGAAAAGCAAGATTAAAATGGGTGTAAAAAATTACCCTTAACGAAGCCGAAAGGCGTTGTCGTTGTTCTCTCCGTCATTGCTATATTTTTTTGTTCTGGCCACATCTTCTACTTACATTAATAGGCGTATGGCAATGGGGACAACGGCTATACAATTACAAACTTCTCGTTGTTCTCATCAGTGGGGCGGGGCATTGGGGACAGCGAGAACAACATTACAGACTTCTCGTTGTTCCCACCAGTGGAGCGGGGTAGTGGGGACAACGAGACGACGGTTTTAATTTTTCCCGTTGACCCCACTGCCATCAGTGGAGACAACGGGAATACACCATCATCTTCAACGAAATAAATATTACAAATTACCACGTTTCCATCACAAACGGTTATAATACAACAATTAACTCCCTTCTTTTCCTAATTTCAGGCACCCCAGCCCCCAGAACCATGGACCGGTATCCGGGACGCGACCGCCGAAGGCAGCGTCTGCGCTCAATTGGACATGTTCAACAACAAACAATACACCGGCGATGAGAACTGCCTCTTCCTCAACGTTTTCACTCCTAACCTAGACGGAGAATTCCTTCCAGTCATGGTCTTCATCCACGGAGGAGGATTTAAATTCGGTTCGGGTAACTCTAACTACTATGGACCAGATTATTTGGTAGAAAAAGATGTAGTAGTAGTTACGTTGAACTATAGGTGCGGGGTGCTTGGCTTCTTGAGTTTGAACACCCCTGAGGTCCCTGGTAACGCTGGTGTGAAAGACATGGTCCAGGCTATCAGGTGGGTTAAGAGTAATATCCATAACTTTGGTGGCAACAGCGGGAGTATAACTATCTTTGGGGAGTCTGCCGGCGGGGCAGCAGTTTCTGTCCTCACAGCTAGTCCGTTAACCAAGAATTTGATCAGCAGAGCTATTATCCAGTCTGGTACTGCGTTAGCTTATTGGTCTGTCCAGAAAAATCCGATAGAATCTGCTAGAAGTCTCGCTAAGGTCTTAGGATGCGAGTCAGACGATCCTGAAGAGATCCTGGACTTCCTAAACTCCACTTCTGCAAGAGACATTGTGGATGCCCATGAGAAGTTAAGCCCGATGGATTCTTTCCCTAATGTGCTTAACGCTTTTGGTATAGTCGTTGAAAAGGAGTTCCCAGGTGTTGAAGCCGTTATCACAGAATCTTTCATTGATTTGCTAACATCCGGAAGAGTTGCTGATACTCCAATCATGATTGGTTCAACCTCTTTAGAATTCGCGTTAGAAAGAAAGACAGACGACTTACAAGAATTCATCCCAGAAGATTTAAACATTGAGAGGAATTCTGAAGAAGCTATAGCCATCGCTGAGGAGATCAAGAAGCTATACTTCAAAGGCAATCATACAGGAGTCGAAAGCCTTCAAGAATATTTCGAACTACTTTCAGACCGTTTGATCAACATAGACACACACAGACACGTCCAATACTTGGTCAACGTATCCAAGAAACCGATTTACTACTACAAGTTCGATTATGTTGGGGAGTTGAACGTTTCAAGCAAACTGCTGAACAGTTTTGGATTGAAAAAAGCGATGCATATGGATGAGTTGGGGTATTTGTTCAAGAATGATTTGCAGAAGGATGTTGAGCCTACGACTTTAGATGTTAAGATTAGAGAGAGAATGTTGAGGCTGTGGACTAACTTCGCCAAGAGTGGGTGAGTAATCTTCCTAGAAGTATTTTTCTCCACATCTTGTTTTTTGCAGGATTTTAATGGATTTCTTCAAAAGAATGAGTAGCCTAATTAGAGCCCTAGTCTGTTTAATTTGCAAATACAGGGTGTAAGGGACAGCCCTCCACAAACTGACAGGGTGCATTCAGCTTCTCATTTTGAATCATATTCCACCGGAATTTTTCTCCGGTTTTTTTTCTCAATTACTATTCCTTTATGCGTACAGCGAATGCGTTCATCAGCGTGCTCCATTTATGTAAATAATACGGTTAAAATCAAAAATTCTACAATGGATGTTAAAATACGAACGACGCGTGATATCAGCTGTTTACTTGCTGCCTAGCTACAGAGTTCATCGAACTCGCCGTCGCGCTTACCGTTCGATACGTGCGTTTTGCCACGGTAGCGATACACTGCGTATGAGGAAATAAAACAAATCAAATTTATTGAATTCCCAAAACATTCCTGAAATAATTTCTGGTACCGGTCATCTTAGTATGATATACTGAAATCACCCCATCAGTTTGTGGAGGGCTGTCCCTTACACACTGTATAGGAACAACACACTAGGAATCTCACATACACAAACAGCCAGATCCGGAACAACTATCTTTTTATTTTTTTTTATTTTTTATTCTGTATGGGCTTACTCTTGACCTCAATCTAGTCCTGACGACAGAGATAAGGTCGACGATGGAACGAGCTAACCCAAAAGAAGCCTATTAACTCGCGATTTAAATAGATTGGGGTCATATAAACTTGGAAACACCGACGCAGGCAGGGAATTCCACTCCTTGGCTGTGCGCATAATAAATGATGTAGCAAAGCGCTTCGTTGGCTTAACAAATATTTGTTGGGTGCGGGGTTCGAACACCATTCAACGCAGCAGTCAATCGCTCATCCACTGCGCCAACCGTACCTTCAAGTCTGGACCATTTAATAATAATTATTGTGTTCCTTGTAGATTTGGAAAACATTCATGTAGTCCGTTGAGCGTTTAGCTAGAAATAAATTGATAGCTGTTATGGTAGTCACCATCATCTGCCTAGCCTTTTCCCAACTAAGTTAGAGTCGGCTTCCAGTATAACCGGATGCAGCTGAATACCAGTATTTTACATGGAGCGACTGCCGACTACTGAGTAATACTATACCCCTTGGTAAGACTAGTTGTCAGACTTTTTGGGCCACTGACTACCTAACGACTTTCAAAGATCTTCAAATGACCCCCGGGATCAACGGCTTAACGTGCTTTCCGAGGCATGGAGGAAACTCGATATGTAATGGGTGGTCACCCTTCCACAGACCAACCTAGGCAAGCACGGCTTAACCTAAAGATCGACCCGAGCGGCTGTTATTATTTAGCCACGAACTCCTCAGATGATGAAGTAGTATAGTTTTAATTCTAACAATAACTCAGCAGTCAGTTAAAACCATAATTTGTTTCCTTGTTTTTTTATCACAAAAAATATGTATTTTGTTTTGGACATTTCTCAACCAACACTTTTCCCAATTACAGAAACCCAACACCCGACGAGAACCACTACATAACAGTGACCTGGTTGCCAGTAACCAAAGACAACCTCTACTACCTGAACATAGGCCAAGAGCTGTCCATAGGAACCAACCCAGAGAATGAAAAGATGGAATTCTGGGACGACCTTTACAGCAAGTACTACCGTATGTGGGAGCAGCCTAGGATTAATATTGTAGAAACTACAATCAAATCTTCGGAACCGAAAATCGTGGAATCTTTTACCGAGAACGTCACCGTCTACTCTTCTAGCCATGTCTCAGAATCCCATACCTTCATTTCGGAGTCCAGCGAGATTATCACGGAAAATGATGAAGTTATTTCCGAATCCCACGAAATCGTATCAGGAAACAAAGACTACGAACCTGAAAACCATGAAGTGATAACAGAAAACAACATAATCATCACTAACGCTCCCGAAGTCATGCCGGACAGTCCCGAATCCTTGCCGGAGAACAACGAAGTCGTGGCGGAAGCTCCCGAAGTTGTTCCAGAAAGACACGAAGTCGATAACGTAAAAATTAGCGAAGTTTTACCTGAACCCGCTAAAATTGAAGAGTTTGCTCCGGTAAAGGCTTTGAACGGTGATCGGAAACCGGTGTCTCCCCAAGCCCCAAGGCCATCAAATGAAATCAAGATGGTTGCTCGTTCAAATGGGGCTCCTAAAGACGTTATTAGGGCGAATGACCCACCAGAAGATGATCTTCCTAAGAATATTGGAGTCAATAAGTTTGTGAATTTCTTTGAGTCGCTAGGAGGTAAGAAGTAAGATAGTCATGATTGTGATGGGCTCCTGACGCCAGGTCAGTTCAATGAGTCAGTTTAATCAGTCACTGCGGCTGAGCTCTTCACGGACTTACGACTTTTCAGAAATGTTATCGATACCCAACACGTTTATGACGTTTCGCTAACTAATTTAACTTGATCCTGTATAGAGCTAATCCAGACTTAACTCAAGTTAAGTAAAGTCAGACTTATTTGTATTGAGATTATGTTCATATTCCTTTGAAACGCTGAATCACAGTCACTTACAGGCATGTACATACATATTAACTTCATACAAATAGGGTTTATTTTCGTATAAAACTAATGACAGTGGGTGACTGACTCTCGAACTGGCTTCGTTGGCGGAGCCCATGATCCTTTTGATGTTTTTAAATTTTGGAGTGGATGAGAAAATGGCGGTGTTCTTAGTTTGAAATGCTGGGACTTTATGTTTTTTTATGTGCACAGTATTACAAACATTCCATTTTAATTAGTATTAACACATTCTCTAAAAATATATAAGTATTTTTTTATTAGTTTAATCACAAAATTTATCATTTTCATAGAAAAACTAAACTAATAATATCTGCATTTTTGAAGACTGAAAAACCTATTATTTTTATTAAAAAAAGACTAGAAAAAGGTACGTTTGTAACAACTTCAGGCCAAGGCCACAATCGAGGCCTAGATCAAAATCACTCACTCCAAAATTAAAAAAAAAAACATCAAAAAATTTAGTCTGTAGATATTAGTCACTAAACTAGTTTCTAATTTTACAGTATTTATTAACATTCCATCTTTAATTTTTAAGAATATTTCAGTAAAATTTCGATTTGTATAAAAAATCAGTTTGTTTTTTAAATCATTTGTAATTCATGTTAATAAAATATTGAACATACTTATATATGTATACGTATTGTATAGCATTCGTGTTTTTTATCTTAAATATGATCCTTTTTGGTATAGGCAGTAAAGAACACCTGTCGCTGATCTAAATGGATGCCTAAATAAAAGCACACTTGTAGATTTTCAAAGCTCGACTCAAATTCCTAGAGCATTAATCTAGGATGCTTAACCACGGAGTCTGGATTTGTGCCGGGTTGCTGGCAATACGCTCGACCCATCAAATGTGTTAAAAATAACTGGCGAAATGTGGGTGTACTGTTAAGTACACCTCTGCCTAACTTCGGGGAGTACACGCGAGATTTTATGTTATTTAGGTGTCGTTTAGATAACGAGCTTTAATCATTTAAATCAATGATGGGAAAGAAACCAACGTACCGTAGTCCATAGCTGGACATAATATAATCGAGACCAGAGCTCAAGTTTACTTAAATTAATTATAATCCTATGCTGGAAAGGATCCATAAGTCTACTCTCATCATACAAACTAGTTTATTTCATCCTGAAGAAGGCTGAAGGGGTGTAACCCAGCAACTGGGTTGTGGAGGTCAGATAGGCAGTCGCTCCATGTAAAATACTGACATTCAGCTGCATCCGGTTAGACTGGAAGCCGAACTCAACATAGTTGGGAAAAGGCTTGGCAGATGATAGAAAAATCAGTTTGTAAAATGAGATTAGGATTATCAAATATTCCTTTTTCGAATATCATTGTCTTCCTTGATGGTTGTATAATATCTTGTATTTGTCGTAATATTCTATTGTTGATATTCCCAAAAAAATCTTATTTTATTCGTGGCTTTTCGAAAACGTATGCCATAATAATTTTATTTATGTTGAAATTTTTCGCTTGAGTTATTTTTATTGTCTAGGATGTCGCTGGCTTAATTTTCGAACTCTTGAGGGCTTGGGCAGACGATTTAATTTTTTGATTTTAAAAGGTTTAAAAGGTGTTTTGGTACTATTCCCAAGTCGGTATACAGTTATATTGGGCTTTTTCAAAGGAAATTCTCAGTAGCAAGCAGCCTGGGTTCTGGCTTTTGAGAAATAAGCATAGTGAGCAGAGTGAGTATAATGTTTCCACTGCTGGGAAACCTCCTCTCTATGCGTGGGCTGTAATTTATCACGTGGGCACAGTGCGGGTTGATTGGTATTGCATAATGTGTCCTTACATATAACTCTCAAACTCAAAGCATTTATTTCAATTAGACCATTACACAGGCACTTTTGAATGTCAAAACAAAAAAGCGAAGCTACAGTCCCAGTCACAAGGTATAATAACTTGTGAAAGTAGTGTAGTTGCTCATTCCAAAGCGTAGATCTCGAAGGTGAAGAATGGGCAAGAAACTCTGTCGGGTAATTAATATACGCTTTAAAGATATTAAAACATTATATCGTGTTATTAAGTCCTCAAATATTGCGGTTTGTATGTACTTAGGTATGTGAAATTATTTCTAAAATTAATTAATACCTATTTACTAATTTAGTCAGGTTTTATAGTCTTATTATTATGTTGGGTTTGATAAAATTAAGTCGACGATTTCGTACCAGTTTTTTTTTTTTCAAATTGGCCTTGCATTTCTAGACTTCGTCCTGTTAGGCCACTTTCAAAATCCAGGCCCTGTGCTTAATCAGCCGTTTTAACATTCCCAATGCTGATGCTGGGACACAGGGCTCCTCTGGGGCCGAAATCTACCATGCGGGTTAGTGGATGTAACATGTCTTCGAAATTTTGGTTTTAGGACTTTTTTCGAGGCCATATCTAAAATCCAGGCCTTGAAATTATATTTATTTTATTATTTCTTTTCAAATTGTATTTTATATCTATAGTGTAGATATTATGTGCCAATATAATTGTTAGTCTTTATCATTTCCATTTTAATTATAATGAATAGATTAGAATTATATTTTTGTATAATTATTATGCGTAAATAAACTATGTTATATAATTTTTTATGGTTTTATTTTTTTCGTCTATTTTAAATAATGTAACTGAACACTGCCTCGTTGGTCTAGTCGTCGCAAGCGTGACTGCTGAGTATGAGGATCAGGGTTCGATTCTCGGGTCCGGCAAAGTGTTATTGGGTTTTTCCATCAGGAATTTCTCTGTATGCCCGGTTGATGGCAATAGGCTCCCCCCTATTACATGGGACTTATAAACGTTACTGGCGAAATGTGGGTGTATTAACAGGTACATTCTCTGCCTAACCCTTCGGGGATTACAGCCGTGTTGAAATGTACGAAACGCCTATATTCACTGAAGTAAACAAATAGCATAGCAAGTGTCTAAGTATAAGAAATAAAACAATACAATATCTATTTTAACATTTTATTTAAAAAAAATCCAAACCTTTCTACCACAACAATTTTGGTTATAAATTAACAATTTATAGTATTATTACAAAAATAAAAAATGATAATAACTTATTAAAAATAATAAAACATAATTTTCCATTTTTTTCTTTTCAAAATAAGTAGGAATAATTTAAATTCAAAAAGGTAGCATTATAGTCACTGCCTTGCATTGCCTGACGACTCTCCCCTTCTACTTTGTGAGAGTCAAAACGGCGGGTGTACCATAACGAATCAAATTATACCAATTACCAAAAAAACGTACCTAAAACATACTATTTTGTACCTAATCGTTTTATTTCTCAGGAACTATACAACTGATCAAGTGTTTTTTTTTCACTTAGGTACTTAAAATTTTTTGGTGTAATTATATTTTATGAGTAATGGTTAAATAATAAAATATTATAGAACACCCGCCATCTTGATATCAATATGGCGGGTGTACCTTTAATTTCGAAACACGTGATATTGATATTGGTTTGGATTTTGATGTGAGATAATAATTATGTTGCTAATTTTTAATTGTGTTACTTTAATTACGAATGGTTATTTTTTTACTTTTATTACTATAATTTTTGTTATTTCAAAATTACGAATGGTTATTTTTTTACTTTTATTACTATAATGTTTGTTATTTCAAACACAATGTAAACTGTTTGTGAATAAAATTGAATTGAATAATTTCGTTCTGAAGGAGGTACAGATTTTTTAGAGCTAGTAACAAAACAAAATAGTATGTTTAATTGGTATAATTTGATTCGCTATGGTACACCCGCCATTTTAACTCACTCTTTACTAGACGTATCAAGTAAGGTAAGGCGCTGACTATACTGATCTAGTAAGAAATAGCCATTACAAGCTTTTGCACGCGGCCCCGCTCCCGTTATGTACGGAAATTAACCCACGGGGACGTTTTAAATACAGTCTATACCACTGGGATAATGTAGCTTCCCGTAAGTGAAAGAATTTTCAGAATCGGATTAGTAGTTCCGAAGATAACCCCCTACATACAAACCAGGGATGTTATGGAGCTCCGTAACCGTAACCGAAACTATCGGATACCCGAAATAAAAATATATCCGTAACCGAAACTATCGGATATCCGAAATAATAATATATCCGTAACCGAAACTATCGGATATCCGAAATAAAAATATATCCGTAACCGAAACTATCGGATATCCGAAATAATAATATATCCGTAACCGAAACTATCGGATATCCGAAATAAAAATATATCCGTAACCGAAACTATCGGATATCCGAAATAAAAATATATCCGTAACCGAAACTATCGGATATCCGAAATAAAAATATATCCGTAACCGAAACTATCGGATATCCGAAATAAAAATATATCCGTAACCGTATACGTTTCACAAGTTTCGGATAGTTTTGTACAAGGGCAGAGTCTAAATAAAGCGACATGTTTCGATAGGTTTTTGTTTCACCGCTCGAGCGCCAGTTTGTTATTTCTAGTCATAACATAACCTCTTTCATAACTTTCATACTTACTTATATGACTGATTATAATACCAAATGATAACCTAGACTAGATAAAACATATAAATAAAACCAAATTATTACATAATATTTGTGTTTATATTTTATATCCGTAACCGAAACTATCCGAAACTAACGGATAAACCGAAATAATTACATATCCGTCACCGTATCCGAAACCGATATAATTTTATTCTTATATCCATATCCGTATCCAGATCCGAAATATCATGTCCATAACATCTCTGATAGAAACTTAAAAACAAATTTTACCTCTTTAATATTAAGTATAGATAACCCATGGGAACGTTTCAAATGTAACCTTTGGCATTCGGGGATAATGTAGCTTCCTGTTTTATCTTTTCTACACCCTGTGTCTACATTTCTAATAAAACTTTCCTCTCGCAGGTCTGCTGGAAGAAATTGTTCATGAAATAAGCAGTACATTTGTGCTCTTCTGTCTTAATGTAATGTCCTGTTAAGTATTTTGTGTGTACATAAAAATATAAATAAATATTAAGTTCCCAGGTATGGTCATCATCATTCTCTTGCCCTTATCCAAAGGAAAGGATATGCTGCAGACCATCAAACTGAACAACTTTCTCCATGGGTCCAGTACAAAATTTCAATACCTACTCGACCCAAATGTATGGGACAGCTGATAATTTTTTCGCATTTACGATATTGGACCCATGGAGAGTTTGATGGTCTGTAGTAATAAATGTATGTCTGTCCTTTCATATGACTATACCCTTTCTGTTACAACCTGTACAGGCCTACTGCTTAACATAGACGCTATACAGGGTGAATTTTTCATCAACCAATCATTTTTTTTTGTTCTTGACCTTACCTGGGAACTTTCTATTTATTTATATTAAAAAAAAAAAACTATTTTTAATTCTTTTTTTATATAAGTAACAAGGGAATAACCTTTGCATCGGTAAATTCTGCGTGATTATATAAAACATAGCGCTGTCATTTTACCTCTGACTGCAGCAAACCAATATGAACCTTATTGTAACGAGAAGAACACTGAAATTAAAAGTGACGCGAAATCAAGAGCTTAGGTCTTCTTTGTAGTGTGGTTAGTGCCTAACCTGGTGTCAGAGTTTTTATGCCGCCCATGGGCCTCTGACTTGACTTTACATGCCATTGATAAATATCTCTCAGGCATGCTGGTTTCCTTACGATTTTTTCCTTCACCGAAGCAAGTGATAATTATAAAAGACGCACATGAATCCGAAAAATCAGAGGTGCGTGTCTTGGGTTCGAACTTGAGACCTATGACTTGGCTGTGCGACGGTCACACTATTAGGCTATCACTGCCGATCAAGAGGTAAAATAACTACACCGACTGTAGATATTATTTTGTTACTTGTACTATCACAGATAAAATATTAAAATAATGAATAAAATCTGGTACATATATCTTGATACAAATACAACTAAAAAAGTGTAGCGTTTTTCCTATTATTGCATAGTATCGCTAGATAATTTAATTTAACCTCGTCCTATAGCTTAGGTTTTTGAGACATGGCTCATATCAAGACATTGTCCCTGTCCATGTAGGTTTTTGTGAAAATGTTGATCATCTCTGTTATTTAGTTTCTACTTTTTATTTTTAAGTAATGTATGCCTTCCTATTCTTCAGTGTAAACGGCTAAACTATTTTGAGTAACGTTTGCTCTTTATACTTTTATAAAGAACATTCAGGACAAAATGACCTACACACGTACAATTAAACCAAAAAATGTATGCGCTTCGGTATTCTCCGTGTTTTAAAATTAGAACGAACGCAGTGTTACAGATGAACCCCCACACAAGTAAAGCTTGTACAGACCTTTTACCACTGATAGCTGCCACCTGACTGTAGCAAGAATAAGAAAAACTGAACTGTTTTCCTTTTTAACCACGATTTGGAGCCCAGACACAGCCAGAAGGCGACGCGGTAGACCTCGAAGGAGATGGCGGGACGAGCTGCACAGGATCAACGACCTGACCATACATCGAAAGACTTGGAAGTCGTGGGCAGACGCCTTTGCGCACCAGTGGGATGACACAGGCTAACAGTAACTTTTATCCTGTCGTCTTTTAGTAGTACACTATCATTGGGCGTCTCTATGAAATTTACTCTCTTTCAGGTTATCTACACCGGCCAAAGACCGCCATTTGCGACGCAAAAGATTTTTGAAATTGCATAGAGTACAATTACATAGACAACCGACAAGGTGGACACACGATCTCATTAAAGTGGCCGGATGAAACTGGATAGGCATCAAAAAGTCAGAGATTTGGAAGATACCTGCACTCAGCATTGGGTCATCATGGTATTACAAAACGGACAGGTTTTAACAACGCTATAATACAATCCATTGACGGTTTTCACAGATATTTTACCTTTGGGAGTGGCAAATCACAAGGGACTTTATGAAACCAGAATAAGATCGCTCTGTGAGTGACACCCAAGGTCAAACTAACAACTCTGAAAGGACTAGCACTGCACTTCTGCCAAAAATTGTCATCTCCCACCCAAAAGTTTTGAAGAGTAGTTGATTCTATAATATTGCGATCATTTTAATACAAAACATAACCCTCCTTTTGGGCTTCGCCGTAGTCGGGTAAAAAAGGCAATAGTATTTCCATGGTTGTGACAGCTATATTAGAACATCGAGCGTTCGTATTTCCGAAGATTCCCGAAGCGCATACTTTTCCTAGCACATCAATAGGAATATTATTTTATAAATTATAATTTAGAAGTTTCCCCAGTAATGCTTAACCAGAACTTGAGCCTGTCTAAATCAGGGTTTCTGACGCACTGTATATGTTCATCTATGATCAAAACATGTTTGCCCGGCTTTGTGTATGGCAGCCAATCCGTTTCTTGGTCTTTCCATATCGGTTCTCTGAAAAAAGGAAGAAATAGAGCAAATAAGTCGCACTGTACATGTAGCGGGGCACTACAAAAAGTACACAAAGTAACGTAGTAGAAAAAGTACACAAAGTAACATAGTAGAAAAAGTGGTACAGCACCATCTATGACACAAATAAAGAACTGACTCATCCGCGACTTTAGATTATATAGAAAAACCCGACAACTGTTGGGCAGTAGCCCACTAGACACAACATATAGACATATGTTGTCGGAGGTTCCTCTCTTTTCTATGGAGTATTGAGGGACTTTACACTGCGGGCCGATCCGGCCGTTTTATGACGACAGGCCGTGTCGACGGCGCGTTCGTGTTACACGCGCGCCTCGAAGAGATGTCAGCACTAATGAAGGGGGGGATGGGAAGGCAAGGGGTGATGCCTACCAGGGCTGCGGGACTGTTCGAAAGAGTTAGCGCGGCCCTGGAACACAAAGGCCAAAGAAGGAACATGGATGGGTTTTGGGGTCATTTGATGATTTCCCATCCGAATTTACACCCTGTTCCTCTTACCCCTAAACACACACTATTAGTAAAATGAATATATTAAGGTTAAAAATTAGATGTTAACAAAGCAGATAGAGGTAAATGACGTCACATTACATGATATGAATGGCCGCGACAGTCACGGACGTTTGAACTGTCGTAGACAATTGAAAGAGTTTAATATTTTTTTAAGCGACAAGCAGTAGTTGTACTTTTAATTATTTTCTTGGGTTAATACCCCAGTACTATTAAGTACTGTAACGTCGGTTGCTTTACGAGAACATTCGAGATTACGTGCGAGTCTCGAATGTTCCTATAAGGACCTGTCTAGACGATTAGAGTCTAGAATGTTCCAGTATAGAACTGTCTAGAAGATTCGAGAAAGTTGTAGAACTTTCTTGAGCTTTCTAGAAGATTCAAGAAAGTTGCGGAACTTTCTGGAAGGATGATGCCCCACTAAGAACTGTGAAGAAGGCTCCTGAAAGTTGTGGAACCTTCTCGAAGGATCGGTCGGCATATAAATAGCCGTCGTGTTTGCGGGAACAGTCAGTCTGATTTTGGCTACACAACGAAGCGAATCGGAGAGTAATAGAAGTGCGATATCTAAGTGAATAGTGATCAGTAGTGTATTTGTGATAAATTTTAAGTGTTTTGTGATTATTAAAGTTATTTGTGGTTTAATCGGTAGTTTTTATCCCATACCCAGCTCGTAACAGAACTACAACATTATTTTTAGTATATGCGAAACCTGAATATAGTTTGTTCAGAATAAGTAACTGAATCAATTCCAATAATTTTTAAACCATGTTATATTTTTTCCCAAAAATATTTAAATAAGTTAAAAGTAGGACACCGAGCGACTTTAAGTACCTATCGCAATAATTTAGGTACCTACTGCCAAATTATTATTATCAATGAGCTCAAGACGACGCTGGAGGCGCGCGCTGCGTGGCGACCACGATTTTGTGCAGACAACTAGATACCAAAATTTCTAGACACGTGTATCAGGTTTCGCATATACTAAAACTAATCTTGTATATTTTATTGATTTAAGTGAAGACAAAAAAGACGCTTATCAAACTCACCCAGTTGCAGCAAATGTGCACCAAGCTTCAGCCAACATCCTAACGATTTTTATATCTGATGGACTACACTTTTGGTGCTTATTACACCTAAAGAACTGGTACTGTATCATATCACCATGACTTGCCCCTCTTAATCCCAAATTCTTCATTGTCCTTGTATGCAAATTACCAAAATACTGGAACTTATACACGAAGATGTTGTTACTGTATTTAGACAACATTTCAGGTAGTAACATCAGCGGGAACTGAAAGAATGTATCGGAAACCATGTTCACGTATTCTAGCCTTGTTGTCTGATCAACATTCCTATTTTTAAAATAGAAATTCATGATCTTCGCCTCAATTTCAGGCACTAGGACTGAGTCTTGAGAAATTTTTAGATATTGTGGGATAAAGTAAGAAAAATCTTGTTCAAATTCTACGTTTCCTTGGCCGTTTTTGTGCAAGAAAAGCGCTCCTTCATGAGAATTCATGCCGGTCAGAACGGGGACGAGGTTAAACTCATTGCGGGCTATGTCGATTCTGGGGTACTGGCCTAAAAATCTTTGAACACCAGGGAATTCTCTTTCAACTACAGGTAGAAAGAAAGCTTGGATCACAGATGGCGGGCGGGCTATTTCTGCCAAGCTAAACGCTACTATGAGTTCTTGAACTGGGACTTCGAGTAAAAACTCATAAATCTCACTTTCTTCAAACAAATCATCTCGGTCTAAACGCGCAACTATTTCCCTAGCTTTCGCTATAGGATCGTCTTCAACCATATAAATGTCAGCTATACAATTTCCTGATTGCGCTATCACTTTGTGGTACAGCCCTGTCGCCATACTAGAAGTCATATAGGAGGTAACGGCGCCCGCTCCCGCGCTCTCTCCAAAAACAGTGACATTGTCATGGTTTCCATTAAAATTAGCAATGTTATTTCTGACCCATCGCAAGGCAAATACTGTGTCCTTTAATCCCGCATTTCCAGGAACTTCTGGTGTATGTAAGCACAAAAACCCTAATATATTTAATCTGTAATTTATTGTCACCACTATAACGTCATGTTTTAAGTAATAATCAGGATTATAATAGTCTCCATATCCATAAATGAAACGTCCTCCATGAACGAAGAATAGTACTGGTAGGCTTTGTAAGCCTTCATAGGGTAAACTTGGAGTGTACACGTTTAGATACAGGCAGTCTTCTGAGCCTTCCATAGAGGATGAAGCGTATGGGTTGAGCTGGCAACATTTATTGCCAGGTTTGATAGCATCACGGACACCTGCCCAACAGTCTGGCTCTTGCGGATCCTGAAAATAAGGTACATATTTGTTTAAAGTTCTGTCTACATCATCTGCCTAGCTTTGTCCCAACTATGTTGCAGTCGGCCTAGGTCTCGCCGAATGGAGCTGAATATCAGTTTTACATGGAGTGACTACTTATCTGGCCTCCACAACCGAGTTACTGCATAACGCGATGTTCCTTGGTAATACTGGTTGAGAGACCTGCGGGCTTCTGACTACACGTAACGACTGACAAATACAGGGTGGAAGGGACACCGACGCGAAAACGGTTACCATGTATTCAGTAAATCATTCTGAACCACAAAGACATTTTTCGTCGGTTATTAAAAAAAAACAGCTGTTTCCTACAAAAGTGCAATACCTACACTTATTTTGACATTCCTACCAAATAATTTGTGTTTACCTCTCGCATGATTAATATTTTTTTTAATTTCGCATGCAACCTTATAAAGGGTGTAAATAGACCCTTAACATAACCGAAAGGCACTTGTTCTCCCCGTCTTTGCGATCATTTTTTTGTTCTAGACCATACCTGGGAACCTTCTAGTTACGGAGATATTGCGGGTCAAAGTTCCAACATTTTCAAAAGTTTTTTTTTTTAAATTCATGTTTTTAATGTAAGATTTTTACTTTCCACACCTCCACGACCCCCGTACTATTCAATCCATCCATCAGCACAACGCTTTGAGTGCTTTCCATCGAGTCCTACCGTAAAACGTTTTTTCACCCCAAAAAAAGTCGTTTCCCAGCAACAATTTTTGCGTACAGAATGCTTGGTTGACGGCTATGTGAAGGGTCTGTTTACACCCTGTATGTATTTGTACGCCTCATGGTATAACATAGCGACCTAAAATCTTTAATTTAAGAACTGAAGATCAATTTTATTTGTGTAACATTTTTTTATTTTTTTTTTTATTTTGCTCCTATTGTCCCACTCCTGAGCAAAGGCCTCCCCCCCATTCCTTCCACTTCTCACGATGGTGTGCTTCTTCTCGCCAATTCGCGAGGAAGCCATCCAAGACGTCCCGCCATCTTCTCTTCAGTCTTCCGCGACCCCGTCTAGCTGTTTCAGTTTGTGTAACATTACATAAATAAAATTGATTTTGATTTTGATTTTGAAACTTTGCGACCACGAGTGTGAAAAATATGTGCAAACCATTACTTACGCTAAATCTTAATCTGCCGACTGGAGGTTTAGCGTAGGGAATTCCCTCAAAACTATAATACTTCTTGCCGTAGAACGTCTGACATTGTTTGCCTTTTAACGCCCCTTGCAATACTTGAACATACATTTCTCCTGAAAATAAAATATATTAACTAGTATTGGTTATTTGTTTGTTCTTGCAAAATCAGACTGTGTTGTTCCCACCGCTGGGACACAGATCTTCTCTCTGTAAGAGGCTGTAATTAGTGCTGCCCCCGTAGCATGACCACCGTAGACAAGGATTTCTTTGACGGAAGAATCGACAAAACGACAGATATTGCAAAGAAATCTGTCATTGTGTCGACACAATCTGTCATTTTGTCGATTCTTCCGTCACAGAAATCCTTATTTTCGGTGGTCATGCTACGGGCGCAGGTTGCTGGATGTAATCGTGACAAGCATAGATATAGATATACCTGGATAAGGATCACGCAGGAGCACCAACTTCGCGTGCCCGGCTTAAGCATTTTATGCTTAACGTTGCTACTGTCGCAGCAAACTAATTTGTTTAATGTAGAAGCGCCAGGGTAGCTCGCGATTCAAATGAATTCAAACTATTTCATGAAAAAGTCATTCAATGGGATTATATGAACTTAGAGGGTTTTATTGATGAGTTTAATGACTATAACTCTATAAAGCTATATTTGCAACCTGACACTGACTTATAAATTGCAAAAAACGTTTCGAGAGCTACCCTGGCGCTTTCACATTAAGCATTTTATGCTTAATGTAGCTACTGTCGCAGCAAGCTAATTAAAGAACAAAAACGTAGTCTATTTTGTATATTAACTTGTTTGTTTAGCAACTAAACAGTGCTTATGACGTCATAGCTGTTTTTTCTGCGCCGTGGTCACAGTAGGTAGTCAAAAAAGCGCACTAGCAAAATAGCTTGGTTTTAATACGGATCGTAATACTTGCGTTATCTAGGTAGGTACCAGTAGCGAAAGGGTCAATTTTTGTAAGAGGTAAGCCTGAGTACATATCTTTAATGTGATTATATTATTTGTCTATAGAATACTGACTGTGCCATTTTTCTATGGGAATCCGGTAGGAATCGAGTTGTATGGAACCTTCGCCACTGGTAGGTACATCTATATCTGTGGTGTCTTCGTTTTTTTTTGGCCCTAGGAA
Organism: Noctua fimbriata; assembly: GCA_905163415.1. NCBI lineage: Eukaryota > Metazoa > Arthropoda > Insecta > Lepidoptera > Noctuidae > Noctua > Noctua fimbriata. The sequence continues at coordinate 3,210,495 of LR990951.1, forward strand.
ATGTTTGAGAGCAGTGGATCATTTCAATGTAAACATCACAGTTTTTTACTGAATGCGTGTACGTATTTATGTACAACACTGTGACATAAAAAAAAACATTTTTTTTGTGTCTATCTCTCTGTTTGTTCCGGCTAGTCTCCGAAACGGCTGGACCGATTTTGACGGGACTTTTACTGGCACATAGCTGATGTTATAAGGAGTAACTTAAGCTACTTATATTTTAGAAGAAAAGGATCCGTGCAAGAAGGATTAAACCCATGAAATTGTTAACAAAATTCGATTCAAATAATGAAGTAATAATTTCACACGGATGAAGGTTGCGGAAAACAGCTATTTAAAAATAAAGACTGTAAGCGATGTGATGAATACTAATTACTCAACTGATTACATAATTGTACCTACATTTATTTGCAGATTAAATATATTCTATTCTTTTACATTTTCCCAGGTTTTTTACTAGTAGTTTCATTTATCTCTTCTTCTTAGCGTGTCGATGCTAATCTACAACGTTATTTTTAGTATATGCGAAACCTGAATATAGTTTGTTCAGAATAAGTAACTGAATCGATTCCAATAATTTTTAAACCATGTTATATTTTGTCCCAAAAATATTTAAAAAAAGTTACAAGTAGGCAACGAGCGACATTAAGTACCTATCTCAATAATTTAAGTACCTACTGCCAAATTATTATTATCAATGAGCTCAAGACGACGCTGGAAGCGCGCGACGCACTGCGTGGTGACCACGTTTTTATGCGGACAACCAGGTAACAGAACAAGCTTATAACTTTGTGATTTTTCATGATACAGTTTTGAAATTTTGTACATAGATTCTTTACATAAAAATACTAGACACGTGTTTCGGGTTTTGCATATACTAAAACTTGGCGCTATCACTAGCTACTTGGAGAAAGAATGATTTTTCAATATTTCATGCTTGCTAATTTTACGAATAATATTGTAAATACGTCATATCTGAAGTTTACACTTTGTTGTTATATGTAATAAAATAAACTTTTTATGAAGTTATTAGTACTTTAAAGTATCAAATAGAATTAATGACAGGACCTTACACGCCAGTGGCGCCATCTGGTGAGCTTGAAAAACGATAGCACTAATTGCAAAGTTTGCCTATACAAGGTACAAAAAAAGAGTCATTAAGTACCTAGTTCTTGCTTCGGATCAGTTTTGTTGTTCAATGAATTGATGAATCAAAATAACGTTTCTGATCAATGGTCTTGTAGTTGCAAGCACTACTGCTGAGCGTGAGGTCCTGGGTTCGGAATCTCAGATCGGCCAAAATGGTATTGGATTTTTCTCTCAGAAATCCTTCCGTAGCAGCAAAAGTGTCTGGATATATGCTCGGTTGATGGCATTCGGCTCGCCCCCTATTACATGGGACTTAAACATAACTGAAGAAATGTGAGTGTACTATTAAGTACATCTCTACCTAAACCCTTCAAGGATTAAAGGTGTGATGTTATGCAAATGAGCCAACTATAAAATGTGTGTAGCACGCCTAAGATACCATGAGTCAGTGTTAATGGAAGGCGACCCCAATAAAATAGTTCAAATTGTGTGGTTATAAATTATTATGTACATAAATTATAATTAATATGCGAAGACTTTGTACTGTGGCAGAATACACAAGCTTTTGTATGCCGCTTCGCCTGTGTTGAGCTTGGAAATGCACCTATGGGGATGTACTACTGGGATAAATAATATCCTTTGTTTCAATCTAGGTCACGGCCAACTGGAGTACCAAAAGGTCTTGGTCAAAATGGGCATAACTTCAATAAAAGTGGCACCATTAAACAATAATTCCAAGACACAACTTCTCTAAAAATTTACTTCATTTTAGACCTGAAAACCCGATAAATTTTCAATTAATTGCTAAATCAGAATTTTAGTTGCTTTGAAATCAATAAATAGTTGAGTCTTTGAGTTGATTAAATAGTGACGTCATAGCGTGCTATTTCCATTCAAAATATAAGGGGGAATCACGTTTTGACAGCTCTTAAAAAGTATGTCCATTGATTGGTTTGTTAACTACCCTATTGAAATATATTATCAGAAATCATAGCTCTCAATAAGTTCTCCAATTCATAGCAACAAGTACCAATGTCACCGGAGACCAGAGCTACGGCCAAACGAAAATGTTGCAGTTTCCTATATTTTGTTTCGTTTCGGAGATCAGCCAGAACAGACAGACAAAAATTTAAAAAAGATCTTTTTATTACCTTAAATACTTTCATATGCATTCAGTAAAAAGCTGTTAATTTGAAATTAAAAACAGACACTTCTATTTAAATTGTATGTAAATATAAAAAAAATGCATACAAAATTATAGTATTTGAATTTTTAATAGCACATGTTAGTCACTTTTCATCTATGAGTTTCATTATTAATAAAAAAAACTATTTTGAATGCCTTGGTGAATCAGAGGTTCACTTCACTGGCCTGCTAGTTTGGAGTCCTGGGTTTGGGCTCTCGGTGAAGTAAATTTTTATAGGTACTTTCATCTTAAACTAGACAATTATAAGTAATTAACTAACTAACTAAAAAAATCAGTTAATTAATGTATGATATTATTATTTATAATTTTTTTTTGCAAATTCCAAGATGTTTTTTTGTGTTTTTTTTTAATATTTTTATTAGATGTACTTATTTTTTTTGTTTTTTTTCCCCGATGTATTTATTGTTTTTTACTAGTACAAAATATTAACGATTTAAAAGACAAATACAAGAGTCCTTCAGTACTTAATATAACAATTATTAATCACTGAGCATCATTTGACTTATAATTTTAATTTTAAAATGTAATAAGATAGGTACTCTAACCCAGATGTCTCTCTCCGAAATCTATAATACCAAAGGTTCAATAATTTAGAATTGAAACGAGAGGTTCTATTGCTGGAATGACACACAAAGTGGCACCAGCAATTTAGTCATTTATATATTTCATAAACAAGATACAGAAACAACATTATTTTTAGTATATGCGAAACCTGAATATAGTTTGTTCAGAATAAGTAACTGAATCCATTCCAATCATTTTTAAACCATGTTATATTTTGTCCCAAAAATATTTTGACACCGAGCAATATTAAGTACCTATCGCAATAATTTAGGTACGTATTGCCAAATTATTATTATCAATGAGCTCCAGACGACGCTGGAGGCACGCACGTGGGCCCTCTGCGTGGTGACTACGTTTTTGCGCGGACAACCAGGTAACAGAACAAGCTTATAACTTTGTGATTTTCATGATACAGTTTTGAAATTTTGTATGTAGATTGTTACAGAAAAATACTAGACACGTGTTTCAGGTTTCGCATATACTAAAACTAATGTTGTATATTGTACAAATAAAACGTATAAAACTTCTCTAGAATGCAAACAATATTTTTTGTTAGCTACGGGTAATTCTAGCCATTCACCTTTTCTAAAGTCAAAAAATAACAACAAAATCAACATGGCAACCAACTTCTTCTTTCTAAGTTGTCACATTGTTTTTTAAAGAGTTTTCACTCTAACACCTTCTCTCAATGTGAGACCTAGAGACTTTCCAAGTTTCATAACCCTTGGCCTAGCCATTGGCTTAGTGAGCAGATCTGTAGCTCTCCATTTGTGACGAGTTCTCTCACAAAGTGCCCCCTCCTAATGTGTTTAGTTCTGCGATGAAACTCGGGGTTTTCTGCCAGTCTTACAGCTGCTTCGTTGTCTACGTTAAGCACGGGCAAATCGCCCAAATTTGTTATACCCCGTAGAAGGCGAGCAAGCCAAATACTCTCTCTTGCTGCTTCGCTGGCTGCAACAATTTCAGCTTCCGTTGTTGAAATAGCTACGGTTTGCTGTCTCTGGCTTAGCCACGAAACAGCACCTCCAGCATACAGACATAAAACTCCCGTCGTTGACCTTCCTGTAGCTACATCGCCACCATGGTCCACATCACTGTCGCACTCCAAAATTGTAGCTTCTTTTATATATGATGCTTATATCTGGTGCATATTGCAAGTATCTAAGTATGCGCTTCAATTGCATCGGTAGTTACTCAGAAAGTAATTGTCGTTGTTTTCAGCTCTCTGTGGTACAACACTTTCCTTTACAACCGGTGTACTTACAGGTCTGCAATCCTGCATTTCAAATTTCCTTAAGATTCCCTGCACATAACAGGTCTGATGTACTCTTATGTCGCCTTCTCTGACATCAATCTCCAAACCCAAATAATAGGAGATTGGTTTGGTTGTTATGTCAAACCTTCTTTTTAATTCAGTGATGAACTCATCAATAAGCTCCTGAGGTGTCCCAGCCAAGAGCCCATCATCCACATACAAGGCTATTATAAGTTTTCCCGTAAATTCTAGTGAACAGACATGTGTCTGCGACACTAACCTTAGGGCCTATATTCTTGAAGAAATCCAAAATGCATTTGTTCAAACAACGAGAAGCCTGCTTTAAACCGTATAGACTTTTCTTTAAAATACATACTCGGTCTGTTCCGTCATCATAGCCCTCTGGTTGTCTCAAATAAATTTCTTCATCAGATAAAGACCCATACAAGAAAGGTGTTGATACATCAAACTAACTCAACTTCATACCTTCACTAGCTGCTACACTGAGTACAGCTGGACCGTTGTCATTCTGGCTTTAGGGCTAAAGGTTTGGTCATAGTCCTGTCCCTTCTTCTGGCGAAAGCCCTTTGCCACCAGACGAACCTTAAACTTGTCTACTGGGTTTAACTACACCTTATAGACCAATTTACAGGGAATGGCTTTGCGATATTTGGGCAATTTCTCAAGAACCCATGTTCCATTTTTTTCTAGAGATTTTATCTCCTTGTTCATAGCTTTGCGCCACAAATCTTTATCAGAACAAGAAACTGCTGTTCTGTGTGACTATCAACGCTTGTATAGACATGAGTCACATAATCGTTGAATTTTACCCGGCGTTTGAGGAGTGATCGATCTCAGAGTTGCATGGCACTTCTTGCCAACTCTTCTACGATCTCACTCTCATTTTCCTCATTCTCCCCCCCTAATTCAACAGACTCTTGGTCGGACACGTCTAGCCGCGCATCCTCAAACTCGGCATCATCACTACTACTTACAACAAGAGTATTTATAACACCTTGGCCTCCGTATAAAGGTGACTCCTCGTGTATTTCAGTGACAGGTGTATCTGTCTGATTATATGTCTTTCTCACATATAAAGGTACTTCTAGCTCTTGTACCTCTGTAATTGTGCCTTCATCTTCTAAACTAGAGTCCAGTGGTCTTTCATCAAAAGTGATATCTCTGGACCTAACTAGAGCGTTTGACTCTTTATGCCAAAGCCTATACCCATCATCGTTGTCATAGCCCATCAATATGCACTTATTTGCCTTCTTCTACATCTTTTTCCTTCTCTGTTTAGTAACATGCATGTAGCAAGTTGAGCCTATAATCCTAAAATGCTTAATTTGTGATTTCTTCCCAAACCACAACTCAAACGGCGATTTGTGGTCAACAGTATTTGGTCCTGTTCTATTTAAAACATAAGCAGCTGTATTTACCAACTCTACCCACAGAACTTGAGGAAGCTCCTCATGAGCATGCATCATTGCTCTGGCCATCTCAACAATTCCGGTCCGGTTATCCCTCTCACTAGACCCATTCTGTTCAGGCGTATAAGGTATAATGAACCGCTGTTGAGTACCATATTTCTTCAACTCTTTTCGGACTTTCTCATTATCAAACTCGCCTCCGTTGTCACTTAAAATCTCTTTGATGGCAAGTCCAGCCAATTTCGCTTCAGCTAACATTTGACTCATCTTCTCAGGGACTTCTGATTTCTGTTTCATGCAATAGACATAACGGTACCTAGTGTATTCATTCTTAAAGAGTACGAAATATGACCACATACGTCCGAATGTATGTGTTCTCCTGGACTGGTTGCTTTTCCACGAACACCATATTTTCTTCCATGAGTTTTTCCGAGTATGCATCCCTCGCATAAACTTCCACCATCTTTGGTTTTGAGATTCAATTCTTTCTCAATAATTCTCCTAACATGGCTTTTATCTTGGTGACCCATGCGCTCATGGTAAAGCTGTAATGTGTCTACTTTGTTCACAGTATCCAGCTCCAGTGTATTCAGTACACCACCTTCAGGTTGGACTGGCTCACAATTCAGCTTAAATAAACCACCATGTTTTTGTCTGCTTCCAGTCACTGCCAGTTTTCCCTTGATTTTCATTAAGCAAGTAGTCACGCTTGACTCAAACAAACTGTTTGGATTCAAATCCTGACACTGAAAAGAGGTCCTTTGTAACTGAAGGAACATACCACACATCCTTCATTACACAGTTTCTCTTCTTTGCTTTCATCAGAATTGTTCCTTTTCCTAAGGCTTCAATTCTTTTACCGTCCACGGTTGTCACTGTATGTGGTTCTGCAAAGCGTTCAGTCTTGAAACAAATCGCTTCTCATCGTAACATGATGTGTGGCCCCATTGTCCACGTACCACTCATCACGATCTATGCAATCTGTCACATTCAAGAGCACCACAATAACGTTAGTGCTGGCTCCAGTTTCTAAACGCTTTTCCTTGTTCGGTCAATCCTTCATAAAATATCCAACTTCCTAGCAGAAGTGACATCTGAAAGCAAAACGAGCTTTTCCTTTCTTTAGTTTCCTTTTTCAGTACATTGCCTTGGATCCACTATCCTTAGCTGTCAAAGCCTTTTCATGGTCACAGAGCTGACTTGTCAGGCTCTCCACAGTTCTGTCCTTTATTGATATCAGCACCCAGCTTGACTTAAAGGAATAATATTCTTCTGGCAATGTTCCCAAAATCTTGCAAATCAGAAGTACCGCGGGCAATTCTCCTCCTTCATCCATCTTCATGATTGCTTGATTGACTTTATGCCATAAATTCTTCATAATGAGTTGCCGTATCAGTGCCAGTATCCAACTTGTATTGGAAAAATTCCATAAAGACACCATATAACTGGTTGTCATTTACACCATCATACAGTCTATGAAGTTCATCCCATACTTCTTTAGGATTCTCGAACCTGAGCACCTTATCAAGAGCTTCATCCGTAATATTATTTGTTATTAATAACAGAGCAGTACTATCCTACTTACTCTCAAAAGTTTTTGTTATACGCAGCCAATACCTCTACAGCAGCAGCATCACCAGTGCCACCACTCACCGCAGGCTTCTCAGGCTTTTGTGTCTTGCCTTGTACAATATCCATGAGACCGTCCTTGCCTCGCAGCAGCGTTGACATACGGTACTTCCATGATACCCAGTTATTGCTAGTGCAGTTAGTGCTATCAAGATTTGATATCTGAATATTACTAAGCTCCATGTCGTGTATTTCGTAAACAAGATACAGAACTATATATATTGTTCAAATAAAACTTATAAAACTTCTCTAGAATGCAAACAATACTTTTTGTTAGCTACGGATAATTCTACCCATCCATCTTTTCTAAAGTCAAAAAATAACAACAAAATCAACATGGCAACCAACTTCTTCTTCTTATGGTGTCACATTGTTTTTTAAAGAGTTTTCACTCTAACATTTAGTTCTTTAAAATTTTTGCAGGCACTATTTTATACAAGGCTACGAAAATAAATGAATGAATGATTTAGCACGTTCACCAGTATTTTATTGATGTTGGAAAGCGATAAATCGTTCCAAAAGACATTAAATTACACTTACTTGAAAATACTTGCAAGATTTCGCGAAATTTTGTTTATCAAAACGACGATTGACGACGATTTATGTCACAAATTTTACTTCTTTTTTAACAACTTCTGTACGAATAAGCGCATAGAATGTAATACATAATTTTTATGTTTTTATGACTCGTCTTGATAATTTTTTAACTTCAATGAATGATCACATCTGCATCACAACAAATTTTAAACATAATCTGACTTTGACAACTTGCAGTTTATGTATGACATTGACATATTTTCATGACAGTGTTCCTGACGTAAAAAATAACACAAGCACAGGCTACACTGAGATAATATCACAAAGTCCAGTTAGATATATTAGAGCAAGAAAAGAAAACGAGAAAAGAAGAGGGAGGAGTTTAATCCGGAGTGATGATGGACCAGACAGTGACGGAGTGCCAGAGTTTAGATTTATCATAATTTGTTAGTCAATAAATGTTTTTACACGACCCAGGAATATCTTAGTTATATGTTATAAGAATAGAAAATTATTGTAAAACCTCACTATGTTCCTATTCTAGTGCAATAATAGCTAGTTAATGTATAACGAAAATGAAAAAGAGTACCTATTTCTATAGTTATGTCACCCATTCCGTTTTATTGTTATTATATTATATTGTATGCTTTTATTTTATGTTTCGTATACCAGAAATGGTTAATATGTGGATCCTTAATGTTAAATTGTGTAATGTAACATTTATTTATCATCTATGTAGATCCATATTATGCGAATAAATGATTTGATTTGATTTGATTTCCGGAGTTGCCGGAGTAATGAATAAGCCGATGTGGGATAAATTATGAAGAAAAGCGAATTTTTCTTTTTTTTTCATTGAAATAAAACAAGACAGAGAAAAACCTAGCCGTAAACGATGTAAACGAGAATGTAAGTTTTAGTTTAATGTAAAAGAAGTAAATTTTCACGTCACTACTTTTTAGTAAATGTAAGCACAGCACTGGCTCAAAATGTCATGGCCGCCTTCGCCATTGCGACATATGTACCGTGACAAGTCATGTCATTTGTGTCCATGATATATGAAAAATTCCAATGGCAGATTCTTTCTTCGGGTTCGATACTTCGTTATCGGTGAGTCTGAACGTTATTCTACCGAAAAAGACAATTTATTTGATATATAATAACCCTAAAACTGTGAGGTTTGGGACTGCCAGCACGCCACTTAGAATGCTGCTTTTCTCTGTACAATCAAGTATTACCACTTTCTACCCTCTATTTACGTGTTATATATCAATTTAGGATGACTAACACCAAAAAAGCAGTTCAATAAAGCATAATAAACATGAAAAGCGTCGTATTGTGAGCTATACATTTTATAATTATGTATTTTCAAATTTCTACTTGTCACTATTTGTTTCCGCTCACAATTTCGAGAAAAACACGCAATAGTCTACATTATAGCCATAAAACACGCCTTTGCTCGTCTGTCCATGTAAAGCGCGCCAAAATTTGTGCATAAAACGTGTTATAACGTTATGAAATAGTGTTTTCTTGAGTTGTATATTTTTAGTGGTTTCTGAGTCACCCTTGTTTAGAAATACGCAATGATGTTTGTATATCGTATTATATACATGTACTTAGGTTCTCTTTCATATCTACCTGTCCAATTACAGTTCAACTAATGGGCAAAGGTGTACTTCATTCTCCCAATATATTTTTAATGGCCATATGTGATGGTACTTGCACATGACAACTATGTATTGCTCAGTAATGTCATGATAAGACATGGTTTACTTTGTATGTAAGAGCTTGATAACTAAGAAAGAAACTATTTGTTTAGTTCATACAATTGTGTCCTTGTTGTTCTGTATAGCAACATGTTAAGAACAGATTAACTTCTACTTGTTTATGAGTAACTTATTCTAGCCCACCCACTATAGGCCTCTCTCTAGTAATGTCTCAACAAAATAATAAGCATGGATTTAGTAAGTTTTAGTTTAAGTTCCAACAACTTTCATCTCCTGTATTATAACATTTAAAACTCTTTCCTAGACAGATCTCATTCTCGTTTTCGCCTTCTATAATAAAAACCTTTTGTCTTCTGTGAATGTATACAACATAAACTTGTGTAGGAGTTACTCCTGTTAATGACTGATAGAAAGAGGTACTATTAGTTTCCTTTAAAATATAAAATAAATAAATAATTGTTAACAATGAAATATTGAATGTGATTCCTATTAGAATAATATAAAACCACATTTAATTTTGTTATTAACTATATACATTACTAGCTTTTGCCGCTTGCGCCCTTGTCACCTACTGGTGTGTACTTAAGTACCAAATATACATAAAAAATTTCATAAAAATCAGTTGAGCTGTTTCGGAGTAGTGCAACCACAAACACTGACACAAGATTTTTATAATAAGATTACAATTTAAAAACTGTTAATTAAACAACAAATTATTTATTTATTTATTTGGTTAACCAACAATTGTTTGCACAGTACATTCATAAAACAATATTTACTGCTACATTTATAAGTGCAACAATTAATTATAGGTTAACACCACATGCACTATATGTGGTTGTATATATTATAAAAAGCATCTAAAAACTTCTCCTCAATGCTGGCAGCTGGTGTGCCCAAGAGACTGGCAGTGTTTCCACTTTGTATGTATATTGTTAACCACAATTTAATATGTATACTTAGCAAAGGATTATATATTTTTTGAAAACATTATGTTCTTAACAATTAAAAAACAATTAACATGCTTGCTGAGAGGTTGGTAAAATTGGGGCGGGGTTGCCCCATAAAAAAATGCTCCCTGACTTATTAAGGGGAGATAAAATCACAGCATACAATGTTAAACAAGCACCAACATTGTATAATGTGTGACACAAATGCAGTTTTTGTGATATCTGGGTCGCTTTGACATTGTTATTCAACACGCATGTTGTGACAACACTGGCCCCATTTTGTTAAATCTCTTGATTATTACAGTGAAACATAACTGTTTGTGTATGTTCTTATTTGTGGATTTTTCTTAGGAAGAGAAGTCAAATCATACATTAAATTTCATGCAAAATATGTAGTTTTAATTTCGCAAAAATATGCACATAAAAAAATAAAAAAAAATAATAAAAAGTTTTTATTGTTTCTCATACAATTGTTCTACAGCACAAAATTGAGGCAGCCCCGGTAAGTTATAAGGATACTTGTGATGGGGTTACCTCGCAACTTCCGATGAGTTACAATCTACAATGTTGAGACATAATTAAAAAGAAAAATAAAAAATTTTGGTACTAGGATTGACATACAGTAAAACAATAATAATTAGCTTGGCCTCAGGAAGTGTGTTGACTCGACTACGGTTATTCGCGCCTGAGCGGTCGACGAGTCAACACCTCCTGAGGATGCCCCGTGAAGGGGCGGAACACGTGTCGTGTGTAGGGTTAGGTGCATGGCATGGCACCGAAAGTACGATGAGGTGTGTAAGTACGTACAGTCCCGGCTGTCATTTGTAAATCTTTGGCAGTCGTTATGAGTAGTCGGAAGCTGAAAGTCTGAAATCCAGCCTGACTAAAGGGTATTGTATTACCCAGTTACTGGATTGTGCAGGTCGAACAGGCAGTTGCTTCATGTAAAATACTGGTACTCAGCTGCATCCGGTTAGACAAGAAGCCGACCCCGACATAGAAAACGGCTAGGCAGATTATGACGGTCTCGCGAAAAACAGTCAGCAAGACCGCGATTTTATGCTTTAAAAGGATAATAACTACTAAATAAAATGCTATAGGTTTTAATAGTCTGATTGGACCAATTATTAATTTCCTTATAAGACACCGATTTCCTTTTAATAAAACTCATTCGATTGACTCAGCCCTAATTAGGTAGAAAACGGTATTGCAAGACATAACATCGTTCAGAAATCAAATAGATCTGTTGCCAAAATCACTCAAAATTTAAGAAAATGTCATGGTGTTTTTTTTTTGTTTATGGCTTGGGGCAAACGCTAGGTATTTCTCCTGTATTGTGGGTACGTTTACACATATATAAACTCACATAAGCAAACAGTCAGACCCGGAACAACTACCGGGGATCGAACCACGCAGCGCAGCAGTCAATCGCTCAGCCTCTGCGCCTTCTTGTCTTGACATAGTCATAATATAAGTATTCTATTTTTTCAATCTCAAAGACAGGCTGAAACTTTTCACGTCACCCCTTCTCTAGCCATTTCTATCTCATACTTATCATCTCGGGCCTGTGGACGGCGAGTTATGGGCTAGCTCGCCGTCCGGCCGTCTTGTGACGACAGGCCGTGTCGACGGCGCGTTCGTGTTCCACGCGCGCCTCAAAGAGATGTCGGCAACCACGTAGGAGTCCGCATGGGCCGAGTAAAAGAGTGTCCATGGAGTTTCTTGCCCGTTCTTCTCCATAGACATCTACGTAAGGTAATGGGCAACTACAGTACTTTCACAGTTTTTATGCCTTGTGACAGACTGTAGCTACTTTTCATTGTTGTCTTTGTTTCGACAATTCAAAAGTGCCAGTAACTGGCCTACTTGAAGTAAATGCTTTGATTTTGATTTTGCCGATGCCTGCCAGAGCTGCGGGACTGTTTGAAAAAGATACCGTGGCCCTGGAACGCAAAGGGCAAAGAAGGAACATGGACGGGTTTTAGTCAGTAGAAGCCTGACACTCCCTTCTGCTCCGCCCCGAGGGGGGGGGGGGGGGGGCATTTGATCATTTCCCATATACTTATCATCTCTTTATTTGGTTCCAGAACTTAAATGACGACGAAGGAGGCATCGAGCCATCGGAGGACGAATATGATGCTCTCAACGACGAGACTTTTGGTCAAGGTTGTGAGTATTGTATCTTTGTCATCGCTGGAGGCGTTCAGGAGGCTTGATCATACAGGAAATGCGCTTATCAACTACTTTTTCATTACAAAACTTTTACATGTAAATACAGGATGGAAAGGACACCGACGCGAAACTGGTTACCACGTATTCAGTACACCATTCTGAGTCCCCCTACATAGATTTTTTTTACAGGAAATTTAAAAAAAAAATGCTGTTTCCTACAAAAGTACAATACCTATACGGTAAAATGTATGAAACAGCAGATGTTTTTTAAAATTACCATTGTAATTTTTTTTTTTTTTTTTTTACTATTTTCTAGCAATTACTACAAATAAAACTTATATAATTACAAACTCCTGTTGATAAGCGTGTTTTCTACAAATCATTAAAGAGGTGAATGGGACATACTAATAGGGAATATGCATGTAATGTTTTCTTCACTTAAATCACAATAAAATAAAAGAAAATCAAATAAAAAAAAAGAATAAAAAGGAAAAAAAAGAAATTCAATAAAATAATTAAAAGGTTCTACTACTGCTTGTCGCTTAAAAAAAAATATTAATCTCCTACAATTGTCTACGACAGTTCAAACGTCCGTGTCTGTCGCGGCCATTCACGTCATGTTATGTGACGTCACTTACCTCTATCTGCCTTGTTTACATCTAATTCTTTGCCCTAGATTTTTTTTTATAATTGAATGTGCTTTATTCAAGCAAAAATTGCAATAACAATATTATAATAAAATCTTAGTGAAACTTTAAATACTTTTCAAATAAAAGTTTTCTACCGGTACCGGCGTTATCGAGGACGATGCGTATTGAGTTTGCGTTCCGTTTCACCAAAAACACGCTACACAAAATATTAAATTGTAAAATAAGTGTTGTATTAGAGAATTAAACAAGTGTACCATAATGTTGTTATTTATGGACCAATACAAGGCATTTTTAAGAAAAAAAAAGTTTCGTATTTCTTGCATATTCCCTGTTATTTATTACTAATATTTGCTACCATCATGCTTCAAAGACTAATTCTGGATTCTGCTTTATAATAACTAAGACCCTAAGTTCTGACCACATTGAGGCAAATCTCGCTATATACAGGTTGTAAACGGACCCTTCACGAAGCCGTCAACCAAGCATTCTGTACATTAAACTAAGTAACTTTACGCAAAAATTATTGCTGGGCAACAATATTTTTTTTTGGTGAAAAATCATGGTTAACAGTAGGACTCGATGTACTCAAAGCATTGTGCTGATGAATGGATTGAATAGTACGGAGGTCGTGGAGGTGTTTAAAGTAAAAGACATACTTAAAAAATGTATTTAAAAAAAAAACATGTGAAAAAGTTGTAACTTTGACCTCCCTATATCTACATATATCTCCGTTCTAGACCATACCTGGGAACCCTCTAGTTATCTAGAGGGTTCCCAGGTATGGTCTAGAACAAAAAAAAAAGATCGCAATGACGGGGAGAACAAGTGCCTTTCGGCTTCGTTAAGGGTCTTTTTACACACTTTATGTGTGACAAAATTTGATCGCCGTGTGTGTGTCAAATAACCTTTATTGGAGGTGTTCAAACTGGATTTACAAAACGTTATAATACCTATTTCACGCAACGGTTGATTGGTACAGAATGCCTTGTGGCATTAATCAGCCTACGTACTCTCGAATTCACTGACGGTCACTTTTCAGCCTTATGCCCTAAATAGTAAGGTTGAAAAGTGGTCGACCGCCGGTGAGATCGGTAGTAACACTATTTGTACACATCATCATCATCTGCCTAGCCTTTTCCCAACTATATTGGGGTCGGCTCCCAGTCTAACCGGATGCAGCTGAATACCAGTATTTTACATGGAGCGACTGCCTATCTGACCTCCATAACCCAGTTAGTACTGGGCAATACGATACCCCTTGGTAAGACTGGTTGTCAGACTTAGTAACACTATTGTATATGAAGTTTAAATAAATAAATGACACCTATGTGATGTTTATTTAAAAAAAACCTGTATAACTAACTTCGTATTACATTCCAGCTGACGAGTTCGACTGGGAGGTGGAACATGAGCAGCTGGCCGAACAGCTGGAGAGCAGTCGCAGACACAATAGCAGCGGCATCGATGACCTCGCTAACACGCAGCTCGGTAAGACCCTTCTGTAATATGTATGGCTTCGCTGCAACATGAGCAGCTGTTCGAACATCTGGATAGCAATTGCATACAAATATCCATAAGTTGTTAGTAATGACTTAAAACTTTGTTAGTAAAACTTATCTAAAATGAAAAACTGTTGACCTGGAACCCGAAACTGAAACCCCCAATCAACCCTTTCAATAATGGTATTTACGATACTGCTGTCACTAATTCGCACTCGAAGCATCAGGGAGGCTATACGTTTGCGTACAATTATTTAAAAACAATCCGTTCTAGCCTCAGCAATCATTCCTGACGCGCCAGCAGCATCCTAAAACCGTTATTATACTGAACACGTAGGGCATCCAGCGATCTACGTGTCAATTTCGCCCACAGGCTTCAGGACCGATTGACTGCTGCGCTGCGTGTCGCGGGTTCGATTCCCGAACGGAACAAATATTTGTATGACCGGTAGTTGTTCCGGGTCTGCCTGTTTGTGTATGTGAGTTTAAATGTTTGTAAATGCACTCACGATACAGGAGAAATTCCTAGAGCGGGGCAACGTTTAAAAAAAAAAAATATATGTTGCAACGCATTGTCAATGCCCTGCGTTCCTGCTAAATATGATTTATTATTATTTATGCTAACACACAATATTTTGTTTCATATTACAGAGGCATCGCTCTCCCAGCTAGTATTGGACGAGACAGACGCGCCGCACTCCAGGGCTTTCGGCTCTAGCGTGTGGAGGCATGACCCTATCTTCCCTCCGGCACCTACTGTGAGTATCACTCCTTGCATGTGTTTTGTAAGAACAGCCAATGTGCTCATGCTATGGTGTATTGCAGTGGCGAAGGTTCATTACAACTCGATTCCTACCGGCTTCCCTTTGAAAAATGGCACAGTCAGTATTCTATAGACAAATAATATAATCACATTAAAGATATGTGCTTACCTCTTACAAAAATTGACCCTTCGCTACTGGTTTATTGTCAAGCCGGGGTTTCACAAAAAATCCATCATACAGTGGCCGAGGAGTTCGTAGCTAAATAATAACAGCCGCTCGGGTCGATCTTCAGGTCAAGCCGCGCTTACCAGGGTCCGTGGATGGGTGACCACCCATTACATACCGAGTTTCCTCCGTACCACGGAAAGCACGTTAAGCCGTTGGTCCCGGCTGTCATTTGTAAATCTTTGACAGTTGTTACAGGTAGTCAGTGGCCCGAAAGTCTGACAACCCGACTTACTAAACTATTATAAGGTAATACCTCCACGGCGCGCGTACTATACAATGCACCCATCAGCACAATATTTTGAGTGCGTTACATAGACACACGTTTTACGTCCTACCGTAAAACGTGATTTTTCACCCCAAAAAAAGTCGTTTCTCAGCGATCATTTTTGGGTGGAGTTTACTTAGTTTGATGTACAGAATGCTTGGTTGACGGCTTCGTGAAGGGTCCGTTTACACCTCAACCGAACTCTCCAGGGAAGTAAGGCCGTGATGTTCAGTTACTTATAATAATCGATAATAATTCTTCTCTTCAGGTGAATAACAGTTCTTTTGCCTCGCAGCCGGTACCGGGGCTCAAGAATGTGTGCACGGTCGAGGAGCTGGAGCGGCAGCTGCGCCAGAAGCAGGTGCAGCAGCCATCCTTCAATCAGAACTACTTCCAGGTTAGTTGGGGAATCAGTCCATTATAGTTATTTCAAATAATCAGTCTTTGTTGTATTTTTATTACATTTTGTCTTCGCACCTATGGAAGTCCAGCTATTTTTAGGGTTCCATACCCTAAAAATAGCTGGACTTGCATGTCCTAGGTCTAACCAGAAAGTAATCGCGGGCCTGTGGACGGCGAGTTATGGGCTAGCTCGCCGTCCGGCCGTCTTATGACGACAGGCCGTGTCGACGGCGCGTTCGTGTTCCACGCGCGCCTCAAAGAGATGTCAGCAACCACGTAGGGGTCCGCATGGGCTTCGGGACGGAGATACCGTGGCCCTGGAACACAAAGGGCAAAGAAGGAACATGAATGGGTTTTAGTCAGTAGAAGTCTGACACTCCCTTCCACTGCGCCCAGAGCGAGGGGGGGGGAGGGTCATTTGATGATTTCCAATCAGAAAAAAAAACAGAAAGGAATTCTTTGACTGCTGTGTCAGATGTTGGGCAAATTAATGATAAAATGTATGTGTTACATTCAAAACTGTTAATCGGTCAAAACCACTTTGGTGTCAGTCAAAATCCTTATTATGTTAAAATGCGTTTTCTCCATTTAAAACATGTTGTTTCAGAACGTTTTAATTACCTAGTCCTAGAATTACTACAACATAATGTTTTGGAAAGGGTCACAAAAAAACCTAACAACCCAATAAGTAAATGTTACTTATTGTTAAAATAGTTTTGACTGATTAACAGCAGTCAAAAGTAGTTTTGACTGATTAACAGCAGTCAAAAGTAGTTTTGACTGATTAACAGCGGTCAAAAGTAGTTTTGACTGATTAACAGCGGTCAAAAGTAGTTTTGACTGATTAACAGCGGTCAAAAGTAGTTTTGACTGATTAACAGCAGTCAAAAGTAGTTTTGACTGATTAACAGGGGTCAAAAGTAGTTTTGACTGGTTAACAGCGGTCAAAAGTAGTTTTGACTGATTAACAGCGGTCAAAAGTAGTTTTGACTGATTAACAGCAGTCAAAAGTAGTTTTGACTGGTTAACAGCGGTCAAAAGTAGTTTTGACTGATTAACAGCGGTCAAAAGTAGTTTTGACTGATTAACAGCGGTCAAAAGTAGTTTTGACTGATTAACAGGGGTCAAAAGTAGTTTTGACTGATTAACAGCGGTCAAAAGTAGTTTTGACTGATTAACAGTGGTCAAAAGTAATTTTGACTGATTAACAACGGTCAAAAGTAGTTTTGAATGATTAATAGTTTTGACTGTGAGAAATACATAGATCATTGAGTTTTTTGCACTTATTAAAACAGCAGTTTTATTGATGACTGTGAATCTTCATGCTATTTATTTCAATAAGTCTTTCTATCACCATCGTCCTGCCGTTGTCCCATGTTACTTGGGGTCGGCGCAACACGTTTTTTTCTTCCATTCTCCCTTGTCAATCGTCACACTATCATTCACTCCTTTTTCCTTCATATCATTCCTCACACAATCCATCCATATTTTCTTTGGTCTTCCTCTCCCTCGCCATCCATCAACATTTATATTTATTACTCTTTTATTTATATGCGATTCGACAATAAGTCTAATAATGAATCCTTTATTTTTCAGCCAAGATTTCCCCCGGTAATACTCCAAAGGCCTCCGGGCCTACAAGCACCAGTACCTCTTCCATTTGCACCACAACAGTCCATGTCCCACGGCATGAATCAAATGAACCAACCACTCAGCAAACTCATGAACCAAATGAGTCAGAACAACCAACTACACAACCACGTCAACCCTTTGGGTCAAGGTTCCTTCATGAACAACCAACTTGGTAACCAGTTCCCCAATAACCCAATAGGACCAGGGAGTAACTTGATGAGTCAGTTGACCCAAAATATGAGTGTTCACCAAATGGGTCAAAATAACCAGATGTTGGGTCAAAATCAAATGGGACAGAATTTAAATATGACGCAAAGTATGGGGCAGTTGGGGCAGAGTATGAATCAAATGGGCCAAAACGTTAATCAGATGGGTCAGAGTATGAATCAGATGGGTCAAAACGTGAATCAGATGAGTCAAAATATGTCTCAAATGGGACAAAATGTGAACCAGATGGGTCAGAATCCTAATCCGATGGGACAAAACATGGGTCAGAGTATGAACCAAATGAGTAATCATCTTCCTAACAATCAGATGGGTCAGAATCATAATCAGATGGGTCAGAATTTAAACCAGATGGGTCAGAATCATAACCAGATGGGTCAGAACCAGATGATACCGAATGGCAATCAGTTTCCTGGGATGAATCAGTTTCCGCATATGATGGGACAGCCTCCCAGGATGATCGCGCCACCTCCTGGTATAAATATGCAGAGGCAGAATTATAATTCCAATATGCCTCAGTATAACCCTAATTTTCGTGTAAGTATTTCATTTATTTATATTAATTTTGGTACTAGTTACTTTTTTCTTTTATTCAAATTTACTGCCTCGTTGGTCTAGTAGTCGCAAGCGCGACTGATGAGCATGAGGTCCTGGGGTCGATTCCCGATTTCGGGCAATGTTTTATTGGGCTTTTCCACCAGGAATTTCACAGTAGCAGCCATGTAGTTTGGATTTGTGCCCGGTTGATGGTAATAGGGTTCGCCCCCTTTTACATGGAAGTTAAACATAACGCGAAATGGGGGTGTCCTATTCGGCACACCTCGGCCGACTAGGACAGGCGTGCTGTTATGTTATGTCAAAGCCTAACTTCTTTGTTGGATGTTGCGGGTTCGATTCCTGGAAAAAAAAACAAATATCCGTCGCTTAATAAAGACATTAGGGGCAATTACTAGCTTAAAAATATCCTTTTTCTCAAACTGAAATGCCGAGTGTAGGTTCCAGTGTTAATTCCCGGGTTGAGCATTTTTATTCAGAGTTTCTATAAGCTAATTCTTAGAAGTAGCGTTCTGGATTTGTGCTTGCGCCATAATTTATGAGACTTATACATAACTGGCGCAGTGGCGTGCCAACAATACTAGAAGCCCATAAGGCAAGCAGACTGTTCAGAAACCCTGACATCATGAAGAGTAGTAGCTATAAGGGCAAGCCAAATTTTACGCTTGTATGGAAGTACCGCCACTAACATAGGTGTGCTATACATCTCTGTCTACCCACAGACTACAGGCGTCTGTTATTTTGACAATGCAAGATTTTACAAATGTATTTTCTTTTTCCAGCCCTCAATGGCAACAAAACCCGACCAGCCACCAATAACCCAACCAAACATGATGATGAACCAACCGATGTTAATAAAGAATCCAACACAACCAATCAACAGCATAAAACAGTCCCCCAGCAACCAGCTTAGCAACCATATGAACCAAAACCAGCTCAACATCTCACCACAAAATAAAACTGTGCAGAAAACAACTCAGCACAAAGATCAAAAGGTGCAGAAGAGTCGTGTCTATAACAACTCGAAGCAAAATCAAAATCAAGGCTTGACTTCGCAGAATCTGGTTCAGTTGATACAGAATACACATCCGATGTTGCAGTTCAACAATAGTTTTCATAATGCTAATCATCATCCAATGCTGAATAATAGAAGTAATGTGTTTACTAACAGTCAGTTTAGTCATCCGATGTTCAGTAATCAGAGGGTGAATGGGACTTATAATAATAGGTGAGTCTTATTTCTTTACTAATTGTTACCCGCGACTTATTATAAAAATACTTCATCATCATCATCATCAGCCTACAGCAGTCCACTGCCGGACATAGACCTCCTCAATCGCACGCCACTCAACTCGATTCTCAGCAACTCTCATCTAGTTGCTACCAGCCAGCCTGCGAAGATCGTCACTCCACGCTCGCCTGAGGGCGTCCCACCTTTCGTTTTCCGATTCGCGGTCTCTACTCAAGAACACGTCTACCCCAACGGTCATCGGTTCTACGGCTAATATGGCCGGCCCACTGCCACTTCAGCTTACTTATTCTGTGAGCTACGTCGACAACTCTGGTTCTCTGTTTGATCACCTCGTTCCGAATGCTATCCCTCAGAGAGACTCCAAGCATAGCTCGCTGAGCGACCTTAAATTTATGGACCAGCCGTACTGTGAGTGTCCACGTTTCGGCTCCGTAAGTCATAAAATACTAGCGCGTGAAATTATTATAAAAATACTAGCGCGTGAAATTATTATAAGAATTCTAGCGCGTGAAATTATTATAAAAATACTAGCGCGTGAAATTATTATAAAAATACTGGCGCGTGAAATTGTTATAAAAATACTAGCTTTGACCCGCGACCTTCGTCCGCGTGAAATTAGCGGTGTTAAATATACTTTACGACCTATTCTCAGAGACTCAGACCTACCAAATATACATAAAGAAATTCATAAAAATCGGTCGAGCCGTTTAGGAGGAGTGCGACCACAAACACCGTGACACGAGATTTTTATATATAAGATTATTTCCCTATTTGTATCGGATTTTGGAAACAGTTTCATGTGTTTTATTCTTTTTGCGCGGAACCCTAATCTTGTTTTAAAACAAAAGTAGCCTGACTCCTCATAACATCAGCTAATTGAATTGTCTGTTTGTAATTTCAAAATAACAGCTTCTTACTGAATGCATATGAAAGTATATACGGTACTTATAACAAAAAAAAACAAAATTATTTTAATTTTTGTCTGTCTGTGTGTTTGTTCCGGCTAATCTCCGAAACGGCTAGACCGATGCTGACGGGACTTTTACTGGCAGATAGCTGATATTTTATAGAGTAACTTAGGCTACTTTTAGTTTAGAAAAAGAATTAGCGTTCCATACAAAAAAAAAACCTTTGAATGGGCAAGAAATCGCTCCGAGCTACTGATATTATTTAGCCACGAGCTCTCATCAGGCCATTTTCTCATAAAACCACGTTATTCCTCTTACAGGCACTCAATAAACGGCGACGACGCAAGCGGAAGCGATACCGACGACTACGCGGGTCTCATGACGCTCAGGGAAAAGCAATGGCTCATCAACATTCAGATGCTGCAGCTCAACACCGGCACGCCGTACATACACGACTTCTATTACACGGTGAGCTACTAGGCTTAAGAAGTTATAGTCTACCTACATAATTATGTACCAGAAAAAAAATGGAGATCCCAGTTCAGCCCCAATAATCGATACAAATGCATGAACCATCGTATAGCTCAACTCTATTATTTTGATTTTTTTTAAACAAAATGTACAATTTACAATATAAGGTCTATCTTTTCATACACGAAATATTTTAAGAGTAACTTCTATGAGTCGTAAAATCGCCATAGCAACGAAAAAAAGAGTGTTCTGAATGTTTTTGTTTTTACGAAATTTATTATAATTCAAAAATTTTTTGAGACTGCATAAAACCTTTACTCCCATATTCTAACAATGACAGTAGGTAAATACGACGTAGTAAACTAGCTTAATGGATGTTTAAAAATAAGGAGCCAGTATTTATTTTGTGGGTTAATTACTTAATTTTAAATATTTTATTTTTATAATAATATTCTTAAAAAATACCTTGAAATGGCTTCGTTATAGCTGTTAGATGATTCTCTGAAAATATTTCGTGTATGAATAGATAGACTTTGTATAGAGGTGTTAAAATATTGGAGGTACAAAGGTTTGTGGGAGTCAGGAATCCAAACTAGGATACCCTGTGCTATGGACTCCTGGCCCCCCTCGCCGAGATTGGGGTGTCACAATTTTAGAACGTATTCCATGTAGGACTACTGTAAGAAAAAAATAACAAGAAAAATACTACAAAAAATAAAAAAAAGCGTGTGTGAAGTGTAAGGTGTCGTGTGTGTGGTGTGGTGTGGTGGTGTCTATGTCACAGAGCTGAACAACCCGACCCAAAATTACCACCATTGAGACCACAAGGTGGTAGCCGGGTATCAAGCTGCCCAGTACGCTGTGGAGGCAGTCACTTCATGTATGCTTCACTCGTATTCAGATGCATCCGGTTAGACTGGAAGCCGACCTCAACATAGTTGGGAAAAGGCTAGGCAGATCATGAAGTCATGACTGAAAGCTCAAATATCCTAGAACTGTTCTTGTCAGAGTTTTGATATTAATTGAATTTAATTTCTCGGTCTTCCAGGTGTTTTTAGAGCGACAAGCAAGTAAAGAGAAGGAAGGCGTCAAAGAGGCACACAAGGCGAATCAACAGAATCATCCGTTTTATAGTGGAGGTGAGTCGTTCATACTTAGACTAACATCGCGCCTGTATGCCCCACAGAAGCAGGCAAAGTTGTATACACTGATATTTCTCAAATTCCGTCATCACTGTTATTGGAGAAGGAAAACATCGTGAGAAAACCTTTACTTTTAATATGAGTCAAACCGTCAACCCGTTTTGAGCAAACATGGTGATCAATGGTCGTACCCAGCAGTGGGGCAGTAATGTGCTGGTATTCTTTTAAGCCATTTGTCAAGAGACCTAAAATTATTTGCCCAATCCATGGGCGTACCCAGAATTTTTTAAGGGGTGGGGCAGAAGTAAATAAACCAAGTAGTAAGAAAATTAAAAATGCTTTTTATTTACTGACTGATGTTTTATTGACTGCGCTACAACTTATTTCAATAATAACCTGCGAGGGTTCTGGCTAAATCTAACTAAATTTTCGTTTTCAAATGTAGTTGTGCTTCCAGAACCCTCTTTCTATGCACACTCATCATACAGAGGCCAACAAGACGGTTTTCTGTCATTGTTGACCTTTATCCAAGTTTTTATTTTAATGTGAAAAATGTTACAAGTACGGTGGGGCAAGTGCCTTGCCCCACCGTGGGTTCGCCCATGGCCCGATCCGCATATCGCCAGGACATTTGACTACTATAATATCATCTGTATTTTCATATTCCTGCACCTAATTATAGCTACATTATTTATAATCCTTTTATAATAATTTCTAGGTGTAAAACAAGAGACGCACACCCATCGGGAGCGCCACAACTCCAACCGACACAACTCCACCAGTGAAGACAGCGGCACCCCGCGCACTTACGTACCCACGCAGTTTGAGAACTCGCTGGGCAAGTTACAGGTAAATTATTTATTTATTTATTGTACAATTAAATAAAAAAAAAACCCCAAAATAAAAAAAAAACCTAAATATTCCTAAATTCCTAAATTCCTAAATTTTCCTAAATATTTATTAATAATTAATTTCTATCTATTATGTACATTAAATACAGACTAAAAAGAACTAAAGTAATGATAAAAATAAGAAAATATTGAGATAGGGAACAAAATAAATATATAAAAATAACTTCTTGGTTTCGAAAATTTATATAGGCACTTATACTAATACACATATACAAATAAAATAAACTAATATATAATTTAACAAATACCAAAATAAAAAACGAGAAACCTAACAATAATTACTATGATGAGAACCTCGTGAAAGCCGAGAAAGATAAGAAAATCAAGTATCTTGACTTGGCTCGCGAGGTTGTCGACATGTGGGATGTGGACTCAGCGATCATTGTGCCGATAGTCGTCTCAGCCCATGGCTTAATTGCCAAGAGCCTCGACCAATACCTGAGGAGGCTCTCGTTAGGCAGCTGGATGGCAAGGGCTTGATTCAGAAAGCGGTACTCCTGGACACGGCTCGTATTGTTAGGAGGTTCCTCTCTCTGGAGCCCTGACCGCCGGTAGTTTGGACCCTGTTCCCGATACCGGTGGGCTACAATTTTTTATATTTTTAAATGTTTTTTATATCTTTTTTTAAGGAATATTTAAAAATGTAAAAAATTTAAATAAAGGAAATAAAAATTACTATGACTCAACTTCTAATAGAGAGAGCTATTTATTTTGAATTAGCTATTTACTTTTCTTTTAAAAGTGTATTTGTAATTATCATCTGCCTTCTACCATCAACCCGCACTGGGCCCACGTGCTGGACCGGCCCACTCGATCTCACAGTCAGGAAGCCTGAGTCGTACCATTGGAACCGGTATACAGGGTATAAACAGACCCTTTACATAGCCGTCAACCAAGCATTCTGTACATCAAACTAAGTAACTTTACACAAAAATTATTGCTGAGAATCGACTTTTTTTTTTGGGGTGAAATATCACGTTTTACGGTAGGACTCGATGGAAAGCACTCAAAGCATTGTGCTGATGGATGGATTGGTTGGTACGGGGGTCGTGGAGGCGTTTAAAGTAAAAATCTTCATTAAAAACATGTTTTAAAAAAAAACTTGTGAAAAAGTTGGAACTTTGACCCCCAATATCACCGTAACTACAAGGTTCCCAGGTATGGTGTAGAACAAGTGCCTTTAGATGTTAAGGGTCTATTTACACCCTTTAGGCTGGTTATGCTAGCCTTTTTCAACTTCTTCTTAGCGTGTCGATGACAAAAAGTTCAAATGTTATGTTTAGCCCCACGCGAACCCCACTCACTGATGCAGTAAGCAGATCATCGAATGCGCAGGTGATAGGGCAGGTGGGCATTGTCTGTGGAGAGGCGCCGCATACGCACTTGAGGTCTGAGCCGTCCATGAACCCCCATCTGCAGAGATTGTCTTTAGTCTGGCTGACTTGGGTTTTTCAACCATGTTGGGATCGATTTCCAGTATAGCTGAATGCAGCTGAATACCATTCACATGGAGCGACTGCCTGTCTCACATGATAACCCTTGGTATCGTGATATTGAGGAACTGGCTCAGGCTTAAACTGATAGTGAGACTTTCAGGCTTCTAGCTACCCTGTAACAATTGTCAAAAATCTACAAGCAGTTGTAAATTTATGTTCTTTTTGAAGCATGGAGGGAGTCTCAGAATTTTGGGGCTTTTAAGGGCGATACCGGCGTCCGTTGATGACGATCGAACGTGATCTGGTTGTAAGGCTCGCTTGCACTACTAATATTAAATGCATGTAGCGCCAAACGTCGTTCAATTTCTGTTAATCGGAGATAAACGTGCTAAACAGCATTAAGTAATTTGTGGTGCAACCGGTCTTTACAAAGTTTGTCATTAACGTATTATGAGTTGTACAATAAAGTATAACCATGGTCCTGGTCGGTTCATAAGTAAAGTTAGATAGTTTGAATTGTTATTTGAAGTAAAATAAATAATTTATGGGGCCGAAAAGTTCGACCGGATTGGCGACCGCGAACCGGAAGACGCTGCGTTGGAAGGCATCCCACTAGGTGGACCGATGACCTGGTGAAGGTTGCAGGGATCCGCTGGATGCGAGTCGCACGGGACCGGCCAATGTGGCGACACTTGGGGGAGGCCTATGTCCAGCAGTGGACGTCTTTCGGCTGAAATGATGATGATGATGATGAAATAATTTATGATTGTTTTTGTCCCCAGTGTGGCAGCGTAACGGCCCCGCGCAAGATCATCGACGTGGAGCTGGTGGGCAGCGAGAGCGCGCCCTCGCGTATGTCGCGCGCCTCCAGCGTCGCCAGCACCACGCACCCCACTGAGGTTACTATATCCTAGCTTTGTTCTAGCGCCGCACGGCGCCACCTAGCGGATCCAAAACTATTCTATCTTTCAAGCTGGAACGACCATAACATTCGCAACAGTTCATAGAAATCGGTTGGGTGGTTTATTAGCGTGTGCGAATATGATTTTTAAATATTAAGATAAGGAACGAGCGAAAATAAACTCAAATTAAAGGTGTCAAAAATATTGTAAATGGTCTACTGAAATACTAAGTGAGCGACAAACAATGGGCGAATGCAAATGTTTAAAACAGCGACTTGAAAATACAAATTTGAGTTACTAGTTGTTCAATACGATCAGTGTGTTATTTCAAGGACTCTGAAAAAAACCTAAAATAAGGTTATTAACCACTAGATTATAAGGCGTAGTCGACGTAGCCTCGCTGCGCGGGACTCCTATTTCTCGCTCGCTCTTGCTTCCTATTTTCTCCTTGCTGCAATGACCGGATAAATAGTTGCTTACTTAGTACAATAGTCGCCCATTCAGTATATTGGTCGCCAATTAAATTCTTATTCGCCCGATTAATAATTTCCCCTAAGATAATTATAATTCTAATTATTTTTGGCCCCGATTACCGATCAATAATTTCCCCTAAGATAATTATAATTCTAATTATTTTTGGCCCCGATTACCAATCAATAATTTTCCCTAAGATAATTATAATTCTAATTATTTTTGGCCCCGACTACCGATTAGTATTTTCCCCTAACATAATTATAATTCTAATTATTTTTGGCCCTGATTTCCGAGCTACTGGTCAAGGGCTCGAGCCCCAGCAGGCACTTGATTACGTTTATTTTAATAAATTTATTTTTTCATTGTTGATTTAATCTTTTACTCTGGACGCTCTTAATGTGCACGTCTTTCTGCATCGTTCTCACATATATGTATAATCTCAACATGAACAATTTAACCAAGATTTTGTAAGAATATTTTGATTTAAAAGAGTGTCCATGGAGTTTCTTGCCCATTCTTCTCCATAGAGATCTACGCTTTGGAATGTGCAACTACAGTAATTTCTCAAGTTATTATGCCTTGTGACTGTAGCTTCGCTTTTTTTTTTGTTTTATTTGACATTCAAAAGTGCCTGTGATGGTGATGGTCTAATTGAAATAAATGCTTTGAGTTTTTGGTAATGTATTCATCACCATCGCTCACAAAACCGTGATGGAAAGAAAACATTGTGAGAACACAGAGGAGGCCTGTGTCCCAAGCTATAGGCTAATAATGAATAATGATTCAGTATGAGCTTTTCGAGCTATATGGGGTACACCTACCACCTCAACGCCCCGAGTTCACCTCCAAAGAAATCTGTCATTGTGTCGACACAATCTGTCATTTTGTCGATTCTTCCGTCAAAGAAATTCTTGTCTACGGTGGTCATGCTACGGGGGCTGTTGATGGCATTCAATTTAGGCTTGCAGGTTATTGGGTTATGGAAATAAAAGAACTGTTACTTATGTTAAAGTAACTGAAGATATGTGTGTAAACCTTTTCAGAGAATACTTATACAACATTAGTTTTAGTATATGCGAAACCTGATACACGTGTCTAGTATTTTTATGTATAGAATCTATGTACAAAATTTCAAAACATTATCATGAAAAATTGCAAAGTTATAAGCTTGTTCTGTTACCTAGTTGTCCGCACAAAAACGCGGTCAACACGCAGCGCGCGCCTTCAGCGTCGTCTTGAGCCCATTGAAAATAATAATTTGGCAGTAGGTACCTAAATTATTGCGATAGGTACTTTAAGTCGCTCGGTGTCCAACTTTTAACTTATTTAAATATTTTTGGGAAAAAATATAACATGGTTTAAAAATGATTGGAATTGATTCAGTTACTTATTCTGAACAAACTATATTCAGGTTTCGCATATACTAAAAATAATGTTGTATAGCTAACTTTTGGAGCTAAGCACATTTGAATTATAATTATTTTGCCGTCGACAAGCTAAGAAGAACAAGAGAATACTAATGCGATGTTGTGTTTTAAATGTTCTTTATTTACGTTTTACCAGGTGCCCAGAGAAATGAAACGGACAAAACAGCTGCTGCTAGACATAGAGGCGCTGTATCTGATACTGTTGAGGCTAGAGGAGCTGAACGACCCGCTGGCGATATCGAACGCGCTTATATTGAAGGTAACTAACAGATAACTATACATATGAGAAGCTACTATATATTGTATTGTATATTGTATAACGGGCTGGTGTCCGCAACTCCACGTCAAAGCGCGTATTTTGCGTGCGGTTGGGAAATTTATTCGATCCACCCTAACTCCCCAAGAAAGGCCAGCAGCGCCTTGATGTTGCTGACAATCTCGCGGAGCTACTATATATTATATGAGGAGCTCGTGTCTAAATAATAACAGCCGCTCGGGTCGATCTTTAGGTTAAGCCGTGCTTGCCTAGGTTGGTCTGTGGATCGGAAAGCACGTTAAGCCGTTGGTCCCGGCTGTCATTTGTAGATCTTTGACAGTCGTTAGGTAGTCAGTGGCTCAAAAACTCTGACAAGCAGTTTTACCAAGGGCTATCATATTACCCAGTACTATGATACCGCTTGGTAAGACTGCTTGACTACCTAACGACTGCCAAAAATCTTTTTACAGTACAGTCACTCTTTGTAAAATTCTGGTATTCAGCTGCATCCGGTTAGACTGGAAGCCGACCCCGACTTGTTAAGAAAAGGCTAGGCAGATGATGGAACTATACTGCCGCACTAACGAAGAACACAATAACTCGATTGTGGAAGATTTTGAGTTATATATATTTTCGGAATCAGCAAATCGAGATCTATAACTCTCTCTAAGTAACTAATACAGGGTGGAAGGGTCACTGATGCACAACGATTGTGTTAAGGATCTATTTACTATTTACACCCTTTATTAATGAAAAACAAAGTTACTGCTGCAGTTTGATGAAAAAGTCCTATATTTCATAAACTAAACATCAAATCTTATTCAAACCAATTTTCCTTTAAAGTTTTTTTTACGTTCTACAATCATACATTTTTCAGAATTTTCCTCCTCTTTAGATTTTAGGGGGGGGGGGGGGGGGGGGGCACACAATTTACCACTTTAGAAGTGTCTATCTTTCAAATGATTGACTTTGAGCAAAAATGGTTTTGAGAACCTCAATGTCATTTTAAAGAACCTATCTATAGACATCCCGCATTTATAGGTTTGATGAAAACATTTTTTTTATTTCAGTTGCATGTATGGCCACACACATACAAATAAAAGATTAAGGGGGGATCCCCTTAATCTGTTATTTTTTTATTTTTGTATAAAAATCGTAAAGCGGTTCACAGAAACATCTACCTACCAAGTTTCAACTGTGTAGTCCTAATAGTTACGGAATAAAAGTGGCTGCGACATACAGACGGACAGACAGACATGACGAATTTATAAGGGTACTGTTTTTGCCACTGCTATTGCATACATTTGGTTTGTTTTTGATTAACAGAGTATTTAATTTCTTGCAGGAAAGAGAAGAAAAACAGAAGCAGCTGGAAGCGGCTCAGAAAGAAGCGGAGAACGAACAGCAAGATGTGTCGAACCTGTTCCTGAAGAACATCGAGTCGGTGCAGCGGAGGCCCAAGCAGGACAGTCCCAAGTCCGAGAGCATTGATAAGAGACAGGTAAGAAATATATATCATTTTATTTCAATCGTTTCGAGGTATTTTGTTGTGAAACATCTATACAACATTAGTTTTAGTATATGCGAAACCTGAAACACCTGTCGAGTATTTTTATATAAAGAATCTATTCAAACCTGTATCATGAAAAATCACAAAGTTATAAGCTTGTTCTGTTACCTGGTTGTCCGCGCAAAAACGTGTTCACTACGCAGCGCGCCTATCTTTTCATACACGAAATATTTTAAGAGTAACTTCTGTAAGTCATAAAGTCGCCATAGCAACGAAAAAGAAAATTATCTGAGTGTTTTTGTTTTTACGAAATTATTATAATTCTAAATTTTTTTGAGACTTTTTGCTTAAAACCTTTACTCCCTATTCTAACAATGATAGTAAGACGTAGTAACTAGCGTAATGAATGTTCAAAAATAAGGAGCCAGTATTTATTTTGTGGGTCAAGTACCTAATTTTAAATTATTTATTTTTTATAAAAATATTTTTAGATAAAAAAAATCTCTTGAAATGGCTTCGTTATAGCCGTTAGATGATTCTCTGAAAATATTTCGTGTATGAAAAGACAGACCATATATAGGGTGACTGGTAATTAGTGACCGATACTTAAACACGTGATTGTGCTCATGATAACAAACAACTTTCCCCAAGATACATTTTTTTTTATACTCATTCGTTTTTATCGCAATAATACAACAGCCGTATGAGAATCCTGTGACCTATCGGCTGTTAGCCGCATGACGGCATTCTGCCTCATTACTATCGTACCGTGCGACAGTGGGTAGGCAGACCACCCGCGCGGCTCGCAAGCCCGCGCCACAGAGCACGGCCGCCGTGTCGTATGCGGTGTTCGTAAGAAAAATGTTTCTTTGGGAAAGTTGTTTGTTATCATGAGGACAATCACGTGTTTAAGTATCGGTCACTAATTACCAGTCACCATATATGCGCGCCTAGGCAGTAAAACCGACCTGCATGCCATGACGGAAGATGGCATGACGCTGTCATGGTGTGATGCCTCCTCTATGCAACGTAAAATCAACTTTCTCCCATTACAATAAATTTTGTTTTGGAACGATTGTTGTGAGTGAATAAAGTCAAAATAACGTCTCTTTTGTTATAGTAATTAAAATAATAAGAAAAATAAATTGATTTTAACGTAACATTTTTTTCTTGATTCATTATTTTACTCCATATTTCATTATAGGTTTTTTTAAAAAATTAATTATGAATTCTAATATTAACATAGATGTTTCACATCAGCCGGGCGTCCCGTGACGGCCATCTTGTTTTATTTGTCTTTATGCTCCAAATAGCAGGCTAAGTCCTTACGGTGCTTGTGGGAGGGTCACCACCTTTGCTGGGCTGAAATTAATACCTTCAAATTGCAGCCAATCAAAAAAGTTGCAAACAAAAGTTTTTAATAACTATATTTTCTCCGCACAGGTGGTAAATCTAGCAGTGAACCAGAAGCCGGCGCCCACCAAGAACCTTCTAGACGAGGATAAAGACGACCTGGTGAACAAGATGTTCGCCGGCGTGCTACACAGCGACCGAGTGCAACAGATGCTCTCTGTTAGGAAAGGCCGGGTAAGATATTATCTTATTTATTAACACGTTTTATTAGCTTCACCTGTAACTAAATAATAACAGCCGCTCGGGTCGATGATTAGGTTAAGCCGTGCTTGCCTAGGGTGGTCCGTGGGTAGGTGACCACCCATTACATACCGAGTTTCCTCCATGCCTCGGAAAGCACGTTAAGCCGTTGGTCTC
The DNA here is from genome assembly GCA_905163415.1 of Noctua fimbriata. Taxonomy (NCBI): domain Eukaryota; kingdom Metazoa; phylum Arthropoda; class Insecta; order Lepidoptera; family Noctuidae; genus Noctua; species Noctua fimbriata. The sequence continues at coordinate 3,241,734 of LR990951.1, forward strand.
GGCTGTCATTTGTAGATCTTTGACAGTCGTAACAGGCAGTCAGTGGGCCAAAAAGTCTGACAACCAGTCTTACCAAGAGGTATCGTATTACCTAGTACTAACTGGGTTGTGGAGCTCAGGTACGCAGTCGCTCCATGTAAGAATACAATATGTATGTCAATTTATGTTATACTAGCACTTCACCATCGACTTCCGCAAAATAGCTCGGCATGATGTTAATACAGGGTGTAAACAGACCCTTCACATAGCCGTCAACCAAGCATTCTGTACATCAAACTGAGTAACTTTACGCAAAAATTATTGCTGGGAATCGACTTTTTTTTTGGGGTGATAAATCACGTTTTACGGTAGGACTCTATGGAAAGCACTCAAAGCATTGTGCTGATGGATGGATGGATTGAATATGAATAGTACGAGAGTCGTGGAGGTGTGTAAAGTAAAAATCTTACATTAAAAACATGTATATAAAAAAAACTTGTGTAAAAGTTGGAACTTTGACCCCCAATATCTCCGTAACTAGAAGGTTCCCAGGTAGGGTCTAGAACAAAAAAATGATCGCAAAGACGGGGAGAACAAGTGCCTTTCTTTTATGTTAAGGGTCTATTTACACCCTTTGTAATTTATAGCCGTCACCCACGAATAATGTAGCTTTCTGCCAGCGAAAGAATTTTTAGAATTGGAGCATTAGTTCCGGAGATTACCACCTACATACAAACTTACAAATTTACAAACAAAACCTCTGTATAATATTAGTATAGATATCTAATAAAAGAATGATCTTAAATAATTTTCTACAACTAACAATGTATTATTTCCCACAGACGCTGATATCGCGATTCATAAGCCGTGTATGTGCTTCCCACTGCCGCCTGCGCACATTCTGGGCGAAAGTACTGCGCGCCTTGCCTTCCGCGTCCAGGAGAGACGACGGGAGCCTAGCTACCCTAGCGCCGCATTATAGGAAGTAAGTTAATCCTATGATGTACCCACTGCTGGGACACAGGCCTCCTCTGTGTGAGGGATTGGGCCATAATCCACCACACGGACCCAGTGTGGTTTTTTTTGGAAGTATCTTGGTAATTCGAGGCAGTACAGTCTTTTCCCAACTATGTTGTATCCTTATTTATTTATATTAAGTACCCACAAAAACAAAAACTTTTCGAAAAATAGTGTTCACACCGATTTTACATTTTCCATAGAAACAGAAATTTCCAAATATCTTTTTTTTTAAAAGACTGCGTAAAGTTCTCAGACTACTTTTTAGACTTATATATCCTGCTTATGCATATGAAGTTTCATTAAAATCGGTTCAGTCATTTCGAAAAAAAAGGACTTGAAAGTTTGTATGAGGGATGTAACTCTGTAGCACGTTACGTGCGATAATATCCTACCTCCACACGGACCATAGATAAAAGATTCACACAATATCTTATTGTTTCAGTTACATACAAACCACATCGGGCTGGTCGCCTATCCTGGAGTCGTGCAGCCTGTTGGCGGAAGCCTTCGACCCGGCGAGGACGCCCTACGCTCTTACCACATCTGTAAGTATTCCACTTGTATCATCTAGGACGATAAAACACAAACAACATGACAGTAGCGAAGGGTCATTTTTTGTAAGAGGTAAGCCGGAGTACATATCTTTAATGTGATTATATTATTTGTCTATAAAATACTTACTGTGCCATTTTTCAAAGGGAAGCCGGTAGGAATCGAGTTCTATGGTACCTTCGCCACTGCAACATGACCCTAATGGTGGCACTACACTTGGCAGATCTGGGCAAATAATCGCCTTCTATCATTAAAACAAAGTGAACTATATCGCAATAGGCATAAAAAACATTTTGTTTTGATCCCGAAAATTTTGACAAGTACTCCAAGAGAAGTGCCAGTATAAAACATTGAGTGCCTCATTGGTCTAGTGTTGTCCTGGGTTCGATTTCCGGGTCGCGCAAATTGTTATTGAGTTTTGCCATCAGGAATTTCTCAGTAGCAGCAAAAGCGTCTGGATTTATGCTCGGGTGATGGCAATAGGCTCGCCCGCTATTACATGGGACTTAACCATAACTGGCGCAATCTGGGTGTACTATTAGGTACACCTTTGCCTAACCGTTCGGGGATTACAGGCGTGATTCTTATTCTTTATTGCACACAAAATAAGAGAAATACCTAATTACAACATATAGCTTATGTACAAAGGCGAGCTTGCTTGCCTTGCTTGGCGAGGGCGTGATGTTGTCTAAAACATTTAGGACAATTGGACCTATTGTCATTTGCGCACTATTTGGCGTTTCTTACTCTCATACTTAGAAGATTTCAATGCATACTTTAATACTAATATAACACCAAAATCCGTTAGCTGAACGGATTTACGAAACGGGTTTTGTCGACGGAAGAATCGACAAAATCACAGATCAACAAAAGAAATCTGTCATTTTGTCGATTCTTCCGTCGACAAAACCCGTTTCTACGGTGGTCATGCAACGCGTGCAGGTGGCGTTCCGTATGTAGTCACTACCCCCATAGGAAAAAGGGGGTGAATCTTACCAACCAATTTGATTTCTTCCAGTTCACCCTAAGCTGCGTCTGCGCACTCCTAGAAAAGGCATCGATACTAGTAAACACCCCAGAAGCGACATCCAACGAAAGACAATGGTCGAAGTTCCTCAAGACCCTCGCGAGAGCGCTGAAAAACACCAGCTTGAACGTCGCCAGGCCGCTGCAACCAATATCAGCGAACAAGCTGTTATACCATATGAAACAACTCGATTCTAGAAGCACTATAGAGATCTTACAAAGAGGCAAGTCTGCGCCGGAGTTTGCGGATCTGTCAAAAGCCGATGTAACGGAACAACTCGTCAAACATTTGTGTTGATATTGGCTTTGGCTTCCAATGATTGGTCAAAGGTTGGTGCCAGGGTGACTGTGGGTCACTCTAGAAATTGCTTTAAAAAATGCAAAAACGCAAAAGTGTTCTCAATTATATATTTTAACGGATTAGCTTATATTTTGCTAAAGACACGGAAATACTGACGAATAAAAGAAACGGTCGTTGTTTTGACTAACAGGATATGACGTGAATGAAAATACGTTCGATGTATGAAATGGCATATTTTTTTCTAAGCCTCGAGTGCAAAGGCACTGCTCCAAATAGGCTGAAAATTGAAGTAGAAACTTCTTAAATGATTTTTTTAAAGACTTTTATAAATAAAATCAAAATGTCGCCAATATCTTCAGTGTAAATATATCAATATAACACAATTATTATTTAACAGCTGTTTTTTTTTGTTTTTTTTTTATATATTTCATTAGTTGACAGAATATTTACTTATATGAAAATAACGAAACAATATGAGAACGAATTCTTATTTTTATCTTGTTTTCGTTAAAACCGAATAGTAGTTTTATTACTTATAGTAATTGATTATTTACAAAACTGATGACGTATCTACTGCAAATAGATTTACAGACAACGTCCATTGCTGGACAAAAGCCTCCTTTACACATATATAAAGCAGGATTACACAAATGCCAGTACCTTACGCCATAAAGGGTGCTCCCTTTCTAATAGACATGTTTCAGCAAAATTGGGCGGCAAAACGACCTAGCTCTCATTATGCCGAGTCAAACATGATTAACCTTGTGACACGCGCGTGTCCTCCACGCCAAGCAATAATTTCCTACCATTTTGTCACATATTTGTGTCGTTTGGTGTACAGGGCACGGGCTTGCTTGTGACTATGGCGATCAAATAGTTAAGCGAGGTTAGATGCCGAACAGTTTGCCTTTCGGCACAAGCCGAATGATGTATCGGGTCGGTTTTTCGACAAATACAAGGTGTAACATAATGAACGCACAACTTGGTGTGGTGTCTCAGACCATGATACTGATCAATTTTTGTTATATGACTTTTGGAAATTCAAAACTTTTTTTTTGTTGTCGTTAATTCCTATAAAAACAACAACATCCATTTATTTTCTTGCTACTTTGGCCCACAGATATAAAGGGTGTAAATAGACCTTTAACGAAGCCGAAAGGCACTTGTTCTCCCCGTCTTTGCGATCATTTTTTTGTTCTAGACCATACCTGGGAATCTTCTTGTTACGGAGATATTGGGGGCCAAAGTTCCAACTTTTTCACAAGTTTTTTTGTTTTTAAATACATTTTTTTAATGTAAGATTTTTACTTTACACATCTTCACGGCCCCCGTTCTATTCAATCCATACATCAGCACAATGCTTTGAGTGCTTTCCATCGAGTCCTACCGTAAAACGTGATTTTTCACCCCCAAAAAAAAGTCGTTTCCCAGCAATAATTTTTGCGTAAAGTTACTTAGTTTGATGTACAGTATGCTTGATTAACGGCTTCGTAAAGGGTCTGTTTATACCCTGTATACCTAACAGACTAACATAAATATGATAAAATACAAACCATCATCATTCTCTTGCCCTTATCCCAATTCATTTGGGGTCGGCGCAGCATGTCTTCTTCTTCCATACTTCTCTATTACTCGTCATATGATAAAATACAAATTTTGTTAGTAAATAGAGCCTTAAAACTATGTTTCTAATAAAAAGAACAAAACAAATATAGAAATATTAACAATATAGACAAAAAACTAAAGAAAGTCTATTTTTTTGCGAATTTCTAGAACTATACACCACGCGATAGGTCGTGTGTTTATTATGCAACACCTTGTAGAATCGAATTTGTGTAGCACCTCTTACAATTTCTGATTGGTGTAGTCCCATTGGCATACGTGCATAATCATCAGAGGTCGGAATTAGGTAGAGGTCAATCAATCAATCAACCAAATCATTTATTTGCAATGAATGCAGGTTAAATAAAAATACAGGTGGAGTAGAAAGGTGTGAGCCATGTACATTCTGCCTGGAACTATTTCCAGGCAGAATGCACGCAAAATTAAAAAAAAAAAATGTCGAGAGTATCCAAAAAAAATAAATTTTTATTTATAAAAATACAGGTGGAGTAGAAAGGTGTGAGCCATGTACATTCTGCCTGGAACTATTTCCAGGCAGAATGCACGCAAAATTAAAAAAAAAAAATGTCGAGAGTATCCAAAAAAAATAAATTTTTATTTATAAAAATACAGGTGGAGTAGAAAGGTGTGAGCCATGTACATTCTGCCTGGAAATAGGCACGCAAAATTAAAAAAAAAAAATGTCAAGGGTATCCAAAAAAGAAAAATTACAAATTAAGATGTCACAGTTAGAATTATTACAATTATACATTGATTAAAATTTAAAAATGTGAAATTAAATTAAATTAAAAAAAAAATTCTTTTTCAAGTGACATGAAAATAAAATTTAAATTAATTTATATTGGGTACATATGTTCAAAACAATATTAATTATATTTATTATACACATTGAAAATTAAAAAGTTTTGTCCATTAAAAAATCATTAATCGAATAGTAACATTTTTCTATTAGGAAGGCCACTAATTTCTTTTTAAAGTAGGTAGGTAGGTAAGTGGTGGGTAGGTAGGTAGGTATTTATGTACTTGCGTCGAAATGTTGATATTAATATGAATCTTTCCGGGATTTCCCGGGATTTGTGTTACAATCCCGTGTGGCCAACAATATTACAAATAAATAATAATAAAAACCTCAGAGATAGATAAGACTAATAAAACAAATATAATTGTGCGAACTACAAATCAAAGGCAACATCGTGCGTGTGTGCATTGGAATTTTGCAACTTCGAACATCCGATGTCGGATGGTTTAAATTGTGTAAAAGTAAATAACTTTTTTATTTAATAAATCATGGGATTTTTCTGCTCTTTAAAATGAATCTCGGGATTTGAAGCATATCCACTTTATTCTTTCGCTGTATGAAATCAGTTTAAGTACATAAATAACTCTACCTAATTCCGACCTCTGATAATTATGCAGGGTGGAAGTGACACTTACCCATATTGAATTCAGTACATCATTGTGAACCCCCATTTTTCATTGGTGAAAAAAAATCTGCTATTCCATACATTTTAACTTTTGTAGGAAAAAGCTGTTTTTTTTTTTAAATTCTCGATGAAAATATTTGACGTGGGGTTCCGTATGATGTACTGAATACGTGGTAACCGTTTTAGCGTCGGTGTCCGTTCCACCCCGTACGCAATTTACTCGTATGTGTACTTCTGGTTTAATTTATTGTATTTTCAGAGCTGAATAACGGCTCTCCGCGACCAAATTTCAAAAGCTTAAGATTATTATATTTTGCTTTATTAAATAAAATACATGCAAGAATAAAGATACGTTGTGTTGTCGCTAAGAATTGTTTGGTCCTAAAGAAATATCAACAAAAAATATACTTTTTTTTTTGTGATCACTGCTTCGGTTATTTGAAAAGTAAGATAAAAAATTAAACTCTTTTCAAATCACAAGCTAGTCTCGTCTTGCGAATTGGCTTAGTAAAAATGACATCTTTATTTATAGTACCTAAAGTCGCTGTTAGTGTCTATCTGTGTGACCTTAGTTATTTCCAAAGGTTTATGCGTTTATATAAAACCTTCACATTATAAAGTAATCTTGATGTTTTGTCAAGTCTTAATAACTGTGCGAAACAAGGACAGGTCACTAGTTTTTTAAAATTTTAAACACATTACCCTCCTTTTGGGCTCTGACGTGGTAGGGTAAAATTAAACTCAATTTATTTTAGGTAATTCTTAGCGGCACGCATAAACTAATTAATCTAGTATAACCAAGTTATGACATTGATATATTTTCCGTAATTATTAAATTACAAAAAAAAATATTGCTTAAATTGTGTGGTTTAAACATTTATATTATTATGTGTAATTATTAATTATGTCTTATGATATTTATGTATGTTAAAAAAACACTAAATTGCTAATATATCATAACTTTTAAATTCCTTACTTTTTGCTTTATAATATTTCGTATTTTACAAATGTAATAACTTTCTGTTTAGTTAAAAAATATTTGTCTTAAAACCTTTTCACACAATAAGACTTAAAAAAAACTTGTTTCTAAATGCACTCTCTCACGGGAGCATTCCTTCAGTCATTGTAAAGTAACAATTCGGAATAAAACATTACATCAGTGGTGAAGAGAACCAAGCATTACTTGTGACGATAAAATTTGTAATAATCACTAGTTTCGACTCAACGAAAATAAAAGTGTGGAAAGGCATAAAATCATGTCCAAACTGTACTAGTAGTTTAGTCGAGTGGTTTAGTTTAGTGACAAAACGTGTGTTTATACATATTTAGTTGGTCGAGCTGGTTAGCATTCCTTTTATTAACAATACCACTGATTTAAATACTAGAGTACAGTTTGAGCAATATTTTAGGAAAGCAACAGTGGAAATTTCACATATTGTAAGGCACATTGACCGTGCTGTCGGATTTTCAACCTTCAGTACTGAGCTGAGCGTTGGAATTTCCACCGTCGATATTTTTTGTGAAAGATAGTTCACATTTCCTCGGTATGGGAGTATTTAATGATGAAAGCACTTGGTGTACTGCTTACCTTCTCGTGGTATTATTATTCCACCCCATTGGGGCTATAATCACGTAACTAATTCACCCCATTTGGGGTACTTAATACCTCGGGGTATTTCTCACGCTTCGTGAAATTAAAAAAAAGAGATATATTCCTGAATTACGACTTACGGTATTGCCAACTTAAAAATTCGCAATTTTTATAATAAAAAAAAAAAAATGTAAAAAAAATGAGCACTTGCGTACGCAATAATTGTGTAGATAATATTATTTTTTGTAAAAAATGGAAATCACCTCGAAAACCGAACGTAAACACATCCTATCATTTAAATCATTTATTCTTGTAAATATTAAGTAAAAAATAAAAATTTTAAAACCTTATTCGTTGTAGATTTAGTAGCTTTTAATTTAAAGGAAAAAAAACAACAATTAATAATCTTGCTTTTTATTTAATATAGTGGGGCTTATCATCCATTGAATTGAGCAACTATGGAACTCATATGTTTTAGAATCCATAAAAATTCATGGAGTTATTGTTATAAATTATTAATAATAAAGAAAAAGGGTAATACCAATATACTTTGAACTTTTCTAGAATTAAAATACGGTTTAAATATGAGAGTAATTAGGCGTCAAAGAGTTTAATTTCAAGGGGCATTTTAATTAACAAAAGGGACATAAATGATATTTAATGGTGAGGGGTAAATTTTATTAATTTATTGAATTGACCCTAATTTCTTTCATTATCTAATTTTATTTTATTTTAAACGTCAAGCATTTATTAAAACTTGACAACACTTTAGAAACCTTAAATCGTACCCTATAAACTTAAAATAATGTAATGTGTGTAAAAATACCCAAATTTTTTATATAGAAGGAGTTTGAGGCCATGGAATGTACCCTTTTTCTATTTTGTGGCCTGACGGTAAGCGGTAGGCGCGTCTAACTTCACACATTCTTATTTTAAAATCGCGTTTTCCGCTGCCGTGAGGCCTAAACTAAGGCCTGACTTTTAATTCGAATTCCTAATTTAAAACGATCGTGTGACATTGAGCCTATTTCTTCTACTCGAAGCGGTCTTTATTATATTTTTTTGTGATTACGCTTGTGATAAAAAAAAAGTCAGGCCTTAGACGTTAAATTCAAAATCACATTTGAACATTTGTTTTAATTTAATGTGACTTTGGAGTTAGGTTATGTATGATTAACGGTATTTTTTTGTAGTTTTGACCTGAGGACAGTTTTCAGGCCTCGGAATATCCCATCACATGAAATATGTTAAAAATGTATTAAAAATGTAGTTTTTCAGTTACAATTCGTGGCCTCACAGCTGTATCCCAGGTCGCTTAGTGGGGTAAAGTATTTTTTTGGCCCAAAAAATCTTGACTCAATAAATATTTTTTATCAAAAAACTGAGTCTTACATTACATAAATGCAATCAGTAATCGCTTTGTACTTTTGTGTGCGCTCTTTAATAAACATAAAGTTATATATTGGCTACATTATGTCGATAGGTATATTTTTTAAATCAAAATCGACGGCTAACCTATTTTTAATCTAATACGTACGAATACTAGAATGTCGACACTTTTATGGACGCATTTTTAATTTGGCGAAAAGCAATGGTCCTGACTATCGATAGAAAAATCGATATTGACAAACACGCACGCAAAAGAGAGGCGCAATAATATAAAGATTTAGATTATTATATAAAATTGTATATACCATACTGCCAATAAATTTAAAAAAAATAAGAAAAAGAAAAAAAATCGAAATTAAAGTTGTTTAAAAAAGGAAATTCATGTTTTTTTTTTATAAAAATAAAAGTTTTTCATGAGTTGGTAGGCAAAGGTCGCGTTGTATTCTTTTTTACTATTAGTAGTTTTTAGTTATTTTTTATCCGATACAATAAAAATAGTATAAATTGTTTATAGTAATAATTTGTGTTTTATTTCCCTATATGTGAGAGAAAGAGAGAGAGAGAGAGAGAACTGACTTCTTTCATGGTAATTTTAACTACATGTTGACGAAGGGTGTGCAACGTCTTCTACTAGTGCAGTCAATCAACCAGTTTATGATTTGAGATTCCTTCAATGCGATGTAATCCTCCAAATTCAAAAGGGTTTGATAAATAGTTTTGTTAAAAACCTGGCCTCTCTAACTTCCGCCATTTTATTCTATTTTCAAAAAATCAGCCACGCATAAAATCTGTGTTAATCAATTGACGACAGTATAAATAAGTAAGGGTAGTATTTAAACGAGCGAAAAAAATTCAAATTAAAGGTGTCAAAAATATTGATAATGGGCTACTGAAATACTAAGTGAGCGACAGTGGGCAAATACAAATGTTTAAAACAGCGACTTGAAAATACAAATTTGATTGATTGTTTGCAGGCTTTAAAGTAACCTAACACGAAGGGGATGGTGGGGTCTGGTGAGCGAACTAAGACCCCGGAATCCCCTTCGAACCTAGTCTGTCCGAGTCGGGGTTGCACAAGTCTCCCTCAGCCTTCGCTCGCTCTTGCTTCCTATATTCTCCTTGTCGCAATGACAGGATAAATAGTTACTTGGTACAATAGTCGCCCATTCAATATATTGGTCACCAAATAAATTTTTATTCGCCCGATTAATAATTCCCCAATAAGTATTGTATGGGACATGTTTCCGAGATATAAGCTATCAATGTTACAATCTGCGCCATCAGAACAACTTTGGTAGCTTGAATGGCAAGGGGTCACTTCACGGCTTTTAGTTCAGGGTAATGGGCAGGACTGTTCTCCTGTCTGCAAATATCCAAGTACCTACTGACTGCGATCATCATCCATTGGCCAAGACTGCGATAGGTACCCATGTTCCTACCTACGTTTCTATAAAAGATAGATGATACTGAAGTTAGTGTACCATGACGTCTTAGAGCAGGAGTCATTCCAGTGTGGGAAAGAGATGGCTCTAGACGACTTGTATAGCTCTGTCTCTTTCCTACACCGGAATTATTCATGCTTTAAGACGTCATGGTAACCCCCCTGAATAAAAACGGGTTGCTGTTATTTCAACTGTCGTGAGCCGAGGGCGCGACCGTTGATAATCCAGTCATCTGCCTAGCCTTTTTCCAACTATGTTGGGGTCGGCTTACCGGCCAGTCTAACCGGATGCAGCTGAATACCAGTATTTTACATGCAGTGACTGCCTATCTGACCTCCACAAACCAGTTAGTACTGGGTAATACGATACCCCTTAGTGGGTCTGGTTGTCAGACTTTCGGGCCACTGTCTACCAGTAACGACAGTCGTAAGATCAACAAATGAGCCACGGAGTATAGGTTTGTGTCCGGTTGATGGCATTAGGCTCGCCCCCTATTACATGGGCCTTTAACATAACTGGTCAAATGTGGGTGTAGGTACTATTAGGTACACCTCTGCCTAACACCATCATGGTCACTAACATCGGAAACTCAAACAAATCAGTAAACTTTGTAAATATCCCGTTTCTAGTGTTACAGGTGTAATGTTATGTTATTTCCAAATTATACAGTTTTCGCCCAGTAGGTGGTACGCAGATCGTCGGTAGGTGCAGGTAAACGGCTCCTGGGACTCTCCAGCAGGTGGGGCATAGTCTGATCCGGAGCGCTGCACTCGCACTCGGTGTTGGAGGAATCATTTTGCTAGGATATTATTGCATTATTCCTTTATTTATTTCTATAAAATTTTTATAAATTTTTAAATATTCCATAAAAAATATATATATATTAAGAATTGTAGCCCACCGGTATCGGGAACAGGATCCAAGCTACCGGCGGCCAGGGCTCCAGAGAGAGGAACCTCCTAACAATACGAGCCGTGTCCAGGAGTACCGTTTTCTGAATCAAGCCCTTGAGCCAGCTGCCTAACGAGAGCCTCCTCAGGTATTGATCGGGGCTATTGCTGCATTGTTGCATTTATTATTATAGGGAATAGGTAGGTAATAAATAAAACAATTTCTCACTCACTTCTAACCGATTTTATGTATATTATTAGTATGTATTTACATTATAATAGGCAGACCAGTATACACTCCTCACACAGTTAATTTTCCTCTGATTTGCATCACTCAAATACGCAGCGAACTTTATTTTTTTAAAGCAACAGCACACAAATTTTAGACCCCAAAATGGGCGGCCATTTTAGGATCTAAAATTTTGTCAGCAGAATCATAATAGGATTTTAGGATAATAATATAAATCACGTTAAAATTCTTAAAATGGTCATAGACGCAGTCATCCTCAATTCCTCATCATTAGAGACCAGATTATATGTAACATAAAAATGGTCGAAATATGCATGCCAATATGCATCGTAAATACTCGAAATATTCAACAAAAACGCTAAACTTGCCAAAATATGCATTATAAAATTTAAATAGGTCCGAAATAATGTATTTTTGAGTATTAAAAATCAGCATACATATATGACTTGAACAAATTATTATTTTTTGGACTAAATATTATCATTAATGTTCCTGAAAACTTCAATAATCGAGTCATCATCATTCTCTTGCCCTTATCCCAATTCATTTGGGGTCGGCGCAGCATGTCTTCTTCACTTCAATAATCGAGTACTGCTACAAATTCTCAGTAGCAGTATTGAGTATTCTTTAAAATATTTTTCATTAATTGAAAAAGAACGACTCTATTTTTGAATTTAGTTTCTTTATTTGCATTGCCTTTGGCACATTTTTGCATTTTTCTAGTTAGAAAGAGAAAAAAATAAGGAAATACGCCCAAACTATGCACGATCAGTCGATTTCAGCTAAAATATGCTATATCTTAAAAAAACTGGCCATAACATGGGTCTCTACTCATCATCATCTTCCTGCCGTTGTCCCATGTTACTTGGGGTCGGCGCAACACGTTTTTTTTTTCCATTCTTCTCAAAGGTCACAGACGCTGTCAATATTACAAATCGTCCCTTTGTGACCATTTTACGAATTTTATCGTACCTAATTTATATTAATATCATAATATGATTCTGTTAAAGGGGCCATTTTAGGCCCTCAGTTAATATTATAGTGCTACAGGATTCTTTTGGCGTGTGATATTCAAATCACATAAAGGGTGTAAATAGACCCTTAACATAACCGACAGATACTTGTTCTCCCCGTCTTTGCGATATTTTTTTTGTTCTAGACCATACCTGGGAACCTTCTAGTTACGGAGGTATTGGGGATCAAAGTTCTCACTTTTTTGCAAGTTTTTTTTTAAATACATGTTTTTAATGTAAGAATTTTACTTTACACATCTCCGCGACCCCCGTACTATTCCATCCATCCATCAGCACAATGCTTTGAGTGCTTTCCATCGAGTCCTACGTAAAACGTGATTGTTCACCCCAAAAAAAAAGTCGATTCCCAGCAATAATTTTTGCGTAAAGTTACTTAGTTTGATGTACAGAATGCTTGGTTGACGGCTATGTGAAAGGTCTGTTTACACCCTGTATTATGTATTTCGGACAGAATCGAAAGTGTACTAACGCAGCAAAATATACAATGCTAGACACTAATCTGCATAGCCCTCATGTGAGTTGACCAAGATTATGTCTGGACCTTAAAAGAGATAGTGGCCTCTGAGTTTGTTTCAGCTGTTTCTTCTCAGAGTAGTCAGGTACGAAACACCGACCTCGTAAGTAAAAAAAAAGACGTGTAACAGTGTTTTTTTAAACCTATTCGCAAAATAAACATCATCATCATAGTGCAAGTCACAATACTGTGATTTGATTAGAAAAAAACAAGATGGCGGCCTTAGTTGCGCTTCCGACTACACGCGGCAAAAGAACCACGCAGCACTACAAACTGATCTTTATTCGCATGACTTCAAGGTTGCTGTTGAGTTGCTGTCAGAGTTCAAATTACGGTGAAAGGAGAGGAACAATAAGATTTAAGAATAACTACAAGGTTTAATTTCCAATAACAGCTCGAAGACAGTCTCCACGAGCTTGTATTTCATATTGAAGGTGGTTCGTCTTGCGTCCACGGAACCATACATCATGTTGTATGTGAAGAGACAGGGGAAGAACTGGCAAGAAAATAATATGGCGTTCTTCATCATCATTCATCATTCTCTGCCTCGTTGCTCTAGTGGTCGGAAGCACGACTGCTGAGCATGAGGTCCTGGGTTCGAGTCCCATTCGGGCAAATTGTGATTGGTTTTTTTTCCATCAGGAATTTCTCAGTAGCAGCCACGGTGTCTGGATTTGTGCCCGGTTGGCAATAGGCTCGCCCCCTATTACATGGGACTTAAATATAACTGGTGAAATGTGGGTGTACTATTAGATACACCTCTGCCTAACCCTTCGGGGATTACAGCCGTGATGTTATGTTACTATTCATCATTCGCTTGCCCTTATCCCAATTTATTTGGGGTAGCAGCGGCGCAGCATGTCTTCTTCTTCCATAGTTTTCTATTACTCGTCATCTCAGCAGTCACCTTCTACAACATTAGTTTTAGTATATGCGAAACCTAATACACGTGTCTAGTATTTTTATGTAAAGAATCTATGTACAAAATTTCAAAGCTGTATCATGAAAAATCACAAAGTTATAAGCTTGTTCTGTTACGTAGTTGTCCGCTCAAAAACGTGGTCACAACGCAGCGCGCGCCTCCAGCGTCGTCTTGAGCTCATTGATAATAATAATTTGGCAGTAGGTACCTAAATTATTGCGATAGGTACTCGGTGTCCAACTTTTAACTTTTTAAAATATTTTTGGGAAAAAATATAACATGGTTTAAAAATGATTGGAATCGATTCAGTTACTTATTCTGAACAAACTAAATTCAGGTTTCGCATATACTAAAAATAATGTTGTATAATCCTAGGCGTGATACCTAATACGGCGTTATTATAACAATGGAAGGCCGACTAGGTGGACCGATGACCTGGTGAAGGTACAGCGGATCCCCGCAGGATCCGCTGTATGCGAGACGTACTGGACCGGTCAATGTGGCGACACTTGGTGGAGGCCTATGTCTATCAGTGGACGTCTTTCGGCTAAAATGATGATGATGACGATCCTCTGCCCGCCTTTTCCCAATCATGTTGGGAACGACTTATCTTAGCGATTAAACTTACCGGCAAGTCTTTTTGTGGCTCGTAATCTATTTCTGGAGTAGATTCTGCACATTTGAGCATGGTCACTCTATCAGGTTTGATGGATAGTAACTCCAGCTTAGCCTGCAAACGAAAAAACATAGAGGGTTGCATCATCTTCCTGATCTTGTCCGATTCTACTTGGAGTCGGCGCAACACGTTTTCTTCTTCCACTCTCCCCTGTCAGACTTCACGACACTATATACTCCTTTGAGGTCGTCTATTAACCACTGCACCGTGAACCACTGCTGCATGGTTCACGTGCTGACTAATTTTAAGATATTGTTTTAATTTTGATTTTTAAATTTGATTTTGTTCTTAATTTAACTTTGTTTTTAATTTTATTTTGATTGTTTTTAATTTTAATTTGGATTTTGTTCTTAATTTAATTTTGATTATGTTTTTAATTTTAATTTGGAATTGATTTTAATTTAGTTTATGATCCAAAGTTGATTGAAATAAAGAAATAATAATAATAATTAATCACGTGATGTTTTCTAGCAACTTTTTAACCCACCCTCCGCCATGGTGTTACATGGTGAGGATTTAGACTACCCCTCCCCCCAACCCAAAATCACGTGTACTTTTTGGTACAAAGTATCTTAAAAAAATTTTAGATCAGAATATTATCTTTAAATACAGGTTAACAGGTATAATCTATTTGAATTCTGGAAAATTAAGCACCGTGATAAAAATGTCAAGGTCACGCACCGCTTTTCGGTTTAGAAATCGCGCGTTCAAAGAAAATATAAATACACGTGATATCTATCTTTCAACTTAATTTCAAGTAATTTATGATTGTTTTTTTTTTTTTTTCTTGTATTTTTCTCTCTTTTTATTACATGAACTGTTAATTCCAAAACGGGAGAAGACACTGACTTCTGTAACACAGGTCTCACCTAGCTCAGGAGTCAGAGCTTCTTATGAAATTGTTAAACCTATTTATGTCAATAAAAAAATATTATTATTTCCTTTATTTAAATTTTTACAAATTATTTTACATTTTTAAATATTCCTTAAAAAAAATATATAAAAACATTTAAAAATATAAAAAATTGTAGCCCACCGGTATCGGGAACAGGGTCCAAGCTACCGGCGGTCAGGGCTCCAGGGAGAGGAACCTCCTAACAATACGAGCCGTGTCCAAAAGTACCGCTTTCTGAATCAAGCCCTTGATCCAGCTGCCTAACGAGAGCCTCCTCAGGTATTGGTCGAGGCTCTTGGCAATTAAGCCATGGGCTGATACGACTATCGGCACAATGATCGCTGAGTCCACATCCCACATGTCGACAACCTCGCGAGCCAAGTCAAGATACTTGATTTTCTTATCTTTCTCGGCTTTCACGAGGTTCTCATCATGCGGGACCGTTATGTCAACAATCATTGTGCGCCGCTCTGATCGATCCACCACCACTATATCAGGCTTATTGGCTACAATAGTCCTGTCAGTGATGATGGATTGATCCCAGTACAATGTGATACTGCCATTTTCGAGAACTGGGTCGGGCACATACTTATAGTACGGCACTTCCGATTCCACAAGGTTGTATTTTAGAGCTAGTTGCTGATGGATAATCCTGGCTACAAGGTTGTGTCTATGCAAGTACTCTCCGTTAGCCAGACGAGAACACCCGGAGATAATGTGACGGATTGATTCGCCTGGACGGTGGCATGCCCGACATATGTCAACCGTACCGTCCTTCACAATAAATCTCCGGTAGTTATTCGTCATCATAACTTCATCCATAATTGCACAGACAAAACCTTCGGTTTCTCCGAAGAGGTCCCCGGAACGTAGCCAGGCTACGGACGCTGATAGGTCTACATCGGGCCCATGCAGGGCCCGGAAAAAGCGTCCGTGAAGCTCTTTACTCTGCCATACCTCCATGCGGTCGTTAGTGTCAAGCACTAAGGGTTTGCGCCAGTTCTCTTTAGCCAAGGAAAGCGGGGTGAGGCCCTTGTCCACTGCGACCACATCTCGATGCATCCCCACGTCGGTTTCAAGGAAATATTCCCTGAGACTGCATAGCTCGCGATTGTGGAGAGTCTTAGCGTTTAAAAAGCCTCGACCCCCACACTTCCGCGGGATATACAGTCTCATAATAGAAGAACGCGGGTGATGCATTCGATATGCCGTCAACAATGTACGGACCCTCCTATCCAGGGCGTCTAGTTCTGTTTGAGTCCATTTGAGTATGCCGAAAGAGTACATCAGAACCGGCATGACCCAACCGTTGAAGGCACGTACCTTATTGCCGCCTGATAAAAGACTATTAAATACTTTTTTCAGGCGGCCAAAGAAGCGCTCCTTCAACGATTGCTTCATGTCAGCAACATTGATGCCCAGCGCTTCCGACATACCCAAATACTTATAGGTTTCGGTTGCTGAGAGGGATCTAAGATTTATGGAATCCGAGAGCTGGGTTCCCACAGATTCCACAATCTCCCCTCGCTTTACATGCATGACCGCACATTTGTCCACACCAAATTCCATCCTGATGGCGCTACTGAAAGTTTCAGTTACCTTCAGTAGCTCCATCAGTTGCAAATCGTTGGGGGCAAAGAGTTTCAGGTCATCCATGTAAAGGAGGTGAGATATAACTTGACCACCTCTCCTCAACCGATAGCCTAGACCTGAATCCTCCAGCAGCGTGCTAAGAGGATTCAAGGCTAAGCAGAACCAAAGTGGACTCAAACTATCGCCCTGAAATATACCTCGCTCTATCCTTATCGGCTCGCTATTCCTCTGGATTTGCCGACATCCTGGATAGCGAAGGACTGTCTTCCATTGCCCCATACATGACATCAGGAAGGTGCGCAGAGTTGCATCAACTTTATACAACTCTAGCACCCTCATGAGCCATGTATGTGGCACCGAGTCATAGGCCTTCTTATAGTCTATCCAACATGTCGACAGATCCCTTCGGGAACGGCGAACCTGTTGACTAATGGCCATATCAATGAGGAGTAGCTCCTTAGTACCGCGGGACCCGTTCCTACATCCATTTTGAGAAGCGGACATGATAGAATTGTCATCAATGTGTTTGTTAATTTTAGCTCTCAAAATGGATGTAAGAACTTTATAGACCGTCGGAAGACAGGTAATTGGTCTATAATTTTTGGGCTCCGCAGTACTACCCGATTTATGGAGCAGGTGGGTTATACCTGTTGTCAGGAACTCTGGTAGCGACCCTGACTCTAAGGCTGACTGGAACAGGATCGCCAGGCGAGCGTGCGACCTTGTGAACCATTTAATCCAAAAGTTGTGCAGTCCATCCGGCCCTGGAGATTTCCAGTTAGGTAACGGACGGACTGCACGAACTACGTCTTGGGGGCTGATAGTGATTGCCCCCATTTCTGGTACTAGATCGCACGCTCGCTCGACCCCCTGAGTCCATTCACCCTCGGTATGGCTAACAGGCACCGACCAGATGCTGCGCCAGAACGAACACATGGCATCATCATCCGGTAGGCGCGTGTCAGCCACACCTTGGTCCGGGCGCTCCCAAGCCCTGTATACCCACCTTTCATCTCTTTGAAAAGTGCGATTTTGAGTGTATCGGTCCACCCGCCGCTTATACCTACGAATACGGTTTGCCCATGCATACACTTTCTGCTTCAGGAAGTCGATGCGCTCTGTGATACGGGACATGTAGTCTCGAGGACTGATATCAGTCCCCGAGAACGCCCGCCTCACAAAACGCATCACTCTAGGACGAGTATTGCCCTCCCTGAAGCAGATCAGTTTGCCGATGAGTGCTCTGGCCCCACCAATACGTCGTTCAATCCTGTACTGCCATGGCGGTACGGCTGGTTTAGGTCGTGTAGCTCTGTCATTAGAAAATTTGACATGAGCTACACGACATGCCGCTACAGCCGCACAGTACAGGATTGAGTGAGCATCGGTGAGGTCTTCGCAGTTATCAAAATAGTTTGACAACTGCGAATCCAGGACAGCCACCAGCGCCCTATTTTTGTTATGCATGGGCAAACGAGGTATGCGTGGTCTAAGGTCGGGTTGCATGAACCGATATTCTCGAATCGCACCCTCCAAAGCACTCCTCATTTCCTCATTACACTGGCTACTTACATTAGTAACTATGTCATTACTCACGTCGTTATCGCGATTCGGTATTATAGTAGACTGTGGTGGAACCACAGCCTGCGGCGGCGGCGTGGCAATGACATGGCTACTCTGCATTTCAGTCCGCAAGCGATCAAGTACGGTGTCATCCAACATACGATTACGCTGGATGACTCGCACCTGATCCGACAGTCGTTGTGCCGACACGTTGACAGCTGGTTCAAGCACCTGAAACAGAGAGAGCATCCGAACACGGTACGCGGTCAGGTTGTTTCCTCCCTCTGTAGCCCCATAGTATGAGCGCATGACGTTTTCATTGATGGATTGCGTCCATCGCATGCGCTGCACACTCCCGCCGGGAGCTGGGACCCTATCAGAGGCCGGTGGGCCTCGAGGTCCTAAACCGTCCGGCGGCCGGCGTCCTCCCCGTCGACGAACAGGTGGTGGCGTCGTCGGCGGAGAGAAATACTCATCGCTCGAGCTCGACGCAACTGCCAATTTATTATTATTCTTATTATATCTCATAAGCCCCCCCCTCTTCTAAAGTGATATTTCGTAATTTGTTCCGAACGCCCTCCCCCCCTTTTGAGCCTCGCGTGATTAATGGATGACCCCTTTCTCTTTTATATCATTCCTCACACAATCCATCCATCTTTCCTTTGGGTTTATTTTTCACAATTCTCAGCAGTACTGGTACCCCAGTGGTAATGACCCTGACTTACCTACGTGTAGTTATGGATTCGAATCATTTCAGGGAATTTATTTTTGTATCACTTATTTCATCACCACTGCTCTCAAAACGGTGAACGAAAACATCGTGAGCATGTCCTAAGATTAAAAATTTGTGGACTAGGCCCGTATGGTGAATTACAGCCCACTCTCTCTAACAGAGAGGAGGCCTGTGTCCCAGCAGTGGGAACAATATAGGCTTATCATTCTCTTGCTGTTATCCCAATTTATTTGGGGTCGGCACAGCATGTCTTCTTCTTCCATACTTCTCTATTACTCGTCATCTCAGCAGTCACCTCCTTTCTTGCCATATCATCCTTCACACAGTCCATCCATCGTTTCTTTGGTCTTCCTCTACTCTTATACCCATCCACATTCATACTCAAAACTTTCCTCTCGGCATTTTCTTCATTCCTAGCATTTCCCCAACTATGTTGAGGGCTGCTAGCAGTCTTTGACAGTCGATACAGGTAGTCAGTGGCCCGAAAGTCTGACAATCAGTCTTACCAAGGGGTATGGTATTACCTAGTACTAACTGGGTGATGGAGGTCAGATAGGCAGTCGCTCGATGTAAAATAAGATATAAGCTGGTATTCAGCTGCGTCCGGTTAGACTGGAAGCCGATCCCAAATAGTTGGGAAAAGGCTAGGCAGATGATGTTGAGGTCGGTTCGCAGTCTAACCGGATTTTGCTGAATACAAATATTTTACAGGGAGCGACTGCCTATCTGACCTCCACAACCAAACTACTGAACAACACGTTAACCCTTGGTAAGACGGATTGCTTATTAACAAATAATAGCATGAAAATATACTGTTCTCTTTGTGTCAACAGCTTCGCGCGCCTGCATGATGATGGTGCGATAGCCTGCTCCTTGGTTCCATCTGGAACAAGCATCATTGGTCATTGGTCTAGTGGTCGCAAGCGCGACTGCTGACCATGAGGTCCTGGGTTCGATTCCCGGGTGGGCAAAGTGTTATTGGGTTTTTCTATTAGGAACTTCTCAGTAGCCGCCACGGAGTCCGGATTTAAGCCTACCAATTAGGCTCAGCCCCTATTACATGGGACTTCAAAATAATTGGCGAAATGAGGGTGTACTGTACAGTACATCTCTGTCTAACACTTCGAGGATTGCAGACGTGATGTTATGATATCCTGTATATTATGTTTCTTACCGGCTCGATTGAAAGTTATAAGCCCTGGACATGAAAGCCATGGCGTGGTACGTGTGCCTCTCCAACACCCACTCCTTGCGAGATGACATCTGGACATATGTGTGGCCATCGAAGTCCGGGAAGAAGTCGCAAGCTGCTGCGCGCATGACCTGTAAGAAAATTATCATCATCATCTACCAGTCCCATCACAGTTGGGCGTAGTTAAGTGAAAAGGATTCAATCCACAATATGGCCAATAAATGAATTAAATGCACCAAACTGATGATATACAGGGTGTAAACGGACCCTTCACGAAGCCGTCAACCGAACATTCTGTACATCAAACTAAGTAACTTTACGCAAAAATTATTGCTGGGAAACGTTGTCGGGTTCTATGTTGATTAAAATATCCATATATCTAATACGGTTGCGAGTTAAAATCACTAAAATCATCGAAATCCGAAATGAAAAAAATAATAAATAAAAATGAAATAAAATGAATATGAATACGACACGTGCGTACGTTGGTTTATGTGCGCGTCGGCGAACTAAATTTCGAGCCGCTTGAAAACATAAAGGGTGTAAATAGATCCTTAACGCAGCCGAAAGGCACTTGTTCTCCCCGTCTTTGCGATCATTTTTTTGTTCTAGACCATACCTGAGAACCTTCTAGTTACGGAGATATTGGGGGTTAAAGTTCCAACTTTTTCACAAGTTTTTTTATACACCTCCACGACCCACCCCCGTACTATTCAATCCATCCATCAGCATAATGCTTTCCATCGAGTCCTACCGTAAAACATGACGATTCACCCCAAAAAAAAAAAATCGTTTTTCTAGCAATAATTTTTGCGTAAAGTTACTTAGTTTGATGTACAGAATGCTTGGTTGACGGCTTCGTGAAGGGTCTGTTTACACCCTGTATAATGCGTTGTTGCGTCTACTTTGAACGTAATTATGAATGAAATACTGATCACTCAGAGTCTCATAACTCCACCACTAACCTGCACCATCTTCTTCACGGTATACTTCTTATTGACGTGTTGAGCCAGCGCCTCAGTGGACGCATTGGTGACCGACTTCAGCTTGACGTAGTTGTTGATGCAAGTAAACGTGACGGTCACACATAAGCCTGTTACTGTTACCAGGACGCCTTTCCTGTTGGATTATGGGGGTTAGACTGGATTACCATCATCTGTACATAAAAAAATAATTAAAATTGAAGTGTCTGTTTGTGATTTCAAAATAACCGCGTTATACTGAATGCACGGTAATTAGAATTAAAAAAAAAAACATTTTGTTTAGTTTGTTGTCTGTCTTTCTGTTTGTAATCTTCGAAACGGCTAGACCGATTTTGACGGGAGTTTTACTGGCAGATGCTGATGTTATAAGGAGTAACTGGTGAATCGATCTGCTGACACCTCCCGGTCGTATCGGAAGGCCATCTTATTTGACTATGCGTGTGCTTCAGCTACTTCAAGCTAGTTTGAAAGACGGCAATTTCTGTTTTAGCTGGTACTGTCCCACTGCTGGGCAAAGGCCTTCTCCCCCAATTCCTTCCATGAGTTCTTTCCCCGTGCCTCTTCGAATCAGCCCTCGCGGTACACGTCCAGATCGTCTCACCAGCTCTCTCTTGGCTAGATGGAAATCATAGCGTACGGACTACTTCGTTAGTCTCGTGGTCTCAAGCGCAGCTGCTGAGCGCGAGGTCCTGGATTCGATTTCCAGACTAGGCAAAGTGCAATTGGGTGTTTCCATCAAGAATTTCACAGTAGTATTGGATATGTGCACGATTGATGGCAATATGCTCGCTTCCTATTACATGGGACTTAAAAATAACAGACGAGGGTATGAGGACATTTCTTGTTATCCTTTCGGGGATGGCACGCGTGATGCTGCCTGTCAAAATGCGGGTGAGCTGTACGCCCCTGCCTACCCGTGCAGAGATTACATGCGTTATGTTACATATGTATAAAATTAATTACCCCCAGGGGTCTGGTTTAATATCAAATGCTTGGTATGGCATGTTGCTGTATTTCAATGTCGCAATGCCTATTGGCCCTGTAACAAATGTAATTATTACACTTAGAATATTCGTCAGCATCATTCCCCTAGCCTTATCCCAATTTATGTGGGGTCAGAGGTCAGATAGGCAGTTGCTTCATGTTTCAGCAGCTTTTTCATCCAGTTAGGCTGGAAGCCGACCCCAACATAATTGGGACAAGGCCAGGCAGATGATGATGGCATTTAGATGTCAACCAGTGTTCGTATTGCCGTGGTAGCCCAGTGGGAACAATCCTGACTTACCAACGTGTAGTCGCGGGCTCAAATCCAGACACGGACTTTATTTTATGCCACTTATTTCGTTACCACTGCTCTCAAAACGGTGAAAGAAAACATCGTGAAGAAACCGGCATGTCTTAGAACCAAAAATTCGGAGACGCGTGAAGAATTAGAGCCAATTCCCTCTCATGGAGAGGAGGCCTATGTCCCAGCCGTGGGAACATTACTAGGCTGATTATGCTAGTGATGTAATTGTTTTCATTATAACACAATTAAAAACTTCTGTCACAGGAAATCAATTCAGCTCGGTTGTCTATGGATATGAGCGATGTGATGTGCGATGTGTGTTTTAAAAAAAACAAAAAATGCCGACTATACATTCATTGAACCCATTTGGACTTAGGAAAAGTGTAGTTATCTGTGGAAATGTTTATTTCCGCACATGTGCGGAAAAATATTAAAAATCCACTCGTGTAAAATACATTGCATGTTGAACCTAATCGTAGTGCGATAAGAACCTGTTTTTCGAAAAAGCGTATTGAATAAATTTCATTATTAATTTTGACTTTGTTATTATTATTTTTACCAAATTCTCCTACGTAATTATAATTAGAATATTTGTACGCCGTTGACGGCAAGACAGCGCTGATTTTATTAATATTATTATAAATTCAAATATTTTTGTTTGTAGAACATAGGTAAACAAAAGTACAGATGTATTGACATCTGTACTTTTGTTTACCTATGTTCTACAAACAAAAATATTTGAATTTAAAGGACATTGGGAACTTTCTGACCCGCTAGCCAAATTTTTGCAAACATTAATGAAACATATGGTAGTTTTTAGATATACGTACATCCTAAATGTGTTTTTTTAATACCTAATGGGAATGTTGAGAGTTGAGCATCACTCAAACAAAAAAAAAGTTTGCACTTTTTGCTAACTCGCTATCACATTTTTTAAAGATGAATCGATTTCATCAAAACGAAACATGTTATCTGTGGTCCGGTCGTTGGCGCGTTGTCATAGATTATGATAATTAATAAATAATGATTTATCTATTTGAATAATTGTTTTTTTTTCTTCTATCAACCTATCTAGGTTTTAACCTAGATAGGTTGATAGAAGAAAAAAAAACATATACACATATACATATACAAACAAACAAACATATACATATTTATTTTTGTATAAATTTTCCTGGATATCTCAATATTCCCATTACTCACAATAATGCGCCTTACACTGTTTTATCTATATATTCAGGCTTTAAAATAAGGTATAATTCGTTAATGTTCGCCGTGGGTATTTCTTCCATACTCAAGGTCCCAATGTCCTTTGGATTTGCTCGTGAAGAGGGACACAAGTATACTTACAGAGAACCCCAGTCCTAAACTGTATGGTAAGCTTGTCCTCATTGAACTTATAATCGTTGACAAAGTTCGTTGTCCAGACTTGGCGTTGCTCTTGCCATTGGACTATTAGAGGTGGTTCGTTCCACATCACATCGTGGGGGAGGCTGCAACAAGATATCGGTTAAAAGGATCCAGAGTAACTTCACGGTCGTATTGCAGGAAGGGGTAGACAGTCTAGATCTGCATATTCATGCCTATCTCACCAGTTGTGTGGTACTTTGGGGGTAAATTCAAACTTTTTATTGCATTCATGTGTACATTTAGTTGTTACATATAAAGGGTGTAAACAGACCCTTCACGAAGCCGTCAACCAAGCATTATGTACATCAAACTAAGTAACCCTACACAAAAATTATTACTGGGAAACGACTTTTTTTTTGGGGTGAAAAATAACATTTTACGGTAAAACTCAATGTAACGCACTCAAAACATTGTGCTTATGGATGCATTGAATAGTACGCGGAGGTATTTAAAGTAAAGTTATAACCTTAAAAACAAGTATAAAAAAAAAACTGGTGAAAAAGTTGGTACTTTGACCCCAAATATCTCCGTAACTAAAAGGTTCCCAGGTATGGTCCGGAACAAAAAAAAAATCGTAATAGCGGGGAGAACAAGTGCCTTTCGGTTTCGTTAAGGGTCTTGTTACACCCTTTATGTAAGTAAATTCCAACATGTAACCCGGTTAGGGCACGGCAACAAAATAGATTGGACAAAACAAGAATCCAGTGAGTAGGTATACTGGAAAGTTGCCTAAACAAATATAATTATTATCGATAATAGTACTAGTATTAGGTTTATGTACGGCTCCCCTAATTTACAATGCTTTGGCTAGGTCAATTACTCAACTACCCTTTAATAAGTTTTGTGTTGCGTTGCGGAAGTGGTTGTTACAAGAAAGAGTGTTTTTATTCGATAGTTGAGTTTTTTCAAAAGTGTCCCTGTAAATTTTATACATTATTTATTTATTTATTTATTTAATGCACAATGTACACAACCAATTTTACACGCTAAGCTTAAATTAGTGAGTATATGACCCTGTTAGGGCGCAGCAAGATAACTTAAAACTAATATTGCAGAGTATGTATTATCTAATAATTATGACTTACAGAGATCATTAGGAATTTTCATATTTAAAGATTCATAAATAGACAAAATGTTACCTAGGTTCTTAATTAATACCTTATGTGTAAAAACTTGTAGGTACTATTGCATGCTATATTTTTGGCAAATGTGTGTTACAAAATATTTTATATAGGAATTCATGTACCTACCATATGTTATGCAGTAAATGAATTGAATTGAAATTGTAGTTATTTTAATGAATATCATGAGGTTATTAAATTTATTTTATATTATATTTCATTAATTTGTATTAATTATTATATTTTTTTAATTTTTAATTTTGTATTATTAATTTGTAAGTGTTATGTGTGTGCTTTTTGTGCAAGTATTATTTCATTGACTATAAGTAATTATCTATCTATCATAAATATTTTTTTCCAAGTATTCTGCGACCGAGTAAAATCATGTTTGTGTTAGATATTCTTTTAATTTTCTGTAAAGTTAATTAAATTGTGGTATGAGGAACAGTGGTTATTATTTCTCATCCCCTATTATAAAGGGAGGATCCCGACAGTTGTTAAGTTATTCTATACAAGGTGGAAGCGAGACCGACGCTAAAACGGTTACCACGTATTCAGTATATCATTCTGAACACATAAAAAATATTCATCTGTTTGTTAAAGTGAAACTTTTATTACATTGTCTCAAATTTTTTGGTCTGTGTATCGCATGTCGCGTGACGGTCGGCCGCGGAGTAGGGATAAAGTGAAAGGAAGGAAGGAAGGATTCCGAAAATTATTAGTTAAATATCTATAATGTGAAAAAAAGTTTCTCTTTAACCGTGGTTTCATAAAACCACACAATCCTTTTTTTTATTATCGGACGTAAAATTTGTATGTGATGGAAGATGGAATACCTCCCAGGTATGATCTAAAACAAAAAAAATATCGCAATGACGGGTATATCTAGTGCCTTTCGGCTTTAAGGGCAATGATACCTATTATAAATAAAAAGAGGTAGATATCTCACTAGCGCGCAAATTGTTGCAGACAAATTCAGACAATTGTCGTAATTTAAGTACTTCAAGCGCAATAGCTATCTCTTTCTGTATCATACGTCCGGTATTATCTATCGCAGTCGTAACAACGTAACGATATTTGACCGCCGCTCAGTATGAACGTAACTTATAATATCATTGGTTAAGGCTTTTAAAAAAAAAAAAATATCGTCGTCCGATCTTAGAGAAGAAAACTTACTCAATAAACACCATGGCCAGCTTTTCATACTGGGCCTCCTGCGTCTTGATCTCTTGTTCGATCTCCTCGGGCTTCCGCTGAACCCCCGGCGGCGGGGGCAGGGGGGCGCGGTACTGGACCTGATACCTCTGCGGTTGCAACTCTTTTGGAAGTGATACTGACAACAAAAAAGATTTTATACAAGTTGTAAACGTTGTTGTGTTGTAGTTGTAGTTGTGTGTTGTAGTTGTGTGTTGTAGTTGTGTGTTGTAGTTGTTGTTGTGTTGTCATTTTGTTTTGTTGTGCTTTGTCCTGTGTGAGTCTAATAAATACATTTTCTTTCTTTCTTTAAACGGATCCTTCACGAAGCCGTCAACCAAGCATCCTGTACATCAAACCAAGTAACTCTACGCAAATATTATTGCTGGGAAATGTCATTTTTTTTGGGTAAAAATTCACGTTTTACGGTAGGACTCAATGTAACACACTCAAAACTTTGGGCTGGTGGATGCATGAAATAGTCGTGGAGGTATTAAAAGTAAAGTTATAACATTAAAAACTTGTATTTAAAAAAAAAACTTGTGAAAAAGTTGGAACTTTGACCCCCAATATCTCTGTAACTAAAAAGTTCCCAGGTATGGTTTAGAACAAAAAAAATATCGCAAAGACGGGGAGAACAAGTACTTTTCAGCTTCGTTAAGGATATTTTTACACCCGTTATATTTCTGTAGCGTAAACGCGGTTTAGTAGCGCTGATCGCGTTTATAGGTGAAATTCGGCTTAAAAGGTATAAATTTTCGCTTTGCTACATCGTTTATTATGCGCACAGCCAAGGAGTCGAATTCCCTGCCTGCGTCGGTGTTCCCAAGTTCGTATGACCGGCTAGAGTCGCGAGTTAATAGGCTTCCTTTGGGTTAGCTAGTTCCATCGTCGACCTCATCTCTGTCTCTGTCAAGAGTCCCATTTAATATGAAAAAAAAAAACTAAATTTGCCTTCGTGTCTTCAGTGACCGCTTACATCTTCTAAGCTTCAGGATTGATTTTGATGTGTTTTCAACAAGATTTAGAATCTAAATATTATATTACTTTCGTAATATCATCATCTGCCTAGCCTTTTCCCTACTATGTTGGGATCGGCTTCCAGTCTAACCGGATGCAGCTGAATTTTACATGGAGTGACTGCCTATCTGACCTCCACAACCCAGTTAGTACTAGGTAATACGATACCCGTTAGTAAGATTGGCTGTCAGACTTTCAGGACATGTGATTTCTTACTTTCGGAATGAATGTGATCTAAATAGATCATTTATTCTTAAAGTAATATGTAGAGGAAGACCAAAGAAACGATGGATGGACTGTGTGAAGGATGATATGGCAAGAAAGGAGGTGTCTGATGAGATAACGAATAATAGAGAAGTATGAAAGAAGAAGACATGCTGCAACGACCACAAGTGACATTGGGATAAGGGCAGGAGAATGATGATATTCCGAAAGTAATATATAAGTTTGATACATATATCACAGAAATCTCGATATTTTAATGGCGCCATTTGACCTGTGCGAAGCAGATGCGGGCCGCTGCTTATTTATACTATAAACTCAATTAATATTTCTATTTCTCGAACTATTTAGGGGTCGTCCATTAATCACGTGACGTTTTAAGCAACTTTTTAACCCCCCCCCCCTCCCCCATGGTGATACGTGGTGAGGTTTTAGATTACACCTTTCCCCCAAAATCACGTGTATTTTTTTGGTAAACAGTACATATCTTAAAAAAAAATCAGCATATTATCTTTAAATACAGGTTAACAGGTATAATCTACTTTAATTCTGGAAAACTAAGCACTGTGATAAAAATGTCAAGGTCACGCACCGCTTTTCGGTTTAGAAATCGCGCGTTCAAAGAATACATAAACGTGATATCTCGCTACACCCTTTCCCCTAGTGATATTTCGTGACTCTTTCCGAACCCTCCCCCCTTTCGAGCCTCACGTGATTAATGGACGACCCCTTAGGGGTCAGCTTCCAGTCTGACCCAATACAAATTAATTTTACGGGTAGTTTTCCAAGTATAAACTGTTATTGAGTTTTTCCATCAGGAATTGCTCAGTAGCAGCCTCAGGAATCTGGCTGTGTGCCTGGTTGATGGCAATAGGAACTCCCCCTATTACAAGGGACTTAAACATAACTGCGGCAAAATGTGGGTGTATAATTAGGTACTGTACCTCTGCATAAGGGTGTTACCACACCAATCGATCGATGGTCGATCGAGGCCATCGTTCGATGGTAGAATGGATAAGTCGACGTCGATCTACAGTTTCTACTAAACCAATTGATCGATTGGTGTGGTAACACCTTAACTTTTTGGGAGTTACGGACGTGATGTTATGTTTTTAAGCTCCTGGTAGCTACAAAGAAGCGCTGCACAAAAAAAACACAAACACCACTTTTGCAATTAGGAATCGAATACCAATCGCTAGCCATCTTCCCAACCACTAAGGTGACTAGACCATCGTGACGTCATAATTATTCATATAGACGCGGAAATTCAAAATGGCGTCGAATCCTTGTCTTTGACCGAACTTGATAAGATAGAATATTATCGTATTTTGTTAGATTACAGTACATTATCGTTCCAAAAACTCGTGCAAATATATATTCTGACACAATAATAGTTTATTAATAGGTAAATATTATAAAAGCTGTATAATTTTGTAAAAGTGTGTGTTATTGTACACAGATACTCTAAAAGTTTGTTTTTTTGGTGTTGTGGAACTGTGTAGTGATTTTTGGGACAATGAGTGCGTAAGAGTGATTTTTGAAGATGACGAAGTGAGCGATTTTTTTGTCAATTGATGACACAACATGATTTTGAGGGCAATAATGTAAGTATTGGAAACATGTTAAAAATAACCCTCCCTACCCTCCTCTTGGGCACTGTCGCAGTAGGGTAATTGGCTATTGAATACTTTAAATGGCGCGTTGGAAGTGTTTGCTCTGATCATAGGATCGATTCCCGTGCTGTGTGATGCTTTCTGAATGAATGGCTACATCATCTTCCTGCCCTTGTCCCATGTTACTTGGGGTCGGTGCAACACGTTTTATTCTTCTATTCTCCCCTGTCAACCGTCACGCTATCATTACTCCTTTTTCTTTCATGTAATTCCTAACACAATTGGCCCATCGTTTCCTTGGTCTTCCTCTCCATCCATCAATATGTACGAATTTATGGCCACAAAGCAAATAACCCAAATCTATGTAGTCCTAAAGAGTCACCTTTTTCTTGCTTTTACTGTTAGCCTGTTTTATCCCACTGCTGGGCAAACGTTCCCGTTTGGAAGCGATGGCGCTTCCAAATCTTTCGATCTAGAGCTAATGTGGACTACTAGTCGTTGATCCTTGCCCTTATCTCAATTTAATTAGGGTCTGCGCAGTATATTTTCATCTTCCATACTTTTTGTTAGTCGTGATCTCACGGGTCGCTTCCTGTCTCACGCAGTCCTCCCATCTTTTCTTTGCTCTTCCCCTACTCTAATAGCTTCTTCTATACTTCTCTATTACTCGTCATCTCATCAGACACCTCCTTTCTAGCCATACCATCCTTCACACAGTCCATCCATCGTTTCTTTGGTCTCTACTTGCCCATCCTCATTCATACTCAAAACTTTCCTCAGGACCTTTTCTCATTTCCTGCATCATATGTATTGTCTATACTATGACAACCGCAACGTTTCAGACTTACTCATATACCTATTTCTTATTCTGTCTTAGCGTTACACCATGGATCTCCCTTAGCATTCTGATCATCTCACATTTGTCTTTCAGTCATCCCTTTTCAACAGACTTCAAAAAAAAAGGATGGTTTATTTGTTTGTGATATTTCCGTCAATTATGGGCAGATTTACTGGACTCTTTTTTCTTTTGATAGAGGAAGCTCTCGCGGTGCACGCGGTAGTTCCGTATAAATTGTAAAAGTATGTTGTGTTGTGTGTTTTGTTTGTATGTATTGTATGCATGTGTGTTGTGTTTGTGTATTGTTGTTGTTTTCTAATATGTATTTTTTCTTCTACGTCTATGTTGATGATCTCTTCAGTTACAATGCTTTGATTAAAAAAGATAAAATAAAAACGGAAAAGGAAAACAATTTTAGTTTCGGAAGTCGGTGACTTGTTTGTTTCAGTGACTTTTATTGCCACCGACTTCCGAAAGTAAAGTTACTGTCCGTTTTTTAGTGTTTTTTTTTGGAAATGTTATTTTTTTGCTAAAAAGTTTTTTTTATTTTATCTTTTTTTGTCAAAGCTTGTACAGACGCTTTACATCAAGCTACTACAATCTGTCAAATTTCTTTAATAGATTTTCAACTTTATCACTAAAGCATTAGATTCAAGGTTGATTGAGAAAAATTGACAATTCATCACCATAGATGTAGAAGAAAAAATACGTATTATAGGAGCTAAACCATAAACTACCGAAGCATAGTTAATACTATGTATACGGAGCCACCGCGTGTACCGCGAGAGCTTCCTCTATTAAATGAAAAAAGGTTTTGGGATTCTACGTTCTCCTGTTATCATAAGTACAAATCATTTTCAGACGAACTCTTTAGGTTAGTATGTATGAGGTACCATAAGTACCGAATAAAATTGAGTGCACCACGATAAGATTATGACTCATTTGTTTATTCGATGCTATGAATTGTTACTTGTGAATAGAATAGAATCTTATTAATTTTATTTGTGTAAAAACATGGTACATTATGGTCTTTTAAATAGGTTTGTGAACTTACATGTTTCGCCATAAAATGGCATACAAATATTAGAACATCCTAAACATAGAATTTTATTACAACAACAATTAGTGTAAACATTAATATTATTATATGTCTAGGAAATAAAAATAACACTTACAATTCAGGATTCGTTTCTATTCGAAATGTTAACAATAATAGACTCTTTTAATGAAAGAAAAAATTAAAAAATAAATCAACTTAAAGAACTCAGAATCCATATCTATCGGATACTTTTTATCAAGAAATTCTTTTACACTATAAAAGCAATTGTCAATAAGCCATTTATGTAATTTAGATTTTAAATATTTTATTGAAAACACTGCATTTATCTGAAAAATAATAACTATTTTGATTTATTAGGTTATTTTAAGAGTTGTAATTGGAATCGTGATAAAATCGTGGGATATTGTTAAATGCAGTGATCATGCAATGGTTATAAAAGATTTTTTTTGTTTCTCAATTTGATTTCACAAGGGAATCAAAACCTATAGAGTACTTTCTATTTTTCTTTTTTTTTAGTTTTCTTTCTTTCTTTTTTTTTAAGTCCGCCTCTGTACTTTGTGCTTGAAGTGTTAAATAAATTAATACTTCCCGTTGACCTAGAACCATGAAACTTGGCAAGAAGCAATGTCTTGACAGCACATGTCAAGGAAAAAAAAATCCATGGTGTTTATTGTCAATTCTTCTACATAGATATCAACTACGCTTTGGAATGGGCAACTACAGTACTGTAGCTACATTTCGTTGTTGTCTTTGTTTCGACAATTCAAAAGTGACTGTAACTGGCCTACTTGAAATAAATGCTTTGATTTTGATTTTATCAGTCTGCCTTTTAGCTTCTCTGACTACTTGCAACAGCTGTCAAAGATCTACGAATGACAGCCCGGATCAACTGCTCAACATGTTTTACGAGCTCGGTGTGTCGTGAATGGTCACATCATTCACGAACCAACCTCGACAAGCGTTGCTTTACCTTGTAGAAGATCCGTTAAGCTGTTATAATGTAGCCAAGAGCCTCCTCAGATACGATCGTTATCTTCTTCTTTATCGTGTGGTTAGTACCTAACCTGGTGTCAGAGTTTTTATGTCGCCCATGGGCCTCTGACTTGGCTTTACATACCGTCGAGAAATATCTCTCAGGCATGTTGGTTTCCTCACTATGTTTTCCTTCACCGAAGCAAGAGATAATTATACAATACGCACATGATGGTGCGACTTGGGTTCGAACTCGAGACCTATGACTTGGCAATCCAGCGGTCACACCACTAGACTATCGACTGCTCTCATACGGTCGTTATGTTACCACTAGCTTGCCGCGTGGAGTTCGATAATAGTCCCACGGGATCATACTTCCGGAATAAAAAGTATCTTATGTGTTAATCCATGTTGTAAGCTATCTGTATGCTAAATTTCATCCAAATCCGTCTAGTAGTTTTTGCGAGAAAGAGTAACAAACATTCATCCATCCTCACAAGCTTTCGCATTTATACATTTATAATGAAATTGTAACAGGCCGATGTCTGTACAGTACATTGAAGATATTGAAAAATAAAATTATATGGGGGTCTTTACTAGAGCAACAGAAACCAAAACAACAGTTTTTGTCTGTCTTTTTCTGTGTTTATGTTTGTATGCGCATCACACAAAAACTACTGTATGGATTTGAGCGCAGTTTTCACCGCTCTACTGCTTAACTAAAAATTTAGGCTACCTTTTTTTTTTTCCAAAGTCGCGTGCAAAAGCTAGTTTATAATATTAGTAAGACTTTACCAATAAGCATAGCATAATCAGCCTATAATGTTCCCACTGCTGGGACACAGGCCTCCTCTCTATGAGAGGGAATGGGCTATAATCGACCACGCGGGCCCAGTGTGGGTTGGTAGATGTCACATGTCTTCGAATTTTCGATTCTACGACATGCCGGTTTCCTCACGATGTTTTCCTTCGCCGTTTTGAGAGCAGTGGTGATGAAATAAATTACACAAAGTAATGCGCCTGCCTGGGTTCGAACCCACGACTTACTGTTCGTAAGTCGGGGCCGCCACCACTGGGCAATACAATACAATTTACCAATACCAATGTTTATCTATGTTCCAGACTAAGCTGCAGCCTCGTCTATTCATCAGCTCATCCACCGCCGAAGGGTCCAAAATGTCTGACCGGCTACATGACCGATGTACAGAACTGGGTCGACGAAACCGGAAGGCTGATGCCCGGCCCAGGTAAGAATTAAGACTATTATGGTTGGTTTACGTTCCGTCATACATGATGTGCTACCGATTTGACTGACGTTCGACCACTTTCCAACCTTATTACTTACGGCATAAGGGTGAAAAGTGTCAGACCGTCAGTGTGCTCGGTAGTACGCACAAAATTTACACGAACTAAGCACATTACCGCCCTTCATATAATGGATGTAAACCCATTAACATATCCGAAAGGCACTTGTTCTCCCCGTCTTTGCGATTATTTTTATGTTCTAGACCATACCTGGGAACCTTCTAGTTACGGAGATATTGGGGGTCAAAGTTTCAACTTTTTCATAAGTTTTTATTTTAAATACATGCTTTTAATTACACACCTCCACGACCCCCGTACTATTCAATCCATCCATCAGCACAATGCTTTGAGTGCTTTCCGTCGAGTCCTACTTTAAAACGTGATTTTTCACCCCATAAAAAAAAGTCGATTCCAAGCAATATTTTTTGCGTAGTTACTTAGTTTGATGTAAAGAATGCTTGGTTGACGGGTATGTGAAGGGTCTGTTTACACGCTGTATTTACAGCGCGTAGGTTTGTGCGTAGTTCGAGGGAGATAAAAATAACGCTCTTTAGAGCTTATTGTACATGCCTTTACTAGTGCAGTCTGTGGGCAAAGTATACTCGTGCGGCATACAGCGCCCTCCGCGTCCAGTTCAGTAACGAGTTCAGGGCGGTGTTGAGGCTGCCCCGCTACTGCAGCGCCTCGGGCATGTTCGCGGAGACGCGCACCGACTGCTTTCACGTGACGATGCGCAAGCGGTGCACGTCTCTGATGCGCAGAGTGCGGGGCAGCGCCAACTGTCCTGGCGATGATCGCTAACAGACTGGATTACCTTTAAATCCGGCAATGCTGTAGCAGGTATATTGTTACCATGTGAGTGTTCGTTTTTGTCCGTGAATAACAATATCCTGTCTGCATCCTTTTATGTATCTGTTTGTGTAGTCTTTAGTTACTTGAATTAAACTGATTTTATTTATTTTTCATTCTAAAAAGCTGTTTAATACAAACGTACTCACGGACAAAATTAATACAACTGTTATTTTTTTAAATGTTGTTAAAGTACAGAAGGTGCCACTATGGCAGTACCTACACCTAAGTAAAAGTCAATGACGCTGGTAAAAGTCAGTGACGTTGGTAAAAGTCAGTGACGTTGGTAAAAGTCAATGGCGTTGGTAAAAGCTAATGACGTAGGTAAAAGTCAATCTTTTAACCATGAGTAGTGAGTATTATTACTAGATCGGTTAGCAAAACGAACATCATTAATCGCCGATGGATCCTATTAAATAAACGAACGCGTCGAAACCACGCGGGATTCAAAATGTAGCCACAATTTTGTAGCTTTTTTTCCCTCAGATTTGTCCAATCGTTCAATTGTCCTCGAATTTCTATGTTCCAGGCGATTTGGGGAACTCAATAGATCTGTCGACGGTGGTCAATCCGGTGCAGAGTCTGCATCAGAAGCTGAACCTGCAGCGGTCACCGAGCCAGTTCGTCAAGTACCTGAGCTTGGCCAGGTGTCAGCTTAACAGAGTACCACCGGTAAGGCCTAGTTCAGAGCACGATCGGCGCCAGGCGCGTGGGCTGGTCGCGTGTGTCATAAAAATGTTTTGTCACCAGAATCAAAGGTGTGTGCAAAATTTCAGCTCTTTCGGTTTGGAGGAACTAGTTTGAAATTCAGTTGCAAGATTCGACCAATACATCCTAATTCTAACTTCCTATCCTAATCCTAACTATAATTGCGAAAGTAAATTTGTTTGTTACTTTTTCACGCCTAAACCACAGAACCGATCATCTTGAAATTTTGCATATACGTTGTCAGGTGTACAGAAACGGACATAAGGTACCTTTCATCCCGAAAAAATACAGTTACCGCGGAAAACAACAATAACGTTCTTATGATAATAGATGGCGCCACGTGTCTTTCAAATCATGATTCAATTATATTATTACAAGCAGAGTACAACCCGAATTGATTATCAAAGTCTAAATTAACGTGAGCGAAGCCGAGGGCAAAAGCTAGTATTAACTAACTAACAAGACAAGTAAAATATAAGCTTCTAAATATTATAACCGGAAGCATTTATTCTTCAAAAGGATTATTTAAAAACGATTCCAAACATAACATTACTTGTATGAGAGCTGGGATACTTGTATATGTGTAAGAAGCGAGCCTATTGCCATCAACCGGGCTCAGATCCAGACTTGAATTCATGAAAATCTTCTTATTTTCCTCATGGAAGAAATTGCTGATTTCCATGACGAGTTATTTTCGATTCTCATATTATGCTCATCGAATCATTTACAGGATTCGTATAAGACAATTTTATCTTCTCAATCCGAGATCTATAATAGCATCATCTGTTCAACCGCTATCTATTTTGTCAGTAACCAAACTGTGTATTATCTTTTTATCTGAAGTGTTTGTTATCGTTATATCAGTCTATATGAATGACTGGAACGAAATTGAAAAGACACGTTCACACCCCATTTTGATAGGCTAATTTGGTGTCAACTTGATCTGGTCGTCAGTATCCGTCGTCAGTCGGTCGGTATCCGTACCCCAAGGCCCTAAGGAGGCCAGGGCTGCTGGACCGCCAGGGCTGCGGGACTGTTCGAAAGAGATACCGCGGTCCTGGAACACAAAGGGCAAAGAAGGAACATGGATGGGTTTTAGTCAGTACAAGTCTGACACTCCCTTCCGCTCGGCCCAGAGCGGGGGGGATCATTTGATGATTATCCATCCTAAAAAAAAAAAGGCCCTAAGGAGTCGTCCTTTACTCATGTGAGGTCCGAACCGGGGGCCGACAGGTGGGTAGTTGCACAAATAAACACGATGGGAAGGGGATGGAGGATACATATGACAATCGCATATACAGGGTGTAAACAGACCCTTCACATAGCCGTCAACCAAGCATTCTGTACATCAAACTAAGTAACTACGCAAAAATTATTACTGGTAATCGACTTTTTTTTTGGGGGTGAAAAATCACGTTTTACGGTAGGACTCGATGGAAAGCACCCAAAGCATTGTGCTGATGGATGGATTGAATAGTACGGGTGTCGTGGAGGTGTGTAAACACACACAATCAAACATCAAAAACATGTATTTAAAAAAAAAAACTTGTGAAAAAGTTGGAACTTTGACCCCCAATATCTCCGTAAGTAGAAGGTTCCCAGGTATGATCTAGAACAAAAAAATGATCGCAAAGATTTGCAAGTTTCCTTCTTCTTATGGTATTTATTTGCACCCAAATATGCGTTAAAATTAGTGTTGAAATATGGAATTTTCGACGCTCATAACTTTCAAATATATATTTTTTTACACTTTTGTTTCCATACAGGGCTAGATAACGATGAGACAAATTGATATCATTTTTTATTTTGAACGTACACCATCAAATAGTGAAGTAATCGCCATACTACGTTTGTATGGAATTATCACCGGCTACCCTTAAATTGTTATTTTACCCCTTTTTTGCAGCATTATTCGACCCCTAATGCAATTCTAGACAATAAACGCTGATTGATTTTTCGCAATAAATTGCTCGCCTCATTTACAATTAGATAAATAAATAAAGATAAAATTGGATTAAGTAGATACTTGTTTTTTTACTTAAAATGTCACTATTATGACGGCCAAAATTGATGGATGTATTCTGAGTGATTTAATCAGTTATATACTTCCTCATTAAAAGCAAAAATTAGAATTGTTCGATGCGCCACCATACTTAAGTATAAATCATGCTGAGAAGCGTGAGCTTACACATCATCATCAGTAAGAGTCATACCTATCGTTCCATACGAGACTCTGATGAATGAAGAATGGATAAAGTAAGGAATGAGTATAATATTTGAGGAAGTTTGAAAGTTGCGTCAGTTACAGAAAAGTTGAAAGCGAATCGACTGTTTTTTGTGAATAAAAGAGTGATGAATATAAATGTTGACGGATGGAGAGGGAGAGGAAGACTAAGGAAACGATGGATGGACTGTGTGAAAGAAATAGGACTGAAAAATAAATAAAGAAGTTGTCTTGGTATGGGCATGTGACGCAGAGAAATGAGGAATACGTCGTGAGGAAGGTTTTGAGTATGAATGTTGAAGGCTATAAGAGTAGAGGAAGACCAAAGAAACGATGGAAGGACTGTGTGAAGAATGATATGGCTACAAAACGTGGCGGTCAAAATGTAAAATTGGGATAAGGGCAGGAGAATGATGATGACGATTTCCTACTGAATACCAGGACAAGATATTGACATCTTTCAACGTTTTGACGCGGTAGTGCGAGTCTTACAAATACATCTCTTAGTCAGCGACGAATAGCACGCTAGTTATTCAGATAATGATGTAACCTAATTTTTTCCAGATATTCCAACTGCGGGACAACCAGCTGCGACCCCTAGCATCAACATTAGAGTACATGACTCTTTATGGAAACCTGTTTCTAGGCATGAGCACCGCTGGTGAACACTATAGTTTGACATTCAATGCTAGTGGAACTACCCTCATGAATCTGAGTAATTTACCGCAGACACAAAGTAATCCCACTTTTATTTATTATTTCCTTTACTTCTAGTTTATTCCTTAATGTTGATCCACTTCTGCCTAATACTTAGCATAACATCACGCCTGTAATCCGTGTTATGTAGAGGTGTACCTAATAGTACACCCACATTTCGCCAGTTTATTTTTAAGTTCCATGTAATAGGGGCCAGTGGCGAAGGTTCCGTACAACTAGATTCCTACTGGCTTCCCATTGAAATATAGCACAGTCAGTATTCTATAGACAATATAATCACATTAAAGATTATGTACACCAGGTTACCTCTTACAAAAATTGACCCTTCGCTACAGCCACCTACCCTAGCCAGCTACTTCTTGCCATAGACTAAAATACAGCCTGTTCTGAAAACGCGAAAGCTATTGCCATCAATCGGCCACAAATCCAGATTCCGTGACTGCTACTGAGAAATTTCTGATGAAAAATCCAGAAACACTTTGCCCGACCCGGGAATCGAACCAAGGACCTGATGCTCAGCAATCGTGCTTGCCACCACCACACCACCAACCGGCCAGCAAGACAGTCAAATACAAGGGGATATTTAATTAACGGTGAAGGAAAACTTCGGCCGGTCCTTATGTCATTCTGCTGTCCAGGTTTTTTTCTTTCAAGATAACGATAATTATTTAATAACTAGCGACCCGCCCTTACTTCGCACAGGGCCACCTATCGGGTCCAAAACTATATCTAATGTAGCCTATATTTTAAGTTAAGCATCTAGCAGTGGAGCGGTGAAAACTGCGTTCCAATCCATGCAGTAGTTTTTGGGTGATGCGCGTACAAACATACAGACAGCGAGACAGACAGACAAAAATTCTAAAAACTGTTGTTCTGGCTTCTGTTGCTCTAATAAAGACCCCCCATATTTTTTTTTTCACAGACATTTTTATTGTACAGACATCGGCCTGTTACAATTTTTTTATATGTATAGATTCTCAAATTTTATGAAACAGGGCCGAGTAGCAATAGAAAATGGTATTTTATGGGCAATTTATACTTGATTTAAAAATCAAGATTCCTCCTTAGACAGATTCCTTGTGCCTTTTATAGATTTAGATCTCTATATTTAATGCTTTTGTTCAGTGGCGAAGGTTCCATTGAACTCGATTACTACCGGCTTGCATTTGAAAAATGGCACAGTCAGTATTCTATAGACAAATATTATAATCACATTAAAGATATGTACTCCGGCTTACTTCTAACAAAAATTGACCCTTCGCTACTGCTTTTGTTTCTCTACTTCCAGCTGCAACCGTCTGGTCTTCCGGTTTCAGTGCAGTCACATTCCCTAACCTCAAAGAATTGGATCTCCGAGCATGTTCCATACAAGTCCTCGGCCCGAACTTATTCCGCGGGATGAACCAGCTAACTGCACTCTACATTGGCGAAAATGAAATCCATTACATAGACTCCACCGCTTTCGTTGGCCTAGACAAATTAATCCACTTAGACTTCAGCAGGAACCAAGCATTTGATGAGAATGGCAATCCGAAGAATCTAGCTTCAGATAGCTACTTCGCCTTTCAGCATTTGGATAATTTAGTCTCTCTGGATATGTCTTATACAAAATTGACTCAAAGAAATCTTGGAATGATTAAGGGTCTTGGAAAAAATCTTAGAAGTCTCTCATTATGTGATACTGGATTAAACAATCTTACCGAAGATATTTTTAAGGCAACATCAATACAGATTCTAGATGTCTCCGGAAATAATGGGATTTTAAATCTCAACACAGCATTGAGGGGACTTGAAGAAACTTTGGTATTTCTATATGCACAAGAAGTTGGTTTACAAACAATGGACATATTCGAGAACTTCATCAACTTAATGATACTACAACTTTCCAACAACGAAATCGCCAATGTACGCGAAACAACGGTAAAAACGTTACGAAGTCTAAAAATCCTAGACTTGAATAAAAACAGGATAAACTCGTGGTTCGACAGAACATACTCTTTAATGCCCGAACTGCAATTTCTATCACTCAGTAACAACAATATAAACATAATCACTGAAGAAATGACCGAGGACCTTATGTACGTAGATTATATAGCCATATCAGGGAACTTCTTGGTCTGCAATTGTCATGCTAAAGATTTTTACAAGATGGCGGCTAGGAATGAACTGATGCACAATGACAGTCTTATAAGCATGCCTGGAGGCCAACTACACCATATCGGGTATAAAATATTCAACAGTTTTATAATTAACAGAACTAAAGTCGACATGCAAGACTGCGATGAGCAATGTTTTGAAGATATTGGTCCATCAGGCACATTTCGTTTCGTGGATTATACGCCAGATACTTACCAATGTCTGATGATACCTGAGAGTAAGACTGTACAAATTGCTGATGTATTCAGCTGTGGTAGGGTAGCAAGAGAAGCAAGTTTCGAGCAACAGTTACATTCGGGTCGGAACAAACTTCTAGCGTTGCTGACAATACCTGGTGTTTTGCTGCCTGTAGCCCTGGTATTCGTTTTCAGAAGACATATTAGATACTTCTTTATAACTATGAGGAACTCTGCGATGTTGAGTTTGATCAATGAGAAGGATGCTGTAGATGGTAAGCGTAAGTTTCTCGCTATTTTGCTCTTTACTCAAAATATTGTGCAGAGGTGCCATTGGCATGCTCTCATCATTATCTGCCTAAGCGACTATAGTGGGGTCGGCTTCTAGTGTAACCCGATGTAGTATATACAGGGTGGCGTTGACAATACGACATTAAATTAAACTGCGTATACTTCATGACGTTCCCAGTCTGCATACAAAAATTCAATCGAATATAATATCCAGTAGTTTAGTCACAGGACACTTTTTTTGCATTTTCTGCATGATGAAGATTAAGTCTCAATCAGTTTGATGCAATATGACTTTGTTTTTTTTTTTTAAATTTAAAAAAAAAACAAAGTCATATACTTTGTTTTTTTTTTTAAATTTCGATGATAATTGATAGGTAGTTCAAAAATATTCCTATGAACTAGTATTACCCGTGTTTTCATTTGTTGTCATCGCCACCTCGTATACTGAATACCAGTTTTTTTATGGTGCGACTGCCTTTCTGAGCTCCATAAGTCAGTTACTAGGAAACAAGATTGATTGTCAGACTTTCGGGCTTCTGACTCCCTGTAACGACTGTCAGAAATCTACGAAAGACAGCCAGGACCAGCTTAACGTGATTTGCGAGACACGGTGTTTTTGCTCCGCAGTAGGAACACTTTTTCAGTTCTAGATTTTAGGCTAATATTATTACTTTATAATGTCGAAATGCGTTACTTGATTGATAAATTGTGGAATGAGGTTATACGAGGACATTGCTGTTTATAAGGAGATGTAGTGACAACAATTGAAAAGAGTATGCTTAGATGGTTTGGTCATGTGGAGAGGATGAGTGAAAGGCGACTAACAAAACGTATTTACAAAGCCGACGTGAGTAGCAACGCCGCCGCCGGTAGGGTCCGCCCTAGAAGGAAATACAGGGTGTAAACAGACCCTTCACATAGCCGTCAACTAAGCATTCTGTACATCAAACTAAGTAACTTTACGCAAAAATTATTGCTGGGAATCTAGTTTTTTTTTTGAGGTGAAAAATCACGTTTTACGGTAGGACTCGATGGAAAGCAGTCAAAGCATTGTGCTGATGGATGGATTGAATAGTACGGGGGTCGTGGAGGTGTGTAAAGTAAAAATCTTATATTAAAAACATGTATTTAAAAAAAAACTTGTTGTGAAAAAGTTGGAACTTTGACCCCCAATATCTCCGTAACTAGAAGGTTCCCAGGTATGGTCTAGAACAAAAAAAATTATCGCAAAGACGGGGAGAACAAGTGCCTTTCGGCTATGTTAAGGGTCTATTTACACCCTTTATACTGACCTTATTGATGAGATTCTTCAGAAAAGTCAGGTTCGTAGTACTCGAAACCGGCGTGCGTGTATGAACGTGGACAAGGCAAAAGGAGTATGTAAGGATCGTAGCAGGTGGCGCTCTGTGGTTTCTGTCTACTCCCATCGGATAAGGCGTGTGTTTAGCATACATAGCATAGTCAGCCTATAATGTTCCCACTGCTGGGACACAGGCCTCCTCTCTATGAGACGGAGGCGTGTGTTTATGTATGTATTATCACTTAACTATTTTCGTTCCAGACAATACGATCTTCAACTATGACGTGTTCGTGTCCTACTGCAATGAGGACAGAGGCTGGGTGCTGGATCACTTACTGCCTCACATGGAGACTGAGTGCAGCATCAGCGCTTGTCTTCATGAGAGGGACTTTCTTGTGAGTAGTATACTTTAGAAGATTACTAAAAATGTGTGGCTGTTAGCAGCTGGTTAGTGTAAACCAGGGAACAATGATTATTCGATCGAGAAGTTTCAAAGAGTGTGAAAGTCAAGAAACTAGTTGTGTCCGTTTGAGCCGTTCTATATCATATAGTAGACACAATCAGCGTGAGTAAAAATCGCGTGGTTTGAGAGAGGCCCTAGCACGAGAGTGTGGTGTAAACGACAATACGTCTATTTTTGAATCGGAAATATCCATTTTTTTTTTTTCGGAAGGGTCAAATGACCCCCTCTCCCGCTCTCAAATTCAAATTCAAATTCAAATTCATTTATTTCGTGAACACAGGGTATATACCGAAGATGTTATAAGTTAATTAGAACCGAGCTGTGCCCCGCCAAAAGGCATACAAAATATCAAAGGTTTTTTTTTTTTTAAACAAATGCATTTTCAAAATTCAAACAATAATTCTAGAATTCTACAATAATTATAAATCATGTCAAAATTATACAAAATGTCAAATAAAATGTCAAATAAATGTCAAATAAAATAAAGTAAAAAGAACCAACAAAAACAGAAATAAAATAATAATGTCACTAATTCATTAATACACAATAATCAAAATTAACAAAATCATTTAGTATCTCACAC
Organism: Noctua fimbriata; assembly: GCA_905163415.1. Taxonomy (NCBI): domain Eukaryota; kingdom Metazoa; phylum Arthropoda; class Insecta; order Lepidoptera; family Noctuidae; genus Noctua; species Noctua fimbriata. The sequence continues at coordinate 3,284,837 of LR990951.1, forward strand.
AAAATAGATTCGATTCAATTAACAGGGAATTAAAATTTGTCATTTAAATATTCGTCAACAGAATAATACACCTTGTTATTTAAATTCAAATTCAAATTCAAATATTTTTATTTGTTGAGCATAGGTAGGTTAGTTACAGGTGTTATAGTCATTAATGAACTCTATGTCAAGCCGTTATCGGCGTACAAATATTTTCGAAGAAACATGCTGATTATAACAAATTGTCAAATAATTCTAATACTATTATCACAACGTTCAAATAATCGAATACAAATTGTCAAAACAGAAAAACATTCCAATAAGGTATAAAAATAATAAGTTCTAGTATAAACAAGCAGAAACAAAATGTAGTCAAAATATATCAGTTAAATATTCGTTCACCGTATAATATGCTTTGTCGTGTAATATTTTCAGGAGTGCCCTTTTGAAATCGTGAATGTTTTCAATATCTGTAGTTCCCCTAGGGATCTTATTATAGATTCTAGGTGCCATTCCTAAAAAGCTTTTTTTATAAAGAGCCGTGCTATGTGGTTTAGCGCATATCTCTCTGTGTCGTCGTTTAGATCTCAATGTTTCAAATAGATGGAAATTAGATTTGACAAATACTGCTGTCTCAAAGATGGTACAAGGCAATGTTAAGAGTTTAAATTTTTTGAAGTATGGCTTACAGCTATCCGTAGGTTTCAGCTTAAAGACAGCACGCAAACATCTTTTTTGGGCCTTAAATGCAATTTCCTTGTCAGAGGAATTCCCCCAGTATATTATTCCAAAACGTAATGTAGATGTAATGTAAGCCTTGTAAGAGATAAGAACAATGGACTCATTTACAATTTTTGCCAAATTATGAAGAGCATATGAGTACTGATTTAGTTTTTTACAAACAGATTCCACATGACATTTCCAGTTTAGGTGCATGTCCAAGTGGAGTCCTAAGAATCTAGCACTGGGTGTTTCAGTTATTGTTTGATCTGCATAAGTTATGTTTAAGTTAAGTTTCTTCGTTCTTTGATAAAATGTCATAAGCTTTGTTTTATTTATATTAATTTTTAACTTATTTGTTTGAAGCCAATTTATAATGCAAAGAATAGAATTGTTTATGTCATTTTCGTAAGTTTCAATATTTTGACATGGAACAATAAGGGTACTGTCATCAGCAAACAAAACAGTTTGATGATCAGTGCATTTTGGCAGATCGTTAATATATACGAGAAACAACAGAGGTCCAAGCACACTTCCTTGGGGCACACCACATGTTGTTTCTCTAACTGATGACGTATAAGTAACTTCGGTCTTGGTTTTAGAACAGACTCTACTTAAAACAGTGACTTGCTGTCGTCCAGTGAGATATGATTTCACAAGGTTTAATATGTTCCCTCGGACACCATATCGTTCTAACTTACCTAGCAATATTTCGTGATTTACGTGATCAAATGCTTTGGTCATGTCCATAAGTACTACTACAATTGGATTTTTTTTGTCAACATTACTTACAATTTCTGAAAATAGTTCATAGATAGCTTTATTTATGTTTTTGTTCTTCCGAAAACCATATTGTTCTTCAGCAAGTATACTGTTTACTTCTAAGAATGAGTTCATAGATTTGTAGATTACCTTTTCAAAAACTTTTGACAAGACCGGTATCAGGGCTATTGGACGGTAATTTGCAATTTCGGCTTTATCGCCTTTCTTATGCACTGGTTTAATTAATGTCATTTTTAACAAACTAGGAAAGTGGCCATGTTCTATGCACAAATTGATAATAAAACTCAAGACTGGTGCAATAATATGCGACACAGATTTTAAAATCTTTGTAGTTATTCCATCATAACCAGCACTATTTGTGTTCTTAAGTGAATTGATAATATTAACTATTTCCGACGCATCAGTCGGTGTCATAAATATGGATTTGGGATAATAATTTATAAAAGATAACGCATTACTATTATTATAATAATTAATGTCAGAATGAGTTAAGTCAATAAAGTAGTTATTAAATGCCGTAGCCATATCTTTAGGATTACTTATTAGTTTGTCATCATTGATTATTTTTGTCACGGATTCAGGGGGGAAATTAGTTTTGCATCTATTAATTATTTTCCAGGTAGCTTTAGTTTTATTTTCTGCGCTATTAATTATGTGACTATTTTGGGATTTTTGCGTCAAGTGTATAACTTTTTTTAGTCTTTTCGAATATTGCTTGAGTAGCTTTTTATTTTCAAGATTACGTGATCGTCTGTACTGCCATAATATTTCTCTTTTCCGTTTGCTACATCTTCTGATACCCTTAGAAATCCAATTCGGAGATTTACTAGTAGAGATTTTGATTCTCACAGTGGGGAAACACAAATCGTAAAAAAGTTTGAAAAGTTCATAAAATGAATTGAAAGCTAGTTCTGGGTCGGTTTTATTATAAACTTCAGCAAAGCTTAGACTATTAATGGCTTCAATAAATTTAGTCGTGTTCTCAGAGCTAAAATCGCGGCTTTGTATGTACCAGTGATCACTCGAGCAGAACTTTTTTACAGGACACTTAAACAGTTGAGCTGTGTGGTCAGATAAAGCCAAGCCAGCTCTGGGCGGAGCGGAAGGGAGTGTCAGACTTGTACTGACTAAAACCCATCCATGTTCCTTCTTTGCCCTTTGTGTTCCAGGGCCACGGTATTTCTTTCGAACTGTGCCGCAGCCCTGGCAGGCATCAGCCCATGCGGACCCCTACATGGTTGTTGGCATCTCTGTGAGGCGCGCGTGGAACACGAACGCACCGTCAACACGGCCTGTCGTCATAAGACGGCCGGACGGCGATCTAGCCCATTACTCACCGTCCACAGGCCCGCGCCTACAGTGGCCGGGAGCCACCACGTGACCCCCGACGCCCAGGGCGTCTCCCGCGGTGGCTGGGACGTGAGGCTATTTCCCTCTCACGTCTCGCCACCTCCTTCACTAGCATGACTGCTTCGCAGAAGGAGGTGACGGCTTCCGATTCCCTCTCGCTCCGGACCATGGCGTGAACCAGGACCTATCCTATCCTGTCGCATTTTAGTTAAATTTTTTGCAAGAAGCACAACCAGTATCATTCATAGATATGAATAAATTTTTAAAATCTCACTGACTCTGTCTCGGCATTCCAGGTGGGTCTCTCAATTCTGGAGAACATAGTGTCCTGCATGGATCGCTCCAGATCCATAATGCTGATCCTTTCGCAGCGGTTCCTACTCAGTCAGTGGTGCCAGTTTGAGATGCACCTGGCACAACATAGGTAAGCTATTTAAAAACCATTAAACTAGTTTTTGAACGGCAAAAACAGAACCCTCATAATTTCGTCATGTCCGTCTGTGTTGGCGTATGTTACCAGCATACTGTAACAAATCATAACATTAAAAACGTGTAATTTTTTAAACCTTTGAAAAAGTTGGAACTTGACCTCCAATATCTCCGTATCTAGAAGGTATGCTCCAGAAGTCCAGAACATAAAATAATTGCAATGAAGGAAGCCGAAAGACACTTGTTCTTCACAAGTGTCTTTCGGCTTCATTAAGGGTATTTTACACCCATTAGAGACAAACTTTGCACTGAGATGTGACATACCGAATGGGCCACCTTACGGCTGCAGTTGGCTGTTGCAGAATTTTAACTTTTTTTTTTTTTTTTGTCTATGTGGAAATCCTCAATGGATGTCCTCCGCCCTGGGGAGAGCGGAGGGGTCTGTCAGACTCGTACTGACTAAAACCACACCGGTGTTCCCTCGCACACTTGCGTCGGGGGGCAACGGGATCTGATGCGACTTCCGCTGCCCCGGACTAGTGCCGGCCCGCCTGACGTGCGGGCCTCGTCCCGAGGGGGAGTGAGGTGTAAAAGTCCCCCCGTTACGTCTGAGAGAGGCGCGCGTGGAACACTACGCGCCGCCGTCTCGGGTCCAGTGTGATCGAGGGCGACGGATGTCCCCGAATTCGTCGCCCCTGGACCTATTTCGGGGGGCCGGAAAAGGGCGTTGTCTGCCCTCTGCCGACGCCCGGTGCGTCTGCTGCGGGATGGGCGGGAGCTCGTCATCTCCCTCTCCCTTTCCGCAGCCTCCTTCTGCGACATGACGGTTTCGCAGAAGGACACCACCGCGTCCCAGGACTCTGCGCTGGCGACCAGCAGAATTTTACCCTAAACCAACCAAAGCTGTATCTGCTATCTCTAAAACCTTTTTTTTTCTAATTCCAGGCTACTAGAAACTCGCAGAGAAGACTTAACGCTAGTTCTTCTAGAAGACATTCCCCGCCGACTACGACCAAATACACTCCATTACCTGATGTTAACCAAAACCTACATAGTATGGCCAAAAGACGAATCGGAAAGACCGATGTTCTGGAAAAGATTAAAGAAGACTCTTACAGCCCAAAAGACCAAACCTCAAGAGAATGTGTCTTTAGCTTAAGAACGATAATAGATCTACTATAACGCCACGGCCGTAATCCCCGAAGGGTTAGGCAGAGGTGTATCTAATAGTACACCCACATTTCGCCAGTTGTGTTTAAGTCCCATATAAAAGGGGGCGAGCCTATTCCACAAATCTACACTCCGTGGCTGCTACTGAGAAATTCCTGATGGAAAAACCCAATTGATCTGCATGGGAAGTTTAAATAAAAAAATGGAATGAAAAAAATTATACAGGGTGTTTTACAAAAATGTTTTACGGGAAATAGAGCACCCTCTATCTTCATGTGGGAATTGTAAAATATGTTTGATTTTTTGTTAGCAAACAATAAAACATGTTTTGTAACATGTTCTTGAAACATTTTTGTTTAATTTCTGGCATCTTTTCTTTGCCTCGTTTCAAATGTGATTTAGTTTGAGGAAGACTTCAAAATAAGTGATGACAAATGGGTCGTTAGTTTGTAGAAAGAAATACGTAGAAAAAGAGAACCTCTTTTTTTAAAAGTTGGATCATAATTCGCCTAAGAAGATTCTTAGGTACCTACAAGGTGTAGACGGACCCTTCACGAAGCCGTCAACCAAGCATTCTGTACATACTAAATAACATTGCATTGAGTAGTTAACGGGTCATTGAGGTATTTAAAGCACAGTTGTAATGTTCAAAACTAGTATTTATGAATGTTGGAACTTTGACCTCTAATATCTCCATAACTAGAAGGTATGGTCCAGAACAAAAAAATTATCGCAATGACGGGGAGAACAAATACCTCTTGGCTTCGTTTTTCGTTACACCCTTTATTTAAAATGGTTAAGCTTGAAAACTTGGCATATTTTTTGTTCTTGTAAATAAAATCTTTGATTAATTTTAAACGGTTTTTCTTTTTTACGCGAAAACAGACGTGTTATGTCTACTTAAACAACATTAGTTTTAGTATATGCGAAACCTGAAACACGTGTCTAGTATTTTTATGTAAAGAATCTATGTACAAAATTTAAAAACTTTATCATGTAACATCACAAAGTTATAAGCTTGTTCTGTTACCTGGTTGTCCGCACAAAAACGTCGGCACCACGCGGAGCGCCCGCGTGCGCGCCTCCAGTGTCGTCTTGAGCTCATTGATAATAATAATTTGGCAGTGATACCTAAATGATTGCGATAGGTCGCTCGGCGTCTAACTTGTAGCCTTTTTAAATATTTTTGGCAAAAAATATAACATGCTTTAAAAATTATTGGAATCGATTCAGTTACTTATTCTGAACAAACTATATTCAGGTTTCGCATATACCAAAAAATAATGTTGTATAGAGTGATTGGTGAGTGAGTGGCTGGTGGTGGTGAGTGACCGATACTTAAACACGTGATTGGACTCATGATAACAAACAACCTTCCCGATTTTTTTTTTTTTATACTCATTCACTCTAATCACAATCAAGGTATTCAGTACATCATGCTGACCCCCCCCCCACATAAATTTAACGAAAAAAAAAGCTTTTCCATACTTTTTGATAGTGTGTTTGCATTTTTGTAGAAAACAGCAGTTTTTTTGAAAAACACGATCGAAAATTTCTACGTGGGGCTCAGAATGATGTACTGAATACGTGGTAAGCGTTTGTGCGTCGGTGTGCCTTCTACCTTGTATATCAGTATTTTACATAGAGCGACTACCTATCTGACCTCCACAACCCAATTAGTACTGGGTAATACGATACCCCCTTGGTAAGACCGGTTGTCAGACTTTTTGGGCCACTGAATACCTAACGACTGTCAAAGATCTACAAACGACATCCGGGACCAACGGCTTAAGGTGCTTTCCGAGGCACGGAGGAAACTTGGTATGTAATGGGTGGTCACCCATCCACAGACCAACCTAGGCAAGCACGGCTTAACCTAAAGAGCGACCCGAGCGGCTGTTATTATTTAGCCACGAGCTGGGAGGTTACTATGACGTCTTAAAGCAAGAATATTTCCAGTGTGGGAAAGAGACAGAGCTATACAGGTCGTCGAGAGCCATCTTTTTTCCACACTGGAATTACTCCTGCTTTAAGACCTGACCTCCACAACCCAGTTACTGTTGCACTGTACTTTATTTTTATTTATTTATTCAGTAGTACACGTCAGTGGCGAAGGTTCTTTACAACTCGATTCCTACCGGCTTCCCTTTAAAAAATGGCACAGTCAGTATTCTATAGACAAATAATATAATCACATTAAAGATATGTACTCCGGTTTACCTCTTACAAAAATTGACCCTTCGCTACTGGTACACGTACATTTTATCCATTTAAGTTGGTGCCAACATAAACTCATTAGAGTTTTACCGTGCACCAAAATCATCGACTACATAATTTAGAGAGTAGGTACACACGGCGGCACATGAAGCTGTACATTTCCAGTATAACTTGGCCTCGCTTTGTATAGATTTTCTATACAATGAGGGATCCGCATAAACTGGTTTTGTATAGCTTGATTGGCCGTCGTGCGTACTTAGTTAAAAAGAAACTACAACTAAAAATTACCGCAGGTATTAGGCGAAATAATATCTAATACTCGTTCTAACGAGCGAACCTCGGCACAGTATAAATATATACAGTATTGTGACTCAGCCCTGTCTTTGAAATAATTACCTACAGCAGGGCGGTACGTTTGCAAGCGACAGTGCTGCCGCGCTTACAGTATTTTAATTTCATCTACTTAGTTGAGTTTCTTTTTAGTTTTGTGATTGTAAATATTATATTTTTTGTTTAAAAAAATGAAGTTAGTTGTGAGTGAAATAAGAAGTGTTCAATAAAAAATACAAGTTATGTCTTTTGATTAGTAGATTTAATAAAAATTATAAATTCGAGACTTTTTTTAAAGCGAGCGTTGGTATATAAATCACTTGTGTGTCACTTTTTTTCACCCTATCCACTTATTTATGAATTAATCCAGGTATTTTACTCGGTGGAAAATGCGGATACCTATCTATTAAAAAATAAAGAAATTACGAATTAACAAATTCTTTTTTCAATCAAATATTCACATATCGCACGCTTACTACTTACAAAACCATCACAACGTTGGTTTGTCAAAGTCAAAGTCAAAGGTTTTATTTGTTAAACATAGGTGTAAAAGATGTAAGTAAATATAAAAGATCGCTATGTTTTGCCGACAACGGCGTACAAATATTAAAACATAAATATTAAAAGTTTTTTTTTTTTTTTAATAGGTTATAGCAGCTATCTACCATACATTATTTCTTAATAATATTCTTATTTCTAGGTAAGTTAAAATTAGGTATAATAAATAATATAATCTAGGTATTCTTTGATAGGTTAGAATGCCTTTTGTGTTAAATATTTATTTAGGTACTTTTTAAAATCATTTTACTCACTTTTTTCTCTTATAGGCTTCGGAATTTTGTTGTATATTCTGGGTGCCATGCCTTTAAGACTTTTTGCATAAAGTGCTGTGTTGTGTGCATTGGCACAAATCTCATTATTACGGTGTTTCGACTTCAATCTTTCAAATAAATGTAAGTTACATTTTACGAACACTGCCGTCTCATAAATATACATACACGGTAGGGTAGTAACTTATACTTTTCGAATAATGGCAAGCAACTATCAGTTGATTTCAGCTTGAAAACAGATGTTAAGCATTTTTTCTGCGCTTTGAAAGCGATAAATCTATCTGTAGAATTTCCCCAGTATAGTACTCCGAAGCGTAACGTGGATGTTACGTAAGCATTGTAAGCTGCTTGGACGACGGAATCAGTTACTATTTTTCTTAAGTTATAGAGAGCATAAGCGTATTGATTAAGTTTTTTACAGATAATTTCTGTGTGATTTCCATGATAGATGACTATCTAGGTGTAGGCTCAAAAACCTGGCATTGTTGGTTTCAGCTATTTTTATATTTTCATAAACTATATTTAATTGTGATTGGTTTGTACGTTGATAAAATGACATCGTTTTAGTTTTTTCTAAGTTTATTTTTAATTTGTTTACTTTTAACCAGTTAATTATATTTTGTAAGGCAGTATTTATATCATTTTCATATTCATTTACATTATTGCATGGAATAATTACTGTGCTGCCATCGGCGAATAGAATGGTTTGATGAGTAGTGCACTTAGGAAGATCATTTATATATATTATGAAGAGTAAGGGCCCAAGGACACTACCCTGAGGAACCCCACATGTTGTGATCCTAGCTGATGATCTGTAAGTAATCTCTTTTTTCGTCTTTGGGCAAATTCTATTAATGGTAGTGACTTGTTTTCTTTCCGTTAAGTATGCCTGGATCATTTTTAACATATTGCCTCTAATACCATAACGTTCCAGTTTGTTCATCAAAATTGTATGGTTTACGTGATCGAATGCTTTAGTCATATCCATTAATATTGCTGTAACGGGTATTTTTTTGTCCATATTCTGAATAATTTTTGAAAATAACTCGTAGACAGCTTTATTTATAGTTTTATTTTTTCGAAATCCATATTGTTCTTCTGTTAGTATGTTATTAGATTCAAAAAAGGAATATAGGGAATTATACATAACTTTTTCAAAGATTTTAGACAGTATTGGTATTAAAGCTATTGGGCGGTAATTGGATATAGTTGTATTATCGCCTTTCTTATGTAGTGGTTTAATCAATGTCATTTTTAACCTACTTGGAAAGTGTCCATTTTCAATATATACATTAATAACATAGCTTAATACAGGAGCTATAATGTTTGCCACAAGTTTAAGGATTTTTGTTGCAATGCCGTCATATCCGGTGCTATTCGTGTTTTTTAATGAATTGATTATTTTAAATATTTCGAAGGGATCAGTAGGTGCCATAAATATGGATTTTGGGTAATGAGTTATGTTTGAGAAACTATTACAATTTTGATTATTATTCGAGGCGTGTAGGTATGACTTTCGTTCCAACCGTTTGTATGAAGATACAGTACTGTAGATATTATTACCGTGACCTCGGTGACCAATCCGACCGTCCATTCAAAAACAGAAGTGGTGGAGGAAGTTTTTTAATTTTTGGTTGTTCCTTAAAGTAATTGTTTTAGGAATAATGACGTTATTTGTTTATGTGTTTTGTTATTATTATCCTTTATTTATTTCTATACAAATTAATTACATTTTTAAATATTTCTTAGAAAAAACAATATAAAAAACATTTAAAAATATAATAAATTGTAGCCTACCGGTATCGGGAACAGGGTCCAAGCTACCGGCGGTCAGTGCTCCAGAGAGAGGAACAGTTGATCCGGGCTGTCATTCGTAGATCTTTGACAGCTGTTGCGAGTAGTCAGAGAAGCTAACAGGCAGACTGACAAAATCAAAATCAAAGCATTTATTTCAAGTAGGCCAGTTACAGTCACTTTTGAATTGTCGAAACAAAGACAACAATGAAATGTAGCTACAGTACTGTAGTTGCCCATTCCAAAGCGTAGTAGATATCTATGTAGAAGAATTGACAATAAACACCAGGGATTTTTTTTCCTTGACATGTGCTGTCAAGACATTGCTTCTTGCCAAGTTTCATGGTTCTAGGTCAACGGGAAGTATTTATTTATTTAACACTTCAAGCACAAAGTACAGAGGCGGACTTAAAAAAAAAGAAAGAAAGAAAACTAAAAAAAAAGAAAAATAGAAAGTACTCTATAGGTTTTGATTCCCTTGTGAAATCAAATTGAGAAACAAAAAAAATCTTTTATAACCATTGCATGATCACTGCATTTAACAATATCCCACGATTTTATCACGATTCCAATTACAACTTTTAAAATAACCTAATAAATCAAAATAGTTATTATTTATCAGGTAAATGAAGTGATTTGAATGAGATTGTTGTTTTCAATAAAATATTTAAAATCTAAATTACAATGGCTTATTGACAATTGCTTTTATAGTGTAAAAGAATTTCTTGATAAAAAGTATCCGATAGATATGGATTCTGAGTTCTTTAAGTTGATTTATTTTTTAAATTTTTCTTTCATTAAAAAAGTCTATTTATGATCCTTTATTTATTTTCCTACACACTAATTACATTTTTAAATATTTCTTAACAAAAACCATATAAAAAAACATTTAAAAATATTTAAAAAAAAATAAAAAATTGTAGCCCACCGGTGTCGGGAACAGGGTCCAAGCTACCGGCGGTCAGGGCTCCAGAGAGAGGAACCTCCTAAAAATACGAGCCGTGTCCAGAAGTACCGCTTTCTGAATCAAGCCCTTGATCCAGCTGCCTAACGAGAGCCTCCTCAGGTATTGGTCGAGGCTCTTGGCAATTAAGCCATGGGCTGAGACGACTATCGGCACAATGATCGCTGAGTCCACATCCCACATGTCGACAACCTCGCGAGCCAAGTCAAGATAATTGATTTGCTTATCTTTCTCGGCTTTCACGAGGTTCTCATCATGCGGGACCGTTATGTCAACAATCATTGCGCGCCGCTCTGATCGATCCACCACCACTATATCAGGCTTATTGGCTACAATAGTCCTGTCAGTGATAATGGATCGATCCCAGTACAATGTGATACTGCCATTTTCGAGAACTGGGTCAGGCACATACTTATAGTACGGCACTTCCGATTCCACAAGACTGTATTTTAGATCAAGTTGCTGATGGATAATTCTGGCTACAAGGTTTTGTCTATGCAAGTACTCTCCGTTAGCCAGACGAGAACACCCGGAGATAATGTGACGGATTGAATCGCCTGGATGGTGGCATGCCTGACATATGTCAACCGTACTGTCCTTCACAATAAATCTCCGGGAGTTATTCGTCATCAGAACTTCATCCAAAATTGCAGAGACAAAACAAAATAAAATAAAATATAATAATAAATATAATTGTTGTTGTTGTATGTTTGTTGTTGTCGTTGTTGTTTTAATTGTTGTTTGTTATTGTTGTTTATAATATATAATTGTTAGGTATTATAATACTTCTGGGAATATACGTAAAGCATTTGTCAAAAAACTTACATGTGCTAATTGTAACCTCGTATTGCATGTGTTTCGGTTGTGGCGGTGTTATAATCAGATCCAGATTCAGGATACCTCCACAGATCCTGAAACAACGTGGTGTTTATAACCTTGGGTTTTATTTAGTACGATATACATCATCATCATCATCGTTTTCCTGCCCTTGGCCCAATTTATTTGGGGTCGGCGCAGCATGTCTTCTTCCATACTTCTCGTCATCTCATCAGACATTATATTGATGAGATGGCGACTAAAAGAGAAATGAGAAATTTATTATGCGCACAGCCAAGGAGTGGAATTCCCTGCCTGCATCAGTGTTCCCAAGTTCATATGACCTCAAACTATTTAAGTCGCGAGTTAATAGGCTTCTTTTGGGTTAGCTCGTTTCATCGTCGACCTCATCTCTGTCCTCAGGACCAGATTGAGGTCAAGAGTAAGCCCATTTACTATAAAAAAAAATAATGCTGCACCGATCCCAAATGAATTGGGATAAGAGAAGGAAATTAAGTCAAGTTGCTAATTAACTTAACTTAGACTAAGACTTAGCTCACTCACTCCCTCGTTGGTCTAGTGGTCGAAAGCGCGACTGCTGAGCATGAGGTCCTGGATTCGATTCCAGAGTCGGGAAGTGTTATTGGGTTTTTCCAGCAAGAATTTCTTAGTAGCAGCCACGGTGTCTGTTTAGTGCTCGGTTGATGGAAATAGGCTCGTCTCCTATTACATGGGACTTAAACATAACTGGCGAAATGTGGGTGTGCTATTATGCTATGTTAACTCACCTATACTTCCTCAAATTTAGTTCACCAGTCCTGGACTTAGATACACATGATTTGAGATATCTTTGGAAGGCGAGTTCTGAGGACAAAACATTATTGCGTTCAAGTTCATCTTTGAATGATTACAATGTCATATTTAATTAGGTAGCAAGGAGGAACTTGTGGCTATCGTGGTCAATCTTCAGGTTAAGCCACGCATGCCTAGGCTGGTTGTATGTCGCCCATGGACCTCTGACTTGGCTTTACATGCCGTCAAGAAATATCTCTCAGGCATGCTGGTTTCCTCACGATGTCTTCCTTCACCGAAGCAAGTGATAATTATACAATACGCATACGAATCCGAAGAATCAGAGGTCAGGACTTAAAACTAGTTTCAACTAAAAAAATCGCTTGATTTTTTTTTCTTTATGTAAAGGGGCTTGTTCATTTAAACATGTCGCCCCTGTAATACAAATTACAAAACACAATCACACCGTAGATTCAGCTACGAGTATACGAACTAAGAAAGCGAGGAGGCACAGGAAAATAGCTCCTGCCCCCGTAGCATGACCACCGTAGACAACGATTTCTTTGACGGAAGAATCGACAAAATGACAGATTGTGTCGACACAATGACAGATTTCTTTGCACTGTCATTTTGTCGATTCTTCCGTCAAAGAAATCGTTGTCTACGGTGGTCATGCTACGGGGGCTGGAAGGATATGGGCGAGGTTTTTGCCCAGTAGTGGGACAGTAAAGGATGACAAAAAAAAGGAGATAACCGAGATGGATTTTAAGCCGAGCAGCAAATTTTTTGTTAATTTTTTATTTTATTTTTGAACCGGAAGACGTTGCGTTGGAAGGCCTCCCAATAGGAAGACCGACGAACTGGTGAAGCTTGCAACATGGTGACATCCGCTTGATGCGACACGCACGGGACCGGTCAATGTGGCAACACTTGGGGGAGGCCTATGTCCAGCAGTGGATGTCTTTCGGCTGAAATGATGAAGAGACATCTTCTACCACATGACATTCACTACAGTTCGATGAAACAATCTTACCCATCATTTTTTGCCCCCCCCCCCCCCCCCGCTCTGGGCGGAGTGGAAGGGAGTGTCAGACTTGTCCTGACTAAAACCCATACATGTTCCTTCTTTGCCCTTTGTGTTCCAGGGCCGCGGTATCTCTTTTCAAACAGTCCCGCAGCCCTAACAGGCATCGGCCCATGCGGACCCCTACGTGGTTGCTGACATCTCTTTGAGGCGATCATGGAAAACGAACGTGCCGTCAACACGGCAAGTCTGAATCTGCTTGAATTTTGTTTTAAGTAATGCTTGAGTCAAATTGAGTCATCGTTTTCCCAACTATGTTGTGGTCGGCTTCCAGCCTAACCATGCAGCATGCAGCTATGCATAATGGAAGGTACACCGTCGCAAAAACGCTTATCAGGTATTCCCGTGCCCAGCAGCGGGACACATGACAGGCAAAGAAAAAAAAAAAGAAAAAAAAACACTTACCATTTTCGTAAGCAATCTGGTCCCTCGGATAAGGCATATAAGGTGGTTCTGCAATATTCAAGTTGTCCAGTTCTTCTTTCTGCCTATCGGTATTTATGTATCTGCCAAAAACAAGTACCAAAGTACAAATTTCGGGTACAACTCAACTCGAAGCATTTATTTCAATTAGACCATTACAGGCACTATTGAATTTCAGAAAAACAAAGATACCGGACTATATTTATAATACAAAAACACACCACATTGTCCACACAATGTGGTGTGTGTTTGTGTGTGTGTGGTGTGTGTTTGTGTGGTGGGTTTGTTTGTGTGTGTGTGTGATGTGTTATATTTTCAAACCACGAGCCGCGGACTACCGGCGGTTACCGACGTAGCCCGAAAAATTGCCAAAGTAGTAGCCGCAGAACGGATGGTCGATGTGGCGAAAAGTTCTGGAGTGGTGACCGCGAACCGGAGACGTTGCGTTGGAAGGCCTCCCAATAGGAAGACCGACGAACTGGTGAAGCTTGCGGGGATCCGCTGGATGCGACACGCACGGGACCGGTCAATGTGGCAAACAACACTTAACACTTGGGGGAGGCCTATGTCCAGCAGTGGACGTCTTTTGGCTGAAATGATGGTGAATGATGAGCGAAATCAACAGCTAGTTAACTATATGTAACTCACACATTAACTTTGATAAAGGCCTCCATTTCCCGAATTTTCTGCGCAGTTTCTCTAAAGAACTTGGCCCTCGCAGCTTCTTGCTCCTTCGCCAGTCTGTCAATGTCCACCAACTCCTTTATGTTAAATGTGGCCAGATCTGAAACGTTGTAACATAACATAACATCACTCCTATAGTCCCCGAAATCGGCCTAAATGTGGGACCTACTAGCACATCGCCCGCGACTTCGTTCGCAAAAATTGTGATAGGTCGGCTAATATACATGATATAAATATAATTTATAGCCTATAGCACCCACGAATAACGTATCTTTCTATCAGCGAAAAATCAGAATTGGGTCATTAGTTCCGGAGATTATTCCCTGGATACAACTTACAAACAATTTTACCTCTTTACAATAATAGGTCTTTAACTATGAAGTTGCCGTTTATTTCTAACATTTTGTTCTGTTTGTAACTTTGACGTCTATAGTTATATTTTTCTAATTCTAATTTTAGTGGAGTAATCGTTTAATTACGTACCTTTTATAGTTTAAAAACTGCGCTAGTACTTGCATATTACCTCATAAGGTAGTGTGTCAAACGACACTACTCACCCACCGACACCCTTTTGTGTACTCTTTCACACAAAACGGCTTAACTGTTTCGGATGAAATTTAGCACAGGGATAGCTTATAATCTGGATTAACACATAGAATATCTTTAATCCTGGCACTACGTTCCTTTGGGATATTATTCCCTGACACCCGGGCGAAGCCGCGGGCAAAACTAGTTTAAAAATACGTACCTTCGTATTGTTTAGGCATATCAAACAGCAAGGCGAAGGATCTAGACCTTTCGCTAAGCAGATCGATCAAGGACCGCGCTGCGCGCACGCACACACGCGATCCGTCTATTGTTTTGGGCAGTCTCACTGTCACCTTCATTGAGGGGAAGGATAGCTCTACCGGTTCTCTGAAAGTAATCTAGAGTTTTAGGAAAAAACTCCGAGACAAAGTTCGAAACACCACGCTGTGTTCTAAAACAAGTATAGTGGACTTTCGCAAGAAGGCTGCTACGCTAAAATGGGATTGGGCGGGTCACGCCAACTATGCACGATGATTGCTGGTCAAGTCTCCACGCAATGGGTGCCGGGAGATAGATGGTGCTGCCGGGGCCGGCCCAGAAAGGTGGCAAGACGACCTGTATACGAACTACGAAGGCTGGTCCGAGGAGGTACAGGAAAATAGCTCCTGCTCCCGTAGCATGACCACCGTAGACAAGAATTTCGTTGACGGAAGAATCGACAAAATGACAGATTGTGTCGAGACAATGACAGATTTCTTTGCACTATCTGTCATTTTGACGATTCTTCTGTCAAAGAAATCCTTGTCTACGGTGCTCATGCTACGGGGGTGGAAGGATATGGGGGAGGTTTTTGCCCAATAGTGGGACAGTAAAGGATGACAAAAAAAAGAGATAACCGAGATGAATTTTAAGCCGCGCAGCAAATTTTTTGTACAAACAAACAAAAAATATGCTGTGTTCATTTGCAAGGAGTGCTAAGAAAAAATCACCCTGTGTGATAATAATAGAAAGTAAAGTAGTAGTGTGGTGGTGTGCGCGCGTGTGTGTGGTGTGGTAGTGTAGTGTGTGTGTGTGCTAGTGTACAGTGTTGTAGATGCACCGCATGTTACAACACATATTCTTTAACCCATGCTACTTACGGCTCAGGTTCGTTCGGGCGAATTTTCCTGGTTGGCCACTGGACCGCAACCCAGATGTTCAGTTTTAGACCCTTGAACTCTCTTTGGTATGTCGCTAGCCTGGTAGACACGGCGGTCAGGTTCTTCTTAATATCTCGCAGAAGAGTATATGAAGCCATTTGAATGGCGTATGAAAGTTGGGCCCTTAGGAGTAAACGAATCTGGTGAAAAATGTCCCGTTTAGATTTTCTTGAGAGGTGATGATGATGCCATCTAGCCGATTTCGGCCACAGCGACTGCATTCGATGGCTTTCTAGGGAGGTTGTCGAGAGCTTTGGTGTGCTGCTCTATCGTGTGCTCTCAAGTGGATAGCATACCCAACTTTGGCCGAAAAACTCCGAGCACAAAGCGGACATGTCAGAAAACCATTGACGAAATTGTAGGGTATAGCTGCAGGTGGCCTAGTTTTAAGGTTATCACGCTTTAAGTCTTCTTGAGAGGTTTGCAGTTAATGTGTGGTAGAGTTGATGCCTTTTCTCAAATTTATTGGGGCCGGCTTCCAGTCTTACCGGATGCAGCTGAATACCTGAGCAACAGCCTATCTAAACTCCACAATCCAGTTAGTACTGGGTAATACGATACCCCTTGGTAAGACTGGTTGTCAGATTTTCGGGCCACTGACTACCTGTAACGACTGTCAATGATCGGGACCAACGGCTTTACGTGCTTTCTGAGACACGGAGGAAACTCGGTATGTAATGATGGTCAACCTTCGATAGAAAGTTTACACCATTAACCATTATTTACAACTTTTCAAACAAACCACTTTATTATAGGCCTGAAAACCCGATAAATTTTCAAACTACTATAAAATTAAATTCTTAAAACAATAAATTAAAATTAAAATTAAATTAAATATTTGTGTATTTATGGCAACTAGGCCTAATTGTTAGTAACATTGTTCTTAAAAACTATTGTTAGTAAACAAAAATAAGCAAAATACAAAAAACAAAATGATTAGGTGTGGGGTCTTCTGACCAGTACCTCCACAGCGTGCGACAACCAAGGTGCGTCGTACTTCTCCATCAACATACTTAGGATGCTGTTAGAACTAGACCGCGCTCTTGACAAGATGGAATTTGTTTTTTTGCGCATTATGGCGTAAAAATCATCAGTATGCGCAAACGCGAACATACCGGATGCACTACAATAGCGCGGCAGTCCCAACAGCATCCTGAAGCAGTTATTATATTGAATACGCAGGGCGTCCAGCGACCTCTTAGTGTGCCTTTCCCACAGGCCGCTCGTGTAGAATGATTGGCAATATGCTTTAAACAGCGTAATCTTAACCCCAATACCACAACGTTTACATTTTAACAATAAATAGTTAAAATTAAATAAGTTAATAGAATTAAATAGCAGTGATAGCCAAGTGGTGTGACCGTCACACTGTCAAGTCATAGGTCTGGAATTCGAACTCAAGAGTTCCACCTCTGATGTTTCAGATTCATGTGCATATTGTATAATTATCACTTGCTTCAGTGAAGGAAATCATCGTGAGGAAACCAGCATGCCTGAGAGATATTTCTCGACGGCATGTAAAGCAGCTACCAACCTGCAATCGGCCCGCGTGGTGAATTACAAGCCCAGTCCCCCTCATAGAGGGGAGGATGTCCCAGCAGTGGAACACTATAGGCTGATTATGCTTTTGCATCATGGTGTTCCTAAATGTTAGTGAAAATTGGTATCAATATATGATTACCTCATCATAATTGGCGCTTTGCCTTTTAGTAAATTGTCTGCTATTCTCTCTTACTGTTTCCAACATTTCTAGTATCTGAAAGACCAAAATTAACATTACTTAATCTAGATTAATATTATAAAGAAATTAAATGAAAATATTTATTATTTATTCTCTCTTCTCAAAGCTGACTTAAAAGCGTTAACGTCTTACGGCATTTCATACAAACTTTCAAGTGATTTTTTTTCGAAACGACTGAACGGATTTTAATGAAACTTCGTATGCATAAGCAGGATACATAAGTCTAAAAACTTGACGGAGAACATTTTCGAAAAATAGTGTTACAGCTAAATTAGACCATTTTAGATTTTCCATAGAAACAGAAATTTCCAATTATCTTTTTTTTTTAAAGACATTTCAAAAATCAGCTGTTGCCTACAAATGCAATACCTACACGGTCAAAATGCATGGAATAGCTGATTTGTTTTAGAGTCGATGTCCCTTACACCCTGTATATTAGACCACCGCGCCAGCTTCTTCTACCAAACGAAAAGAAAATCACGTAAATCAGACCAGTAATCACGGAGCTATGATGTTACAAACATTAATAAAAAACAGCCGAATTGAATACCGTCTCCTTTTTAGAAGTCGGTTAACCTCGGAACACAGTTAGTAAATAAATAAAGACAATACTTTAAACAAAAGCATACAAACCGGTAGAACTTCAATAAACTTCTTGTCCAGCTCGTTATCATCTACATTTGGATTCAGTTGCCATAAATGGAGGAAAGTGTTCAGTTCCGTCACGATTCGAGGATCTGGGAGACCGTCACAGCGAAGGTATTGTTGCCACTGTGGAAATTAACAATGGTTTAAAATACACACACATACATAAACTCATGTTCCTTTTTTTTTCCGGATGGGAAATCATCAATCCCCCTCCCGCTCTGGGCGGAGCGGAAGGGAGTGTCAGACTTGTACTGACTAAAATCCATCCATGTTCCTTTTTTGCCCTTTGTGTTCCAGGAATGACATTTTACGTAGACGAGGCAAATGAGAGAATGACATTTTACGTAGACGATTTAAATGATCTTTTACGAGGACGAGGCTAATGACAGAATGAGCTTTTACATGGACGAGGCAAATTAAAGAATGAGCATTTACGAGGACGAGACAAATTAGTGACCTTTGACGTGGATGAGGAGGTTTATATCATTCCTCACATAATGCATCCATCGTTTCCTTGGTCGTTCTCTCCCTCTCCATCGATCAACATATATATTTTGTTACTCCTACTCTTTTTAGTCACATGCGACTAAAAGAGTGATGAGTAACATACAAGATGACATGGAAACTCGACCTTGAAAGGGGTCATACTAGAGGTCATTAGCAACAAATAAATTCCAGTTAGCTAGGGGTCAAAACTGGATGTCCAGTGAAAATTTAGCCATCAATCATCATCTTCCTGACCTTGTCCCGTGTTACTTGGGGTCAGTGCAACACGCTGTTATAACAAACGCTGTTTATCACGCTGGTATTTGGCGCAGCCGTGAGACGCACAATATTATCTCTTTTTGTTTTTTTTTTTTATTTTTGTTTAGTTTTAACTTTTTTATTGTGTAAATTTAAATTATTTTTATTTGTTTGTTGTGTGTACTTGTGGCATGTGCCAAATAAATATGTTTTCTTTCTTTCTTTCTTTCTTTCTGTTTTCTTCCAATGTGTCGCCCTGTCGAATCACACTATCATTTACATCTCTTTCTTTCATATCAAATTTAGCCATCAATCAATAAATTTAATTTTGTGCTGAAATTCTGCAAGTTTTAAAATAAAAGAAATATTAAAAATATTGTATACCTCTGCCGCCTGAGTCTTCTTCTTTACTAGTAGCAATTTTTGCTTTTCGAAACCTAAAACAAATAAACGAACTAAACTTATAATATTGTTATCTCTTTCTCGCAGGAACAACCAGAAAGAGTGAAGAACATGATATACAACATTATTTTTAGTATATGCGAAACCTGAATATAGTTTGTTCAGAATAAGTAACTGAATCGATTCCAATAATTTTTAAATCATGTTATATTTTGTTCCAAAAATATTTGAAAAAGTTAAAAGTTGGATACCGAGCGACTTTGAGTACCTATCGCAATAATTTAGGTACCTACTGCCAGATTATTATTATCAATGAGCTCAAGACGACGCTGAAGGCGCGCGCTGCGTGGTGACCGCGTTTATGGGCGGACAACTAGGTAACAGAACAGCTTATAACTTTGAGATTTTTCATGATACAGTATTGAAATTTTGTACATAGATTCTTTACATAAAAATACTTGACACGTGTTTCAGGTTTCGCATATACTGAAACTAATGTTGTAGAGAATGAGGTCCATTAGCTTATCATAAGTCATTTATTCAGTTGTTTGTCTTTTTTTTGTTATTATTTTTGCTTTTACTTTTCAGCTCACTGGTACTTCCAACTAAATTTACGGGCCTAAACCAAAGTAAATGCAGCGTGTGGTGTGTTATGTTTAGGGTGTATTGTGATGAGGTCCTATTTCGTTTTCGTCTATTTGCATGAACTTTCTGATAATTCGACATGTATTTAAAATTGCAGCTTTTTGTAGGGTGATATAGAATTTCTTTTAGACTTAGTAATTTGAGGCTATGGAGTAGATAAGTCCTGTTGTAGACAGAACTATCAGGACCACATAAACTTTTTCTTGGCGCCATATTCTTGTTACTTCCTGTTTCAGTTCTGCATATTTACTAATTTTTCAGTAATTGTTTTTTGTATGTTGTGTGTGTTCGGAACTGCGATATACATTACGTAAGTGAGTTTATTTATTTTATCTTGTAGTATTATGTCCGGTCTATTATAATGAATTGTCCTGTCGGTGAGAATGGAGCGGTCGTAGTAATTCATATTTTTTTATTTCTCTCGTCTCACGATTGCCACACTTTATGCAGATTAAGACGTGCTGGCCCAGTGATATTAGTACTGACGAGTTTATAGGTCTACATTCGACCCAGGCAGGCGTATTACTTTGTGTAATTTATTTCATCACCGCTGCTCTCAAAACACCGAAGGCAAACATCGTGGCATGTCCTAGAATAAACGAGATTATCATCATCTGCCTAGCATTTCCCAATTATATTGGGGTCGGCTTCCAGTCTAACTGGATGCAGCTGAATACCAGTGTTTTACATGGAGCGACTGCCTATCTGACCTCGACAACCCAGTTATTACTGGGTAATACGATACCCATAGTTCTGTATGGTGTCCGGACGTAAAGAATAGCACCATCCCATATCTTCCCGTGGGTGTCGTAAGAGGCGACTAAGGGACTTATCAGAGAATGGGCAGCAGCGTTCTCTGTGATTTTTATAACAAACATACTGCGATCGCCAACCCGCCTGCCAAGCGTGGCGATTATGGCAAAACCCCCCTTGGGGAGGCCTATGTCCAGCAGTGGACGTCTTTCGGCTGAAATGATGATGATGATGAATACGATACCCCTTGGTAAGACTGGTTGTAAGACTTTCGGGCCACTGACTACCTGTAACGACTGTCAAAGATCTAGATCTATCTAGTGTTTATCCTTTTGAACACCATTGTCACATATACGTGACAAGCAAGCCCGTGCCCTGTACACCAACGACACAAATATGTGACAAAATGGTAGGTGAAATTGTGGCTTGGCGTGAAGGGCACGGCTATGCTCTGGCGTTCAAAAGGCTAAAGTAAAAATCTGACATTAAAAACATGTACCTATTTAAAAAAAACTTGTGAAAAAGTTGGAACTTTGACCCCCCAATATCTCCGTAACAAGAAGGTTTCCAGGTATGGTCTAGAACAAAAAAATTATCGCAGTGACGGGGAGAACAAGTGCCTTTCGGCTTCGTTAAGGGTCTTGTTACACCCTTCATAATCAGGTCTCTGATGTTCTATAATTATTTTTCACGTACTTTGAAACAGGTTCACGGCCTTCTCCAGGATATCTTTTCTTACTTCCTGATCGGCGTGCTCTTGCGCCAGCTGTTCGATCCTTAATCGTGCATACTGGGCACGTTTCTCCTTTGCACCCGCCAGTTTGGCTTGTCTGCAGACAGAATTAGACATACACATCACCCCTGTTATACGCCGAAGGCTTAAACAGAGGTGTGTCATAGTACACCCACGTTAATGCTGTTATGTTTAAATCCCATGTTATAGGGGGCGAGCCTATTTGTCATCAAGTGGGCACAAATACAGACTCACTGCCCGATCTGGGAATCGAACCCAAGATCAGTAGTCAGTAGCGCTTGCGATCACTAAACCAACGAGACAGAATTATCATTAACATATCATCATTTGCCTAGCCTTTTCCCAACTATGTTGGGGTCGGCTTCCAGTCTAACCGGATGCAGTAGAATACCAGTATTTTACATGGAGCGACTGCCTATCTGACCTCCTCGACCCAGTTATTACTAACAAGATACCCCTTGGTGAGAATGGTTATCAGACATTCAGGCAGACTCGTAACGACTGCCAAAGATCTAGGAACTAGCCGGGACCAACAGCTCACCTTGATTAAGGCTCGGAAGGGTATGTCACCCATCCACAAACCGACCCCGGCAAACGTTGCTTAACCTTGAAGATGAACCCGTGCTGCTGACTGGACTGTTTGGCAGACATACACTAAGCATTATCTAACTACGCTAGTCTAAACCTGACTTTAGTGAAAGCGGGCTCACAAGGTGTATCTAAGTACTAGGGAAGGATAGATAAACAGGAGATGATTTAAACTAACTTTTCGGCTTCTTTCTCGATCTGCCACTCCTCTATCCTCTGTGTAAGCCACAAATCTCGTTCCTTTTTGTTCATCTTCTTCCATGCTTTTGGCTGTGACAATATTTGAGAGTCAAACAAGAAACTAAAATATGTAGATCTTTTTTGCTTTTTCTTAATATTGATATCGCTGTTTGAATATGTTATTGTTATTCTACATAATTTATCACCTGCCTAGCCTTTTCCCAACTATTTTGGGGTCGGTTTCCAGTCTAACCGGATGCAGCTGAATACCAGTATTTTACATGGAGCGACTGCCTGTTTGACCTCCACAACCCAGTTAGTTCTCGGTAATACGATACCTCTTGGTAAGACTGGTTGTAAGACTTTCGGGCCACTGACTACCTGTAACGACTGTCAAAGATTTAGAAATGACAGCCGGGACTAAGTGCTCTCCGAGGCACGGAGGAAACTCAGTTTAAAATGGGTGGTCACCCATCCACGGACCAACCTAGGCAAGCGCAGCTTAACCTAAAGATCGACCCGAGTGGCAGTTATTATTTAGCCACGAGCACCTCCACAACATATAACACACATACATATTACATACATACATGTTACATAATTATAAGGGTGAAATAACATTTACACGCACGGATCAGTGTTTTTTAGCTTTCCGTAGCCGAATGGCGAAAAGAGAATTTACCTACCTTCATATACCCCTTACTGTATGTATACCTAGCGATACCTATTACCACATTCAAATTACCTTCTTAAAGTAGAAACTACGTGGAGTTGTCATTAAGCGAATTTGTCATTTTAAGAAGTTGACATTGTGAGAAGTTGACGTTATGCGAGTTTGTTATTGTGAGAAATGGACATTTTGAGAAATTGACATTCTAAGAAGTTGCCATTGTGCGAAGTGGATATTTTGCGTCCGGTTGTCATTTTGAGAAATTGACATTATGAGAATTTGACATTCTAAGAAGTTGCCATTGTGCGAAGTGGATATTTTGCGTCCGGTTGTCATTTTGAGAAATTGACATTATGAGAATTTGACATTCTAAGAAGTTGCCATTGTGAGAAGTGGATATTTTGCGTCCGGTTGTCATTTTGAGAAATTGACATTATGAGAATTTGACATTCTAAGAAGTTGCCATTGTGCGAAGTGGATATTTTGCGTCCGGTTGTCATTTTGAGAAATTGACATTATGAGAATTTGACATTCTAAGAAGTTGCCATTGTGCGAAGTGGATATTTTGCGTCCGGTTGTCATTTTGAGAAATTGACATTTTGAGAATTTGACATTCTAAGAAGTTGCCATTGTGAGAAGTGGATATTTTGCGTCCGGTTGTCATTTTGAGAAATTGACATTATGAGAATTTGACATTCTAAGAAGTTGCCATTGTGCGAAGTGGATATTTTGCGTCCGGTTGTCATTTTGAGAAATTGACATTATGAGAATTTGACATTCTAAGAAGTTGCCATTGTGCGAAGTGGATATTTTGCGTCCGGTTGTCATTTTGAGAAATTGACATTTTGAGAATTTGACATTCTAAGAAGTTGCCATTGTGCGAAGTGGATATTTTGCGTCCGGTTGACATTTTGAGAAATTGACATTATGAGAATTTGACATTCTAAGAAGTTGCCATTGTGCGAAGTGGATATTTTGCGTCCGGTTGTCATTTTGAGAAATTGACATTATGAGAATTTGACATTCTAAGAAGTTGCCATTGTGCGAAGTGGATATTTTGCGTCCGGTTGACATTTTGAGAAATTGACATTATGAGCTGATACGAAATTCTCTTACGTTTTCTGCTATTTGCAAGCTCTTATAATATAATATATAATGTTAGGAAGAAATGAGGTTTTACTTAGTATTAGGAAGAAATGAGGTATTACGTGGCACATGTTAGTTCTACGGCAAGGAGTGACTACTTAAAAAAAAAATAGTCTCTGGTCGAGGGAGACGCTCGTTGGGAATATCGCTCAAAGGGCGGTAAGATTTATATTTTCCTATTTTATGAACATATTCACTATTTTTGTGAACAATTACGTGTTAATTGAATTCGTTATGATTTGTGGCGGTTTAAGTTAGTTTCAGTGATTGATATTTTGTTCCAAGTTCGAATAAACAGTTGTATTCATTATTTTGTGAACCTCGTTGTCTTTTTTATACATCTTCGCTTCTGTTTGCTAAAAATAATATATAATAAGAGCGCGCGGTGTAAAATTAAAAATACTCGCTTATCATATACTATTATCGCAATTTTAAGAGTTTATTAATATCCATGGATGATACTGATTGTGCTTGTTGCAAACCTGGACTTTATAATTAAGATATGTTTGAAATCATCAACTCGTCTTGAGTAAGCCTGGTGATCAATGCTCGTTCGTTCTCTGTATGAGGAGAGGCCTTTGCCCAGCAGTGGGATAGTAATAAGCTGGTACCTATTACTACGATTCTGCTTTTTTTTACTATGGCAAAATACTTTAGCCTTGATCGTCTCAGCATTGTAATTACTTATAAGGAAGAACACAAAAACACACACACACACACTTACGCACACACTTAATGACGTAACAGACAGCATAGATCTCTTTACTTGTTCTTTGAGTGAGTTCACAAAAATCACGATATACCGAATATGTTATCATAAATCATAAAACTGTAATTATGGCCACACTATTGAGTTAGGAAATACCTGTAATGATAGTGATGATGAGTTAATAAATAAATAATAAATAACTTTAAAACAAAACATAAAAACATTGGTTTAATTCAAAAATACTTACATATTCAGTCATTTCACACAATTTTCAAGAACACTACACAATTTATTCTTCCTTAAAACCTTTTAACTCGTTAGTTTTTACCTTTCAAACGAAAATTCGCTATTAATTCTAGATTTATTTTATTGCCCTTAAAGTAGCTAAACAACTTTATCAAGTAAAAATATCCAACTGACTAAAAAACGGTACGTTTTTTAAACATAACACGAAATCTGCGTGCGTTTCAGCCATAAGGTTGGATTAAAATGCTCAGAATTGTAAAAGGGGTAGCTTTTATTTCAGCATTATTGTCATTGTAAAAAGTAATAAAACAACATATTTATGGCTGGAAAGGGGAACGAGGAAATAACAAAAATAAAATCGGGTATGTTGTGGTTACAACGATATAAAGCGCTCCACTTTTTGTTTCCTTGCCATTCATTCGGCATCTTCCACTCGAAGTGAATTTATGTGCAGACGACATAAAATGAATCAAAAATGAAAAATGAATTCACTATTTGACCGATCCAACGATTTTGGTACTTGCATTACGAATAATCGAGAAACAAAGTGAAAGAAGCTGCTGAAAGTTTATTCGAACATATTTTTTTTCGTTTTTGTTTGAACGTGGAATACCTAGTTAATCGTTCACTCGGGTGAAGCGTCTGATATCGACTTTAGGTAGGTATAATAATAATAATAATAACGTGCTCTCCTTAGGCGGTTGGATCAAGGGCCTGATTCAGAAGGCAGTACTCCTCGATACGGCTCGTATTGTGAGGAGGTTCTTGTCTCTGGAGCCCTAACCACCGGTAGCTTGGACCCTGCTCTCGCTACCGGCGGACCACTATTTTTTATATTTTTAAATGTTTTTATATGGTTTTTATAAGAAATATTTAAAAATGTAATTAGTAAGTAAGAAGATAAATAAAGGAAATAATAATAATAATATTCCACAACTATCACACAACGCCGTCTAGTCTCAAGCTAAGCAGAGCTTGTGTTATGAGTACTAGACAACTGATAAACATACTTATATATTTCTAAATACATACATATATAGATAAATTACACCCAGACACAGAACAAATGATCATGCTCATCACACAAACATTTGTCCTGGGTGGGAATCGAACCCACGACCTCCGGCATAGCAGTCAGAGTCACTGACCACTAGACCAACAGGCCAGTCAAGGTATGGATTGATTTTCGATTTGTATGTTAAGGAACTCGATTGAAATTGAAAAAAAAAAATCTAGCAGGGCACGGTGATGACAGGTATGGAAAAGTGGTGACCCGACCTAAGGACGGGGAAGATAAGTTTTGGTGGATCCGCCGGTGGCAAGATGGGCAGACGGCATTGTTGCCATCGGAAAGAAAAGCCTGGATGATGTCTTACAGGAGCGTGGAAATTGCCACAAGTGAAGAATATCTTCAGCGGTGGTGGGTGAATTCAGGCTGTTGATGAAGATGATTTTGTGATTTAACCGATATTAGGCGCTTCACTTTTCGTTTATTTTTGGTTTTTAGTCGGTTTACTCGTAGTGAAACACAACACACAATCACAAAGTGAATCAAAAGTGAATTTAAAGTGAACCGAATCAATGACGTTGGATTTTGGGATCTTTCACTCGCCTTACATAATAGAAGGAGCAGATGAACGTCCATTCCTGTCAGCTTTGTCTTGTTCTTAAATTCATTTGGGGTCGCAGCATGACTTCTTCTTCCATACTTTTCTATTACTCGTCATCTCATCAGACACCTCCTTTCTTGCCATATCATCCTTTACACAGTCCATCCATCGTTTCTTTGGTCTTCCTCTACTCTTATACCCATCGACATTTATACTCAAAACTTCAACGTGCATTCCTGTATATAACTAAAATGAGCTGTCTCCTGAGTGAATCGTTTACACGAGTGTAGTGTCTGATATCGGCTTTACTGGGGTTTAGATCGATTTTCTTTTATATATGTTGGTGCTAGTTGGCAATGCGTGCGGTTTTGCAGAAGCTTCATAAGTTTAGCTTTTGTTTTTTCTTGTGCTGGTGCTGGGCAGGTGCTGAGAGTCCTGAGACGTATACAAGGTCAAATTTAATTAGCTAGTGAAACTCTACAAACGTTATGGGTTTCGACATCTAAAAGACGATAAAAAAGATGAGCTCAAGACTTTTTTATGTTTTTTTTAAATAAATAGAAAAAAAAATAGAAAATAAGATGCAAGGTGTAAACGGACTCTTCACAAAGCCGTCAACCAAGCATTCTGTACATCAAACTAAGTAACTCTAGGCAAAAATAATTGCCGCAAAATGACTTTTTTTGGAATGAGAAAGTCCCAATTTACGGTAGGACTCAAAGTAACGCACCCAATAAATACATTATGCTGATGGATCAATGAATAGTACAGGGATCATGGAGGTATTTAAAGTAAAGTTAGGTAACATTAAAACTTGTTTTTTTTTATGTGAAAAAGTTGAAACTTTGACCACTAATATTGCCGTAACTAGAAGGCATGGTCCAGAACAAACGCAATGACGAGTAGAACAAGTCATTTTGACGTCGTGAAGGGTTTTTAAAACCCATTACAATATATCCGAAAAAAATATGGGTACAAGGTGGCTTTTTGGGTCAACGACCGCAATTAATACAACTAGAACCGATAGATAACAAAACCTATACGTCTGCAAACAATACAGCAAAAACTGATTCTAAACTGATGTTTCATATAGCCTGACGTCATTGACCCCCAAAAGAGTTTCAAATCATTGTTACAATTTTATCATGTTTAGAATTTTAAATATCGAAACCCAATACCCATCATGTCAGAGTTTTGCTAGTTAGTTTAATTTCACCCTGTATATGGACCACGATCATTATCGTGCTAACATCGTCACCTGTAAATTCCTAACTATGTTGGGGTCTGCTTCCAGTCTAACCGGATGCAGCTGGATACCAGTAATTTACATGGAGCGACTGCCTGTCTGACCCCCATAACCCAGTTAGTACTAGGTAATACGATACCTGTAACGACTGTCAAAAATCTACAAATGACAGCCGGGACCAACGGCTTAACGTCCTTTCCGAGGCACGGAAGAAACTCGGTATATGTAATGGATGGTCACCCATCCACGGGCAACATTTGCAAGGGCGGCCTGACATTGAAAATCGACCCGTACGGCTGTTATTATTTATAGACCGACCGCTTTAATGAGTCCTCCGCCTTGATCCACCAAAGGCACATTAAGCGTCCACAAAGTCCTAACAATGTACCACAGGTTATTTGCTTAAAAATAACCATAATCCACGTAGGTACTACGATACTAATTAAACCAATACGTGATCAACCTTCAGAATATTCCATTCAAATTGATACCTTCGCGTGGACTCGTTAAAGCAGTCGGTCTATCGACATGAGCTCCTTTGTGGTAGTCAACGTATTAAAAATGTTTAAAAAGAATTGTGGTGTTTCAGGTTCACAAAATGGAATAGTTTCATGGCTCACCTTTTCAAAGTCGGGTATATCTTCTTGTACTTTCTTCTTTCCCGCCCCCTTCTTGCCTTTCTTCTTTTTCTCAGGTTCTGGTTCTTTTACTTTTTCAAGTAAGTGTTCTAGTGATTAAAAGGTTTTTAATTAAAACATAGTTACGCTCAAAATGTTTTTAGACAAACAAATTTTGGGTTTAATTTGTGATATAAAATATGTCGGTTCCGGTCATTAGTACTGACATAAAATGAATCGCAACTGCGCCAGTACTGACACCACGCGTCGTGTTTACCAGTCTACCCACACCACAGCGTGCTTCTACAGAGCCCTGATGTTTACAGCTCGAGGCGAGGATGACAGTCAATGTCCGATCACAGCGAAGTTGAGACGTCCTGGAACTGTACCTGATTCATTGTGCCCCGTTAATTTCAAGTAATTTGTTAGTTTAATAGAAACAGTGTATCGCACCCAGTGCATTTTTAATGCACGAAACCCATGTTCTGCCCACATGATGTACGAGCCTAACGGAATAAATCCTGATATATCCGACAAATACATTTTTACACTGTTTAAAAAACTACAACTAATTTACACACACACAAAAATACTTAAAGTAGCAACAAACTAAAGTAATTATAATTACTTATGCACACATTTTTGTGTAATAGACAAGAATTTAAACCAAGTAAGAACTGTCAAAGAAAGCGAGGAATAATAATTTTAACTTTTGACAGTTCTGACTTCAAGCAATTACTTAACTACAGAATAAAAATCGTATCTTAAATAATTACTTTTACTGAATTAATCATTTGGACTTGTTTATACAACATTAATTTTAGTATATGCGAAACCTAAATATAGTTTGTTCAGAATAAGTAACTGAATCGATTCCAATAATTTTTAAATCATGTTATATTTTGTCCCAAAAATATTTAAAAAGTTATAAGTTGGACACCGAGCGACATTAAGTACCTATCGCAATCATTTAGGTACCTACTGCCAAATTATTATTATCAATGAGCTCAAGACGACGTAGGAGGCGCGCGTGACTATGTGGTGACCACGTTTTTGCGCGGACAACCAGGTAGCAGAACATGCTTATAACTTTGTGATTTTTCATGATACAGTTTTGAAATTTTGTACATAGATTCTTTACATAAAAATACTAGACACGTGTTTCAGGTTTCGCATAAACTTAAACTAATGTTGTAGATATGAGTGTTAGAATACAAACCGTAAGGTGGCTTAAGAGATTCCTCAGACCAGCGTAAAATTTCGCTACTAAATTTTTTGATCAGTGATGTAGTATCTGCTTCCTGTAAACGGACATCATATCTGACTTTAAATTTGTGGTTGAACGGTAGGAGCAAGACCATTGTATGGGCACCCTTAAGGGGGAAGTACCAAAGTAGACGCGAAATTAAAATTTTCTTACGTTTTATGTATTTTGACGGTCAGTGTCAGTTGTGGAGGTGATTAATTGAAGTTACGAGGGTTGTATTGATGATTTTAATCACTATAATTGGGTATAGCTATATTTGTTGCGGTCACGAATCATATTTTTATTAACATACAACCTGACAATGACCAGCAAATTGCAAAAAACGTAAGAGAATTTGAATACACCACTATTTTTTAATTAGTACAAAAAAAATGGAGCTCTATCCGTACCCGTTACTGATCATATTTGTGTAATCAAAAGTAAAAAAAACGAAATCCCAAAATTATCCACGAAAATTTGTCATAACTGGTAAATTCATAATTGGATCAATCATTCATAACAATTACCACTAGAAAATACTACGCGCAGTGCTTTTCCATTCCTGTCGCCA
The DNA here is from genome assembly GCA_905163415.1 of Noctua fimbriata. Lineage (NCBI taxonomy): Eukaryota > Metazoa > Arthropoda > Insecta > Lepidoptera > Noctuidae > Noctua > Noctua fimbriata. The sequence continues at coordinate 3,315,445 of LR990951.1, forward strand.
TTCATAGGTCCCGGCAAACTATATTTCCATAAATCGAGTGACATTTTGAGATATAAACAAACGCTTATAACTTTGCTGTTTATGAATATTATTTATTGAGACTTTACATATATAATAACAAGACCTTCTCTAATCAGCTCTTTAAGTATTTGTACTAATAAAAAATAGTGGTGTATAGCGGGGTACCCTGGTACTTCCACCTTAACTGTTAACATCCATTGGGTTTCCTGGTGTCCTAAGTAAGGCAATTCAACTCGGTGGTATCTGACTGCTGGGGGGTCTTAAAGCAGGAGTTTTTTCAGTGTGGGGAAGAGACAGAGCTATACAGGTCGTCTCGCTTTAAGACGTCATGATAGGCCACCTGATCCTCAGGTTTTGGGTTCGACTTATTTCCAGATCGGGCAAATTGTTATTGGATTTTTCCATCAGGAATTTCTCAGTATTAGCCACGAAGTCTGGATTTGTTTCCGGTTGGTGGCTATAGGCCTCCTATTTCATGTAATGTGGGTGTATAATTTAGATAGATAGATGGATAAACCATTTATTCAGAGCACAACACACAGAAGCACGTTTAAATGAAAACAAATTTGCTAATGAGGCCTCTTTTGAACTTTTTTAATTTGCAAATGATTTATTTGCCATATTTTCACCACACCGCAACAACATTTTACGGAATAGTATTTGGTACACCGCTTCCTACCCTGCGGCGATTACAGGCGTGCATGTTCTGTAATGGTGTACAATAGAGATTACCCACAAAAAATTTAACCACGGAGGAACTTGAACTTTCATACACCTACAAAAAGACTATTTTTGCTTACCGCAAGTTTCTTCTTTTTAGGCTTCTTCTTGACTTTGAGATCTGTGAAATAAATGGGTAAATAAAATTGGTTAAATTGCGAAAACCACATCAAAATATAGTTTGGAACAACTTAGCGATCACACAGATTAAAAAAAAAAAAAAAAGAAATATTTAGCTGGTTCCTACAAAAGTGCAATACCTACAAGGTTTAAATATATGGAACAGCAGATAAAGAAAAAACCAATGGAAAATTTTTATGTGTTGTGAAGGTCAGATAGGCAGTCGCTCCATGTAAAATCCAGCTGCATCCGCTAGACTGGAAGCCGACCCCAACATACCTAATTGGGAAATAGCCAGGCAGATGATGATAATTATCGTTTTCCTTTCAGAAACCATGTCCCATCCAGGGTTGGTCTCCACGAGCGTATTGAGGATCGAGTGATGTCTTATTTCTATCCATTCGCGTTCTATAACATATTCCCATCCGAAATACATGACCCCATTTTTAAATTGACCTACTTACGAATTCTATCTACAGGTGTCAAGCTATATTTTCTCACTCTTTCTTTCAATAATAATGGATGGAGTGAGCCATGCTCAGCATAACAATCTTAGATCGAGTGTTTAACACCGAAATTCGCCGTCGGACGTAGGTCTACGACGTCGTGGACCGGGCGGTGCGGCTCAAGTGGACCTGGGCAGGACATCTGGCCAGACGCGGAGATGGCCGATGGAGCAAGGCTTTGACCGAGGTTAGGCTAGAGAAACCAGGGCCGTCCTAAAGCTCGTTGGGTTGACGATATCGTCAGTCGCGTCTGGATAAGGGGGGCGCACAGAACTGGGAAGTGTGGCAGGAAAAAGGTAAGGCTTATACCCAGCTGTGGGTGATTCCAGGGTGATATGATGATCATGATAACTTGCAATAGTCACCACTTTTCTCGCCATATCATCATTCACACAGTCCCTGCCCTTATTATCGTCCCAATTTTCCTTATTGACCCACAAATTCAACCAAGAACAAGTCAATTATTTTTTAAACCATCACAGTCTTGCATAATAAAAACATAAAATGGTAATAAGCAAGCTTTACTTACCCCGCTTTCAATTGAAAAGCTATTTATTGTGACATACTGTTCAATACTTTTTTATTTGATTATAGCTACACTCACTATGCACGACTAAGTCTGTCGGTTGCCATGGTAACGTGGTATTGATATAACTGACGTCATAGGTCAATATTTTGTTGATACAGATGGTTGTTTGGTTTGAGTGTACAGTTACGAGCACCAATATGTAAAGACTTACTAACTTTTAAAAGTGTTTTTCTCCTATTGTTCAGATTAAAATTTCATGTTGTTACGAACATAGTATTCTGGAACTCATATTTTTATGAAAAAGATCCTATCTCCAAGTTACAATCGTTATTTCTTGCGAAAATTGCTTTTAAATTTAGGAAGGTGTATACATATTGGTGCTCGTGACTGTACAATGGGTGTAAAAAGACCCTTAACGAAGCCGAAAGGCACTTGTTCAGCCCGTCATTGCGTTATTTTTTTTCTTCTGGGCCATACCTGGGAACCTTCTAGTTTTGGAGATATTGGGGGTAAAAGCTCCATTTCTCTGACAAGTTTAAAAATAAATACTACTTTTTAATGTTATCGTACTTTACTTTAAATACCTCCATGACCCCTGGGAACCTTATTGGAGGTCAAGTTTCAACTAATTCACATGTTTTTTTTTAGATATACAAGTTTTTAATATTATAACTTTAATTTAAATACCTTCATGACCCCTTTTTTTTTTTTTTTTTTTTTTTTTTTTTAGGATGGGAAATCATCAAATGACCCCCCCCGCTCTGGGCGGAGCGGAAGGGAGTGTCAGACTTGTACTGACTAAAACCCATCCATGTTCCTTCTTTGCCCTTTGTGTTCCAGGGCCGCGGTATCTCTTTCGAACAGTCCCGCAGCCCTGGCAGGCATCGGCCCGTGCGGACCCCTACGTGGTTGCTGACATCTCTTTGAGGCGCGCGTGGAACACGAACGCGCCGTCGACACGGCCTGTCGTCATAAGACGGCTGGACGGCGAGCTAGCCCATAACTCGCCGTCCACAGGCCCGCGCCTACGGTGGCCGGGGGCCACCACGTGACCCCCGACGCCCAGGGCGTCTCCCGCGGCGGCTGGGACGTGAGGCTCTTTCCCTCTCACGTTCCGCCACCTCCTTCACTAGCATGACTGCTTCGCAGAAGGAGGTGACGGCTTCCCATTCCCTCTCGCTCCGGACCATGGCTTGAACCAGGGCCGGGCGCGAGAGGTCGCCGCCGCCAATCGCCTCTACGAGGACACGGCGCTGCTCCGCCCAAGCAGGGCAGGCCTCCACAGTGTGCTGCACCGTGTCCTCCGGACGATCCTCACACCTTCATGACCCCTGTATTATTCAAAGCATCCATCAACATAATATTTGGAGTGCGTTACATTGAGTTCTACCGTAAAACGTGATTTTTCACCCCAAAAAAAATCGTTTCTCAGCAATAATTTTTGCTTACAGAGCGGCGGCTGATGTCGATTTCGGAAAAACAAACGTGGAATAACCGCCTTAGAGCTCTATTCAAGTTTTAGTTAATCTAACTACATCAGCATCATTCTCCTGCCCCCATCGCAATATATTTAGGGTCGGCGCAACATTCTTCCATACTTCTGTATTACTCGTCTTCTTAACAGCCACTTTCTTTCTAGCCATATCATCCTTCACACAATCCATCCATCATGTCTTTAGTCTTAGTGACTACAACACACATCTAGTATACACATACAAGGTGTAAACAGATCCTTCACATAGCAGTCAACCAAGCATTCTGTACATCAAACTAAGTAACTTTACACAAAAATTATTGCTGGGAATCGACTTTTTTTTTGGGGTGAAAAATCACGTTTTACGGTAGGACTCGATGGAAAGCACTCAAAGCATTGTGTTGATGGATGGATTGACTAGTACGGGTGTCGTGGAGGTGTGTAAAATAAAAATCTTATTTATTTATTTAACTATTTATGTAAACACAGAAGACAACACAGGAAAATAACATTATAATATATGAGTACAAGGGTACAGCTTATTTCATGAGAAACTTCTGCCAGCAGATCCGCAAAAAGGAGAAATGAAAAAGAAATGTAGACGATAGTGTGTAAAGGAAGAGAATAAAGTGTATATGTGCCTTAACCTAAAATACTATATAAATATACATAAAAGTAAATATTAATATATACTTATATAAATACATAATGCTAAGATTTATAAACCAATAAAAATATATATGTATATTATAAATCATAATTGAGAGGTGGTTTTGAACAATGAAATGGTCTTCAAATCACGAATGCTAGGCGGAAGTGAGTTCCACAGCCTTACAGCATGGACGGAGGACATGGACTCCTACTCCTTAGGAGTAATAGCTGGATTTATGAAGATGGAATTTAAGGAGGGATCTAAGGTGCGATCTACATGGTGCGTCCGTAGCATAAGAAAAACGCTCGCGCAGGTAAGAAGGATAGGATGGGTTGTGTAGGATATTGAAGAGGAGACATAGGATCCTAGTGTTCCTGCGAAGGCGGATTGGGAGCCACTTGAGTTCTTTGCGAAGGTGAGAAACGTGGTCATATTTACGGAGACCAAAAATAAAGCGAATACATAAATTTTGCAAGCGCTCAAGCTTATTTTATAGCTGCTCAGTAGCATCCAGGTAGCAGGCATCGGCATAATCTATTATCGGCTGAATAAGTGTTTGAGCCAAGAAATTTTAGTCTTCAAAGGCAGGAGACTGAAGCCATTAAAAACATGTATTTAAAAAAAAACTTGTGAAAAAGTTGGAACTTTGACCCCCAATATTTCCGTAACTAGAAGGTTCCCAGGTATGGTCTAGAGCAAAAAAAATATCGCAAAGACGGGGAGAACAAGTGCCTTTCGGCTATGTTAAGGGTCTATTTAAACCCTTTATGCTGATTAACCCTACAAACGGGTAACCTTTTCGGTCCCTTGTTTATAAATTTTTAGTTGCCGTTTTTGTCTATTTATTTTTCAACTTTTTTTTTCTTTTACGGAATCGGTGTAGATTGCATTTGGGAAGCACGGAGGACTATATCAGACTCCTAGATTACTACAAAGAAGTTTAATGGAGGCTTACCTTCAGGAATAGGAGGTAAGGACTCAAAGGAGGCGCTGGTGTAAGACGTGTCAGTGAACTGGACCTCTTCTGGCTCGGGTTCCAGGTCTGTCGTGGCTAGCAGAACCTCCTCCATAACAGATTCTGAAACAGTTAGGCAGGATTAGCAGTTCTTCTTAAGGAGCTCGTGGTTACATATCAAAACCCGGTATGTCAACGCTAAATGACAAGTAATACTTAATTAAAAGTATCAAAAAAACTCGACCACAAATTGTATTATTTTAATTTCCTTCATTTTGATACCTTACTCGATAGGCTTGGTGGAAAAAAAAAATTAACGACTTACAATTTAGCGCCAAAAATCCGCCATTTTGTTTTTTTTTTTCAAACACCTTTCTACTTACACTCGGGTTTTTGAGACGCATCTAATGATACCGTAATCGTCGAAATCCATCCAGCCATTTGGAACATTGGAAATTTACAAACATACAAGATACGCGCGAAAAACATAACCCTTACTTCATCATCATCATCATCAGCCTATAGCAGTCCACTGCTGGACATAGGCCTCCTCAATCGCACGCCATTCAACTCGACTTTCAGCAATTCTCATCCAGTTGCTACCAGCCACCCTGCGAAGATCGTCACTCCACCGAGCCTGAGGGCGTCCCACCTTACGTTTGCCGACCCTTACTTGGCAGTCGGATAAAAAGTGAGAAATGAAAGAAATATGTTTCTTTCATTCCGTTTTCGTCTCCGCTTAGCTTTAGTAGAAACGGTTGAGCAGAGAGGAGAAGAAATGTCTTGCAATAGTTTAGGCCAGCGGAGACGAAAATAGACGTGAGCGGCGTGTGGTGTGCTGTGTGTGGTAAGCGTGATGTCATTGTGAGCCTTGTTAGCGGCGTGTCGCTTTGCATATCTCCGCACAGCTTTGGTGGATACACCCTAGCTTTTACGCATCTTCCCTCTTCTCCACTGCACACATCTCCGCTCGTCTCCACTTTGGTGGTGTCCGGGCTTTAATGTGGTTTCCGAGGCATGGAGGAAACTCGGTATGTAATGAGTGGTTACCTATCCACAGACCAACCTAGGCAAACCTAGTTACTAGGACTTGCCGGGTTTTGAACGTGCTTGATGACTCATGGAAATGGGAGCCATCTTGGACTCTATACTTAATGCTGATATGTCGAAGCGGACGTGCTTGAGATAATCACTTTTGAATGGACATACCGGTATATGAAGTCAACCATCGATTTTCTCACCGCTACGTTTATTGTGTCGTAGACTGTTTCGTTAGTCTAGTGGTCACAATCGTGGCTGCTGAGCATGAGGTCCTGGGTTCGATTCTTTAATTGTTATTGGATTTTTCCATCTGGAATTTCTAAGTAGCAGCCAAGGAGTCTGGATTTGTGCCCGGTTGATGGCAGTTGGCTCGTCCCCTATTACATGGGACTTAAACATAACTGGCGAAATGTGGGTGTAATACACCTCTGCCGAACCCGTTGGGGATTACAGCGTAATGTACATAACATTACGCCTGCAATCCCCGACGAGTTTGTAGTGTTTTTAGCAACTTACCTTGATTAATTTAATAAACTAAATTTGAATTTTATCATTTTATTTTTGACTCCAATCATAGTTCAGTTTCGAATAGGGGTGTGATATACTGGGTTTTGATATTTAACAACACAATAACAGCCGGGCCGGTCGATGTGCAAGTCAACGCATATCGATCTGAGGTCGGTGTCGGTCTGTCGTAGGTGACCATCGAGTTCCCACCTTGCATCAGAAAGCAAGTTAAGCCGTTGGTCCCGGCTGTCATTTGCAGATCTTTGTCAGTCGTTACGGGTAGTCAGAATATCAAAATTCTTAATAAGCAGTCTCACCAAGGGGTATCGTGTTACCCAGTAAGTTATGGAGGTTAGATATTCAGTCAATAATTGATAATATCATCTTCATTTTTTCAAAACGTTGTATCGTCGTACATCCCACGGAAAAATGGAGAAACGAGGTTCATCTAGCTGCCGATACGCGGTCTCCAAGACTCGTTTGGTCCAGTCGACCGTGGATCTTTCAAGGCCATTCCTAGAGATGAATACAAAATTGTTTTATTGTATTATATTTTACCTGAAGCTTCAATCTGAAAATAAAAAAAGAGAAATCTGTTAATTAATACCTTCCTTGTAAACTTTAGAGAAGATCTTTTTTATACTAAATAGGCTTGCGTTTAGCCGCAACTCGCCTGTTCTGAAGCAATGACGGCACGGTTGGCGCAGTGGCTGAGCGATTGGCTGCTGCGCTGCGTGTTGCGGGTTCGATCCCCGCACGGAACAAATATTTGTATGATCTACGGGTAGTTGTTCCGGGTCTGGCTGTTTGTGTATGTGAGTTTAAATGTTTGTAAACGCACCCACGATACAGGAGAAATTCCTAGTGTGGGGCAACGGTATTAAAAAAAAAAAATGGTGCGGCCTGGATGCACGCTTGTATAGGACCTATTTCTAGTCGAGAACTTTTACTTGCCAGAATGTTAGGCCTTTCAATCCTGACTCAAGTTTAGTTAGTATATATATATACATATATATATACATCCTCCAGATCAAATTTTGGCCTTGGCGGTCAAGCTCAATGGAGATTAGCTAAGTATGCAGGAGATATTATAGTGAACAAGCGTGTGCGCAAACACGTAACGCTCTGTTCTTTTACTCTCACAGTCAGATCGGAGAGAGATCAAGCGCGTCCTGCGCTTGATCTGCGCAAAGGCTTGACGTGCTTTTCGAGGCACGGGGCACGGGGTTCCCGACTCGGGAATCGAACCCCACGCTCAGCTGTCGAGATCAAGGCAGTCAACAACAGAACAGCTACTAAATCCAAGTGTTCTATAGATATCTTGTTGTTCCTTGCTCATCTTGAGAGATAGGTCAAGACAGATGAGTGTGGCAAACGCCAACAGGGGACGCTCTAGAAGGACATACACTGCTGGTGATGACCAGCCGGCTTGCGTACTGACCATGTGGACTACCATGACGTCTTAAAGTAGGAGTAATTCCAGTGTGGGAAAGAGATGGCCTTACCTGTATAGCTCTGTCTCTTTTATCATCTACCTAGCCTTTTCTCAACTTTGTTGGAGTCGGCCCATACTTAAGTACAAATGCTGTATCCATGATAATATTGTAATACCAAATGATTTGAAAAGAGTAACCGTGGAGTTTCTTGCCGGTTCTTCTCCATAGGAAACGACCAACCCGAACCGTGCACCTTTTTGTCGACGTTTTATAAGTGCCCATCTAGGCCTATGTGAAATAAAATATTTTGATTTTTGTTTCCAGTCTAACCGGATGCAGCTGAATACCAGTATTTTACATGGGGCGACTGCCAATCTGACCTCCACAACCCTAACTGGGTTACTGGGCCGTACTGGGTAATACGATACCCGTTGGTAAGACTGGTTGTCATACTTTTTGGACCACTGACTACCTGTAACGACTGTCAAAGATCTACAAATGACAGTCGGGACCAACGGCTTAACATGCTTTCCGAGGCACGGAGGAAACTCGGTATGTAATGGGTGGTCACCTATCCACAGACCAACCTAGGCAAGCACGGCTTAACCTAAAGTTCGATCCGAGCAGCTGTTATAATTTAGCCACGAGCTCCTGTCTCTTTCCCACACTGGAATTACTCCTGCTTTAAGACGTCATAGACCCCCAGATGTATGAACTTGGCTGAAGCGAAAGGAGTATGCAAGAACTGTAGCAGGTGACGTTCTGGAGTTTATGGGAGACCTACCCCATGGGAGAAGGCTTGAGTTTATGTGTGTGGACTGCTACTAGTAGCAAAGATCGCTCAGTACAAATCAGCAGTGGGCCAGATTGTGTTATTATTTTTCTATACTCACTTTTTTTCCTTTCTTATCCTTTTTAGGATTAGGTTTAGGATCTTTCTTTTTATCATCCTTCTTAGCCATTTCAAGTTAAATAATTATAAATCGACGGTCCTAAAATAGTAAATCCGGAAAAAAATCTCTAAAAATTATATTTGTTTATAAAATCGAGTACTGTCATAATTTGACACTGACAATTTGTGTAGTTTTTTTGTTTATTTTTTTAATGTTTGGTCGATTAACTTAGGTACGCTTTTGGGCCTTTTAAAGGTCGGTTAAAATCATCATCATCCACAGCCTTAGAGCGGTTTCAGACTAGCGAAAATTTACTACTAGCTCGTATCGGCTTACGCGCTTACACGTGCGTCACATTTCGCGCTTCAAAACACCGGACGCGTAGAGAGAAGTCCAAATCAGTAAACATAGCCAATAAATTCAGAGAAAAAGTTAATTTGAAGAAAAATGCCGGTTAAAATACGAACTCTCAAATCCGACCTCTTAATTTTTTTTCCCCTAAAATTGACTTTATTGGACTTTATTTCCTTCAATTCGGCTTATGATAGTGAAGATATAAACAGAGTTTAACTTTTCAAGTAATTACCTAACATCTACCTTGTCTTGGGTTTTCTTTGTTAGCCATACATCAAGAATATACATTAGTTTTAGTTTATGCGAAACCTGAACATAGTTTGTTCAGAATAAGTAACTGAATCGATTCCAATAATTTTTAAACCATGTTATATTTTGTCCCAAAAATATTTAAACAAGGTTACAAGTTGGACTCCGAGCACCTAACGCAATCATTTAGGAACCTACTGCCAAATTATTATTACCAATGAGCTCAAGACCAGATCAGGTTTTTGTGCGGACAACCAGGTAACAGAACAAGCTCATAACTTTGTGATTTTTCATGATACAGTTTTGAAATTTTGTACATAGATTCTTTACATAAAAATACTAGACACTTGTTTCAGGTTTCGCATATACTAAAACTAATGTTGTATAACGTTATGAGATGCGGCAATGGTTTTTTATTTTTATTATATGGTTTTTTATTTTTTGTAATACGATGCAATTTTCTGACAGCAGCGCCACCAATCGTGTCCAAGCGTATCCTATCTTCCAACCTGGAACCAACGACACCTACAAATTTCTGATGGCTTCGCAAATGTTTCATCATCTGCCTAGCCTTTTCCCAACTATGTTGCGGTCGGCTTCCAGTCTAACCGGATGTAGCTGAATACCCGTATTTTATATGGAGCGACTGCCTATCTGACCTCCACAACCCAGTTAGTACTAGGTAATACGATACCCCTTGGTAAGACTGGTTGTCAGACTTTTTGCGCCACTGACTACCTGTAACAACTGTCAAAGATCTACAAATGACAGCCGGGACCAATGGCTTGACGTACTTTCCGAGGCACGAAGGAAACTCGGTATGTAATGGGTGGTCACCCATCCACAGACCAACCTAGGCAAGCACGGCTTAACCTAAAGATCGATCCGAGCGGCTGTTATTATTTAGCCACGAGTTCCTCTTGCTTCGCAAATGTTTAAAGTAACTAAATTATCCTCAGTTATTTTAAAATCGGAAGTGATCATCGTTTGGTTATTGATATTTTAATATTGAAAGAAAGAAATGAATAAGAAACTGAACATTATCAAAGGCAAGATATCGCGCCGAAGAGCAAGAGTTTTGTTTCAAACAAAAAAATGCTTTTAGTGGATTCAAAGAGGGCAGGTCAGGGATGAACTGGGTTGAACCGAAATCGCGTAGTTATAATAAAACAACGATACGGTGTGAACTCAATAGGATTTTTAATCAACAAAAAAAAACTAACATCAAGAGGGTCATTAACTGTGTGCAAATCTTAACACCGCGATTCAGGAATCGGGTAAATGTAAAGCGCCATCTATTGGTGAAAGATTGGAACTAATCCTAACAAAGAATGGAATACCGAAGGCAAAGGCTTGAACAAGAAATTGTGCGATATCTTAACAAATACAGCAAATAAAAATTTTGACGGGGCGCAGAGAAAACCTTCTAATCTCATCCCGAAAATGTTAAAAAAATTCAACTGAGGAGGACCACAATAAGTGATACATAAAGGGTGTAACAAGACCCTTAACGAAGCCGAAAGGCACTGGCACTGTACTACCCGTCATTGCATTCATTTTTTTGTTCACACCTGGAAACCTTCTAGTTACGGAGATATTAAGAGTCAATGTTCCAACTTTTTCACCAGTTTTTTATTTTATTTTAACTTTTCTTCAAATACGTACACAAACTCCGTACTGTTAATCAATCCATCCATCAGTACATCAGTACAATGTTTTGAGTGCGTTACATTGAGTGCTACCGTAAAACGTGATTTTTCACTGCAAAGAAAAAAGTCGTTTCCCAGCAATAATTTTTGCGTAAAGTTACTTAGTTTGATGTACATAATGCTTGTTTGACGGCTTCGTGAAGGGTCCGTTTACACCCTGTACAATGGGGGTTCGGTAACATGCATGGGGAGTGTCAAGCTACCTGTTTAGGCTTGACACTCCTTTAGTAAATTCGTTATTCCATAGTTCGTTTAGTGAAGTACTGAATGGACAAACGAACGGCAAAAAGTTATTCTTCTTCTTAGCGTGTCGATGGCAATCTAAATTGTATCAGCCCAAAACTGAGCTACTAGTTTGGCGCTTTCGGTAGCGTCCATCAGTTCCTGTAGTGAACAAACAACAGGACACGCGGGACACGATATTAAGTGTCCCATCGTTTGTAGAACAGCACCACATTTACACTGCAGGGCAGAGTCATTAATTAATCTCCACCTGAGCAGGTTTTCCTTGCTGCGACCAACCTGGGTCCGGAGTCTATTTAAAGACTTCCAGGTCAGCCATGGCAACTCATGTCCAGGTGGGAGATTTTCAGCAGGTGGAACGTAAAGGTTAGGTAAGGATGCACTATCTCGCAACAGCTTTAGTCTTTCCGTAGACCGCTCGCCAGTGAGTGGAGCGAAAAAAGTTATTAGAGTTCCGTCTTACCATTTGGTTACTGTGCCCTACGGGAAAGTACCTACATTGTTGATCACGTTCTTGAACACAAAGGATGGCATGGACCAACAGGAAATCCGAAAATAACTGTATTTTCGGTTTTCCTGTTTGTTTCAAATTTGTTCGGTTTTTCCTCATGCCAATATTCAAATGACAATATTTCAAAATTAAATTGTTATTTGGTTTATTACTGAATTTACATGATACTGCTAGAGCAACCATGAAACGGGACTGCCTTGGGATAGAAGATAAAATTATTAATTAAAAAATAAGCCTTTTTTAAAATAAGCTTTATTATTTCCTTTATTTATATTTTTTACAAATTATTTACATTTTTAAACATTCCTTAAAAAACATTTAAAAATATAAAAAAATGTAGCCCACCGGTATCGGGAACAGGGTCCAAGCTACCGGTGGTCAGGGCTCCAGAGAGAGGAACCTCCTAACAATACGAGCCGTGTCTAGGAATACCGCTTTCTGAATCAAGCCCTTGATCCAGCTGCCTAACGAGAGGCTCCTCAGGTATTGGTCGAGGCTCTTGGCAATTAAGCCATGGGCTGATACGACTATCGGACAATGATCGCCGAGTCCACATCCCACATGTCGACAATCTCGCGAGCCAAGTCAAAAAGTAAGTAAGTTAGTTAAGTTAGTCAAATAAGCTTTTATTATTATTGAAATATAATTTTTAAAAGTGCACTTAAAAGAAGAAAATCAACCTGGTAGTAAATAAAACAAAAATATATAGTTTTCTTAAGCCTGTAGTGTGAATTGAAGAAGCAAAAAAACTTCTTTTAAGTGCATTTTTATAGAAGCTTATTTTTAAAAAGGTATTTTTATTAATAATTTGATTTTAAAATGTTTAGTTTTGTCGTTATCATTTCTGATAACGCATCATTACTTTAACACTTTTTTCGTATCTGTGCTATTAACCATTGAGAACTTCCATCTTGAGGAGTCGATCCTGGCTGCAAGATGAGGTCATGATAGAAAACATGTTTATCCATAAAATATAAACGCTTCTACAATTTTTCGTATACATGCTATTAACTGTTGAAGATTCCTTCTTGAGGAGACGATCCTGGCTGCAGGATAAAGTTATGATAAAACCATCTTTATCTATCAAAATTCAACGCGTATTCAAAATTTGGTGTCCGCGCTATTAACCGTTGACGAGTTTCCTCGTGTGAAGACGATCCTGTCATAAAAATGTATAGTCACCAAAACCAAAAGTGTGTGCAAAGGGGTTTGAATTTAATGGCCGGCCTAACTTCCGCCAGTTTAATTTTTTTTCAAAGTGCCGGCGACGCTTAAAAATATATTAATCGATATCTGCTATCAATACAAACCAGTTTTGTGTCAGACAAAATCTTCTCTCGAGATATGAACAATCAAAGTTAAAGTCCATTCACTGATGGCATTTTCAGAACAACTTGGATTTGATCAGCCACGCATAAAACTTGAATCAATCGATCTTTCTTTATCGTGTGGTTAGTGCCTAACCTGGTGTCAGAGTTTTTTATGCCGCCCATGGGCCTCTGACTTGGCTTTACATGCCGTCAAGAAATATCTCTCAGGCATGCTGGTTTCCTCACGATGTTTTCCTTCACCAAAGCAAGCGATAAAACAATACGCACATGAATCCGAAAAATCAGAGGTGTGTGCCTTGGGTTCGAACTCGAGACCTATGACTTGGCAGTCCGACGGTCACACCACTAGGCTATTACACTTAATCAATCGATAACTGGCATCAATGCAAATAAGTTTTGTACGAGACGAAATGTTCTAAAGTGTCTCGTTTCCTAGATATAAGCTATCAAAGTTGTGCTGAAGATGCCATCTTCAGTTTAGAACCTTTGCCACATACAAAACTCGTTTGTATTGATACCAACTAAACATGTTCTGTCACTTACGGGATATCTTCCGTGATTGTTCCTTGTTTTGACCTCCCGATATTTCGGCGCTGTTGCAAGCGCCATGATCGCTGGTTGACTGGAGAATGCGGGTAGATGGAAAATAAATTGTTAAGAGCAGACAAATCTATCTAGGTACCCTCTTTCTTTGTCTTTTGCTACGCGCACTACTGGAACTCGACATTGGTAAATTGGTAATTGGTTTGGTTTGGTTATTTTGGTTGGTTCGGCTAGCGCCGAAATATCGGAAGCTCAAAACAATGATCAATCACGGAAGATATCCCGTAAGTGACAGTACAAGTTTAGTTGTAAACCGTGAAAGCTTAAAACTGTGTTTGATACCAACTATCGATTTATGTAGGTGTTACGCCGCAACTTTGAAAAAAAAAATGGTGGAAGTTAGCCGGCCAGGTTTCATACAACAAAAATCTTCTACTAAGCCCTTTCAGATCAATCGGTTAAGAGAAGCTGGTTTGCAATTCAGTTGCAAGATTTGACCAATACATAACAAACAAACTAGAAGGCAAGTTTTTTCATTTTCTCAGCCTATCCTGTGTCCCACTGCTGGGCAAAGGCCCTCTCTTTCTCCTTCCAAACCTCCCTATTTTGCGATATCTGGCCATGTTCGCATCGCAAACTAGATCAGATCGTCCCACCACTTTAGCCGCGGTCTACCGCAAGTTAAATATAAGCTTATAATATCACTACATAGTATAAAACAAAGTCGCTTTCTCTGTCCCTATGTCCCTTTGTATGCTTAAATCTTTGAAACTACGCAACGGATTTTGATGCGGTTTTTTTTAATAGATAGAGTGATTCAAGAGGAAGGTTTATATGTATATATTGCACCTGTGCGAAGCCGGGGCGGGTCGCTAGTTTAATTATAAATTATTTTACAAAATATTTATGACATGAGCAGATTTAAATATAGAAGTTTCATTACAGCTAGGTAACAAAGTACTACTGTTTTCCAGCTTCAATATAATCTAAACTTATGTCTCAAAACAAAAGTAGGTGGGACCCTCCTGCTTAACGGATGACCGATGGCCTTAAGGTTCTGGAGTGGTGACTGCGTACAAGGTGCGCCATCATGGGTATGCCTCTCAAACATTATGATCTGAGCATAGAATACCGCATGTTAGGTAATTAAACAGTTATCCTTAAAAATCTAAATTAATGATGGTCACAGTACTGCCGAAATAAATCAATATATTATGCGAAACTTGTTGTCGTTACCTCATTAGAATTACAACAATTACTACTGATCGACGAGTAATTATAACCTACTAAAATGTGGAGTTTATTCGTATTTTTAGTACTTGTAATATTTAAAGCTGAAGCAAGTCTCCCGGACAATGGTAAGAACTATTTTTACTTACTGCTTATGACGTCAAATTGAGATCAATGAGTTGCAAAGACTCCGTGGCTGCTACTGAGAAATTCGTGATAAAAAAACCCAATAACACTTTGCCCGACCCGAGAATTGAACTCAGGACCTCATGCTCAGCAGGCGTGCTTGCGACCAACGAGGCAGGCGGGCCATAAACACTTCGAATATAGGTTTGAGTTGCTTGTTGTCAGTCACACTACAAGGGACTCAAAACGTAACTAGCGAAATGTCATAAATGTTAAAAACAAACAAAACTCTGTCCCCAGCCTTCGGTATCCTGTCTGACGACGCACAATTTGTATAAGAGAAATAATAAAGCTTCCGAAAAACAAATTAAATTCCAACGATCTGTAGTTGCCTGTAATACTAAATAAGCTGTGTTAAAATGAAGTGCCGAAGTATTAATACAAATTTAACCGACAAAAAATTTTTGTATTTAACAAACAAACATGAGCTTATTCAAATTACAATTCTACAAAAAGAAAATCTGTACTTTCAAATAATAAACTAAAAAATACTTAGTTTCCGAAAACATATGTTCTGGTAAAATCATCGTTTTTTTTAAGCTCTATAACTTAGGATGCAAGAGCGAGCGAAGCGAGTTCGGGACTTTTGGGCACCCCGACTCTGGACAGGTTGGGTTCAAGATGGCGCGGTCTTGAGAACGAGCGAACTAAGACCACGCCACCGCGGCACTCCGAAGTACCTTGACTTCTTCTTCCATACTTCTCTATTAGTAATTTTCAAGTCTCGATTGATTTGAAAATATATGACTCCGAGAATAAAGTTTCACAGAAAATTCAACACCCCATTTCACCCTCTTAGGGGTTGAATTTCGAAAAACCCTTTCTTAGTGGATACCTACTCTTCACAAAGAGGACACCGTCCAAATTTCATGTCTCTAAGACCAGCGGTTTGGGCTTTACGTTGATATATCAGTCAATCAGTCAGTCAGGAATTTGAATTTTATAAGTATAGATTTCCCAGAATTTGATCCTTATTAGCAAGACTATCGAATGGTGTAATAATACTGCGTGTGTTTTTTTGGCTAAGAATATTGATTTTTCAAAAAAAAAAAACATCAAAATCGGGCTCGAGACTCCTTTGAGTATTTTTCGCTATTCCTGTTTCAGATTTGGCCATCCACGCCCACTTCAAAAATTCACCCTGTATACTTAAGCCGGGCACGCCAAGAAGGTGCTCATGTGTTATTTATATATATCTGTCGGATACGTCAGGATTTATTCCGTTAGGCTCGTACATCATATGGGCAGACGTAGGGTTTCGTGCTCTTAAAAACACACTGGGTGCGATAAACTGTTTCTAGCAAAACTAACAAATTACTTGAGATTACAACTTAACATAATAACACGGGGCACAATGAATCGGGTACAGTTCCAAGACGTCTCAACTCCGCCGCGATCAGACATTGACTGTCGCCCCCGCCGCGAGCTGAACATCAGGGCTCTGTAGAAGCACGCTGAGTGGTGGGTAAACGGTTAAGTAAGTCGCTTGATGTCACCACTGCACACTGGCGCACTTTCCAATTCACATTATGTCCGTACTAACGACCGGATGCGACATATCTATATCTGTGATCGGTAAATTATGCAGATATTCAGCTTCTAATTCTTTACAGAAGCCGTGGTAATGGAGATCCGAAGTACGGCAGAACCGGAAAACACACGTGCAATGTGTGACCCCAATTACAAGAAAAGAGAACAAAATATCACATACACGGTTCTCGAAGGAGAAGAAATGAATATTGTGGCTGATTCCGATGTCCAGGAAATCCAGTAAGTAAAATACGAAGAATAAGCTCTTTATTTGTAGCTTTAGGTTTTTAATAACTATACAGATTATTAGAAGACTACTCACCAGGTCGTCATATTTAAGTAACATTGAGCAAATACAGTTGCTGGAAAACAACTCTAAATTTTTGGAGTGAGTTACCGTCGCTTAAAGGCAGCCATACACGCTAGGGGCTCAAGTTTACCTGACGGGTGTACCTGTACTGGTAAACCTGTCAGGTACACCCTAGCGTGGCTTTCTTTAATTCGATGACGAGAAGATGTCTTTTAGAGTAGAATAGAATAGAATAGAATAACAATAGTTTGGCTATTTGAGCGAGAAAAATAAGTAGAATCTTAAAAAATAATCCCTTGAAATGGATTCGTTACAGCCGTTAGATGATTCTCTGAAAATATTTCGTATATGAATAGTTAGACCTTATATATGTGCTTCCAGCATTGAGTAAAATCTATGACTTGACAAAATCATGCTGGACCAGATGTTGTCTCACTTCAACTCAAATGGGATTCTGCATAGACAAGAGTTTGGTTTCACGTAGGATAGGTCGACAACGGACGCGGGAGTAAAACTCATCAGTCACATTTTGGAATCTTGGGAGAAGTCCCAGGATGCCATTGGCATTTTCTGTGATCTCTCAAAAGCGTTCGACTGCGTCGACCACGACACCAACACAACCACTACGGAATTCGTATCTATTTCGATCTTGTTCTGTCCTCTTTATCTAACAGGCAGCAAAAAGTAAATGTAAATGGGGCGACGCCCTCCAGGTATCTAGTCAAGATGGGCGTGCCCCAAGGTTCAATTCTCGGTCCTTTCCTATTTCTTGTTTACATTAATGATCTCCCTTATATGATGGCCAAATTATCGGATATAATTCTATTTGCTGATGACACTTCGCTAATTTTTAAAATAGAAAAGAAATTAATGTCTTCCATGTCAACGAAAGTCTAACTGGTCTCTCGAAATGGTTCGCAGCTAACAATCTTTTAATGAATGCGAACAAAACAAAATGTCTAAAGTTCTCTCTACCAAATGTACCATAACGGGATCTAAATTTAAATCTTGACGGCAAAAAACTTGATGTGCGGAAACTGTATTCTTAGGTACAACTGATTCAATACAAAATTGCAGTGGGGCGCGCACATTAGAACTCTTCCGGGTAGGTTAAGCTAAGCTGCATATTCAGTAAGAAAAAAAAGGCAGTTAACTGATGTGGCTACAGCTAGGCTAGTATACTATGGATATTTCCACAGTATTATGTCTTATGGCATTCTGCTGTGGGGATCATCAGCAGAAGTTGACTCAATTTTCATTCTATAAAAGAGGGCAGTCCACGCGATCTATAAAATGGGTCCTAGCGAGTCCCTTAGAGAAAAATTTAAAGAGATCGATATACTGACTCTGCCTTCACTTTATATCTTAGAATGTATTTTATATGTCCGCAAAATACGATGGCTTTTCAAAATTAGAAGCGACTTCCATAATGTAAATATACGCAGTAAAACGAAATTATAATACCTAAATACAGATTAACAAAAACTGGCGAGTCTTTTCTTATTAAAACAATATACGCTTTTATAACAAGTTGCCAAAGTCAGTTATAGAACTAATAATAATAAATTTCTTTATTGCCATAAAAACAGGGTACAGAAAACTGTGAGACCCTGTCTCCAGAGCTAGGTTAGAGTACCTGTATTTCAGGAGTTAAAAGTCGGTTAGAGAACTGGCCGACGAAAACTTCAAAAAGTACATCAAACGTGTCCTTATTAAAAAGGCATATTACAAAATCAAGGACTACGTTGAAGACAAAGAAGTGTGGCTTTAGTTCCTTCTACGCATACAGCTTTCCTGGTAGCTCATAAACGGTACAAATATGTGGATGTTTCTAACTATTCTCAATCTCATTTTTTCTCATCTTTCGAATCAGATTTTTTACAATAGTTCTCAAATCATTTATACATCTTTTGCTCAGAATAGTTACAGCGCTGATGACAATATTTGTGTCACTTGTTTAATTTATTATTTTACAATATTTTCTTACCTTTGTATAGAGTCTTTTTTACCGATTGTTTGTGAATGTGAACATTGTAGGCTTTGTAGATTCCCAGCTGCTTGTTAACTTTTTATCTTGTTTTACATATTTTATGTGGTAAGCAACGACCTATTGTCGGGCCTTCGCTATTCCCCCATACTTAACAAAAATGCTGTAACCATGAAAATAATGTCGCTCCCCCACCGAATAATATGGTAATCGATAATTCAAAATTTTACAGGAAAAATAAAAAAATGTTTTTTTGCATATATCTCAGCACGGGTGGATCCTATGATAGCCATTTATACATCAAAACAAAGCTATTTGTTTACAGTTTGTTTTAATTTATGTTTTTTTTTTGTTATAGTCTAACAACATAAAGTTTTTGACGAAAATATTGTTAAGGAAATTGTAGGGCAAAACTATAGTATGCATATTATTCGCGTGTAAACTCAACGATATCGTAGTTAGTATGAAATACAGTGCCGAAAAACCTACCGGCAATATGACGTTACGATATTATTCGGATGAAATCCAAGCGATAGTGTATATATACCTAATGTAATACGACAATAATATTCGTCGATCTGTATTGTCAAAAGAGTAACAGTAACATAATGTTGCAAATACTGATACTGCTAGCCTGCGTCATCCCACTGCTGGGCAAAGGCCTCTCCCCATGACTTCCAGTTGCTACGATCCAGGGCTAATGTGAGCCATTGGTCGTTTGTTTTGTCAAGTTCATCCCGCCATCTTCTGCGAGGTCTGCCGCGACGCCTTCTGGCTGTGTCAGGGCTCCAGAAAGTGGTTATTTTGGCCCACAGCTCATTGAGCATGCGGCTTTTAGAGCAACGTCAGTAATTTATGTTTTGGAGCGCAGTGTGATGTTGCGTACATGGTCGGTGAGTTTGACGCCTAGAATGCTGTCCATGTCCATGATTTTTCGCTTTAGTGACAAAGGAAGGTTTCCCTTCATAAGCTCTTTCATGTAGCTCTTCCAGGCATTTTCGGCATTTTTGTTGCAAATACCATGTTTTATTAAATAGTCAGTAAGTACCTATTATTTGATTTGGCTGAAACATTACGATATTAGAGGAAGTTGATTTCAATACTAGATAATTAATATTCTTTTATTTTATTGAGTTTGGGTGGCTTATAGCAAACAATATAAAAAAAATATAACAAGACAATCAACGAGAAGCCTTTTACAAGCCTCCACAAATTAAGTACCTGCACGGGCAGGAAAGCAGGCGCAACCACTATTAAAATTCATCAGAAACAATGCAGCTTTTGGCCAAGCAGTACTAATTGTAATAACAGTATTGTATATACTACTGTATAATATATACATCATTTCGAATTTGTGAAAAGTTATGGAGACTACTCGCTGACGTACGTGAACTGGTAACGAGAAGAACGCTGCCATCCGTGCCTAGAGCAACTTTCCCTGCGACGCGAACAAGGCTTACATGCGCAACTTACAGCGTGCTGTAAGGAAGCGCATAAGTGAGCATCGTTTCACTCGATGGGACAAGGATCTTAGTGAACTCAAGCCCACCCATCTAGCTTTCTGACAATTGTAAAGAAAGATGCGTACCACCGACGAGGTTTCGATGCCTCCTCTCACCCGCCCCGACAAGAGCGTCGCATTCGACGACTCTGAAAAGGCAGAATGCCTAGGTGACAGCTTAAAGTTTCAGTACTCTTCCAGCTCTCAACCAGTAGACAAACGTCACCTCGACATGGTGAATGGTGAAGTCGAAGGTAAAGCCGTCCTCCCTCCCGCCGAAGACCCCGATGATTCTCTGCCTCCAGTCACACCCCACGAAGTGTATGACATCATAAAAAAGCTTCAGCCGCGTAAAGCACCCGGCTCTGATGGAATTCCCAATAAGTTGCTCAAACTCCTCCCCGCCCAGCTAATAGTGTTAATGGCAGTCATCTTCAAAGACGCCTTGAGCAACAACTTCTACCCCCAGCAGGTATGGAAAGAGGCCACTGTTATCGGTATCCCCAAACCCGGTAAACCCAAGGACGAGCCCTCGAGCTACCGGCCTATCAGTCTTCTGAATGCGCTTAGCAAAATCTACGAGAGACTAATTTATAAGCGACTCAAAGACTATGCCGAGGCTAAGTCTCGTTCCCAATGCCTCAATGTGTTCGGCTTTGGCCGAACACTCGTGCATCCAACAGGTCCACCGCATCGTCGAGCATTTGAGCGCTGGCTTCCAGCGTGATGCGATGACGGGCGTGTTGTTCTTCGACATAGCGATATCCTTCGACAAAGTCTGACACAACGGCTAATTACACAAGCTGTACCAAATGGGAGTGCCAGACCGTCTCGTGCTCATCTTACGAGACTTTCTGTCGGATCGCACCTTCCGCTATCACATCGGGAAAGCTCTCTTCTCCCCTCACCCCATTCGACCCGGGTCCCTCAGGTCTCCGTCGTCTCCCCGCTTATATTCACGCGATATTCCCAAGAGCAAAAAGGCTCATTTAACCCTGTTCGCAGACGACACGGCCACCTACTACACTGGTCGTTGTAAGAACGCCGTCACCGCGTCGTAGGCGCTTGGTTCCGGAAGTCGAGAATCAAGGTTAATCCCGATAAGAATCAGGCGGTTCTTAATACTAAACCAGGTATCAATTTCACCTCCCCCAGCCCGATCACTATGTACGGTAAGACTATCCCTTGGGAGAAGCAAACCAGATACCTTAGGAGTCATACTCAACCACCATCTGTCCTTCGGGACGCATATCATTGCAGCTCGTGACCGAGCCCCCTTTGTTTCGCTCCATTTGCTGCAACGAGTGAGTTTAACGGCAAAGAGTGAGTTGAGTTGCGCCTCTATACCGCGGTGATCCGTGCCATCATGACAGACGCTTGTGTCGTGTTCGCACACACCAAGCTTGGATAATATGTCCGCGATGGGCGCTGAAGCAGCTGGACCGGGAGCTCCTCCTGGAAGCCTCGATCGTGCAGGCCTGGGTGTCATCACTGGCCAGGCCTGCCGACATCAACAACGAGGCGGGTTGGTTCCAGGAGGCCATGTCCGAGATTTGCGACGTGGCAATGCCCCGAGTTCGGCCCGGAAGCGCCCGACGTCAGGTGTACTGGTGGTCGCAAGAGCTGACGTCACTGCGTGAGGCGTGCGTTGCCGCGCGGCACCAGTACGCCAGGCATCGCAGGCTCCGCATCCGCCCTCCGGATGCGGCAGCCATTGAGGCGGAGCTTTATAAGGGGTACAGAGCAGCGAAGACCGCCCTCCAAGAGGCTGTCCGGCGGGCCAAGAACCTGGCCCGCGAGGAGATGCTGGAGTCTCTGATTTAACATGTTGTTAATGCTAAAATCTGTTACAGATGTGTATACTACAATGGCCGTGGTGTATGGATGAGAGTACTAATACTAATACAAAGTAGCAGAAATGTAAGCACTGTAAGTAATTGAAATATGTATCTATTTACCTATTATAGCACTATGGGCTGCCTATCCCTTTGCGAAAGACGTTTGAAGTGTATCCGTGTGCATCAGGGTGATCCGTCTAGACGGGTGGTTTGAAACGAATCGAATTTCTATTTTTTTTCATATTTTTTTTTAATCCGGCCAGGTGCGCACACGCTCAGTGATGGGTTCCGCAGTAGGGGTGTATATTTACGCATGAACTGTAATATATTGATCGTATCAGCCGCAAAAATAAGTTTGTTTTTAATGGTATTAATCGAAAAACTATGTGAAACAAAGTTATTTCTGTGGTTGTAACCTTAAACATCCCAATGTTATGTTTTTTTAAAACATCGTAATGGGATTATAGGATTCCACACACTATGCGAATTGAATACTTCTTAACCGACTTCCAAAAGGAGGAGGTTATCGTTTCGGATGTAGTAACGGGTCCCGCGGTACTAAGGAGCTACTCCTCATTAATATGGCGTCAACAGGTTCGCGTTCCCGAAGGGATCTGTCGACATGTTGGATAGACTATAAGAAGGCCTATGACTCAGTGCCACATCCATGGCTCATGAGGGTGCTAGAATTGTATAAAGTTGATGCAACTCTGCGCACCTTTCTGATGTCATGTATGGGGCAATGGAGGACAATCCTTCGCAATCCAGAATGTCGGCAAATCCAGAGGAATAGCGAGCCGAGAAGGATAGAGCGAGGTATATTTCAGGGCGATAGTTTGAGTCCACTTTGGTTCTACTTAGCCTTGAATCCTCTTAGCATGCTGCTGGAGGATTCAGGTGTAGGCTATCGGTTGAGGAGAGGTCTAGTTATATCTTACCTTCTTTAAATGGATGACCTGAAACTCTTTGCCCCCAACGATTTGCAACTGATGGAGCCAATGAAGGTAACTGAAACTTTCAGTAGCGCCATCAGGATGGAATTTGGTGTGGACAAATGTGCAGTCATGCATGTAAAGCGAGGGGAGATTGTGAAATCTGTGGGAACCCAGGTCTCGGATTCCATAAATCTTAGATCCCTCTCAGCAACCGAAACCTATAAGTATTTGGGTATGTCGGAAGCGCTGGGCATCAATGTTGCTGACATGAAGCAATCGTTGAAGGAGCGCTAAAAAATATTTAATAGCCGTTTAGTAGGCGGAAATAAGGTACGTGCCTTCAACGATTGGGTCATGCCGGTTTTGATGTACTCTTTCGGCGTACTCAAATGGACTCAAACAGAACTAGACGCCCTGGATAGGAGGGTCCGTACATTGTTGACGGCATATCGAATGCATCACCCGCGTTCTTCTGTTATGAGACTGTATATCCCGCGGAGGTGTGGGGGTGCGAGATATGCGTCTCAGGAAAAATTTCCTTGAAACCGAAGTGGGGATGCATCGAGATGTGGTCGCGGTGGACAAGGGCCTCACTCTGCTCTCCTTGGTAAAAGAGAACTGGCGCAAACCTGTAGTGCTTGACACTAACGACCGCATGGAGGTATTTCTCTTTGGAGAAACTGAAGGTTTTGTCTGTGCGATTATGGACGAAGTTACATTGACGAACAACTACCGGAAATATATTATGAAGGACGTGACGGTTGACGTGTGTCGGGCATGCCACCGTCCGGGTGAATCCATCAGACATATTATTTCTGGTTGTTCTCGTCTGGCTAACGGCGAGTACATGCACAGGCACAACCAAGTAGCCAGGATTATTCACCAGCAACTTGCCTTGAAATATAAACTTGTGGAATCTGAGGTACCGTACTACAAGTATGTGCCCGACCCAGTTCTCGAGAAAGACCATGTCACGCTGTACTGGGATCAGTCTCTCATTACTGACAGGACTATTGTCGCCAATAAGCCTGACATAGTAGTGATATACCGATCAGCGCGACGCGTAATGATAGTCGATGTTACCATCCCGCATGACGAGAACTTTGTGAAAGCTGAGAAAGAGAAACAAATAAAATATCTCGACTTGGCACACGAGGTTGTCGACATGTGGAATAGGAACTCGGCTATCATTGTGCCGATCGTCGTGACGGCCAATGGCCTTATAGCCAAGAGCCTCGACGACCATCTTTCGAGGCTCTCCTTAGACGGTTGGATCAAGGGCCTGATTCAGAAGGCAGTACTCTTCGATACGGCTCGTATTGTGAGGAGGTTCCTGTCTCTGGAGCCCTAATCACCGGTAGCTTGGACCCTGCTCCCGCTACCGGCGGACCACTATTTTTTATATTTTTAAATGTTTTTTTTTAAGAAATGTTTAAAAATATTTAAAATAAGTTAATAAATGAATAAAGGAAATAATAATATAATTTATTTGCTCAGACAACAATGATCCACGGGTTAGTTACAAAAAAAAAAAAAAAACTTAAAAAACTATGTTAGTGTATAATAATATTACGCTCAAACAACAAACAAACATTACAACACAAATCATCGATGATGAATCATTCCTGCCTCACGAACATCTGCATTAAGTGGTTCATCATCGGTAAATCTGTTCATTAACATCTTCAGAATGGTATTAGGACTCGATCGACGTTCTTTCTAATAGTGACGCCGTTTTCTTTCTCACCATTGCATGGAAGTCGTGAACACGCACCGGAGCGAACATACAGATCCAGCAGCACCATGTCATCCGAGTAGCTAAGATTATTGACGCAAATGTTGTCAATTCATCATCCAATCCATTTGCTGCTGAGTCCATCGATTAACTCATTGATGTAGAGGTTGAAAAGCTTGGGGGAGGTCAGCCCCCTTGCCTCACCCCACATTCCAACCCATACGCAGCAGAACGCGAATTGTTCCACTTTACATAGTTCACTTGATTATCATATCAATACTGGGACACACGTATAATTTCAGCTGACACGCATGATTTCCCGAGCTTTTGCCATAATATGTTATAGGACACTAGGTCGAAGGCTTTAGAGAGGTCAAGGAAACACGCGTACACAGGCGTGCGTCTGTCAGTATAATATCGGACAATCTGTTTCAAACTTAATATTGCACTTTCAGTGGAAAGTCCTGCCCGGAACCCGTACTGAGCATCGTTTAAATTCAAATAATTTAGAGTTTTATCTAACAGACTGTCCAATACTTTGGCTAGTACAATGGCAAGCGATATTGGTCTGTAATTATTTACATCGGAAACGTCATCGTCACCAGTCCTACTCTTTACTATTGGTACTACTATGGTGTCTGTCAACTCAGAAGGAAGGTAAGAATGACTTACAGAATAGAACGTGGATAACACTCTCGGACAATGTACACCAGCATGTTTCAAGTGCTCAATGCTGAGACTATCATGCCCTGGAGACTTGCCTCTGGTAAATTTTGTATTGCAGATGAAACCTGTTTGGCTGAGAAACGAATGAGAGGGCTATTGTGATAACTCTCAGCCTTGACCATTGATCTAGAAGGCCCCAGCCGCGAGAAAACGTGAAAATGGTTCAGAAAAGTGTTTGCTATATCTTCTGGTGCACTGCAGCTCACCACCGTCACTGGTAAAGCTGGTTTAAGATCAAGTCGGGGTGTCGATTTCCAAAAGTGGCCAAATTTTTTGGACGATCTTTGTGCTGATATAATGTCCATTTTGATTTGCTGTTGATCGTTTTAGCACCATTTCAGTTTGCCTTTAAACAGCCTCTGAATCTCGCGTATCTCTTCCTAAACTCTACCGGAATTAGGATTATTATAAGACACCCAAGCCTGATACTTAACACGCGCTTCTAAGTGAGCATTGCGAACATGCTTATTCCACCCAATAATACGCCTTTTTCCTGGCGGCTGATCACCTTCAAGTGTCTGTGTGCCTTCGACAAAATACGTACAATATCTTGGTACATTATTTGCAAGCCACGTCTATGTTCTGAATTATCACACACTTTGTCAGCACAGTCAGAAAACGGTTTTGGAAAGTGCAAATTTCTGAACTCCGAGTTACATAATTCATGATACTTTTTGATCTGATCACCTCCACGCTCATAAAATCATTTTTTTTTCATCGTTAAAGTAAGAGGAGGTTATTTCTGAAAAAATGTGGGTTTGTAAAACATAAAAAGAACTTTCAATAATATCTGGTTTGAATAAGATTTGATATGCTTTTGAGATATGGGACTTTATCTTGAAACTGAATTAATAACTTTGATTTTCATTAACATGTCGGATATGTCAGCATTTACTCCGTTAGGCTCGTACATCATGTGGGCAGACGATGGGTTTCGTGCTATGAAAACACATGGGTGCGATACACTGTAAACTAACGAATAAATTGAGATTACAACTTAACACAATAACACGGGGCACAATGAATCGGATATAGTCCCAAACGTCTGAACTCCGCCGCGATCAGACATTGACTGTCGCCGCCGCCTCGAGCTGGACATCAGGGCTCTGTAGAAGCACGCTGTGTTGTGACTGGTAAGATGTTCCCGTGATGTCACCACTGCACACAGGCGCGCTTTCCAATTCATTTTATGTCCGTACTAACGACCGGATCCGACAAACATATTATTCAAAAACACATTTAGTTTTGCTGTTGAGTATAAATTGAGCCATAAATGAGCGTTCAAAATATTGTTCCTATTTTTTTTGGTGCTACGGAACCATTTGTGCGGGCGTCCGACTCGCACGTTTTTTGTACCTACCGGAAAACAGTTAAGTTCAATCGCGGAGTCCTGTTAAGTATGTATATTTAAGGTTATCAGAAACACTATGCTATTTTTCTCACTTCTAACATCGACTACGTAGTTCCACAAAACTTTTTCTACCTCTAGTAGTTTCAGAATTTGTCCATTCTGAACTATCCCAACGGATGAACGGATCACCCTGACTAAAATATTTGCTACTACATAACATGTCTAACTGTTGTGAGTTTTTTTTAGACACTAACCACACGATAAGATAAATCAAAGTAATATAGTTTGAAGTATGCGAAAATTGTAAAAGCGTATTAATTTTATATCTTTTAATAGTTTAGGGTTACAGGATTTATGGGTGGTCTATGGAAATGTAGGAATAGTCTTGACGACCAGTTTCTCCACGTGGACAACCTGAACTTGAGTGCCTGCTTTATGAACCTACACGTCAGAAAAACAGGTATTGCATGTAAACTATAGTAATCTTTCCCACTAATGTTTATAATACGTGAATGTTTGTTTTACTAACGGCTGGATGGATTTGGATATAATTTAGCACACAAGTGGAACAATATTCTCCTGTATTATTATTTTATGTACGGGTAAATGAGCAGTGCTCATCACGGCGGAACAGGCATGCCTTAAGGGCATTACATTGCTCGATGACCTTGATGATTTGATCCCTGTACTGGTTTTTGTTGACTTGCCCCGCACATTTCGCAAAATTTCGGTTTTTATTTATTATTTAAAAATATTAAAAGAAATAACAAAAAAAAACAATACAGATTGTTAAGTATATCATTACGTATTTGTTGTTACAAAATTCATGCCGATTTATTCAGCCGTTACAGAGATAATTTACAATTAAGGTTGAAAAAGGACCTATTTTCTACGATTAACCAAAAAAAATTGAGAAGGTTTATTAAAATTATAAACAATACAATTTATTTGTGATGTTCTTAACTATAACATACTTTTTTTACACGGAAAACGCACCAAGGGATTAATCAACAAATTTCTTTGAACATACGCTGTTTTTGGGATTTGAGCCATGTAATGCCCTTAAACTGAAAATTACTCACCGCTCTGCGCTGCAGTCGCTTGGTGGATTACGGCCTAATTACTCACTAGAGAGGTGGCTTGCATTTGTGTCTCGGCAGTGGGACCGTTCTAGACTGATTTTGCTTATACGGGGACATGACGTAGTTTTCTTACGGGCCAATCAGGACACTATAATAAATACTATACATTTGGTTTTAAATATAATAAGAACAAGTGATTCCACAGGGCCACCTCAGACGATCCACGTGAACAACGTAGCTCTGCAAGCAGTTCGCACAGATCTATCGGAGAAGGACGTCGACTTCACTGCCGAGTACGAATACGTAGACGGTGATACGGTCAAAGTCACTTGCGTCAACTTCTTGCAAACAGGGAGCCTCATGATGGAATATCCGATGGCAGACACGCTGAGCGGTATGTTTTTACATTGAGAATTTTGTGTATTGTATTACTAACAGTACTAACTGGGTTGTGGATGTCAGATAGGCAGTCGCTCCATGTAAAATACTGGTATTCACCAGCATCCGGTGAGACTGGAAGCCGACCCCAACATAGTTGGGAAAAAGGCTAGGCAGATGATGATTGAAAAAAAAACAAATCCTTCATTTGAATATGTAGCATGTGCATCAGCCGAAATGGGTGTAATGGCTTCCTGCTACCCTGGGAAGACTGTTAAGGGTCTTGCGAAATAAGTTAAGATGAGGTTCACAATAGTTATGTGCAGACAGCAGTAAAGACATGTGCAGCGTACGTATGATGATGACGATGGTGTTGGATGACAATGAATCTAATGGCTTAATCAAAGTTCACTCGGCGCGCGTTGGTCGGAGGTAGGACACGAAGTGATAGAACAGATGTTCTCACGATCGCAGATTCGGTGGTATTTCGTACAAATTTTGACTTTTGAAAATCGGCCAGTCAGGGTGACCAAAGACAACCTTGTGCTGTCACTCTAGGTTTTGATCAGTACTTACACGGATGACAACCGGAAATATCGGCGTCTCGTTACTGCTGTGTGCACAGACGTACGTGAACCTCAATTTTTTGTAATACGTTTCGTTACGGTAACGGAACAACGTACTTTTGACTGATGCCATAGCATGTATCCGAACTCGTTCGTCAAAAGTAAAAGATAGTAGTGAGTTTACTCACGAAACTACTGGCCAAAAAAAAAATGTATGAGTTAAGTTTTTTGCATTTCTGACTTTTTTAGTAGGTACTCTAACCAGGGTTGGTCCTTTAGAAGTTTTTGATCAGTATTAGAAGCAGGATCTATTGGCATAATAAAAAAAAATGTGTGAAATGGCCATTTTCTTGCTAACTATACATTTTTTCGAAAATCTGTGAATCTGGATCAAAATTTAAACGAAAAATAATAAATAGTCTCTCAGTCGTTCCCCTTGTTGCCCCGCTTTGAAAGTTTCCACCCTGTATACAGAAACGTCTGCCATATTTCCTCAGTAACCGCCTAGAGGTCGAGGTAGAAGGACGTCGAAATATCGTCAACGGACTTCTCACTCGCACAATCATGCAGGCAGCTTTACTAAATGATTTTAACCGACTGCAAAGCAAGAAGTGTTCATTTTTATTACACAATGCTCGAAGACAAATCAAAATAAAAATTAAAGATGGCGGCTACTTTTGGCAGCCGCCATCTTTATTTTTTTTTAAATTTTTATATTTTGATCCCATATTTGTTTAGAGCGCCCTAAATTAATTTCGAATTGACACGCATGACCATAAATTCGCTACTTTTCGTAGCCGCCATCTTGGATTTTGATTTTCACCCCATTTTCGGAAAATATCAACAAAAAATTAATACTTAATTAATTTTCTTTCAGATAAGTTTAACAGTACATATCTATCAGCACACCAAGATATCGGGTTTGCTGCAAAATTACGTTCTGGTCACAACAATAGTTATATGATATGTACTCATACGGGACCAACTGACTACACCAAAGTTATGGTGAGATTTGTTATGCAAACAGAATTCAGTAAGTTTGTTTTGTTTTATATTATATTGAGTAAGGACAGTCACAAGCAAACATTTTATGCAAGGGCAAAGTAAATAAGCCAGAGAAATTCGACAGGCTTGACGAGTATCGATCATCGGTAAACAACAATAAAAATATATTAGATTTTTGGGGTCAATGTCCGTGGATAGTGTATTTAATCTGAGAATGAGTTTAGAAAATGCGTTTGTTTTGTGGTGTTTTGATACACCCATATAATCAGTAAAGAGACGCAAACTGTGGAGAAAAAAACATCCCATCACCATCCCCTCAACCCGGAAAAACAACTGCCACCCGGATTTGAACTGCAGTGGCCATTATCTGGAAATCTCTTAACCGATTGCGGGCCCAGGTTGGTCGCTGTAGACATAACCTGGCCAAATGGCGTATCCTCGATCCATCACAAATATAATGTTACTGTGAAGCCCCGTTGCAGGATATGCCCCACCTACTGTCCTGCCCATCCTGCACCAGCACTTGCACCTTTCAGGATATAATCGAAACAAATGTTAGAGTTGTGCAGGTGACTACATACTGGTCTAGCACCATTTGAGTTTCATCGACACAAAAAGAAGTAAAAAACTGCATTTTAAACTGATATTTCAAGTAACTTCCGGTCATTGACCCCCAATGTTTTTAATATCCAATTATGGTTTCTTGTTTAGATATCGATCACCTATGACGTCTGTCGAGTTTCGCTGGATAATTTAATTTGTCCCAGAATATGAGACGCTATCTAAATATTTACACCAAAAAAAAATTTACGAATTACCTACTTAGTAAGAATTTGAAAACGTGTTTTTTTTAAAGATATTGTAAGCATCAAAATTAATGGGATGTCACTTCGGCCAAAAGCGTTCAAACTGCTAAAAAATAATTATCGCATTGAATACAACTATTTAAGTAACCAAACTATACACGTGGTCTGTGAAGTAGAACGAGCAGACATGGTGTTGGTAGTGACAGACTCAGGAAAGGGTTTCGTCAGTGAAGTAAAAGATTACAATAAGACAGGTAATAAGTATACTTAATATATTAATTATGAACAGTTAGGCTGTGAAGAAGATGGATGTAAAAAGATTGCATGTAGCGGATATGAGAATGTTGAGGTGGATGTGTGGTGTGACAAGAATGGATAAGGTAAGGAACGAGTATGTTAGAGGAAGTTTGAAAGTTGCGCCAGTTACAGTTACAAATTTAAAGTGAATCGACTGTCTTGGTATTGGCATGTGATGAGGAGGGATGAATCGCATGTGACTAAAAGAGTGATGAATACATACAAATGTTGAGGAAGACCAGAGAAACGATGGATGGATTGTGTGGGGAATGATATGAAAGAAAAGGGGGTAAATGATAGCGTGAGGGTTGAAGAGAAGCATTGAAGAAAAAAACGTGTTGCGCGTACCCTAAGTAAATTTATTTTCGCTTATTAAACCGACGTTTGAATGGGACCTTTTGCGTCAAGATTTTAGAATATTTTTTTTTCAATTACAGATATAAAACCATCAAAGCAGGTTGAGATGTCGTTTAATCTGAATGGAGAGAATAAAGCATTATTTTGTGCATCTGATTATAGAAAAAGAGGAATTACAGAATCAATCAAAATATTTTTTTCTGCGGGCAATTTTCCTATTGGTAAGTCAAATGTGGTAGCCTGACCTGACAGGTGACCCACCTTAAAACGAACTCATCGCATCGTAAAATAATTCATTTAAACTAGTTAGTTTAAATGAATTATTTTACGATGCCAAGTTCACGGGCGGTCCCCGACTACTGGAAATACCCGACCTGACATACAGAGTGGAGCAGGACGATTGACAATCCTTTAAACCACGTAAAGAGTGTCATGTTCTTTACCCGTATACAAAAATTCAATCAAATCCAATGAATACTCTAGCCACAGGAAATTATTTTTCACTTTCTTATTTTACAACATGATGTAGATCTGAGTCCGTAGAACCTGTGCAAAACGTACGATTCTATTCTCCTCGTCTCAATATGCTTGAAAGACAGAGAAAGGTGTCATACTATTTCACTCTAACGCGCCCCACCCAGTCACACAAAATACTACAATTAGAAAGAAAAAGAAATATTACTTACGCAAATTATGCATTACTGGTGGTGCATAGATCATTTCGTATGCGTGTGTGAGCGGAATTTTTTGGCAAAAAGTCTCGGACTCGGTAACTACGCAGTCAGTGCATAGCGGCGCCCTTTGAGGAGAGCACACGCCTAATTTTTTTATCACGAGACGAGCCGCGCGCGCAATGTCGTGATTTTATAAAAAGTTTTAGTTGTTATTGTGATTAAAGACGATTTGTGATAGGTTAGTGTAACTTATTGTTAAGTGTTAGTGTAATATTAGTTAGTTAATTAAGCATTTAATAGGTATAGTTTCGTGATTAAGATAGGTTTGAAGTTTTGTAGTTTAATTATGCCTCAAATAAGGTACCCAGCTGCCGAGTACACCGACATGGTACTTACGTAAGGAGAATGTAACCAAAATGCAGCTTTACCATTGCATACATATCGGGAGAGATATGGTGACACACAAACGTTTGATGGTGTAAATTCTGATTGTGAAGTGATATTATGTGATTAATTATTCAATCAGTGATCTTTTAATTAACAACGTGCAACTTAGTGAGTTTATCCCGCTAATTTGTTGTTCTCCGACTAAAATACCTACCTTCGACTACCGCCATCGCTGCGCCCCGCACCGCGCTGCGCCCGCACCGCGCTGCACAACGGTCAGTGACTTTTCGTAGATAAAGCGTGTTTGCTTTTTATGCAGTTGATTCTGCTATTTATTTTGTTTGAAAATTAAAATTTTTAAATTTTCCATTATCTACTAATTTTCGTGTTTTAAAATGTTTAGATGGACTAGTACTGTGCTCGTTTTAATTTATTGTCGTGGTTCCAGACACACTTTGTATAAATGGCGGTTATTGTTTGAAAATAATGTCTTTGGTAGAGAGTACCAACTTTATAAAACTAGAATCTAGAGTTTCAAGCCGCCATATTATTTATTACTAGCTGTTGCCCGCAACTTCGTTCGCGTGGAAATTTTGTTGTGTATGCGTGTTCGATTCCCGGTTGTTATTTGGTTATTCCATCAGGAATTTCTCAGTAGCAGCTACGGAGTCTGGATTTGTGCCCGATTGATGGCAATAAGCTCGCCCCCTATTACATGGGACTTCAACATAACTGGTGAAATGTGGGTGTGCGATTAGGTACACATCTGTGCCTAACCCTTCGGGGATTACAGGCGGGATGTTAAGTGTGAGAACTCAAGGCCTGATCAAAATGTGTTAATGTGGGTGATGACTACAAAAGGCATCTTTTTGGGCGCTGTAATTCTGGGCAGCAGAGGTCTGAAACAAAATTAAAAGGCGGTGAGGCGACAATATGACTTAAAAACTGTAACATTATGGTGCCATACAACTTTTTTTTCAAAGTGAACAATCAAACTCCTTGTTGGGCGCTATTTCTTTATTTATTCTAATACCGTTTTGTTTACAACATTAAAAGATTTGTTTAATGTGTGAGAAGCATGAAGCGCCCAAATGAATGGTTGCCACTTTTAAGGTTTTTCCTTGGAATTTGTTGACCGTCATTGTAAAAGCCAATTTTAAGGGAAATCGCAACTTCTTAAATTGAAATGGCAAGTTATTTGGAATAACGGGTATGCGGGGAATTAAACCGCTCTCTCCTTTAGCTACTCCAGTAATAATGGTGGCTATTATAATATTACTGCCCAGCTCTGATACGAAGCCTGGTTCCATTGCACAGTCTGGGAGTTAACCCCTGGGAGTTGAGAAATTCAAAGGGGTAGGCAGTACTATCATCATTAGCCATCACAGGGTCTATGGATGTCGACGATCATATAATTTTTTTTAATTTGATTGACACACTCGTTATGGCCTATGTCCAGCAGTGGACTTTTCGGCTGAAATGATGATGATGATGATGACACACTCGTTCTTTGGCGACAGCACTACCCCTCACCACCCTTAATTTTTTATATTAACCTCCAAATTTGGAAAAACGTGCATGATGCGATGATGTGGATGTGCGTGCATCCTCTATAGCCACTGGATGGGAAAATTCTTCGGAAATTTATTTTCCCATCTGCGCCCGATTCCCGACGACCCACTCCCATTTGCAGCAGCATATTCGCAAAGACATCAGCTTCGTGGTCGTTGTACAGTTGGACGCGCATGTTGCAGGTAAGATGGAACTTTTCGATCCTAGACAACAGTGGTGACGCCTTGAGACATGCGTTTATTTCATCCGCCGGTGTGCCCTTCTCAATAACTTGTAGTATCTGTCTAAAGTCGCCTACGAGCAAAACGACAACACCACCCATCAGCGCCTGGTTGCCGCGGATGTCCTGCAAGCTGCGGTTCAACGCCTCTTATGCACTTTAAACTTGCACTGCTGCAAAAGGACTCCCCGGCCGCTGTTTTTGGTGATGTTGCATGTTGAGGTATCTTCACTTGCAAGATTCAGCGGCAATATGAAAACGGAATGTGCAGTCCAGCCACCGTTAAGCAAAGTTGCAACAATGGCTGAGCGAATGGCTGCTGCGCTGCGAGTATCAGGTTCGATTCCCGCACGAATCACATTTTTGTATGGCCTACAGGTAGTTGTTCCGGGTCTGGCTGTTTGTGAGTTCAACTGTCTGTAAACACACCCACGATACAGGAGAAATTCCAAGTGTGGGCTTGGACTGGGGCAAGATTAATAAAAACTTTAAAGCTGTATATAGTGGTCCTTGCGGAGTTGGGCCACCAGAAGATTCAGCACAAATGCAATGTGACGGCACAGTTGGCGCAGTGGCTGAGTGATTGACTGCAGCGCCGGGTGTCGCAGGTTCGATTCCCGCTCGGAACAAATTTACGTCGTTGGTTGTATCTAATTTTAATTTTTGTTTTTATTTTAAAGTTTTTAGACATAATGCAATATTGCCCATCCCCCTAAGTTATTAGCACGATAATCTAGCTCTGTGCCAAATTTCATCTATATCCGTTCAGCCGTTCTGGCGTGAATGAGTAACACACATCCAACCATCCATCCAAACTTAGCGCATTTATAATATTAGTAAGATACAAAAGACAGATATGATAAAGTTACCTAAATGTTTTTCAAGTAACGAATTACGTGCTTTTTGTAACAATCAAGACGCGTCAGAAATTATACTTTACAATCATCCACCCTCCGACAAAGACAACAAAGACGAATTTATTTTTGGGACCTAAAAATGCAGAGAAACAACCTGAACCTATTATAATTGTGCAAAACTAAGAACAACGACACAACAAAATAGTTTAAAATTAATTTCAATAACTGCTATTATTTTTATTGGGAGCGAGGGGTGAAATTCAAAACATCGAGTCTGACAGCACCTGTGGACAGCACACAACGACGTTTGTCAGTTCAGAACAGCATCGAACGGCCAGATTCAAACATGAGGAAAGAGATTTTACCAATGATTTAACTTTATTCATAAGAATTTATTATATTATTCATCAAAAAGAGAAAATAAATAATAATAATCTCTATCAAAAAGTAAAATACAACCAATTACAAAAAGTATAATTTTACTGGGGATCGAACTTGCGACGTGATGCACGTAAAGCGGTCATGAAACCGTTTTTCTACTTATTTCGCTGACATATACTTTGAAATAGACGTTGTTACGCATATCATGAGTGAAACGGTAAACAATTGAATACTACTGACATAATGCAATATTGCTCACCCCCTTAAGCAAGTAGCGTTGTAATATATAGCCTAACATTTGAAGAAGCCTGTTACATATATTTGTGCAAAATTTGAACAGGATCTATACTGTAGTTTTTGCGCCAATTCGGAACATCGATTTAGATTTTAACGATTTTATTATATGTAGAGAAGAGATTTGTTTTGTGTCCATCAAATAGTGAAAACTGTCACAAAATTTTTAAACATAGACAAAATTGGTCACCGTTACATAATACAAAACTTTCATTTGAAAACTTCAGTCCTACCAATATCAAAACCAAGTTAGTTGGATTCTACTCCGTAGGAGACGGCTACTTCATTTAATTTTTTTCAATTTTTCAATCCTCAGTTAAGTCGTCGAATAGCTATCTAGCGTGTAAAATTATTTGTCTGTTTATCAAGCGAATTTTCATCGACAATTTTTCAATCGAATATTATCTAGAAAATGACATCTATCTATCTATCATAAAAAATCACCGAACTATGTCGTCACTAAACGAATTAAAATGTCAAACATAACCTAAAATGTCACACTTATCGGGGAGATAAAACCCTAACTGGCCCTCAAAGTAGCAGGTAACTATATTCCTCCGTTAGAGGCTTTATTCGACAGTTAACTACTATCTGACCATTGAAAAACCTAGAATATGGCTATTCAACGAAAAAAGGCTATCTGGCTGTTTATCAGAAGATTGAAAAATCGGCCCTTAGAACAATAAAATAGCGGGTGGCCGAGTTTAAACGAGGCCATATTACGAACTGGTTGTTTGAAAGTGCGCGAGATAGCAGATAAAGTAGGCATTCCAGAAAGTGCTGTATATCGTATCTTATCATTTATACTAAAACGGGATACTTACCATGTTTACTGTTTGTTTTGAGTTCCCGATATTTCGGCGCTGTTGCAAGCACCATGATCACGGATTAACTAAAGTTATTGCGGGTGGGTGTTTATGAGTAGACAAATCGGTTTACTCTCTTTCTTGTTCGTTTTTTGCACTCGGTACGTACCGTTACCACTGTCACTCGCAACTCGATTCTGTTCCCGACATACGAAACTTACTGTGTCCGCTCGCGAACTTTTTTCGGCACTTTTTCAGGTTTTACATAGTTAAACCAGTGGATTCCAGGCTCTCGACAGTTGAAACCCATCCTCCCGGTTGAAGTTATTTTATTTAATAATCTCAATAACGTCTCTCACCAGTCTAGGAATATAGTGGCGTTCTGTCGAGATGAGCTGAGGGCTGGGTTGGGCAGTATTTGAATTACTTGTAATTAAAATACGTAATTGAAATACGTATAATACGTCTGCTGGCTGTGGGTGAGTGGGAGTCGGGTCTTTGGCTTCACGCACTACCGTCGTCGAGCATAGACACTTTGCTCGACGACACTACTTTCCGCCTTGCTGCTGCTCTACGCCTAGGCGCCCCTTGTTTTTCTCCTCATCGCTGTCACCGTAAAAAGGCCGTGGTGTCCAAGGCTGTTGACAGCTTCACCACAAGCTGTCAACAGCCTTGGACACCACGGCCTTTCATGCAGCCGAAGTGCGGGCCGCTTTGCACGGCACGCGAACTTAAATGATATCATCCGTCGAGCTCTTGTCACCGTCGGCGTTCCAGCTTTATTAGAACCAAATGGCTTGGCACGCGACGATGGCAAGAGACCGGACGGCATGTCTTTGTTTCCATGGAGGATCGGTAGGCCTTTAGTGTGGGATGCAACTTGTGTCGATACTCTTGCGCCATCCCATCTTCCTAGCTCATCGTGCTGTGCTGGTGCTGCGGCTGCGGCTGCAGAGAACCTCAAGCGGTGTAAATATAGTAACCTTATTGGTAACTATATTTTCGAGCCGTTTGGGGTTGAAACTCTAGGTCCGTGGGGTCCGAGTGCTCACAGCCTTTTCAAAGACATTTCTAAACGTTTAGTTGAATCTTCCCGTGACCCAAGGGCTGGCTTTTACCTTGGCCAAAGGCTTAGCGTTGCCATACAACGTGGCAACGCCGCCAGTCTTTTGGGTACATTACCAGTTGACTACGTTGAGGAGGAGTTTTTTGACGCCATTTTTTAAGTTTATTTTTAAGTTAGTTGGTTAATATAGGTTATTTTAATTTATTAATGTATATAATATATATTGAAATACAAATACGTATTTGGTATTTGTATTCAAGAACCAAAGGTTGTCTGTTGGTTTGTTGTTGTTTGGTTCTTTGGTTCTTCGATTGGAAAAAATATTATGAGCTATGACTTGAGATATATTTCAATAAAATTATGATAATATTGAAATATGTTTTAACGTATTGAATTATAGCTACTTATACAGGGTGAAATTGAATTCATGGGCATCCTTTTAAGGGGTAATTGTACTCATCATTATGAACAACTTTTACTATGGGACCAAACCTGAAGTCACGAAAAAAATCAGCTGTTCCCTACATTTATGTTCGCATAACTCGTCAAAATGTATGGGACGGCTGATTTTTTTTTCGCAATTTCAGGTTTGGTCCCATAGTAAGAGTTGTTCATAATGATGAGTACAATGACCTCTTAAAAGAATGCCCATGAATTTAATTGCATCCTGTAGAATAATTAAAACTAAATATTAAAAAAAGGAGTCATTTTTATAAAGAAAAAACTAACTAACTAAATAAACAACAGGGCGCTTAGGCGTCTAAGTACTCCTCCACATAGCTGTCATCCGGAAACGTTCCCAGAAGACTGGCAGCATTGCCACGTTGAACGGCAATGCCAATTCAAAGAAGGAGCCAGCCCTCTGGTCTCGAAAAGTGTCAATCAGTCGGCGAGTTTCCTTAAAAAGGAGACGCGCACTTATGAATACTAAAACGCTTTCAAAATAAAGCACTGAAAACCTTGAGCAGCGCCACGGTTCACAAGGAAAATTGAAGTACATGAGTACCTACAAATACCAACCATCAAGGAAGTTGTATAAAAGTCATATAAGAGTTACAAGCAAAAAATGAACTCGCTGTGACACTACTGAAGTCCTCAAGACTCTACCCACCGACTTGAAAGAAAACGAATAGCGTCAATCTGATTACCATCTATACATAACGAGATGACGCATCGCAGGATGCGAAGAATCTCAAACTGTCAATCAAGCAACAACCAATCTGATTAAAGCCCAAGGGCTAATTGCAGATGTATGGAAGTAAAAACAAAAAGCTTAAGTTGGCGAATGCGGAAGTCATAGATTATTCCTCTGACGTACCGCTATTTCATCCAGCCTGTCTCATTTACTTCGCCATCGCTTTGCACGTGTGAAGCGCAGGCCACACCGCCAGCTAGCGATCGAGCCGGGCGAGGCCCTTTTCATACTTCGTTTCGGCTCTTTCGCTAGTGAAAGTACGAAAAGAGTGTGATTCCTCGCCCGGCTCGCCAGCTGGCGGTGTGGCCTGCGCAAGATATCCGCGAAGCGCACTATCTAACGCTATGGCGCCAGAACGGAGGAGACAGCCGAAATCACAGAACTTGCATTTACATTATCTTTATTTACAGATGAATATCCAATGCACTTGGAACTGCCATCACACGGTACAGTGATGGAACTCAATATTGACATCCGCAAGGTTATTTACTATGAGTTTGAAGCTGGCGAGGCATTGTGGTTAAAATGTGAAGCTCCTACTTGGTCTGGAGCATCATTTGTATACTTACAGTCTGGTGATTCTGGTATGTTTCGATTTTGTGATTCAAGAATAGTTCCCCATGCAATAACTTTTTCATGAAAAAGTCATTCAATAGGGTTAAATTAATTTAGAGGATTGTATTGATGATTTTAATGATTATAATTCTGTAACTACATACTTGCGCCACTCATTTTTCATCAACATACAACCTGACACTGAAGAGCTCGTGGCTAAATAATAACAACCCCTCGGGTCGATCTTTAGGTTAAGCCGTGCTTGCCTAGGTTGGTCTGTGGATGGGTGTCCACCCATTATATACCGAGTTTCCTCCGTGCCTCGGAAAGCACGTTAAGCCGTTGGTCCCGGCTGTCATTTGTGGATCTTTGACAGTCGTTAGGTAGTCAGTGGCCCAAAACGTCTGACAACCAGTCTTACCAAGGGATATCGTATTACCTAATACTAACTGGGTTGTGGAGGTCAGATAGGCAGTCGCTCTATATAAAATACTGGTATTCAGCTGCATCCGGTTAGACTGGAAGCCGACCCCAACATAGTTGGGAAAAGGTTAGGCACATGATGATACAACCTGACACTGACCTGCAAATTGCAAAAAAACTTTAAAAAGTTTGTATTTCGCGGGCTACCGTGGCGCTTCCACTATCACTGTTTGTCCTGTGCCAGACCGACAGACAGTTCAGTAATCGCGTTCTCAAATGCACAAGGTTGTAGGTTCAAATCTGGGCAAGTACCAATGTGATGTTCTTCATTCATTCATCCATTCCCTTTCATAGAGAGAAGGCCTGTGTGTTTTTCTTGGGCGTTATTACTTATATCGGTGAAGATTCAGAAAGTCCGTGTTAGCGGAATCCAGAACATCTCCTGAATCTGTTTAGTTAGAATGGGGCCTCCAGAGCCCCAGGGCTCAATTCTTGAACCAATTTTTGTTTCCTATTTATTTTGTGACACTGCCCAGTAAGCGCAACTAACTTAACCGTAGTAAAAACTTTTTGGGTACCGATCAGTCCCATTTCTTATAAGGATCTTAAAACTCTATGGGACTAACTGAGATTTGAGTACTAATTGAGTATTTTTATCTAATACAAGTAATCAACAACTTATTTTTTTGATGGATAGACTGGTCGGCCGCTTATATAATAAATAATAGCAAAGAAAATAATTGCACTTCGATTTTTTGGACATAGCATAAGCATAATCAGCCTATAATGTTCCCACTGCTGGGACACAGGCCTTCTCTCTATGAGAGGGAATGGGCTATAATCCACCACGCGGACAGTGTGGGTTGGTAGATGTCACATTGTCTTCGAATTTTTGGTTCTGGTACATGCCGGTTTCCTTACGATGTTTTCCTTTTTTGGACGAATACAGCTAAATCCAATTATGTTTTTCTTTAAGTTACGTGTGGGGGACAAGGCTGCTATATTTCTCAACTATTGGAACTAACTCGTGAAGACACAACATTTTCATGCTATCTAAAAGCGCAAAACCATGATGAACATTTCAGTAAACAAGACAAATTGCTTAGAGAGATCAGAGTGATCTTCCGCTGGAAAGGTCGGATAGCTACCACCTCAACTACGACTACTACTCTCGCAATACCTACCAACCAGACTGAAGTCGACTTAGACCACGCACCAACACGTAAGTTGTATTTATTTTATTATAAAAATGTAAGCATTTCGTGAAGGGTGGATGCGCTAAGGTAGCCATAGCAGTAGTGAATGACTTTTTGATGAAATAGTCATTCATTGGGATTAAATGATCTAAGAAGGTTGTATTGATGCTTTTAATGATTATCTGTAAATGCATACGTGCTACAGCCTAACGCAGACATGCGTCATCATCATCATCATCCACAGCCCGAACTCACCCACTGCTGGGTATAGGCCTCTCTTTTCTCGTGCCAATCCCCACGGTCCTGTGCCAGCCTCATCCAGGTTTTTCTCCCGATGACAACTATGTCGTCTGCCCATCTCGCTGCCGGACGACCCACGTTTCTTTTGCCAGTTCTTGCATGCCATTCGGTGACAGCCACACACATGCGAATTAAAAAAAAAAAAAAAATGAATTGCGCGGGATACCCTGGCGCTTCCACCTTAAGGCCTTGCCGCCGAGGTTGTGGGTTCAAATCCAGGCCAATGTACCTGTTTCAATGCATACGTACACCTACTTTATAAGCTAATCTTGGACATCGTGGAAGGACAACCTCCGTGGGGAAACCTGAACTTATAGCATAAGCATAAGCATAATCAGCCTATAATGTTCCCACTGCTGGGACACAGGCCTCCTCTCTATGAGAGGGAATGGGCTATAATCCACCACGCGTGCCCAGTGCGGGTTGGATAACTTATAATTAATTCAAATCGCAAATCTCATACCCGTATTGAGCAAGCATGGTGATCAATATTCGTGCCTCCTCTCAATGAGAAGACGCCTTTGCCCAGCAGTGGGACTGTAATAGGCTGGTATACTAATAAGAAATAAGGATTACCTTCCGACTGACTAGTCCGTACCAGGGATGTTATAGAGCTCCATAACCGTAACCGAAACTATCGGATATCCGAAACAAAAATATATCCGTAACCGTATCCGTTTCACAAGTTTCGGATAGTTACTTACCTATATGACTGATTGTAATACCAAATGATAACCTAGACTAGATAAAACCTATAAAAAAAAAACAAATTATTACATTCTATTTGTGTTTATATTTTACTTCAATCTAATATCCGTAACCGAAACTAACGGATAATCCGAAATAATTACAGATCCGTAACCGTATCCGAAACCGATATAATTTTATTCCTATATCCATATCCGAAATATCATATCCATAACATCTTTGGTCCGTACATATTAGAAGTAGGATTACTTGTTAAAAATCGCTCTGAGTGTACCACAAAAAATGAAAAATGTTCTTCAGAAAGCTCAGATGCGTGGTTCTCGCAAACGGCGTGTGTGATGTATGAATGTGGACGAGGCAAAACGAGTATGTAAGTAACTGTGGTTTCTGCCAACCCACATGGGAAAAAGGCGTGAGTTTATCACCAAAGACAATGTAAATAAAATAAAATTTTCAGGAGACCCAACGTGTCTGGTGTTACAACAGTGCTATGTTGCAGCATGTTTTTTGGCGTGTGCCCATAGTCGAAATTAACGCCGCCATCTTGATTTTCACTATATTTCCGGAGACAATTTACAAAATATGTTTACATACTTCCAGTGCGCCCTCCTGATACTGTAATTCAAGCGCAAAAAGAATCATGCTGCACTAAAAAAAATATATATATGACAAAATTAGTTTTAGTATATGCAAAACCTGAAACATGTGTCTAGTATTTTTATGTAAAGAATCTATGTACAAAATTTCAATACTGTATCATGAAAAATCACAAAGTTATAAGCTTGTTCTGTTAATGATTTGCTGTCCACACAAAAACGTGGTCACCACTCAGCGCGCCCGCGCGCGCGCCTCCAGCGTCGTCTTGAGCTCATTGATAATAATAATTTGGCAGTAGATACCTAAATGATTGCGATAGGTACTTAGTGTCGCTCGGTGTCCAACTTGTAACTTTTTTAAATATTTTTGGAACAAAAGTTACTTATTCTGAACAAACTATATTCAGGTTTCTAAAAATAATGTTGTATCCTCAACAATATTATACAAAATTAGT
Organism: Noctua fimbriata; assembly: GCA_905163415.1. Lineage (NCBI taxonomy): Eukaryota > Metazoa > Arthropoda > Insecta > Lepidoptera > Noctuidae > Noctua > Noctua fimbriata. Next base: position 3,358,744 of record LR990951.1, read on the forward strand.
TTTAGTATTTGCGAAACCTCAAACACGTGTCTAGTATTTTTATGTAAAGAATCTATGTACAAAATTTCAAAACTGTATCATGAAAAATTGCAAAGTTATAAGCTTGTTCTTTTACCTAGTTGTCAGCACAAAATCGTGGTCACCGCGCAGCGCGCGCCTCCAGCGTCGTCTTGAGCTCATTGATAATAATAATTTGACAGTAGGTACCTAAAATATTGCGATGGGTACTTAAAGTCGCTCGGTGTCCAACTTTTAACTTTTTTAAACATTTTTGGAACAAAAGTTACTTATTCTGAACAAACTATATTCAGGTTCTAAAAATAATGTTGTATCCTTAACAACATTATATAAAAATAAAAGGTATAACGTTAAAAATACAGTTTTTCTTAAACCTATGTCAAGTTCACCCACGATTTGCGCCTGAACTAGGTAATCCTGTGTCAACTACACAAGGATCTTTGCGTTCGAATGATATTAACAGAGGGGCGCTGCACGCTGGTGAAAAAACAAGATGGCGGTGTAAAGCTATAGCTTTTTTTAAACAATTTTTATACATTATGTCTGTCGAAATCGAATACTGAATAGTTAGACGAATTCGAGATCTACCATCTAATTATTACAAAGCCAAAGTCATTTATTTATTTAAACTTTGCGCACACAAAAGCTACAAAGGCTTGCTGCCTTAATTAGGCATTCTCAGAATATGAAAAGGTAGGTGTAACTTAAATGGGGTTTATAATAATGAGTCTTCTCAAGTGAATTCTAAAATCTTACGCAGAGTTGAAATAGTTTACTACGTATTTATCATGTCACTAGTAATAGATTTATTAAATAAAGGGTGTAAATAGACCCTTAATATATCCAAAAGGCACTTGTTCTCCCCGTCTTTGCGATTTTTTTTTTGTTCTAGACCATACCTGGGAACCTTCTAGTTACGGAGATATTGGGGGTCAAAGTTCCAACTTTTACAGAAGTTTTTTTTTAAATTCATGTTTTTAATGTTAAATTTTTACTTTACACACCTCCACGAACCCCGTACTATTCAATCCATCCATCAGCACAATGCATTGAATGCTTTCCATCGAGTCCTACCGTAAAACGTGATTTTTCACCCCAAAAAAAAAGTCGATTCCCAGCAATAATTTTTGCGTAAAATTACTTAGTTTGATGTACAGAATGCTTGGTTGACGGCTATGTGAAGGGTTTGTTCACACCATGTATACAGGATGCATTTTTTAAGAAGGCGTGGATGTCCAAATCCGAAACTATGAGGAATAGTGAAAAATACTCAAAGGAGTCTCGAGCCCAATATTTGATGAATACTGAAACTGCGTTATTGGATATTTGATTGTGATTTTGAGATTGTGAACTATTTTTCATAAGCGGCACCAACATGATAAACATTATCTGTATCGCACTTGGGTAACTCACATGTCTGGCAAATTGCAAAAGTAACGTAAGAAATATAAAATTTCGCAGGCTGAACTGACGGTACTGGAAGACAAACTCAAATTTCTTGACTTTGTCGTTTTGAACTAAACTTAATCAACCCACCTTTTCTTTTTCAGATGTGTACATGATAATTTTGTCCGCTCTCGGCGTCATTGTCTTGATAGCATTTCTGGTAGTGTATCTGAAGGCCCAGAAGCGTTGCTGTTATAGACCGAAGTCGCAAGCAGTGCCTCTGCCAGAGCCGGGACCCGACGTAAGTTTTATGTACTAATTTCGTAAAATCATGTTTATCTGTTTTTATACAGTAAACCGTTGATTGCATGGTTCTTTTTACTTTCAGCCAGCACCAGGCTATTATGAAAACTTGCTGTCAGTTTTCATACCGATCAATCAGCGCGAAGCCGAAGCTATGGAAAATCATTATGAAGAAATTCAATAGTCAAGTAATGGTCGCCGCTCACTTTAACGACTCAACTTCAGCTAACTCAATGTAAAGCACCGTAATGTGAACTATATCGTGTCATGTACAGCCACTCGTGGGCTAACTGTCACATTATCATCGTCTCTCTGCCCTTGTCCCATGATACTTGATGTCGGCGGAGCATGCTTTTATCTTACATTCTCGCCTGTCAGCCGTCACTATATCTTTCATTCCTTTAATATGATCACCCCTTCAACACCACCAGCCCCCGTAGCATGACCACCGTAGACAAGGATTTTTTTGACGGAAGAATCGACAAAATGACAGATAGTGCATAGAAATCTGTCATTGTGTCGACACAATCTGTCATTTTGTCGATTTTTCCGTGGTGGCTGTTGTACAGTGTGACAGAGAACGTGGCTTGATTTAAAGTTAGCATGCCAATGTTTTACTTTGAGTCGAGTTGGTGTTGAGTCGTCAAGGTGTGCGAAGACCAGTACTTGACTGATTGAGTTACTTCATTGCAGCGCACAGTGTGGGGATCTCGCAATCTAGGGGGATTTAAATCAAAATATAAACTTTAATCATCTATACTAATATTATAAAGCTGAAGAGTTTGTTTGTTTGTTTGTTTGCTTGAACGCGCTAATCTCAGGAACTACGGGTCCGAATTGAAAAATTATTTTAGTGTTTGATAGCCCATTTATCGAGGAAGGCTATAGGCTACATAACATCACGCTACGACCAATAGGAGCGAAGCATTTATGAAAAAGATTGCAAAAACGGGGAAAATTCAAACGCAGACGAAGTTGCGCGGGTCAGCTAGTTGATAATATAGTTATAACCTATTTATACCTAAGACCCTATCTGACACAGCTACATATTTGAAATTGTTGTAGGTAGGTTAAAAAAAAAAAAAAAAAAAGCTGAAGTGGGTAGATAATAATCGTTGTACCCTTACAATACGAACAAAACATTAAAGTGTCATCTTCACTTGAGATTACTGATCAAATTAAAATATAGTCTTGTTTATTGGTTTATTATTGTATTGTGTATATCTTTCAAGGTAAGTTAGAGTGCATTTTATTTAAGTAATAGTTAAACATTGATCTAATAACAACATTTGAAAGCACAGTTAAGCGGCTATAAATACCATTTATAATTATCTCGATATACCTAGTAAAAAAAAAGAAATTGAAATTAGTGACAAAAATAACAAAATATATTCATATCGCATTTTTTTTTAATACAACTTTATTTTCTATTTGAACACCAATCAATATTTTTTTTTTACTTTTGCTTTTATTTAATTCAATTTGGAATTAAATCACGCTAGATTGTTGGATTCTCACACTGTGCAGCGCCCATTCTCGAAACATACAACATTTTAACCCGTCAGTCTATGTTCATGGGGCTGAAGCAAGTCATAATGATTCTCTTACTTCTTCGACTCCTGCGATCGACGCGGATTAGAGGGACAGGCGGGAGGGGCGAGGAAGACCACGTAGTCTGGGTCGGGTCTGAATCGTGTCTGGAGTAAAATTTGTAAAATATGTTTATGATATCAATAAGTGTAAACTTTAAAGTATGTTGTGCCTTAGAATAAGGTTTTTAGATTTTATTACTTTATACAACATTAGTTTTAGTATATGCGAAACCTGATACACGTCATCATTCTCTTGCCCTTATCCCAATTGATTTGGGGTCGGCGCAGCATGTCTTCTTCTTCCATACTTCTCTATTACTCGTCATCTCATCCGACACCTTCTTTCTTGCCATATCATTCTTTATACAGTCCATCCATCGTTTCTTTGGTCTTCCTCTACTCATATACCCATCCACATTCATACTCAAAACTTTCCTCACAACATTTTCCTCATTCCTCTGCATCACATGCCCATACCACGACAACCGATTACCACATAACTTTTCAGTCACCGGCGCCACTTTCAGACTTCCTCTTATATACTCATTTCTTATTTTATCCATTCGCGTAACTCCACACATTCCCCTTAGCATTCTCATCTCCGCCACATGCAAATGCCTTTCATTCATCCCTTTTGTGGCCCAACATTCTGATCCATACAAGACAGCAGGTCTAACCATTGTTTTATAAATCTTCCCCTTAAGTTTAAGGGGAATGCGGGAGTCGCAGATTGTTCCCGTGACCTGCCGCCATTTTATCCATCCCGTGTTAATTCTGTGCTTTACACTACGATCTATTTCGCCATCGCTTTGCACGAGTGAACCGAGATACCGAAAGTCGGAGCAGACAGGAAGAAACGCGCCATCTAGCGCTATGGCTCCAGAACTGGAGAGACCGCCGAAATCGCAGAACATGTATTCTGTTTTAGTTCTGCTGATTTTTAACCCAACATTCTCCAGCTTCTGTTGCCATTTCTCCAATCTGCTCTGGATCTCAGGTCCATCTTCACCGACAAGAACAATGTCGTCGGCAAACAGCATGCACCAGGGTGCCTCTTCCTGTATGTCCGACGTCAAAGCATCCATAATCAACAGGAAGAGGTAAGGACTTAAAGCCGACCATTGATGCAAGCCTACAGCCACACTGAACTCATCGGTGTTGCCAGCAGCTGACCAGACGTAGGTACAAGATTGACTGGACATAGCACGAATTAACTCTACATACTTCCCAGGTAGACCTTTCTCTTTCAAGCCCCACCACAACACATCCCAAGATACAACACATCCCACCTGATACACGTGTCTAATATTTTTATGTAAAGAATCTATGTACAAAATTTCAAAACTGTATCATGAAAAATCACAAAGTTATAAGCTTGTTCTGTTATCTAGTTGTCCGCACAAAATCGTGGTCATCACGCAGCGCGCGCCTCCGGCGTCGCCTTGAGCTCATGGATAATAATAATTTGGCAGTAGGTACCTAAATTATTGCGATAGGTACTTAAAGTCGCTTGGTGTTCAACTTTAAACTTTTTTAAATATTTTTGGGAAAAAATATAACATGGTTTAAAAAATATTGGAATCGATTCAGTTACTTATTCTGAACAAACTATATTCAGGTTTCGCAAATACTAAAAATAATGTTGTATAACTACTTTGGTAATGTTTGATGTATAGGTGATCTTCTCGTTTGTGTTTAGGGTGCAGGTTTTATAGAAACGACCAATTGAATAGTCTACTTTCAAACACCGCTATGTCATAAGTTTTTTTTTATTTTTTTTATTTTGACAGCTAACGGTCTAGAATTAAAATACTTTGAAACAGATTAACGATACTGAGCCTAAACTGGCTTTACTCTGTACAACATAAAAGTTCGAATACCCCTGCAAAAGTCGCTACATTAATTTGTCATTTGGAGAAGTCGCCATCTTGTCGTCAACTTGCAAACATCGCTCTGTTGTTACCTTATTGCTTTTTTTTTCAAAGACGCACATAGCGCGCTTTGCAAGTGGACTACTCATTTACGACTGCAGTTTATTGGCGACTAAACTTCTCTTTATCACGGGCGCAGCCGTGTGTCACCAATAATATATTCGCTGAGTAAGCTTGTACCCACGGCGGCACATTAAGCTATACATTTCCAGTATAACATGGCCTTGCTTTGTATAGATTTCCTGTACAATGATAGATCCGCATAAAGTGGTTTTGTATAGCTTGACTAGCCGTAGTGCGTTCATACATTGTGTCCCTATAGTAGCCTCTTCTTAAAAAAAGTACTTACACTAAGTATATTTTTCAACAACAATATTATAAAAAACTTATATCTAATTACATGATTTTTTTTAAAATCCGAACACCATTATTCCTTTACACAATCCTATTTTATCTTGAAGAAGAAAATGACACATATGACACAAGACTATGTTTACAATCACTCAACAGTATACACATCTAGGTTGCGGGGTACAGTCGTCGGCAACACTGTTTGTACCTTTACGACTGGCGAACTCCAACCGGCAGCGACTGCTTCTTTCTGAAACCAGCCTCGTACACGTTTCTTGCATTGGCCTCTGATTAAATACAGAATCAAAAATTCGCATGAGAACAGCGCACCAGTGGCGAAGGTTCCATATAAGTCTATTCCTACCGGATTCCCTTTGAAAAATGGCACAGTCAGTATTCTACAACATTAGTTTTAGTATATGCGAAACCTGAAACACGTGTCTATGGTATTGGATGCCAGAGGTAAAATAATTGTGAACGGACTCTGAATAAAATGGTAGACTCAAAACGTAAGATCCTTATCTGATGAACGTCAACGAGTAGCGACATCTAGTAGATAAAGCCAGTACTAAATCGATTAAATATTGTCTACTCGTAGGTAGTTGAAAAGGTTGTTACCGACTTAGTTTAATATTAAATCGCTAGATGGCCGTTTTACCGACACAATATATCCATGAGCAAGAAAACCTTTGTACATACGACAAGCCTGTCCTGTTCGATTTTAGCTAATAATTTAACACAACATGTATTGATTCTAAGTATGTATTTTTTTTTATTTAACCTTTCAAAACGTATGTATAATCTTTAGATTTAGTCACTAGTGGTGTCAAACTATACTAGCCTTAATAAGCTTTGTCGATGAATTTTTCTTTGGTGAAAGATTCGGTCGTCGATTCATTCATGAATTAATCGTTCTCTCGACGATACGTTCGTAGTGGAAAGGTTGGTCGTCGATTCGCTCATAAATAAATCGTTTTGTCGGCGAATCGTTCATAGTTGAAAAGTTCTGTCGTTGAACAACTTATAAGCGAAACATTCTGTCGGCGACTCATTCGGCAGAGAAACGTTTGTCGGAGGTAAGTTTTAGAATGGGATGTGGTACCTATATACAATCAAAGGGCCAACTTTTTCCATGAGATCAACATCATAAATAATTGATAGAAGAAAATAAACTGTCCCATACATTTCGTTAGAGTATGTATTGTTAAAATTTACCGAGTAGTAGAGCTTTCAGACAGCTCGATGAAGCCACCAGGGGGCTTAAGCAGCTCTCGCCAGAGTTCACATCTCGCTGTGGAGGCATTGCTATTAGCCGGACTAGCTGGGTCAACGCACCCAAAAAAGCTTTAACGGCTTTTCAGCCTTTGGGGCACTGGGACATAATTGTGCATTGTGTGGCGTGAGTCAGCTTGTAGCTTTGTCCTCTCGGTGCGGCTGGCTATGGTCCTACGAACTTTTGGAGGCGCATTCCCAGTTAGTGGATACAGCATTCGTACCGGGGTCGGTTTAAGGCAACCACTAATAATCCGGCACGTCTCATTTAGAGCCGTATCCACTAGATTGGCGTGGGTAGAACGGTCCCATACTGGGCAAGCATATTCGCCAGCGGAGAAGCAGAGCGCCATTTCATTTGGTCGCAGAACTTGAGGAGACTCTTTCCATTTGGTTGATGTAAGGTGACGCAGCAAGTTATTACTGGAATACACCCTCATTCTTAGAGTTTGGCAATTATTTTTATATGAGGCTGAGAGAGAGCCATTGGACGATAATTGTTTGGATCTGTTTTCGTTTTTCTTGTGGATTGGTTTTATTACAATATTTTTTTAAATATCAGGAGAGGTGTCTTCGTCAAATGACTGGTTCAGTAGAAGGTAAGACGGTAAGCTAAGTTCTTCTAAATATTGGTGGTATTTTGTCAATCCCGTGACAACTTTTGTTTTTTAGGTTTTAAATTATTTATTTATGTTAAGATGTTACTGCATGATCCAATCAACTCAAAACTCAGTAAGAACATAGTTGATAAAACATAAGAAGTACCTATGTGGTACGTATCCTACCTGTAATTAGGGAAGTTTCAAGAAAAAATCACATAATCAAAATCAAAATATTTTATTTCACATAGGCCTACATACATGGGCACTTCTTAAACGTCGACAAAAAAGTGCACGGTTCGGGTTGGTCGTGCCTATGGAGAAGAACCGACAAGAAACTCCGAGGTTACTTTTTTAAAATGATTTGGTTTTACAATATTCTCCCTTCGACGTGCGGGCGATGATACGGTCGGTCGGTCCCTTTGCCTAGCTTAGTATGCGCAGGCGCGCATTGGCGAACGGCCGCGTGCGCTCCTTTCATTCGTACGTAAGTACTGCCAGCTGCTACAAAACAATTAAAAGCACTGTTCATTAATGTTGATGGATGGAGAGGGAGGAGGAAGGCTAAGGAAACGATGGATGGATTCTGTGAGGAATCAAATGCGATAAAAGGAGAAAATGATTGCGTGACGGGGACAAGGGAAAATGGAAGAAAAAAAAGGGTTGCGCCGACCCCAAGTAACCTGGGACAAGGGCAGGAAGAAGAAAAGCACTGTTCTGGATCAGTATTGCCGAACACGAGCAGCAGCTCGAGGTTCTTTCTTTTTTTTTGGGACAAGCCCACCACACTATTCCCAAACCACCTGTGACTCACCAATGAAGCTCGACGAAGTCCCAAAGAAACTATTTAGCTGTCTTGGATCCCGAAACTAAATTAATCAGAAAAGTATAGCAGAGTATAGTAAAATATAGCAAGAAGGCTCGCCGCCTCGCCGGAGATCACGCGTTACCCCCGGACACAGATAATATAATACTGCGTACCCCGGACTAACCTTACGGCTACCACCTTTTGGGGCGCGTTCAGGTAGTGGGCGGCGAATCGCCTCAAGGACGCGTTCCTTGAGGTGACTCGCCACCCACTACTTGAACCAGCCAGGAGTACCGCTTTCTGAATCAAGCCTTTGTTTCAGCTGCCCAACGAGAGCCTCCTCAGGTATTGGTAGAGGGTCTTGGCAATTAAGCCATTGGCTGAAACGACTATCGGCACAATGATCGCTGAGTCCACTTCCCACTTGTCGACAAGTCAAGATTTGATTTGGTTTGACTTGTTTGATTTAATTTGCTTATCTTTCCCGGATTTCACGAGGTTCTCATCATGCGGGACCGTAAATGTCAACAATCATTTCGCGCCGCTCTGATCGATCCACCACCACTATATCATGGCTTATTGGCTACAATAGTCCTCTCAGTGATGATAGATAGTACAATGTGATATTGCCATTTTCGAGAACTGCGTCGGGCACATATCTACAGTACGGCACTTCCGTTTCCACAAGGTTGTATTTTAGAGCAAAATGCTGGCCACAAGGTTGTGTCTATGCAAGTACTCTCCGTTAGCCAGACGAGAACACCCGGAGATAATGTGACGGACTGATTGACCTGGACGGTGGCATGCCCGACATATGTCAACCTTGCCGTCCTACACAATAAATCTCCGGTAGTTATTCGTCATCATAACGTATAGCAGAGTATAGTAAAATATAGCAAGGAGGCTCGCCGGAGATCGTGCGGTACCCCCGGACTAGCCTTACAGCTACCTCCTTTTGGGGCGCGTTCAAGTAGTGGGCAGCGAGCCACCTCAAAGAACGCGCCCACACCGAGGCCCCTTGATCACAACCCTCAAATCCAAACCGGATTGGAGCCACAGGGTGATAAAATTTGAGGAAGTCGTTCTTGTAATTTATTTTTTTATTAAGGAAGTTTCAAGAAAAAATCACAATATAAACTTTACAGGTGTTTCATTTCCAAAAGTGGGTACTTTTAAAATTTAACTACCGAAATCTTTCTGATATCCTTTTTCATATAAACTTGAACTATGCCAAATCTGAAAGATTCTTCTTCAACTTTTGGGCACCCAATGTTGAGTGCAGGTCTCTTAGAAATCTCCACTTTTAACGCTTTCAAATCATGGCTATTCAGTTTCTTCCGACCACTTTAATCAACAGAGGTAGGGGGTAGAAACTTTATTTTCACGTATTTAAATATAGGTAACACAAAATCACAGTAGTATGTGCCCAAAGGACTGATGGCATTGCCACGACTTTGTAATGCTATGAATAATTTTCGCCATAAACGCAAGCAGGAGCTCGTGACTTTATAGATCGGATAATGGGAAATACTTCGCACCAGGTAAAGTCCCGTCCTAGCAGTGCTAGCTGTACCTGGTTAAAAACTTTGAACTCTTTGTATGTCAGCTCGTTAGCTACTACTTGCATTTCCTCTCCAATGAATGCTGATGCAATAACCTGGATTCCACAAGCTCTGGCAACTTGTTCCCTGAATGAATAAAATAATAACGGTTAACGAAAATGTCTAAGGAATGGCGTGAGGCCTTTGCTCAGGAGTGGGACAATGCGAGCTAACTAAAAAAAAAAACGAAAATGTTCTACTACAAAAACATTACATTTTAACCCCATACGACCAAATTTCGGAGGAAAGTGAAGAGTCTTGGATTAAACTTTCAGTTTAATAGAATTAGTACAATTTTATTTTTTTTACTGATCTGGCGATGAAATTGAAAATATTCATGAATACTTCCATCCCACGAACGATTTCCAAATAATTTAACATTATTGAACTATATAATTGTTAACTTAAATTAATAAGTTATATATTGAATTTACCTCATATCAATCATTTGTTTTGGAATGTCTTGATATTTGTAGGCGGGCTTTATAAATATGCCAAAGGAAATGATGTACCCGTACTGGCTGGTTTGGTCAATCTGACCAAAAACACAGGTCTGTTGACACTTAGCCCGTACATAGTCGTGGAACATATCCAAATATTGTATAAAGTTGAGGAACGGCTCGCCTAGTAACTGAAAAAGAAAAGAAATTATAATACCAGGATTTGTGAATTTGTGATGTAGTTTGCCAAAAATGGATGTTTAGTTTTGTTCAAGCGATTTAGATTCAGATATTTAATCAAATGTGATAGTTCAAATTTAGGTATTATCGGCTAGCATCCTGCACCAAGATTTAATCGAAGCAAATATTAGAGCTGTGCAGGTGGCTACATACTGGTCTAATTTGAGTTCAAGTTCATGTAAAGATGAAGAATAAGCTAGACACCAAAGAATCCACAACCAAATGCAGCACTTACTTGGCATGGTGGCAGTGGGGAAGCACCCATTGGTCGATAATTCAAGAAATCGACTCCAACCAATTCGCGTTGTGGATATGTGTAGCAACCAATTACGATGTCATCGTAAAGGCGGATTAACACCCACTCCTTAAACGCAGCTGTCGACGCTGAATCTGATATTAAATCTGAAAAGAAGCATGATAATTGTGTTACTGGTGGCTATCCCGTAGACAGCAGACGGTACAACTAATGTAATGCTCGTAGCTGTTTATAAGCGCCATAGACCATAATTTCCACTTATAAGTAGTCACGGGAAACATTCAAAAGTGATTTTCGCGTGGAATATCGATTTTGACTTTTAAATAAAGCCGATTCAATAAAGCGTAAGTATACTCACTAAATGGTGTGATGATTGGAAAGACTTCGAATGCCTGTTGCAAAATCAGCTCATAAGCCATATTTTTAGCTTCTTGAGTGTTCAAAATTTCCGTGATGAACCTGAAATCAAAAAGGTTAAACATTAACATTAACACTGAAATCAGGATATTTACTAGTTGTGAGTGACTGTGGTAGCGGTACCAAGCGCAAATGACGAACAAGAAAGAGGGTAGACTGATTTGTCTGCTCATACACACCCACCCGCAATAACTTCAGTTTATCCGTGATCATGGTGCCTTCAACAGCGCCGAAATATCGCTAACTCATCGCGATATTTCGATCCAATAATTATAAATATTACAATCTAAAGTAATATAAAAAAAACATAAAGCAACAACATAACACAAGCTCGACGAAATCATAGAGAAACTATTTAGCTGCCTTGATCCCGCAACGAAATTAATCTTATCTTCTGCTTATCTGATAGCAACCGTGGCTAAAAATGGGTGAGGTTTTTAATCGAGTGCAATGAGACAATAAGGTGGAACGAAGTTTATACTGCTCCGATTTTCATGGGACTTTTTTTATTGAGTTTCTAGAGGAGTGGAGAAGAGAGTTAAAAAAGATTTCGCCACCCGTGACATTTACGAATGAATTTTAAGTCACTACACTCAAGAAAGTGGTTTTCTTGAATATTTTTACGTCCAGTTATCTGTGAAAAACTACTAGTTAGCAATTTTAAAAGAAATCTTAGTCATAAAATTCGAAAAATAATAAAAAAAAATAACAAAGAAACTAAACCAAAACACAAACCAACTAAACAAACTAAACTTTTAAACTCTCTCTCACTCTCTCTTCTAAACTTTTCTATATTTTTAGAAATAGTTGAAAAAATAGGAAAATTCAAAAAAATACTTGAAATATTTAGTCTGTTTCTTTGTTCATTGTTATCGATGTAATGCATTACATCGATAACAATGAACAAGGAAACATTAATGGATGCACGTAGGTCACAATATTACCCACAATGTGAATTCGTCGGATTTGAAGTTATTCATTTACAAAAAAAAATATTATAAAGGAAATTAAAAAAAATCTGTAAATGGAAATTAATTCGTACCCGCGCTACTAACCGTTGAGGAGTTCTCTCGTAAGGAAACGATCCTGGCGACAGCATGAAATAATAACCAAATTCAGTTGCAAGATATGACCAATACACACAAACAACTGACAAGGCAAGTTATATAAAAGCTTATTGCCCAGCAGTGGCAGTAACACACAAAAAAAAATTAAAAAAAAAAATCGAATCTGGATTTCATTTTCGTATGAAAATGAAATCCAGATTCGATTCGTACCCGCGCTACTAACCAATGAGGAGTTCTCTCGTGAGGAAACGATCCTGGCGACAGCATGAAATACTAACCAAATTCAGTTGCAAGATATGACCAATAAAAAAATGAAAAAAAAAAAAAAAAAAATCGTATCTGGATTTCATTTTCGTATGAAAATGAAATCCAGATTCGATTCGTACCCGCGCTACTAACCAATGAGGAGTTCTCTCGTGAGGAAACGATCCTGGCGACAGCATGAAATACTAACCAAATTCAGTTGCAAGATATGACCAATACACACAAACAACTGACAAGGCAAGTTACATAAAAGCTTACAATTAAAACGATTTGGACGCGTACAAGAGGCCTTTGCCCAGCAGTGGGACAAAGTACAGCATAAAAAAATAAAAATAAAAAAATAAAAAAAATAACGAATCCAAATTCAGTTGCAAGATATGACCAATACACACTAACAACTGACAAGGCAAGTTATATAAAAGCTTATTGCCCAGCAGTGGGACACAGTACAAAAAAAAAAAAAAAAAAAATAACGAATCCAAATTCAGTTGCAAGATATGACCAATACACACTAACAACTGACAAGGCAAGTTATATAAAAGCTTATTGCCCAGCAGTGGGACACAGTACAGAAAAAAAAAAAAATAAAAAAAAAAAAAAAAAAACGAATCTGGATTTCATTTTCGTATGAAAATGAAATCCAGATTCGATTCGTACCCGCGCTACTAACCAATGAGGAGTTCTCTCGTGAGGAAACGATCCTGGCTGCAATCGACTAATACATCTTTCAATAAGAATTCTCAAGTCGGTAACTTCCATCTTCTTTTCACTTTGTCACTTGAGCTATTCAAGAAACACACTGACATAATGTATGCGCGCGCCGGCTTTTATTCCAAATAATTAGTTTGGCGAAAACGGCCCGGCCAAGTTCGCATCGAACATCGAACTTGAACGAGCCGTTTTCGCAGGCAGACGTTAAATACTGTACATTATCAGTAGAAATGGAAGGGGAACGGAAAGGGCTATTCAGCAAGCGTATTCAGCACATATCTACAGTAATATTATAAAGAGCAAAGATTTGTATTTTTGTATGTTTGTAACGAGTAAACTTAGAATCTACTGGACCGATTTCAAAAATTCATTCGCCATTAGAATGCTACATTATCCCTGAGCAACATAGGCATCCGTGCGAAGCCGGGTCGGGCCGCTAGTACTTTATAGTTGGGTAGGTAGAGCGGGATGAGAGAACACCAAACTATATAAGATTTTAAACTATCATGGTCACTAACATTATTATTTAGACTAGAAACGGGATATTTACCATGTTTACTGTTTCTATTGAGTTCCCGATATTTCGGCGCTGTTGCAAGCACCATGATCACGGATAAACTGAAGTTATTGCGGGTACCTTACCTATTACAAGTTTTCTATGACATAATTATCTTCTGTTTGATTGCCATTCATAACCAAGTTTCACATGCATCTTTCGTTTGGTCATGAGCTGTCCGCCATTTTGAAAATTCATTCTTTTCGGGGATCGAGGGGGCAGTCCAAGTCCAGGGAGTAAACTAGGGATTTTGGGAGAATTGAAGGCCCGTTTACTAACCACGATTGCCGTCGTCGTGGTTATAATTGGTTAATTTTGCGGTGCCACCATTTGTCGTCCCGGGGCGAAGGTATACCTTTGCAAACTTAGTTTATTATTAATTTAATATGCAAAACCTCTAAAGCGTCATTTACTCATTTAAAACTAAACTCAGAATACACTGGACCGATTTCAAATCTTTCACCATTAATGCGAATCCATCCGTGCGAAGCCGGGACGAGCCGCTAGTACTTAGTAGGGTAGGTAGAGCGGGATGACGAATGATATTTTTTATTGACGCGCAATAACCCACTTTTGTCTTATCACATTATCGACGGCCGATTATTATATCTATATATCCAAGTCAATGTTCCGAAATGGTGCAAAAACTACCGCTGATATATTCCTTACAGGTTTCTTGAAATGTTAGGCTATAATATTAGACGCAGCGGTTTAGATGATAGAGGGGCGGGTACCTCTGGACCACTAGACTGACTGCATAGGACTAACTAACACAAAACTGGCGAAATTTGGGTATAGTACACCCAAATTTCGCCAGGTTAAGCGCACCTCTGCCTAACCCCTCGGGGATTACAAGCCTGATGTAATGTAATTAAAGGGCCAACGCAACAAACAAAAAATGACTAATCAACTCGGACATCGATAAACCAGTTTAATGTTCATTTCAGTCAGCTGAATTGCCAACTTTCGAGTACTACGGTGCAGGTTGGAACTTGAAATCCAGCCACGCAATTATATGCAATTATTATTTATTATTGTGCAATTTATTTTTCAATACAGTTCCTGGAAAACTGGCTCTTATCAATGCATTTCACACTCGGGTATTTTTTTGATTATCACAACAGGTGTGGAAATAAAAATTTCCATAGACAACCAGGTTTAATCCTCATAGCCGGCGGTAATTGTTTTTATTATAAGCTTTTATATAACTTGCCTTGTCAGTTGTTAGCGTGTATTGGTCAAATCTTGCAACTGAATTTGATTCTGGTGACAATAATTAAAAAAAAAAACGGTGAAGGGAAACATCGTGAGGAAACCGGCATGTCCTAGAACCAAAAATTCGAAGACATGTGACATCTACCAACCCGCACTGGGCCCGCGTGGTGGATTATAGCCCATTCCCTCTCATAGAGAGGAGGCCTGTGTCCCAGCAGTGGGAACATTATAGGCTGATTATGATTATTATGATATATGATGACAATAATTATGACAGACATTACTTCATGCTGTAGCCAGGATCGTCTCCTCACGAGAGAACTCCTCAACGGTTAGTAGCCTGGACACAAAACTTTGTATACGCGTTCAATTTTGAGAGATAAAGATATTTTTTATCATGACCTCCTCTTGTTACCAGGATCGTCTCCTCAAGAGGGCACTAGTCAACGGTAAATAGCACGGATACGAAAATTTGTAAATGTGTTCAATTATGAAGAATAAACATGATTTATAATATGACATGAGGTCATGTAAGAAACCAGGATCGTCTTCTCATGAGGGAACTCCTCAATGCTTATTAGCGCGGACATGAAATTTTGTATAATCGTTCGAATTTGATTATGAATATTTATGAAGCCTTGAATTGAGTAATCCTTAGATAACATATGATATTCACACACATTTATTAAAACCTATAATCTATAACTATTTTATAATTATTACACGCATCCTTCATATCATTTCATATTGTCAATGTTATTTAAGAACATTGATAAATAATTTCAATGAATTTTTATGATAAAATGTTACGAGCATTTTGATAAAATAACAAGCACAAGACATGATTGTATCATCACAGACTTTTTTTGGTTATCAGTGATTCTATGTATGACTTATTTATTTACTTTGTAGGTACATGACGTAACATACAATCCTATCAGGGGAAAACTCAGATTGATTCACAACACAACATAACATTGAATAGTGGCGACATGTTATAGATGTCGCCACTATTCAATATTAGCGATCAAATTGTTCTAAGAGAGCGCCCTCTTTTCCTTTTTTTATAAATAGCATAACATAACACCACGCATGTTCACCCCGAAGGGTTAGGCAGAGGTGTGTCTAATAGTACACCCAAACTTAACTTTCCCCAACTATGTTGGGTTCGGCTTCCAGTCTAACCTGATGCAGCTGAATACCAGTATTTTACATAGAGCGACTGCCTATCTGACCTCCACAACCCAGTTAGTACTAGGTAATACGATACCCCTTGGTAAGACTGGTTGTCAGACTTTTTGAGCCACTGACTACGTGTAACGACTGTCAAAGATCTACAAATGACAGCCGGGACCAACGGCGGAAACTCGATATGTGTTGTCACCCATCCACAGACCAACCTAGGCTAGCAGTCTTCGTCCTTTTTTCTCACACTGGAATTACTCTTACTTTAAGATGTCAACTTCCGATTGATTTTGCACCGTCTATTCTGATTTCGAACCCGATACCTTTTATCGTTGGTCGATGCACCGCGGTGGAGGCGCGGTGGAGGCGCGGTCCGGCGGGCGGCGGCCGCCGCGATTAGCGCGTACAAACAAGTTTATACTTGTCGCGCGGAGGACCTCCGTCCCTCCGTGACTTTTGTCGATTACCGTAAAACCTTACAAGATTACCCAATTAATCTGAGTTTGCCCAGCAAGGTACTAGTCACAAATATTTAAATCAAATTATTTATTGAACAGATCATAAAATCCAAGTTAAAAAGCCAGCAACATTTTTTAGTATTTTATTCGACTTTCAATCTTTTGGAGTCATCGTTCTCTTGCCCTTATCACTCGGTAATTTTTTGCATAATCACAACAGGTGTGGAAATAAAAATTTCCACAGAAATCGTCATAGCCTGCGGTTAGTGTTTTTATTATAAGCTATTATTTAACTTGCCTTGTCAGTTTGTTAGTAGGTATGCATTGGACAAATCTTGCAACTGAATTTCAAACCAGCTGGAATCGTTTCCAGTAAATGTCAAATACAGCATAGTTTTGTAACGGTTAGTACCTACGTCATTCTGAGCTTGAAAAAAAATCTGCCGTTTTTTTGAAAGCGCTGCTAGGTTTTTTTGTATTGCAGCATCGCCATTTCGTGTTCCCCCATTAATGACGTGACTAAATATATATATATAGGTACCATCTGGTAGTCTTATCGAACTAGGTTGAGTGTCGTGGGCTCTAAGACTAGAAGGTAGGTACTTAGTACAAAAAAGTTAGATTATTACTATTCTGTAAATCGATAAGGTCGGTCGAGAAATGACGTTTCAAGATAATGGGCCTTCGCGTTGCCGATGATTCAAGATTGAGATTTGATTTCAAGTAGGGAACTCCTGCTTACCTTGATTTAGGTACTTATCTACCTATCTACACAAATAAGCGATAACAATAATTTGTTATAGTTGGTAAGTGTTTACATATCTAGGTAGACAGCTGGGTACCTATCTACATAATAACAAAATTTTGTCCAAACAATAGGTTTGTTTTTACAGTTTACACTTAGCTAGGTACCTACTCTAGCTCTTAAATGCATTATTGTATTGTATTGTAAAACAGGCTGGTGTCCGCAACTCCACGTCAAAGCGCGCTAATGACTGGTAGCGTGTCAGCAGGGCGGAAACCAACAATAAAAAAATAAATAAAAAAAAAGTTATATTAATAAATTAAACGAACGGATGTTTTTTTTATTTTTTTTTATTTTCCAATTATTGTCTTGAAGGCGAAGGAATAAAAGACCGTTGCTGCTCCATTCAAAATGGTATAATGATATTCTAATTTAAGTGTTACATAGTCAATATAGTCACAGACAAAAAGATGATTATTGATTATTTATTTATCTGAAGAAAGTGGCGCCATCTAAACGATATGTCACGAACTAATTAGAACCACGCCTGTGGTCGTGATGTCCGGTGGTCAGAGATGGCGCTGCATTAGTACTGACTAATTTTAAATCTGTTTTAAGGATACCTACGTTTAGGATAGTACAGCGTGTTCAGAAAGGTTGTTGTCATAAATTCATGATGGATGTAAAAGACCCTAAAAGCCGAAAGGCACCTTGTTCTCCCCATCATTGCGATATATTTTTAATTCTGAACATTCTGGGAACGTTCTAGTTACGGAGATATTGGGGGTCAAAGCTCCTACTTTTTCCCACACGTTCTTTCCTTGAAATACAAGGTTTAACTGTTATAACTTTACTTTAAATACCTCCAAGACCACTAGTTTACTTTAAATATATCCAATGCATCCATCAATCAATACACAATGCATCAGCACAATGTCTTGAGTACGTTACTTTAAGCGCCATGATTTTTCACACCATAAAGAAGAATCGTTTCCCAGCAATAATTTTTGCGCAGTGTTCATTAGTGCTGTATACAATGCTTGGTGGACGGCTTCTTTATGGGTCCTTATACACCTTGTATCTTTTTCGTGTGGTTAGTGCCTAACCTGGTATCAGAGTTTTATGCCGCCCATGGGCCTCTGACTTGGCTTTACATGTCGTCAAGAAATATCTCTCAGGTATGCTGGTTTCCTTCACCGAAGCAAGTAATAAATACAATACGCACATAAATCCGAAAAATCAGAGGTCCTTTTTTGTTTTTTCGAATGGGAATTCATCAAATGACCCCCCCCGCTCTGGGCGGAGCGGAAGGGAGTGTCAGACTTATACTGACTAAAACCCATCCATGTTCCTTCTTTGCCCTTTGTGTTCCAGGGCCACGGGATCTCTTTCGAACAGTCCCGCAGCCAAATCAGAGGTCTTGGGTTCGAACTTGATACCTATGACTTGGCAGTTCGAGGTCTCACCACTAGCTATCACTGCTGTTAAAAAAAGAAAGAAGTCACCTTGTATGACAGGCAGCGACCAACCCCCGTAGCATGACCACCGTAGACAAGGATTTCTTCGACACAATGACAGATTTCTTTGCACTCTCTGTCATTTTGTCGTTTCTTCCGTCAAAGAAATTATTGTCTACGGTGGTCATGCTACGAGGGCTGCTGGTGTGGTCATTAATGCTCGTTCCTTCTCTCACTCTGCATCAGCATTTACACTGCACTGGCTCAGTCATAGCCTGATATTATTCAACCTTGCAGTACTCCTGGCCTTCCCATAGCTCGACAACAACAATACAATATCTTACCTGACCTTTGTTATAATTACTGCAATCAATATAGATGCAGCCACTAATTCGCGATTTAGAAGTATGATTTGTGGTGTAGTAGGGGGGGGGGGGAGCTCGTGGCTAAATAATAACAGCGGGTCGATCTGCCTAGGTCGGTCCGTGGATGGGTGTCCATCCATTTGTTACCGAATTTCCTCCGCGCGAAAAACTCGTTAACCCGTTGGTACCGGCTGTCATTTGTAGATCTTTGACAGTCATTTAGTAGCCTGAAAGTCTGACTACCAGTCTTACTAAGGAGTGTCGTATAACCCAGTAATAACTGGGTTGTGGAGGTCAGATAGGCAGTCGCTCCATGTAAAATACTGGTATTCAGCAGTACCCGGTTAGACTGGAAGCCGACCCCAATATAGTAGGGAAAAGGCATTTTCCTCATGCGATTGAATGAGGACAATGTCGTGAGGAAAGTTCTGAATATGAATGTGGATGGGTGGGTATAAGAGTAGAGGACGACCAAAGAAACGATGGATGGACTGTGTGAAGGATGATATGGCAAGAAAGGAGGTGTCTCATGAGATGATATTTATTTATTATTTAAAATATGTACGCCAACAGTACATACATTTTACATTTAACAGTAAAATATACAGGTTAAGGTTCTTATGTAGATACCAATTACACAACATTCTCTTAAGTACAATATAGCTATATTATCGTAAATTTACTAAAATATAAAATAGAAAACAAAACATCTTTGACTTAAACTAAAACTAAAGAAGAGATCAATAAACTGACTTACACTAATAAACACAAAACAAAAGACAAAATAAATAAAAAAATATCCAAATAAAACTAATAACAAACTAATTATAACTGTTTAAATGTCGGTTCAAATGAGAGCGCAACAGGCTTTTGAACTTTGGTAGGGAACCAAAGAACATAATGTATTAGTTTATTTTATTTGTATATTTGTATTAGTTTATTTTATTTGTATTTTTGTATTAGTTTTATTATAAGTGCCTATATACATTTTCGAAAGCAGGAAGTTATTTTTATATATTTATTTTGTACCCTATCACAATGTTTTCTTATTTAACCCAAAGGTTGACTGGTAGAGAATGCCTTGTGGCATTAAGTCCGCCTATGTAACACTATTGTACATGAAGTTTAAAAAAATAAAAGAACACAGAGTAATAGAGAAGTATGGAAGAAGAAGACAATCATGTTGCGTCGACCCCAAATGAATTGGGATAAGGGCAAGAGAATGATGATGATCATTCCTCACACAATCCATCCATCGTTTCTTTGGTCTTCCTCTCTCTCTCTATCCATCAACATCGCACCGATTGCCCTCTCCAAAATAAGGAAGCGCATTGTTTTGGGCGCTTACTAACACACTGTCTATGTCCAATACTAACACAATTATGATTTTATTAATTTATTGTATAAATGTGCAAATTGATTTTAATTTAATGTATTGTATTATAATTAACTAAAATAAATGAATTAATAATAATATGACCGTGATGTATGAAAGTGGACGAAATAAATGGTGTATGTAAGAAGCGGGTAGCGTTTTTAAACCCTGACCAAAAAATAGGCGCGTTATTATAAGTTTGAAGTGTGTATCTGTGTGTCTGTTTGCGCATCATAGCTCCAGAACGGATGAACCGATTATGATTAAGGTTTGAAAAGTGCCTTAATCGAGAATGTTTTAAGCTATTTTTCAAGAAAATCTGCTCAGCCGTTTGAAGATCATCACCTCTTTTCTGGTGGTTGAAGAGATATGATCAACTTCCACAGGTCTGATCGATTCGAGAAATATTGTCACTTGTCAATGATATTACAAAAGTATGATAACCTTGACGTGATGCGTAGGCATCACCAGGATCATGCAGGGTACCCAACCCGCCAGAAGAACTGGCGGACTTCATCTACCTTGTGTTTATGTGTTTTGACGGGCTCATGCTATACAATATGAGCGGCTAGGGTCATATCTACAGGTCACTCTAAAGGTAAACTTATACAACATTAGTTTTAGTATATGCGAAACCTGAATATAGTTTGTTCAGAATAAGTAACTGAATCGATTCCAATAATTTTTAAACCATGTTATATTTTTTCCCAAAATATTTAAAAAAGTTAAAACTTGAACACCGAGCGACTTGTGAGTACCTATCGCAATAATTTAGGTTCCTACTGCCAAATTATTATTATCAATGAGCTCAAGACGACGCTGGAGGCGCGCGCTGCGTGGTGACCACGTTTTTGTGTGGAAAACTAGGTAACAGAACAAGCTTATAACTTTGTGATTTTTCATGATACAGTTTTGAAATTTTGTACATAGTTTCTTTACATAAAAATACTAGACACGTGTATCAGGTTTCGCATATACTAAAACTAATGTTGTATAGACTTTCATAAACATAAGTTTTCACCTTATTTATCTCTCCCTCACACACATATACACAGCCACACAGAGGTATGTTAATAGGCCACATCTTAGTTTAATTAGCTAGTTAATATAATATTGTAGTTTAATGATGATATACTGTGCTCATCTTGCAACTAATGTTACATGTTCAAACCATAGGCGAGGACGCTGGCACCCTAAACACAAGTTAAATCTTACATTGGGTGCCAGAGCCCATCGAAAACCCTCTGTTCCCTAGTTGTAACGCTGCATAGTGCTTAAATAAGTGTTAATTATTTAAGGTAACAATAAAAAAACAACATTTTGAAATGTTGAAGTTCAACACTTAGTGCAAAAATAAAGTATCAAGTCTTTTCAATTCCGCAATTCAATAATGACAATCTGTCATAAGGACTATTATACAGCTTTGTAGCTACGGAGACGAGGTCACAGTAGACTTGGGAACCTTCTAGTTACGGAGATATTGGTGGTCAAAGTTCCAACTTTTTAATTTTTTTTTTTTTTAAAACGAGTTTTTAATGTTTTAACTTTACTTTAAATACCTCCACGACCCTTGTACTATTAATTGGATCTAGCAGTATATGTATTTTTTGAGTGCGTTATATTATGTCCTACCGTAAACCGTGATTTATTACCCAAACAAGTGCGAGTCGTACTCACACGCATACAGGGTTCAGTAGCATCAAAAAATAGAATAAAAATATTTTGAAGGCTCATTCATGTGTTTAACAGCAAAACTAAATTTGTTTTTCATACTATGATAATGAAAAACAAAATTACTGCTGCAGTTTGATGAAAAAGTCCTCCTCTTACTTTAGAATTTAGGGGGGGGGGGGCGGATTTTACCACTTTGGAAGTGTCTATCTTTCAAACGATTGACTTTGAGAAAAAATGGTTTTAGGAACCTCAATGTCATTTTTAAAGACTCATCTATACTCCCGACGCCCCGCACGTAGGCAGTTTCGGAATAAAGTGGCTGTGACATACGGATGGACAGACAGACAGACATGACGAATCTATAAGGGTTCCGTTTTTTGCCATCCGGCTACGAAACCCTAAGTCGTTTCCCAGCAATATTTTTTGCGTAGTTACTTAGTTTGATGTACAGAATGCTTGGCTGACGGCGTCGTGAAGGGTCCGTTTACACCTTGTATAGTAATAAAAGTATTTCAGGTACGATCTCATCGAACAGGCAAAGTTGAAATGCGTCAAATGCGGTAGAAATCGGTGTATGGTGGTTTCACTGACCCGGACGAGCTCGAGTACAAGGAGTTCTCATCATCATCGGCCTACCCTTTTCCCATCTATATTGGAGTCGGCTTTTAAGCGCAGGCCACACCGCCAGCTAGCTAGCGAGCGAGCGAGCTGGCGGGCGAAGCGAGGCGATGGAAACTACACAAACTACGCGATATATGGCGAGCTAAACTGTGTGAACTACGTACGTACGGGCGAGCGACGGGGCGGGAGCGAGAGCGAGGGGAGCGTTTCGTCTCATTCCGTCTCGCACCACGCGACGCGGGTGACGACGTTCACGTCACATAGCATCGATGGCATCGTTGGATATATCGTTCGCATCGTTTGTATCGCTGACGTAGCTTAGCTCGGTAGTTCGCGGTGTGAACTAAAGTATGAAAAGAGGTGAAACGATGAATCGTTCGCCCGCTCGCCCGCCTGCCAGCTGGCGGTGTGGCCAGCGCTTTTGTCTTACCCACAAATAATCTCCTCTAGATTCCGTATAGAAGGCAACTTATGCCCGTACATCTATGACTTAGCACAAATACAACTCGATCTATCTCTTAAAAAAAAATATTTTTCAAAAAAAGAACCGACCTCCAAAGAACACTCAAAAGTCTAAAATAACTTTACTTTCGGAAGTCGGTGACTTTGTTTGTTTCAGTGACTTTTTTGCCACGAAGTCGGTTTTTTTTTCCAAAAAAAAAACTGTACAACATTAGTTTTAGTATATGCGAAACCTGATACACGTGTCTAGTATTTTTATGTAAAGAATCTATGTACAAAATTTCAAAACTGTATCATGAAAAATCACAAAGTTATAAGATTGTTCTGTTTCCTAATAATTGTCCGCAAAAAATCGTGGTCACCACGCAGCGCGCGCCTCCAGCGTCGTCTTGAGCTAATTGATAATAATAATTTGGCAGTAGGTACCTAAATTATTGCGATAGGTACTTAAAGTCGCTCGGTGTTTACAACTTTTAACTTTTTAAATATTTTTGGGAAAAAATATCATCATCATCATCATTTCAGCCGAAAGACGTCCACTGCTGGACATAGGCCTCCCCAAGGGGGGTTTTGCCATAATCGCCACGCTTGGCAGGCGGGTTGGCGATCGCAGTATGTTTGTTATAAAAAATCACAGAGAACGCTGCTGCCCATTCACTGGTAAGTCCCTTAGTCGCCTCTTACGACACCCACGGGAAGATATGGGATGGTGCTATTCTTTACGTCCGGACACCATACAGAACTCCGGACACCATACAGAACAAATATAACATGGTTTAAAAATTATTGGAATCGATTCAGTTACTTATTCTGAACAAACTATATTCAGGTTTTGCATACACTAAAAATAATGTTGTATAGAGTATATTAATAAAGGTGGTTATTTTGACCTTACATTGTCTCTGGCAATATTTAGAATTATACACATTTGTAAATTGTATACTAGACGTAATGAATTACGTAGTCGCCACTTTGTCAAACTGCTGACTAACATTTAAAGGGAAGCGCTCATTCAATTTTAAATATTTATTATTTAGTTTTAAATGTGATGACTGTCGCATTTAAGTCATTTGATTAGTGTCCGATCTTCGGCTTCGGTCAAATTGGGCCGTCGTTTTTTAGCAAGCGCCGAAATTGAACGAACAGTTACGAATGAGGGAGAGCGCGATAAAAGCCGACCGGCGGGGGGGGGGGGGGGGGCATGGTCACACAACACAATGCGAAGATTTGCAAGGTAATTTTTATCACCTCGGTTAGTGGTTTTTGTAGGCAACATCAACTATTAAATTAAAAGTAAAAAAAAAACATTCAGCCAATCTTGAATAGGTGGCCTACCATGACGTCTTAAAGCAGGAGTAATTCCAATGTGGGAAAGAGTTAGCGCTAGACGACCTGTATACCTGTCTCTTTCCCACACTGGAATGACTCCTGCTTTAAGACGTCATAGTAACCCCCCAGAATATTTGTATGACAGTATTCCCAGTGTCCTCTCGATAGAGTTCTTTTAAATCTCTTTATTGTACAAATCCCATTGCGAGATTTTGGTCATTTTCGAAATTTGAAAATGGGCCCCTGCTCGCTGCGCGCTGGGCTCCTAAATCTTTTTCAAATGTAGTTTTGGCGTTCTTTCATCACGTTCCAGCTACTCAGCTATCAAGTTTTCATGCTGAAAAATCCGCTCGGCTCATTTCTTCTAGTAACTTGTACTTATTTCAATTTAAAAGTTATTCGCCTTAACGAACTACACTAGTCATCAAGGTATTGTTTTACTGACAATTCAACTCAGGGGCATAATATAGAAGCCAGTCTTTCTACTGATTGGTTGAAAACAATGTTTTCCTTTCCATTACTGGCTGAAATAAAATTAAAACCATAAATTTAAATACTTAACTTTATCGTTTTCGAATGTGGAACAGTTCGGGATAGGCAGTTGAGAATAGCAGTGTTTAAAATTGGAATGAAATAAGTTTTTTTTTTTAAATAAGGTTGTTAAGTGTTTTTTAAGTTTTAGTTAATTAAAAAAAGTGACAAAATGGGTTTCTTAGAGGATCGAGATCTAAGTGGTGTGCCAAATATCCCCGAGTTTTATAAAGGAAAAACGATTTTTATTACTGGAGGTTCTGGTAAGTTCTATTAAGGGCGCTTGTACAGAAACTGGGCCACGTCGCAAATAGCTGTAAAATATTTCGCTGTTTTGATTAATTTGGAAATATTACTGTATGGAAATAAGAAATATGCCTAACTAGTGAACTTAAGTATTGATTATGAAATGCAATAATTAATATCGTAACACCGAATATTTAGTTTTAGATGTAAAAAAAGTATTTGGAAACTTTGCAAATGCCTTTTTTTACACCTAAAACGGTTACAACATCAAATTCAGTGTTTTAATTGCAATTCATTATTAATATTCTAGTTCACTAGTTAGCCATATTTCTTATTTCCATACAGTAATATTGCCAAATTAATTAAAACAGGTAAATATTTGACAGCTATTTGCGACGTTGCCAACTTTCTTTACAAGCGCTCTTAATGAAATATCTTTATGACGTCTTAAGCAACGTCATCTGTGTCTGTAAATAATATTTTTTTATTAAATTTTGCAATTCAGGTAAGCCTAGTCAACAAAGACCGATTAATAAGGTTAAATAAACTGTTACTCGTTTTTATCCGTTTCATTAACCATTATGCGTAATAACCTGTTTAAAATCCCAAAACTTTTCGGCCCCTGCGAGTCATTGCACTATCTTGGTCGGCTTCGGCTTCTAGTCTAACCAGATGCAGCTGAATACCAGTATTTTACATGGAGCGACTGCCTATCTGACCTCCACATCCCAGTTAGCACTGGGTACTACGATACCCCTCAGTGGGACTGGTTCGTTGGCATATAAATTATGTAGTCATCAGTTTGACATATATGACGTGTTGTAATTACTTCGTTGTGTTGTTCAAGACTGCCTTGTCGAATGTACTACCAGTATTTTACATGGAGCGACTGCCTATCTAACACATCCCGGTTAGCACTGGGTACTACGATACCCCTTAGTGGGACTGGTTCGTTGGCATATGAATTACGTAGTCGGCAGTCTGACATGTATGACGTGTTGTAAATACTTCGCTTTGTTGTTCAAGACTGCCTTGTTGAATATACTCACGCTAACATATTGTGTAGGACCCCTAACATAAAATACCCTTTTTGAAGACCTCGTTCACAATGACCTATCTACAACATTATTTTTAGTATATGCGAAACCTGAATATAGTTTGTTCAGAATAAGTAACTGAATCGATTCCAATATTTTTTAAACCATGTTATATTTTTTCCCAAAAATATTTAAAAAAGTTAAAGTTGGACACCGAGCGACCTTAAGTACCTATCGAAATAATTTAGGTACCTACTGCCAAATTATTATTATCAATGAGCTCAAGACGACGCTGGAGGCGCGCGCTGCGTGGTGACCACGATTTTGTGCGGACAACTAGGTAACAGAACAAGCTTATAACTTGTGTGATTTTTCATGATACAGTTTTGAAATGTTGTACATAGATTCTTTACATAAAAATACACAATAACACGTGTATCAGGTTTCGCATATACTACAGCTAATGTTGTATACATACCTACAAATAAATAAAATTGAAGTGTCTTTTGTTATTTTAAAATAACAGCTTTTTATTGAATCCATATGAAAGTATATACGGTACTTATAACAAAAATTGTTTTTTTTAAGATTTTTGTCTGTCTTTCTGTCTGTTTGTTTGTTGCGGCTAAACTCTGAAACGGCTTGACCGATTTTGACGGGACTTTTACTGGCATATAGCTTATGTTTTATGGAGTAACTTACTTTTATTTATTAAAAAAAAAAATTAAGGTTCCCTGCAAAAAAAAATTACTCCTGAAATTGTTAACAAAATCCGATTCAATTAGGAAAGTACTATTTTTATAATCATTTCACGCGGACGTAGGTCAAGGGGCACAACTAGTCTACAACAAAATGACTTTCCGAATTGTATCTTTCAAGCATTATTCTCCACTTTTCGCAGGATTTATGGGCAAAGTCCTGGTAGAGAAACTGCTCTACTCCTGCTCGGACCTGGACAGAATCTACCTTCTCCTGAGGAACAAGAAGGGAGTGAAGTCAGAAGACAGACTAAAAGATCTTTTCTCTTCTCCTGTAAGTATCTTTTTGTTCTCTAGAATCGGAAACAAAAAAAAAAAAAAGGGTAACCCGCTTAATTCAAATATTGTTAGGTTTTTTGCAATTTGCAGGTCAGTGTCAGGCTATATGTGAAACAACATATGATTAGCGACCGTAACACATATGTAGTTACAGAATTATAATCATTAAAATCATCAATACAACCCTCTAAGTTCATTTAATCCCATTTAATGACTATTTCATGAAAAAGTCATTCAATGGGATTATATGCGGCACTTATCCCAATTTGTTTGGAATTGGGATTAGTGCCGGAGAATGATGATGATGGTGTAAGCTACCCCATAATGTGGGGTCACTTGACCGAGAAATGAACTTTACAGAATAATACATTTTATAGAGAAACGCTGATGCCCATACATTGTGTATTTTTTGAGAGTTACAAGCGCAGCGAGTTTAGTCGCTCCGTACCTCGCAATACTGACGCCACCTTTTCATCTTAGTAGAGTATTTCAATAAAATTGTAGTATGTACCGTATGTAAATTAAACAAATAACAGAACTTTGAACATTTAAATTGTCTATGTACAAACTTCTAAGAACATTCCCGTTGACCCCACCGCCCGTAGCCCCACTGGTAGGTTTGCAGCGGGAATTGATTAAAATAATTAAAAATTGTCCCGTTGAAAAACATTGCATGGGATCGAGTACCTTACGATCAGTACTAGGCGGGCATGAATCCAAGGAGGTATTTATTACGTACGTTTCTTTCTTTGTTTCATTTTTCTGATATTGAGGTAGTGGGGTAGGTTAGTGGGGCCAACGATACAACAGTTTTGAGTTTTTCCCGTTGGCCCCACCACTGGGGCCATCACAGTGGGGTCAACGGGAATACACTCATTACATGCATCATTTTAAACTTAATTTGTTGACAAACTGTTAGATGAGGAGAACAGCAGGCAGCACCAAGGCGTAAAAAAAAATAAAACCACGTTGTCTTTGTTCTAATCTGAAATTAAAAGCTTGACTTTGTTTCAAATTTAAGTAGGTACATGAATTGTTTAAATTGTCATACATATTTATATATTCTTTCGCAGTTAATGTCAAATGTCAAAGACGCTCTATTGTATGCTTTTCCATTATATTCGAACAGATTAGTTTTCAATTTCACATTTATATTGATGACAAAAGTTATGTTGAAAGATTTTGACGGTACAAGGTCACTAAGGTCAGTATATTTTACCGTTAAGTCGGTGATGTTTTTCAGAAGGATCTGGTGCGTAGTACTTGCAATTGGCGTGCGTGTATGACCAGCCCCCGTAGCATGACCACCGTAGACAAGGATTTCTTTGACGGAAGAATCGACAAAAAGACAGATAGTGCAAAGAAATCTGTCATTGTGTCGATACAATCTGTCATTTTGTCGATTCTTCCGTCAAAGAAATCCTTGTCTACGGTGGTCATGCTACGGGGGTAGATATACAGGGTGTAAACGGACCCTTCACGAAGCCGTCAACCAAGCATTCTGTACATCAAACTAAGTAACTTTACACAAAAATTATAATTTTTATTTGGGGTGATAAATCACGTTTTACGGTAGGACTCAATGTAACGCACTCAAAACATTGTGCTAATGGATGGATTGAGTAGTACGGGAGTCGTGGAGGTGTTTAAAGTGTTAAAAATAGAAAATTATACAATACGGAAATGAAGCCGAAAAATCAGAGGTCGAACTTGAGACCTATGACTTGGTAGTCTGACGGTCACACCACTAGACTATCACTGCAAAGCTAATTAAAAAAAAAAAAGAACAAAATACAATAAAAAAATGCCAATTTGTTATGCGTTGTTTATTGTAAAGTTTTTTTGTCATTTTGTATGATGCACGTCATGTCCCTGCGAGAAATAAATATTATACCTTTCTTTATTTCAATTATAGTGTTCGTTAAATTTTATATACACCATTATCATCATCTGCCTAGCCTTTTCCCAACTATATTGGGGTCGGCTTCCAGTCGAACCGGATGCAGCTGAATACCAGTATTTTACATGGAGCGACTGCCTATCTGACCTCCACAACCCAGTTAGTACTGGGTAATACGATACCCCTTGGTAAGACTGGTTATCAGACTTTTTGGGTCACTGACTACCTAACGACTGTCAAAGATAACAAATGAGAGCCGGGACCAACGACTTAATGTGCTTTCTGAGGCACGGAGGAAACTCGGTATGTAATGAGTGTTCATCCATCCACAGACCAACCTAGGCAAGCACGGCTTAACCTAAAGATCGGCCCGAGCGGCTGTTATTATTTAGCCACGAGCTCCTGCACCATAACCATAATTCAATGAAATTCTTTTTGATTCCATTCTATTTTTGTTTTTCATTTTTCAAAAAAAATAGAATGAAAATGGTTTTTAATGGATTTTTTTTTATTTGAACGAGTGAATGTTGCTTATGCATAAGAAATAAGTAAGTTATTCTAGGTCCAAAGTTTACAAATAATAATGTGAAGGACATAACAGTAACTAGAAAAAAATATACAAATAAGTTCGGTGAACTTCCAGTATTTAAAATTTTAATAGTAGCTAAATGTAGATTTAGGTACCTATAAATAAATTGAATAGACTAATATAAAGGTCGATGGAAACATGAAAACAAGGCGTGGTTTTCAGTGGATTTTTTGCAAGGTCGTCTGCTGAACTTGAGGTCCTGGGTTCGATTTCAGGGTCGGGCAGTGTTATTGGATTTATTCATCAGGAGTTTCTTAGTAGCAGCCATGGAGTCTAGATTTGAGCCCGGTTGAAGACAATGGGCTCGCCCCTAATATGTGGGACTTAAATATAACTGGCGAAATGTGGGTTAACTATTAGGTACACCTCTGCTTAACCTTTAGGGGCTACCGGCGTGATGCTACGTTATGGCTAGCCTCAATTGCTGCAATCCGTGATTCTTCTTCTTAGCGTATCGATGACAAAAAGTTCAAATTTGATTAGCCGTTAGCCCAAAACTGATTCAGTAAATAGATCATCAGGTGCGCAGGTGATAGGTCATGCAGTGCAAGATGGAAGGTCGGCCATTGTGGGGACACGCCGCATACGGAATAATTGTGATTGAAAGTATGTACTTTATTATTTACACTAGAAACGGGATATTTACCATGTTTACTGTTTTCTTTGAGATCCCGATATTTCGGCGCTGTTGCAAGCACCATGATCACGGATAAATAAAAAAACACGACTATGTACTTTAAATAACAATTCGTAGAGTTTTGATAGAAATTCAAAATCGATACCTTCATACTACTAAAAATTCTTAAGCATAGCGTAAACAACGCAACGAAAGTTTTTGACCATCACAATTATTATTATTTCCTTTATTTATTTCCATATAAATCTAATACACTTTTAAATATTCCTTAAAATAAAAACAATATAAAAATATAAAAATTATAGCCCACTGGTATCGGGAACAGGGTGCAAGCTACCGGCGGTCAGGGCTCCAGAGAGAGGAACCTCCTAACAATACGAGCCGTGTCTAGGAGTACCGCTTTCTGAATCAAGCCCTTGATCTGCCTAACTTATTATTATTATCAGCCATTTGTGTCCCACTGCAGGGCAAAGGCCTCCCTTCCCTCCTTCCACTTGTTTATCTATCCAGCCCTATCCATGCTGCTATATACCAATCCTTGTACAAGGAATCGAGTTCGTCCAAAAAGTTATCTTTTTGCATTGATGCTCGTAAAGCTTTATTTTATTGAATGAGCCACTGACAATTTATTTATTTAAACTTCATGTATTTATTTAAAGAAATAAAGAAAAATATTTACTTGTCGCAGGGACATGACATGCGTCATATAAAATGACAAAAAAATGATAACAATAAACTATAAATTCAACAGGACGGAACAAAAAAAGAAAAAAGCTAACAGCTTGCACGTCGTGACTGCGACAAAAAGGTTACCACTCAGCATGATGCTGTGTGATTTACTTCCTTAGTATGGATATGTAGGGAGGAGCGATGAAACGCATGATACTGTTGATGGATGGAGAGAGAGAGGAAGACCAAAGAAAAGATGGATGGATGGTGTAAGGAATGATACGAAAGAGAAAGGAGTAAATGATGCCGTGACGTCTGACAGGGGAGAATGGAAGAAGAAAACGTGTTGCGCCGACCCCGAGTAGAAAGACAAGGGCAGGAAGATGATGATTTAAACTTCATCTGTCAAATTTCTTTAATAGATTTACAACTTTATCGCTACAGGATTAGGTTCAAGTTTGATTTGTAAAATTTGACAGTTTCGACTAGCTTGATGTGCTGGCGTCTTTACATAGACGGAGTTAGTGCCACAAGGCATTTTCTACCAGTCAACCTTTGGGTCAAATAGGACAGCATTGTCGCGGCAACCGTAGCGCCCTCAGAAGTGCGAGTGTTTCGGCTCTTTGGACACTCCAATGTAGTATGAAATATCTTTGTTTCCTTGGAAGATGGGTAGGCCTTTAGTGTGGGACGTCGATACTCTTGCGCCATCACATCTTCAAAGCTCATCGTGCTGTACTGCTGCTGCCCGTCGCCCACACGATCAAGAGTCAAGGTGCAGGCGCGGAGGTGCCCCAGAGTGTGACGTCATTTTAATATTTCGTTTCGTTGCTACGCAGCAACGTATAGAAAAGGGATAGAAGCATAGCCCGCGCGTCGACTCCACATAGACCACGACTCGACCATGTTGCGACTCCACCTCGACTTACCAGTGAGCGACGCGCCTAACCGTAATGGAAACTATATGTTCGAGCCCTTTGTGGTTGAAACCCTGGGGCAGTTGTGCCCACGGCCTTTTTAAGAAAAATTTTAAACATCTAGTTGACGCTTCCCGTGACTCAAGGGCTGGCTTTTACCTTGGCCAGAAGCTTAGCATTGCCATACAACATGGCAACGCCGCCAGTCTCTTGGGTACATTACTAGCTGACAGCGTTGAGGAGGAGTTTCTGTAATTTAATCCAATGATGCAGTTTTAGTTTTCATCAAAATCGGGATCGAGGTTCCTCTGAGCATTTTTCGCTATTCCTCATAGTTTCGGATTTGGCCATCCAAACCCTCTTGAAAAATTCACCCTGTATACTTATGATAGTGATGATGATGCCATCTAGCCGATTTCAGCCACAGCGACTGCATTCGATGGCTTTCTAGGGTGGTTGTCGAGAGCTTTGGTGTGCTGCTCTATCATGTGCTCTCAAGTGGCTAGCATACCCAATTTTGACCGAAAAACTCAGAGCACAAAGCGGACATGTCAGAACAACATTAACGAAATTGTAGGGTATAGCTGCAGGTGGCCTAGCTTTAAGGTCATCACGCTTTAAGTCTAGCTGCGACCTTCTGATCTCTTCAAAGGAATTGACCTGCCGATGCACACGACGTCCCCACAGGGGAAGATTTTGTGCCTGCTTTTCCCACACTAAGGGAGTCTGACGTGAGTGATGGGACAAGCTCGATATGAATCGCTCGTACAGTAAGGCAGGTGAACAAAACGCCATACCTCTTCTGCCTTCCTCTGCCCACAGTCACTTAATTTGGACCAAACAAGTCCAGGCCACAAAATGAAAATGGTTATTGGTGATGTGCTACTCGAGCATAAGGTAAGTCACCCATTCTGGGTACTTGAGGCTTACATTTCCTGATGCGGAAAAAGCATGCAATTCGAAACCACCCTTTTAACTGTTGGCACACTAACGGGGTCAATTTCGCTATGATAGTACATAACTGGTAGTTAGGTAGGCGATAGTACTTCCAACAACAAGCTCCTTCAGAAATTATGTTTTTTGTCTGATTTCCTGTATTTTCTTGGTTTCAGTGCTTTGACAGACTTCGCAAGGAAAGACCCGACTTCCAATCAAAAGTGTTCGTCATCGCCGGTGATGTTTTAGAAATTGGTCTAGGTAAGTTCTAGAGAAAATCGAATTGACCTGAAATGCAGGACTTTTGAAAACATCTACTGTATAGCCTGTGGGGTTTGGCTTCCAGTTTAACTGGTTGAAGCCAATCATCAGAGTTGTACTTGGAGTGACCGCTTATCGGACCCTCACGACCCCGTTGCTAGGCAGTACGATACTTTGGCAAGGAAGGTTAGAGGCTTTCGGCTTCTAAGTACCCCTCATCTGCCTAGCCTTTTCCCTACTATGTTGGGGTCAGCTTCCAGTCTAAACATATGCAGCTGAATACCAGTATTTTACATGGAGCGACTGCCTATCTGACCTCCACAATCCAGTTAGTACTGGGTAATACGATACCCATTGGTAAGACTGGTTGTCAGACTTTTTGGGCCACTGACTACCTAACGACTGTCAAAGATCTACAAATGACACCCGGGACCAACGGCTTAACGTGCTTTCCGATGCACGGTGGAAACTCGGTATGTAATGGGTGGTCACCCATCCACAGACCAACCTAGGCAAGCACGGCTTATCCTAAAGATCGACCCGAGGGGCTGTTATTATTTAGCCACGAGCTCCTCCTTCTAAGTACCCCTAACGACTGTTAATCGATCTACGATGTGCCTTCGGGGCACGGAGAGGTCTCCGTATGTATTTTCTCAGAACTATGAGCGATAGAAATGCCTTCAAAAAAAAAACTATACGAATTATTGATATGTAAATGTTATTACTCTATAAAAGAATTTCTAGATGACAATACATTGAAGCTAATCCATTGAATGAATAATTTGTAATTGGATATAAATATTTTACTAATTTAATCGTACTGCATGACAATAGGATGTATTGTATATTAAGTTTTTAACTACACATTTATTGTCAGTTGTAACATGAATTTCGTATGCCTCAATGGCGGGACATAGCAGACTTACCTGTATTTAACGCAACATCTTATAAACCTATGATCGACAATAAATTATTTGAATTTGAATGTAATGGACGATCACGCATCCACGGACGTACCTCAGCAACCATTTCTCTACCCGGAAGATCCAATCACACGGCTGATATATCGAGATCCAAAAAAGGAATAAAGTCCTTCATTCAGTTGTTTTTAGAGTTATTCTTCTCTGTTCTTACTCTATTCTGTTATTGTATGTTTCCAGGACTGTCTGAAGAAGACCGTGCCTTGATTGTGAACCGCGTGAACATCGTATTCCATGTAGCTGCTAGTGTGAGGTACCTATTTTTTGCCTTGCTGTCTCTACTGTGACCATCTCTTTATGTATTTTTTGTAATAATTCTACTCGACTGCCTCGTTCGTCTAGTTATTCCATGCGCTACTGGCGTTTTTGATCCTGGGTTTCATTTTCAGACCTGGTGAAGTGTTAAAATTTTTTTTTTGTAGTCACTGAAAATCTCATTCTTTATACAAAGAGTAAACGGACCCTTCACGAAGCCGTCAAGAAAGCATTCTGTACATCAAACTAAGTAACTGTACGCAAAAATTTTTGCTGGTAAACCACTTTTTTAATGGGGTGAAAAATAACGTTTACGGTAAAACTCAATGTAACGCACTCGAAACACTTTGCACATTGAATTGTACGGAGGTCGTGGAGATATTTAAAGTAAAGTTATAAGATTAAAAACTTGTATTTAAAAAGTCGGAACTTTGACCCCCAATATCTCCGTAACTAGAAGGTTCCCAGGTATGGTCTAGAACAAAACAAAAGATCTCAATGGCGGGAAGAACAAGTGCTGCTCGGCTTCGTTAAGGGTGTATTTTTACACCCTTTATATCCAGCATTTATACGAATATTTTACCATTACAAGAGTGTTAGGTACGCAATTGCCCTGCATTTGTTCATGACGAAATTGGTAAATCAATAAACCTATTCTTTCAGATTTGACGATCCCTTGGAGTATGCTGTGCGGATGAATCTTCGAGGAACCAAGGAGATGGTAGAACTTGCTACAGACATCAGGAATTTAAATGTAAGTAACGATCCTCGCTGTGTCCGCTCGCGAAATTTTTTCCGCACTTTAAAAGTTCGCGAGCGGACACAGTGAGTTTCGAGTGTCGGGAACAGAATCGAGTTGCGAGTGACAGTGGTAACGGTACTGAGTGCAAAATACGAACAAGAAAGAGGGTAGACCGATTTGTCTGCTCATAAACACCCACCCGCAATAACTTCAGTTTATCCGTGATCATGGTGCTTGCAACAGCGCCGAAATATCGGGAACTCAACAAAAACAGTAAACATGGTAAATATCCCGTTTCTAGTCTGAATAGTGATCCTCAATCAATTTCACAATAAAACCGAGATTTATAAACGTTACTTAACACGTACCTTGAACTTGTGCGACGGTGACAGGATTAACGTTTAGACAAGTAAGCGTTATTTCTGTCACTATCACACAATCGTTACATAATAAGTTCAGGAGAGAGACGGAAACATGTATGTGTCAAAGTACATAAGAACGTATTACATAATCTAATTCCCCCATCCCCGAGATACGGCGAAGCGTCACCGTTATATGGTTGAAGTTCCATATACACCCATACCATATACCATAATATACAACCTGTATCAATCGATAGCTGGCATCAATACAAACAAGTTTTGTATGAGACGAAATCTTCTAAAGTGTCACGTTTCCGAGATAACTTGATTTACACAAAAGGCATTCTACTCTATCAAAGAATACCTAGACGATAATGCAAGCTAAGTAGTTATATAGTAATTAAAGAAAATTTTAATTATATAATAAGATATGGTACATTTTTATTTTCTCCTAACAGTTTGCATGTTTAAAAACAATTTTGTTTGACAATATTTAGGTAAAATAGTTTGTAAGAATAATTTATAGTATAATTTTAATACCTAGGAACTTACCTAGAAATAAGAAATAATGTATGGTAGATAGCTGCTATCACCTTTTAAAAAAAAAAATTCTTTTAATACTTATGTTTTAATATTTGTACGCCGTTGTCGGCAAAACATAGCAATCTTTTATATTTACTAACATCTTTTACACCTATGTTTAACAAATAAAACCTTTGACTTTGACTAGCTATCGATTAATATAGGTTGTACACGTGGCCGCAACTTTGAAAAAAAAAAGATAATATGGCGGAACTTCGGCCGGGCCAGGCTTCATACAGAAATCTTCCAAGCCCTTTACTGAAATGAGGAAACTTACATGGCAACACAGGGGCGCAGGTCACACGACAGTCCGGTCGTTTCTCAGGTAGTGACGTCATAAACAAACAATTGACGATCGAACATA
Organism: Noctua fimbriata; assembly: GCA_905163415.1. Taxonomy (NCBI): domain Eukaryota; kingdom Metazoa; phylum Arthropoda; class Insecta; order Lepidoptera; family Noctuidae; genus Noctua; species Noctua fimbriata. Next base: position 3,395,487 of record LR990951.1, read on the forward strand.
TTAATGCCGAAGGTGATGTTGTCACGTTTTAAAAGTTTGTTAGATTTTAGGGAAATGGTGGTAATTTGGCATAAAAATCATGCATTTTCATGAATATTTTATGTTTCGTATTTTATTTGGTAATACCATCGGTATACCAATATTGTATACAAAGTGTGTCTGGAACCACGACAATAAATTAAAACGAGCACAGTACTAGTCCATCTAAACATTTTAAAACACGAAAATTAGTAGATAATGGAAAATTAAAAAAAAATAATTTTCAAACAAAATAAATAGCAGAATCAACTGCATAAAAAGCAAACACGCTTTATCTACGAAAAGTCACTGACCGTTGCGCAGCGCGGTGCGGGCGCGGCGCGGTGCGGGGCGCAGCGATGGCGGTAGGTAGTCGAAGGTAGGTATTTTAGTCGGAGAACAACAAATTAGCGGGATAAACTCACTAAGATGCACGTTGTTAATTAAAAGATCACTGATTGAATAATTAATCACATAATATCACATCACAATCAGAATTTACACCATCAAACGTTTGTGTGTCACCATATCTCTCCCGATATGTATGCAATGGTAAAGCTGCATTTTGGTTACATTCTCCTTACGTAAGTACCATGTCGGTGTACTCGGCAGCAGGGTACCTTATTTGAGGCATAATTAAACTACAAAACTTCAAACCTAACCTAAATCACGAAACTATACCTATTAAATGCTTAATTAACTAACTAATATTACACTAACACTTAACAATAAGTCACACTAACCTATGCACTAATCCAACTATCACAAATCGTCTTTAATCACAATAACAACTAAAACTTTTTATAAAATCACGATATTGCGCGCGCGGCTCGTCTCGTGATAAAAAAATTAGGCGTGTGCTCTTCTCAAAGGGCGCCGCTATGCACTGACTGCGTAGTTACCGAGTCCGAGACTTTTTGCCAAAAAAATCCGCTCACACACGCATACGCAATGGTCTATGCACCACTAATGCATAATTTGCGTAAGTAATATTTCTTTTTCTTTCTAATTGTAGTATTTTGTGTGACTGGGCGGGGCGCGTTAGAGTGAAAAAGTATGACACCTTTCTCTGTCTTTCAAGCATATTGAGACGTAGAGAATAGAATCGTACGTTTTGCACAGGTTCTTGACCTTATAATGTTTACCTATTATTGCGGACTCAGATCTACATCATGTTGTAAAATAAGAAAGTGAAAAATAATTTCCTGTTGCTAAAGTATTCATTGGATTTGATTGAATTTTTGTATACGGGTAAAGAACATGACACTCTATACGTGGTTTGAAGGATTGTCAATCGTCCTGCCCCACTCTGTATACAACGTGTGATTCTGTGATTTCCTAAATAAATGAACCGTTGTCATATTGTAATCCACCCAAAATTCCTACCTCTCATTCTAAAGTCACAATTATTCTAATTCCAGGTCTTTATCCACGTCTCCACATCATATTCCAACACGAACAGGGAAACTATAGAGGAGGTGCTGTACCCTCCTCACGCTGATTGGAGGGACACTTTGGAGGTCTGCGAGAACATGGACCCTCATGCTTTGAGGGTTCTGACTCCTAAGTAAGTTATAGTAGATGTTTTTGCATAGGAGCTCATCAGAGGAAGTATTGCCACCATACATCTGCCTAGCTTTTTCCGAACTTCGTTGGGGTCAGCTTCCAGTCTAACTGGATGCAGCTCACTACCAGTATTTTACTTGGAGCGCCTGCCTATCTGACCTCCACAACCCAGTTAGTACTGGGTAATACGATACCCCCTGCTAAGACTGGTTGTCAGTCTTTCGGGCCACTAACTAGTGACTAGACTACCATCGCATCACTCGTAATCGGACATGACACTCGCGGCGTGACGTCATCGCGGTAGCGCGCGAAGGAACGCAAATTTAAAAAAGCGGTGAAACTTTAGAAATCCTGGCCCGATTTCGATGAAAGAAAAACTATTATTATTTGCACGAGTATGCGCCTTAAATGTAGTAACATTTATACTAATATTTGGATGTGTTGTTGTGACTCATTACATGTTTTTTTTTGCACGGAACCTTAATCCATTTTCTAAAATAAATATAGTCTAAGTTTCTCCTTATAACATCAGCTATCTGACAATAAAAGTCAATATCAGTTACAAAGAAAAAAGAAAATGTTTCTTTGTAAGTACTTTATAAGTACCATACACTCTTAAGCATTCAGTAATAAGCTGCAATTTTGAAAATACAAACAGACACTTTATTTTAATTTATTTATTTGATCACAAGCATTTCTGTGTTCCAAATTTCAGGCATTTTTATTACATTTTTTTTATTTTGTTATTTTGTTTTCCAACAGCAATTTCTCAGTAGTAGCTTGGAGTCTGTATTAGTGCCCCGTTGGTGTCAATAGGCTTGCCCCTATTACATAAGACTTCATCGTAAATGGTGCATAATTCTTACCCCTGCCAAACCCTTTGGAGACTACAGCCTTAATGTTATCTATCTGATGTGTTTTATCGGTTTCCAGGTACCTAGGAGAACTGCCGAATACGTACACATTTTCAAAGCAGCTGGCTGAGAACGTGGTGGCCGAGTATAAAGGAATTCTGCCTATAGTCATCATCAGGCCATCTATTGGTAAGATTGATTCAGAAACTAGTGCAAAACTTATTGTACAATAATAATATGTTAAAAAAAACCTGTTCGATCTGAAAGGGTCATGTAGATGTACCAATGACATAACCAAATAAAATAACAAACATAAAATATTCATGAAAGTAAACATATTAATGAATTTTTAAAAGTAAGATTTTTATGCCTAAATACGGCATTAGTGTGTTCGATCATCAATTGTTTCTTTATGACGTCACTATCCGAAAAGCAACTGGGATGACATGTGTTGCCATGTAATCTTCCTCATTTTTGTACCTACATTATACATAATATTAAATTCTTGAGGTATTTTTTTTACTTGTTATTTAAAAAGGATTACATACATAGAATCTAATCTCGATACTTCATAATACCCTCACGAATCGCAAAGGGTTTTTAAGATATTGTATACACGGCTTATGCCCTCGGTTTCGCTCGCGTGGTGTTCGATAAATGTCCATGGGATAGTATTACCCGGATAAAAATATCCATTATATTGATCCATGTTACAATTTTTGCATTATTTGTGGAAACCTATTCATTTCGCAATTCATATCATTTGCCTAGCCTTTCCCTAACCATGTTGGGGTCAGCTTCCAGTCTAACCAGATGCAGATGAATACCAGTATTTTACATGGAGCGACTGCCTGTCTGACCTCCCTTGGTAAGACTGGTTACAGAGCCACTGACTACCTGTAACGACTGCCAAAGATCTACCGGGACCAATGGCTTAACGTGATTTTCAAGGCACGTTGGGAACTCGGTATGTAATAGATCGCCACTCATTCAAAAACCGACCTTGGCATGCGTGGCTTAACTTGAAGATCGACCAGTGCGGTTGTTATTTATAATACTAGTACTTGAAGTCTTAGTTAATATTTTTCTATTCATTTCAGTAATATCGAGTGTAGAAGAGCCAGTTCCCGGATGGATAGAGAACTTCAACGGACCAGCTGCCTTGTTGGTGGCTACTGGGAAAGGTGTGTTTCTGAAAATTGATATTTTATTCCATGCGGCTACTTTTCAGATTCCCTTTCATTGCCAAAGAGTGTTTTGGTGGAGATCAATTCAATTCAAAATACTTTATTTCATACTAGCTTTTACCCATGACTGCTCGCGCGTAGACAGGTGCAAGGTTTAAAATGAGTCACCAGGGCAAGCTACCATGGAATTTAACTGCAGATTTGTTGATAGGAGACTTGATCAGGCTAACAGTGTCTTAGTCAATATTAATTTTTCATCTGCCTAGCCTTTTCCCAACTTTGTTGGGGTTGGCTTCCAGTCTGACCGGATGCAGCTGAATACGAATAGTTAACATAGAGCGACTGCCTATCTGACCTCCACAACTTAGTACTGGGTAATACGATACCCCTTGGTAAGACCGGTTGTCAGACTTTCGGGCCACGACTGTCGCAGATCTACAAATGACAGCCGGGACCATCAACTGCTTAACGTGTTTTCCGAGGCACGGAGGCAACTCGGCATACATGTAATGAATGATCACCAATCCACAGACCGACGTCGGCAAGCGCTGCTTTACCTTGAGCATCGACCCTTGCGGTTGTTAATAATGAAATATGTTAATTCCAGGTATCATGCGCAGTCTATACACGGACCCGGATCTGATCGCAGACTACATGCCGGTGGACATATCTATTAAGAGTTTCGTGGTAGCATCCTGGTTGCGAGGGACAAAAGAGTAAGTGGTTTTCTTGATGATTGTTCGTAAGGGCCGATGTACATTGTCAAGTACACACCGCGACACATCAAGGTATACATTTCTGAATAAACGAATAAAATGTACTTTTATAAAAGCAGAAATGAATTTAAGGGCCTCAAAAAATTCGTCCACATCGGCGTCAATGGGGACAGTGCCTTGAACGCTGGCAGCTGTGTCACGTTGAATGGCAATGTTGATTCTTTGGTTGTAAAACAGGCCAGCCCTTCGGTCACAAGAAGAGTCGACCAACCGCTTGGTGATATCTCGAAAGACCAGCTGGACACTCGGACCCCATCAAACAATCAAATTGTCCATAAGACAAAATTCACCAAACAGACTTCTTCTTCAACCCGCTCTCCTCTTCAACAGACTAGCCCCAACAGACGACGTGCCGATCTACAACTGCTGTGCCGGAAAACTGAACAACATAACCATGGGAGAGATGGTCTCTATAGGCAGACAGATCTACCCGTCTGTACCTCTCAACGACAGCTTGTGGCATATCGGGGGAGACCTTACAACTTCCAAGACTTTGCACTACACGAAGGTAAGAGGAGTGTGAGGCGCAAAATAGGCGTAAGTCCAACTGAATTGAAGTATACAGGGTGTAAACAGACCCTTCACATAGCCGTCAAGCAAGCATTCTGTACATCAAACTAAGTAACTTTACGCAAAAAATATTGCTGGGAATCGACTTTTTTTTGGGGTGAAAAATCACGTTTTACGGTAGGACTCGATGGAAAGCACTCAAAGCATTGTGCTGATGGATGAATTGAATAGTACGGGGGTCATGGAGGTGTATACAAATATTAAAAAAAAAATACTTGTGAAAAAGTTAGGACTTTGACCCCCAATATCTTCGTAACTAGAAGGATCCCAGGTATGGTCTAGAACAAAAAAAATATCGCAAAGACGGGGAGAACAAGTGCCTTTTGGCTATGTTAGGTGTCTATTTACATCCTTTATGTGCCTATGTCACCGGAGACCAGAGCTAAGGCCAATTGAAAGTGTTGTTATTTCATGCAGGTTTATTTTTAGTCTGAATAAAAATACGAATACATCGATAATATAGCTGAATTCAATTAGCCAAAAAGTACTCGAAAGGTCGAACGTTTATATTGGTCGGATTTTCATGGGACTTTTTTTATTGAGTTCCTAGATGCATGGTACCTACTTATTAATTAGATTTTTTTTTTTCGTTTAATAATAACTTGAAATTCGACGAATTTATAATGTGTTGTAATAGTGTAACAATTAAAAAAAAATCAATTCTGATAATTTTACCCAGAATTCATAGAAAATGCCCGTAGTCCTTTGTAAGGTAATCGGTTGTCTTGGTATGGGCATGTGATGCGGAGGAATGAGAAAAATGTCGTAAGGAAGTTTTAAATATGAATGTGGATGGGTATAAATTAGAAGAAGACCAAAGAAACAATGGATGGACTGTGTGAAGGATGACATGGCTAGAAAGGAGGTGACTGCTGAAATAACGAGTAATAGAGAAGTATGGATGAAGAAGATAATGCTGCGCCGACCACAAATAAATTGAGATAAGGGCACGAGAATGATGATATGAATGTAAGTGAAATATCCATCGAATATACAGTGAGGACTTTTTGCCGAAAGGTGTCGTATACCGACGATTCCGAGGACGGTTACGCGACACCACGCAGCAGAACACGACGCCGTCAACGATTCGTGTCTAGTTTTAGTTAAATAAGGTTTTTTATATGTATTAGTTTATTATTTTATAAGATTATTTTGTGTATTTTTATCTATGGGCCTTAGCTGCCTGACAATATAAAATGATTGATTGATTGATTGATAAATCAAAAGTAATTTTTTTAAGCTGAGTATCAGAACTTTCAGAACTAGCTGGGGAGGAGAAGTGGCGGAACAAACTCCTCAGTGATTTTGAACTTCAAAATTAAAACAAGAATTACTTCTGATTTTAGTAGAAATAAGATATAGGGAGAGAGGCTGCTGGGCACACGCCCAGCAGTGGAGCGACACAGGCTAAGAGTAACAGTAGTAAATAAAAGGATTAATTCAAAACTTTGTTTTCAGGTCATGTTGCTGCATTTACTACCTGCAATCTTAGTGGACACGATTCTTTGGTTGGCTGGCAGAAAACCAATGTAAGAAAATTTTGTTTAAAAAATATAAACACATTCGCTGACCCAGCAGACGTTTGTCAGTTCGTAGTGTCGATGTTGTTCGACAACAGCGCCACTTATCGGGTCCAAGTTAACTAAGAACCATCCAGGCGACCCCATAAGCACAAAAAAATCATCGAAATGGGTGTAGCTGTTTAGGTGAAGAATTAAGAACATACAGACACCAGAATTTTCTATATTAAGATCCGCCGAAGTCGGGAGATGGGCTCAAGCAAACAGTTTAGTGCTCCAGAAAGGAACCGCCTCACAATGCAAGCCGTATCGAGGAGTACTGGCTTCTGAATCAGAATCAGACCCTTTTTTATTGTTATAGTAGAAACTTGCAAACAGCGAGGAGCTCGTGGCTAAATAATAACAGCCTGATCGATCTTTAGGTTAAGCCGTGCTTGCCTAGGTTGGTCTGTGGTTGGGTGACCACCCATTACATACCGAGTTTCCTCCGTGCCTCGGAAAGCACGTTAAGCCGTTGGTCTCGGCTGTCATTTGTAGATCTTTGACAGTCGTTTAAGGTAGTCAGTGGCCCAAAAAGTCTGACAACCTGTCTTACCAAGGGGCTGATGATGATGTTTAAGTCCCATGTAATACAGGGCGAGCTTATTGCCATGATTCGGGCCGAAGTCCAAACTCCAAGGCTACTTACTGAGAATTGTCAGCCCAATAACACTTTTCCCGAACTGGGAATCGAAACCAGGACCCCATGTTCAGCATTAGCGCTTACAACCACTAGACCACAGGAACATCCTTTCAATAAATGATTCTCTTACTTTCAGGCTAGTGAAAATCCAACGCCGTATCTACATAGCCAATCTAGCCCTTATGTACTACATAACAAAGCAGTGGACGTTTGACAACAAGAACTTTGTGGAACTTCGTTCTAAAATCTTTGAGGTAGACAGGAAACATTTCTACTATGAGATGGAGAATGTCGACAAATATGAGTATTTCTACAATTCTGCGGCTGGCGGAAGAAAGTTTTTGCTGAAGGAGAAGGATGAGGATCTACCAAAGGCTAAGATTCATTATAAAAGGTGAGATTGGTAGTATTATATTAGTTTTTAAACTGACATGGTCACTAACCTTATCATTAACACTGAAAATGCGATATTTACGATTTGTTTTGTATTGAGAATCGAGTTGCGAGTGACAGTGGTAGCGGTACCGAGCCCAAAAAACGACCAAGAAAGAGGGTAGACTGATTTGTCTGCTCATAAACCCGCAATAACTTCAGTTTATCCGTGATCATGATGCTTGTAACAGCGCCGAAATGGCGGGAACTCAAAACAAATAGTAAACATGGTAAATATCGTGTTTATAGTGTATGATAGCATTTTATTAAATAGTGTATCACGCCTCTATTTTTCTAGAACAGTAGCTTACAATAGAGGCTGTAAAAAAACCCTTAGGAAAGCCGATAGGCACTTGTTTTTCTCGTGATTGCGATTTTTTTTTGTTCTGGACCATACCTGGGAACCTTCTAGTTACGGGGATATTGGGGTTCAAAGTTTCAACTATTTCAAACTTAAAAAAAAATTACGCCTTTTAAATTTTATAATTGAGGCCTTAGCACAAGCGCGCAGTGTGAAGGTTACGTAAATACATCGATTTTTGAATTATTCTCTAGCATCATCATTCTCTTGTCCTTATCCCAATTAATTGGGGGTCAGCGCAGCATGTCTGCTTCTTCCATACATCTCTATTACTCGTCATCTCATCAGACACCTCCTTTCGTGCCATATCATTCTTTATACAGTCCATCCACCGTTTCTTTGGTCTTCCACTACTCTTATCCCATCCCATTCACATCCACATTCATACTCAGAACTTTCCTGAAGACATTTCCCTCATTCTTCCGCATCACATGCCCATACCACGACAACCGATTACCACACAACTTTTTAGTCACCGGCACCACTTTCAGACTTCCTCTTATGTACTCATTTTTTATTTTATCCATTGACGTAACACCACACATCCCTCTTAGCATTCTTATCTCAGCTACATGCAAGTGTCACCTAGTTTGATGTACAGAATGCTTGGTTGACGGCTTCGTGAAATATTTGACAGATATTTCAACTTTCAAAAATTTCCTTCTTAATTCTTTTGTTTTTCGTTCTAGAATGTTTATCATCGACACAGTGGTGCAAATCCTCTTCCACGGCTACGTCTTCTGGTGGTTCCTGAACTTGGGTTTCATGCAGTACATCATTTTTTCTGTAGCCAGCATCTTCTAGTACCAATATTCCAGATCTATTGAGGTTTACGTGTCCATTACACTGGTTCGGACAAATCGCGGTCAGCTGCGGACACCCACTGCCAGATAATCATACCAGTCTTACTATCCCACTGCTGGTCAAAGGCCTCTTCTCGTACAGAGAAGGCACGAGCATTGATCACTACGCTTGCTCAAGACGGGTTGACGATTTCAGTCTTATGTTAATGATAAGTCCAGGTTTCCTCACGACGTTTTCCTTCACCGATGTCTTTGATGTCCAAGATAAACTTCGAAAGTACATATGAATTGTAAAATTCACATAATGCCCGGATTTGAAGCCACAACCTCGTGCATGAGAGGCGAGGCCTTAACCTCTGGGCAATCACGATAGCCTTCTCTGCTTCTATACAGGGTGGAAGGCACACCGACGCGAAAACGGTCACCACGTATTCAGTACCCACATCATTCTGAACCACAGAGAAATTTTTCAACAGTTATTAAAAAAAAAAATAGCTGTTTCCTACAAAAGTGCAATATCTACTCGATCAAAATGTATGGAACAGCAGATTTTTTATTTGCTCAGAATGATGTACTGAACACGTGGTAACCGTTTTCGCGTCGGTGTCCCTTCCACTTCGTATTATGTATTGAAGTATCCATTCCCGCAATTCGGTGCTATTTCGTGCTCGAAGCTAAATAATAACCACCGCAAGTGTCAGTCTTCAAGGTTAAGCAGTACTTACCGAGGTCGGTCCTTGGATGGGTGACCATCCATTACAATCCGAGGTCTCCGTGCCTCGGAGAGTACGTTAAGCTGGCTGTCATTTGTAGATGTGTGTAGAGTCTAACTAAGAGTCTTACCAGGTCAGATAGACAGTCGCTCCATGTAAAATAAGGGTTGGAAGAGGGTCAGCAGAAGATGATGTCCGTGTCCACAATTTGTCCTTTCCAGTGTGAACATGCCTTTATTATAAAAGATCTGTTCGTGTGTAAGGTTTAAATAAATAATAATAAATAAGGTTTTAAGTGATTTTACTGTTTTATTTTATCCTCTATACAATTACAAATATACCGACGGCTTTGTGATGGGCCTCTTTACACCCTGTATTTATCAAAAATATGACGTCAGGCGAAAAAAAACCCTGGATCGTAGCAACTGGAAGTCATGGGGAGAGGCCTTTGCCCAGCAGTGGGATAACGCAGGCTAACAGTATCAGTATCAGGCTGACGTCTCGCTGGCTTATGCCTGAAGGGTTAATCAGTGGTGACATACATCTTACATTCATATTTCGTCAGTATTTTTTTAAGCCTCATCTAATAGGGGGTGATCCTAGCCTATTGCCATCAACCGGGAATAAATCCAGACTTCAGGCTGCAACTGAGAAATGCTTGATGAAAAAAACCAATAGGAATGACCGTTAAAAGCTAACTGTAGATAGCGCGACCATGGCCAATGAGATCAAGCTATTTTGAAATATGCAATGACATTATCTGATTTTCAACCAATGGCGATGCTTGGAATTTAATATTTAATAATAAGTTTATTTAATGCTTCTTAAAAATATAACATATTGAACAATATTTAAATATTATAGCACAAAGAATAATATGTGCAACTGCGCCTGAGCTAGGCTGAGCCTGTATTTCAGGTCACAGTTCTCCCCAGATTTATGAGCGGTATTAACAATTCACATTTCAGTTTATCGCTTTTTATATCCAGAAATAATAAATCAAATTAGTTTATAAAAATGAATTTCCAGAAAGTTAGTTTGATGTGTGTTGTGTTTGTGTGTGCATTTTGAGGTGATTGCGAGTGTTGTGTTGTGGGTGTGGGTGATCTGTGTTGAGTTGTATGTGGTGTTTATATGGACGGGTGTTGGGTTATTATTTTATCTTAAAGTTTTAAGAAGATCCTCAGTAGTTTGGTAATCGCTTGTAAGCAGAAAATGTATTAGTTTGCTTTGCATTCTTGTTTGTTTAGTGTGTAGATGTTGAGTATGGAATTGAGTTTGTTGTAAAGGAAAGGACCGCAGAAACAGAAGAACCTATGAGTAAATATGTGTTTAAATTGATGGATCTTGGTACTACGGCATTGCGACGTCGTTTAAGTACAATACTCCTGTCTAAAGGTGTGAGAGTGTGTTGTTTGAGGATCGTAGTTATAATGAAGTGTTGGCGGAGGCTAGGGAATTTGCAGGATTGATATAATAAATATGTAGGATAATATATGGGTCGAAAGGAGCTAACTTTAAGGATTGCCCGTTGTGCTATTTCTAGTGGAAGAAGAGTGGTTTTCGAAGCTCCACCCCAACATGAAATGCAATAGGTTAGTACCGAGTGGCATAATGCCTTATAAACTTTCTTCAGTATCACAATGTCGGCCATATGACGTAAGTTGTTAAAGACATATATCAATTTTCTTAGTCTGGACTGAAGCAATGATATATGTGCGTTGAAGTTCAGAGATGAGTCCAGAATAATGCCCAAGTATTTCACCTTAGATTTCCTGATCAGAAAAGGACTACAGGTACTACCGATTGTTGAATGAATATCATCAGAGAGTGATTTTAGGGTTAGTTGTGTAAGTGGTTAATTAGGATTTCTGATGTAGAACGGCATGTACATAGTTTTATCTGTGTTTAGGGTAAGAATATTTTGTTTTAGCCAATCACACACATTGTCGAAGCCACTCTGTGCCAGAGTGAAAGTTTTATCCCACGTATCAGCAGAGAATAGTAAGACCGTATCGTCAGCGCAGGATATTATAATGCTCTGGTCCAATTTTAAGCAAAGGTCATTCAAATAAATTTAGAAAAGTGTGGGTCCTAGAACTGAAGCCTTGTGGGACACCAAAAGAGATAGGAAGCTCCGTGCTAGTGTAAGAGTCTACTTTCAGGCATTGTTTACGACCACTCAGATAATCCTGAAACAATTTGAGCAGCAAACCGTTCCGCTGCAATTCCTAGGCGTTCCAATTTAGCAAGTAGACTCGGGACAGACACCGTGTCAAACGCCTTGGCAAGGTCTAAGAAGATGGCAAGTGCTTTATTACCATCATCAAGTTTCCTAATAACATGCACTACATCCTCCGTTGACTTGCCAGAACGGAAACCAAACTGAGAACAGGAGATTAAACTATTGATTTCAAGATACCTAACGAGTTTGCTATTAATTATTCTTTCTAATATCTTAGAGAGAGCTGGTAGTATTGCAATGGGCCTGTAGTTACGAACATTGTGTTTATCATCGGATTTGAAAACAGGCACAACAATGGCTTTTTAAGAACGTCCGGGAAGACACCCTGCCCAAGGCAACCATTGAATATATGAGAAAGTGGCTGAACAATTATATCTTTAATGACTTTAAGTAGGCTGTTAAATTAATTTAGGTACCTACTGTCAAATTATTATTATCAATGAGCTCAAGACGACGCTGGAGATACGCGCGCGACGCACTACGTGGTGACCACGTTTTTATGCGGACACCCAGGTAACAGAACAAGCTTATAACTTTGTAATTTTTCATGATACAGTTTTGAAATTTTGTACATGGATTCTTTACATAAAAATACTAGACACGTGTTTCAGGTTTCGCATATACTAAAACTAATGTCTTCAGCATTACAGACCATGGACTCCGATATGATTAAGTCATCAATTAGTTATGCTGGCGTCATTAGTGTCACGGTTGCCATCTCCATTACACGCCAGGTTGAGTTGCAGGTCGAGCCCAAGAAGGTGCATTACTGCGTATAATTTTTTGATCACCACTAACTACTCTAAAAACTGTGTGAGAAAACCCTGATGTCCTAGTAACAAAAATTCTAAAACGTGTGACTTCTACCGTGGATTACATTCCACTCCCTCTCATAGAGAGGAGGTCTGTGTCCCAGCTGTGGGAAAATGTATGCTGGTTATGCTGGCAATTACATGGCTGATTCTTTGCCCTTAAAATAGGGCAGCTACTCTGATCACGTGATGAGGCGACCGACCGCTTGGCGATGTCCCGAAAAAATCTATTAACACATTTTACTTTTGAATAAAGTTGCGCTTAACATTCAAAGACTGTTATTTTAAGTGACATGACAAGTAAATTATTTTGTCGGTCACTCACTCTAGTTTATATCAGTGTGTATTGGGTGTGGTCATATTTAAAATTTCAATAGGTACCTCATTAACATCTACCTAGCCTTTTTCAAATTACGTCGGAGTCGGCTTCCAGTTTAACCGGATGCCGCTGAATACCAGTTCTTTACATGGAGCGATTGCCTATCTGACCTCCACAACCAGTTGGTTCTGGGTAATACGATACCCTGTGACGATACCCCTTGGTAAGACTGGTTGTTAGACTTTCGGGCCACTGACTACTTGTAACGACTGTCAAAGATCTAACATGCTTCAAGGGTAACCTGCTTTCCGAGGCACGGTGCATCCGTGCCTGGGAAAGTCCGACTCGGTATTAAATGGGTGGTCACCCATTCACAGACCTAGGCAACCACGGTTTAACCTGAAGACCGACCCGAGTGGCTGTTATTATTTAGCCACTAGGTAATCGACCCAAATATACAACATTATTTTTAGTATATGCGAAACCTGAATATAGTTTGTTCAGAATAAGTAACTGAATCGATTCCAATCATTTTTAAATCATGTTATATATTTTCCCAAAAATATTCAAAAATGTTAAAAGTTGGATCCCGAGCGACTTTGAGTACCTATCGCAATAATTTAGGTTCCTACTGCCAAATTATTATTATCAATGAGTTCAAGACGACGCTGGAGGAGCGCGCTGCGTGGTGACCGCGTTTTTGTGCGGACAACTAGATAACAGTACAAGCTTTCTATAACTTTGTGATTTTTCATGATACATTATTGAAATTTTGTACATAGATTCTTTACATAAAAATACTAGACACGTGTATCAGGTTTCGCATATACTAAAACTAATGTTGTATGGGACAGCTGATATTTTTTTCCCGTTAACGGTCTTGGTTACATGGACAGAGTTGTTCAGTTTATTAGTCTATGTCCACCCTTACATATGACCACATATTTCTGATATATGCTGTACCTATGCGTTGCTTCTACCAATTTTTTATTGTGATTAGAAGTTAAGCCGCGTTGACATGAAATCAAAATCTAAATATTTTATTTCACATAGGCCTAGATGGACACTTATAAAACGTCGACAAAAAGGTGCACGGTTCGGGTTGGTCGTTTCCTATGGAGAAGAACCGGCAAAAAACTCCATGGTTACTCTTTTCAAATCATTTGTTGTTACAATATTATCATGAATACAGCATTGGGCATTACATGGCTCAAATCCCTTAAGTATGGGGGGACAGCGTGGGCCCGACAATAAGTCGTTGCTTACTACACAAAAAATGTAGAACAAGATAAAATGTTAACAAGCAGCTGGGAATATACAAAGCCTACAACGATCAAAGTGTGCTCGGACCGAGTGGACTCGGAGACCTACTCGCAGGCAACTCGTATTGTAGCAACCCAAACCAACCCATCTGTCCATCAGCCCAACGTCGAAAATTTGGTCAAAGTACCACATCACAGTAACTCTTTAGTTTTTGTTATTTTAGTAGGATAACGACCAACCTGGTTTTTTCAACTTGTCCTTATGAATAACCAGCGAGCACATTTCACCCTTTGCCTACGTCTATCTACGTAGGTATAGTACGTCTATTTAAATTGCTTCAATAAATTAACATTTCCTGAGTTTTTTTTTGTTACTTCTAGCTTATTTATCAGGTTTTTAATGGACATATACTTTTTGTATATTGTAGACTGGAAACCGACCTTAACATAGTTGGAAAAAAGCTATGCAGATGATGATGATAGTTTTTGTATAATTAGTACAAAGTTTTTGAGAAAAACATGTATGTTTGCGCGGCGAACAAAAACATTTATGGGTTGTGGAGGTCAGATAGGCAGTCACTCCGTGTAAAATACTTGTATTCAGCTGCATCCGGTTAGACTGGAAGTTGACCCCAACATAATAAACAACAAACAAACCAACCAAAATCAAAAACCAACAACCGAACCGGAACCGGATCGGTTCCGTTATATCGGGAACTCGTCAAAAATAGTAAACATGGTAAATATGCCGTTTCCTGTCTATGTAATAATGTTAGTGACCATGATAGTTTAAAATCTTAGACCCCAACATAGTTGGGAAAAGGCTAGGCGAATCATCAGTGTTCATCGAAAATGGGCATAAAATTGGGTCAAAGTCCTCATTTACGGAGACGCGGCGCGTCGGGCGGCGCGTTGCGCGGGGCGTCGTGCGGCGCGTTGCGCGTTGTCACATGCCCAAACACAAACATATGGCAATGTTCGCTGTTGTTTACGAAGACGCGAGGCGTGCTCCACCGCGTTGATCGCGGCGGTGTCATCTGCGGGCATCGCTGCATTTCAAGCAAACGCGCGTAAAATCGCTTCTCCGTAAACGCTCTCATCACAGATATAGATAGACCTAGATAACGCGAGAGCAACTACTTCGCGTGCCATATTACTATGTAGCTTACGTACAAAAATCGTAAGTGGGCAATTTCGAACTCAGTCTGCATCGGAGCATAGCGCTAGTCGGACGTCAGTAAGCGTCATGGCGGGGGGTAGGACGAGGGGGGCGCCGTCCGCGGCGGCGTCTTTGAATCGGTTTGATTTTCCCATCACTAAATAGTGCTTGTGACGTCATAATAGGTAGTCAAAAAATGGCACGCTTGGTTTTCATACAGATCGTGATACTTGCGTTATCTAGGTCTATCTATATCTGTGGCTCTCATACATAGCCATAATATTTGAATTGAAAGCGCGCCGAGACCCTAAGTATCACCTTTAGTTTTGTTTATTTTAGTATGGTAACGACTTGTATCGACCTCTGCCGGTCCCTCAACAAGCATATGCATAATCAGCGGGCACATTGTACTATTTACCGTTGATTAAAATATTGATCACTATTCAAGGCGTAGTCATGCTTTACTTGCTGTCTTGAACTTTCTTTTTCGTGTGGTTAGTACCTCACCTGGAGTCTTCATGCCACCCATAGGCCTCTGACTTGGCTTTACATGCCGTCCAGAAATATCTCTCGGGCATGCTGGTTCTGGAGTGGCGACCGCGAACCGGAAGACGTTGCATTCGACGGCCCCCCACTAGGTGGACCGATGACCTGGAGAAGGTTGCACGGATCCATTGGATGCGAGACGCACGGAACCGGTCAATGTGGCGATACTTGTGGTAAGCCTATGTCCAGCAGTGGACGTCTTTCGGCTGAAATTATAAAGACGATGCTGGTTTCCACACGATGTTTTCCTGCACCGAAGCTAGTAATAGCTATACAATACGCACATCATTATCTTTCTACCCTTGTACCATTATACTTGGAGTCGACGCAACACGTTTTCTTCTTCCATTCTCCCCTGTCAGACGTCACGGCGCACAGTGGGTCGAAACTATGATTTTAGTGACTTAGGGACTAACTTTGTTTTTTTTACTTTTTTATTTATGCGGATGGATAGAGCTCATTAACCTCAATAATAATGTTGCCTTGATGTTTTTTCCTAAACTTTATTTGTTTTTGTTTTTTCTATACTTTGGGTAGAAAAATGTGTTTTGTTATTTTTTTGTATGGAGCGGATCAAATTAAATTAAATTCCTGCTAAGTAGCGTGTGATCCCGCTTTGAAACTTTATTTTCCTTATACCTTGTCTAGTCTACTAGCATTTGATGCTATGGACATGTGCATAAAGTTGCAACTCTGCCAAATAAATGGATAGAAAAAAATGAAAATATACATAGAATAAAAAGCTTCATTTTTTATTTTCGTAAGTTCTTTTAAGTTTAATTTGATATGGAATAGTAAGTAAAAGAACGTAGTAATTACTTAACAACTAACAACAATACATTATAAGGTCTCTAATTAGCTTAAATTTACTAATGTATACATTATTTAAAATAATGGATCTATGAATTTCAGTTTGTTTGTTTAATGACTTACAAGTGAATAGTAAGTAAAGATACATATTTTTATTCTATGTATTTCGCTTTTTATTCTATGTATTTTTTCATTTTTTTCGATCCATTTATTTGGCAGAGTTGCAAATTTATGCACATGTCCATAGCATCAAATGATAGTAGACTAGACAAGGTATAAGGAAAATAAAGTTTCAAAGCGGGATCACGTGCTAATTAGCAGGAATTAAATTAAATTAGATTCGCTCCATACAAAAAAATAACAAAAAAACACAAAAAACAAAAAAAAAACAAATAAACTGATTCATTGAAAACATATTTTTCTACCCAAAGTATAAAGTTTAGGAAAAAACATCAGGGCAACATTATTATTGAGGTTAATGAGCTCTATCCATCCGCATAAATAAAAAAGTAAAAAAACTAAATTGGTCCCTAAGTCACTAAAATCATAGTTCGACCCACTGTCTTTTACTCCTTTCTCTTTCATATCATTCCTAACACAATCAAATACAATACGCACATGAATCAGAAAATGACACCCGTGCCCCGGCAGGCGTTTTTCACAAGTTCAATACTTTCTTTTAAGATACGAACTTCACATTAACAAACACACATTAACATTGTTTATTTAAATTCAATTCGATTAAAACCTTTGAACCTAGATCACAAGCGGCGCAAACGCATTTACTTTTACTCTCATTTACAATTCAAAATAGCGATGTACCGTTATTTACATCGATACTTTTGTTCGATCGGAACTAAGCGATACTATTATAGGATCGTAATGAATAGGTATAAATCGATTTTCTAAATATCATATCCATAAAAAAGATTCGGACTCGCTCACAAACGGTTCCGTAGTACCAAACAATAAAATAATTAAAAGTAAACAATATTAAACCTCATTCATATGTCAATTTACACTCAACAACAAAACTAAATTACTGATACTGATATTGTTAGCCAGCGTCATCCCACTGCTGGGCAAAAGCCTCTCCCCATGACTTCCAGTTGCTACGATTCAGGGCTAATGTAGGCCACTGGTCGTTTGTTTCGTCCAGCTCAAAAAAAAACTAAATTAGTTTTTCATAATAATATATTAATAAAAAACAAAGCTACTGCTGTTTTTACAGTTTCACGAAAAAGTCAGATATCTCAAAAATTAAATATCAAATCTTGTTCAATTTCCGTTGAAAGATTTTATACGTTCTACAAACCCACATTTTATATTACAAGTACGTAGATTTTACCCTCAGTTACAAGTATGGAGAGCCACGATTATTTTTCATAATTTCACATCACGTTTGTGTAGCGGTTCATAGAAGACACCTCTCTAAATTTCAACAGTATGAAGCCAACAGTCTCGGAGTAAAATGGCTGTGACATATGGACAGACACAAAAATAGGACGAGTCTAATGCCTGTAAAAGTACTCTTTACGAAGCCAAAAGGCACTTGTTCTCCCCGTCATTGCGATGTTTTTGTTGTTCTAGCTAGACCATACCTGGGAACCTTTTAGTTACGGGGATATTCGGGGTTAAAGTTCCAAGATTTTCACAAGTTTTTTTTGTTATAAATACCTCCACGACCTCCGCACTATTCAATGCATCTGACAGCGAGCGTTGAGTACCTACAGTCCTACAGTAAAACGTAATTTTGCACCCCAAAAAAAAGTCGTTTTCCATCATAATTTTTTCTTAATTTTTGCGTAGACTTACTTAGTTTGATGTACAGAATGCTTGGTTGACGGCTTCGTGAAGGGTTCATTTACTTGGCTATTTGGCTACGGAATCCTAAAACTGAAGAGTACCGTAATGAACCGATTTTGTATAGAAAACGTAGATTAGGTTCATTTGTGTGCGAAACTCGACCAGTGAAAGTTTTCCTGTTTAGATTTCGGAGTTAAATTATTTTTAAGTGAACTTTGTAGTTGAATTGTTTGAAACCGACTTGAAAAAGGAGGAGGTTATTAATATTATCGTTGTTTGTTTACGTGAGTTTGTTTTTTTTTATTATGATTATAATTAATTTAAAAACAGAGTGAAGTGGGAGTAAGACTCAGACAAGTAGTTTTTAAACAAAAAATATTGAAAATTTAAAACAATGAAAGATTTTGGTATTCATATTTTTTTTGCATTTCTCTTTAATTAATATTTTCATAAGTATAAATCAAAGTTATTTATTTGTTTTTATTTTGTTTTTTTATTTCATAAATATAAAAAAATACTCGCTGTGTCGCACAAGTATCACCCTGTGTCTTTCATTTTCAAAGGACCATGGGCATTTTTTTTTATAAAATCGAGGCGTAGGACCAACGGAATTTAAATAGAGCATAAATACAATTAGGACTTTACTTTATTCTAAAACAACAAGTTCCTTAGACACGGGAGAAAAAAAATAGAGCCACTTGGAACATGCCTTTTTATGTATTTTGTCAAAGAAGTTACCTAAAGTTCAGACTGAAAATAATTCCAGATGAACCAGAGGGTTCCGTTACACAGTAGTTATCATTCTTTAGTTGATTCTGGGACTTTGCCGGTCTAGATCGTAATTACTGTGTTCTAAGCTCTAGCACAATGTTTTGAACATGATCTTCTTTTCATTAACAAAATAAAGGAAATTGCAACATTTTCAATTGTCTTATTCTCGCGCAACTTGGGTACTTGTCGTAATAGTATGAATTAGAACACTTATTATACGCTGAGATTTAAGATTCTTCAACTCTGATTGATTTAACTGTCACGGTGGTCTAATTGTCTCAAGTGCTGCCTACTTCTGATTTCGATTCCTAGGTAAAAAAAAGCGTTATAGGGTTTTTATATCACGAATTTCTCAGAAACGGCCTGGAGTCAGAAATTGTGCCCGGTTGATGGCAATAGCTTCACTACCAACAATACGGCGAGCCTTAAACAGGGGCGTGCCTTCCATAGGGGCAATTAGGCCTAGCCTACCCTACCAACAACGCCAAATGCATTTATTATAACTTTGTAATAAAATAACACAAATTAATAAAAAAAAACGTTAAAACTCCTGTTAGAACACTTATAGCAACTTGTCGCGCCCGTGTGACGTAACTCAAACTCAAACTATACTGTAAGGTAAGTTCGTAGCTACAAATTGTCAATTCTGAGGCTAGACGTCAGAAAGCCTATAAAACAATATATTTTATTCATAATTTTACGCACACTGTTACATATTTCCGTGTGTAGGAACGGCACACATGTATAGATTATGGGCGTAACTCCGTTCACTGTAGACGGTCACCACGAGTTATGATTGGCTAGCTAGATTTATGAATGAAAGAGTATTAGAGCAGTGTTCCCAATTTGTGGACATTTCCTGTGGGAATTCGAGCAAAAGAGACAGACACGATAGTTTCCTTAATGACTACTAGATACAATTAAAAGAACATGCTGTTATTGTCGAATTTATACTTTCCACAAAAATGATAAATTGTATTTATAAGAATTGCAAAAGCCCTATAAAAATAATTAAAAACTACATGAATTTTATTTTTCGCTTTGATTTTTGGGGAGTTTGGAAAATATTTATAACAACACCACCTTTACTGTCGTCTGTTACTACTGTCAGAAAAAAATTTAGTAGCCATATTGTTTCATGTGACAAGCAAATTATACTCAATCTTGAATGTTTTTATATCTAACTTAAATTTTAACTTATAAGTCATTCGTTTTGAAACGTACATTCATGTAAATATTATTTGTTAAGTACATTTACACTTAAAGATGGTATTCTGTTGTGAAGTGTGTGATGATAATATGTGTTAGAAGTTAAAAGCAATAAGTTTTCGCAATTATCGTTTAATGATTAGATTCATGTGGTGTCTAAAGATAGATGTATACCCGAATTACGAGAGTTAATCCAAAAATATGATAATTCACCTCGTACTCGTCATTTCAATCCTCAAAATATTATGCAACATTTAAGCTGGCTGTGTTAGTGTTTACACACAAATAAATTATATTGTTTTCCGTGCATTTTGTTTAATACCTGCCCACACGGCCAAGTGCCAAAATTGGGACCGGAACGAAAAAGCTTAACTGCTCAACGCCCAATTTTATTACTACTTATTTTTTTTATTGACAGCGCACTCTGTGTTATTTTTTAGAATTTTTCTAACGAAGCGACATCCTTCATTCTTGTACTGATAGAAAGCCATTGAAATACCTCATATTTTAGGCGGATGGCGTTATTTCTAACCAACTTAATTAAAATTTTATACACTGTGGAAAAAGTAGAATTTTGAGTGAATTAATTGCTGTTTATTTTTTCTGTGGTTGTGTTTTGAAGTGATAGTTGTAGGAGTTTGTTATTTGTTTGGTAAGTAATATTATATACCTTTTTGTTCCTGTTTTTACGGCCTTTCGAATGATATATGTGAATTTCGAATCGATTTGTAAATTGGATGATTACATCAATAGTTAGTTTATAATTTTGTCAGAAAAATCTTTAAATTAATAAAAACGTGATATAACTATTAAATTGCTAGTTTGTACTTAGGCATTGTGAATTAACCATAAAGCGTGATTAATAACAAACGATTTAGTACCAATTCATTCCATACCATTTAGTTAAAAGTTCGAAGGTGTGTAATGATTTGCTTACGTAGTGTAGGTATTTGTTTTGACTAGAAATTTAGTCAACGCGATGTTATTAATATCTTTAGTTCAAAACTTTGTCCCGGTACTAAAGTACTGCTACGCTACTTATCCTACCTAACCTAGGCACAGGTAATCCTAGGAGGATATTAAATAAAAGGTAGGTAGGCAGTAAACTGGAACATTTATTTTATTTTAAATGACTCGGTAGGTAGGCGAGGGTCGATAAAATTGGGTTAGGGCCTGTACAGCGATTATCCTCCTCACTGGCCTAGTACTCCCCTGACGTCACTGGCCGCTGCAGGAGACGAGTGCTCGCGCGTCGATCGCCAGGACCAACTGCTGGTGTAGGGTTCGCGGGTTGTCCCGCTACGGTCCACCACGGGGAAGCAGGGAATTAAGCTGAACGTGAAACCCTGTAATGCGCAATAAGCGAAAGCATTACACGCTGGCCGTAGACGGTGAGCACCCACAGCAACGTTGAATAGGGAAGCACTAATATGTAGATGTGTTGCTGTGGATGTTCACTATCAGATACGGAGATGACAATAATTTCGGTTACTTAGCCGTTAATTTAAACATTAGAAATTAACAACGGAAACTAAATTTTAATATGCAAGAATGATATAATTCTGGAAATGTGGGGTAGAACTACAAAGAGAAACAAGTAATGAGCGTCTAATAGAAACAAAGATAAGCAAAAAACACAAATGAAAAGATCACCAGGTAGGCAAAGCGAAAGAAACCGTTACGGTTTGCTAAGCTACTGGCTAATTATAATTGTGCAACACTTACCCAATCGGGGATTAATTCACACACACAGAATATGTTTAAATCGAGTCGAGTATTACTTAGTATATTTCTGTATTAAGATTGAATGTCGAGGGAACGGTAGGGACGCCTTCAAAAACTTGATCGCGGTTACGATATAAAAGATTCGTATTAGGGACCGTGAAAAAATCTGACGTGCGTTCGCCTCGACAACCAGAATCGTCCTGCTGGTGGCGACGTGGAAGTGTTCTATCGCTATCGACCTTGCCCCCGCGCCGAGAACAAAGAAACTAGTTTCTGGGTGCCTAATATGTCGCTTGTTTTAAACGTGCGTGGTGATAAACTGTTGCTGGCCAGAAGTCTGATTTGATGCGTTCATTATTAGTTTTTTTTTTTATTATTATTATTATATTATTAAGAATTTTGACTTGTAACAATTAATGTTACAACTTTGTGTGAAGAGTGGTCACTATTATGATGTTATTTGATGCCTACTGAGTAAGGCTATAATTTAGGTTCAAAAAAACATAGGGTCATCGCTTTAAATTTTGAAATAATACAAGTTTTATTATGTTTTGGCTTATAAAACACAAAGGCAGTTATTCAAAGTTACGGAACAAGTTGCGTTGTGAAGCTTGCTCCATACACTTGAGTAAACAGTCATTAGTTTACTATCAGTTCATAGAAACTTTTTGTTTACACCCCGAGCGTCGGTCACCCGACACCCCGCCGCACGTAAAAAAAAGGATTGGGTTTTAGTTATTTACCTAACGTGGCACGGGCGAGTAGGTGGATACTTCCAGTAAGTGGAGTGAGGGATATATTGATTTGCATAATTTTCATTCTTTGTCAAAAAAGCATTACCTATCAATAGAATAACGTCTAGAGGCATGCTTAAAGTTAAATACATTTGGTAAATCACGTATTGAAACTAGTTTGCATCGTCAGAAAATTGAATAAAACCTTGAATAACATGGTTAGTTTTTGTATTATTTTTACAGGCTTATTTTCAATGTTTTTTTTTTTCAAATTTTATAAATCACCTTTTTTTTTGGGTATCAGTGGCGGTGGCCTAGCCTACCCTCCGAGGAGGACCACTGCACGCCACTAGAGCCCTTATGGCAATCAGACTGTTCAGGAAGCCTAACGTCAATGAAGAGTAGTTGGTTATAAGGGCAAGTCATTTTTTTGGCTTGTTTGAAAATACTGCCACTACTTACTTCCTATTAAGCATGGGACTTCATAACTGGCGAAATGTGGGTGTTACGAGTAGTCCTCTAATAGACGTAATGTGTTATATTATGTTACACCCAAGAATCGCCGTGTATCCTCTACATAGTAATTTACTCATCATCTGCCTAGCCTTTTCGCAACTATGTTGGGGTTGGGTTCCAGTCTAACCGGATACAACTGGATATCAGTATTTTACTTGAAGTGACTGCTTATCTGACCTCCATAACACAGTAAGCACTGGGTATTACGATACTCTTTGGTAACTGTTGTAAGACTTTCAGGCCACTGACTAACTGTAACGTCTGTCAAAAATCTACAAATGACAGCGGACCAACGGTTTAACGTGCTTTCCGAGGTCGATATATAAAGAGATTTTTTTTTTTTAATAATTTAAATACCGCAGACATGGTGGTCCACGCCCTTTTTAGATTGATTTTATTGTTTGCATGTTTTTTACAATTATATGCGTGCTCCTGCATTGGAATTTACATTATACTAACAACTTACTAGAATAATTTTAAATCTATGTGAGTCCAGTTTTTTTTATTGTGTTAATGGGTTGGGCTTATCCTAAAGATTGACCCGACCGGTTGTTACTATTTACCCACGAGCTCCTCCTTATTTTACTATAGCAATCGAATTTAATAGGTACCGATCAGACTAAAAAGAGAAAGAAAAAAAAAACACTAAATCAAAATAATTAATTAATTAAATATAAATCTCGCAAATCATATAATGAAGTATAACTATGACGTGATGTGTAATGTTAAAAAAAAAGCTATCCGGCCCTCCTACACATTCGGTCTGTCTTACAGTCAAATAAATTAATTGAAATCTAACATGACGCAAATAAATCTATTTTAAATGTTACATTTTATGAGTAACTAGTTTTTGCTTGAGGCCTCCCTCGCGTGAAGGTCGGAAGTTATCCCACAGGAACGTCTTACCTGAATAAAAAGGTTCTAGGTTAAGAAGCGCTTGCCTTGGTCGTTCTGTGGATGGGTGACCATCCATTACATATCGAGTTTCCTCTGTGCGTCAGATATATGGTAAACCGTTGCATTGGTCCCGCCAGACATTTGTAGATCTTTGACAGTCGATACAGTTAACATGGCCCGAAAATCTGACCACCAGTCTTACCAAGGGGTATCGTATTACTCAGTACTAACTGGGTTGTAGAGGTCAGATAGGCAGCCTCTCCATATAAAGTACTGGTATTCAGCTGCATCATATAGTTAGACTGGAAGCTACCCCAATATACATAGTTGGGAAAAGGCTAGGCGGATGATGAATTATATACCTTGCTTAAGAACTAATTTTAAACTATCGCTTCTATGTCGCTACTCTCCGAGGCAAGGCGAGTCTGAGAGTGTACATAAAGGGTGTAACGAAGCCGAAAGGCCCCTCCGGCTTCTCCCTGTCATTGCGATATTTTTTTTGTTTTAGACCATACCTTGGAACCTTCTAGTTACGGAGATATTGGGGGTCAAAGTTCCAACTTTTTCACAAGTTTTTTTTTTAAATACATTTTTTTAATGTAAGATTTTTACTTTAAACACCTTCACGACCCCCGTACTATTCAATCCATCTATCAGCACAATGCTTTGAGTGCGTTCCATCGAGTCCTACCGTAAAACGTGAATTTTCACCCCAAAAAAAAAAGTCGTTGACCAGCAATATTTTTTAAAATTACTTATTTAGTTTGATGTACAGAATGCTTGGTTGACGGCTTCGTGAAGGATCTGTTTACACACTGTATAGAGCTCGTCTAGGCTCAGTGTTCCTCGCTTGCTCTTCGTCCCGTGTTTTTATTTGCGAGACGTTTCAGGCGAGATACAGAGAGAGCTCTCGGTCGAGAGTGTGCAGCCACCTTTACAGTCACTACTGACACAAGAGAAATCTCTTTTAAATAATTTTCTTATAATTTCTTTACAGATAAATATCTTCTGAACAAGAGAGAATAAAGGCAGCATCATGGGTTTTCTTGAAGAAAGAGATTTGTCGGATGTACCAACAGTACCGGAGTTCTATAAAGGGAAGACTATTTTTATCACAGGAGGTTCAGGTAAGATTAATCCTTACATCTTTATTATAAAGGCGAAAGTAAGTTTGTTTGTTACCATTTCGCGTCTAAACCACTGAACATCAGATCATCCTGAAATTTTGCATATTCGTTGTCAGGTGTACAGAGAAGGACATAGGGCACCTTTCATCCCGAAAAAAGTACTGTTCCGGAGGAAAACAACAATAATGTGCTTATGATAATAGATGGCGCCACGTGTCTTTCGAATCATGATTGTATTATGTTATTCCAAGCAGAGTACAACCCGAATTGATAGTCAAATTCTAAATTAACGCGAGCGAAGTCGCGAGCAAAAGCTAGTCTCAAATCTAACACAGTATAAGGGACAATATTCATTACCGCTGGGCGACTACCACTAGTTATACGCGCAAGGAAGGCTGTCGTTTTTGAGTGCACCAGATGGCGCCACTGGCGAGTAAGGTCCTGTCATAAATTCTATTTAATACTTTAAAGTACCAATAACTTCATAATTTATTTTATTACGTATAACAACATAGTGTAAACTTCAGAAACATATTTACAATATTGTACAGACGCCAGTAGATGAAGCTACCCGAAACTGCCAAATTTCCCCAGTCAACCTTGAACCTAAGGCTGTAGCGATAAAGATGAAAATCTATTAAAGAAATTTGACAGATTGTAATATCTTGATGTGCTGGCGTCTGTACCTAAAATTATCAAGCATGAAACATTTAAAAAACACTCTTCCTCCAGGTACTAACAAATTAGATTCTAACTTTCTACTTAAAATCTTCAAGTCAAAATTAATCAGGAAAGGCTTAATCTTGACCACAATCGAGAGTTTTTTTAGCTATGATTCAACAAAATCTGTCAAATCCGTCTGCAGAGTCACTCTAGATATGTTAAAATAACCCGTTGCGACGTTAATTCACTCATTTGTTAACTTCGAACACATCTAATCCTAAAAATAAACCATAATTTTCAGGCTTCATAGGCAAAGTTCTGATAGAGAAGCTCCTATACTCCTGCGCTGATCTGGACAGGATATACTTGCTGATGAGGAACAAGAAGGGAATCAAGTCTGAAGACAGACTAGCTGAACTTTATGCTAAACCTGTAAGTACTGTAGGGTTCAGCTATGTGATGTTGTGATTTTATCTATTATCATCATCATCATTTTTCAGTCGAAAGACGTCCACTGCTGGACATACGCCTCCCCCAAGTGTCGCCACATTGACCAGTCCCGTGCGACTCGCATCCAGCGGATCCCTGCAACCTTTACCAGGTCATCGGTCCACCGACGTTGCGTTGGTAGGCCTCCCACCCTACCAACGCAACGTCTTCCGGTTCACGGTCGCCACTCCAGAACTTTTCAGCCCCATCGGCCATCCGTTCTGCGAGCAATGTGCCCTGCCCACTGCCACTTAAGTTTGGCTATTCTTCGGGCTACGTCGGTTCGCTTGCGGATGTCCTCATTCCTGATTTTGTCTATGCTTACTAATATTATAAAGAGGTATTTGCTTGTAATTTTGTATGTAGGGGGTAATCTCCGGAACTAATAATCCAATTCTTTAACTGGCAGAAAGCTACATTACTCGTGGGTGCTATAGGCTAAAAATTATATTTATATCAAGCATATTAGCCGAGCTATCACAATTTTTGTGGACGAAGTCGCGTGCGTAGGGCTAGTATTTGAGCTTGATGTTGAGTGGAATAAAAAAAGGCTTTTAGATGTTGAATTCAGATAATTATTGGAAAGAAAACTATTTACGTTGTCACACGACGGATGGCGCTACCGGGGCCGGCCCAGAAAGAGGTGGCGAGACTATCTGGACGCGTAACGCGAGGGCTGGTTCGAGGAGGCACGGGAAAACAGCTCATGGAAGGAATTGGGAGACCTGCGCCCAGCAGTGGGACAGTACAGGAAAAAAACAACATTGTCACACTTTGACGGACGCCTAAGCTGTCTATTCCTTTATTATTATAATGTCGACCTTCGTTTTTAGGGTTCGGTACCCTACGAGTAACCAACGGGACCCTATTACCAAGCCTCCGCTGTCCGTTCGTCT
This sequence comes from Noctua fimbriata, assembly GCA_905163415.1. Taxonomy (NCBI): domain Eukaryota; kingdom Metazoa; phylum Arthropoda; class Insecta; order Lepidoptera; family Noctuidae; genus Noctua; species Noctua fimbriata. The sequence goes on from LR990951.1 coordinate 3,422,955, forward strand.
GTCTGTCAGCGTTCTGCATTTCATGATCCGTAACAGTTGAAATTTTCACAGAATGTGTATTTCTGTTGCCGCTATAACAGCAAATCCAACCAACCAGTGGAGGTCAGATAGGCAGTCGCTCCATGTAAAATACTGGTTTTCCAGCTGCATCCAGTTACACTTAAAGTCGACCCCAACATAGTTGGCTAGGCAGACGATGAATACGATACTAATTGAAAGCATATATTTATTCTAGTGTTTCGACAGACTGAAAAAGCAGAGACCTGGTGTCTTTGAGTCGAAGGTGTTCGTCGTTTCAGGAGATGTAATGGAACCTGGTCTAGGTAAGTGTCTTCAGGTTTAAAACTACTTTTTACCCAACTACGGCAAAGTTAAAGCGCAGGTCACACCGCCAGCTAGAGAGCGAGCTCTTTCTATATTTCGTTTCGGCTCTTTCGGAAGTTTGCGGTCTGAAAAGAGACGAAACGATGCGATGGTGAAGCGAGGCGATGGAAACTATATAAACTATGCTAAGATATGGCGATCTAAACTATGTGGGTTCACACTGAAAACTACGGACGGACGGGCGAGCGAGGGGAGCGTTCCGTCTCATACCAGGCGAGGCGGGCGACGTGAACGAATAGCATCGCTGGCATCGTCAGATATTTCGTTCGCATCGATTGTATCGCTGACGTAGCTTAGCTCAAAGTATAAAAAGCGGTGAAATGATATGCCTCGCCCGGCTCGCTCGCTCCCTCACTAGCTGGCGGTGTGGCCTGTGCTTAAATAATGGTTAGCGGTGGTTGAGTAGCGATATTTAAATTTAGGTGTAGTAAGTGCCAAATGCTGATTAACGCTTCAGTTTTAAAATCTAATTACCTAATTATTCACTAACTTTATGTCAATTGTGTTTAATTAATGTATTTAATTATTGTACGACCTAAACAACAGGTCATGTGACTTTTGTAGAATTCTCGATAGGTATTTAATTCGTATTTAATTTGCACGTTTACGCAATGACATAAAGTTAAAATGAATATAAAAAGTTCGAAATTGTTGGTCCACTGATCGCAAACGCGACTGCTGAGAACAAGGTCCTCGGTTCGATTCCCAGGTCGGGCTAGTGTTATTAGATTTTCCATCAGGAATTTCTTAGTGGCATCAAAGGAGTCTGGATTTGTAATTGTGTTTTTTTGATGTCAATAGAATCGCCGTCTATTACATAACTGGCGAAATGTGGGTTTAATATTAGGTACACCTCTGCCTAACTCTTCAGGGATTACAGGTGTGATGTTATGATTATTCATTATCTTAAAGCCCTTGTCCCATTGTAAGTTGGGTCGGCGCAATACATTTTCTTCCATTCATCCCTGTCAGACGCTGTCACGCTATCATGTACTCCTTTTACTTTCATATCATTCCTCACACAATCCATCCATCGTTTCCTTAGTCTTCCTCTCCCTCTCCATTCATCAACATTTATTTTTGTAAACTCTTTTAGTCTTATGCGGTTCGTTCCTCCTCATCACATGCCCATACCAAGACAGTCGATTCCCTTTCAACTTTTCTGTAACAGGCGCAAATTTCAAACTTCCTCTAATATACTCATTCCTTACTGTATCCATTCTTGTCTCACCACACATCTCAACATCGCTAGCGTAATTCCATGTGACCCTGAATAAGTTTGTTTATTTTTCAAGGACTATCGCAAGAAGACAGAGCTCTTCTCGTCAATCGAGTGAACATCATCTTTCACGTAGCAGCTAGCGTCAGGTAAGAATTAGAAGAATAAGGACTCTGAAATAGTTGATGGGGTCTTGAAACCCGGAACCCTGACAACCAGTCTAATCAAGGTGTATCGTATGGCTAGCTCGCCGTCCAGCCGTCTTATGACGACAGGCCGTATCGACGGCGCGTTCGTGTTCCACGCGTGCCTCAAAGAGATGTCAGCAACCAGGAAGAGGTCCGCAAGGGCCGATGCCTGCCGATGGTGCCTGGCTGCGGAATTGTTCGAAAGAGATACCTCGAAAAGAACGTTAAGCTGTTGGTCCCGGCTGTCAAATGCTGAATTTCGCGTGACGTCAGATATGACGCGTAGTCCCATGTGGTGTTGTAAAACTTTGTGAAGGCCACGGGATCTGCTAGTTGTGAGAGACACGGGACCAGTCGATGTTGCGACGCTTGAGGCGGCCTATCTTCAACAGTGGACTCCTAACGGCTGAAGTAATGCGCGGACCTCTCGCTCAGCATCATCATTGATTTATTTGTTAAAAGTTGCACTTAAACCTATGTAGGAATTACATTGGAAAATAGCCATGCTTTCCATCGATCATATGCGTGCAAGCACTTGCTACATCGTAATTATCCTCGCTCTTTAAGCCATACAGGAATTAGGTACACCGCAAAACATCAAGCATCATTGATGCTTCCCATCCATCCTGAGTTAGGTGGACATGAGAATGCTGTTGGATCACCCTTAATTATCTTGCTTCTATCATTAAAACAGATGAATGCTTTCAGGTTTGATGACACGCTAAAGTTTTCCGCACAGATGAACTTAAGAGGAACTATGGAAGTCATGGAGCTGGCTAAAGATGTTCGGGAATTATCTGTGAGTTATTCCAAAAGTAAAAAACCTTAAATCTCGACTAGTTACTTGAAGAGCTTACGTGGAAGTACCATCAGGTCTTTGAATTTTTACCTTCTGTTCGAACAAACCGGATACAATTCAGAATCTGGACTGGTACTAAGAATTCACACACACTTTCCTCCTGGACAGGATCTGCAGTTGCCAATCTAGAAATCTCTTAACCGTTTGCTGGCCCCGGTTGGCTGCTGTAGAAATAATCTGGCCAAATGGGGTATCATTAACACGTCTGAAATACAATGCTAGTGTGGGGCCACTCTGCAAGATATGCCCCACCTCCTTTCTTGTCCATCCTGCGCAGCCACCTGCACCTTCCAGGATTTCAAAGAAGCCAACAAAAGAGCCGTGCAGGTGGCTATACAAGGTGTAAACAGACCCTTCACATAGCCGTCAACCAAGCATTCTGTACATCATACTTTAGTAACTTTACGCAAAAATTATTGCTGGGAATCGACTTTATTTTTTGGGGTGAAAAATCACGTTTTAGGTAGGACTCGATGGAAAGTACTCAAAGCATTGTGCTGATGGATGGATTGAATAGTACGGGGGTCGTGGAGGTGTGTAAAGTAAAAATCTTACATTAAAAAAATGTACTAAAAAAAAAAAAACTTGTGAAAAAGTTGGAACTTTGACCCCCAATGTCTCCGTAACTAGAAGGTTCCCAGGTATGGTCTAGAACAAAAAAAATATCGCAAAGACGGGGAGAAAAAGTGCCTTTCGGATGTGTTAAGGGTCTATTTACACCCTTTATACTGGTCGGGTATTATTTGAGTCCATCGAAACGCTAAGAAGAAGATGACTAAGAATTTACAGCCACATAATATGACGCCTGTTTACCTGAAGGGACCGACTTGGGTGTATCTATGTTACACCCATATTTCACCAGCTTTTCCATCTGGAGTATTGCAATAGCAACCTGAAGCCTGGATTTGTGCCAGGTTGATGTCAATAGGTTCGCCCCGTTTGACATGGGACTATGTTCTAAAATCCCATATAGTTTCCCAATCCTGGTAGCACATGGCAGTTAATCTTGCAATCCAACGGTTACGGGGCCAAGTATTCATGATCAAATGCTATTGTAAAAGAAAACGCCTTTTCTAGTTTCAATATCTGTATTTATAATCTTGTGCACATAGGTCCTCCTCCTTTTGGAAGTCGGTTAAAGGTACAAAACTTGGTATTTATAATGCAGTAGCAAAACTGACACAAGAGGAGAGGAAAGTGTTAATTATGCTGTTCCTCTTCACAGTCCCTGGTTCACGTCTCCACTTCATACGCCAACACCAACAGGGATCCTATAGAGGAGGTGCTGTACCCTCCACTGGCTGACTGGAGGGAGACCCTGGAAGTCTGCGAGAAGGCTGATGAGCATACCTTGAGGGTGCTTACGCCTAAGTAAGTTAATATGGTTCGATTTTATAATTTTAGATCTAGAAAGTATGAACTAGAATATTTCTATGGCTTTGCTCAGGTATGTTTATTGAGCATTCGTTGTGTTTTATTTTGTGACTAGCTTTCGCTCGCGCCTTCGTTCGTGTAAATTTCAAGTTTTACGGTAGGAGACTCCAATGCATGTAACGCACTCAAAACATTGTGCTGATGGATGGATTGAATAGTACGGGAGTCATGGAGGTGTTTAAAATAAAGTTCTTATATTGAAAACATGTATTTAAATCAAAACTTGTGAAAAAGTTGGAACTTTGATCCCCAATATCTCCGTACCTGAAACTAGAAGGTTCCCAGGTATGGTCCAGAACAAAAAAAATATCGCAATGACGGGGAGAACAAGTGCCTTTCGGCTTCGTTAAGTATTTTGTTACACTGTTTATAGGTAGGTACTCCAACAAAATTGCATTTTTTTAAATAGTCCCGAAAGGTCTGTAGGTACCGATTTTAACTGGAATTTTACTGCCATTTTTTTTTTCTTAATTTTATTTTTAAATTTTACTGCTATTATAAGGCTACTTTTATTTTAGAAAAAAGATTAGGGTACCGTGCAAAAAAATTAAAAGCCTTGAAATTGTCAAAAAAACACGATTCAAAGAGGAAACGAATATTTTGTAATAATTTCTGGCAGACCAAGGTCGCGGGCCACAGGTATTAATTTTATAAAAAAAAAAATCTAAAACTGAACCAACGATAAGATTTTTCGATTTTGTTTACATACATAGTATTTTTCGTCAGGTACCTCGGAGAGCTTCCCAACACATATACCTTCACGAAGCAGCTAGCAGAGCACGTGGTGTGTGAGTACAGAGGACAGCTACCCGTCATCATCGTCAGACCTTCGATAGGTAAGCACATCACTATTTAGGTACCTACTCTCTAGCTAGATAATGAAGTGACCTCACTTATCGACGTGGAATTGGCTTGTGGCATACAAGAGCGTTATAAAAAAAATAAATAAATAAAAAAAAAATAACCTCCAGGTCACCGACTTCTGAAAGTAAATTTAATTAAATTTTAAAATGTTTTTGAAGTTATACTTCTTTAGGCGCGTTATGAAAAAATGATGAGAGTGAAATTTTAAGATGCGCGCGCACCTGTGACACAAAATTAACAGTATGAAGTTAGGTGCGTTATGAAAAAATGATGAGAGTGTAATGGATTTAATTAATAATTAATTTTTAATATTTGCTATTACTATTAATGGTACCATTAATAGTAATAGCAAATATTAAAAATTAATATTATAATTTGATGTTCAATTTTAATTTTTATCACAAACTTTTTATTAAATGTTTTATTAATATCCATGTTCAGTATGTGATAGGTTGTGGTTTCAGGATGATTTGAAAAGTCCGTCTCCTGAACATAAGGAAATTCTAACAAAAATTATACCCAATATACCAGCGAAAAATACAAAGCTTTGCAACACATGCGTGCAAGCGTTAAACAAGAAGAATATTCCTTCAATGTCCACATTCAATGGTTTTAAATATCCAGACGTACCTCAACATCTACCACCTTTAGATCTTGTTTCTGAAAGACTAATTTCACCTCGTATTCCTTTCATGCAGATCAGAAGATTGAGGCATGTTAATGGTCAGTACGGTATTTTTGGTCAAATAATTAATGTTCCTGTTTCAGTTAATAATATGATTAAATCACTTCCACGAAATGTTGATGACGATTATTGTATAAATGTACATATCAAACGTAAGAAAATTCATCGATCTAGCTACTTACAAAGTATTGTTAATAAGCGTACTATTAAAAGTTGGCTACGATTTTTAATTCCGTCACCATTGTATACTATGTACGATATTAAAGTTGATGAGTCATTCTTTAATGATAATCAAATTCACGATGAAATTCAGCAAGATGATTTCAGTGAACATATTTCTATAGAAGAAAGTTTTACGGCTCAACAGCAGACATTACTGTGGAATGAAGAACAATAAATACACAATTAATTCTTGAAGTATAACTTCTCACGCGCGTACATAAGTACACGCACCCATTTTTTTTTTTTTTATATTACTTTAGATTGAAATATTTCAAAATACCGGGTGGAATACACCGACGAAAAAAAAAACTTGGTAATAGTTTTAATTACCAAGTTTTTTTTTTCGTCGGTTATTAAAAAAACAGCTGTTTCCTACAAAACTGCAATATCTACACGGTTAAAAATGTATGGAACAGCTGATTTTTTTTTTTTAAATCAGCTTTTCCATATGTTTTCAGAATGATGTACTAATGATGATGTAGGTACTTGTGGCGTAAATGGATTAATATTTATGGCACCATTTTAAAATAGACCTAAGTAGATAAGTGTTACTAAATTTAATTCATCTTCTTCATTCTCCTCATCTTATTCCAATTTATTTGGATATACCAGATAAATTACCAGGATAGTTACACCTTTCTACAAACCAAGTACAGTCGCCATTAGCACATCAAGTTACAACAAACTGTCAAAATTGAAAAAAAAAATGATTTTAAACCATAAAATGTTGACTGTCAAGACAAGTTCAAAATCGAATGAGAAAAATTTGACAGTTTGTGGTCACTTGATGCTCTGGCGGCTGTACATACGTAGAAAATGTTCCCATTCATCATAAAATGTATACTTTCTGGATAAAAAGTCACTAATTATGGACAAATCTTAATTTTTCAGTGATATCCAGTGTGGATGAACCAATACCAGGGTGGATTGAAAATTTCAACGGGCCAGTGGGAATATTTGTGGCTTGTGGCAAAGGTAATTTCGTATATAACAAAACCTTATCGGAATTTCAGGTGACTTATTTTCAACATAACTTTGTTAACTTTAGTGCGCGATAGATGGCGCTGTTCACAAAATGGTTTTACTTTACCGGAAAAGTTTTAATAAGATTGACAACTTAGATCAAAATGGATTTTTATTGTGAAAATACTTTTTAATTCATCATCGTTCTCTTGCCCTTAACCCAATACATTTGAGGTCGGCGTAGCATGTCTTCTTCCATACTTCCCTATTACTCGTCCAACCGACGTGACTCTGACGCGTGGAGTTACTGCAAAACACGCCTAGATGGCGTTGTTTTCAATAATTGGTTTGTACAATCGTGTTGGTAAAGTTTGTGAGTCTTAATTATTGTAAAGTATATCATAATTATTCCTTTATTCATTTCTCTAACATATTATTTTATTTTTTAATATCAGTAACAAAAATTATGCATAAACTTTTAAAAAATATAGAAAAAAGTAGCCCACGCATGAAACAGGGACCGAGTTACCGGTGGTCAGGTCTCTTGAGAGAGGAAACTCCTGACGATATGCGCCGTATCCAGAAGTACTGTTTTCTGAATCAAGCCCTTTTTATTGTTAGTTACTATTAAAATCTAAATAAAGTGTATAAAGTCATTGGCTTATTAAATGAACACATATTTCGACATTTTAAAGCAAGTCTTCGGTAGTATAGTGGTAAGTATCCCCGCCTGTCACGCGGGAGACCGGGGTTCGATTCCCCGCCGGAGAGAACCTTTTTGCATTTTTATTTGTTGTTTTACTGTTTTTTCTTTGTACCTTATACTTTTTCATGGGTTTTTTATGTATTTATTGCACTTTAATCTTGTGTGGCTGCCTGATTTAACTTACTTTTCATAGCAGTCACAGGTATACACACTATTTCCCACTTGAACATCATTAAGTTTGAAACCATCGACTGTCGAGGTCAAGTATACCTAGAGTTAGGTTAGCACATACTTCGCCTGGTATTTTCTTCCACCGATGGCCTACGACTACGTCACGATAAGTGTTACCATTGATTATCCTTTCCAGTAAATTTAGGGACTTTCTCATTTAGTGAATGAAAATAAAGTAGGTAAATTACTAACTAGGTTAACTATTTAGTAACTCGTGTGATTAGTCTATTTAGTTTTAAATTAATTTGCATATTGAATTATTAGTTCATAATTGCTTTGTTAAGTAAAAAAATGCATTTTGCTTGGGTAATTCAATCACACACCGTGGCAAGGCAACATATCAACCGTATCGCAACTGATAACGTATTCTGTGGCCAATCACGTGACCCAGCTGTCACGGGAAGAGAATACCAGGCGAAATATATTATTATACGATGGGTCTTCAGGAACGAACGCCGCCGTATCATGGTTTTTAATTCAATTCCTACTCAGAAATTTCACCTCACAAATTATGTACACGTCCTCAAAAAAACTAGTAACCAAAAAAAAACAGTTTGAGATATACGCATTCGAAAGTGTTTTGTGTGCTTACCGATGATTTCCTTAATAAAACTATGGCTTGTTCCATTTTCGCAGTACACTTTTGGCGGTTTTTTTTTTCAATAGAGAACAAAGATAATTGAAGTTGAGTAGGGTATTAATAAAAACATATTATTTTTGCGTTATGACAGTTTCTTAGAGGACATACGACATGTTAGCGCCTTACGAGCGCCTTATGCGCGAATTATACAGAAACGGCGTAAGGTGAAGGCGTGGCGCAGGCATGATGCCGCTTCCAAATGTTTTCATACAAAACGTGCGTTGGCGACGTGTCGTGAATTACACTCAAGCGGCGCGGTTCTTTCGTTTCGTTATATATCCAAAATCAAAATCAAAGCATTTATTTCAAATAGGCCAGTTACAGGCACTTTTGAATTGTCGAAACAAAGACAACAATGAAAAAATAGCTACAGTCCCAGTCACAAGGCATAAAAACTGTGAAAGTACTGTAGTTGCCCATTCCCATCCCACGCCTGCGCTACGCCTTCACCTTACCTACGCCGTTTCTGTATAATTCTCGCCTTATGTATCGTAGATACTATCGAGTTCACTGACGGAGGACCACTTTTCAACCTTATTATGCCCGCCCATAAGGGTGAAAAGTGGTCGACCGTCAATGAAATCAGCAATATCTACATGATTTTCCTCATAATTACTAGATTTTAAAATTAAAACGAGGTACTTTTTTTCAGGTATAATGAGGACAATTCACACTAAGCCAGAAATCATTTGTGACTTCATTCCTGTGGACATGTGCGTTAAGAACATTATTGCTGGTTCTTGGATCAGAGGGACCAAGAAGTAAGTTTAAACATAACATCACGACTGTAATCTCCGAAGGGTTAGGCAGAGATGTACCTAATAGTACATCCACTTTTCGCCAGTTTTGTTTAAGTCCCATGGGGGCTGATTCAATTGCCATTAACTGGGCACAAATCCAGACTTCGTGACTGCTACAGAGGATTTCCTGGTGCAAAAATCTAATTACATTATCAATAACACTAGAAACTGGATATTTACCATGTTTACTGTTTGTTTTGGGATATTTCGGCGCTTTTGCAAGCACCATGATCACTGATAAACTGAAAAACACACACACACACACACTGACATGGTAAATATCCCGTTTCTAGTGTTAATGATAATATCAGTGAGTAGTGACCATGACAGTTTAAAATCTAATTGTAATGCCCGACCCGGGAATCGAACCCAGGACCTCATGATCAGCAGTCGCGCTTCCGACCACTACACCGAGAGACCGTCTCACTAACACGCAGTAACTCATCATCTGCCTAGCCTTTTCCCAACCATATTGGGGTCGGCTTCCAGTCCAACCGGATGCAGCTGAATACCAGTATTTTACATGGAGCGACTGCCTGTCTGACCTCCACAACCCAGTTAGTACTGGGTGATACGATACCTCTTGGTAAGACTGGCTGTCACACTTTTTGGGCTACTGACTACCTGTAACGACTGTCAAAGATCTACAAATGACAGCCGGGAGCAACGGCTTAACGTGCTTACACACAGTAACTATAAAACCAAAATCCTCGTTCTTCTTCCAGAATAGGACCTACGGACGACATTCCAATTTACAACTGTTGTGCGGGCAATCTTAACAACATGTTGATGGGGGATCTGGTGGACATCTCCAAACACGTCTCCAAGGAGATCCCTCTCAACGATATGCTGTGGTTCACCGGAGGGACCATCACGCCTAACGCCATGTATCATTATATTAAGGTAGGTGATCCTTACTGCTTGGCTTCTATCTTCGTCTGTACCTTTTGCTAATTATGTTGGGGTCGGCTTCCAGTCTAAATAGATGCAGCTGAATACCAGTATTTTACATGAAGCGATTGCCCTGCTATGTGATACCGGTTGGTAAGACTGGTTGTCAGAATTTCGGGTCACTGATTACCGTCAAAAATTTACAAATGACAGCCGGGACCAATGGCTTAACGTGCTTTCCGAGACACGGAAGAAACTCTGTATGTAAGGATCATCACCCATCCTTACCGACCTTGGCCAGCGCTGAGCTTAAAATGGGACCTACTGATCTGTCGTTGATATTTGTATGGTCAGCGTTTGGAAGCTGTTTTTATCCTTCTGTTGTTTATTTGATCTGATAGAAAAACATAGCAATGGTCATAATTCATTCAACTCGAACTTTCGCTGTCCAATGCTGGACCCTTCCTAAGTTCTGCCCCACACCCAGCTCCTCACCATCTTCTGTATCTACTACAAAGGTTGCTGGGACAGCTCAATGAATTAACTATGGTACTCAGTACACCTAGCTGAGGGCGTCCCGGAGTGCCCGCTGATACGCGGTCTACACTCCGCGAGTTCGTGTCTTTAGACATGGCCAGTTCCACTTACCTTTTTTTTTCGTATGGGCAATCATTAAATGACCCCTCCCCGCTCTGGGCGGAGCGGAAGGGAGTGTCAGACTTGTACTGACTAAAACCCATCCATGTTCCTTCTTTGCCCTTTGTGTTCCAGGGCCACGGTATCTCTTTCGAACAGTTCCGCAGCCCTTGCAGAGTTCCACCTACCTTAGCCTGCTTACTCTGCAAGCTATTTCGAGAAATGTAAACATCAATGTCCAACTCCATCATAAAAATGTATTATGGCGCCTGATAAATTATTTGCTATTTCAGGTTTTAATCCAACACTTGCTGCCGGCCATTTTGGTTGATACACTCCTCTGGTTGTTTGGCAAGAAACCAATGTGAGTAGATTAATAATTTAGCTTTCTTTACAGCATATAGGTGACTGGTAATTAGTGACCGATACTTAAACATGTGATTGTACTCATCATAACAAACGTATACATTTTTTTTTAATACTCATTCAATTTTATCACAATAACACAACAGCGGGCCGTATGAAAGTCGCAGGTGTTCGCCTGTGACCTATCAGCTTTTAGCCGTATGACGCTGTTTTGTCTCATTACTATCGTACCGTGCAACAGTGGGTAGCCAGAGCACCCGCGCGGCTCGCAAGCCCGTAATGCTCTGCTGTTGTGATATTGTGATAAAAGTGAATGAGTATTAAAAAAAAATTATGTGTTTGTAATCATGAGTACAATCACGTGTTTATGTATCGGTCACTAATTACCAGTCACCCTATATAACTCGGCACAGTCTGTGTATGGTGCAAATGAAGATTTTGTAAGAACGTTTTGATTTAAAAGAGTGTCCATTGTCCATGGAGTATCTTGGTCGTTTTTAAGCTTCTGTAGCAAAATGGCTAAAACGGAACCCTTACAGATTCACCTGTCCTTCAGTCTGTCTGTCCGTTTGTATGTCTCAGCCATTTTACTCCGAGAGGTACTAAATAGTTGAAATTTAGAGAATGACACCTCTCTCTCTCCTTTTAAACTATCAACCGCTACACAAATGTGATGTGTAATTATGAAAAAAATTAAAATAGAAAACATGTACATACTTAACTGAGGGTTAAAAAACATTGAAAAGACATGTGACATCTACCAACCCGCGCTGGGCCCGCGTGGTAGATTATAGCCCATTCTCTCTCATAGAGAGGAGGCCGTGTGTCCCAGAAGTCGGAACATTATAGGCTGATTATGCTACAAGTTTGTACAGAACCCTCGGTGCACGAGTACAACTAGCACTAACCTAGGCGTCTTAAAATTCCTCTGTACTTTAATTAAACGAAATTTTCACTTTCGCAGGTTAGTCAAAATCCAACGCCGCATATACATCGCGAACCTGGCCCTCAGGTACTACACAACCCAGCAATGGACATTCGACAACACGAACTTCGCTGCCGTACGCTCAGCCCTGAAGATTTCGGACAAGAAGCAGTTTTACTATGACCTGGAGACGATGGACCTGGTAGACTACTTCAAGAAGTGCTGTTTGGGTGGGAGGAATTTCTTGCTGAAGGAAAAGGATGAAGATCTTCCGAAGGCTAGGGCGCATTGTAGAAGGTATTTTCTGGGGATTTTTCTAAGTTTTTGACATACATAACATCACGCCTGTAATCCCCGATGGGTTAGGCAGAGCTAATAGTACACCCACATTTCGCCAGTTATGTTTAAGTCCCGTGTAGTAAGGGGCGAGCCTATTGCAATCAAACGGGCACAAATCCAAACTCCGTGGTTGCTACTGAGAAAGTTCCTGATGGAAAAACCCAATAACACTTTGACCGACCCGGGAATCGAACCCAGGACCACTGCGTTCAGCAGTCGCACTTGCGACCACTCAACCAACGAGACAGTCGTTTCGTTATTTATTGTGGCTTTGTCTTATTAACTTCTAATCTTGCTAGATAACTCGTCTCCTTTACTTAGTTATCTAATTTAATGTATGTTTTACTTAGGTATTGTGTTTTGAAATTAGCAACTTATTCATTATCTAGCGACCCGCCCCGGCTTCGTACGGGTGCAATATACAACGTTAGTTTTAGTATATGCGAAACCTGATACACGTGTCTAGTATTTTTATGTAAAGAATCTATGTACAAAATTTCAAAACTGTATCATGAAAAATCACTAAGTTATAAGCTTGTTCTGTTACCTAGTTGTCCGCACAAAAATGCGGTCACCACGCAGCGCGCGTCTCCAGCGTCGTCTTGAGCTCATTGATAATAATAATTTGGCAGTAGGTACCTAAATTATTGCGATAGATACTGAAAGTCGCTCGGTATACAACTTTTAACTGTTTTAAATATTTTTGGGAAAAAATATAACATGGTTTAAAAATTATTGGAAATTATTTAAAAATTTACAGGTTTCGCATATACTAAAAATAATGTTGTATGTACTCGTATAAACCTTCCTCTTGAATCACTCTATATATTACTGTAAACCGCATCAAAATCCGTTGCGTAGTTTTAAAGATCTAAGCATACATAGGGACAGACAGACAGCGGGAAGCGACTTTGTTTTATATTATGTAGTGATGTTTACATGCCAATTTTATGGCAAAATGTGTCATTGCACTACATTTTATTTTTAACCATCTTTTCTAACACATTTACTGCAAATAAATATTTTTGACTTTGACTTTCCAAATTATTTTTATTTCTTTTTTTGAAACGAGAGGAAATAGTTTTTAATTTTGTTTTTTTACTTCCAGAATGTTTATCATAGATCAGACGATCCAGATAATCTTCCACGCCTTCGTCTTGTGGTGGATCTGCATCAACCTCGTGCAGTATTTTGGATTACATAGTAATTTCTTCTAAGATAATGTACATTTTGTTTTTGTATGAAATAGTTTAGGAGTAGGCTTATTCAAACTTAAGCGGTATTCGCTGCCGCTGTGGGTACATAGCGCGCGGGTTTCGCTCAGGTATTTAGTATCAAGTTCCGCGGCTAGAGCAACCTGAGCGTTATTCGCTGCCGCTGTGGGTAGAAGTGCATACCGCGCGGGTTTCGCTCAGGTATTTAGTTAGTATCAAGTTCGGCGGCTAGAGCGACCTGAGCGGTATTCGCTGTCGCTGTGGGTAGGAGTGCATACCGCGCGGGTTTCACTCAGGTATTTAGTATCAAGTTCCGCGGCTAGAGCGACCTGAGCGGTATTCGCTGCAGTTGTGGGTAGAAGTGCATACAGACGGTAGCGAATACCGCTTAGGTTTGAATAGGCCTTAAAAGTTATTTGATTTAATCTGTTTTGCACAACTCGTGATATTTTCTGTTTTTACAAGAAAGTCCCCCGTTCTACTTCTAGAAGAAGAAATTTCTTTATAGAATAAGCGGTACCTTTGTGCTCTTTTATCTGTATTTTATTTTGTGTATATGTGTTTTGTGTGTAAATAAATAATAAATAAATAAATTGACTTCTCCCGATTTTTTAAGTAATTGAATTTTTTTTTCGTACGGAAATTATCATATTTGATTTTACTTTTTTCCACGGATTAAAAAAAAATCAGCCCTTGATTTAGAAGATGCTTTTTTTCAACTGTGAATTATGCAAGTTTTGTATGTGATAAAATAAATTATGTAGTTCACGATGATTTAAATAAAGTTTTTTTTTGGTTGACTGTAGTCCCTTATCACTATTAAGTTTTAAGGAAATAAATACACATCATTTTTCAAAAATAATTTCGTTTATTTTCAATAATTCGTAGTATTGTATAACTATTTACAAAACAGTAGACCAAGTACAAAACGTAAGAGAATACTTTTTCTGCTTATAATTATTGAAAATAATAATTATTCAAAATATTTTTTTGCTGAATAACAAATTGGCTATTAAATTACTCTTTACAAAAGTTGTTATAATTCAGCAAAAAATAATGTAACAAGAAATTCGATTATATTTATAAATAATTATTTTTTAAATATCACAACATGGGTATTTAGGCTTCAGCCCAGCGTCTTAATTATCAGCCTATTATTTTCCCACAGCTGGGACACAGGCCTCTCCTATGAGAGGCAGTGGGCTTTAATCCACCACGCGGACACAATGCGTGCTGGTGGATTGTCCTAAATTACCTAATTATTCTTACCAATACATGACCAATGGCCTAATTTAACTTAAATTACTTACACACTAACTTTAAGGCCATATTATTAAGTCTGGCCTGGCATAGGCAATTCCTTGTTCCATCGTTACTAAAAATTATATTATATTTTGGGAGAAATAAAATTAAAAGAGAAAGTATGTAAGTTTCCACTAATACTAAACTTATTGTTGAAATTTCAACTCTCGACGGTAAGCCAAGCGTAGGAAATTCAACAATACATTTTTATTGACGCATACACTTTGGTGCGGGACAAAGTGTTAGTGAACATGGACATGATCAGGACAGATCTTTGATCTAGGGCCGTTAAAACTCGACATTTTAAAAATGATGAAACAGGCACAAACAAACTTATCTCATATTTCTTATTTCTACCCTAAATTAGCTAATCTGTAAGAAATAACAGGTAGATATGGTTTTACATATGTATAAAAGGCCAAATTGAATAAACTGGAAAAACTTCAAGGAAGTGATTAATGGGTATCGATTTGTAATGTAATGACAATAAACAAATCTTACTTCACAATTTTAAGGAAAAATAAAATATTTTAGAAAATCTTTGTTTTTATTTTAATCATAACGTCTGTGAAGTCTCACTAATTAATTTAATCTGACCCTGTATAGAGGAATGTACTTGAGCAATACGTTACTTTGTGTACAGGAATTGAACTTGGCAAGGCCTCAGATTAGAGACTATTTACAAAAATAATATTAAGGCCTTAAATCTAAAAGAAATGCAGATAGATACTGTAAATTCCGAAAAAGTGGCCTCAAATCGGAAACCTACAACTCAAGCTAGTTGTTTAACTGTTGGAGGCCCAAGTTTCCAATATGGACACTTGCGATGCGCATGATCGTGTCATATTCAGATTTTACACTATGACTTGACCAAAACATTGCTTTAAAAAGCCTTCTAGAAATATTTGTACATAAATTACTTATTACTTATAAAACAATTTTTTATACATAGAGAGCGTTGTCTTAATGCTGTAGGTATTTTCTTAGCCTAAAATATTATATTTGAAATATTTTATTTTTAATCAACCAGAAAGATTTTACAAATAATTTTATAAAATAATATTTAATTTTATAAAATAATGGAATGTATATTAAACTTTTAATCTTTAAAAGAGCTGAAATAAATTTTGAATTTAAAATAACTGGCTTAAAAAACAGCATTAGCATTAGCATTAGCATTAGCATTTTCCGTAGTGAAAAAAAATAATCAAGCGGGAAATTAACAAAGTTTTTCGAAAATTGAGCAAAGTGGACAAAGTTTCTAAAATGTCTTTCTACAAATATAATTGTGTTTTGGCAATTACAATGGCAAGATATTTTAGACGGAATATTTTAAGTAGACTATCTCACAGATTAGGAGATTATCTCACATTTAAATCGAATAATAAAATAAGGTAATTTTTAAATAACAACACACAATTAAAAATAAATTCACAAATGCATTACATTTTAAAATAATTATTATTGAGCAAAGAGCACTCTTTTGTGGAATCAAAAGTTAAACACTATTTCGTATTTCATTTTGCCAAAAATAATAAAAGCCTCAGGTACAAAATGTCACATGCATTTTTGACGAAGCAATTTAACAAAATAAAAAACAAAATACATTATTTTTAAAAGATCCCACAATGTTTTTAGTCTTATGTTAAAAGTTAAAATGTGGACTTATTAGTGATAAGTTAAACAAAATAATAGACTTGCATAAAAATACAGGATTTCCGGTTCAAACTTTGTCAAAAACAGAAAACATGTACGTATTTTACTGTTTTTTAATACTTTTTTTTAATTAATTAATTTACTCGCACAGGCGGTATCGATCCATTTCACGTTTGTACTAAAAATCTATATCGCTATGCAAACAACTTATCACTGTAATAAATCCAACAATTTATAAAAATCCAGTCCCAGATATAAAAACTATTACGAAAACATTATTGGTAAACTATGAGTTTTAACTCGACCCTACCCTTTTAAAATTTATAATTCATTAATAGGAAAAGAAAAGCTGGCAATATTCCCCGCAGGGTTGGGCACAGGTGTGTACCTATAAGTACACCAAAATTTCGCTTGTTATTTTGAAGTAAAAACTACGTAAAAGCGGAAAAAAGTTAAGCTGAAAGCAAAATAAACTAAAAAAATGCTCCGATTATTTGCAGCTAAAAATATCAGTCGATTCATGGCAAGATTTTATCTTTACTCCCTATCTTAGTCGGTCTAAAGATCTTTACAACTTCAAAAGAAGTTTCAAAACTCAGTATTCAAACCCTTAAGTTAACTCAGATACGTTTATCTCCTATCATTTGAATCTAGCTCCTTTAATTTCTCAGACCGTTCAGTTTCATATTTTGTAGTAACCAAATCCGAGCCATCATCAAGAATTTCTAAATACTTGTATTCATCTTCGGAATCACTCTGTTTAATAGCTGAATATTCGTTATCATTTTTCAAATCATGATTTAGATCATGTCCGACATTTTTAGAACCTCGTCTTTCGAAAACGGTCTTAACATGATTTAGTTCTTCTACAACTTTGTCTTTTACACTATCAACGGTATCATACATTCTATCGCTTAATTTATTGCTCAAATCTTTTAGTTTTTCACTGTGAATTTTAAGTACTGAATGCTTGTTGTCTGATTCAGTATCCGTATCATTAAGAGGGATCTCGCAAGGAGCATAGATCGTTCCATTTTCTTTCCATGTGTCGAAATCCTTCTGTTTCCTGAACATGACTTTGAAGGTGAGTATGTAGACGGTAGATAGAATGAAGATAGCGCCGGTGATGAAGAGCAGGTACATCGATCCTTGTTCAACGATCGGGAGGACGTTTAAGTAAAGGTTGAACCGTTGTCTTAGAGAGGGCGGGAGGGTGTACATTGTCTGTGGACAAAGAAAGAGGTCGATTAGTATTCGAATCTTATTTATTAAAGTAGTAGAAGTAGTAGCTTCGTGTTTACGGCACTAGGCTTTTGTTCTATGGCAACAGCTAAAAGAGTTAGTGACATAACATCACGCCATGCCACACAGTACATTCACAGTTCGCCAGGCACAAATCTAGACTTCCTGGCTGCTACTGAACTGGGAATCGAAATCAGGATCTCATGCTCAGCAGTCGCGGTTGCGTCCACTAGACCAACGAGTCAGTTCATCAGGCCATTGGGATATTTATGTTAAAAATGCGTTGCCTTTATACACAGCCCACAGTTCCCACAGCTTAGCTTAGCTTAGCTTAGCTTTAGTTTTAGTTCCCACAGCTGGGACACTCTCCTCTCTGTGCGAGAGAGTGGCCGTTAATCCACCACAACTAGACATTTACGTCAAATAACAAGCTTATAAAAAAAATATTTTTAAAAACAAGCCTTTTATATAGGTGTGACGTATTTTTTTTTTAAGATAATTGATATCCATATCGTGGTGGTGCATAAAAAATAACAAGTCCGCCATCTTTAATTTTAAATGACGTCATTTAGCTAACCATGAATTGTCATCCAAAGTAAACGTGTATGCATAATTTCAGCTCATTCGATTGGGGATAATTGTTTTAAAATCCATTTGCAAGATTTGAGCTAAACAAACATAAATAAATTGCAAGTTAAAAGCTTGTAAAAACAAACCTAATGAATAATAATGATACTTACAATATCGAACCACAACAGTGGGAGGTACATGTCGGAGAATCGTTCGGTGTTCTTGATGGAGGAGATGTCTCCCAAAGCCATGTTGATCTGGAACTTGGAGCTCACGTCCAGAGGAAGACCTGCTTCGGGCTCAATCCAGAACCTGTAAGGAAGAATGTTTGGATGAGTACAAGGTCAAATGAAATCAGCTAGGGAACTCCATAGACGCGATAGGTATTGATTATACCAATAAAAAATACATGACATCATCATGAACACGACATCACGCCTGTAATCCTCTGAATGTGTCATGACAGTTGGTGAAATTTAAATTTTCTCACGTTTTTTGCAAATTGCGCTGCTGTTTTACGTTGCACGCTGATTCAAATGTCGATATAGCTCTCGAAAACATATTTGACAGGAAATAAGACGATTTCATTAAAATATGTCAATTTCCAGCAAATATAGCTAAAGGAGTTTTGCAGTCTACATTGAAGAAATTACTTTAAAGTAGATACTCACGCAGTCTCATGCTTTTCCTGGTCGGGCGTAAGACCCTCGACCTTGCTGGAGAGCACATCGTCCCCCTTCCAGAAGTGAGGGTATGAGAGAGCGATGGGGAAGCCGTAGTAGCAGTCTGTGACGTCTAACAGGCCTGCTGGGAGACATTTGCCTGAAACAAAGGAGGGTGGATTTAGTTTGAGGACTTCTTGGTAGTGTATCTTTGGCCTAAACTTGAAAATTGATGCAGACATGAGGTCATCTAGTGCGCAGGTGGCAAGGCATGCGGTGCAAGCAGGGATGAATGGCATGACTGACTTTCGGGCCACTGACTGCTTGCAACGGCTTTCAAAGATCTACAAATGACAGCCGGGACCAACATCTTAACGTGCTTTCCGAGGCACAGAGGAAACTTGGTATGTAATGGATCGTCACCATTTCACTGACCGATCTTGGGAAGTGCGGCTTAACCTGTAGATCTTACTACTATTATAAATGCGAGAGTTTGTGAGCATGGATGGATGGATGTTTGTTGCTCTTTCACGCAAAAACTACTGAACGGATTTGTATGAAATTTGGCACACGTATAGTTTATAACCTGGCTATAGGGTACTTTTTATCCTTCTTTCCGCAGATTCCACGGACATAAGCTAGTATGTATGCTTACCTTGTCGACAGAAGCACTCATTCTCCTTGACATATTTGCCGTTGTCCAGCATATTCTCAGGGAAGGTATACTTGTAACCTTTCAGGCCGCTCTTCACGCCTTCGTCAACGGGGATCTGTTGGCAAAGAAATGAATTTTTGTTAGTACTGTAAAAGGTACTCTTGGATTTTGGGAGGTAGTTCCTTTGTCTGGGAACATGACTGCCTCTGTAGATAGCTAAGCCTAAGCAAGGGCGAGGAAATCTAAAGAGAATTTCTCAAAGACCACAGCGACGCCAGTCGGGTCGTTGCGGTCAGCCATTTTTGGGTAACAATCAGCTTCGGAATTATATCTTCATTTTCATCGCGCTTAACATTGTGCGACTTGATTGGATTCTTGACAATACCGTCATACAATACCCCAAGTATTGAAATATGCTTCATTCATAAGGCTGTGACGATGCGACTGTCAGAGAGAGAGAAAGAAGTAGAGAGAGACCAAACACGATCAAGGTTAATTACTTACCTAAGGCGCAACTCTATTGGCTAAGCCCTCACTGTCTCAATATGAAAGGGAGAGGGTAACAAAAGAGAAAGAGAAGGAAAAGCAAAGACGACTCAGATATCAAGTACTTCTCACTATCTCAATACAAGAAAAGGAGACAAAGAAATAGAACAACAAAAGACGATCTAGATATTCTTGTACTTATAAAAGGCGCAGCTCTACAGCTGGTGGAACCGCGATGGGTGTCTATTGATTAGGCTTTCATTGTCTCAACATGACAGAGGACGAAACAAAAACAGATCTAGATATTGGCAAAGTTACTCACCAAAGGCGCAACTCTACACAAGCTCTTCCTATAAAACTGGATGGTCTCGTTCTTCTTGACGCCGCCTCTGAACTTGGTGCCGTCAGACGCGTACTGCACGTTGGAGCAGTGTTTGCCGTCCCATTGGGGGAGGTCGGTGGATCCTCGGTAGGTGTCGATAAGGCCGGAGTTGCGGACGTCGTCGGTACCGGTGAAGACCGTCTCGAAGTCGCCATCGAAGTCGTACATCTGGGGGAGGAGAATGAGATAAATTTTTGGTGCAGATTTGGTGTGCGTGTCGATGGATTTCCATCGACACGCACACTAAATTTGGTCAGCCCAGAACAGAGCCACTAGTTTGGTGCCTTCATTAGCGCCTATCAGTTCTAGTAATGAACAAACAACAGGACATGCAAGACACCATATTAAGTACTCCATCGTTTCTAGAACAGCACCACATTTACACTGCAGGGCAGAGTCATTAATGAATCTCCACCTGAGGAGGTTTTCCTTGCTGCGAACAACCTGGGTCCGGAGTCTATTTAAAGACTAGATAGATTTGATGATCTTCATCTTGAAGGAATGATCAACTACTGAAATTGCGTTTAGTTGAAAGTTTTTTGTCTAGGAGACACACCGAGTGATACTAGTTTTTGATATGTAACACGATATAGTTTGCAAAACTTTTTTTTCATTTTCTAATTTATCTCCAAAAGTGGCCCCCATGTTTAAAATTCATTAATAGACGTCCGTCTTTGGGTCACCGGCTTACATATTCGTACTAAACAACTCAGTCGGTCCAGTAGTTTCGTAGTAAATTGGCTGTGACAGACGGACAGACAGACACCCAAGATCTTATAAGGGTTCTGTTTTTCTCCTTTTGAGGTACAGAACCCTAAAAACGTGATGCGCCGACCCCGAATAACATGGGACAAGGGCAGGAAGATGATGATCATGATGTCTGCTTGTAAGAAACTATAAAAAGGGTGTAAATAGACCCTTAACATATCCGAAAGGCGCTTGTTCTCCCCGTCTTTGCGATCATTTTTTTGTTCTAGAACACACCTGGGAACCTTCTAGTTACGGAGATATTAGGGGTCAAAGTGCAAACTTTTTCACTTTTTTTTTTATATATATGTTTTTAATGTAAGATTTTTACTTTACACACCTCTACAACCCTCTTACTATTCAATCCATCCATCAGCACAATGCTTTGAGTGCTTTCCATCGAGTCCTACCGTAAAACGTGATTTTACACCCAAAAAAAAAAAGTCGATTCCCAGCAATAATTTTTGCGTAAAGTTACTTAGTTTGATGTAAAGAATGCTTGGTTGACGGCTATGTGAAGGGTTTGTTTACACCCTGTACAATAATTGTCGATATTTTCTGCAAGTTATTTACTAGATAAAAAGCCATTTCATTGGCCAGTGCCCTATTGCACTCAAATCACAATAAAGATATCACGAGACCTAACAATGATCTCAGAATTACAGAAATAATTAAATCCACTCAACAACAAAACACTTACCCGATCAATCAACCCCAGCTTATCGAAGTAGATCCAGCCTGGCAGGAAGGTGTTCCCCAGGGTCATTAGCTCCGACTTGTAGCCCATCATGAACTCTTTGGCTGTCATCTGGACTAGCGGCTTGGAGTTCGTCAGGGTGATGAGATTGTTGAGCCCGAAGCGAGTGAACAAGTCCTTCCGGGCGACGACGTTGGCTATGCTCTGTGGAAGAATTGAGGATGGTTAGATCAGGTAGAAAGGGAGTCTGCTAGGATGATTGTGGAGAATACATAGTCCCCGCATCATAGCCAGAAGTGACGAGGAGGAACAACGTGTGGTTTTGCTCAGTAAGAGTCTGATAGACCCCTCTGGAAATGGAGGACATGAATTGAGGATTTCCACACGCAGAAAAACCTGGTAGAAAGGGGTAGACAGGGGTGTATTCACACCGTGGGTTCCAGCTGTCATTTCCAGATCTTGGACAGTCGTTACCGGTTGTTAGATGACCGAAAGTCTGAAAACCAATCATAGTTTTAACAGCGAAAATTTCAGCTTAACTTTGCCCATAACTGTTTTAAAATTCTGTTACACGATTTTACCTAAACGAACCAACAAAATTCTTTGATCCTTAAGCTTTTTATCCAATGGTGTAATTGAATTTAGGATGGAGATGATGGATATGAAGCTGCAACACCAAACTGTATCCCCCGATTTTGTTATCATTCGTTTTTTTTGACTCGTCTCCCATTATGGAAGCAATTTTATAGAGCGTATTCACGTCAAAAATTGCAAGCAAAAATAAAAGCTTGTAAAATACGACACGCTTTTAAAACGATTGTCTATTATTTATTAACTTAAGTCTATTTATTTTAGCTTATGTATTTACTAAGTAAGTACGTTAATACTTCACATTTAAACAGTGATGTCTGCTTACGCAAATATAGTTATATGCAATTTGTGTACCTACAAGTAAATATTGGGGAGCTCTTGACATGAATATCGAATTGCAGTGTGAGAAATCGCCCTTTTTGTAAGTATGTTAGGGTCAACTTATGGTAAAACAAGATACATAAGCTTACGCCTGTTTCTCAAAAGAGCATACTACAGTTACATTTCTCCAGTTATGTTCAAGTCCCATGTAATAGTGGGCAAGTCTATTGCCATCAACCGGACAGCTTCTGAAGAAGCTTTAAGAAGTTGGCAGCAAGACTGACTACCAGCCTTACCAGCGGGTATTGTATTTCGAGTAACTAGGTTGCAGAGGTCAGACTGACAGTTGGTCTAAGTAAAATACTGGTATTCAGCAGCACCCAGGCTAGACCAGCGGGCATTTTTTTTAAATACTACTTTTTAAGATTATAACTTTTCTTTAAATACCTCCATGACCAGTTTACTTTTCAATGAATTCATCAGCACAATGTTTTGAGTGTGTTACATTGAGTTTTACCGTAAAACGTGATGTTTCACCGCAAAAAAAAAAGTCGATTCCCAGCAATAATTTTTGCGTAAAGTTACTTAGTTTGATGTACATAATGCTTGATTGACGGCTTCGTGAAGGGTTCGTTTACACCCTGAATTAAATTGCGTACTCGAGTAACACTAGTAAATTATATTGTACTAAGTAAACTTAAGGTCAGCATAAAATAGGTCCGGATCCTGACCGCGGTTCGCCATGTGGTAGACCCTGGGCTAGACAGATGATGATGTTGAGGTATGGCTTCGACTCCTAGTGCAACAAGATGCATAGCATGAGGCATGTTGCCTAAATGGTTAGGGAGAGGTGTACATATGACGTGTATTCAGCTGCATCCAGTTCGACTGGACAGGCAGATGATGAAATCAATTCGCCTACTACGACACGGAAGGATATACTCTTGTAAATGCCTAAGCTTGATAAACTTGAAGAATGTAACTAAATACTTCCACACTTAGTCAAGTTGCTCAATGCAAGGATGGGCCATGTGGCAACATTCAAGGATGGCGCGAACGTACGGCATTTGCGAAATGTTGACACCAGAAACTTGTTGCAAGTGTGCATACATACATAAATACTCGCTGATTATCTTAGATCGGAGATTTGTTCCTTCTGGAAGTTTCTACTTCCGTTTGAATGTTTGATAAAAATCTGGCGTGTCGGGTAAGTGATATTTTGATGATTTTAATGATTATAATTCTGTAACTACATACGTGATACTGGCGCGATTTATATTTTCATCAACATACAACTTGACACTGACCTGCAAATTGCAAAAAACGTAAGAAAATGTGAATTTCGCGGGCTAGCCTGACGTTTCCCCCTGAAATTACGACAATTATTGTCTGAATTTTCTGCAACAATTTGCGTGCGCTAGTGCGATATCTACCTCTTCTTTTTATTTATAACTAGCTGTTGCCCGCGATGTTCGTAAGCCTGAAATGTTATAGCCTATAACCTTCCTCGATAAATGGGCTATCCAACACTAAAAGATTTTTTCAAATCGAACCAGTAGTTCCTGAGATTAGCGCGTTCAACCAAACAAACAAACTCTTTAGCTTTATAATATTAGTATAGATATCATTGTTTCTAGCCTTCACACGGACCATCCATCCTTTTCTAAGTTGATATTTAATCAGGAGAATATTTGAGAAGGAAATTTTAATCCACTATATTTGCATCAAGCCAGTTGATTGACGGAAAATGAGCATGCAGTTTATATTACGACAGCATCAAGTAACCTTTTACTGCCGGCGGCTGGATGAAGCAATCAAACAGTATGGAATCAATCACCATACTCCATCGCCATACATAGTATTAGGTACCTACTGAGTGATTTAGAAAGGGTTTTCAGATAAATACGCTTTTTCTGATGGAGTTAGGTAGAACTATACAGGGTGTAACAGAAAGAAAGGGTATGGTCATATAAAAGGGTATGCTGCAGTCCACAGTGCACAACTTTCTCCTTGTGTCGAATATCGTAAATGCGAAAAAATTATCAGCTGTCCCATGCAAAATTTCAATACCTACTCGACCCAAATGTATATAATATATATAGGTAAATTATACAATTTGTATTTTGGGATTTTTGATAGTTTGAATTAAATGTTACTTGTTTAAACTATAATATTATTATTCGCTGCAAACAGCGTGCGTGTATGACCAGATGTATGAACGTGGACGAGGCAAAAGGAATATGCTCTGGTCGTAGCAGGTGGCGTTCTTTAGTTACTGCCTACCCCCATAGGCAAAAGGCGTGAGATTATGTATGTGTGAGACGTACTTGCAAGATCTATTAATAGATCAATTACCTATTGATTGACCAACCTTAATTTAAGTATTGATTGCGTATTTATAGTACTATCAATCACTTTATAAATACATACATACTTTGTACAATATTAACGCGCTAATGTCAAAGAGCAATTGGCTTTAGTAGTGTTATCATTAATATTCTTATTATTTTAACTTACACCGCAAGTGATGGCAGGGCATAAAATCAAAAATTAGTATTTACAACATTACGCCTTTAATCCCCGGGGGTTAGGCAGAGGTGTTATATCAAGTCCCATGTAACAGTAGGTGAGCCTACTGCCATAAATCGGGCACCCATCCTATCTCCGTGGTTCATCATCTGCGTAGCCTTTTCACAACTATCCAGTCTAACCTGATACAGCTGAATATCAGTTTTTACATGGAGCGACTGCCTATCTGACCTCCACGATCCAGTTAGTACAGGGTAATACGATTTTGGTAAGACTGGTTGTCAGACTTTCGGGCCACTGACTACTTGTAATGACTGTCAAAGATCTACAAACGACAGCCGGGAGCAACGGCTTAACGTGCTTTCCGAGGCACGAAGGAGACTCGGTATGTAATGATAATATGATAATTTATTTTGACATTTATTAATTTATTCTAAATCGATTGTATATATTATTTTTGACTTTTTAATTTAATTCAATAATGTTTTAATGTAATTTATTTCTGATATTTAGGTTTTAGCTATAATTTATGGGTTTTTATTTATATTTTCATCTATTTTTGTTTTTAAATGGGTCTCGGACCTGAAATAAATGGAATTTATTTATTGTTTTGGTGGTCACTGATCTATGGATGTAAACAAGAACCTGAAGATTGATCTGAGTGGCTGTTATTATTTAGCCACGAGCTCCTCGCTCCATGGTTGCTACGGAGAAATGTGACAACTACCAACCCACACTGGGTCTGTTGTCTCACAAAGAGGGTCTTGAGGCGTTTCCCAGGAGTAGGGAACATTATGCCTGATGATGCTACACGTGGAGATTGTTTATATGGTTATAAACAATCTGCACTTGAAATTTAATAGTCGTTTATATGAAGGAGTTAGCATTGAAGTCTTAAAGCATAGAAGTTATTACTAAACCCAGGTTAAAGGTGGAATAGTTCCACTTCCAAAGCATTCAACTGAGAGTAAAGATTCATAGAATATAAGATCCCTTTAAAATAGATGGACAAATTTTAACACAGCGTTCAGTACGTCTAACCAAAGATATCCAAGCAAAAAAAAACACTAATTAAAGTGATTTTATTTTGACCTAAAATCATTGGGTATCTAACATTTTTAGTGTATTTTCGTTAGCTGATTTTTTTCTTGTAAGTATTTAATGCGCTTTTGCCCTTATTTTGGTGGTCTGAATGATTTCTAAAAGTTTGTCCATCGAGCGACCCCGTCTAGCTGTCCCAGGTCTCCAGTCTTGCGATATTCAGGCCATCTTGTTTAATATTAAAAAAAATACTACAGGCTTGAAAGACTTACCAGTAAAGCAATGTTTGGTAGATAGAGGGTGTCATTCTCCTGGTTTCCTTCTGACAACTCCTCGACCCAGGTCAGTGGATGCAGAGGAATCGCAGTCAGCGTAGCATTGTCGTTGAATTTCGTTACTTTATGTTCCAGAGATTCTCTGTGAAAGAATAATAACATGTAGAATCAAACTAGTATTACACAAGGAGATAATATCGTCGGGGATAGTGCAAATCCGCGAATCTACCATACGTAAAGTGCGCGTATCTGCACTGCGTGTAGGTTTACAGGGGAAGGTTATAAGTTTAAATTATTTTTTATTTCAACGATTTTTGACCTCATTTTTACATGAATAGTAACAATTCATGTGTTCTATGTATTGTTAACAATAGAAATCTATTAAATTCATTAATTTAGTCGCTACGACAATGCGTAATTGAAATTGGCTACATTTTTCAGATACGCAGAATTATCCAATGCTAGTTCCGCGGATTTACACTATACCCGACGATATGCAGAATATTGGGCCGTTTGGACACTGAAAATGTAGGTAGTGAGTGAGTCTATTGCATACTGAGTATAAATAAACTCCGGGTATTTTCATAACCAGCAACCCGCCCCGGCTTCACACGGGTGCAATATATATATAAACTTTCCTCTTGAATCACTCTATCTATTACTGACTATTACTAAACCGCATCAAAATCCGTTGCGTAGTTTTAAAGATCTAAGCATACATAGGGACAGACACACAGCGGGAAGCGACTTTGTTTTGTACTATGTAGAGACCCCAGCCAGGCCTAATTAAATACCTAGTTACGGTATTTATTTAGTTACTAAAGTAATTGGTTCATTGAAGAATAGGAAATAATAAATTATAATTGTTTTAAGTTGTATACTAGTATGTAATTAAGGATAATCTTTTAAACTACTAGACATGTTTTATTTTTTTAATTGTTTTAGCTAGTTAAGAAAATGATAGAATAAACAATGGGGTATGATGATACATTTTTGTTGCCAAGTATCATTATCATCTGCCAAGTAATGTGGGGTCGACTTTTCCAGTGTAACCGAGTACAGCTGGATAGTGGATACTAGCATGAGGGGATCACTCAGTTGGGTAACACGATACCCCTTGGTAAGACTGGTTAGCAGAAGCAGTGGTGGCCCATTGGTAGCGGCCCCGACTTACGAACAGTAAGTCGTGGGTTCGAACCCAGGCAGGCGCATTACTTTGTTTAATTTATTTCATCACCACTGCTCTCAAAACGGTGAAGGAAAACATCGTGAGGAAACCGGCATGTCGTAGAACCAAAAATTCGAAGACATGTGACATCTACCAACCCGCACTGGGCCCGCGTGGTGGATTATAGCCCATTCCCTCTCATAGAGAGGAGGCCTGTGTCCCAGCAGTGGGAACATTATATATAGACTGACTATGCTAAATACTGGTTCATTCATTTCATTCATAATCAGCCTATAATGGTTGTCTGACTTTAATGTAACGACTTTCGCGATATCGTTCGAATTTGGAAGTGATGTTGAGAGTATATTAATAGTATCACTGTTAGGCAACTGGCTATAGACAGACCGCTTTAATGAGTCCTCCGCCTTGCCCTAAAAAGGTACATTAAGCGTCCACAAAGTCATAACAATATCCCACAGGTTATTTGCTTTAAAATAACCATAATCCACGTAGATATTACGATACTTTCGATTGCGTCGAATTTTTAAACTTTGCCCAACACTAGGAATTTCTATATTTGTAAAACGCACCCACGATACAGGATCGTGGGTGCGTTTTACAAACATTTAAATTCACATACACAAACAGCCAGACCCGAAACAACTACCTGTAGGCCATACAAATATTTGTTCCGTGCGGGAATCGACCCGCGACACGAAGCGCAGCAGTCAATCGCTCAGCCACTGCGCCAACCATGCCGTCAAATACTAATTAAACCAATACGTGATCAACCTTCAGAATATTCCATTTAAATTGAAACCTTCGCGAGGACTCATTAAAGCGATCGGTCTATAGACGCGATGGCCGATGGAGCAATGCTTTGACTGAGAAGTGGCCAAGGCTAGGCCAAAGAAACCAGGGCCGTCCTAAAGCTGGTTGGGTTGACGATATCGACAAAGTCGTGGGACACACCTGGATGAGGGACGCTCAGAACTGGAATGTGGCAGAAAAAGGGGAGGCTTATACCCAGCTGTGAGTGATTCCGGTCTGATGTGATGATGATGAATAGTATGATGATGAATAGTATTAATGCTTTTTTTTCTGTCATCAAATAACCCCCGCCCGCCCCGCCCCCCTGGGCGGAGCGGAAGGGAGTGTCAGACTTGTACTGACTAAAACCTATCCATGTTCCTTCTTTGCCCTTTGTGTTCCAGGGCCGCGGTATCTCTTTCGAACAGTCCCGCAGCCCTGGCAGATAGTATTACTGCTGGACTGTCAATTTTGCTGGCATAACCAACTTTTTTTTTAATAAAGTGTGTAAAAAGACCCTTAACGAAGCCGAAAGGCACTTGTTCTTCCCGTCATTGCGATATTTTTTTTGTTCTAGACCATACCTGGGAACCTTCTAGTTACGGAGATATACAAAGTTCCAATTTTTTCACGAGTTTTTTTTAGACATACTAGTTTTAAATGTTATCACCTCAATGAACTGTTTACTATTCAAAGCATCCATCAGCACAATGTTTTGAATGTGTTACATTGACTTTTACCGTAAAACGTGATTTTTTAACACAAAAAAAAAAAAGTTTCCCAGCAATAATTTTTGCGTAAAGTTACTTAGTTTGATGTACAGAATGCTTGGTTGACGGCTATGTGAAGGGTCCGTTTACACCCTGTATACAAAATGGTTTACATTTTCTATTCTTACCTGTAAACATAGGGTCCAACTTCCTTGACCTTGAGCTTGTCATCAATGCCAGTCATGTACTCCTCAGCGTTGGTGATGTTAAACAGATATACTTTGGTATACAGCTCCACTTCCGGCTTCCTCCACATTTCGAAGATTTCACCCCCATCAGATAAAATGGCTTTCTGAAAATTAAAAATGTTTATTTAATAATAGAAGCTGGAGCCCAGTGTATGTAGTCTTGTGGAATCTCGCATTTTCAGTAGTTCAAAGCACTAAGACTGCCAAGTCACAGGTCTCAAGTTCACACACCTCTGATTTTTTGGATTCATGTGCGTATTGTATTATTATCAATGCTTCAGTGAAGGAAAACATCTTGAGGAAACCAGCATGCGAGATACTTCGCGACGGCATGTAAAGCCAAGTCAGAGGCCCATGGGCGGTATAAAAACTCTGACACCAGGTTAGGCACTAACCACACGATAAAGAAAGAAGTAGTTAAAAAAAAACAGAGGATTTGAAGGCCAAAAATGCCAGACGTTCAAAAAAATGTGACACAAAAAGTCAATAGGTATGTTTTAAAAATCAGTGTATCTGGAAACTTAATGAAATGGACCCACGCCAAGTCAATGAGTTTAAAAAAAAATCTGTAAATTTGTAACCTTAGTTTGTCTCGTCAAAAAACTTACTGGTCGCATCGAATCATTGAAACTCGATCAATATCTCAATGAATACAAATAAAAAAAAATTAAGTGTCTGTTTGTTATATCAAAATAATAGCTTTTTACTCATTGCGAAAATATATACGGCACTTATAACAAAAACACATATTTTTGAATATTTGTCTGTCTGTCTGTTTATTCCGTCTAATCTCCGAAATGGCTGGACAAATTTTGACGGGACTTTTACTGGCAGATAGCTGATGTTATAAGGTCTCACAAAGGCTATTTTTAATTTAGAATAAGTATTTGGTAACAAAATCCGATTAAAAAAGGAAAGTAATATTTTTAATAATAAATTCACGCGAACGAAGCTCGCGGACAGCTAGTTAAAAAAAAAGATGTAAAAGAACTAACCTGTTTGAAAAAGAAGTCGTATGGCTTCATGAACATTATGAAACACCCAGCTGATAGCGCGAAGAATCCCAGCATCAACAGAATAAAAAGACCTGGAACAAAAAAAAAAATTGTTGAAAAACCTCATCATGTATGTCATAGATGGCGCTGTTTTACATTTTGTACTATGTTGTTGTAGTAATACTGCTATAATATTTTCGTTATTGTTGATAGAATGCCACTTTGTCTAGTTATTGGGTAACATGATACATTCGGTAAGAAAAACAGGCTTTTTGAGTATACGGCCCTTTTATATTGGATGTAATTGAAAATAAGACATCTCCATATACCTACCTTCTAGAAAAAAGGCGTGAAGTTTAACTATGCTATATCAAAGACACGTTCCTTATATCATACACGTACTAAAATTACATATTATAATACAAGTGTTACAAGGTACTATTATATGTGTATGTTAAGCCATTATGTCACGTTGCTATAATGTTTCTTTAACCAATTAATTATGTGAGGTCAGCAATTTGTGGGCTAAAGGATGATTTCCACCAAACTGCTCGCATCGCATCAGGTCGGAAAGGCTAGCCCATTTATCGAGGAAGGCTATAGGCTATACAACATTATTTTTAGTATATGCGAAACCTGAATATAGTTTGTTCAGAATAAGTAACTGAATCGATTCCAATTATTTTTAAACCATGTTATATTTTTTCCCAAAAATATTTAAAAAAGTTAAAAGTTGGACACCGAGCGACTTTGAGTACCTATCGCAATAATTTAGGTACCTACTGCCAAATTATTATTATCAATGAGTTCAAGACGACGCTGGAGGCGCGCGATGCGTGGTGACCACGTTTTTGTGCGGACAACTAGGTAACAGAACAAGCTTATTACTTTGTGATTTTTCATGATACAGTTTTGAAATTTTGTGCATAGATTCTTTACATAAAAATACTAGACACGTGTATCAGGTTTCGCATATACTAAAACTAATGTTGTATAACATATAATATCAATGAAAAATGTTGCAATAACGGGGAAAATAGAATTGTTCTTACAATTTCACGCACACAAAACAGTAGGCAACAGCTAGTTTTAAAATAATATAAGTATATAGGCATTTATTTCATAACTAGATTAAACAGACACGACTAGGCAAAAAACTTGAACTATTATACACTAATTCAGAACAACATCTAGCTTAAATATTGAGTCTGTATCATATTCAAGTATTGCTTTTTTTTGACATTTGCATATTTTTTATTAAAATGCGTCAATGCCTGAATAATTATTGATCTGTTTTTTAATCTTCTGATCCGGGTCTTTAACATAATATCAGGTCATATGATCATCATTCTCTTGCCCTTATCCCAATTCATATGGGGTCGGCGCAGCATGTCTTCTTCTTCCATACTTCTCTATTACTCGTCATCTCATCAGACACCTCCTTTCTTGCCATATCATTCTTTACATGATCTATCAATCGTTTCTTTGGTCTTCCTCTACTCTTATAGCTATCCAGATTCATACTCAATACTTTTCTCATTCCTCCACATTACATGTCCATACCACGATAACCACAGAACTTTTCAGTCACCGACGCCACTTTCAGACTTCCTCTTATCCCTTGTATTGTTGAGAGCTCCAGTCTGGCTATATGTCAAATTTATCGCGTCTGTGTCTAGCTCCAGACTGGCGTAGGACTGGACTGGACTTATTTATTGACGTACATTGCCTATGGAAACTGTTTCTATGCCGTTCAAACTAGCACAGAGTATAGAAGACCGTACAAGAAAGATATATTGTCTCTGTCAAGTATTTCAAGTGAACGAACACCCGAGTTGCTTCCCTGTCTGTGTCTGGCTCCGGAGCGGAGTTCTATAGATTTTCACATTATTACCTACCTCGGCAAGTGTTGCTTGCCTTGAAGATGCTATATCGATATACGGCTGTTATTTTTTAACAACGAGCCCCTTAATATTTAGAACAAACGTGGCTCTAGTATAACTAGATCAATGTGAAAAGCAAAAAGTCAAGTTCAAATCTATTACATACCTACCTTAGATTACGTGAAGGGTGAAGAGATCACAATTATGCATTACGCACTAGTATATAATTATTAGTTTTTTATTATCTCAGGGCGGAGCAAAGGCCTCTGCTTGTAAAGAATTAAGTAATCAGGCTAATTACTAGCTAAAGTATGTGTGATTATGGTGTAGTTTTAATTGTGAGAATTATATGTTACTAGCAACCCGCCCCGGCTTCGCACGGGTGCAATATATATTATATACATAAACCTTCCTCTTGAATCACTCTATATATTACTGAAAACCGCATCAAAATCCGTTGCGTAGTTTTAAAGATCTAAGCATACATAGGGACAGACAGACAGCGGGAAGCGACTTTGTTTTATACTATGTAGTGATACAGCAGATTAATTCTTACGGAGAAGTAGTACCTGGTTATAATAGCCAGTTGTAGGGTGTAAAGGGCTTCACGAAGCCGTCGACCAAGCATTCTGTACAGACGCCAGCTCATCAAGCTACCCGAAACTGTCAAATTTTCTTAATCAACCTTGAACCTGATGCTTTAGTGATAAAGTTGAAAATCTATTAAAGAAATTTGACAAATTGTAGTAGCTTGATATGTTGGCGTCTGGCCACTGACTACCTGTAACGAATGTCAAAGATCTACAAATGACAGCCGGGACCAACGGCTTAACGTGCTTTCCGAGGCACGGAGGAAACTCGGTATGTAATGTCGGGTGGTCACCCATCCACAGACCAACCTAGGCAAGCGCGGCTTAACCTGAAGATCGACCCGAGCGGCTGTTATTATTTAGCCACGAGCTCCTCAATTAATTGTGAAATAAGTTAATGACCTCGCAGGAGATGGCGGGACGAGCTGGACAAAACTAACGACCAGTGGTCCACATTGGCCCTGGATCGAGGAATTTGGAAGTCATGGAGAGAAGGCTTGGCCCAGCAGTGGGATGACGCAGGCTGACAGTATCAGTAAGTTAATGACCAACAGATTAAAATTGAATAGACTTTTTAAAAACGAGGGCCATAGAGTATCTTTATTTATCTACTCGACTTAATGATTCAATATATCAACGCATATAATGCACGTTTTCACGAATGCTAAACGACATATAAATGAATGCCTATCATAAAACCGCTCTGTTGGAATTTGAATGCTCGGCTCTGAAGCTGAGAGTTGTAATTCTAACACACATAATTTCGGGTATAATTATATTAAAAGCCGGTCAAAGTCAATGACCTTCGTCACATATTTGTTATTTATCGATTATATATTAATTTTAAAACTTCCATTGAATCGAGACAAAAAGAATCGGAAGATATTACGCGAATTTGTTGAAATTTTGGTCAAAATTTAAGGTCACTTCTTTTAATATATGGATATAATTAAAATTATGTACTATTTCACACACTGTCTCGTTGGTTTAGTGGTCGCAAGCGCGAATGCTGAGCATGAGGTCCTGGGTTCGATTCCCGGGTCGGGCAAAGTGTTATTGAGTGTTTTCCATCAGGTATTTCTCAGCAGTCTGGGTTTGTGCCCGGTTGATGGCAATAGACTCATCCCCTATTACAAGGAACTGTGGGTGTACTAAAGTGTGTAACAAGACCCTTAACGAAGCTGAAAGGCATTTGTTCACTCCGTCTTTGCGATCATTTTTTTGTTCTAGACCATACCTGGGAACCCTCTAGTTACGGAGATATTGGGGGTCAAATTTCCAACTTTTTTTTTAAAATTTCTGTTTTAAATGTAAGATTTTTACTTTAAACACCTCCACGACCACCGTACTATTCAATCCATCCATCAGCACAAATGTTTTGAATGCATAACACTGAGTCCTACCGTAAAACGTGAATTTCACCCAAAAAAAAAATCGTTTCCTAGCATTTTTGCGTAAAGATACATAGTTTGATGTACATTATGCTTGGTTGACGGCTTCGTGAAGGGTCCGTTAACACCTTGTATAAGGTACACTTCTGCCTAACCCTTCGAGGATTACAGGCGTGATGTTATGTATGTTAATTTACATACTCCTTTCGCGTCGTCGTAAATAATAAAATCAGCTGACTTGCAACTCTGCTAATACCCGGAAAGTAAATAAGTCAACATGTTAATGTAACAAACTACTCATTTTTATCTTCCTCGGTATTTAAATGATTTCCTATGTATTTAAAACTACACCAGTTAACCATGAACTTCAAAATGTAGCTGCAATGAAAAATTAACACTAATCATTACGTGTTAAGATGTGAATTTCTTTGCAACGGTTTGTCTTTGAATTATTTGAGATGATGTTTAAGGAAAATGAACTTTATTTCTTTAAAAACCAAAGTAGGATTTAGCAAATCTCATTGATTTGATGACAGTTTTTTTTTGTAGATCGGATTACCATGATGAATCTTTAATATCTTTAAAAATGATGATTCCCGTAGCAGGCAAGGTCTATTGAGTTCTCCATCAAGAAATTCTCAGTAGCAACCACGTAGTAAGGATTTGTGCCCGATTGATGGCAATAGGCTCGCCCCTATTTAATTTGACTTAAATATAATATAACTAGCAAAATGTGATGTGAAGGTACACCTCTGTCTAACTCCTCGGGGATTACAGTCGTTATGTTATGTATGGTCTTTTTAAGGTCAGAATGATTTCTAATTGACCAAGAACTGGTGAGCAAGGTCTTACCTTCACGCTACAGCTGTAAGGAGACTGACAGAGATGATAATTTATTGTCATTGAAACCTGTTCTTTTAAATATAATGTCTAACTATTCATACACGAAATATTTTCAGAGAATCA
This sequence comes from Noctua fimbriata, assembly GCA_905163415.1. Taxonomy (NCBI): domain Eukaryota; kingdom Metazoa; phylum Arthropoda; class Insecta; order Lepidoptera; family Noctuidae; genus Noctua; species Noctua fimbriata. Next base: position 3,458,438 of record LR990951.1, read on the forward strand.
TCTAACGGCTATAACGAAGCCATTTCAAGGGATTTTTTTTTTTATCTGAGTATATTTTTATAAAAAATAAATAATTTAAAATTATTTGACCCACAAAATAAATACTAGCTCCTTATTTTTGAACATCCATTACGCTAGTTTACTACGTCGTATTTACCTAGTGTCATTGTTAGAATATGGGAATAAAGATTTTATGCAAAAAGTCTCAAAAATTTTTAGAATAATAATAATTTCGTAAAAAAAAAACACAGATAATTTTTTTTTTCGTTGTTGTACTTTACGACTTATAGAAGTTCCTCTTAACATATTTCGTGTATGAATAGTTAGACCTTATATACATGTAAAACAATTCCGTGACTGACTTCCAGACAAACATACAGTTCAAAGATCATATAATGGGTGTAAAAGTACCCGAAGCCGAAAGGCACTTGTTCTCCCCGTCATTGCGATCATTTATTTGTTCTAGACCATACCTGGGAACCTTCTAGTTACGGAGATATTGGGGGTCAAACTTTCAACGTTTTCACAAGTTTTTAATGTTATAACTGTACTTTAAATATCCACAGGCAACCTTCAAGAACTTAAAAATCAAAATCAAAGCATTTATTTCAAGTTGGCCAGTTACAGGCACTTTTGAATTGTCGAAACAAAGACAACAATGAAAAGTAGCTACAGTCCCTGTCACAAGGCATAAAAACTGTGAAAGTACTGTAGTTGCCCATTCCCTAACGTAGATCTTTATGGAGAAGAATGGGAAAACTCCATGGACACTCTTTTAAATCAGAATACTTTTACAAAACCTAGAATACTTTACAAAATCTAGGGCCTAAAATCAAAGATACACAAAGGGCCTAAAATCTTCTCGAAAAACGTCGTATCTCAGAAATGGTGCAATTATTATATTGCGTTCTCGCACGACATTATTAAATGAGGCTAATGCGTATACCTATAAAGGAAACACACGTAATAATATCACTGATTGATACACAACAATAATATAAAATAATAATACAGTGGAAGAATGAATTTCTGTGTAATCAGAGGAAATATAACTTATTAATGTAATGTAATGACAGTTTCTAGGCATTGTGTAGAAATCGCTGGTTTTGAGTGGACTTTGTAATGAACTCTTGGTTGTTTATTGATTATATTGTGAAACTTTGTTCATATACAAGACCCTTAACAAAGCCGTCAACCAAATGGAACCTTATACCACATTATTTTTAGTATATGTGAAACCTGAATATAGTTTGTTCAGAATAAGTAACTGAATCGATTCCGATAATTTTTAAACCATGTTATATTTTTTCACAAAAATATTTAAAAAAGTTAAAAGTTGGTTACTGAGCGACTTTGAGTATCTATCGCAATAATTTAGGTACCTACTGCCAAATTATTATTATCAATGAGCTCAAGACGGCGCTGGAGGCGCGCACTGCGCGGTGACTACATTTTTATGCGGACAACTAGGTAACAAAACAAGCTTATAACTTTGTGATTTTTCATGACACAGTTTTGAAATATTGTACTTAGATTATTTACATAAAAATACTAGACACGTGTATCAGGTTTCGCATATACTAAAACTAATGTTGTATATCCATGAGTACCTAAAACGAAAGCCTGTCTGTGTGTCGTATCTTTCAGGCCTTTTATTGGCGAATTTCCATGATATGACATAGGATACTTTTTATCCGAGCAGTACATTCCCGTGGGATAGTTTTTAATACCGTCTTTAAACTAAATATTAAAATGGGTTCACCAGTTAAGCTGTTAAAACATAACAAATAAATAAACAGACACAAACACTTTCTTATCTATTATAATGAATTGATAAATTTTATACTCAAACATATTATCCGTTGGCACATCTAGTATTTTTAAAACCTGTTATTTGTGTTTAATTGTGATCTTTGACTCTAATGTTTCTCTGCCATTCTCCTTTGACAAATAATAGAAAAACGTTAGTCAATGACTCACATCTTCAGATTGATAAATAGTTACAATCGATTAGTTTTTTCTCGAATCAGCACTCGCTGTCTTCTCATTCCTGCCCCCGTAGCATGACCACCGTAGACAAGGATTTCTTTGACGGAAGAATCGACAAAATGACAGACTGTGTCGACACAATGACAGATTTTTTTGCACATTCTGTCGATTCTTCCGTCAAAGAAATCCTTGTCTACGGTGGTCATGCTACGGGGGCAGATAGCCAAAGGACTCAGACATCTAAGTGACAAAAACATTCAAGGCGTTTCGTTTTTATAAGCTTAAGTAACTTGCCTTGTTAGTTGGTTAATATGTTATGATCAAATCTTTCAACTGAATTTCAAACCAGTTCCCCTCAACTGATTGAGCTGAAATTTTGCGCACACCTTTGGTTCCTGTGACAATACATTTTTTATGACAGGCATGACTGATCTTGCAGCCAGGATCGCTTCCTTACGAGGGAACTCTTCAACGGTTAATACCACAGACACAAAACTTTATAAACGCGTTCCATGTGGATAGATAAACCTAATTTTTTGCTGTCAATCCTACATCTTTGAGAGTCGTTACAGGTAGTCAGTGACCCGAATGTCTAACAACCAGTATTAGCAACGGGTACCGTATTGCCCAGTACTAACTGGGTTGTGGAGGTCAGATAGGCAGTCGCTCCATGTAAAGTTCTGATATTCAGCTGAATCCTGTTAGATTGGAAGTCGATCCCAACATACTTGGGAAAAGACTAGGCAGACAATGAGACCGGTTTAAACAAAGTGATATTAGTGTTTAATGGTATATTTATAATGTAAGTTATATTATAATTACAGCCCCCGTTCTAGTGGCCGCAAACGCTGCTGAGCACGTGCTCCCGGGTTCGATTCCCGGGTCGGGCAAGTGTTTTTGGGTTTTTCCATCAGGAATTTCTCAGCAGCAGCCGCGGAGTCTGGATTCGTGCCCGGTTGATGTCAATAGGCTCGCCCCCTATTCCATGGGACTTAAACATAACTGGCGAAATGTGGGTGTACTATTAGGTACAGCTCTGCCTATACCTTCGAGGATTACAGGCGTGATGTTGTTACGTTATTATAATATTCGCAATCACAAAAGGTTAAATCCATTTCCTGTTTAAAACGGAATCATTTCCATACCGGATGTTGCAACTCTTACTCGACCGGTTTGAGTACTAATCTGTTATCAATGATATTTGACAGCTGTCTCTGGTTAAACTGGAAACCTCACCCAAATAAATTGGATAAGACTGGTTGGTCCAGTTGATTAGATTATGAGCTGACATTGGAACTTGAGGAAACCGGTACACCCTAGAATCGAAAATTCGAAGCCTGTCTAGTCCCTTGGTGCTGAATACCAGTATTTTACATGGATAGACAAAGAAATAAAGAAAAAATATTTCTAACAATAATCATAAGTACATTTTAGCCAATAAGCCTGATATAGTGGTGATGGAACGATCAGAGCGGCGCGCAATGATTGTTGACCCCGGTCCCGCCTGATGAGAACCTCGTGAAAACTGAGAAAGATAAGCAAATCAAGTATCTTGACTTGGCTCGCGAGGTTGTCGACATGTGGGACGTGGACTCAGCGATCATTGTGCCGATAGTTGTAGAAGCCCATGGCTTAATTGCCAAGAGCCTCGACGAATACCTGAGGAGGCTCTCGATAGGCAGCTGGATCAATGGCTTGATTCAGTGCGCGGTACTCCTGGACACGGCTCGTATTTTTAGGAGGTTCCTCTCTCTGGAGCCCTGACCGCCGGTAGCTTGGACCCTGTTCCCGATACCGGTGGGTTACTAGGTATTCTTTTTTAAATTTTTAAATGTTTTTATATTACTTTGTATAGGAATATTTAAAAATGTAATTTATATATGTAAATACGAATAAAGGAAATCATAAGTACAATAGCATAAGCATAATGCATAATCAGCCTATTAATCTTCCCACTGCTGGGACACAGGCCTCCTCTCTATGAGAGGGAATGGGCTATAGTCCACCACGCGGGCCCAGTGCGGGTTGATAAATGTCACATGTCTTCGAATTTTTGGTTCTAGAATATGCCGGTTTCCGCACCATTTGTCATTTGTCCATATATTTTAAAGGGAACTTATATATTTAACTATAAGAATAATAGCTTGTTATAAAACTACAAGACGAGATAACATAACCTAGTGTCCCAATTTTTTTACACCTTTGACGTCAAAGGTGTAAATTGGGCAGTAATAAATTGATTTATAGTTAATGTTTTGACGGTTAGTTATTTTTAAATCGGCTAGAAACTGAAGTTGTGGTTGTAAAACTTTCTTTTTAAAACCGACTTCAAAAAAGGAACAGGTTATGTATTCCACCAGCATCTTTTGTTCGTATGTACACCGAATACTCCGTGATTTCTGGGCCGATTTACGCAATTCTTTTTTGACAGTTCAGTTAATTTATAGATAGGTAGACCTTAGTGTATTAAAGCAAATTAAAATATAATATTCTATAGGCAATCAAATGACTATCATAATGACTTTTTTGTGAGTAATACATCATCATTCGCCCTTATCCAAATTTATTTGGGGTCGGCGCTGCATGTCTCCTTTTTCTTCCATAACTTGTCACTTCAGCAGTCACCCTCTTTTCTAGCCATATCTTTCACACAGTCCATCTCTCTTGAAATGATACGCTTTTTCAGTACCAACAATTGTATTTATAAACTTGTGTGCATACGTACAGTATATAAACTTGGTATTAATATCAGTAGCAAGCTTAATATATTAATATCTAATAATTATGTAATTTAACAAAGATGACTTCCATCAGAAGAACTTTTCATTCATTCTCCAAAAATAGAACACCTTTTTTTATTATTTGGCGGGAACCGATTCAAAAATATGACCAAAGAGTTTTTATGAACTCTTTGGTCACATCAAATCTTTCAATATTTTATGTTTATTTTTAATAAATCTTTACAACAGATCTTATTAATATTTGAAAATCATGACACTCTCATCAGTCGTCAGTCTTCCTCTACTCTTATAGCCATCCACATTTAAACTCAAAACTTTCCTCACGACATTTTAGTTCCTCCACATCACATACATACCCTGCAAACTGTGACAATTAATATTCAAAATTAAATATTGTATTTAGATACCCGTAATTGATAAAATTATGAATGGTTGTCATTACCGAATGTATTATGTTTCTAAATATTTCAGACCATAGACACAATTAGCATAAAAAAAATCTTGCAAAAACCAAAACGTATAATAAAATTGACAACTCGATGACATTTTGCGTCAATAGATATTTTTTTGGAAAAAAAAGCCAAAAAAGTATATTGCCGGATTATCTAGACATGTTACGAAATAGGTTACTCATTAATTTTGACAGCTGGTTGTCAGTTTGACGTTTGTAATAGCTCATACTATCATGAACTGTAATATAGACTTTTTTTAGAGAAAACGGCCTAAAAACTATGCTATCTGATTATCTAGACAGGTAACGAAATAGATAATTCATTCTAATATATTAATGTTGACAGCCTATTGACATTTTGACATTTTGAATAACTCTACATGAACTATTTAAAATCTCAGTTACCAACAAAGAAAAAAAAACTAAAATATTATATCCGGTGTCAAATACTACGTCTAAATATTATTTCCTGTCATAACTCATTTATTTGACATTGACATTGTCATAACTAAATAAAAACATTGGTTTTTTTTCGTGCTTTAAAACTAATTAGGCTTCCTAGTTCATAAAACTTTCAAGTATTCTTTCTATTTCAGTCTATTGTTTGAAGGTGATAGAGCTAGAATGATGTTTTTAATATGTTTAGTGCATAATAAATATAATTGAGCTATAAATAAATTAACTAAACACTAAATTCGAACGGTGTCTCGTTGTGAATCCGCGATGATTTACTTTAAAAACAAATGAATTCGTTTTCAAATTGTATGCGCTCACTTGAGTGAAATTCCAAGATAACTTTACAGAATAGCATGAAATTTGCTGGTCTTTATAGTTTATACAATTATAAAGACCACTAAGACCATCAAAAGATTTATATTGGCAATAGACTCGCCCCCTATTACATCCATATTCACTCGTCATGTTGAAAAACCTGGCTTTGGTTTCACAGTCGGCCGCCAGACACTGCCCTCCTTGGGAATGCTGTTGTTGGTGATTTATCCGTCATCATTCAGGATCCCAAGGTGCTCTATCGGAAGCACTGGGTCTGGGGCTCCCTTAGTCGAGTCCTACAACACCCATGGGATGAGATGGGGTGACCAAATTCTTAATCTAGGACCACACCCCTTATTCCATGAAACTTAAAAAAGATGACTGGCGAAATGTGGGTGTACTATTAGGTACCTATATCTCTGCCTAACCCTTCGGGGATTACAGGCGTGATGATATAAATGTTATAGTTAAACTATACATGTTGTTTTGACAGACGGATTGCTCAGATGCGTAATTGATTTGGAGACCGCCTCTTTAATATTTTAATCATATTAAAAACCTATAACGGACCTTTTTTTAATTTAAAGCTTGACCTCCGTCACAAAACATGACCAAGAACTCGTAAATCAATCGATTTGGGCGTTGAAGACTAATAGCCTGTAATCATAGACGAAACTCGTGCCAATTTTGTTTTTTTTTTTCTGGTAACACTCGGCCCGTCTTAAGTTTGACGTCAATAAAGTTTTTACTAGCGCCCGGTTTCTTATGAACTACAAAATTAATAACACGCCATAAGTAACATTATACAAGATGGTGTCGACAATGAATGACAACACTGGTATGTTCTACTAGCTTAGTTCACATTAAAAAAAAAACACATAAATCTAACGTCGAAATTAAAACAAACTAAATATCTTAACAACCGCGTCTTTAATAGCAAGACTGAGGGACAGTGACAACAGTATTCTGAGGACAGTGGCGGAGAACATCTACTGTCATATTCCGAGACGTTTTGTGGGGGTGATGAATGAGTGAAGTACTTTCCACTCGCTTGTGCGTCGTCCACATGAAGCGAACTCTAAATAAACTTTGAGATAATATATTTACTAACACAGTGGATCTTATGTTGTCCAAAATAAAGAATTTATTTAATTATTTTACTTTTATAAAACTGTTGTCGAAGTACAACACTATTTATAAATATTGGTGCACTATTTTTAGGTATAATTTGTACTAATTCGCGTCTGGAAATAATGTTTAAGAAACGAATATAGCAAAGATTTTTGAAGTAGCGAGTCGGCAACATGTATTTAGTATTAACTAGCTACCCGCCCCGGCCTCGCACGGGTGCAATATATATATACAAACCTCCCTCTTGAATCACTCTATCTATTACTGAAAACCGCATCAAAATCCGTTGCGGAGTTTTAAAGATCTAAGCATAGGGACAGACAACGCGAAGCGACTTTGTTTTATACTATGTAGTGATACCGATGCGATGGGCCTTAACATGTCAGTGCTAGCCTATTGATCTACATCATGGAGGAGAAAATGCTAAAGAGAAAAGAGTAAATGATGCCGTGATGTCTGACAGGGGAGAATGGAAGAAGAAAACGTGTTGCGGCGACCCCAAGTAGAATGGGACAAGGCCAGGAAGATGATATAGAAACTACTAAAAATTAAAAACAATTCTCAGAGAACAGGCGTGATGTTGTGCTATGTCTAATTCCTAGAATTCATGACGAAACGAGAGAGGAAGGACGCTTTAAATAATGCTAATCCATCTATTGAAAGTAGAGGTTCGTCAGACACACATCAGTAAAAAAAATTTGACACTGAAAGCGCCTTAATTTCTTAGCAGTAAGGACGGTTTTCCTAGCGCAAGTTTTACTGTTCGATTATACGCTCTCGGTGAATCACACCAACAGATTAACAAAAATAACCTTTTAAGTCTAGAACACAAAATACTAGAAAATACTTCCGACTAATGTAGGTTCACCCAAGGTCTTTCCAGCTATAGACCGACCGCATTAATGAGTCCTCGCGAAGGTATCAATTTAAATGGAATATTCTGAAGCTTGATCAATCTTCAATTAGTACCGTAATACCTACATGGATTATGGTTATTTAAAAAAAAATAACCTGTGGGATATTGTTAGGACTTTGTGGACGCTTAATGTACCTTTGATGGGGCAAGGCGGAGGACTCATTAAAGCGGTTGGTCTATACCTAATTTGAAATCAACGATTTCGCGAATAATAACAGCCTACCTACTAATAAGGTAACAAGGAAACAAAAGACGTATCGAGAAGGTTCACTCATCATCTGCCTAGCCTTTTCCTTGTGGTCGGCTTCCAGTCTAACCGGATGCATATATCTGTTCTCCACAACCCAGTTAGTACTGGGTAATACGATACCCCTTAGTAAGACTTTCAGGACTACCTGTAAAGACTGTCAAAGATTTATAAATGACAGTCGGGACCAACGGCTTAACGTGCTTTCCGAGGCACGGAGGATACTCGGTACTTATGTAATGGATTACTAGCCACAAGCAGAATTAGTGCAAGCTATGCTTGGAGTGTCTATGAAGATCTTCCTGCCCTTGTTCTATGTTGCTTGGGGTCGCCGCAACTTGTTTTTTTCTTCCAATCTCCTCTGTCAACCGTCACGCTATCATTTACTCCTTTTTCTTTACTTTTGTAAGTATGTTGTTTACAAATTACTAGTTCAGCCGTGAGTAATATAAATGAAAGTCCAGAAGGTCAGGTAAAACTTGGTGTCTATATTGTCAGCTAGCAACGGCACAAATTACATTGGTAGAGCATAACTGTAGTACACAAAAGCTTGGAGACGACTGTCCAAAAGGTATAATGTGTCACTACAATATCATTCCTCACACAATCCATCTTTCCTTTAGTCTTTCTCTCCCTCTCAACGTTGGGATAATCCATGGGCTCACAGAGTGTACGCTGTTTCCTAGCTGTGGGACCGTTATAAGCTGTTGATGCTAGAACTGTGTTCACCTTCTGATTATGTTACAACCTTTTTAGTGAACAAACCTTGGTGATACCATTTTAGTCAATTACTTATTTTGGTCTGCTATAAAATGCGGATACCATTTTCAAATACATATTAAGACAACAATGAAATGATTTTGGCATACGGAAGTAAGGATTTCTTTTTATTGTTTTTGTTTGAATTTATTAATAACTGGCATTTACATAAGTAAACAAGAATACTGCTTAATAAACTATATATACCGAATGATATATACCCAACTATTTGAAGAACAATTCATATAATGGGTGTAAAACTACTCTGAACAAAGCCGAAAGGCACTTATTCTCGAGGTCATTGCAATCATTTTTTTTCTAGACCATACCTGAGAACCTTCTATTTACGGAGAGATTCAAAGTTCCAACTTTTTAACAATTTTTTTTTTTTAATATTTATTTTTAATGTTGTACCTTTACTATAAACACCTTCACGACCCCCGTACTGTTCAATGCATCCATAAACACAATGTTTTGAGTGCGTTACATTGAGTCCGACCGTAAAACAAGATTTATCACCCCAAAAAAAAAGTCGTTTCCCAACAATAATTCTTGCGTAGAGTTACTTAGTTTGATGTACAGAATGCTTGGCTGACGCCTTCGTGAAGGGTCTGTTTACATCTTGTAGGTAATAGATTTAATTAAGAAGTACCTATGAATCAAAACAAGACATCAAGTACATAATTGTGATTACCTACCGTGTATTTCCATTACACAGACGTTTGACGGAATATTCTGCGATACATACATGTTACATAATAATTATAACATTGTGTTGTGTATCAAAGTTTTATAAGAGCTCGTGGCTAAATAATAACAGCCGCTCGGATCAATCAAGGTAAGCCGCGCTTACCTAGCTTGGTCTGTGCATGGGTGACCACCCACCATCATCATCTGCCTAGCCTTTTCCCAACTATGTTGGGGTCGGCTTCCAGTCTGAGATCAAGAGATCACATAAAATCGACCAAATTATAGAAAAAAAAACGATTTTGAAATGTCCTTGGGACTATCCATCAGTATTCAAACTACACCTGCCTTTTCCCAACTATGACTTCGGCTGCTAGTCTAACCGGAGGCAGCTGAATACCAGTATTTGCATGGAGCGACTGCCTATCTGACCTCCACAACCCAGTTAGTACTGGGTAATATGATACTCCTTGGTAAGACTGGTTGTCAGACTTTCTGGCCACTGACTACCTGTGACGACTGTCAAAGATCAACAAATGACATGAAATGCCATAATGAATATCGTAACACCGAATATTTAGTTTTAGATGTAAAAAAAGTATTTGGGAACTTTCCAAATGCCTTTTTTACACCTAAAACGGTTACAACATCAAATTCAGTGTTTTAATTGCAACTCATTATAAATATTCTACTTCACTAGTTAGTCATATTTCATAATCCCATACAGTAATATTGCCAAATTAATTAAAACAGGTAAATATTTGACAGCTATTTGCGACGTTGCCAACTTTTTGGATGACCCTTGTATTGTTGACAGCTCCAATTTGGCTTTATGTCAAAATATACGTGTCTGTGTCGCGCTCCAAATTAGAGCTAAACTGGACTGGACTTATTTATTGACGTAAATTGCCTATGGAAACTGTATCTATGCCGTTCAAACTTGCACAGAGTATAGAAGACCGTACAAGAAAGATATATTGTCTCTGTCAAGTATTTCAAGTGAACGAACACCCGAGTTGCTGTCCGGTGAATTAGAAACTGTTCACTACAGTAAGTCGTTTTATAATAGTTTCCCTATCTTTACAAATTGCTTGCTTTCTATGTAATTTAATGTAGCATGATAGCTGCAATATATTGATAGATAATATCGTTACTTGCACGAGACTGTAGATTCATTGCATGCAACTTATCTAGAATCTAGAGTAAGAAAATGCATAAAATGCGTTTAATATTGATATGATGCTATTCTTTGAAGCTGGCTAAATAAAAATAGCCGCCGTGCTCGCCGTGACCACCAATTATATACCAAGTTTTCTCCGTGCCTCGGAAAGCACGTTAAGCCGTCGGTCCCGGCTGTCATTTGTAGATCTTTGACAGTCCTTACAGGTAGTCAGTGGCCCGAAAGTCTGAAAACCAAGTCTTACCAAGGGGTATCGTATTGCCCGGTACTAACTGGGTTGTGGAGGTCAGATAGGCAGTCACTCCATGTAAAATATTGGTATTCAGCTGTATCCAGTTAGTTTGCACATATTAGTTGAGTTTAGTTTTTTGCTGTTATGTTTTATTAGAGTGTATTAGAATATTATTTATGTGTAGAAGTAAATATTATATACATTAATAAATTAAAATAACCTATATTAACTAACTAACTTATAAAATGGCGTCAAAAAACTCCTCCTCAACGCTGTCAACTGGTAATGTACCCAAAAGACTGGCGGCGTTGCCACGTTGTATGGCAACGCTAAGCCTTTGGCCAAGGTAAAAGCCAGCCCTTGGGTCACGGGAAGAGTTAACTAAACATTTAGAAATGTCCTTGAAAAGGCTGTGAGCACTCCGGACCGGATCCCACGGATCTAGAGTTTCAACCCCAAACGGCTCGAAAATAATAAGTGAGTGTAAGTTAGCAAAGATAATCTCTTCAGATGGGGGTTCATGGACGGCTCAGATCTCAAATGTGTATGCGGCGTGTCTCCACAGACATTGGCCCATCTTCCATCTTGCGCTGCATGCCCTAACACCTGCGCACTTGACGATCTTATGACTGCTACAGCGAGCGGAGTTTGCATAGCTGAATTTTGGGCCAAACATATTTAATTAAAAATTTGCCATCGACACGCTAAGAAGAAGTGTAAGTTAGCTAAGATTTAGGTATATGTGAGTAAAAATAAAATTAATATAAAATAAAAAGTGCCAAGTCATGGTCGAGTTTTAACAAGTTTGATTGTAGATCCGCAGTTTGCAATCCTTTTATAAAATAGTTTATTTTTAACCTAACTAATCAAAGATAATTTATTACCAATATATTCGTTTCTGGTACAAAAATCATATGGCACATGTCCTTGACATTTGCTCCATAATAAATAATAAAAAATATCATAAATTTTGCTGCAAAAACCTGTTTTCGACACAATTTAACAAACATTTTGAACTTACTCATAAACGGTTATAAAAAACAATTATTAGAAACATTAATACTTGTCGGTTTTTTTGTGAAAAAAAAGGACACAGACACCCACGCATTACATAATATGATAGATGATCCTATTGATTAAAATACTTGTAAAAAATGACATGCAATCATGTTTTTTTCGATACACTGTTTTGTTTTCCGTGGTAATCAAAACTAGAGATCACATAAAATCGACCAAATAATAGAAAAAAAAACGATTTTGAAATGTCCTTGGGACTATCCATCAGTATTCAAACTACACCTGCCTTTTCCCAACTATGACTTCGGCTGCTAGTCTAACCAGATGCAGCTGAATACCAGTATTTCACATGAAGCGACTGCCTATCTGACCTCCACAACTCATATAGTACTGGGTAACACGATACCCGTTGCTAAGATTGGCTGTCAGACTTTTGGGCCACCGACTACCTGTAACGACTGTCAAAGATCTACAAATGACAGCCGGGACCAATGCTTTACGGGCATTCCCGGACGCAGAGGTTATGTCGTATGTACTAGGTACTAGATCGTCACCTATCCACGGATTAACCTCGGCCAGCGTTGCCTTATCCTAAAGACTGCTGATATAATTTAGTCAGGACAGCTACAGGCTGTCATAACATGAATAACAGAACGATCATTAAAACCGATATACAGGGTGGAAGGGAGACCGACGCTAACACGGTTACCACGTATTCAGTACATCATTCCGAACAGGCCACATACATTTTTTTCTTCGGTTATTAAAAAAAACCAGCTGTTTTCTACAAAACTGCAATACCTACACAATCAAAATGTATGGAACAGCTGTTTTTTTTACTAAATTAGCGACGAAAAATATCTATGTGGGAGGGTTTAGAATGATTTATAAGTGGTAACCATTTTATCGTCGGTGTCCCGTCCACCTTGTATTCTATCTACTTATTGATATTTACACTTTAGCATGTGCTCAAAACTACCAGAGTCCATTGACATAATAAATAATTATCAAATTGAGGACATTACGCGTCCATTGGAGAGATAAACATTATTAATATAAACGTATGCAAATATTGACTAAGTTCGTTAATTACTAACTTGATAACTTTCTAGGATTACTTGAATACCTTATAGACTTAGTATTTAGTATGACAAAATTCTGGAATTCACGAAGAAAGCTATATTTTTATCATAATCTTCCTACCTTGTCCTATTTTGGGCTTCCATACTAGGAGACTGCAAACGAAGCCCTCCCTACGACATCTGTCTGACTGTACGTCTTTCACAGGGTAGTTTCTTAAGAACTGTTAAAATCTTTGTAACATTGTGCAATCATGGTAGTTATCCTGTATCATCTATACTAATATTTTAAAGAGGTAAAATTTGTTTGTAAGTTTGTGGGGGGTAATCTCCGGAACTAATGATCCAATTCAATTTTTTTTTTCACTGTTAAAAAGATACATTATTCGTGGGTGCTATGGGCTATAAATTATATTTATATCATGGATATTAGCTGAGCTATAACAGTTTTTGCAGACGGAGTCGCGAGTAAAGTGCTCGTCACCACATAGTAGTATAAAACAAAGTCGCATCCCGCTGTCTGTCCCTATGTATGATTAGATCTTTAAAACTACGCAACGGATTTTGGTGCGGTTTTCAGAAATAGATAGAGTGATTCAAGAGGAAGGTTTATATGAATATATTCACCCGTGTGAAGCCTGGGCGGGTCGCTAGTTAATAATAAAAAAGACTCACACTTAGCCTGTTTTATAGTTTGTTCATAACTGTCAGTTGTTGTTTTTTTTTAATGTTTTATTACCACTTATTATAATGGTATTCATTCGTTTTTCAAGGAATAAAAAAAAGAATTCGTCTGACACTGGATTTCTGCGAAACGGCTGAACGGAAACGAGCGTGGTTTTCCTCAAATACCTAAGTGTCGCATTCTAGACGTTAATTGACCTCCAAGTATGTTTGTGGTTACGAAACTATTATTTTAATTAGAAACATAACATCACGCCTGCTAACTCGGAAATGTTTGTCAGAAGTGTACTGTTCACTCACATTTCGCAAGTTTTAAGTCAGATGTCATAGGGGGCGAGCCTATTACCATGTAATTAAACCAGGCTCCATGACTGCTACTGAGAAATTTCTGACAGAAAAATCAAAAAACACTTTGCCCGACCCGAGAATCGAACTCAAAACCACATCCTCAGCAGCCGCTTTTGCGACCAGTAGACCAACAAACAAAATTTTGTAGAATAAACATTTACATAATAGGTACAATAAAATGGTTCTAAATACGTCATCAATAAATAATTAAGCCAGACTAGCAAAAAATAGGCTAAAAACTAATCTGGTAGATCTAGATAAATAAGATAATCCAGTAACTAGTTTTTAAGCTGTATAATAAATTATGTAAATGTTCTTTTTAACTTAAAATGTAAATAATAATGATAATCTGTCTCGGTTTTTCCCATCTATTTTGGGATGCAGCTGAATACCAGTATTTTACATGGAGTGACTGCCTAACTGACCTCCACAATCCAGTTAGTACTGGGTTAAACGATACCCCTTGGTAAGACTGGTTGTCAGACTTTTGGACCACTGAGTATCGACTGTCAAAGGTCTACAAATGACAGCCGGGACCAACGGCTTAACGTGCTTTCCGAGGCACGGAGGAAACTCGGTATGTAATGGGTCTAACCGATCCCACCCCAACCATGTGGGGGTCGGTTTCCAATATAACCGGATGCATCTGAATACCAGCATTGTACATAGAGCATCTGCCTATCTGAACTAATAACACCTTTCAAACCATTCCCTAAAAACATACAACCAACCAAAAGATATGGCTAACTCATAACCTCATTTAATCAAAGTTGGTTATACGCATCAATTACGACAGTTTAAAATTGGGTTGCGGTCAGGTATGTTTACAAAACAAATACTTTGATATGTGTCATTTATTGTTTACAAAAAATATCACGAAATTAGGCCAAATATCATATGGATTAACTCCGAATTTCTCAATGAATTGATAACATTTTAATATTAATTAATTGAACAGGGCTTTTATATAGGTTAAATAAATAAAAATATGCGTAATTGTGCAAGTACGTATACATATATCATTACGACTATACAGAAATGTACCTATACTACACCCACATTTTGGCAATCCCATATAATAGGATACGAATAGTGGTGGCGGTCCCGACTTACGAGCAGTAAGTCGTGGGTTCATACCCAGGCAGGCGCATTACTTTGTGTATTTTATCACCACTGCTCTCAAAACGGTGAAGGAAAACATCGTGAGGAAACCGGCATGTCGTAGAACCAAAAATTCGAAGACATGTGACATCTACCAACTCGCACTGGGCCCGCGTGGTGGATTATAGCCCACTCCCTCTCATAGAGAGGAGGCCGTGTGTCTATTCTATGCTATATAATAGGAAGCGAACCTAATGCTATGAACATGTGCTCCTGGCTGGAAGCCTTACACTCAAGACACCCAAAGGATAGAACGGAAAAGCAGAAGCCAGCCTCAAAGGCTGACCAGCGAGATTCCATAAAAAAAAATGCCATCAACAGGACGCATATTCTGATTCCGGGTTTTCAGGATAACCTGATAGGAAGACCCTCTTTTTTCGATCTGTAAATCGAACTCGATCTAGTTCAAATTGCTTCCAAAAATTTAAAAGAAAAACTTTAAATAATTCTAGTCATAAGGAAGACAGAAATATTCAAAATCAAAATGTCACGATTCGCTAATGTGACTTGTTTTATTTTAACGAACTTTTAATTTAAATAAATTGTCTGAATATCACTAATTATTGCATAATATTTAATTTAAGGATGTATGTGAGAATCGACAAAATGACAGAAAATGCAAAGAAATCTGTCATTGTGTCGACACAATCTGTCATTTTGTCGATTCTTCCGTCAAAGAAATCCTTGTCTACGGTGGTCATGCTACGGGGGCTGAAAGGAGGTGTCTGATGAGATGACGAGAAATAAAGAAGTATGGAAGGAGAAGACATGCTGCGCCGACCACAAATAAATTTGGATAAGGGCAGGAGAATGATGATGAATAACGTAGTAACGGATGGAGAGGAAAACGGCAACCAAAGAAAGATGATTTATTGTATGAGGAATGATATGTAACACCATAATACTAAAAAAAGAGTGACTGATAGCTCCTATCATCATCTACCTAGCCTTTTCCCAACTATGTTTGGGTCGGCTTCCAGTCTAACCGGATGCAGCTGAATACCAGTATTTTACATCGAACGACTGCCTGTCTGACCTCCACAACCCAGTTAGTACTGGGTAATACGATACCCCCTGGTGAGGCTGGTTGTCAAACTTTCGGGCCACTGACTACCAAAGATCTACAAATGACATCCGGGACCAACGTCCTTTCCGAGGCACGGAGGAAACTCGGTATGTAATGGGTGGTCACCCATCCACGGACCAACGTAGGGAAGCGTTGCTTAATCTAAAGACCCGAGCGTTATTATTATAAGCCACGAGCTCCTCCACCATCTTGCGAACTGTCTCAATTAGCATCTAGAATCTTAGGATATCAAAAATATTTAAATTTAATGACATTTATTTGCAAATTAGTCTCGTAAAGATAAAACGCTGTTACTAGAACAAAGGTCTGAGATACTTTAAATCTTTGAATTTTAGATTATTTCAAGGCAATATAAAATGCTTCCTAAATAGTTAAAAAAAACTAGTTATTTTATGAGCTAATGACTGAAACTAGTTTTTATATTCTTCTTGAATTCGAAGTTATGTGACACCCACCAATCCGAAGTTTGCACAAATCTACACTTCGTGGATAGTATTGAGGAATTCCTGATGGAAAAAGCCCAATATCACTTTGCCCGACCTGCCCCCGTAGCATGACCACCGTAGACAAGAATTTCTTTTACGGAAGAATCGACAAAATGACAGATGGTGTCGACATATTGACAGATTTCTTTGCACTATCTGTACATGTAGTCGCGCTTGCAACCACTAGACCAACGGGGTATAACTCAGAGTGCAACCATTTTAAGCGCAACTAAATTATTCCTCGTGGAGCAACCATTAGTTGTGCTCACAAATTCAAATTACCAATATTATGTTTATACCTCCTTTCTTGGGACTGGTCATCTCGTAGCTGCCACGGTTTATTCTAATTGCTTTATTTTTTCATTTTTGTGTTTATCTTTTACTCTGGACGCTCTTAATGTGCACGTCTTCCTACATCGTTCTCACATATATGTATAATCTCAAAATGAATGATGTAACCAAGATTTTGTAAAAATATTTTGATTTAAAAGAGTGTCCATGGAGTTTCTTGCCCATTCTTCTCCATAGAGATCTACGCTTTGGAATGTGCAACTACAGTACTTTCTCAAGTTATTATGCCTTGTGACTGTGACTGTAGCTTCGCTTTTTTTTTGTTTTATTTGTCATTCAAAAGTGAATGTGATGGTCTAATTGAAATAAATGCTTTGAGTTTGAGTTTGAGTTTCATCAAAGCGCAAACAATGACATAATGAAAAATAGAGAGGAATTCATTAATAATATCTTTAAACATAACACTCCTTTTTTTGGGCAGTCGTCTAAAAAGGTTAAATCTTACAACGAAAATATATATTTAAAAGTCAAACAAATCTATTTAAAAACTAACGTAAATAACTTTAGTCAGACTTAAAATAGCTAAAAGTCTAGACAATTATTTTAGAACGTATTAAATAAAATATTGAAAACATTAATCAGTTTTTTATCGATTCCACGTTTGTTGTATGCGTTTTTTGTTACAATGCCATTTTGTTAACCATTAATAAACTAGTCGATACACAAAGATAAAAAAAAAAATTGAAGTGTCTCTTTGTAATTTCAAAATCACAGCTTTTTACTGAATACTTATAAAAGTATACAGAGTGGAAGGGACACCGATGCGAAAACGGTTACCATGTATTCAGTACATCATTCTGAGCCCCCCCCACATAGAAAATGTTCATCGGTTATCAAAAAAAAAATAGCTGTTCCATACATAGATTGGCCGTGTAGGTATTGCACTTTTGTAGGAAACAGCAGATTTTTTTTTAATAACCGATGAAAAAGCCTGTTCATAATGATGTACTGAATACGTGGTAACCGTTTTCGCGTTGGTGTCCCTTCCACCCTGTATCATCATCATTATCATCATTTCAGCCGAAAGACGTCCACTGCTGGACATAGGCCTCCCCCAAGTGTCGCCACATTGACCGGTCCCGTGCGACTCGCATCCAGCGGATCCCTGCAGCCTTCACCAGGTCATCGGTCCACCCTGTATACCTTACTTAAAACAATTGTTTTAATTTTTGTCTATCTGTCTGTTCCGGCTAATCTCCGAAACGGCTCTACCGATTTTGACGGGACCTTTACTGGCAGATAGCTGATGTTATAAGGAGTAACTTAGGTTATTTTTATGGTAGACAGAGAATTACGATTCCGTGAAAAAAACAGGGATGTAATATTTTTATAATAATATCACGCGGACAAAAGTCGCGGGCAACAACGCTAGTCTATAATATAACTAGAATAGAAGGTATAATAAAATTTAAACTTTAACATATTCTTGTCCAAAAAAATGGACTTTGATCATAATAGATTATCTCATAAAATTTGATGACGTTCATAAATGATACAGCAAGATTTAAAGGTGCTTTGTTAGAAAAATACCAGTTTTTGATTGAAACTAAAATTCATATATTTTTTTCCTTAATCTGGGACAGTTGTTTTAACTTTTTAGGCGGTCTTTCTTTAAAGTAAAATGGTTGTATGAAAGTTTTTACTCTTTAAATCTGATGTTTGTTACTCTTTTAAACTACCGTAAAAACTACTGAACAGATTTTGATGAAACTGTACAATTATTTAGCTTATACAGCAAACCAATTTTGTACCAGTGGCAGCGACCCCGCTGGCGGAAGCTAGTAGCATAAAAATCTTTTTCGAGAGAAAAAACGGTCTTCAGCTCCACTTTACATGGAACGACTGCCTATCTGACCTCCACAACCCAGTTGTAGGGGAACACGTTACCCGTATTCTACTCCTTAGTAAAATTTCTTCTACTGATAAATATAACGTTTCTATACAAACATAAGAAAAGTCTACTGCTGGAAAATGCCAGATCACTAAGTAATTAAAATAAGGATAATTCTGGTTATAAATACATGCAGTGATAATCACTATCGATGATTTCAATACTAAATGCTTTATCATGATGACGATAACAAATCTTTTGTTAGTTTATTTTTATACTAAGTTAAAATTAGATTTTTCTATATCCGTACTGTAATTTGGAATATGCATATATATAATATGTTAATGCGGTGGCCAATGAACTGTCTTTTGTTTAGTTTTTTGACCGACTCCGGCCACAAAAGGTGTTATGTAATTCTTTATCTGTTTTATGGGATTAATAATGTTACCTGAGGAGAATTATTTCAAAATAAATTAGTTTTGATTGACCTACTCCCTCTTTGAGAGGAGGTTAGTGACACAGTTGTGGGACGTATTTTATAGAATAACTAGTGACCCGCCCCGGCTTCGCACGGGTTCAATATTTATATATAAACCTTCCTCTTGAATCACTATATCTATTACTGAAAACCGCATCAAAATCCGTTGCGTAGTTTTAAAGATCTAAGCATACATAGGGACAGACACACAGCGGGAAGCGACTTTGTTTTATACTATGTAGTGATCTTTATTACATAAGAATGTGGTTACATAATTGTGTGAAGTCCCTGACTCCTGTACTGGGTGATAGACCTGTGTTACAGAAGCCAGTGCCGTCTCCCAAGAGGAGGTATTACAGAATCTTATGCAATAAATGAAAAATAGAGCAATAAAAGATAAATTAAAAGCGTATTAAAAGAATGTAGTTTGAGAGTGTTTGCGTGTGTGTTTGTGTCTGTGTGTGAGCGTGTTTATGTGTGTGCGTGGCTGAGTGTGAGTTGAATGATCAGGAAGGGTTTTCAGTAATAGCTAGTGAGGTGTAAAATTGAGAGCCTGTCATTCGTAGCAACCACGGAGATTGCTACTAAAGTTATGTACAGCTGTGCTTAAACGATCTAAGATTATGACATGGACATAACCCTCCCAATCTCTAAATACACAAAAAAATATTAACCACTGCAATAAATGTAGAATGATAGTTATAATTTGTATGTGAACCATTCTTTTTTTTTTCAAATGTTTTTTATTATTTTGGTATTTTTTTTTTCTAATTTCTTTGTAAACACCTAGTTTTATGTGCCAGCTGTGGCCTCCTGTAATTGAAGGAACACACTTAAAAGAACTTTTGTATAATTGTGACCTATATTGTATCTGAGTATCTTTTGTTGGAGATCCAAAAAAAAAAAAAGTACCGTCGTGATGTCTATATAAATATTGAGTAATAATTTTGCAATCACAAAACGTAATCAAGCTTCTTCTCCAAGGTGATCTAAGTTGTTTAATTAGAGATTAATCATCATATTGCTAATTATCATATTACAAGCAAATTGATCAGGAAGCGAAGTTACATTGTACCAGGTGCCGATTCCGAGGTTATTGGCAAAAATTGTTGCGGAATTTCTTGTAAGTACGAAGTGAGAAGGTTCCAGGTGTTTTTAAGGTTGGTCCAGTTTTTATGTGGTCTTACATCTTCTTTATCGTGTGGTTAGCGTGTAACCTGCCCCCGTAGACAAGGATTTCTTTAACGGAAGAATCGACAAAATGACAAATAGTGCAAAGAAATCTGTCATTGTGTCGACACAATCTGTCATTTTGTCGATTCTTCCGTCAAAGAAATCCTTGTCTACGGTGGTCACGCTACGGGGTGGTCATGTACGCAGTATGAAAAGGGCCACCTCGCTCACACGATCGCTAGTTGGTGGTGTTTGAAAAATGAGGTTTAATTTTTTGATGTTTATAAATATCAGACCAAGTTAATAAAATTACTAAAGCATGCATATTAGGGATTGACAGGCATCACATATGTGTTTAATCTTTCTAATACTAAGAAAAAATATCTAATACTTTTTGCTTCGAAAAAAACTTACATAATTAGTAAATACAATAAAAACTAAAGCATTAACGATCTCATTACGTGCAGTTATAAATTAATATTAAACACCTAACGGTACTGAAATAAAAACAAAAGTTAAACGCCTCTTTTTACTTACACGGTTATTAAATTGATCTGCAGTCTTACTAAAAAATAAGTAGTTTATACTTATTAAAAAAAAAATAATAATAAGTATAAACTACTTATTTTTTTTAGTAAGACTGCAGATCAATTTCATTTAATTTAATAAGCTGTTAGGGTCTGCGGTTGTCTTAGGGGCGGATTTGTAGGAGTTGGAGTATAAGCTTAGGGGCACTATGAGCAGCAAACAAAAAAAAAATTGGGACTTAGAAAAAACTTTCGGACTTATTTTTTTTTAGTTTTATTTATTTATTTTAATGCACAATGTACACAACCAGTTTTATACGCTAAGCTTAAACTAGTGAGTACATGACTTATATGTTTGAAAGTTCCAGTCTAGCATTTCGTTTCATTTACTCAATAAAATTAAAATCATGTTAAACTAAATTCAATAAACATGTCAGATTTCGTTTTAGAAGGCACATAATTCAGAAACGGTTCGTCGGACGACCATTTGTCCCAGAACTTAACTGGTTTCTATATCTAGGTCAACCCGATACTGCAATAAAATTAGGAAATTTCGGAAAAAAAAATCTAAAAATTTTCTAAGTCCGAAATTTTTTTCTAAGTCCTCGCTCCATAGCGCCCCTAAGGCTACACTCTAACCGCTGTTAGGAATCTACTAACAAATGTGTTTATTGTACTAATATTGGCTATTTAGATTTGCACCCTAAGAAAAATGCTATAAGATGGCCCGCGAAATTCAAATTTTCATTTTTTTTTTGTATTTACATGTCAGTGTCAGGTTGTATGTTGATTAAAATATGATTCGTGACCGTAACAAATATGACTTTACCTTTTTTTTTATAACTGAGTAATGGAGGTCAGATCGGCAGTCGCTCCATGTAAAATACTGGTATTCAGCTGCATCCAGTTAGACTGGAAGCCGACCCCAACATAGTTGGGAAAAGGCTAGGTAGATGATGATGAACAAATATGAATTTATTGAGTTATAATCATTAAAATCATCAATAAAACCAAAAGTTCCTTTATACCCATTAAATGACTCTTTCTTCGAAAAATTCGGGAAAGAAAACCACGACTGTCAAAGATCTATGAATGACAGCCAGTACCTACGGTTTAACGTGCTTCCCGAGGCACGGAGGAAACCAGCCTTCGGAATTGTGAAAAAAAATTCGTGGTATGATGTTGCAAACTTGCGTCCAAATCTTAGTAAATCTATTAGACTATGGTTTAAAGGCATTTTGAAAGGACTTTACAGTCTTTAAAATAGAGTTTAGAGTCGTTTAATAAAAAATATTTTTTGGCAACGATCGTTGCCAAGAGCAAAGTTTGAGTTTTTTTTTTTGGAAACGATCGTTGCCAGCAGCAATCGAAAAGCTAAAAAACCCCTAAAGGAAAAATCCAATAACACTCTGGGGTCAACGGTCGCTTTTTAGACCTCTAGACAAGCGAAGTAGTAAAAAAACTAATCATTAAGTACCATACGTCCTTGTCTAATTATAACTTTATTCATATAATGATGTTATTGACTGAAAGATCTAAAAATAGATCTGTTATGTTATGATCGACGTAAAAAGTTCAGTAAAAACGTTATGGCTGGCATTGATCGCTGGTACAATTCCACCGGTTAAAAGCTCCGTTAAAAACAACTGCGCATAGATGTATCGATCAGTCAATTAGGAATGCTGAATTGTGTTTCTTGGTAAAGATTTTTTTGGCCTGGTACTTGATGGATGTTCCAACTCAAAGCATTTATTTCAATCAGACCATCACAGGCACTTTTGAATGTCAAAAAAACAAAATAAAAGCGAAACTACAGTCACAGTCACAAGGCATAATAACTTGAGAAAGTACTGTAGTTGCACATTCCAAAGCGTAGATCTCTATGGAGAAGAATGGGCAAGAAACTCCATGGACACTCTTTTAAATCAAAATATTGTTACAAAGTCTTGGTTACATCGTTCATGATGAGATTATACATATATGCGAGAACGATGTAGAAAGACGTGCACATTAAGAGCGTCCAGAGAGAGTTTGGAGTGACTAAAATGGATAAAGTAAGACATGAGCATACAGGGTGTAAACGGACCCTTCACGAAGTCGTCAACCAAGCATTCTGTACATCAAACTAAGTAACTATGCAAAAATTATTGCTGGGAAATGACTTTTTTTTTTGGATTGATGTTTCACGATAGGACTCAATGTATCGCACTTAAAACATTGTGCTGATCGATGCATTGAATAAAAATCTATCTAAGACGATAATCATCCTCTGCCTAGACATTTTCCCTACTAAATATGTAGGAGAAGGCTTTCAGTCTAACCAGATGCAGCTGAATACCAGTATTTTAAATGGAGCGACTGCCTATCTGACCCCTACACTCAGTACTGGGTAATACGATACCCCTTGGTAAAACTGGTTGTCAGACTTTCGGGTCACTGACTACCTGTAACGCCTGTCAAAGCCTAACACAACAGTCACTATATTAATTAAAAACATCTATATCTATTAACGAAATCAACAAAAACGCGACTGTTTCGCAAGTCATTGTATTAAATACGGATGAAACGAGAACGGATTGAAGTATCTTTGTTATGACGCTGTGGGGATAATCCCAGGCTAAAAAACTACTCGTTTTTTTAGCCTAGATGTTTTTAAGTTTATAACGTATATTTTCAATGGAAAAATTCCTTAATTTTAGAAAAAAAAAACTGATTTGGTTAACAGATTAGGTGTTTATTAAATGATGCAGTTTTAAATAATTCAGCTTTCGAAGGCATCTTGCATCAAGTTTTAAAACGAGTTTTTCAACTTATTTTTTTATAAAAATAAATTATTTATTAATTATTTATTTATTTTCTTTATTCGTATTTACCCAAATATACATTACATTTTTAAATATTCCTGTACAAAGTAACATAAAAACATTTAAAACTATAAAAATGAATAGTAGCCCACCGGTATCGGGAACAGGGTCCAAGCTACCGGCGGTCAGGGCTCCAGAGAGTGGAACCTCCTAACAATACGAGCCGTGTCCAGGAGTAACGCTTTCTGAATCAAGTCCTTGATCCAGCTGCCTAACGAGAGCCTCGTCAGGTATGTATGTAATGAGACTCTTGGCAATTAAGCCATGGGCTGATACAACTATCAGCACAATGATCGCTGAGTTCACATCCCACATGACGTCAACCTCGCGAACCAAGTCAAGATACTTGATTTGCTTTTTCATTTATTTATTGTTATTTTTTTTATTTGATGGCTTATTTTGGGAGCTGGTTCGAGGATGCATGGGAAAAAGCTCATGGAAGGAATTGGGGGAGGCATTTGCCCAGCAGTGGGACAGTACAGGCTAAATAAAAGAAATGATGGCGTCTTCAATTTGTACCGTTATCGAACTAGCGTCTTCCTGTGATAGAAATGTGAAACGTAATCACATGATATCTTCCCTGTAATCCCCGAAGGGTTAGGCAGAGTGGTACGTATTGTGTAATATTACATCTACATTTTGCCAGTTATGTTTTAGTTCCATGTAATAGAGGGCGAGTTAATTGCCAGTTACAGATATAACTGTTTGTAGATGTTACAGTTTCACATTATTTATTGATTGTTTGTGTATGTCTTTAATTATTATTATTATAAGCCTATATTGTCCAACTGCAGGGCAAAGGCCTCCCTTCCCTCCTTCCAGATTTCGCGGTCTAGTGCGATTGTAGGCCAATTCTTTGCGAAAGTGTCCAGCTCATCCCGCCATCTCCTTCTGGGCCTGCCACGTTGTTCGTTTCCTGCTATTTGGTATCCACTGAATGGTCATTTTTGCCCATTGCTCCTCCGACATGCGGCAGACGTGACTATACTATATTAGTATGTCTTTAATATAGTTTATTAGTATGTCTTTAATATACTTTATTATTTTGTTAAATGAATATGGTTTCAGTGAATATTTAGATGTGTTTATGGTGTAGGTGTTTCCGTATTATTGTTTTGTTTAATGATGGTTTGCTTAGTATCTTTAAATTATTCATAGATTATATTAGAGGAGATTTGTGTATAGATATGTTCTATGTTAGATAGGTACCTATGCTGTTCATTTTAATGTAGCTATCTTACAGTAGCGAAGGGTCAATTTTTGTAAGAGGTAAGCCGGAGTATATATCTTGAATGAGATTGTGTTATTTATCTATAGAATACTGACTGTGCCATTTTTCAAAGGGAATCCGGTAGGAATCGACTTGTATGGAACCTTCGCCACTGCTATCTTATGTAAAAGATGATTTTGCATGCTATTATGTCCTGCTCTATAACATTTTTATAACATCCTGTATATACCACATTTTATGCAAATAAATATACTTATCTACTTACTTACTTCACAACAAAAAAAATAATTGGTAAGTAACAAATATTATAGACACTTGTACCTATAAAGTTAAAACAAACTTACGTAATGAATTAATTGGTTAACGATTTTAAAATACTAGTTTAATGGATTTAAAGTAATTCAATTAATAGTATCAAAAATACATCCATTACGACTAAATATAGAACCAACTGGTTTTATTTCAATCAAAAAACGCGGTTCGAGAAAACTCTGTTTTAAAAATAACTTATAGGAAGTATAAATTTGAGCAGAAGAACCAGTTAGGACCAGTTTAGTTATATCTGGTACTAGCGACCCGCCTCGGCTTCGCTTGGTTGCAATATATAGACTCCGGACCCAGTTTGGTCGTAGCAAGGAAAAACTACTCAGTAAGAGATTCATTAATGACTCTGCCCTGGAGTGTATATGTTGCGCTGTTCCACAAACAAAGGGGCACTTAATATCGTGTCCTGCGTGTCCTGTTGTTTGTTCACTACAGGAACTGATGGATGCTACCGAAAGCGCCAAACTAGTAGCTCAGTTCTGGGCTGACACAATTTAGATTGCCATCGACACGCTAAGATGAAGTCTCGAGTAAATGCGCCCACACACGAAGTAGTAGCAATGGCTAATATGCGATAATTAGCATGTAACATGCGACATATTAATAGGCATTGTCTGTTTTAAAACTAAAGACATCGTTATCATGTCAAGAGAGGTCAAGAGCAATGAGACTCTCTTTTCTTGACATCGTGATAATGTAATAGTTACGATTGTGTTAAGAATAATGATATCACAATATAAACAAAGCGGTTATTGACTGTTTATAAAGAGATGATGATTGCGTGACTCGGATAGCACCTTAAGCGTCAGCCCGCGCCTGCCAGGGCTGCGGGACTGTTCGAAAGAGATACCGCGGCCCTGGAACACAAAGGGCAAAGAAGGAACATGGATGGGTTTTAGTCAGTACAAGTCTGACACTCCCTTCCGCTACGCCCA
Source organism: Noctua fimbriata (assembly GCA_905163415.1). NCBI lineage: Eukaryota > Metazoa > Arthropoda > Insecta > Lepidoptera > Noctuidae > Noctua > Noctua fimbriata. The sequence continues at coordinate 3,485,117 of LR990951.1, forward strand.
GAGTGGGGGGGGGGGATTTGATGACGTCGACGGTTAAAATATGATTCACGAGCGTAAAAATATGGCTTGACTCAGTAACAATCATTAAAACCATCAATACAACCCTCTAAGTTCATTTTTAATCCCATTGAATGACTTTTTCATGAGACGACGTCCCGCCTGTCATTTGTTATCTTTGACACTTGTAATGGATAGTTAGAAACCGGAAAGTCTGATAACTAGTCTTACCAAAGGGTTTCGTATTCTTCAGTTACTGGATAGTGATGGTAAGATCAGCAGTGCAGTTAAGCTGTACCAGTTAGATTGCGAGCCGACCCCAAAATAGTAGGGGAAAGGGTAGCAAAGCAATACACCTTGGTAAATATTAAAATCATTTAATATTATCAACAAAGCCGGCCTTCCTGTCTTGCTTGAAAACTGAATCAGTGAATAAATTATGTGTTAATCAATCATAAATATTGCTCATACAATATGTCTGTTAAAGTATTCATTAAATGATTTATAAATAACACCTGCTGATACTCATGGTTTATGACTTTTAATAAAACATTAGATATAATACGTTAATGTCTCAATACTAATACAATATACAAATTAGTTCCGTAATAGACAAATAGATAACATGGAAAGGGTTTGGTATCCTGACTGTCATTTGTAGATATTTGACAGTCTTTACAGGTAGTCAGGGGCCCTAAAGTCTGACAACCAGTCTTACCAAAGGGTATCCGTGGTCACCCATCCACGGACCAATCTTGCCTAGGTGTGCGGCTTAACCTGAAGATCGGCCCGAGCAGCTGTTATTATGAAGCCAACCCCCATATTTGGGAAATGGTTTATCCGATGATGACGCAGGCATAGCCGCGGGCAAAACCTAGCAATCTACAATCATCCTATAAAACGAACTGTGACCAATACGATTCTCCACACATCATTAATTTATATATACAATAACAACAACATTTTTTTGCGTCATCATTCATCATCATCATTTCAGCCGAAAGACGTCCACTGCTGGACATAGGCCTCCCCCAAGAAGGGGGGTTTTGCCATAATCGCCACGCTTGGCAGGCGGGTTGGCGATCGCAGTATGGTTGTTATAAAACACAGAGAACGCTGCTGCCCATTCTCTGGTAAGTCCCTTAGTCGCCTCTTACGACACCCACGGGAAGATATGGGATGGTGCTATTCTTTACGTCCGGACACCATACAGAACACGTCCGGACACCATACAGAACGTCAACGTCAACGAACGTCGTTTTTTGCGTCAATCAAACTTATTAATTTTACGGTTGGTATCACTACATTGTTAGCTGCGTCTTAAACCTACACCCCACCAGAAAGCCCGGACCATATGACCGAGCCTACTCAAGTCAACCGACGTAGCCCGAAGAATAGCCAAACTGAAGTGGCAGTGGGCAGGGCACATTGCTCGCAGAACGGATGGCCGATGGGGCCGAAAAGTTCTGGAGTGGCGACCGCGAACCGGAAGACGTTGCGTTGGAAGGCCTCCCACTAGGTGGACCGATGACCTGGTGAAGGTTGCAGGGATCCGCTGGATGTGAGTCGCACGGGACCGGTCAATGTGGCGACACTTGGGGGAGGCATATGTCCAGCAGTGGACGTCTTTTGGCTGAAATGATGATGATGATGATGATGACTCAAGTCAACGCGTAGCGTGGCTACCTTATTCAGCGGCGCGCTCTAACTAGTCCCCTTGATTTTGTTCACGCGATTAATTTTGTAATTTGTTACTTAAACTTTAGTGTTTTAACTTTTAATGTATGTGTTTTGATAGAATAGAATAGAATAATAGTTAGTTAGTTAATATAGGTTATTTTAATTTATTAATGTATATAATATAATTGCCAATTTATTAGGTCAATCGAATTATTAAGAAAAATTTTAGCATTAAGGTTAGAGTCCATGATTAGACTATAATTATTTGTATTATACTTATGAATAGAATAGAATAATTTTAGATAGATTTTTTTTGATTTTAGATTTTTTTTTTTGTTTTTTTTTTTGGTTTTTTGTTTTTTCTTTTGTTTTTTTTTTTTTGATAGATTACATTTGTTGTCCTGATAGTTATTTCATTTCATCATCATCATTTCAGCCGAAAGACGTCCACTGCTGGACATAGGCCTCCCACAAGTGTCGCCACATTGACCGGTCCCGTGCGACTCGCATCCAGCGGATCCCTGCAACCTTCACCAGGTCATCGGTCCACCTAGTGGGAGGCCTATTTCATTTCAATTTCCTAAAAATGTAGTTTAGAACAAAGTCGCTTCTCGCTGTCTGTCCCTATGTATGCTTAGATCTTTAAAACTCCGCAACGTATTTTGATGTGGTTTTCAGTAATAGATAGAGTGATTCAAGAGGAAAGTTTATATATGTATATTGCACCCGTGCGAAGCCAGGGCGGGTCGCTAGTAATGTATATAGATATATTGGCTGAGTCAAGACTCAGAGAACATGCGGGTGGTGGAGAACCGTCTTAAATCAGGAGTAATTTTAGTGTGAGAAAGAGACAGAGCTAAACAGGTCGTGTAGCGCTATTTCTTTCCCACACTGGAATTACTCCTGCTTTAAGAGCTCATGGTAGACCCCCTGGGTTTCTGTGGTCTCTCCCAAGCTGCACCATCACACCCAGGGGGGGTGTGATGGTGCAACTTGGGAGAGACCTTTGTCCAGCAGTGGACTGTGAACTGTGATGGGCTGAATTGATTGATTTTAATAACATTTTTTTTTTATTTGAACATTATCAACCATTTAGAGTAGTAAGAAAAATGCAAAAAGATCAGTTAGGTGCTTTGTACATAACATCACGCCTGTAATCCCCGAAGGGTTAGGCAGAGGTGTACCTAATAGAACCCCCACATTTCGCCAGTTATGTTTAAGTCCCATGTATTGGCGAGCCTATTGCTTTTTATATGAACTGGGTACTACAGCCCAGAAGAATGTTAAATGCCACCACCACCTGACGTGAGGTCTATGATAACTTAAATAAAAAATATAGAAAAATAAATTATGGCGTAATATTAAAGTTAAATAAAACGTTCATCCGATTTTATAACCATTACACTAGATGAAGTGTAGTGGCTATAAAACGTGTGTGTGTGATGTGTGTGTGTGTGGTTTTAAACAGTTTTTTTATTATATCCGGGTTCATAATAACAGTCTTAAAAATTAAAATAAATAATTAAAACAGCACCTAGGTAGCTTCTATATAATTTGCGAATTGTCGTGGTATCTTTTCGTTTTTAGGGGTCCGTATTCAGCAGAAATAAACGTTGTATTTTTTGACAAGTAATATCGTATATATATATAGTATTTCAAAGTATTTGTTTGCACAGAAAACTCAATATTCGGTGTCACTATGTTAGTTATTGTAATTTATAATAAATATTTTAGTGCTACACAGAGCCTTATTCCATTTTCATTTCACAACATCAAAGAAATTAATCACAACAGCGATATACTGAATAACCTCCTCCATGGGTCAAATACCGTAAATGCGAAAAAATATCAGCTGTCCCATACTAAATTTCAATACCTACTCGACCCAAATGTATGGGACAGCTGATATGTTTTTCGAATTTACGATATTGGACCCAAGGAGGAAGTTGTTCAGTTTGATGGTCTGCAGCATATCCTTTCATATGACTATACCCTTTCTGTTACACGTTGTATATTTAACAGCTATTTGCGACGTTGCCAACTTTTAGAATGAGAATGGTAATTACTTAAAATTAATGCACTTAAAATCTACGGGACCCAAAGCGAACGCAACTCGCACTTCACCAGGTTTTTATTGAATAGGCTTTTAAAATAACAGGTCAGAATACAAGAATGTTTTTGTTTAACATTACATAATGTTGATAATAACTGAGCAAAAAGCTGAAAGAGTAACCACGATAATCACTTTTGTGTGAAAAAACCCATCAAATGTTTTTGTATGTTTATGGTAATGTCAAAAAAATCAAGTTTGTTTTTGATAGCAAATTTTTTAGCAATGATGAAACAATAATCACTGCAAAAAATTATAATGCGCCTGCCTGGGTTCGAACCTACGACTTACTGTTCGTAAGTCGGGGCCGCCATCACTGGGCCGTCGCTGCGCTGCTCTCATCATAATAAAAAAGTAATAATGAACTATGATTGACTGATCTTCGTGCGTCAGACCATTTTTTGAAAGCCAAATCATGATGATTGGGAAAAAACATTTTTATGGCGTTTTTCTGAGACTTCTGGCTATACAATTACCAATAATAATTAGGGATAATAGTACCTACTAATCTACAAAGATGAAGTTGCTGGTCTTGCGGTCGCAAGCGCGATTGGTGAGCATGAGGTCCTGGGTTCGATTCACAGGACGGTTAGTATTTTTATTTGTTCAATTATTTTTTGCTCTACTTAAAATGTTATTGCGATTTCAATTATTATTCTAATGTGGCAATTGATATGCGAATTTATGTTTATTTTTGTACAACATTAAAATACCACTTAAATATCTTAATCTTACAAAACTAGTTTGAAAAAGTACACACATCACACTAGAGGGTTAGACAGAGGTGTACACCCACATTTCGCAATTATGTTTAAGTCTCATGTAAAAAGGGGCGAGCCTAATACCATCAAGCAGGCTCAATTTCAAGCTACAGGCTGCCATTGTGAAAGTGCTAGAAGAAATACACAATAACGTATTGCTCTACCTCGGAATCGAACTCAGGACTTCAAGCTCAGCAGTAGCGATTGCAACCACTGGACCTAAGAGGCAGTAGTGTATATATATTTTACTTCATACCGGATCCAATTTTAAGGCGTCATTTGAAATTAATTACTACAAACTACGTCATAAGATTGAAAACAAATTGAAACTATAAGAATAATACATAAAAAACTGATGGGCTTGGAAATCCCATAGTATTGGATGACATCTTGTCATAAAGATTTATAAGTTACGATTATATAAATAAGCTTGATCAGGTTTTTAATCAAAGGTCTTTGTACTACAAAAAAGGAGCTCGTGGCTAAATAATAACAGCCGCTCGGGTCGATCTTAAGGTTAAGCCAGGCTTGCCTAGGTTCCTCCATGGATGGTTGACCACCCATTACATACCGAGTTTCCTCCGTGCCTCGGAAAGCACGTTAAGCCGTTGGTTCCGGCTGTCATTTGTAGATCTTTGACAGTCGTTACAGGTATTCAGTGGTCCGAAAGTCTGACAACCAGTCTTAGAAAGGGGTATCGTATTACTCAGTACTAACTGGGTTGTAAAGGACAGTCGCTCCATGTAAAATACTGGTATTCAGCTGCATCCAGTTAGACTGGAAGCCGACCCCAAAGTATGATGAAAGGTCTTTGCCCTACACAACCTCTCGTTGGTCTAGTGGTCGCAAGCGCGACTGCTGAGCATTCGGTCATGGGTTTGCTTCCCAGTGTTATTGGGTTTTCCATCAACAATTTCTCAGTAGCAGCACGGAGTTTTGATTCATGCCCAGTTGATGACTTAAATATAACTGTCGAAATGTGGGTGTACTAATAATATTAGTCTTCTGCATAACCCTTCTGGTATCACTGTCACGGCCATCTCCTCCGCTTTCAACAATGCAATGACAACAAAAAAAAACAACAACAACAATAAACAAAAAAAACAAACAACAACAACAAAAAAACAATTCAATGACAATTTTTTTTTTTTTTTTTTTTCTGACAATTCACTCAAAAAAAATTACGGTTTCAACCAAGGCTAGTTATAAACCATAACCTACGACAACACTTAGGTTAAGCCTAAGTTCGACTTTTTCGAAACGTAAAAACTGATGAACCGTATGATGGAACAGAAAAAAAACATCAAGAAAAGCAAAGATTTGCATCATTTGAATTACCTTATTTCAATTATTATGATAGTTGTTGTTGTTCTTGTGTAGTTGTTGTTGTTCTTGTGTAGTTGTTGTTGTATGTTGTGTTGTTGTTGTTGTATGTTGTGTTATTGTTGTAATAATGTTGTTCTTGTTATGATTCTTGTTGTGGTTGTTGTTGTTGTTGTGTTTTTGTATTGTTGTTGCGTGTTGTGCTTGTTGTATTAAAATGTAAGTTTGGTAAATATACGTCTATTGGGATATAGTCGTAATTTTCACGTAGGTATGTTTACTAAGTCATTGTTCATTTTAGAAAGCTGGCAGTGTTGCCACGTTGGATGGCAATTCCAACGTGGCAAGACTGCCAGCCTTCTGGGCACTTTTCTTATTCACCACTTGACCATATCTTTATAATTGTTTTAGATTAAATAAAGATATTGTTAGGTCAGATAGGCAGTCGCTCCATGTAAAATACTGGTATTCAGCTGCATCCAGTTAGACTGGAAGCCGACCCTAAAATAGTTGGAAAAAGGCTAGGCAGATGATGAAATAAAGATATTGTTAAATTCACTGTACCGCGACAATAAATGTAGACACGATTTTGTCTCTCTGACATTTGAACAGTATTATCTCGTTCACTCATATTGAAAACCGTATGAATCTATCGAAATGGGATGTGCACAAAATAAGTAAATTAAAGGACATCGAACGATTTAAATCTTAGACTAAAACTTAAAGTTGCTGTTTTGAAAAAAGAACGAAGTTCATGCAAAAAATAAACACTTCTCTATGTTTAAAAGCACTAAGAATAACACAAACCAGTGAACGAATTTGATCAAGTTTTCACAAAAAAATAGCATGTCTTTCAGTAGCGATTTATGTTTTTAATTAAAACCAAAAGTCACCCGTAGAGACCGGGGTAAGCCTTTTGATCTGATAATTTAAAATGTAAATGAATCGTTTTTTTTTTTCGATTCATTATTTTGTCGAACTTAACAGAATCTTCGAGAAATTGGTGGCGGTCGACCGTAACCCACTTATTTTCGCCAACCTTGTGTCAAGTTGTATTATGAAACGTTATAAAATGGTAGAAAGTGACATTCGTTTTTTTTTAAAGTGGTTCTTTCCAATTTTAATCTGACCGTGAACTTTACACTGAACGTAGTGGTTGATAAACACTTTAATTATTTTTAAATGGTGATTGCTGTATTTTTATTGTTGTGTTCGTCTTCTCGACATAATTATTCTTTACCAAAATATAGTTAATAATAATTAAAAATAAATAAATAAAATTAAATGAATTCGCGAGGTTGTCGACATGTGGGACGTGAGTACAGCAGTCATTGTGCCGCTAGTAGTGTCGGCCAATGGCTTAATAGCCAATAGCCTCGACCAACATCTGAGGAGGCTCTCGCTTGGCAGCTGGATCAAGGGCTTGATTCAGAAAGCACTACTTTTGGACACGGCGCGTATCGTTAGGAGGTTCCTCTCTCAAGAGCCCTGACCACCGGTAGCTCGGACCCTGTTCCCGATGCCGGTGGGCTATGTTTTATATTTTTAAATGTTTTTTTTTTATGTTACTTTGTATAAAAATATTTAAAAATGTAAATTATATGTGTAAATACGAATAAAAGAAATATTAATTAATTCTATTTTTTTTTCTTTACTTTTTTTTTCATTTTTTTATTTTTTTTTAATTTAGAGCGCATTCTGAAAGTTGGCATAATTTACCATAATTTACCTAGCCATTTCCCAACTACGTTAGGGTCGGTTTCCAGTCTTACCCGATGCAGCTGTACCTGATTTTTACATGGAGCGCCTGCCTATCTGACCTCCTTAACCCAATTATTGGGTAATACGATCACCCTTGGTAAGACTCTCTGGATTATTTTAGTAAAGATATATAATAAAAAAATGTCATAAAACCTTGATACATAACACAATGTTATAATAATTATGTAACTGACGTAATAATAAATGCTTGGTGTGCATGTATCGCAGAATATTCCGTCAAACGTCCATGTAGTGGAAATACACGGTAATCACAATTATGTGCTTGATGACTCGGTATTCATAACTCTTAATTAAAATGTATTATTATAACCCAGATAGAACTAGGTACTAAAATACCCCTTAGTAAGACTGGTTGTCAGACTTTCAGGCCACTGACTCCCTGTAACGACTGTCAAAGATCTACAGTTGACAGCTGGGACCAATGGCTTAACGTGTGTTTCGAGGCACGGAGGAAACTCGGTATGTAATGGGTGGTCACCCATCCACGACCTAGGCAAGTGGCTTAACCTGAAGATCGATCCGAGCGGCTGTTTTTATTTAGCCACAAATTTTACGGTCACGGTCATAGACACTGTCATATTTTATGGAACAGCCTTGTATACTTTCTAAAAGATGATATGGCAGGATTGCTAACCAATGATTTATTACCAAAAATTACTGACCCACAAAGAACATGGAAAATCCTGATCTTTTACTGTTCTGTCTAGACTGAACAGCAAAAAAAATCTGACCTAAACACTGCTGTACAATTAAATCATCGTTATATACGAAAAAAAACACGTTCAAAATGTGCAAGCCGTTACTCGTAATATATAAATAACTGTTACTGGTATACCAGTTACAAAGCAAAAACTCATTGATAGACATATTGGATACTATGACCTAGGGCACATATTGGAATTATTCAATAGAATTCACGCCTTACACGATCATTTTTTGTTTCTTGTTATTGACGGCAAATCTTGCTTTGCTTGTCTAGGTTGGTCTGTGGATGGGTGACCGCCCATCACATACCGAGTTTCCTCCGTGCCTCGGAAAGCACGTTAAGCCGTTGGTCCCGGCTGTCATCTGTAAATCTTTGACAGTCGTTAGGTAGTCAGTGGCCCACAAAAAAAGTCTGACAACCAGTCTTACCAAGGTGTATCGTATTACCCAGTACTAACTGGGTTGTGGAGGTCAGATCGCTCCATGTAAAATACTGGTATTCAGCTGCATCCAGTTAGACTGGAAACCGACCCCAACATAGTTGGGGAAAGGCTAGGCAGATGATGAACTAAGTAGTCGACTGTTGATCTCTTTCAAAGTTTAATATAACATAACATCACGCCTGTAATCTCCGAAGGGCTAGGCAGAGATGCACCTAATTGTACACCTACATTTAGCCAGTTATGTTTAAGTCCCATATAACAGAGAGTCAACCTATTGCCATCAGCCGCTACTGAGAAATTCTTGATGGAAAAACACAATAACAATTACCCGATCCGGGAATCAAACACAGGACCTCATGCTCAGCTGTCGCATCTAGACCAACGAGGTAGTGTCATATTTTTCTTCAAATATTTAAAACAGGTTTGATCGGACCAGCTTAGCACTCTGTTAAGTCCCATACGCGTTTGACTTTTTCATCATTGGATTTTTCCGATAGATTAGAAACAACGCGACAGCAACAACACAATACAACAACAAACAACAACACGACAACAACAATGCAACATAATATAAGTACCAATAGTTTTCCTAACCGCCATCTTTGATTCTGATTTTGAAATGTAAAAAATGACAGCATTGACATTATTTCCCGACTAGTACTGTGCCTATTAAAAATCAGAAAATGTATAAAAGTGCATAAAGACCGATATAGTAAGTTATATTGACGTATTATCGCTTGTCACCTGTCTTCTATTATGGCCTGTCTGTGTGCAAAATTCACCAAAATCCGTTGACAATCACGGAGACAGACTAAGTTACTTTCGCATTAATAATATTATAAATAGACTGATGACATTTAAAAATGACACAGTAGGACCCGTTTAACATTGGTAGGTACCTATTGAATGGTAGAAAACTACTAAAACCTTATAACACGTTTGAAAACTATATAATTAACTATTATATGTATTTTGTAACATTCTTTTAATGATCCATTAAAAATTTATTCGATTTTTTATTACTTATTATCTTTTGACAGCGGTTCCGCTCGCGTTATGGTCGAAAATTATCCTAATAGAACGTTTTAAATTGATGTAAACAAACCCTTCACGAAGCTATAAAAAACTACATAAAATATTGCTGCGAAAGGTTTTTTTTTGGATTGAAATCTTTTCAAATCCACCCGCAAAAGTTATAATCATCGTGGTTGCAAATAATCATAACCAATCATAATAGATAGGGAAATAAATCAAATAAATTGTGAAACGGGCAAGAGAATAACTATACAACATTAGTTTTAGTATATGCGAAACCTGATACACGTGTTCAGTATTTTTATGTAAAGAATCTATGTACAAAATTTCAAAACGGTATCATGAAAAATCACAAAGTTATAAGCTTGTTCTGTTATCTAGTTGTCCGCACAAAATCGTGGTCACCACGCAGCGCGCGCCTCCAGTCTCCCGCCTCCGTCTTGAGCGTATTGATAATAATAATTTGGCAGTAGGTACCCAAATTATTGCGATAGGTTATTAAAGTCGCTCGGTGTCTAACTTTTAACTTTTTAAAATATTTTTGGGAAAAAATATAACAAGGTTTAAAAATTATTGGAATCGATTCAGTTACTTATTCTGAACAAACTATATTCAGATTTCGCATATACTAAAAATAATGTTGTATTAGTATTTGAATTGTTTTATAACTTGGTTAAGTCTCTGATCATTAGGTAAATCAGCTGTCTGGTTAGCGGAAATAATAAAAACAATAACAGGTTTGTGTTCAATAATTCAGTAGTTTTTATTTTAATTAACGATGTTATGAAGTTGTCAAAAATCAATCAAATTCTTATAAGACTATGATTTATTAAAATAATAATAAGCATATCGGTTCCATTAAATTAGATTTTTTCTAAATAAATAATTAGTATTATTTTGATACATAATCGTTTAGTTTTACATTACAGGTAGAATCTTTAAAACCCAGTAGCTTGACTGTGGAGGTCAGCACACTAAAGTGCAGGCCACACCATCAGCTAGCGAGCGAGCTGGGCGAGGCATCGTTACACCTCTTTTCATACTTTGGTTCACACCGCGAACTACCGAAAGAGAGAAAAGAGGCTCTCCCGACTCGCTCGATGGCGGTGTTGCCAGCTCTTTATATTTTGCAGTACTACGGAACGAACTACAACATCGTTGTTGATGTAAAAACATAGGTATAGAAGATTTTTATTCCAGTCTTTTTAACATCTGACAACAGTGACCCAATATCAATCTTATCATAACGAAATTAAAGATCACTATGTTTTTGACAGAGCTGCAAAATCTTAGGCAAAATTACTGTGAATGTGTTAACTGTTTTTTTTTTCGGAATAAAACACAACAGTTGACGTAAAGCTTGACATTCGATCCAAAATGTCATCAGACAGGTCAAGGCCTTAGTCACATTGGCATCCCGTCAAAATATTCGCGGAGGTTTACAATGTTTTTTTGACTAAAATTATTAATTAATAGCAATTATTTTTAGTGCACCATAATATTGGTTATATGCTTAACAACTATGTATTTTTTTAAAGTTCATAAAACTCGCTCTTGTTGCGTAAATCTGGCGTTGAAAAGAGGCCACTCGCGAGTTTTGCATGAAAAGACTATCGTCTTTAAACTAACAATGTTAGTCCAATAAAATGCTAGTAGCATCATTAAAATTATATAACTAGTCTCTAAGCAATATCTACCCATAAACTTTGCATTTTATACTCTTTCAATTTTATAACTATTAAACAGTTGTAAACAAACATAACAACATAATACAGGTTGTAAACAGACCCTTCACGAAGCCGTCAACCAAGCATTCTGTACATCATACTAAGTAACTTTACGCGAAAATTGTTGCTGGGAAACGACTTTTTTTTGGGGTGAAAAATCACGTATTACGGTAGGACTCAAAGTAAGGCACCCAAAACATTGTGCTGATGGATGCATTGAATTGTAAGGTGGTCGTGGAGGTGGTTTAAGTAAAAGACTACATAAAAAGCGTGTATTAAAAAAAAAAAAACTAGTGAGAAAGTTGGAACTTTGACCCCCAATATCCCGCAACTAGAAGGTTCCCAGGTATGGTCTAGAACAAAAAAATGATCGCAAAGACGGGGAGAACAAGTGCCGTTAGGCTTTGTTAAGGGTCTTTTTACACCCTTTATATTAGAAGAATTCTTTGTCATGCCGACTTGGAAATCTCTGAATAGACCCCGAACCCAAGGCGTATGTAGCTTTACATCAACAAAACATTGTAAAGTCATCAACATCTTCCTACCCTTGTCCCATTCTACTTGGTGTCGGCGCAACACGTTTTCTTCTTCCATTCTCCCCTGTCAGAGGTCACGGCATCATTTACTCCTTTCTCTTTCATATCATTCCTCACACAATCCATCCATGTTTTCTTTCGCCTTCCTCTCCCTGTCCATCCATCAATATTCATGTCACTCTTGAAAAATCAACCAGAATGTCGTAAAAATAAAATAAACAAGGTCAGGTATTTGTATATTAATCACGGTGTGAAACTTGAAGTGTTTTAAAACAACATGTTAAGTACTGTTTTCTTAGAATCCTAATTAATTAACTATGTTACTACATTGTTTTGAGTTTTTCCTGGTTTTAAAACTACCTTAGTTATTTACTATTATTTATTTATTTATCAAGACAAGCCCCCGTAGTATGACCACCGTAGACAAGGATTTCTTTGACGGGCGAATCGACGAAATGACAGATAGTGCAAAGAAATCTGTCATTGTGTCGACACAATCTGTCATTTCGTCGATTCTTCCGTCAAAGAAATCCTTGTCTATGGTGGTCATGCTACGGGGGCAGGTTTATAAAAATCTTAACTTAAGAACTATGCGCCACAAAACTGAGTCAGAGTCGAGCCGAGTCGTAGTTGTCAGAGTTGTTCTAAAAGATTATAAGTAACAATAACATAGCATAACATCACGCCTGTAATCCCCGAAGGGTTAGGCAGAGATGTAAGTATCTAATAGTACACCTATATTTTGCCAGTTACGTTCAAGTCCCATGTAATAGGGGCCGAGTCTATTGCCATAATAGAGTAGAGTAGAGAGAGTATATTGGCGCAAACCCAAACTGCAATAGCCCGACCCGGGAATCGAATCCAGGACCTCACGCTCAGCAGTTGTGCTTGCGACCACTAGACCAATGAAAAAGTCAGTAAAAGGCGTCTTCCGCGACACACGATCGTAGCCGAAAGTATGCTGCGACTCGCGATTGCCTTCGTTCGCCTGTCGTCGTATCCGACACGGTAGGGATGAAACTATTTGACTAGGCGCAGAAACGGATGACTTCGCAAGCGACGTTACGGAGCCGATCGTTTGCGTCGTCATCCTGCCGGAGGCGACCGGCTATCGCCGCATCCGTTCGTAGCCTTTCCGATCCGATGCGATGCGAGCCGTTTGATGGAAATCACCTTTTAATTGTTCCGTTGCATATTTTGTAATTAATGTTTTAATAATATGATAATTTATTTTGACATTTAATAATTTATTCTAAATCGATTGTGTATTTTATTTTTGACTTTTCAATTTAATTAAATAATGTAATTTACTTCTGATATTTAGGTTTTAGCTATAATTTATGTTTTTGTATTTGTATTTTCATCTATTTTTGTTTTTATATGGGTCTCGGACCAGAAATAAATGGAATTTATTATTATTTGATGTATTAATTTAATTTAAATTTTATTTTGTGTTCAACTTATTTTTGATAGTATTGTGTGATGTGTATTTGTCTCTGATTATTTGATCTCCAACTAACATTATTTTTAAGTGTACTTACTAACTAAATTATGGATCGTTGTGTCTGATGCAAATAAAGAAATAAATATAATTATTTTTTTTTACCGAACAGACATAGTTTTGTGAGAGGAAAACTTTAAGGATAAGTAAAGGAATTTGTTAAAAAAACTTTTTGTTTTTTAATTTATGTCAATTTACATATTTCCAAAATGTAGGTATTTCGATAAAAAAACAGATCGAACACACAGTTTTGTTTTACATTTTATGACAGGTAAACTTTAAGGATAAATAATAAAAGAATTTGCTAAAAAAAAGCAATCAATTTTTGAACGTACAATGTACGTATTTCTAAAATGTGGGTATTTCGACAAAAAAAAACTGATCGAGGCAAAAGTAAGAACTACGCAGTCAAAATATTAAAAAACATCCTGCTTCTGGGTTTTGTTAAAAATGTCACACCACGCTCTTGACATTAGATACTTATATTAGTTTTATGCTAATTTCAGACTTTTGTCTGTAATTCAAATGCATACATTAAATACGAACTAAAGCGCTTAATTAAGTAGCTTAAAAAACGACCTTGTGACATCTTCTACACACTAATGAATGACGATACTTAACGGGTGGTTACCCATCCACGGATCGGCCTCAGCAAGCGTTGCTTAACCTTGAAGATCGACCTGTACAGTTGGTACTATCTAGCCACGAGCCCAATGTTGATATTCGTTTAAGTAGAAACAATGATACAAAGACAGATACGCTACTTTCGTACTGAGCGGCGTTCAAATATCGTTGCGTTGTTACAACTGCGATAAATAATACGGAACGTATGATACAGAAAGAGATAGCTATTGTACTTAAATTACGACAATTGTCTGAATTTGTCTGCAACAATTTCTATCTACCTCTTTTTATTTATAATATCATTTTTTTTTTTTTTTTAAACTTTGCCCCACACTAGGAATTTCTCCTGTATCGTGGCGGCGTTTACAAACATTTAAACTCACATACACAAACAGCCAGACCCGAAACAACTATCTGTAGGCCATACAAATATTTGTTCCGTGCGGGGATCGAACCCGCGACACGCAACGCAGCAGTCAATCGTTCAGCCACTGCGCCAACTGTGTCGTCGATCAATTGATATCAAAGATTCGAATAGATTATACATCAAAAGATCACGCACTAGCGTCCCTCTGTCTGCTAAAAAACAATAGAATACGATTACTTATCCTTAAGACAAGCCTTCGTCGTGATTAATTATGTTAATGTTTCCATTCATAATTCATTCTTGTAATCAATACGTTACCGTGTTGGCTGATAATTAAAATTGTATGACTGGTGGAGTGGTTTTAACCCTTGGTATGCCGTTTAAATAAAATTTTATTTGTTTAAACATGGTGAACATACATTGCATGCAAGATAACAATAAGAAACAGAAATTTCTAACATCTTCAGTCGCATATTTATTTATTTATTTAATTAACACTTCAAGCACAAAGTACAGAGGCGGACTTAATGCCATAGGCATTTTCTACCAGTCAACCTTTGGGTGATGCAGAGACAAACAGTGGTAGGTGTAAATATATCTGCAAAAATTTAATTTACATATCGTGGCGTACAAATTGGTAGGAAGAGATGGTGCATAAGCCGTGATAACATTAATTAAAATTAAAATTATATAAATTATGTAGGTACTTATTCAAACATCATTATTAATTAAAGATTAGGTATTACAAATCAGCAAGCATATTGTCAGATAAAATTAAATGTCAAAGTGCCGTGCATCCGCTAACTAAAGTTAAGTTATTTGATTAATAGCGGAGGGCATTTTGTCGTGGGTCCGCGTTCCGGCAGTATAACGGCATTGCGCGGATTCACAAATTAAAAAAAAAAAAATGTGATAGTCCAATTCTTGAACAACGTTATAAGCTATTTAATACGACCCTTTGGAGCAGAGTAAAAAGAAAAATGGCGATAAAACAGCGGGGCACATCTAGTTAAGAAAAATTGTAACTTAACGCTCTTCATCATCTGCCTAGCCTTTTCCCAACTATGTTGGGGTCGGCTTCCAGTCTAACCCGATGCAGCTGGATACCAGTATTTTACATGGAGCGACTGCCTATCTGACCTCCACAACCCAGTTATTACCGAGTAATAAGATAACCCTTGGTAAGACTGGTTGTCTGACTTTCTGTATCGACTGTCAAATAGCCGGGACCAACGGCTTAACGTGCTTTCCGAGGCACGGAGGAAACTCGGTATGTATTGGGTGTTACCAACCTAGGCAAGCGCGGCTTAACCTGAAAATTGATCCGAGTGGTTGTTATTCCATGTTATACGAGTACTAGAATTCATAGAAACAGACAATGACTGGTTTAAAGATTTTTCCAAACAATTGATTCAATGGAAGTGACATCTTAATCATCAATGACACATTTTTATTACATTTACTTTTGATTTTGTTCTTAATTTAATTTTGTTTTTAATTTTAATTTGAATTTTGCTTTTAATTTAATTTTGATTATATTTTTAATTTTAATTTGGATTTTGTTTTTAATTTTATTTTGATTACGTTTTTTTAATTTTAATTTGGAATTGATTTTAATTTAGTTTATTTGTACCTATGATCCAAAGTTGATTGAAATAAAGAAATTATAATTATAATTACAGATCTATGTACCTAGGTACTTGTTCAAACCTCTTTTTAATGACTAAACCTAACCAGTTCAACAAGAATAACGTTTTACACGTGGAATTCTGCCATCGCTGACCACAAGGTACTTAAGAATACAGTGTATCCTATTTTGTATGTAAATATGTACATATGAGCGTATATGGATGAAGTGGATTACCACTTCTATTATTGCTGAGTCATGTGATACATCTATATAACTAAACTAATATTATGAAGAAGTAAAGTTTGTATGTTTGGATGTAGGGGGTAATCTCCGAAACTACTGAACCGATTTCAAAAATACTTTCACTGATGGACAGCTACATCGTTTTTCATGCTGGCTAAGTCACGGGTAGAAGCTAATCTTTATGGAAAATCTACAGCTGCACGTTTTGTCGGAAGGTTGATTTGCATCCTAGAAACGTGACTGCCGAACGAATGGTCCAAGTTTCGATGCCTGGGCCCGGCTACTTGTTCTTATACTTATTTTTTGCACACAAAGTTGAAAAATATTCTCACAAATTACAATAATAAAGCTTATGTACAACGATGCGATGAGCTTAATCCAGAACTAGGTTTTGTTTTTAATATCCATCACTTTTTAGTATCATTCGTTTCATCCCTGCTCATTACATGTCCATACCAAGATAGACGACTTCCTTTCAATTCCTCCTCCCCTATTCTTAATTCCATACAAAACAATGTAAAGTATCATCAATTAAATCTAATACCAAGATATTGAACAAGGAAATTTTCCAGCTGTCTTAAACGATTTCCACGCGGAAAGCAAGAACGTCATCTAGATATAATTATATGCATGTCACTGTCATTACAAAACGTTTGACAGTTTGTGAATTGTCTAGATTTAAAGAAAGAAGTGCGTAAGATGTTTGTTTTTATTTGTCAAACACACTAATTTACGTGGTTTTTATATGACTTAACCAAGATTATGTTATGACTTAAATAGAAATTAAAAAAATAAAATATTTTTATTTTTTATTTCGATGTTTCTTCGCAGACTACTCGCATAGGAAACAACGATCCTATCTACTACTTTTAAAACCAGTTTTAAATGTAATTTAACACATTTAAGAAAACCACAATTATCATTCCCATACTTATGTATTTTTTTAAAACTGTAGGTACGCACGACGGCCAAACAAGCTATACAAAACCAGTTTATGCGGATCTCTCATTGTATAGGAAATCTATACAAAGCGCGGCCATGTTATACTGGAAATGTACGGCTTCATGTGCCGCCGTGTGTACTATGAACTATACCATTCTGTCAGTTAGTCACTTCACTACTCCTAGAACTGTTTAATCATGCAATAGATTCTTATTAAATCAGTTTGGGAAATTACGACCATTTGATTCAGTAATAGCACCTATTGTGCTCACCCGTTTATAGTCAGGTATTCCCTGGTTTTTCTGAGGATATGACGCATCGGTAATAGGCTTACTTTGACTGTCTTTTTTGAATAATTTATAACGGTATTTTAAAGAGTAGGTGCTTTAGGTTTTTGGGTATCATTTAAACGTCATAAAATAAAATATTATGTCACGTGGTTTCTTGATGACGGTGGCAGTAACATCATCATCTGCCTGCCTTTCCCAACTATTTTGGGGTCGGCTTCCAGTCTAACCGGATTCAGCTGAATACCAGTATTTTACATGGAGTGACAGCTTATCTGACCTCCACAACCCACTGTTAGTACTGGGTAATACGATACCCCTTGCTAAGACTGGTTGTCAGACTTTCGAGCCACTGACTACCTGTAACGACTGCCAAAGATCTGTAAATAACAGCCGGAACCAACGGATAACGAGCTTTCCGGCACGGTGGAAACTCGGTATGTAATGTGTGATCACTCATCCACGGACCAACCTAGGCAAACCGGGCTTAACCTGAAGATCGACCCGAGCGGCTGTTATTATTTAGCCACGAGTCCCTCTCTGGTAAGCAGTAACAAAAATTAAATATTATAACCATGAAAACTATGACTACCTGTGTTAATAAGTCGTAATATTTAAATGACACATCATTTGAGTTGAATGTCAATGACATTTAGGTACGAATCCGTTTGATTTCAAATGATTAGCACATGGCAATGAGACAATTATGTCATCAGTATAAAGACGAATAGCAATAAACGTGTTGTTCTTTATAATATCCTTGTCTCAACTAATATTGTACAGAGGTCATATTGGTAACTTTCAATGTCACAAGTAATCTTCATCGGTTTTAACAAAAAAAAAAACAAAGAAATCTACGCTAATGCAGTGTAATAGGATGTTTTTATGTTAAACCAAGAACATTTATGTAAACGAAGACGCGGACATAAGCTAGTAAGCAATATTATTAATTGTAAAAACCATGTGTTATTAGAGAACACCAAAATGTAATCGTAAATATCCAAGCTATCACCAGTAAAGTTAGAAACACTGTTTTAAACTTTCACGATTTACAACTTATACGATGTCTTCCGTGATTGTTCATTGTTAGTTTTTTTTTTTTTTTATAATGAACAATCACGGAATATATCCCGTAAGTGACAGTATAAGTTTAATAAAGTTAGAAACTTTTAAAATTTCACGATATTTCATTCTGCCTGCGACGCGGCGACAAAGAGAGTGGTGGTAACTACACAGGTTTACATACCGCCCATACCTCTCAGAGGTCGAGGTTCGTGTCCATTGTGTTATTTATTCTACATACGTTAAAACACATAAATAAAAGAAATAATAATTGATGACCTTTTTAATTCAAACCTTGGCGATTTTAAATAAATATCTTGGATATTAACAGAAACGATTTATAACATCGAGAAGTTACATTGTCTATGATCTTTTCATGTTTAAAAAAAATATGTTTTTTCATGAGTGCTCAAACTTTTTACAGATTTCTGAGAGACACTTTATTAAATCGAAATAAATTCATTATTCTGGTCAACAAATCGCACTATGTCTGATACTGGACTTCCTGAACCTGCTTTAATGAGTCCTCCGCCTTGCCCCATCAAAGGCACATTAAGCGTCCACAAAGTCCTAACAATATCCCACAGGTTATTTGCTTTAAAATAACCAAAATTCACGTAGGCATTACGATACTATAATTAAACCAATACGTGATCAACCTTCAGAATATTCCATTTAAATTGATACCTTCGCGTGGATTCATTAAAGCGGTCAGTCTATATTTGCCCGTTTGAAAAAAGAACCTCTATTGAGAAAAAATTATGCGTGGCCATAAATAAAAAAATACGTGTCAAATTGTGAACCTGATTCCTTTTTTTTTCGTCTGTTTAAAAACAGGCAAGAAGTCTGAAGTCCTATGATTTTTTTTTCCATTTTTATCGTATCGTATTTCTTAAAACAATGCAAACAGCTTCAATAAAACCACAGAACAGTAATTATCCGATGACGCTCGATATCTCACAACTGAATCTCGCTGACCGTGTCATTATCTATGTACAGTGCAAAATGTTACGTCACAATTGTTGGTATTGTTGGAAATGGGTGGTTTATTATTGTATTAATTAATATACATAAGCCGCTAAGGGTTAGGCAAAGGTGTACCTAATAGTACACCCACATTTCGCCATATGTTTAAGTTCCTTGTAAGGGGCGAGCCTATTGCCAGCAACCAGGCCAGTCCAGACTTCGTGGCCGCTACTGAGTAATTTACTAAAGATTCTTCGGTTTATAAAATTATATCTCAGTTTTTCTACAACATTATTTTAGTATATGCGAAACCTGAATTTAGTTGGTTCAGAATAAGTAACTGAATCGATTCCAATAATTTTTAAATCATGCTATATTTTGTCCCAAAAATATTAAAAAAAAGTTACAAGTTGGACACCGAGCGACATTAAGTACCTATCGCAATCATTTAGGTACCTACTGCCAAATTATTATTATAGACGACGCTGGAGGCGCGCGCGCTGGCACCCAGCAGCGTGATGACCACGTTTTTGTGCGGACAACTAGGTAACAGAACAAGCTTATAACTTTGTGATTTTTTATGATACAGTTTTGAAATGTTGTACATAGATTCTTTACATAAAAATAAAACACGTGTTCACGTGCTACACGTGTTTCAGGTTTTGCAAAAAATAATGTTGTATATTTAATTGTTAAGGCAAAAAAAAAACATGAGAATAAGATCTAGTTTTTGATAGTAGCAATAGATAGTTTTTTCACAGTAATTACTAATTATCCTGACAGACAATAGTTTTTGTTGATTTAATTAGTTTTATTTTGATTTATTAAACACTTAGTTTATTAGCAAAATAATAATGCTAGCTTAAAATGCGTCATAACAAATTGCCGAATACCTAACTTACTGGCTTAGATTACAATGGCTACTCATAACTAATGTTACTATTAGGTACGCCTCTGCCTTACCCTTCGCGTATAACCGGCGTGATGTTATGCTCATTTCGGGTCCTTACCTACAGCGTAGCAACCGTCAAAGGTTTCCTCATTAATCTATTTTAGTTCCCTATATATTTGAACTGGTTTCTAACGCAATATAATCCATAATTTACATACAAAGCTTTAACTAAATTATATTGCTAATTAGTATAAACGACGTTAATATCGAACTTATGGGGTAATTTCGATGTATATTAGCTATATTAGAGCAATCAAGTCATGTTTGGAAGTCATTTTGCGAGTGAGAGGAGCTCGTGGCTAAATAATAACAGCCGCTCGGGTCGATCTTTAGGTTAAGCCGCGCTTGTCTAGGTTGGTCTGTGGATAGGTGACCACCCATTACATACCGAGTTTCCTCCGTGCCTCGGAAAGCACGTTAAGCCGTTGGTCCCGGGTGTCATTTATAGATCTTTGACAGTCGTTAGGTAGTCAGTGGCCCTAAAAGTCTGACAACCAGTCTTACCAAGGGGTATCGTATTACCCAGTACTAACTGGGTTGTGGAGGTCAGATAGGCAGTCGCTCCATGTAAAATACTGGTATTCAGCTGCATCCGGTTAGACTGGAAAGTCTAACCTAGTAGTAACCGGATGCAGCTGAATACCAGTATTTGTATTTTCTTTTTTAGTCTTTTTTTTTTTTTAGTTTTGTTTTTGTTTTTTTTTGTTGTGCCGACCCTAATATAGTTGGGAAAAGGCTAGGTAGCTGATGATGGTTAGCAGTGACGATCTTGTGGTGTGGCAGTCGGACTGCCAAGTCATAGGTCTCGAGTTCGAACCCAAGACACGCACCATTGATTTTCCGGATTCATGTGCGTATTGTATAATTATCACTTGCTTCGGTGAAAGAAAACATCGTGAGGAAACCAGCATGCCTGAGAGATATTTCTCGACGGCATGTAAAGCCAAGTCAGAGGCCCATGGGTGGCATAAAAACTTTGACACCAGGTTAGGCACTAACCACACGATAAATAAGAAGAGACTATGGTGTACGGCAGTAACGAAGGGCTAATTTTTTTTAAGAGGTATGCCAGTGTACATATTTTTAATGTGATTTTATTATTTGTCTATGGAATACTGATTGTGCCAGTTTCCCAAGGGGAAGCCGGTAGGAATCGAGTTGTATGGAACCTTCGCCACTGGTGTACGATGTGTGTTTGTATGTTTGACAGTAATTGATAACAAAAAAAAATCAATCAGAGCCAAGTAAAATTGATCAGTATCCCAATTGCGAAAAACACTTTCTATAAAAATCCTAAGATTTTTGAAGGAAACTCCTTAAGATGGAAGCGGCAGAATAGACCGCGAAATTTTTTTTTTTCATTTTGCAGGCTAATGTCAGGTTGTATGTTGATTAAAATATACTACTTTATACGTTTAATGGCGTCCAAATTGTATAAAATTTTTAACAACAACAACATTTGAATATTTATTTACGTGTTTTTATATAACATAGATTTCATTTCCTGTTCCTTGTCCCTTTAAGTGCGTGTGTACTAAAACTAAATACTGGTTTTAACATAATATAATATAACATCACGTTTGTTAACCCCGAAGGGTCAGGTAGAGGCGTACTTATTAGTTCACCCATTTCATCATTTCATTTCACCCCCGTTCCATGTAATAGGGGCGAGCCTATTGCCATCAACAGGACACAAATCCAGACTCTATAGTCCGATGGAATTTTTAAAAAATCTAAAATCTCTATTTCGACATAATTATTTTAATTTAAACCCAAAATACCCAGAGTTGAATAGGTTTGGTTTAAACTTTCTCAAAACTTAAGTTATTTAAATCCATACTTAATATAAATGCGAAAGTAACTGTTTGTTACATTTTCACTACTAAACGGCTGATTGGATCTTTATGAAATTTGGCAAGCGGATAGATTATATTCTGGGGCAGGACATAGGCTACTTTTTAGCCCTGAAAAACTCATCAAAATGTCCACGCGAACGAAGTTGCGGGTTGTAGCTAGTTTTAAATAAAAACACATAAAATCAAAAGAAAGTGGGTGTTTCCAAGACAATCAATAATTCTGCGGATAATACGTTAAGAATTATAATACAAATCATATTTATCTTACCAAAATGGAGATTGCAAAAAAAAACATAAATCCGTCATCCCCTCTATTTTTCATCATAGTTGCGCTTTGAGGAATAAACATATACTATTTTTAATTTGAATTTGTGAGCGCAACTAATGGTTGCGCTTCGAGGAATAATTTAGTTGCGTTTAATTGGTTGCGCTTAAAAATAGTTGCGCTTAAATGGGGGAGAGCGAAGTGACTATATCGGTATGGTTTGGATGGTATCAATACTTTCATTAACACTAAAAACGGGACATTATTTTGGGGTATCAATATTATTATTTTATGTAAAACTTATCACATAGTACATTAGATACTATTTCTCCTGCACTTTTTCTTATGTAAGAACTGATCGTAATTTTACTAGCTTATAACCGCGGCTTTACCCGCACCGAGTTCAGTAATTATCCCACGGGATCGTACTACCGGGATAAAAAGTATCCTATATGTTAATCCAGGTTATAAAGTATCTGTGTGCCAAATTTCACCCAAATCCGTTCAACCGTTTTTGTGTGAAAGAGGAACAATCATCCATTCACCCTCACAAACTTTCGCATTTATAAATATTACAGTAGGACTTTTGTTTGACAAACAAATGTACAACATGATTATTAAACGGGTAATACGGTACCCGTAAACTATTACGGGTACCGTATTACCCAGAACTGTGTTGTGGAGGTCAGATAGGCAGTCGATCCATGTTAAATATCTATACATTTACTACACCTGCATTCATAGTAAAAACATAACTTCAAACTCAATATAAACTAACAAACAACTAAAGAAAACAACAATGTCACATAACCTAAGAAATAGATATAAAAAACAAAATTGAAGTCATCAGCGTACGCACTAACTACGGTAGAAAGAGTATATTATTTGAAGGAGTCCATCTATTCAATGGATTACCGGACGACATTAAAGAGTGCGATAACGTGAATACATTTTAAAATAAACTTAAGGAATATTTATAACTATTTGTAACTATATGTATATAAATATTTGTAACTTGTAATACTCTGGAGGACATTGTATTGCACTGTTTTTAAAACTTATTACTTTGTATCTCATTACAAGCGGACTGTATGTTCTTATGAGAAATAAATTTCTTTTAATATTTGTAACTTCTAATACTCTGGAGGACATTGTATTGCACTGTTTTTAAAACTTATTACTTTGTATCTCATCACAAGCGGACTGTATGTTCTTATGAGAAATAAATTTCTTTTAATATTTGTAACTTCTAATACTCTGGAGGACATTGTATTGCACTGTTTTTAAAACTTATTACTTTGTATCTCATTACAAGCGGACTATATGTTCTTATGACAAATAAATTTCTTAATATTTGTAACTTCTAATACTCTGGAGGACATTGTATTGCACTGTTTTTAAAACTTATTACTTTGTATCTCATTACAAGCGGACTGTATGTTCTTATGAGAAATAAATTTCTTTTAATATTTGTAACTTCTAATACTCTGGAGGACATTGTATTGCACTGTTTTTAAAACTTATTACTTTGTATCTCATTACAAGCGGACTGTATGTTCTTATGAGAAATAAATTTCTTTTAATATTTGTAACTTCTAATACTCTGGAGGACATTGTATTGCACTGTTTTTAAAACTTATTACTTTGTATCTCATTACAAGCGGACTGTATGTTCTTATGAGAAATAAATTTCTTTTAATATTTGTAACTTCTAATACTCTGGAGGACATTGTATTGCACTGTTTTTAAAACTTATTACTTTGGGTCTCATTACAAGCGGACTATATGTTCTTATGAGAAATAAATTTCTTTTAATATTTGTAACTTCTAATACTCTGGAGGATATTGTATTGCACTGTTTTTAAAACTTATTACGTTGTATCTCATTACAAGCGGACTGTATGTTCTTATGAGAAATAAATTTCTTTAAAACGAAATTACTGGTATTCAACTGCATCCAGTTAGACTGGAAGCCGACCCCAATATAGTTGGGAAAAGGCTAAGCAGATGCTGATAAGTTTGATTCGTACCTAGGTATCTTTACAAAATACTCATAATTGCTACGTATTTTTCAGAACGGTCCTCAGTTGTCAAATGTCATGGTGCATTTAATGTAATTTTTGACGACTATGTTTTTACATCTCATTAAACAGGTTAACACTTATTTAAATGTAGTTAATACAATGCTAAGAACAATGTCTTCTTTAAGATACAATATTAAAAGAGCATATAAATCGTTTTATTATTCACTAATGTGATATAGAACGAATAAAATAATATTTATTATGTATTATTAGTAAATAATCTATTTATTTTGTTTCCTTATGCCGTTATACGAACAAAGACACAAATCAGAATTTTGAGCTACAGGGTGTTTTTTTTGGGCGCTAGGTTAAAAATACCTTTTTAACTCACGATTAAAATTTGTAAATTGTATATATAAAATCATTTTGTTTACGCAAATGGTATATTTTGATCAAGCTTAATGAGGTTGGTTTTTCCTATGACCTATTCTGACAAAAAACATCAAATCATACTTAGTTATTGTGCAGCTCAACTGACTTTTATTTTTGTACTAAATAGGATTGCGTTTTGTTACAACTCGCCTGATGTGAACCGATGATCCGGCCTAGGGTGGAGCATGCTTGTCTAGAAGAAACCGATTCACTCGAACTTTGAACAGATCTAGATTATAATGATCGGGAAACAGAGAAGCCGCCAGTGAATTCCACAGACTGGCGATTCGCGTACATGTGAGATTCAGAACATCACCTACCTAGCCTTTTCCCATCTATGTCGGGGTCAGCATCCAGTATAACCCGATCCAGCTACTGGTATTCAGTATTTTACATGGAACGACTGCCTACCTGACTTTCACAACCCAGTTGAAAATTTATTCAACATACCCAGAAGATAGGGAGCTTGCGATGGGTTTATGCCCAAATATTTCGGACATAACTGTCCTTATTGGCCATCTACAGCGTGTAGTAGAAAGATGTGGTCATATCTGCGATGTAGACCGTTAACTTTTCCCATAGGCTGTCTTCGTAATCGCAAAAAAAAATCAGCTGTCAGACACAAAATTTCAATATCCAAATATATGGTACAGTTGATTTCCAATAAGATATCGGAAATAATGCTACGTTCCACCTCCCACGAAGCCTGCCAAGTCATAGGTCTCGAGTTCGAACCCAAGACACGCACCTCCGATTTTTCAGATTCATGTGCGTATTGTATAATATCACTTGCTTCGGTGAAGGAAAACAACGTCTGCAAGATATTTCTCGACGGCATGTAAACCCATGTCAGAGGCCCATGGGCGGCATAAAAACTCTGACACCAGGTTAGGTAAAAACCACATGATAAAGAAGAAAGACCTCCCTCAAAGCAATACTTTGTATCCACATTTCTTCACGTACTTAGCTCGCCGCTTCACACTGTTTAATATGCATCTCTTCAAATCTTTGTAAGAATGCACGTTTGCTTTTAGTTCGTAGAACGTCGAGGAAAATATTGGAATCGTATACAAGACAGCTCTTTTGTTGTTACAATCAGATTGATTGATTTTATATTTTTCTATATATTGTGGTTAGTGCCTTACGTTGTCAGAGTTTTTATGCCGCCCATGGGCCTCTATAACTTGGCTGGATTTTACATTGAAGTCTTTTGAGAAATGTTTTTTTTTTCAGTTAAATACGTTTGCGTATTGCGTTTTGCGTTTGCGCTTTTCGTTGTCGTTTGTATTTATCGTTATAAGAGCAGAGGAAGAACAAAGAAACGATGAATGGGCTGTCTGAAGGATGATATGGCGATAAAGGAGGTGCCTGATGAGATGACGAGTAATAGAGATGATTTCTCCATCACTCAAGTTTACGGTAAACTTAGAAAGCACATACTCTTTTTGTATTATTTATCTCACCGACTCAGTTATAATAACGAGTAAGTAACTGTAAATAAACGCAAACCAATTCTATTGAACCGTCTTTGTATGACTGCGTGGAAAAACCCCTAACCCACTACCTAAGCAATAGTTTTAGTTTATTTTTTGTTCGTCTTAAAATAACTTTATCTTAATCTGTATTCAAGACTCAAGAGTATTTTTTGATTTATTATAGGTACATACGGAATTTACCAAATTGGTAGGTTTATACCTACATACGAACTTAACACAACAACATCCATTTATTCGCAGGCTACTTTGGCCCATAAATACCTATATACCTTACATACTAACTTACACACAGGGTGTAAACAGACCTTTCACATAGCAGTCAACCAAGCATTCTGTACATCAAACTAAGTAATTTTACGCAAAAATTATTGCTGGGAAAAGTGCTTTTGCCTCGTCCACGGTCATACACACTCGATTATACAGGGTGGAAGAGAACGATAATTAATTAATAATTTTTTATTTACCGATCGGTAATTTAAAAGAAAATCGGCTGTTTCCTACATTTTGACCGTGTAGGTATTTATTGTACTTTTGTAGGTAACAGCTGATTTAAAAAAAAAACTGATGAAAAATTTCTAAAAGTGGTTCGGCATGATGTACTGAGCACGTGATAACCGTTTGAACGTCAATGTCTTTGTCATACTGTATGTATTTTACATAACATCACGCCTGTAATCCCCCAAAGGGTTAGGCAGAGATGTACCTATTTACACCCACATTTCGACAGTTATGTTTAAGTCCCATGTAATAGGCCGGTCTATTGCCATTAACTGGGCACCAATCCAGACTCTGTGGCTGCTACTACGCGTATGTATTAAAACGTAGGTTAAACGAATCTATCTAAAAACCTTACAAGTGCCTATAGGTATACATAATCAGCCTATAATGTTCCCACTGCTGGGACACAGGCCTCCTCTCTACGAGGGAGTGGGCTGTAATCCACGCTGGCCCAGTGTGGGTTGATCAATAACAAAAATACACCTGTAATTTGCGATTCTTTTTTGTAGTTCTTAAAATAGCTTTATAATCTGTTGTGCAAAAGTATTTTTGGTAGGTACTCGTAAACATTACCTAAATTAATGTTAATACAAAAAAATGAATAACAATAGGCTAGTCAATGATCGCTTTATAAGTTCTCGAAACGACGTTCGATGGTGCGCAAAAAAATATTCAGTACACACGGCGATACATTAAACTATACACGTCCAGCATAACATGGCCTCGCTTTGTATAGATTTCCTGTACAATAAGAGATCCGCTTATATTGGTTTTTTATAGCTTGATTGTTCGTCGTGCGTACGTAATTAAATGATTAGGTGTCATCTTACTTTATTTGGTATTACTTGATTGGATGAGTATAAGAAAAAATTGTAGCGGTGGGCGAAAACATATTTTTTTGTTGCCATAAAATTAAAGGAAACTTTGAAGAAAAACATACGAAGAAAATGACTAAAGACATAACCTCCGACTTTTTTAGAAGTTGGTTAAAGCACAGATAATATAATACCGTTAAAGAAAGAAAAGTTTGGCGCCTTTTTTAGTTACTGGAAAATCCACTTTTAATTGTTTTTGGTTTATTTTGATGAGATGCGCGACTTTGGGTTTTTTTTTTAAATCGAAAACAAAATGCCATCGACAAAAACAATATCATTTTTTCCATTTTTTTTCGGCCGAATATTCGGATGAATCAGGCCGTTACGGTAGATATTTCATCCGTGTTTAAATTGTCATAAATCAGTGTTTTGAAGATGTTAAGAGCGTTAACGTGTTATGAAATGCTTCATACAAACTTTCAAGTGATTTTTTATCGAAATGACAGAAACGATTTTCATGAAACTTAGTACGCATAAGCAGGATACATAAGTCTAAAAACTTGACAGAGAACATTTTCGAAAAATAGGTAAATTAGACCGATTTTAGATTTTCCATAGAAACAGAAATTTCCAATTATATATTTTTTTTAAAAAGACATTCCGAAAAGATCTTTGTCAAGTTTTTAGACTTATGATCCTGCTTATGCGTACGAAGTTTCATTAAAATCGGTTAAGTCGTTTCGAAAAAAAATCACTTTAAAGTTTGTATGAAATGCCGTAAGACGTTAACGCTCATAAACAGTTATTATTATGACAATAAATCGGTTATTATTTTTAAAGTATCTTGACTTGTAAATCCAACTTGAAAAAAACTTTATCTCGACTAATATATTATTTATCAGGTTTATTCTATCAATCAACACTTAATCATGAAGGCGGAATATTTTATTAGAGACGTAATTTTTTTTTCTGGTAATTCCACTTTTTGTTTTTTTTTTTGTGTTCGTGACGTACGCTAAAACTAGTCTTACGGTAAAATCTTTTAGATGAAGATACAGTTTCGTTACATTTCCGTGCTCAAACACATTTTTATCGAAGTCTTTCAAAAATTGTGACGTAAATGAAGTAAAAGAAGTACCTATTTATACACGGTGTATACTTATACGGATACTTCACGAAGCCGTCAACCAAGCATTATGTACATGGCTGCGGGACTGTTCGAAAGAGATACCGCGTCCCTGGAACACAAAGGGCAAAGAAGGAACATGGATGGGTTTTAGTCAGTACAAGTCTGACACTCCCTTCCGCTCCGTCCAGGTCTTTTGACGATTTCCCATCCGAAAAATAAAAGGCCTGGTCAGTTATAGCCTGATCTTGTAATTTTGAAAGTGTTATCAAGAGGTGACCTATTAAAATGGGAGAAAGTTGAGTGTTAGACCCTTAATATCTCCGTAACTAGAAGGTTCCCAGGTATGGTATAGAACAATAAAAAAATCGCAATGGCGTGGAGAACAAGTGCCTTTCCGCTTTGTTAAGGGTATATTTTTACGCCCTAATTATTATAGACTAGAAACAGGATATTTACCATGTTTACTGTTTGCAACAGCGCCGAAATATCGGGAACTCAATAAAAACAGTAAACATGGTAAATATCCCGTTTCTAGTCTATATAATAATGTTAGTGACCATGATAGTTTAAAATCTTTTATCGCCCTAATTATGTAAGGAATGTAGCTAATCTATAGTTTCTGCCTACCTTCATGGGGAAAAGGCGTGAGTTTAAGTATGTAAATAATAGCCCATCAAAAAGATGAATGTGAAATCAGAGACAAGATCAATATTATGATAAACGCCTTGTTGTTGACTTCAACAACAAAAGAAGTGAAATCTAAATTGGTGCCAAGTTCAATGGTCAGTCCAGAAATTTATTTATAACAACTTAAAATATAATTTCTTCATATAACTTAGGATAATATATTGAAGCCTAAGGTCAGACTTGGCTTAGTTCTCTTATACGAATTATATTATAGCCTTCGCAAGTCTCAATGTATGAGCCTATGTGAAATAGTTTTTGGGTTATAAGGGGGTCAAAAGTGGCTCCAAATGGGTCGTGTAATATTACACACGGTGCTGCTCGCCAGTTCTGTTAGCTTGAACTTGGATCGAGTGTCTAGATGTCTTCCAAAAATGAAAAGAAAAAAACTCAAGGTCAAAAATGGTATTGTTTTCGATCACTTTTATCAATCAGCACTAAACTTAGAGTATGAAGACGTGTTTTTTTTCTAAAAGCCTTGAAAAACACAAGGTCCCTAACCAAACCTCCTTATTTCAAAATATTCTAATTTGATTTTTTGCCCAGGTCAAGGCAAGTAAATTGGCTGTCAAATAAATAAATTAATAAATAATTTTGTGCCTACTCAATTAGATCAATAATTATTCGCAAAATTATTTATACAAACACAACTAAAGGTCAGTTGAGCGTGGCCACTAACGCGTTGTAAAATTTTTGTCACTCGTTAAAGACAAGAAGTAAAATAAAAGATTTAAAAATACGTGTTAAAAAAAATACGTGTTTTTTTTCATCCAGCGCGGATGAAAAAAAAGGAATAAACGAGGTGTTTTTTGGTCTCACCAAAAAAATTATAAGAAATCTTGTCTAGTTATCCTAGTACCTACTAGTTAAGTTAAAAGAAACAAATTATGTAAAGCAATAAAAAAAAACGGTGAATCTTTTGTATGTAAATTGTTGTTATGATATTTTCTCACGATAAGAATTTATTTTAATGACATGAACTGTTTAAATAATTGTAATAATTATGTATTAAATGAAATTATAATTTTGAACCTAAAAATAACAATTAGTAGCTATTTTTTCGTCTATTTCCTTGGTTTTTCCTAAATAACTGACGCAAGAATTTTTAATGCCCAAGGAAAATATTTATTTATTTTATGTACCTACAGACAATTATTTTTATGAAAAAATCCATACAAGCACAAGAGCACAAAGGTGCTGCTTCTTACATTCGACATTACTTGCAGTAGCCCTGCCATAAGTTTAAAATAGTGGGTA
Organism: Noctua fimbriata; assembly: GCA_905163415.1. Classification (NCBI taxonomy): domain Eukaryota; kingdom Metazoa; phylum Arthropoda; class Insecta; order Lepidoptera; family Noctuidae; genus Noctua; species Noctua fimbriata. The sequence continues at coordinate 3,516,246 of LR990951.1, forward strand.
GCGTGTAGAAAAAAAAAAAAACTTACATTTCGGCTGTCTGCCAATATGTCCCTGCCTTCTCCTCTCGAACAATCGGTTAATAATAACATTCTTTCTGTCATTAAATTCCAAATCATCGTTAAACTTATTGTTCAAGACTTCACACTCGGCAAAATTCGCTTCAAAATTATCAATCTCCGCTCTCCTGTGTTTGTTCGCAAAATCTTTCATTTCACTTGTGTTCACCGAGGAATACCTCCTGTTAGCAACATTGTTCCATATTTGCACTAGATCCTTCATTTTCAAAACAAAAAACACGTCTTTTCACTACGAGTTTGACAAACGAACGATGTTTCTGTTAACTAATAGAATTATAATATGTTTTTAATAGCACTAGTGTTTAATTCCGTAAATAATATAATTCGAAAAACGCCAGCTGGCTTTCAATGTCACTCAATCAATAAACAAGTTCAGTTTTTTTAAAAAAGCTTTTTTTAAAAAAACATTCACAAAAATACAATGTGCAATTTATTTTGCAATAAAAGTCACATCTCTTTCCTTTCGTCCAACACTATTTTTTAAATTTCGAAATTCGAAAAGTGCAATTCGATATTTGAAACGCGCGCGCTTTGAATATAAAGGTCGTCATGCACGATGCACTGTTGACTGCAGTGAACTTGTATCTAACAAGATCTACGGTGAGACACACGCTTATATAAATTTCGCAAGCTTGCCGCTGCGAGGCGATGACGTATGTTAACCAGTTTTTTTTTATATGTTCAACAGTAAGTCTTTTGTCTTAATATGCTTCTAGTGCAAAGTGGGTGCAAAACAAATAAATGGGAGGTCACAGGCCATGTATTAATTGCACTGCATGATGTAAAAAGTGCATTATATCGTTAGAGATCTTTAAGATTTTTAACAGCGTCGCAGTATTTTTGCTAAACAAAGAAAAAAAAAATTAAAAAAATCTGTTGACATTTTATATCATGCAATATTTTAAATGCATTATTATGCAAATGAATAACAGGTTTTTACAACGTTGTAAAATTTTATAAGACATTGACATTATTTATTTATAACAGGTAATTGATACCAATATAGACTAAACATAATTTTAGAGATAAATCAAAACAGATAAAAACAGTAACCTAATAAAACAGTTCCATTTTATTTTTCTTGAAAGTAAATAAAAAAAGGCAAAACGAGAAAAAATATTGTAATTCTTTTTTCATTAATTTCATTCAAAATAAAGAAAAACATTTTAGGCATTGAAAAGAAAAAAAAAATAAAAAAAAAACGACACAGGCAGTTCTTATTTCAAATCTCGTCAGTTCACAAATAAAAGCGATCTTTCTACAGAATGTCAATGTCACGCATTCTTGACACTACACATTTCCTTACGTAATAGCTGTCAAGTATAAAAGTATTGAGACCGTATACGTGACTCATTGATGACTTGACGTATTGTAAATATGTATACGTCATTACTACGTTATTTAGTGATGTTTGGTAATTGGGTGATAGCTTAATTATGTTATCAATAATTGGTTTTGGAAAATGTTTACAAAACATAAACAAATTAATTAATTTGCCGTAAAATGTTATCTTAGACTTGATATAAATGAGAAACTTTGTGAGTTTGGATTTGATGTTTGTTGCTCTTTTACGCTAAAACTTTTGAGCAGATTTCAATGAAACTTTAAAGTAATATAGCTTTTACAGGGTGTGAACGGACCCTTCACGAAGCCGTTAACCAGGCATTATGTACAAGAAACTAAGTAACTTTAGGCACAAATTATTGCAGGGATTTTTTTTTTTGTTGTGAAAAATCACGTTTTACGGAAGGACTCAATGTAACGTACTTAAAACGTTGTGCTGATGTATGGATTGAATAGTACGAGGGTCGCGGAGGTGTTTAAAGTAAAAACCTTCCATTAAAAACAAGTATTTGAAAAAAAATACTTGTGATTTTGGAACTTTGACCCCCAATATCTCCGTAACTAGAAGGTTCCCAGGTTTGGTCTAGAACAAAAATATGATCGCAATGACGGAGAGAACAAGTGCTTTTCGGCTTCGTTAAGGGTCTTTTCTTTTTGTTCTTTCGGAAAATACCTAACATTTCGTAACTTCAAGTTGGGATGACTTACTTTATTGAGTAATAACCACTGCTGCAATGCCATCATCATCTTATCCTTGTGCCATGTTACTTATGGCCGGCGCAACACGATTTTTTCTTCAATCCCGTCAATCAATCAACCAATAATCGACAAGACAAAACATTCATTTATTAAAAAGGTAATTTCAAAAATCCGTAAAGGAAAGTTGTTATGTATACCAAGTAAGTAGGTATTTCAAAACTTGCACAAAATTGAAGGTCGATCGATGCAGCTCCGGTCTCAATACGTCATTTCCAGAACCGGAGGCATATCATTCCGGATCGTAACCTTGAGCCAAATTCTTTAATTTCCCCGCGACTTCAAGTAACCTACAGAATACTCCTTAACTTGGCCGATATTTAAAAGACTAGCTCGCGATGATAGCTCGAGATAGTGCAAAGCAATCTGTCATTGTGTCGACACAATCTGTCATTTTGTCCATTCTTCCGTCAAAGAAATCCTTGTCTACGGTGGTCATGCTACGGGGGATGGTCGGAATCATCATCATTTCAGCCGAAAGATGTCCACTGCTGGACATAGGCCTGCCCCAAGTGTCGCCACATGGACCGGTCCCGTGGGTCTCGCATCTAGTGGATCCCCACAACCTTCACCAGGTCATCGGTCCACCTAGTGGGAAGCCTTCCAACGCAACGTCTTCCGGTTTGCGGTCGCCACTCCAGAACTTTTCGGAACTTTATGATCGGAATATCCCACGGCAATGTTCTAAATTATAGCCTACGACGCTTGAGGATAATGTAGCTTCCGATTAGTAATAGAATTTTTGGAATCGGATTAGCAGTTCCGAAGATTTTCCCTCACAACCAAACCTAAATCGCAAGCTTTTCCTCTTTATAATATTTGTATAAATAACATAACACAACCCCAACATAGTTGGAATAAGGTTAAGCATATGATGGGCTTCATCCGGTTAGACTGGAAGCCGACCCATCATACTTGTGAAAACAAACTGGACAATTGGATAAAAAATATGGAAATATGAAATTAGCAACGTCTTAAATAGGGCTTGTGATTTCTTAACCATATTTATACATACTCTCGTTGGTCTAGTGGTCGATACCGCGGCTGCTGAGCATGAGGGGGTTCGATTCCCAGGTCGGGCAAAGTGTTATTGAGTTTTTCCATCAGAAATTGCTCAGTAGTAGCCACGTGGTCTGGATTCGTACCCGGTTGATGGCAATAGGCTCACCCCCTATTAAATCGGACTTAAAATATAACTGGCGAAATGTTGGTGTATACCTCTGCCTTATCCTTCGGGGATTACAGGCGTGATGTTATGATGAGTAAGTAGATGCCGCTGCTTGTTACGATCAGACCTCTCCTCCTCCAGCAACGCTCGAGGCTGGTACCCCACAAAGGTTCCTTGATCATCCACGCTAGGCCGCATCATCGCTTCACATCAGCCCCCGTAGCATGACCACCGTAGACAAGGATTTCTTTGACGGAAGAATCGACAAAATGACAGATTGTGTCTACACAATGACAGATTTCTTTGCACTATCTGACATTTTGTCGATTCTTCCGTCAAAGAAATCCTTGTCTACGGTGTTCATGCTACGGGGGCAGGTGAGGTTTATTTATTTATTTGGTTAACCAGCAATTGTTTGCACAGTACATTCATAAAACAATATTTACTGCTACATTTATAAGTGCAACAATTAATTATAGGTTAACACCACATGCACTATATGTGGTTGTATATATTATTAAAACAATAATGCATTGCTAATGCTTACAAAAAATCAAACAAATCTAAGTTCATCAATAAAAAAATCACTTTACAATATACAACGGAAAAAATTAAAAACACAGTTTGATAGATAAAATTAATAAATAAATTAAAATTAAAATGCATTACACACAGCAAATTATTAAAATATTATTAGGTTGCAGCCAAATGCAAGCCTATCATTATATATAGTATAAAACAAAGTCGCTTCCCGCTGTCTGTCCCTATGTATGCTTAGATCTTTAAAACTGCGCAACGGCTTTTGAAGCGGTTTTTTTTAATAGATAGAGTGATTCAAGAGGAAAGTTTATATGTATATATTGCACCCGTGCGAAGCCGGGGCGGGTCGCTAGTTTAGTATAAAAAGATGTCCTCAAGACTCCATCTTCTGTCTAAATTAAAAGCATTACCACTGCATGTGTGTTTCGCAATGAACCCGCTGGTTGACCCATTCATTGACTGAGCAACGTGCAAGAGCAGCTTAACCCAGGTTGCGCAAACCGCGCAGTTGTTAAACTACCTATCTTAGTAAGTTTTGTAACTGTTAACCAAATTATATGACCACTAAATATGGTCACGGTCAATGACAAAGTCAAAGTCTAAGTCAATGACAACCGAAATATACTGCGGTCATTGTTCGTCTAATGTAATTAAAGGTGGGAAATAATAGTTTAATTTAGTTGTACATAAACATAACATCACGCCTGTAATTTGCGAAGAGTTAGGCAGAGGGGTACCTAACAGTACACCCACATTTCGCCAGTTATGTTTTAAGTCCCATGTAATAGGGGGCGAGCCTATTTCCATCAACCGGGCACACATTTTATCCAGACTTCATGGTTGCTGCTGAGAAATACCTGATGGAAAAACCCAATAACACTTTGCCCGACCCGGGAATCGAACCCAGGATCTCATGCTCAGCTCAGTCGACCATTCGACCAACGAGACAGTTATTTAGTTATACAACATTAGTTTTAGTATATGCGAAACCTGAAACACGTGTCTAGTATTTTTATGTAAAGAATCTATGTACAAAATTTCAAAACTGTATCATGAAAAATCACAAAGTTATAAGCTTGTTCTGTTACCTAGTTGCCCGCACAAAAACGCGGTCACCACGCAGCGCGAGCCTCCAGCTTCGTCTTGAGCTCATTGATAATAATAATTTGGCAGTAGGTACCTAAATTATTGCGATAGGTACTTAAAGTCGCTCGGTGTCCAACTTTTAACTTTTTTAAATATTTTTGGGACAAAATATAACATGGTATAAAAATGGAAAATAATAAAGCTTCCGAAAAACAAAATTAACTTCCAACGGCCTGTAGTTGACAGTAATACTAAGATTGGTTATTTAGAATTAAAGAAAAATAAATACAAAATTAACCGACAAAAACGTTGTATTTAACAAACAAACATGAGCCTATTCAAATATTAATTATACGAAAAAAAATAAACAAAATTTCCGAAAAAAATACTAAGTTTCCGAAAAAAATACTAAGTTTTGCGAAAAAAATACTAAGTTTGCGAAAAAAAAATACAAAGATTTCGACTTGAGGCACCCCGACTTTAGGTTAGGTTAGGTTACTTTAAACCCTGCAGACAGAAGTAGGAGCCCCGCGTGGCGGGGCTACGTCGACTACGCCTAATTACAACATTTTGATATTTATCTTGACGTTGATTTTATACCTGTTTTATTTATTTTAAGATTAATACGCAATTTAATCTGATGAAAAAATATTACGTCAGCAAATGCTGTATTGATTTTCGGAATTTAAAGTATTTTATTCGGTCGTTTCTTTGTCGCAAGATTAGTATTTTAAGCAGTAAATTTAATTATTTTGAGTATGCCCATGTTGTGTTTTTTTTCGGAGCTTTTATTACTACCCTTTAAAAATTATTGGAATCTATTCAGTTACTTATTCTGAACAAACTATATTTAGGTTTCGCACATACTAAAAATAATGTTGTATATCTGTCTATCTTTATCTGTGGTCCGAGCATACTTAGATCGTATCAACGCGGGTTAAAACAACCACAAATAAATGATCTATTTTCAATATTTTATGTACCTAATTAAAATCTTCTTGTACATACTATGTCTACATTTCTTTTTTAGTATCTCCTTTCGTATGTATTCTGGAAAAGATTTCTTTAGATATCCTATTTCATTTATTAGTAGTTATAGGTCAAAATTGAATCTGAACTTTTTGCAATGGTATGTTACACCTAAAAGTTACAGTTTCTCCGCTATGGTCAGACGGCAGACAATTTACTATGGCTTTATCTAAGTAATCACAATTGCAGAAAACATTAAGTAGCAGAAGATGGAGTGACTCTCGTAGGTTCTATAAAAATGTTGGTCAAGTCAAATGACTTAAAAAGATTTAATAACCGACCGCTATTAGAATTTTATTTTAAAATATTGAAATTGAAATCACCATAAATAATTATAGATTTATTACTGGCTGCAAGTTTGCCAGGACATCTTCCATTATTAATTCAAATAAGTAAAAGTTTTGATAGTTTGGGGGTCTGTACACACACAGTTACATACTTATCTAGCTCAACACAGGACAGTTCGACGCAATGTTCAGCCGAGAGACCTACTAATTCATTACGTTGCTTATATTTAACACAATTTTTCAATAATATTAGGGAACCTCCACGCAGCATAGATTTACGCTTAAAGCAGCTAACCACCGTATAGTTCTCATAATTAATAAGCATTTGGTAATCCTTAAGCCAATGTTCAGTAAAACAAATAATGTCAAACATACTTTTTTCTAAAAACAATTCAATTTCTAATAATTTGGAAGAAATGTCTTGGATATTTTGGTGGAATAATTTTATAGTGTTCTGCTGAGGCCCTTTTTACTAACTAAATGAGTGCAAGAATGTACCTTGATGTTGGTAGGTTTAACAATATTGTTAATGAAACCTTCTGTTGTCTCACTTCCTAGTTTAAATTAATATTAATATCTGGAGTGAGCCCTGAGACTCCCGTGCCATCACCAGACAATAAGATCCTATTACTAATATACCCTAATTGAGAATTTTCCATGGTGACACATGGATCCTCCTCAGTACAATCGAGCTATTTTGTGTCTACATCTAATAGGTAGATACACTTTACCCCGAGTCGACTGAAGTTTATCAACAAAAGTGTTGATATCAAGATATATAAGTTTGTCACTATATAGTGACCTACTACAAAATGTACATGTTTATTCAACATGTGTATATAATTGTTTTTTTTATTACATACATTTTCAAAATATGGTCATGCTACGCCTGCTAGTATCAGTTTTTATGCCGCCTGTGGGCCTCTGACTTTCTGTATTAATTAGTGTGTACATTTTACATAAATGGTTGAATAAATAAATAACATCATTAATGTTTTTCAAACAAAGATTCATTAAGGAATTCTGTAGAAAATATTAGTATTTTTAAACATCTCATTAAAGTATATGCTAGTCTAAGTATGCCTAATAGTTTTTTTTAAGACTGATAAACATAATGACTTGTACATAATAGATTTGATAATAAATATGTGTTGGTATTTATTAGCTAAATATTATAAACAATTATAAATTAAAATAACCAATATTACTTACTTAGCTAACTTAAAAATAAACTTAAAAAAAATGGCGTCAAAAAACTCCTACTCAAAGCTGTCAACTGGTAATGTACCTAAAAGACTGGCAGCGTTGCCATGTTGTATGGCAATACTAAGTCTTTGGCCAAGGTAAAAGCCAGCCCTTGGGTCACGGGAACTGTCAACTAAGCGTTTAGAAATGTCCTTGAAAAGGCTGTGAGCACTCGGACACCACGGTCCTAGAGTTTCAACCCCAAACGGCTCGAAAATATAGTAACCAAAAGGTTACTATATATATTCACGACACTTGAGGTTCTGTATGGTGTCCGGACGTAAAGAATAGCACCATCCCATATCTTCCCGTGGGTGTCGTAAGAGGCGACTAAGGGACTTACCAGAGAATGGGCAGCAGCGTTCTCTGATTCTACAACAACCATACTGCGATCGCCAACCCGCCTGCCAAGCGTGGCGATTATGGCAAAACCCCCCTTCTTGGAGGAGGCCTATGTCCAGCAGTGGACTTTTCGGCTGAAATGATGAAATGATGAGGTTCTCTGCAGCCGCAACGGCAGCCCCAGCACAGCACGATGAGCTAGGAAGATGGGTTGGCGCAAGAGTATCGACACAAGTTGCATCCCACACTAAAGGCCTACCCATCTTCCGTCTTTTTTTAATGTCTCTATAATCAATTACCCTAATCACTACATAGTATAAAACAAAGTCGCTTTCTCTGTCCCTATGTCCCTTTGTATGCTTAAATCTTTGAAACTACGCAACGGATTTTGATGCGGTTTTTTTTAATAGATAGAGTGATTCAAGAGGAAAGTTTATATGTATATATTGCATCCGTGCGAAGCCGGGGCGGGTCGCTAGTTACATATAATTTACAAATCTAAACAAAAGTGACAGAAAACACGTTGTGTTTTTATAATACCTTATGAGCAATGAATTGTTAATTTGACATTACCTAATTTAATTACGGTTAAGCCAAAATATAAGTAAAAGAAAATCTGCATTGTTTGTGAAGTGGTTCCCACCACAGATTGTTTTTTTCTCTTGTTAAATTTGTTTTAGAACAAATGGGTTTTTCCCGAAATAGAGCTTTATACATTAAATGTTAGGCAATTTTTTTTTTTTTTTATATATTCTAGTTATCATATTTTTTCCCGCTAGCAAAAATATGCACATGCATGAAAAAAATACAAACCTATACCCATTAGTTTTAAGTTTCGGTCGGAACTAAAACTAAAAATTTTGCATAATATTTAAGAGCGTTAACGACTTACGGCATTTCATATAAACTTTCAAGTCCTTTTTTTTCGAAATGACTGAACTGATTTTAATGAAACTTCGTACGCATAAGGAGGTTACATAAGTCTAAAAAGTTATCACAGAACATTTTCATGATTCACATATATTCATTACATAGCATAAGATTAATCTGCATAAAATGTAAATGGAACTAGGCGCCTCTCAAGGCGCTCTGTCTTAGGTCATCATCAGCATTCTCCTGCCATTTTCCCAATTTACTTGTGATCGGCGCATCATGTCTTCTTCTTTCATACTTCTCTATTACTCGTCATCTCATCAGTCACCTCCTTTCTAGCCATATCGTCCTCCACACAGTCCATCCATCGTTTCTTCAGTCTTCCTCTACTCTTATACCCATCCAAATTCATACAATAAAATAAAATGGTGGAAGTTAGGCTGGCCAGGGTTCATAAAAAAAACGACTAAAATAAAAATAAAAATAAGAAATCTATAGATCTCTTCCAACTTCTTTGTATGGAATTTCGTAATTTTAACCGATAGATAATCCTACCAGTCACACAGTTTGTAGGTACCTTACCTAAATTATAGTATAAATACTATAAATTGTAGTATAAATACTATAATTTATTAACCAAATAAAACTTGCTTATTATCTTGATGTCATTTGTGCCTTTACTGTTACATTTTGTTATTTTTAGTTTTTCCAGATTTAGATTAAATTATGGCCGTTTTACGTAAATACCCATTTGGCAGGTAGCCTACAGTTATATTTTTGTAACTTATGTAGGTGCTTCTAATTGTTTTTTTTTTGTTATGTTGTTTTAAAAAACAACATTTATTTTTAGTTGTGGTGATACGACTGTTAAATAAGGTAAACTTATACAACATTATTTTTAGTATATGCGAAACCTGAATATAGTTTGTTCAGAATAAGTAACTGAATCGATTCCAATAATTTTTAAACCATGTTATATTTTTTCCCAAAAATATATAAAAAAGTTAAAAGTTGGACACCGAGCGATTTTTAGTACCTATCGCAATAATTTAGGTACCTACTGCCAAATTATTATTATCAATGAGCTCAAGACGACGCTGGAGGCGCGCGCTGCGTCGTGATCACGGTTTTGTGCGGAAAACTAGGTAACAGAACAAGCTTATAACTTTGTGATTTTTCATGATACAGTTTTGAAATTTTGTACATAGATTCTTTACATAAAAATACTAGACACGTATCAGGTTTCGCATATACTAAAACTAATGGTTCTGTATGGTGTCCGGACGTAAAGAATAGCACCATCCCATATCTTCCCGTGGGTGTCGTAAGAGGCGACTAAGGGACTTACCAGAGAATGGGCAGCAGCGTTCTCTGATTCTACAACAACCATACTGCGATCGCCAACCCGCCTGCCAAGCGTGGCGATTATGGCAAAACCCCCCTTCTTGGAGGAGGCCTATGTCCAGCAGTGGACTTTTCGGCTGAAATGATGAAAACTAATGTTGTATAATTAAATTTGATTCTAAAGACAGATTCTTTCGTGGCTGATTTCGTTACCTCACAATGGTTTCCTTCACCGAAGCAAGTGATAATTATACGACACGCATAATACGCACATGAAACCGAAAAATCAGAGGTGCGTGTCTTGGGTTCGAACTCGAGACCTATGGCTTGGGAGTCCGACGGTTACACCACTAAGTTATCACTGCCAACAGTGGCCCAACAGTGCGACGATGTAGGCTAACAGTACCATAGTATCTATCTTATACTAGCTTCTGTTATTGACCCACGGGATCGTAGTACCGAAGTAAAAGTATATAATATGTTAGTCCAGGTTATAAACTATCTGTGTTTCAAATTTCACCAAAATCCGTTCAACCGTTTTTGCTTGAAAGACGAACAAACATCCGTACATCCTCGAAAACTTTCGCATTTATAATATGTAGTAGTAAAGTAAGACTACGATAGGCCTAAGTAACCTTGGCTTTGCCCACAAAAAAAGTATTTAATCACAACATACCACACCATATCTAATGAAAGTGTTAATATTTACTATAGGCACTGGGGAATACTTACGCAATAATTCAATAATTTACACATACTTGGCGTCATATATAAAACTGTCTATTCATACTTACTATTGATTTTGTAATAAATTGATTTAGCACGTAAAGTATGGCTGGAAAATCCGTAAAATGGAAATAAAAAGGTGTCAATACCCTTTTTAGGAGTTTGTAGTACAATGTCCTTTAAATAAATTGCTTAGGAACTTTGTTTTTGTACCCACTTGATTATACCAATAAACACTGTCACTATTGCACGGTACGATAGTAATGAGACAGAACGGCGTCACGCGGCTAACAGCTGATAGGTCAGCGCGAGTTTCATACGGTTGTTGTGTTATTGGAATAAAAGTGAATGAATAAAAAAAATGTTTCTTTGGGAAAGTTGTTTGTTTTCATGAGTACTATTACGTGTTTAAGTATCGGTCACTAATTACCAGTCTCTCATATATTAGAATATTACCGTATGATTTAGTATAATTATGTATGTGCTGTGGGTGAAGCTTAAGTAAATAAATAAATAAATTTATTGATTATTTCTTACAATGTGTATGAAAAAACATTTGAATAATAAAATTTTAGCCCACTTCTGTTATCCAAATTATGTCCTAAGAAAGTTTCCCGGCATATCTTATGAATTCGGAGTCCCCTTGTTGTCCCACTCGAACAAACACTCTGTATACAGTACAGGACGACTGTTTTTCCTCCGATTTCAGAGTTCATTCCGTTGTAAAAGTTGTACAGTCACGAGCACCAATATGTAAACACTTAACATCTTTTAAAAGTGTTTTTCTCCTACTGCTCTGATTAAAATTTCATATTGTTACGAACATTGTATTCTAGAACACAAATTTTAATGAAAAAGATCCTATCTCCAAGTTACAATCATATATTTCTCGCGAAAATTGCTTTAAAATTTAGGAAAGTGTATACATATTTTTGCTCGTGACTGTACATAACAATGAGTACAACGACCATTAGTGATATAAGATTTTAAACTATCATTTTCACTAACATTATCATTAACACTAGAAACGGGATATTCACCATGTTTACTGAATATTGTTTTTCTTTTCTGTTTTTTTTTCTTCTTTATTTTCTTTTTTTTTTCTTCTGGTTTCTTTCTTTCTTTCTATTTAACATGGTAAATATCCCGTTTCTAGTGTTAATGATGACCCCTAAGTGGTACAGGTTAAAAAAAAAACAAATCCGGCCACACAAAATATGATAGCGCCTCCACATTTTTCACGTCGGTCGATTTTTGCTTAACACATAAATTACGTAACTGTCGTATCACGCGAACCATAGCCGCCCCTATGGTTATATGTATACATTTTTTCAGGCTGAAAACTAGGTCAGGTCTATTGTCGGTGTCTATTATAGCCTGAAACATGTAGACCGTGTGGCCTAATGGATAAGGCGTCGGACTTCGAATCCGAAGATTGCAGGTTCGAGTCCTGTCACGGTCGAAAATTATTATTTTAGTGGTTTTAGGTGTTTTTTTTACTTATTCCAATTGTTAATAGGAAAAGATGTTCTATTGGAAAGTTTGAATACGAAATAAAGCTGTATTTTTACGGAACCATGAATTTAGTCGTTTTATTTCCATGGGATTAAACAAAAACTATAATATAACAATAAATAAAATTTAAATGACTGTTTGTAATTTCAAAATAACAGCTTTTTTACTGAATGCATATGAAAGTATATACGGTAGTAAGTAACTATAACGAAATTTTTTTTTTTTTTTAAATTTTTGGCTCTCTGTCATATTGTTCCGGCTAATCTCCGAAAAGGCTGGACCGGTTTGGACGGCAGATAGCTGATGTTGTAGGGAATAACATAGGCTAATTTTATTTTACAAAAACGATTAGGGTGCAAAGTAAATTAAAAACCCATGAAAATGTTAATGAAATCTGAATCAAATAGGGAATTAATAATCTATACTATATATAATATTATAAAGCTGAAGAGTTTGTTTGTTTGTTTGCTTGAACGCGCTAATCTCAGGAACTACTGGTTAGATTTGAAAAATTCTTTTAGAATTTATAGCCCATTTATCGAGGAAGGTTATAGGCTAAAATTTCACGCGGACGAAAGTCGCGGGCAACAGATCTCAGATCTCGATCCCGGATATCAACCGGTACATGTTCGGTACCTACTTGAATTTCAAGTTTTGGAATTATTTTAGGCATCATGTAGATAGATAGTTAGAAATAGGTACTCTTTATGGTTTTGAGTTCTCATAATCTGCCTAGTGTTTCAAATGTAACGCACTCAACACATTGTGCTGATGGATGCATTGAGTAGTAGTATGCATTGAGTAGGTCATGGAGGTATTTAAAGTTATTACATTAAAAACTTGTGAAAAAGTTGACAATTCGACCTCCAATATCTCCGTAACTAGAAGGTTCCCAGGTATGGTATAGAACAAAAAATATCGCAATGACGGGGAGAACTAGAGCCTTTCGGCTTCATTAAGGGTATTTTTATATCCATTATAATTTGAACCCATATTCAATCGTTTGTTTTCATCCAAAATCAAAAATATCGGGAGACTCCAAGGAACTTGAAAGGTATTAGGTATTCATAAAAATGACTTGCGATCTTTAACTTGCTAATTTTATTTACTTGCTATAAGTAAGTGTGATATTGACTTTTCTTTATGCCTGAGTAAACATTATACCTGTTATCCTCGATGAGGTATGCAGTGGTGTAAAGTAAACCCACATTTCGTCAGATATATTATGTTTAGCGCCATGTGTCGTGTTACCCAGTGCTAACTGGGTTGTGGAGGTTAGATAGGCTGTCGCACCATGTAAAATACTGGTATTCAGCTGCATCCGGTTGGACTGGAAGCCGACTTTAACATAGTTGGGAAAAGGCTATGCAGATGATGATACTTTGTGCAATTTGTTTTACTTTGTGTACTTTGTTTCATCACCACTGCTCTCAAAACGGTGAAGGAAAACATCGTGAGGAAACCTGCATGTCATACAACCAAACATTCGAAGACATGTGACATATACCAACCCGCACTGGGCCCGCGTGGTGGATTATAGCCCATTCCCTCTCATAGAGAGTAGGCTGTGTGTCCCAGCAGTGCGAACATTATAGGCTGATTATGCTAGGCATATGATGACGATATACTAACTATGTCGTGGTCAGTTTCCAGTCTAACCAGAAGCATTTTAATATCAGTATTTTGCGTGAAGCTGCAGCTTATCCGGCGTCAAAACTAAGGTGCTGAGTAACGCGATGCCCCTTGGTAATTTCGAAGGAATACTTATGCTAAAAGAGTTGAAAACCAAAAACTGGGCTTTTATTTATACATAAATTTATCCCAGTGTTTGTGAAAATTATGCTTGTTGCTTAATAGTAACAGCCACTTGGGTCTATCATCAGGTTAAGCTGCGCTTGCCTAAGTTGATCCGTGGATGGGTGACCACCCATTAAATACCGAGTTTCCTCTGTGCCTCGGAAAGCACGTTAAGCCGTTGGTTCCGGCTGTCATTTGTAGATCTTTGACAGTCGTTACAGGTAGTCAGTGGTCCGAAAGTCTGACAACCAGTCTTAGTAATCGTATTACTCAGTACTAACTGGTTTAAGGAGGTCAGATAGGCAGTCGTTCCATGTAAAATACCTACTAGTATTAAGATGTATCCGGTTGGATTGGATTTCATTCTTGACCTCAGCATAGTTGGGAAAAGGCTAGGCAGATGATGACGTTCGCGAAAACGGTCATTCGTATTTGCTCGGAATAGTTCAAAGTACAGGGTTCAGGAATCTGTTTAAGTTATGATTCATACAATGACTTGCATTAAAGCGTTTACCTATTTTATTAGAATTAAAGGACAAAATACAAACCAATCTTTCAATCTGAGAAATATGATGCGTAAAAATCTTGCAATGATTTGCACAATAATGATGAAATTTACTGCTGTACTAAAGTGACCTTCGTATTTTAAGCTTGGTCATTGGTATTAGAATTTTGGATTGGTTTTGAGTTCCTATTATATAGACTAGAAACGGGATATTTACCATGTTTACTGTTTTTATTGAGTTCCCGATATTTAGGCGCTATTGCAAGCACCATGATCACGGATAAACTGAAGATGTGGTGTTTATGAGCAGACAAATCAGTCTACCCTCTTTCTTGTTGGTACTCAGTACCGCTACCACTGTCACTCGCAACTCGATTCTGTTCCCGACACACGAAACTCACTGTGTCCGCTCGCGAACTTTTTTCCGCACTCAATAAAAACAGTAAACATGGTAAATATCCCGTTTCTAGTCCATATAATGATGTTAGTGACCATGATAGTTTAAAATCTCATATAACGATTATCATGCTTATAACGTTAAGGAGCGGTGGAGGAAATGGTAGCGCATGGACTCCTCGAGTGCACCGGCGTCACTCAGATCCGCGAGGAGACTCTTGGAACACCAAGATACCTTGCGGATGTCTTGAGAAGACTGAGAATTTTCTGCTTCTGGAGGGAAGTGGGCTGGTTGGAGTAACGGCCACCATGGCTCACGCACAATGGTCCACTTTAGGGACTAAGTGCGGAAACCAAAATCCTTACAATACAAGTTCATTTAATCCCATTTTAATGACTATTTCATGAAAAAACTTGTGAAGAGTGAAAATATAGTTAAATGATTAAAACTCTTTGATTTTTTCCCCTCGCAAATCATTTAAATGTGTAGTTTTAAAGCTAGTGCATTTTTGTTGATTTCACATAACACCAGTGATTGCATTCTATACAACATTAGTTTTAGTATATGCGAAACCTGATACACGTGTCTAGTATTTTTATATAAAGAATCTATGTATAAAATTTCAAAACTGTATCATGAAAAATCACAAAGTTACAGGCTTGTTCTGTAACCTAGTTGTCCGCACAAAAGCGTGGTCACCACGCAGCGCGCGCTTCCAGCGTCGTCTTGAGCTCATTGATAATAATAATTTGGCAGTAGGTACCTAAATTATTGCGATATAGATAACATGGTTTAAAAATTATTGGAATCGATTCAGTTACTTATTCTGAACAAACTATATTCAGGTTTCGCATATACTAAAAATAATGTTGTATAGGCTGCAGGGATCCGCTGGATGCGAGTCGCACGGGACCGGTCAATGTGGCGACACTTGGGGGAGGCCTATGTCCAGCAGTGGACGTCTTTCGGCTGAAATGATGATGATGATGAATGTTGTATGCAAAGTTCAGTGTAGTATGTTCCAGATCGTTTATACTGAAAGTGGGCAACGTCGCAAATAGCTGTCTGTCAAATATTTCGCAGTTTTGATTAATTTGGCAATATTACTGTATGGAAATAAGAAATATGGCTAACTAGTGAACTAGAATATTGATTATTATATGCAATAATTAATATGGTAACACCGAATATTTAGTTTTTGATGTAAAAAAAAGTATTTGGAAATTTTCAAATGCCTTTTTAGGTACACCTAAAACGATAGCAACATCAAATTCAGTTTTTTAATTACAGTTCATTCATTAGTTCACTAGTTAGCCATATTTCTTATCCCCATACAGTAATATTGCCAAATTAATTAAAACAGGTAAATATTTGACAGCTATTTGCGACGTTGCCAACATTTTGGATGAACGCTCTGAATTATAATATTCACAATAATACCATGTCCTTAGGTACTAACATTAGATATTTCATTGCAATATTAACATTGTAAGTAAATAAGTTTAAATTATGCTATTTTATTAGTACAACAGCTTTATTTAACTTTATTATATGTTGTTATAACCTAAAAAGATTTGTAACTGTTGTCTTATCCTTCATTTAACAATAAAATCTAAGCGAAACTGATATATCAGTGTCATGACTCACATATACCCATCTCTTTCTTTTAAAGGACAATACCAAAGTGTGAAAGGGACGCCAATAGGCTGGGAATCCAGAAGGTTCTTGTGGTTTTAGCTATATTTGAAATTACTTAATGGAAAACTACATGTTTGTTTATTAATTGCAATTTATTTAATAGCTTATGACGTCAATAGACGTACAAAGAAAAACAGGACGCACATAACGTATAATCACACCTCCAGACAGTTATGGAGTTTCCATCACAGTACATACTTATAGGCAAATCAAATTATCAGAGTTGTTAAAATACAGGTTGTAAACAGACCCTTCACATAGCCGTCAACCAAGCATTCTGTAGATCAAACTAAGTAACTTTACGCAAAAATTATTGCTGGGAATCGACTTTTGTTTTGGGGTGAAAAATCACGTTTTATGAGCTGAACATCAGGGTTCTGTTTAAATGTTTGTAAACGCTGGGTGCGTTTACACGACACAGGAGCAAATTTTGAAGCAAAGATGATTTCCTTGTTTTTACATTAATTTCTTCCAATATTCTAATGATGATCACTTATGAATCAGAGCTCCGTACTCATTAATAGAGGATATACTCCATCTGATGACCTATCACGTTCCTACTAATTAGACTTTTATCATTAATTGTGCACATTAGTAGCGTCCGCAAGCGACGATACTGTATAAGTACATTCGTCTGTACCACCAATCCTTGTCTACGGTGGTCATGCTACGGGGGCACCCGTAGCATGACCACCGTAGACAAGGATTTATTTGACGGAAGAATCGACAAAGTGACAGATAGTGCAAAGAAATCTGTCATTGTGTCGACACAATCTGTCATTTTATC
This sequence comes from Noctua fimbriata, assembly GCA_905163415.1. Lineage (NCBI taxonomy): Eukaryota > Metazoa > Arthropoda > Insecta > Lepidoptera > Noctuidae > Noctua > Noctua fimbriata. The sequence continues at coordinate 3,533,762 of LR990951.1, forward strand.
GATTCTTCCGTCAAAGAAATCCTTGTCTGCAGATCCTGTCTGGGGCAGAGAGGGGTAAGACAAGCGACAATAAATTCCAGAACGTTCCGTATTTTTTACTTGATTACGGAGGGTTACGATTTCAGATTGTATGTAGGTATGTATGTTCATCTGTTCCCGCATGACTTATAAACTACTTATGATAATTTGGTAAATGATATATACATATAAATACGTTACTCTTTTGAAAGAAGATAAGGAGACGGTTTTTCATAGTGCAGTATATTCATCATTCATCATTTCAGCCGAAAAGTCCACTGCTGGACATAGGCCTCCCCCAAGAAGGGGGGTTTTGCCATAATCGCCACGCTTGGCAGGCGGGTTGGCGATCGCAGTATGGTTGTTGTAGAATCAGAGAACGCTGCTGCCCATTCTCTGGTAAGTCCCTTAGTCGCCTCTTACGACACCCACGGGAAGATATGGGATATAGGTGCAGTATATTATAATATTATATTTACCCCGTAACTGGCATCATCATCATCATCATCATCATCATTTCAGCCGATAGACGTCCACTGCTGGACATAGACCTCCCCCAAGTGTCGCCACATTGACCGGTCCCATGCGTCTCGCATCCAGCAGATCCCCGCAGCCTTCACCAGGTCATCGGTCCACCTAGTGAGAGGCCTTCCAACGCAACGTCTTCCGGTTCGCGGTCGTCACTCCAGAACTTTTCGGCCCCATCGGCCATGCGTTCTGCCACTTAAGTTTGGCAATTCTTCGGGCTACGTCGAAAACCTTGGTTCTCTTGCGGATGAGAAGGGATGTGGAGGCGATAATTGGCTCAAACCCGAACTACCCTCAACTTTTTACTCTCTACCAGGCTTTGTTTTAATTCGCAATGATCGTACGGGGAAAAGAGCCGGCGGTGTTGCCATTTACTTGCGCAGTGACATCCCTTACAAAATTCTATCCTCTTCACCCCCTATCTATAATGGCAGCCCCGAATACTTAGTTCTAGAAATTGTTGTCAAAGGGGTTAAGGCCGTTCTAGGAGTTGTTTACTGCCCACCTGCTATTGATTACTTCTCCAGTCTAGAATCTCTCTTTGAATCTGTTTCCTCAGAGTACAAACATCACATAGTGATGGGTGACTTTAACACCGACCTTTTGAAGGACAACCTTAGGTCACGTAGGCTCAGAGCGATCCTGGAGTCGTCAAGTCTGTCCCTCCTCGAGCTTAGTCCAACGCATCATAACTCTGACTCAAGCGATTCCTGGCTCGATCTCATGCTTGCATCTTCTTTAAATCTCGTTGCTAACCATGGTCAGCTCGCTGTTCCTGGGCTATCTAGACACGATTTAATTTATCTCTCCTACAAAATTAAACCACCTAAGCAGCGGCCTGCTATTGTTTTTATGCGGAATTTTGCGAGGTTAGATAAAGAAAAGCTTAATGCAGATGCACAAGCCCTTGATTGGGACCATCTTGTCCAATCATCGGCAGTGGAGGAGAAAGTTGAAATATTTAATAGGTATGTTCTCCAGCTCATTGACGCGCATGCACCACTGAGGGCCGTCCGTGTTAAGCGCCCTCCGGCCCCATGAATAACCCCAGGAGTTAGGATGGCAATGAGACGGCGTGACAGGGCGTTTAGAAAACATAGGCGGGATCGCAGTGAGGAGAACTGGAACCTGTACAAGTTGGCTAGAAACCGCTGCAACCAGATGGTAAGAGCATCTAAACGCCGATACATTTGCGAAAATGTTCTCAATTCTTCACCGGCTGATATTTGGAAGTTTCTCAAATCACTTGGCATGACAAAGTCTCCCTCTAGTATTTTACCTTCTAGTCTGTCCTTGAATGTTCTAAATACACACTTCTCAACGTCAGCTACGCTTTCGGTTGATGTTAAGAATAAAACTATTCATGACATAACTTCCAAGCCAATGTTACCTCCTGACTCTTTCTCTTTCTCCCCCGTGACTAACCTTGAGGTCCTTAAATTTTTTACATCGATTAAGTCTAGGGCTGTGGGCTGTGATGGGATCAGCAGAACAATGTTATCCTTTATGACTGATAACATAATTGCTATTGTTGCTCACATTATAAATTTCTCTCTCTATACTGGTGTGTTTCCAGCTTTGTGGCGTAAGGCTTACGTTATACCTCTTCCAAAAATGTCCAGTCCCTGTTTGCCAAATCACTACAGACCCATATCCATTCTCCCTTTCCTTTCCAAAATCCTTGAAGCAGCTGCTCTTAGGCAAATATCCTCTTACGTTCTCAAGAATAACCTGTTGTCCAAATTCCAATCTGGTTTTCGGCCCGGCCACAGCACAGCCACAGCCCTGCTTAAGGTTACTGAAGACATTAGGGATGGCTTGGAGAATTCGAGGGTTACGGTGTTGGTTTTAATCGATTTTTCCAACGCTTTTAACACCGTGGACCACGATATTCTCTTGGCCATATTGTCTCAGATTGGGGTCTCCTCGTTGTCACGTGATTGGTTTTCATCATATCTTCGTGGTCGCCAGCAGGCGGTGCGTGCTGATCAGGATTACTCCGACTGGTGCGACCTGGCAACTGGTGTTCCACAAGGCGGTATACTTTCTCCTCTCTTATTTTCGTTATTTATAAACTCCATTACTACTATCCTCAAGTGCTCTTATCATCTGTACGCTGATGACCTGCAACTTTACGCTCAATCCGACATTGCTAACCTCGATAATTGTATCTCATTACTAAATGCAGATCTCCAAACTATCGGAGAATGGTCTGGTAAATTTGGGGTTGCTGTCAACGTCGGGAAATGCCAGGCCATCCTCATAGGTAGTACGTACTACCTGAGAAATTTGGATACTAGCCAGCTAATGCCGCTTATGTTCGACAACTCTGTGATCTCTCTCTCACCACACGTAAAAGACTTGGGCCTTTTTTTTTTTTTTTTTTAGGATGGGAAATCATCAAATGACCCCCCCGCTCGGGGCGGAGCGGAAGGGAGTGTCAGACTTGTACTGACTAAAACCCATCCATGTTCCTTCTTTGCCCTTTATGTTCCAGGGCCGCGGTATCTCTTTCGAACAGTCCCGCAGCCCTGGCAGGCATCGGCCCGTGCGGACCCCTACGTGGTTGCTGACATCTCTTTGAGGCGCGCGTGGAACACGAACGCGCCGTCGACACGGCCTGTCGTCATAAGACGGCCGGACGGTGAGCTAGCCCATAACTCGCCGTCCACAGGCCCGCGCCTACGGTGGCCGGGGGCCACCACGTGACCCCCGACGCCCAGGGCGTCTCCCGCGGCGGCTGGGACGTGAGGCTCTTTCCCTCTCACGTTCCGCCACCTCCTTCACTAGCATGACTGCTTCGCAGAAGGAGGTGACGGCTTCCCATTCCCTCTCGCTCCGGACCATGGCTTGAACCAGGGCCAGGCGCGAGAGATCGCCGCCGCCAATCGCCTCTACGAGGACACGGCGCTGCTCCGCCCAAGCGGGGCAGACCTCCACAGTGTGCTGCACCGTGTCCTCCGGACGATAAAAGACTTGGGCCTGCACATTGACGCGACACTTAGTTGGAATAAGCAGGTAGCACAGGTTAGCCAGAAAGTCACTTACTCGCTGCGGTCTCTGTATAGATTCAAATATTTTCTCCCATCTAGCACTAAATTAACTTTGGTCCAGTCACTTGTGCTTCCCATTATCGACTATGCTGATGTTTGTTACTCTGATCTATCCCAAGAACTTTTAAGCAAATTAGATCGTCTTCTCAATAATTGTATTCGGTTTGTTTTTGGCCTTCGTAAGTACGATCACATCTCTTCATACCGTTCTCAGCTTAAGTGGCTGCCTATCCGACTCAGGAGGTCCCTCAGATCTCTCTGTATGCTCTTCACTATTTTGACCGATCCATGTGCTCCCGATTACCTAAAAGAATATTTTAAAGTGTTGGGCAGTTCTCACAGTCGCCAGCTTCGAGCTTCTAAAAACTTACTACTTGAAATTCCATCACATCGTACTGGTTTTATGTCCAATTCTTACGCTGTCTCAACTATAAAACTCTGGAACGCGCTACCCCTTGACATTAAAAAAGCTGAAAGCAAAATGGCTTTCAAAAGAACAGTTCGGAAGTACTATCTGAAATCAGACTAAATTGCTCACAAGCTAGATATTAGTTAGTAGTCATAGTAATTATTATGAGGTTTCTCGTTTTTGGACTATTTGTATGTATTATAATATATATTAGTTTATTTAATTTTACTGTATATATGTGTATTGGTATGTACCTATTTATGTATATCAATCTATGTTAACAAATTGGTTTTTTTCTTATTTTTTTTTGTACTCTATCACAATGCTATCCTATTTGACCCAAAGGTTGACTGGTAGAGAATGCCTTGTGGCATTAAGTCCGCCTATGGACCACTCTTGTACATGAAGTTTAAATAAATAAATAAATAAAATAATCGCTCTATATCAAATACTAGCACTACGCCCGCGACTTCGTCCGCAAAAATTGAGATAGCTCGGCTACTATGCATGATATAAATATAAGGTCTAACTATTCATACACGAAATATTTTCAGAGAATCATCTAACAGCTATAACGAAGCCGAGAAGATTTTTTTTTTATCTGAGTATATTTTTTATAAAAATAAATAATTTAAAATTACTGAACCCACAAAATAAATACTGGCTCCTTATTTTTACGTCGTATTTACCTACTGTCATTGTTAGAATATCGGAGTAAAGGTTTTATGCAAAAGCCTCAAATTTTTTTTGAAATTATAATAATTTGGTAAAAAAAAACACTCAGATAACTTTGCTATGGCGACTTTACGACTTATAGAAGATATTCTTAAAATATTTCGTGTATGAAAGATATACCTTATATACTGTATAGCCTATATCACTACACACTTACACTAGCACAATAATGTAGCTTTGTGCTAGTGTAAGAATTTTTAGAGTTGATCATTATTTCCGGAGATTACCCCCTACATAAAACAAATTTTCCCTTTTTATAATATTAATATACACGGTGGAAGGGAAACCGACGGTTCCCACGTATTCAGTAAGAACATCATCCTACATAAGAACTGGATACCCTTTCCAGACCGTAGACTGTTATTCAGCTGCCTCTGGTTAGACTTGAAACCCAACATAGTTGGAAACATGCTCGGCAGATGATGAACTACTAGAAAAAGGCCTAGTAAAGTGCCCTAAACTAAAACAAAAAAACAAACTTGTACAAAAATGATGGAAATATTCATAAATAACAAGTATACAATTTGCACAGTAATCTTAGTATAATTACTGGGATTTCCGAATCAGATTTATACGTTGTTAAAGTAAGGATGTGTTTATAATACAATAAAATGTATTGTCAGAAAAATAAGTAACGGACTTCTAAAACAGTGAAATTAACTGAAAATGTCTATCATGTACTAAATAAAAGGTAATACGTAGTTGAGAAAGCTAACTAATAAGTTATGCCGAGGAGGTTATGTGTTCCACTACCATCTTTTTTTTTTCATCTATATGTACCGATTACTCCGTAATTATTGGTTGGATTTAAGTGATTATTTTTCATTTGGTAGAAGAAGCTTGCGCGGTGGTCCTATATTAATGTTATTAACTTTGCTTAAGTACTTTATGAGTCGTCATTTTTCTTCTTCGTCTATTTATTTATTATTAATTCAAATAACAATGTTAACATTATATAGTAACATCTTTAAGTGCATTTGACTTAATGCTATGTGGATGATGTGTTAATTTTCTGGTTACAATGTAAAATTGATACCTGACAAGGATTTGTGTGAGATACCACAACCGAAAAGGGAAAATAAAAACTTTTTCGCAAAAAAAAATAAACAACTTCCAAAAAAAAAAAACGATCTTTCATTTTATTTTAAAGACAGAGAAATTATACCTACTAATTGTAACAAAGAATTGCATTAAAACAGTCTTCCCAAGTGTTGTGTGCACGACGGCCAATCAAGCTATAAAAAAACAGTTTATGCAGATCTCTCATTGTATATATGTGGCTTAGTAGATTCCCAGCTGCTTCTTAACTTTTTATTTTGTTCTACATTTTTTCTGTAGTAAGCAACGACTTATTGTGGGGCCTACGCTGTCACCCCATACTTAAGTACAAATGCTGTAACCATGATAATATTGTAACACCAAATGATTTGAAAAGAGTAACCATGGAGTTTCTTGCCGGTTCTTCTCCATAGGAAACGACCAACCCGAACCGTGCACCTTTTTGTCGACGTTTTATAAGTGCCCATCTAGGCTTATGTGAAATAAAATATTTTGATTTTGATTTTATAGGAAATCTATACAAAGCGAGGTCAAGTTATACTTGAAATGTACAGCATCATGTGCCGCCGTATTTGAATTGGTTTGTGGAGACAAAATATATAATTATAATAATGCGTATATCCAAACAAACATCATGCATTGCATTTGGACAAACTGCGAGCCTACCCCAACATACTTCAGACTACTGTGACCATACCCTTAGGTTTAATTTCATATTTACTTCGAGAAGCCAGTGGAAATTTACTTAGAACCAGACACCGTGACGAGATGTACTAATACATGTAATAAATATGTTCTTGTGGTATTTTCTATATGGTCATGGTCCAATTATCTCGAAGGAACAGTCTCTAGGCCAATTTGCTCTTTGAAAAGTTAGTGAAACAAAAGAATTACTAGCTTATGCCTGCGACTTCGCCTGTGAGGAGTTCTGTAATGTCTCACGGGATCATACTACTGGGATTAAAAGTGTCCTATCTGTTAATCTAGGTTATAAACTAAAATATTTAATTCATCATAATCTGCGTAGTCTTTTATCAACTACATAAGTCGAGTGCCTCACTGACCACATGCAGCTGAATACCAATGTTATACACAACTCCACAACCCAGTTAATACGATACCCCTTGGTAAGACTGGTTGTCAGACTTTTGGGCCACTGACTAACGACTGTCAAAGATCTACAAATGACAGCCGGGACCAACGGCTTAACGTGCTTCCCGAGGCACGGAGGAAACTCGGTAGGTAATGGGTGGTCACACATCCACGGATCAACCTAGGCAAGCGCAGCTTAACCTGAAGTTCGACCCGAGCAGTTGTTATTATTTAGCCACGAGCTCTCATCACCTTTTCAAAGAAAAAGCTTTAACTAATTCTATTTTGATTACTGTTATTTTATTGCATTCATTCATTGTTACTTGCATTCTTGTTAAAGTTTTCTATATCATCTTTTTTTTTATAGCTTTGTATGTCCCACTGCTGGGCTAAGGCCTTCCCCATTTCCTTCCTGGTACTCATCTCCTGCACCACCTCGAGCCAGCCTTCCTAATGCGCGTCTAAATCATCTCATATTATCTTACCTACAATAATTATGTCCGTACAAGGAGTAGATTCACATAGATAGGGCACCGGATGAGAGTTGAACCTACGACCTCTTGCTCGTCAATACTTGCCAGTCGCTTCAAATTGGACTTCATATTCATAATTATGCATTTAATCTAATAAACTTGACGATGCGGCGCCGCGGCTTCGCCCGGGTGTATTTTTGATTGAGATTTTCATACAAAAATATTACCATTCAACACAGTCCTGACAATTAATTTGCTTTTTTTTTTATTTTGGGAAATCATCAAATGACCCCCCTCCCCCCCGCTCTGGGCGGAGCGGAAGGGGGTGTCAGACTTGTACTGACTAAAACCCATCCATGTTCCTTCTTTGCCCTTTGTGTTCCAGGGCCGCGGTATCTCTTTCGAACAGTCCCGCAGCCCTGGCAGGCATCGGCCCGTGCGGACCCCTACGTGGTTGCTGACATCTCTTTGAGGCGCGCGTGGAACACGAACGCGCCGTCGACACGGCCTGTCGTCATAAGGCGGCCGGACGGCGAGCTAGCCCATAACTCGCCGTCCACAGGCCCGCGCCTACGGTGGCCGGGGGCCACCACGTGACCCCCGACGCCCGGGGCGTCTCCCGCGGCGGCTGGGACGTGAAGCTCTTTCCCTCTCACGTCCCGCCACCTCCTTCACTAGCTTGACTGCAGCCTTTTCCCAATTATGTTGGGGTCGGCTCTCAGTCTAATCGGATGCAGTTGAATACCAGTATCTTACATGGAGCGACTGCCTATCTGACCTCCACAACCCAGTTAGTACTGGGTAATACGATACCCCTGATAAGTACAGTCAGGACAATGACAAACACAAAAAAAAATCTTCTGAATCGGTCGAGCAATTCTCAAGTGATCATTCTGAAATTCATACGACAATAAATGTTTATTTAAATAGATTTAAGTACTTGAAATGCGGTAAAAAAGTCTCTTTCATATAATTCCATACACAATTCATGCATCGTTCCCTTGGTCTTCCTCTCCCTCTCCATTCATCACTCTTTGAGTCACATGCGATTCGTCCCTCCTCATCACATGTCCATACCAGGACATTTGATACCCTTTCAACTTTTCTGTAACTGACCCCACTTTCAAACTTCCTCTAATACAGTGTGTAAACGGACCCTTCACATAGCCGTCTACCAAGCATTCTGTACATCAAACTAAGTCATCATTTCAGCCGAAAAGTCCACTGCTGGACATAGGCCTCCTCCAAAAAGGGGGGTTTTGCCATAATCGCCACGCTTGGCAGGCGGGTTGGCGATCGCAGTATGGTTGTTGTAGAATCAGAGAACGCTGCTGCCCATTCTCTGGTAAGTCCCTTAGTCGCCTCTTACGACACCCACGGGAAGATATGGGATGGTGCTATTCTTTACGTCCGGACACCATACAGAACGAAAAAGCTTATAACTTTGAAACTAAGTAACTTTACGCAAAAATTATTGCTGGGAATCGACTTTTCTTTTTTGGGGTGAAAAATCACGTTTTACGATAGGACTCACAGAAACGCAGTCAAAACATTGTGTTGAATGGATTGAATAATACGATAATCGTGGAGGTGTTTAAACTAAAAATCTTACATTAAAAACAAGTGTGAAAAAAAAAATTGTGAAAAAGATGTAACTTTGACCCCCAATATCTCCGTAACTAGAAGGTTCCCAGGTATGGTCTAGAACAAAAAAGTGATTGCAATGACGGGGAGAACCTTGACGGGCCTTTCAGCTTACCTCTTATACTCATTCCTTACATTATCCATTCTTGCCACACCACAATCCACCTCAACATTCAAATCTAAATATGGGCTAAAAATAACAAAATAATATTGGGATAAACACAAAAATATCATCAAAACCCAACATAGTTAGGACTTTTCCCTACTATATTGGGTTTAACTACATAAAACATTAGTTTTAGTATATGATACACGTGTCTAGTATTTTTGTGTAAAGAATCTATGTACAAAATTTCAAAACTGTATCATGAAAAATCACAAAGTTATAAGTTAGTTGTCTGCACAAAATCGTAGTCACCACGCAGCGCGCGCCTCCAGCGTCATCTTGAGCTCATTGATAATACTAATTTGGCAGTAGGTACCTAAATTATTGCGATAGGTACTTAAAGTCTCTCGGTGTCCAAATTTTAACTTTTTTAAATATTTTTGGGAAAAATGCATCATGGTTTAAAAATGATTGAAATCGATTTAGTTACTTATTCTGAACATACTATATTCAGGTTTCGCATATACTAAAAATAATGTTGTATATGACATTTTTGCGTCTTGACAGTGACATTATGATGAAGCCATATTTTCTACTGTCTAGATCATTCTAGCATAACGTTACATTCCGGACCCTGTACCTAACGCGTAAATTAATATAAATAAGATAATTAATTTGTTGTAACTGTTCTTACATAACATTTTTACATAACATTTTACAACATGTTTAACTATGTATATAAGAGCTACTAATTAAAAAAGTAATCTTCACATATTTACAACATAGGTAATGGAAGAAAAACATTGTGCTGGACTTTAATTACTTTGTTATGAAAAAAATAAACCTAACATTTAAAGCTGTGCATTCTGAAAGCTGGCAACGTCGCAAATTCCTGTCAAATATTTCGCTGTTTTGACGTTGTAATTTTCAACGAGATATCAGCTTTGTTCTTGAAAACGTTTATGATTTATAGAATATAATAAGACATTTATTTCAGACGTAGTCCATATACTGTCAGTCATCATCATTCTTTTGCCCTTATCCCAATTCATTTGGAGTCGGCGTAGCATGTCTTCTTCTTCCATACTTCTCTATTACTCATCTCATCAGACACCTCCTTTCTTGCCATATCATTATTTATAGAGTTCATCCATCGTTTCTTTGGTCTTCCTCTACTCATATACCCATCCACATTCATACTCAAAACTTTCCTCACAACATTTTCCTCATTCCTCCGCATCACATTGCCATACCACGACAACCGATTACCACACAACTTTTCAGTCACCGGCGCCACTTTCAGACTTCCTCTTATATACTCCATATACTGTTGGTAACACACAAAAAAAAACCTTATAAGGCTCACATCGGCGAGTCCCAGTGGCCCACGAACACCGAGCTTGTACGCATGCGCCTCATAAGAGTCGCACAACGTTTCCGCACGAAGGCATGAAAACTATCCACGTGTCTCACCGTAAACATTGCTGAAGCGCTGCACTGGTTTAATATGTCACATAAATCTGAATATTATGATACAAGTGGGCAAACTTTGACATTGCGACCGAGGCGAAGGCAAGGGGGTTATGGAGCCGAGAGTTGCAATTTTTTCATTTAGAACACGATTAAATGTTAATTTGTTTATAAAAGCAAAAAATATCTAAATAATAAAGTTTATTTTCTTAATAAACATAATTTAAATATTCAAAAAATATTTGCTGCGCTGAGTTAGTTTATAGTAATCTGTTTAAATAAAACACTAGTAGAAATAATCGAGTTTTTCAATACTCTCTCACGAAAACTGGTTCTCATTGCACCACGATTAGGTTCAACATGCAATGTATTTCACACGCGTGGGTTTTTAATATTTAAATTTTGTTTATGAATAGAATACCATAGACAAACATGATTATTTAAAACAAATATTAAATTCTAAGAACAAATTAACATTTACTGGTGTTCTAAATTTAAAAATATTTGAATTTTCTTTTTTTCATATTAGGCTGTTTAGTTTCGCTAATTAAGCCTCGTATGCTGTAACAAAGTTTCCCCAGTTATATCAGAATAGAACATTCTGATATAATTTCTAAGTAGTAGCTATGTAAGTAAGGTGGTTCAGTGTTGTATAAAAGAGCGCCTCTGGCCATCAAACGTAAAAGTTTGGCGAGTTTAGAATTAAGCAAGACCTTTGTACTAAACTTCATTAAATAAAAATTAAAAAAAAACCACGAGTGAGAAATACGTTTTAGAGGTACACTTGTATTGAAAAGTTATTATTAACCTTCAAATACGGTGATTCCACACAATAATTGTGTGGGAAATTCTTAATCCCAGCAAAAAACCAGACACAACCTAGAATAGAGATAATTATTCATATTAGTCAAAGTTTATTTATAGTTCTAGTAATAGTGCTTATTTATGTTCAAAACAAGACCTAACCAGTTTCAAAGACCTACGAAACATTACAAAATGGTCCTTGAAGGGTCCTTTTTACACTGGTCGTAGAGAAATAACTAACCAGTGTAACTTGAGATGCGATGTTTTATACTTTCAATGCAGAGATAGGTCATGTTACGCTGGTTACAACCAATGACGCACTTTGAACGTAAAATACACCAATTATCTCGAGTTCCGGATTTTTTGTTGTTATTAAATATATTGATTTATTAACTTTCAGTAGCTTTCCGTTGTGCTTTCCAACAATCTCTTTTTTAATTTTTAATTGACAAAAAAGAGTTTGGTTGTCAGGAATTTCCTATATTAAATGCCTTTGTGGTGTTCGTAAAGAATGTAGATTGAATAAAATTACTAGCTGAACCGACAGCAGTGGCGAAGGTGCCATACAACTCGATTCCTACCGGCTTCCCTTTGAAAAATGTCACAGTCAGTATTCTATAGACAAATAATATAATCACATTAAAGATACGTACTCTGGCTTACCTCTTACAAAAATTGACCCTTCGCTATTGCCCGACAGACCTGTCAAAAATCGTAATGGCAGAGTAGCGCTTGCGCCGCGCCGTCAACAGTTAGTTTTGCTTATTTCCTATTCTCCTGATGTTATTTTCTAGTAACTTTCCCATGGCCTTATAGAAAACAACAAAAGATATATATTTATTCATCGAAGGAATCATGAGTACTGTCTTGAGTTGATTTACAAAAATCCCCTTCCAATTATTATTTGTTTCTAGGGTACCGTACCAACCGGACCCTATTACTAAGCCTCCGCCGTCCGTCCGACTCATATCCCTAACAGGTAGACAGTTGAAATTTTCACAGAATGTGTATTTCTGTTGCCGCTATAACAACAAAATAACAAAAATAAATTAAAAATTAAGGGGTGCTCGCCTACTAATTCTTCTCTTTATTCACGAGTCCAACTCGCTCTTGGATGTTTTTTTTTCATCATCATCATCATTTTAGCCGAAAGACGTCCACTGCTGGACATAGGCCTCCCCAAGGGGGGTTTTGCCATAATCGCCACGCTTGGCAGGCGGGTTGGCGATCGCAGTATGTTTGTTATAAAAATCACAGAGAACGCTGCTGCCCATTCTCTGGCAAGTCCCTTAGTCGCCTCTTACGACACCCACGGGAAGATATGGGATGGTGCTATTCTTTACGTCCGGACACCATACAGAACAGTTTTTTTTTCACTAAAACCTAATCTCGAACTAAGACTCGAACATACAACCTTCAACTAGTAAATTGCGACTGTTACCACTGGGCCATAACCAGCACTCAATGGAATATCTATACAAATGAATAAAATTGAAGCGTCTGTTTGTAATTTCAAAATAACAGCTTTTTACTGAATGCATATAAAAAGCAAGTACGGTGGTCTGTCTGTCTGTTTATGCCGCCGGCTAATCTCCGAAACGGCTGAACCGAACTTTCACTTTGTTCTGTATGGTGTCCGGACGTAAAGAATAGCACCATCCCATATCTTCCCGTGGGTGTCGTAAGAGGCGACTAAGGGACTTACCAGAGAATGGGCAGCAGCGTTCTCTGTGTTTTATAACAACCATACTGCGATCGCCAACCCGCCTGCCAAGCGTGGCGATTATGGCAAAACCCCCCTTCTTGGGGGAGGCCTATGTCCAGCAGTGGACGTCTTTCGGCTGAAATGATGATGATGATGATGAACTTTCACTGGCAGATAGCTGATGTTATAAAGAGTAACGTAGGCTACTTTTTTATTTTAGAAAAATAATCAGGCTTCCGTGAAAAAAAAATCCTATTTAAATACGGAACTAATATTTTTATAATAATTTCACGCGGTCGAAAATCGCTGCCAACAGCTAGTGGATAATAAAATCTATATTTTGTACCGAACCAATCCGGCTAAGAATACAAACATCCATTTGAAAACTTATTTAAAACTCCGATAAAAAATAAACTAATATTAGCCAAACGGCAAAAATATCTGGCCTCCATTAAATTAATGCACCATTATAAATTGATCCGTGATCTCAAACTATTAATTGCATTCAAGGGGTCAAACAAATCTGACAGCTTATAAAGCTTACTAACCGCAATTTACAACAAAAAAAAGTAACAGTTGCAAAAATTTTCCATTTACTGACGTTTATTACCTAATAAATTAATGACCGGTTAGTTCTGGCTTCAGACCACTATACATTGACCCTTCTTCCTACACAATTTCTTCAATAAGAAAGGTCTATATCATTTGGTCCTAGCTTCGTCATTTTAATCTGAACTAATGCAACAATTATAAGTAGATCCGTCTTCTCGCACAATTTGTTCAATTGGATAGGTCTATAAAATTTGGGCTTATGCACGTCAAACAAACCAGTATACATGGATCTCTCTCCTCAAACAATATGTTTTAAAAGAAGGCTCAATCTAACATGGTCTTAACGTATGGTAGAACCGCTCACCGGTTTTCAAACAAAAAAGTCGGTTATTATGATATCGATGTAATTTATAAATAATCTTGTTAGGTTATAAATATTCCATAACTTTAAGAATCGTAGTGCGTCATGCGGAATTATCCAGATTCTTGTGCGAATTTATGTTAGTCATGCATGATCATTAAGTTTTAAATCGACATAATACTGTGAGTACCAAAGGTTTCTAGAAAAATATGGCCATATACTATAACTAGCTTTTGCCCGCGGCTTCGAAACGGTTGTGCTTGTTTTTAAAATAAAGTTAGCGATACCTAAACAAATGCATTACTAACACTAGACTGTTGAAATCTTAACTCTAGGTGCTAACCCGAGAGTTGATAATCCATCAATGAGCTTTTAATTAGGCATTCATGTTTAATCGCCAGCACATCAAATGATTTTAAACCATACAATGTTGAGGATTAAGTTTAAAATCTAATGATAAAATGTGATAGTTTGTTGTACGTGTAAATAATTTCAATATAAAAGTACTTACGATTAATTGTGTAGATCATGATGACGCTCTTCTTTTCTTCTTATTTTAAAATAAAAAGTCAATTTTAGAAACTAAAACAATTGTAGCAAAATTATTATTTAAATTAAAACTGAATATTATTTATTCAAAAAATGATCTCAAGTTTAGTACTAGGTATTTTTATATTAGTTTTCATGTCGTACTGTTTTAATTAAATGTCTCGATAATATTCTCAGCACTCTGCGTGGGTATCCTGTAACAAAATAAAAAAAAATCGTTAAAATACAGTAACACTCACTCCTTTTTCGCATGGGGGTAGTACCTAGGTACCTACTACATCGTTTATATTTCTGGTCAAATACACACGCTGCCTGCCGGTTGTTACGTAAAAAATCTTAAAATTATTGTATTCATCACCATCTGCCTAGCCTTTTTCCAACTGTGATGTGATCGGCTTCCAGTCTAACCGGCAAAGGCATCTAAATACTAGTATTTTACATGGAGCGACTGCATATCTGACTTCCACAACCCGGGTACTGAGTTAATAGGTCACCTCTTCATAACATTTTCAAAATTACGAGATCAGGCTATAACTGACCAGTTTTTCTTTTGTTTTTTTTCGGATGGGTAATCATCAAATGACCCCCCCGCTCTGGGCGGAGCGGAAGGGAGTGTCAGACTTGTACTGACTAAAACCCATCCATGTTCCTTCTTTGCCCTTTGTGTTCCAGGGCCACGGGATCTCTTTCGAACAATCCCGCAGCCCCGGCACCTGACCAGGGTTAGAAAAAGTGACATTCTGCTAGCATTCTAACCAACGTTGGAAGAGTTTTTTTTTATGGCCTATTCTGTGTCCTACTCCTGGACAAAGCCTCCCCTTTCGCCTTCCAAACCTCTCTGTTTTGCTCAATTTCTGGCCACGTTTGCCCCGCAAACATAGTTAGATCGTCGCACCACCTTCGCCGCGGTAGAGTTCATCGGCGATGTCCCACCCTCAGGCGTACAGTGAAGGACGACCTTGGCCAGCCCAGTTACACATCAGCTTGGCTGTTATAACTCCAACACCAGTTACTTGAGTTTTGGAGCGCAGGGTGGTGCTATGCGATCAGATCCCTCGGCACCTATTTATTATGCAGAGCTCCATCGCCCGCTGTCAAATCTTAAGACTGGTCTTTTGTTTTTCAGTAATTTATTAACTTTGTGCACCGTAGGCTATGTACGTCTATGTTGGAAGAGTATAACAATTAAATTTAAAATACCCCCATCGCAACAAAGAAAAGTAAACAAACATTTGAAAAGTCATTAAGATGGCTGGGCCGGTTTTGATAAACCATGTCTCATGATACGCTTATGTCAAATCAGTATTTGTTTAACAGACCTTCAACTGTATTGACATAACGTATCGAAAAGCAAGTCGATCCTGTTGACACAGTCGTTGAATAGATTAAAATCATTTACCAATTGTTTAGGACCTCAGAACCAGTATTGATAATTATGTTGCTGTTGCTCGAATTTGTTAATAATACGATCTTATTGTGTAGGTATCAGGAATACTAGTTTCGTTAGAATGTTTAGAATTCATGCAAATTTTATGCACAAAACTTAATAATTGTATTAAGTATTCAAACCTGATATGTTCTGGTTTCTTTTTAATGTGGAGAGAGGCTTTGTGTGTTATATTATTAAAAGGAAGACTAGCGGCGTTTAGCCCAAACAAGTTTTCGCCTTGGAAAATAAAACTAGAGCAAATATTTTATTACTAGGTAAACAAGGTGTAAACGGACCCTTCACGAAGCCAGCAACCAAGCATTCTGTACATCTAACTGAGTAACTCTACGCAAAAATGATTGCTGGCCTTGCTGGGGCACGACTTATGTTTTTGGTTTAAAAAATAACGTTTTACGGTAAGACTCAATGTAAGCTGTGATAGTAGGCTAGTTGTGCGACCGTCGGACTGTCAAGTCATGGGTGGGTTGGGTAGTTTGAACCCAACATGCACCTCTGATTTTTCAGATTTATGTGCGTATTTTATGATTATCACTTGCTTCGGTGAAGGAAAACATCATGAGGAAACCAGCATGCCTGAGAGATATTTCTCGACGGCATGTAAAGTCAAGCCAGAGGCCCATGGGCGGTATAAAAACTCTGACACCAGGTTAGGCACCAACCATACGCTACTACTGATACTGCTAGCCTGCGTCATCCCACTGCTGGGCAAAGGCCTCTCCCCATGACTTCCAGTTGCTACTATCCAGGGCTAATGTGAACCACTGGTCGTTTGTTTTGTCAAGTTCATCCCGCCATCTTCTGCGAGGTCTGCCGCGACGCCTTCTGGCTGTGTCAGGGCTCCAGAAAGTGGTTATTTTAGCCCACAGCTCATTTTGCATGCGGCAGACGTGGCCAGTCCAGTCCCACTTCAACTTAGCGGCTTTTTGAGCAACGTCAGTAATTTGTGTTTTGGAGCGCAGTGTGGTGTTGCGTATATGGTCGGTGAGTTTGACGCCTAGAATGCTGCGCTCCATTTCACGTTGGCAGACCTTGAGTTTGGACTTTTGAATGTTTGTCAAAGACCAAGTCTGGGATCCATAGGTCAAAATGGGAAGAATGCACATGTCCATGATTTTTCGCTTTAGTGACAAAGGAAGGTTTCCCTTCATAAGCTCTTTCATGGACCAGTAGCTCTTCCAGGCATTTTCGGTTCGTCTGGTGACTTACTTGTCTTGCCTGGACTGGAAAGAGACTAACTGGCCCAAGTAGATGTATTCGTGGACATATTGCAATTCTTCACCATTCACTCTGATCGTATGCTTAGTGGTGTTTGACATCAGTTTGGTCTTCGACATGTTCATCGCCAGTCCAACCTCAAGGCTTGCATTACTGAGTTGGTTTAGCATTAGCTCTAGTTCTACCGCCGTGGAAGAGAATACGACAATGTCGTCAGCGAAGCGAAGGTTTGTTAACCGCGCCCCACCGATTTCAATACCGCTTCTCTCAACCACACGATAGAATAAAGAAAATGTAACGCAGTCAAAACATAGTGCTGATAGATGCATTGAATAGTATGGGGGTCATGGATGTATTAAAAGTAGTTATAACATTAAAAACATGAATAAAAGTTGGAACTTCGACTCCCGATATTTCCGTAAGTTCTAGAAGGTTCCCAGGTATGGCTTAGAAAAAAAAAATATCGCAATGACGAGGAGAACAAGTGCCTATCGACTTCGTGAAGGGTCCGTTTACACCCATTATAATCGTTAAAACCGTGGAGCTCCTACGAGGAGAAGGTCGATTATAGGTAATCGGTTGACGAGTAAGTTTAGTCTGATTGTCTAAGTATTTATGAATCAATTAAACAATACTGGCTTGTTTTATGGCTTTTCCGGAAAAAAAGGCTTCAAAAAGGTCAACCACATCAGTTAATTTAAATAGAGGCGTTATGCTAAAAATAGGTGGGTTTTTATTAGCATGGCAATCCAAAAATAAACACTACCTACATGTTCAATCTCAAAAAAAAGAACGAAGTTGAACAAAAATCCTGTTTTAGGGGTCCGTACCGGCCAAAGAGACGTGGTTACACTTCGATAGATTATAATCTACCGAAAAATAAAGCGTTAAATTGTAAACAGTACGCCAAAATTCACAATATTTCGACAGTTTACAATCTCGCTAGATAGATTATAATCTAACGGTTTTTACAATTATACGGTGACATATATATTGCACCCGTGCGAAGCCAGGGTAGGTCGCTAGTTATAATAATATAAAAACTTAATCTTGACTTGGCTCGCGAGGTTGTCGACATGCGGGATGTGGACTCAGCGATCATTGTGCCGATAGTCGTCTCAGCCCATGGCTTAATTGACAAGAGCCTCGACCAATACCTGAGGAGGCTCTCGTTAGGCAGCTGGATCAAGGGCTTGATTCAGAAAGCGGTACTTCTGGACACGGCGCGTATTGTTAGGAGGTTCCTCTCTCTTGGACCCTGTTCCCGATACCGGTGGGCTACAATTTTTTATATTTTTAAATGTTTTTTATACTGTTTTTGTAATTTGTAAAAATATAAATAAAGGAAAAAACTTAAATAAAAGGGCGAGGTCCATACAATATCTAAACGTGATTCATCTGAACAATTTTTTGCAAATATGTAGGTAGTGTTAAGTATTTTATGATGATACAGAACCCTTCGTGTGGCAAGTTCAAATTTCTCTTTTTTTTTATTTGTTTGTGTGACGTCAATGCTTTGGTTTTGCGTCATGATGACGTCAGAACCCTAAAAACCTCGGCCAGGGTACAAAATGACTAAACTGAAAATTGTATCATCATCATCTGCCTAGCCTTTTCCCAACTATGTTTGGATTAGCTTCTTGGAGTCTAACCGGATGCAGCAGAAGACCAGTACTTTAAATGGAGCGACTACTTATCTGACCACAACCCAGTTTTCGGGTAATACGATGCCCCTTGGTAAGACTGGTTGTCCGAATTCCTGTAAAGACGGTGGGTGGTTGGAATGAGTATAGTTCTGTTTCAATCGTAGGTATATTTACGTACATACATCATCACGCCTGTAATCCCCAATGGGTTAGGCAGAGTTGTACCGAATAGTACAGCTACATTACGCCAGTTATGTTGGAGTCCCATGTAACGGGTGCGAATCTATTTCATAATTTTGTGAATTCGTGGACAATGTTGTGGGTTACATAAATACGGAATAGTTTGTGTATAAATGTATTTCTAAGTATTGTGTTTATTTAAGAATTTCAAGTTAAGCTTGGCAAGTAACTATTTTTGGTCCCTAACAAATAAAAAATATAAAAAAACAGGTGGCAGGTCATTCATTTGACGATGGCAACAGATATAATTAATTAAATTCCATAAAATTAGGTACCTAGGTACTTTTATAGTTTTTTTTAATATTTATTTCACTTACCTTGCAGTAAAATAAAATCAAATTGATATTTTGTCAATAAAAATAAAATAATATACGTAGGCATTCAAGGGATACCATTCCAAATGTCGCAGCTTAGGGTTAGGGCAATGACCTGCAATCTTTGATTTGAAAAACTGTAGATTGTCGGTCCCCGACTAAAAAGTGATTTACTTAAGAGGGAACAAGGGCTGCGATTCTCCATACAAATATATTCCCCTAGAGCAACCATTTTTTTCCGTGATTAGAGTACTACCAGACAAATTCGAAAAGTTTTTAACATGAAAGAAATTAATAAGAAACTAGACATACTTTCCATAAAAGAATAAACAAAAATAATTGAATCGGCTCAGTTCTCTAGGAGAAAAAAGGAAACAAAACGTCGCTCTCGTCCATCACGTTAAAACACGTTGATCTCAAAATAATAAAAATGGTTATTAAAAAAAATGGACCTTGTTTGAGAAGAATGGGATTTTCTAGCTTAATTTTTTGTTCACCTTTCCATACACTAGAAATTTCTCCTGTGTATTGGGTGCGTTTACAAACATTTAAACTCACATACAAAACAAGCCAGGCCCGGAATAAATACTTGTAGCCCATTCAAATATTTGTTTCGTTCAATTAGTTACTGCAGTATTTCCCTTCCAAACGAGATTTTTAAACATCATAAAATGGCATTATGCAGATTAGCGAATATAAAAAAATTAAATATGGGTCATCATTCATCATCATTTCAGCCGAAAGACGTCCACTGCTGGACATAGGCCTCCCCCAAGAAGGGGGGTTTTGCCATAATCGCCACGCTTGGCAGGCGGGTTGGCGATCGCAGTATGGTTGTTGTAGAATCAGAGAACGCTGCTGCCCATTCTCTGGTAAGTCCCTTAGTCGCCTCTTACGACACCCACGGGAAGATATGGGATGGTGCTATTCTTTACGTCCGGACACCATACAGAAGAAAATATGGGTAAGAGCACGTAATTTAAGCCAAAATATAGACCATCATCATTAAATAACATAAAAAATTATGTTAATCAAATATTATTGCACAAAAAGTTCTTGAGTTGCTTCTAGACATTTGAGCAAATAATTCTACTTTAATGGAGCTGAATATTGGCCGACATCATAAAGGAACATGCGATGTTAGCTTTAAAAAAAACAAACTAGTTTAACGTTTTTTCAACTTGGAGCGTTAAGAATTCATGTATACTTAATCAAAATTAAAACCGCATCAAAATCTGTTGCGTAGTTTATAAAACATAAAAACGATGTGGTGGGGTTCCTCAAAGCGCAACTACAGGGTGTAAACAGACCCTTCACATAGCCGTTAACCAAGCATTCTGTACATCAAACTAAGTAACTTTACGCAAAAATTATTGCTGGGAACTAATTTTTTTTTTGGGGTGAAAAATCACGGTTTACGGTAGGACTCGATGGAAAGCACTCAAAGCATTGTGCTGATGAATGGATTGAATAGTACAGAGGTCGTGGAGGTGTGTAAAGTAAAAATCTTACATTAAAAACATGAATTTCAAAAAAAATTGTTAAAAAGTTGGAAGTTTGATCTCCAATATCTCCGTAACTAGAAGGTTCCCAAGCAAGGTCTAGAACAAAAAAAATATTGCAAAGACGGGGAGTGACAAGTGCCTGTCGGTTATGTTAAGGGTCTATTTACACCCTTTATTTTTAAGCGCAACCAACTAAGCACAACTAAATTATTCCTCGAAGCGCAACCATTAGTTGCGCTGACAAATAAAAATTTAAAATGTTATGGGCTCAGAATGATGAACTGAATACGTGGTAAGCGTATTCCAGTCGTAGTCCCTTCCACGCGTCTAATTACAATTAGATATTATGTTCATCCTATCCAAA
The DNA here is from genome assembly GCA_905163415.1 of Noctua fimbriata. Lineage (NCBI taxonomy): Eukaryota > Metazoa > Arthropoda > Insecta > Lepidoptera > Noctuidae > Noctua > Noctua fimbriata. The sequence continues at coordinate 3,555,054 of LR990951.1, forward strand.
TCAAGCTAAAATAACCTTGGTTTTTGAGAAGGATTCAACATCTGCCTAGCCTTTCCCCACCTATATTTTGATCAGCTTCTTCCAGTCTAGCCGGATCCAACAGAAGACCAGTACTTTAAATGGAGCGACTACTTATCTGATCCCCACAAACCAGATGTCGGGTAATACGATGCCCCTTGGTAAGACTGGTTGTCAGAATTTCCTGTAAATACGGTGGGCGGTATATATGTAGAGATGTTTTTAATCGTAGGTGTATAATATTTACATAGGTACATAAATCATCACGCCTGTAATCCCCACTGGGTTAGGCAGAGGTGTATCCAATAGTACAGCTACATTTAATTTGGTATGATGACCAACCAAAATATCACCAACCTACCCGGAACCGGAACCGGACCCGCGACCCGGTACCTACCTGGTACCTTGATACCATTACCAAAATTGTACCTTTTTGAGAAAAATAAATTACTATTGTATTGTATTGTTGTATTTCGCCAGTTATGTTGGAATCCCGTGTAAAAGAGTGCGAATCTAAAACTTAATGTTGAAACAGTCATTCATTTGTCGGTGGCAACAGATAAAATTAATTAAATTCGATAAAATTAAGTAGGTTTTTATATATTTATAAGCAATAAGATCTGCTAAACCTTATAATAAAATAAAATCAAATTGATATTTTGTCAATAAAAATAAAATAATATATGGTAGCCTTCAAGTGATACTATTGCTAATATCGCAGCTTAGGGTTAGGGCAATGACCTACAATCTTTGATTTGAAAAACCGTTGATTATCGATCCCCGACTAAAAAGTACTTTAAAACATGATTTACTTAAGAGGGAACTGGGGCTGTGATTCTCCATACAAATATATTCCCCTAGACCAACCATTTTATTTTTCATAAAATTACGGTCCTCTCTAGACACGTCCCTTTTGAATTACAATCTGACCAAAATATGACCTTCCAAAATTGAAGAAAAATGCCCCATTTTTACGGCCGTGATTAAAGTACTACCAGACAAATTCGAAAAGTTTTTAACATAAAAGAAATGAATAAAAACCTACACATACTTTTTCTTAAAAAAATAAAGAAAAATAATTGAATCGACTCAGTTTTCGAGGAGAAAAAAGTGGTCCAAACGTCGATCACGTTAAAACTCGTCGATCTCAAAAATATAAAAGAGGGTTATTAAAACTAGTGGACCTTGTTTGAGAATATGGGGATTTTATGGCTTAATTTTTTTTTTACCTTTCCATACACTAGAAACAACTTTGACAGTCGTTACAGGTCGTCAGTAGCTCAAAAAGTCTGACAACCAGTCTTAACAAGGGGTATCGTAATACCTAGAAGTAACTGGGTTGTGGAGGTCAGATAGGCAGTCGCTCCGTGTAAAATACGGGTATTCAGCTGCATCCGGTTAGATTGGGAGCCAAAAATATTTGTAGCCCATACAAATATTTGTTTCGTTCAGTTAGTTAATGCAGTCTTTTCCCTTTCAAACGAGATTTTTAAACTTTTTACATCATTAAATGTCATTATGTAGATTAGCGAATATAAAAAAATGGCATTAAGAGCAAGTAATTTAAGCCAAAATATATACCATCATCATTAAATAACATAAAAAATTATGTAAATCTAATTTTATTGCACCAAAATTTAAATATTGATTTAAAAAATACCTGCATCAATTTTTGAGTTGCCTCTAGACATTTGAGCAAATAATTCTACTTTAATGGAGTTTAATATTGACCGACATAATAAAAGAACATGTGATGAGAGCTTTTTAGAAAAAAAACAAACTAGTTTAAGCACTAAGTACCTATTAACGTTTTTTCAACTTGGACGTTTTACAAATCACAATTAAAACCGCATCAAAATCTGTTGCGTAGTTTATAAAAACGATGTGGTGGGGTATTCATCAAAGCGCAACTATTTTTTTAAAATATTACCTGTTGTTACTAGATGAAAAATAGAGGCGTATGACGGATGTCATACGCCTCTATTTTTTCATTCTCTGTTTTTTTTTCATTTCTTTCATAAATTTTTTTTCAATCATGGTTGCGCTTTGAGGATTAAACATAAAATATTTTAATTTGAATTTGTGAGCGAAAGTAATGGTTGCGCTTCGAGGAATACCCCAATGTGGTCACACAGACACAAGAAAAACGTCTTTAATTTTTATTACAACTTCATAACGCCTGTAATCCCCGAAGGGTTAGGCAGAGGGGTACCTAATAGTACACCCACATTTCGCCAGTTATGTTTAAGTCTCATTAAGGTCCCCCTTGGGCCTATTGCCATCATCCGATCACAAATCCAGACTCCGAGCTCCGTGGCTGCTACTGGGAAAATACTGACGGAGAAACCCAATGATACTTTGACTGACCTGAGAATCTTAACCAATACCTCGTGATGGAAAGTGCGACATGCTCAGCAGTCGAACTTGCCATCACAAGAAGATTTTTAAAATAATATCTATAAATAAAATTAGATATTATTTTCAACTTAAGCAAATCAAACTATACTACTCATCATCTGCTTAGCCTTTCCCCAACTATGTTGGGGTCGGCTTCCAGTCTAACTGGATGCAGCTGAATACCAATATTTTACATGGAGCGGCTGCTTATCTGACCTCCACAACCTAGTAGGTCTGTAGAAATACATAACTCTTTGAAACAGAATGTCACGTGTTTGACTCTCTATTGACTGTTAGATCGAATATCAACTCCGCCCCTAAGATGACCCACTGACCCGAATATCTATATAAATAATAGTAAAACAAAAGAAGATATGAAAAGTATAACTCACTTGTCTATATATTTTAAAACAGGTATTTTTAAAGTTCATTATCGCACTGCAATTAAAACACTTTTATAAAACAAAAGCACTTCACTATTATATTGTTTTGATTCGATTGTTTTGTCTACTTCTTTTATTTAAAAATATTACCTCCTGAAATGACTATGTTCTATTCACAACACTACAGTTTTTGACACACGATTCGTTTTAATATTGGAAAATATTGTAAGTGTACCCATCAATAATTTATTTTTGCAAACTATTTTAGATCGGTGGTAGGTAGTCCGAAAAAACCTAAGTTTAGCATTATCGAACTACCCTGTTACACATAACATAAATCACATAACATCACGCCTGTAATCCCCAAAAGGTTAGGCAGTACCTAATAGTACACCCACATTTCGCCAGTTATGTTATTCAATGCATCCATCAGAACAATGATTTGAGTGCATTACATTGAGTTTTACCGTAAAACGATGATTTTTTACACCAAAAAAGAAGTCTTTTCTCTGAAATAATTTTTGCGTAGGGTTACTTAGTTTGATGTACGGAATGTTTGCTCGACGGCTTCGTGACGACAGAATAAAAATTGCTTTTATTCAATTAAACACTTTTACTTGTTTATTGATACGGATATTTTACATGTCTGGGGAAAGGAGAATGCCAGTTATTCAGTTTAATCAGTTTTGTCTGTTAGTAACAAACATAAATGAAATAACATGTTTTCATCGTTTACTTTCTTCTTTCACCCTTTATACTGTGTTTTAAAATGTAAATATTCATGCAAAAAAAAAAACATTTTTTTTTTGCTGCCATTTTAAAAAATGTTGTGACAAACTTGGACCGAAGTTGACAATCTCCTTTGAGTGTATTACAGGTGCACTCTGCCTTACCCTACGAGGATAAACGGCCGTGATGCCATGTTATGTTATTTTGATTTAAGCGGTGATCAACACTGTAAATTTTATTGATCTGGTTTTAACTACGTCAGTAATATTTATAATCCTCTAAAGGCGTTTACACACGGAGTATTTTATACGACGACGTAAATGCCCGAAAAGCAGATTGTTGCGTTTGAATCCCTGCGACGCACGTTGGAATGGATTCAGGCGCGCGCAAGCATCGTGTTGTAATGTCAGGACCAATTTTAGACCAGTTTTAAACTTTTTTTTTAAATAGCTCCAATAAAGCCACACTAAGGAGTGTTGTCTCCACCGAAGCCATTGTATTACTGTTGAAGAGCCTCTGTTATACTAACGAGCGACTACAACGTCTGCATCTCCGTATCTGATACAGCGATGCAGACGAGCCAACACATCAAGCTACTACAAAATTCTTTAAAAGATTTTCAACTTTATCGCTAAAGAATTAGGTTCAAGGTTAATTGGGAAAATAAGACAGTTTCGGGTAGCTTGACGTGCTGGCGTCTGTACATTTGGCGTATTATTTGACGCGCGTTTCAAGACAAGTTTTTACGGTACCTGTAAATTTAAAACGCAAAATGTGTCGCCGTGTTGTACAAACAGGACTTTAGTATGATACCGAATGCAGCGTAAATTCCGCTACTCATTTTACGCGACTCACAGCTAAAAAAATTACGCTCGTTTGTCCTCAGCCTTAAGGTTGCGACCGAATTTCGTTTAAAGCGTTTCATCGGCGCGGAAAATATACGCCGTGTGAATACGCTCTAATATTCTAAGAAATAAATCTAACATTATATATTAAAATATTGAACAAAAAGAAAAGAATATAAACCATTTTTATAGAGGTGGTTTTTCCGCATTCAGAGGTGGCCTGTAGTGGGCAAATGACGCAGAACAGAATTAAAAAGCAGTTTTTGCTAATTAGTGAATTAATACAGTTTTTATCCCGTAAATCATAAACATAAATCATTATTTATATGCACAATCTTATTTTAGATCTTTTTGAGAAATTTTTTTTTAATTATTGTTTTTTTTTATTTTTTCTTTTTTCTTTTTGATTTTTTTTTTGAGACTTTTTTTTCTCTTTTTAGAGAAAGGTGGCTGAAGTAGGAAGGTCCTGAGGTACAGATCAGCTCTCCGGCTTAGATATAACACTTATTGTTGTTGTTTGTCTTGTGTCTGTCGTGCATCACCAATAGTAATAACATAATTTATATTTCATCTGAAATGGAATTTAAATCAAATAATTGGAATTTAAGACTCATATTTTCATTATATTATTTAATAATTTTTATGCCCAAGTGGCTGATCATGGAATGAACTTTATTATTATATAATTAATATAATGAACACCTGCATGTAACCCATGTATCTAGGGTTGCCACCCGTACTTTATAATAAAATATTGTACGTTATTTTGGGCATATAAACTCTAAACTTTATAAGACCAATAAAGTACGCGAAAATACTTTATTTCGCGTGATTTGATCAAGCGTAAGCATTTTTGCTTAAAACGGTCGCCAGTGCCATTTAAGCGCTCGTTTTTTTTTTCTGTAAATGATTTACCGTCTATTCCTGCCACGTCAGCATTACCAGAGAAAGTTTTTTTTGTGATGAATATATATGCAAATGGCGTGACGAAAGAAACAAAGCGTCTCTGAATCTGATAAAAAATGAATTACTTATTTACTTTAATTTAAATATGAAATTGATATAAAAACATAAACTAGTGGAACATTATGTATGAAATATCTACTAATAAATAGTTCAAAAGTTTTACTACAGTAAAAATAATTAATAAAAATATGTATTTTATTCAAAAATTCTTATTGTAAATCATTTAAAACCCGATCATGATCATTATACAATTATCTACTCTAAAAAAAAAACGTAAAACACAATTTTCTACTAAAGCAACAATTAAACATTTTGTTAAATGTTAACCAAAACATGTTGGACAACAAACAAACATGTTGTTGGTTGGTACATGTTGTTTGTTTCTTGTTTTTACAAACGTAACAACAAGAAGTAAAAAACTTCTCTTGAAAATCTTTCTTTGGCCAAAGAATTAACATTGCCTTTCAAAGTGGCAATGCTGCCAGTCTTCTGGGCACGTTTCAATGTCAGCAATGTGGAAGACTACTTAGACGCTTAACCGCACTGTTGTTTACTTATTTGGTTAGTTTATTTTAAATAGGGTGACTGGTAATTAGTGACCGATACTTAAACACGTGATTATACTCATGATAACAAACAACTTTCCCAAAGAAACATTTTGTTATACCTACTCGTTCACTTTTATCCCAATATCACGATGGGTGGTACTGCCTCGTTGGTCTAGTGGTCGCAAGCGCGATTGCTGAGCAATGAGGTCCTGGGTTCTTTTCCCAGGTCGGACAAAACATAGCAGTCGCGGAGTCTGGATTTGTGCCCGGTTGATGGTAATAAGCTCACCCCCTATAACATTGGACTTAAACATAACTGGCGAAATGTGGGTGTACTATTAGGTACACCTCTGCCTAAGCCTACGGGGATAACAGGCGTGATGTTGTTATAATACCCCTTGGTAAGACTGGTTGTTAGACTTTCGGGAAAGTCGATATAGCCTTATGTAGTGCCCGCGGCTTCGCTCGCGTTAATTTAGAATTTGACAATCAATTCGGGTTGTACTCTGCTTGTAATAATATAATTCAATTATGATTCGAAAGACACGTGGCGCCATCTATTATCACAATTACGTTATTGTTGTTTTCCTCGGGAACAGTACTTTTTTTCGAGATGAAAGGTACCCTATGTCCGTTTCTGTACACCTGACAACGTATATGCAAAATTTCAGGATGATCTGTTCAGTGGTTTAGGAGTGAAAAGGTAACAAACAAACTTACTTTCGCTTTTATAATATTAGTAAGAATGTGACCCTGTTATAAAATATTCACCTGAATAGGTAACAATTCAGGGTCAATGTTGTTTCATTTTAGAACACCAATTAATATAGATAATGCTGGGTTCAAGTTCAGCACGTGTAATTTTTTTTTTATTTTCTTTTTTGTATATTTTTATTTTGTTTTTATTTTGTGTGTAATTTTTTGCAGATATTAGCTGGTTTTTAACCCCCCCGACGCAAAAAAAGGGGCGTTATAAGTTTGACCGCAATGTGTGTGTGTGTCGTTGGCACCGTAAACGAGTGAACCGATTTGGATGCAGTTTTTTTATTTGAAATCTAGTTTCTTGGCGATGGTTCTTAGATATGTTTTATCAAAATCAGCCCTTTTCTAGTTATGGGGATGAAATTGGGTATGAAAAATCGAATATTTTCAAATATACCCAAGTGGGGTATCAAATAAAAGTGCATGATGTGCAATACAATTAGACATGTTTTAACAAAATTGGTGTAGCCATTCACAAGAATTGGGGGATGAAAAATCGAATATTTTCAAATATACTCAAGTGGGGTATCAAATGAAAGGACATGATGTGTATATTACAGTTAGACATGTTTTATCAAAACCGGCTCAGCCATTTTATTGACTTTTCAAATGTGTATTCGCTTTTCTTTGTTGCGATGGGGGGTTTAAAATTTAATTTTATGTTATTATATTATTTTATATACCTACTAGATAAATGTATTATTTTCCCCCGTATTCTTGTTTCTATTGAATGCAATAGGTTGACCCCCATTACATGGCACTTAAACATAACTGGCGAAATGTGGGTGAACTATTATGGACATCTGTAGTTCCAGAAAGGTTAGGCCGGCTGGAACTCAAGAAGATCTTGGTTACATCCTTCTTGTTGACATTTATACAGGGTGTAAACAGACCCTTCACATAGCCGTCAACCAAGCATTCTGTACATCAAACTAAGTAACTTTACGCAAAAATTATTGCTGAGAATCGACTTTTTTTATTTAGGGGTAAAAATCACGTTTTACGGTAGGACTCGATGGAAAGCACTCAAAGCATAGTGCTGATGGATGGATTGAATAGTACGGGGGTCGTGGAGGTGTGTAAAGTAAAAATCTTACGTTAAAAACATGTATTTAAAAAAAACTTGTGAAAAAGTTGGAACTTTGACCCCCAATATCTCCGTAGCTAGAAGGTTCCCAGGTATGGTCCAGAACAAAAAAATGATTGCAAAGACGGGGACAACAAGTGCCTTTCGGATATGTTAAGGGACTATTTACACCCTATAAACAGTGCTTTTACTTTTTTCTTCCTTTGAATTTGCAGTCACTGTCAAAAGTACACTGATCTGTATTCCTATTGTGATAAGGCTGTTGTTTTTGCAGCTTCTGACAAATATGCCAAAATCACAGAGATCCTTTTTCCTGTTACTTTTAGGTTGTTTTTCGGTTGCTCAGAGTAGAAAATTTGCGAAAAAATGTATCGAAGAAACATATTTTTTCTGACTTGAGGTAACGTAATATACTAATTCTGACATTTGTCATCATAACGTACAAAATACTGTGAAAAGTAATACCTAACGAATACTGACTGAGCATGATAAATAATCACGGAAGATATCCCGTAAGTGACACTATAAGTTTAGTAACAAATACAAATAATTAATTAAAAAATAGAACTCACACTTTTCCAAAAGTATTAAAATCCAAACGCACACAAATAACTCTCATTGTCCACAAGAATCACCACACACGAATAATTAAAATAATTATCCCGAACAATATTTTAAATAATTATTTTATAATTATAATTATTTTGATCACACTTTTAGTCTTTGCAGTTGCTAAACGCGGCACGTTTTGACTCGAGCGAGCCGAGCTGTTTAATACGTTATCTAAAGGCGGGAACTTAACGCAGTGTATTGATAATAGTAAATAATATAATTATTATAATAATGTACGTTTGTATATCACTAAAAGAGTGATTAATATAAATGTTAATGGATGGACAGGGGGACAAACACCAAAGATAATATGGATGGATTGTGTGAGGAATGATATGAAAGAAAAAGGAGTAAATGATAGCGTGACGGTTGACAGAGGAGAATGGAAGAAAGAAACGTGTTGCGCCGACCCCTAGTAACATGGAATAAGCGCAGGATATATGATGAATATACGTTTGTTTGTACATAATATCTGTTGACTATGTAATAGATATGGTGGTAGCATACGTGACTAGTTTAGGCCTAGAATAGTCCAAGAACGTGCTTGTATCAATGTAAATTTGAAGAATTTGAATTGGAACATTAAATACTTGTTCCGCACATAATGTTAATTTAATCGAAGACAAAAATTTCGATATATGGAGATAATATTGGATATATGGTATACTAGCTGTTGCCCGCGACCTCCGTCCGCATCATCATCGTCATTATCTTGCCCTTATCCTAATTTATTTGTGGTGGGCGCAGCATGTCTTCTTCTACCATACTTCTCTATTACTCGTCATCTCATCAGACACCTCCTTTCTTGCCATATCATTCTTTACACAGTCCATCCATCGTATCTTTCGTCTTCCTCTACTGATATACCTATCCTAATTCGTACTCAAAACTTTCCTCACGACATTTTCCTCATTCCTCCGCATCATACCACGACAACCGATTACCACACAACTTTTCAGTCACCGGCGCCACTTTCAGACTTCCTCTTGTATACTCATTTGTTATTTAATCAATTCGCGTAACACCACACATCCCCCTTAGCATTCTCATCTCAGCCACATGCAAATGCCTTTCATTCATCCCTTTTGTGGGTCAACATTCTAATCCGCGTTCGCGTGAATTTATTATAAAAAAATATTATGTCCCTTTTTTATTCGGATTTTGTTACCAATTTCAAGGTTTTTATTTTTTTTACACGGAACCTTAATTTTTTTCTAAAATAAAAGTAAAATAAGTTAGACCTTATAATATCAGCTATCTACAGTAAAAATCTCGTCATAATTGATCCTGCCTTTTCGGAGATTAACCGGAACAAACGGACAGACAGACAAAAATTTTTAAAAATGTGTTATTGTTTTAAGTGCCGTAAATATTTTCATAAAAGTGTATGTTTCAGTAAAAAGCAGTTTTTTATATTACAAACAGACACTACAATTTTATTTATTTGGTCAGATGGAGAACTAAATTTTGTCTGCGACTTCGCCCTAAGTATTCCATGTCCTAGCCTAGATCATGTTCTGCCTGTATGCCAAATTTCATCGAAATTTATTCCGCCGTTGAGGCGTGGAATTTAACAGATGGACTCAAAGACGAACAAATTTTCTTTCATATTTGTCATATTAGCATGGATACAAAAATTTGCTGTCTATTTTAGACCAATATGCTAAGGACAGTTGTATTTCCGATTCAAAAATCGCTCATTATAACGTGAAGCTGTCCAATGATATTTTGGTGCATGATAAAAATTGAAACTAACGCCGCCATCTTGGTTTTCAACACATTTGAAAGAAAGAAAGAAAAAAATTCAATTAAACAATAAACATACAACCCATAACAAATATTTATAAATACAACAGGACGGAACAAGGAGGTGACTGCTGAGATGACGAGTAATAGGAAGAAGAAGACATGCTGCGCCGACCACAAATAAATTGGAATAAGGGCAGGAGAACAAAGATGAAGATGATGATGACAACTGGACGGAACAAAAGAAGTTGACAGCTTGCACGTCGTGTCTGCGGCAAGCAGGTTACCACCCAGCATGATGCTCCAATTATTGATGATCAAATAACAATATGATAATGAAATGATAATGATGCTGAAATCAAGTATCTTGATTTGGCTCGCGAGGTTGTCGACATGTGGGATGTGGACTCAGCGATCATTGTGCCGATAGTTGTATCAGCCCATGGCTTAATTGACAAGAACCTCGACCAATACCTGAGGAGGCTCTCGTTAGGCAGCTGGATCAAGGGCTTGATTCAGAAAGCGGTACTCCTAGACACGGCTCGTATTGTTAGGAGGTTTCTCTCTCTGACCGCCCGTAGCTTGGACCCTGTTCCCGATACATTGTTTTTTAAGAAATATTTAAAAATGTAAATAATTTGTAAAAATATAAATAAAGGAAATAATAATGATGCTGATGTTAATTAATGTTTACCAACAGCGCCCCTTGACAATGTATTTCGAGAGCCATAAGATCCTTCGGGGCATACAGAACGCCTGTAATCTCAGACGGGTTAGGCAGAGGTGTACGTAGTAGTACACTCGCATTTCGCCAGTTATATTAAAGTCCCATATAATAGGGGACGACCATCAACCAAGCACGAATATAGGGTCCGTGGCTGCTAATGAGAATTAATAACTCTGCCCGACTCGCGAATCGGACCCAGGACTTCTTGTTCAGTAGTCGCGCTTGCGACGACCAACGAGGCAGACCCTACGCTGTGCCTAGTCTGAGTGTGAGTGAATTTATTAAAAACCGACCAAGTGCGAGTCGGGTTCACGCATGACGGGTTCCTTACCATCGTAGTAAGGGAGCTTTAATGTTTAATTTATTTTTTTATTTGATGTTACAGCGGCAACATAAATAAACATACTGTGAAAATTCAACTGTCTACCTATTACAAAACATGAGATAGAGCCCGCTGACAGACAGACGGACGGACAGCCGAGGCTTAGTACTAGGGTCCCATACGGAACTCTAAAAAGGTAGGAAAAGCTATGAGTGTGAACTAACGTTATTACAAAGTTTCTGTCAAAAATCACTACTTATTATAAAACAAAGTCGCTTCCCGCTATCTGTCTGTCCCTATGTATGCTTAGATCTTTAAAACTACGCAACGTATTTTGATGCGTTTTTTTAATAGATAGAGTGATTTTAAGAGGAAGGTTTATATGTATGTTGGATTTGTCAGGATTTATTCCGTTGGCACGTACATCATGTGGGCAGACGATGGGTTTCGTGCAATAAAAATACACTGGGTGCGATACACTGTTTCTATTAAAACAATAACACGGGGCACAATGAATCGGGTACAGTTCCAGGACGTCTCAACTCCGCTGCGATCAGACATTGACTGTCCTCCTCGCCTCGAGCTGTAACATCAGGGTTCTGTAGAAGCACGCTGTGGTGTACCCGACTTGTAAGTAGGTCGCGTGACGTCACCACCAGCGCACTTACGATTCATTTTATGTCCGTACTAATGACCGGATCCGACATGTATATGTTGCACCCGTGCGAAGCCAGGGTGGGCCGCTAGTTTTCTTTAAATACCACAGTAAGTTTCGACGTCTTTACTTTCAACATTATTACATACCATACGTGAAATAGATACAACATGTTATGTGATTTATCAAAATAATATTACATTGAAACAAGAAAATGTGAATGATAACAATGTTGTGCTAGATCTAGCACATTATTAGCTAGTGTGGACTTGCTTATACGAAACCATAACCCAGGAGTCGTGAGTCTGCTGGGCCAGTTGTGACTTCATCTTTTTTCATTATCGTGTGGTTAGTGCCTAACCTGGTGACGGAGTTTTTATGTTGCCCATGGCCCTCTGACTGGGCTTTACATCATCATCTGCCTAGCCTTTTTCTAACTATGTTGCGGCCAGCTTCTAGTCTAACCGGATGCAGCTGAATACCAGTATTTTACATGGAGCGACTGCCTATCTGACCTCCACAACCCAGTGAGTACTGGAAAATACGATACTCCTTACCATGCTTACGATGCTCCTCTGGCTGACTTGGCTTTACATGCCGTCAAGAAATATCTCTCAGGCCTGCCAGTTTCCTCACGATGTTTTCCTTCACCGAATCAAGTGATAACTGTACAATACGTACATGAATCCGAAAAATCATAGGTGCGTGTCTTATAGTTCTGACAGTTTTCGGTCGCGGCGGCCAATCTAAGCGGAGATTAGCCATCGGCGTGGGAGATAGTATAGTGCACTAGTGTGTGCGCAGGCACAGGCGCACTCGCTGTTCCTTTACTCTCATAGTCCGATGGGACGGCAATCCGACACGACCGGAGAGAGATCAGACGCAGGACCAACGGCTTAGCGTGCTTTCCCAGGCACGGGGGACTCATACCGCCAATTTCCAAACTCCGGGCTACTAATGAGAAATTTCTAATGAAAAAACTAAATTGCACTTTTTGCCCGACCTGGGAATCGAACCCAGGACTCCACGCTCAACAGTCGTCGTTGTAATTGAGCATAGTTGATCTCGTAATTGCTTTACAACTTTTTTTGACAACAATGTTAATAAAGAACGATCTTTGCTTCGCCATTTTGTAGACTCCGCTACGATGTGTAAGGCTCGCTACGCCATGTTAAACACGCTTCGCCCTGAAGAACTCGCTACTACTACTACCTACTACTACCTTTACTACGCTTACTCGCTACTACTACCTTTCTTACGCTTATGAATCTTTCGCGCTTTCGTAGAGTATGCTACGCAGCTGCGTCGACTGAATATACGTAGAATTTTCTACGCTTTTGCAAACCCAATGGTCTTATGTGTGACTGTCACTTAGCTAACCATGACGTCACTTAGCTAACTATGTATTGTCATCCAAACTAAACATATATGGATCAAAAACTGGATAGTGGGTCAAAAAGTGGGTTTTTTTACACAGTTACGGGTGAAGCTAATAAAAGGATGTTAATAAAAATACTTGCCTCATTGCTCGTTGTTCAAACGATTTTTGCAACAGTGTGTTAGTTGTTAGCTCGTGGCTAAATAATAACAGCCGCTCGGGTCGATCTTCACTGGGTTACCATCATTTAAATGCCGAGTTTCCTCCGTGCCTCGGAAATAACGTTAAGCCGTTGGTCCCCGCTGCCATTTGTAGATGTTTGACAGTCGTTAAGTAGTCAGTGACCAGAAAATCTGACAACCAGTCTTACCAAGGGGTATCGTATTACCCGGTACTAACTGGGTTGTGGAGGTCAGATAGGCAGTCGCTCAATGTATTCAGCTGCATCCGGTTAGACTGGAAGCCGACCCCAACATAGTTGGGAAAAGGATAGGCAGATGAGATGTGTTAGTTGTTTTGTTATTATTTCACCAGTTCATCTATAGAATATATTTATACAACCTAAGTTTTAGTATATGCGAAACCTGAAACACGTGTCTAGTATTTTTATGTAAAGAATCTATGTCCAAAATTTCAAAACTGTATCATGAAAAACCACAAAGTTTTAAGCTTGTTCTGTTACCTAATTGTCCGCGCAAAAACGTAGTTGCCACACAGCGCGCGCCTCCAGCATCGTCTTGAGCTCATTGATAATAATAATTTGGCAGTAGGTACCTAAAATATTGCGATAGGTACTTAATATCGCTCGGTGTCCAACTTGTAACTTTTTTTAAATATTTTTGGTACAAAATATTGGAATCGATTCAGTTACTTATTCCGAACAAACTATATTCAGGTTTCGCATATACTAAAAATAATGTTGTATTGTTTGATATGTTGTTTAGATTACTCAGACCAAATGTCATCGTGTTATCAAACTTTTAGGCAAAGACTGTAACTATGAGAATTCTAATCAGGAAAAGAGTTACGTAACACGTTTTTTTACCACGTGAACGTGAATTTGACGTAGTCTATACATATATACAAATAAATAAAACTTAAGTGTCTGTTTGTAATTTCAACATAACAGCTTTTTACTGAATTTTTACCAACCCGCACTGGGCCCGCGTGGTGGATTATAGCCCATTCCCTCTCATAGAGAGGAGGCCTGTGTCCCAGCAGTGGGAACATTATAGGCTGATTATGAGTATATACGGTACTTATAACAAAAACACATTCTAAGCAAGTTACACTCGAACATCTTGGATTTTGATAACCATTTCGAGGGTTTTGATTTTTTGCACGGAACCCTAATCCTTTTTCTAAAATAAAAGAAGTCTAAGTTACTCCTTATAAAATCAGCTATCTGCCAGTAAAAGTTTCGTCAAAATCGATCCAGCAATTTCGGAGATTACCCAGAACAAGTCGACAAAAATTTTGTACCGTCATAAGTATTCTGTGAAAAGCTGTTATTTAGAAGTTACAATCCACAGATATAGATAGACCTAGATAACCCAAGTATCACGATCTGTATGAAAACCAAGCGTACCATTTTTGACTACCTATTATGACGTCACAAGCACTATTTAGTGATGGGAAAATCAAACCGATTCAAAGACGCCGCCGCGTACGGCGCCCCCCTCGTCCTACCCCCCGCCATGACGACGCCCACTGACGTCCAACTAGCGCTATGCTCCGATGCAGACTGTGATCGAAATTGGCCACTTACGATTTTTGTACGTAAGCTAGGCACGCGAAGTAGTTGCTCTCGCGTTATCTAGGTCTATCTATATCTGTGTTACAATCAGACACTTCATTTATATGTAAAGATTTTTACAGCTTCACTGTATATTGTCTTCAGTGTATATTGTACATATTTTTTCCCAGCACGTGTGTCGTCAGCTCATAAACAAGTAAGTAGCTATACAGAAACGTGCGAGCAGATACCAAGATACTAGGAGTCATAGGTGGCTTGATGTAGCTCTGTATCGAGGGCGGCTGGCGGCTGATAATATAGCTGAGCATGTGGTACTGTGTGCGCAAAGTATTATTGGATATCAGGAATTACTCAGTAGCAGCCTGCAGTCTAGATTTAGGCCAGGTTGACGGCAATAGGCTCGACCCCTTTTAGATAACATAACATATCGCCATAACTGGCGAAATAGTGGTGTACCTAATTGTACGCCCATATTTCGCCAATTATGTTTAAGTCCCATGTAATAGGGGGCGAGCCTATTGCCATTAACCAAGCGCAAAACCGGATTCAGTGGCTGCTACTGAGAAATTCCTGTTGGAAAAACCCAATAACACTTTGACCGACCTGGGAGTCGAAGCCAGGACCTCATGCTCAGCTGTCACTTAAGACCACTAGACCAACGAAGCAGTCGCCCCCTTTTATATTTAACATAACTGGCGTGTATAATTATTATCATAGCATATTATATGTACATAGAAGCGTTTATCAAAAAAGTGTGGTTATTCAGGGTGTAAGGGACAGCCCTCCACAAACAGGTGGGGTGAATTCAGTATATCATACTAAGATGACCAAGAAATTATTTCAGGAATGTTATGGGAATCCAATAAATTTGATTTATTTTATTTCCTCATACGTAATGTATCCCTACCGTGGCAAAACGCATGTAGCGAACGGCAAGCGCGACGACGAGTTTGATGAACTCTGTAGCTAGGCAGGAAGTGAACAGCTGATTTTACGAGTCGTTCGATAGATTATTTCAACATCTATGTTGAATTTTTGATTTTAGCCGTATTATTTAAATAAATGGGGTGCTGCGTACAGGGAATGTAATTTTACACTGAAATAAAAGAATAACTAGTTCCTAACCGAAAAAAAAAAAAAAAAAATTAAAAACCCGGAGAAAAATTCCGTTGGAATATGATTCAAAATAAGGAGCTGAATGCACCCTGTCAGTTTGTGGAGGGCTGTCCCTTACACCCTTTATTTAAGGGTGTGGTAAAGGGTACATTACAGCCCATGAAACTGAACAACTGTCTCCATGGGAACGACAGACTTTTCAGATACACTCTGTAGATACGCCACTGCCACTGACTGATGGCACGATTGGCGCAGTGGCTGAGCGATTGACTGCTGCGATACATGTTGCGGGTTCGATTCCCGCACGTAACAAACATTTGTATCAAAATCAAAGCATTTATTTCAGGTAGGCCAGTTACAGGCACTTTTGAATTGTCGAAACAAAAACAACTATGAAGTATAGCTAAAGTCCCAGTCACAAGGCATAAAAACTGTGAAAGTACTATAGTTGCCCATTTCCTAAGGTAGATCTCTATGGAGAAGAACGGGCAAGGAACTCCATGGACACTCATTTAAATCAGAATACTTTTACAAAACCTTGGTTACATCATTCATGTTGAGATGGTACATTATGTGAGAACGATGTAGCAAGATGTGTACGTTAAAGTGTCTATACTAAAACAATTAAAAATAAAATAATTAGTTGATGTGTGGCTTTTGAGTATGAATGTGGATGGGTATATAAGTAGAGGAAGACCAAAGAAACGATGGATGGACTGTATAAAGAATGATATGGCAAGAAAGGAGGTGTCGGATGAGATGACGAGTAATAGAGAAGTATGGAAGAAGAAGACATACTGCGCCAACCCCAAATGAATTGGGATAAGGGCAAGAGAATGATGATGATGATAGTTGATGTATGGCTTACAATAACCGGGTGTGGCTGTTTATTTGCTCTATTACTCGTCATTTCAGCAGTCATCTCCTTTCTAGACATATCATCTTTCACACAGTCCATCCATCGTTTCTTTGGTCTTCCTCTATATCATTCTCTTTCTTCAAAATTTTTGTAAACACACCCACGATACAGGAGAAATTCTTAGTGTCGGGCAATGTTTTTAAAAGATAAGAAAAGTCTCGTACGGATATAAAATCCCGACGTTAATATAAATTAAACCTAATCTGCTTGTTTATATAAATATTTGCGTTTTATTAAACGCAAAACCAGTGTAATGAGTTCAATTTGTAAATAGGTACATCACATTAAACATCAATAAACTTTAAAAATCGATCAGTAATTAGCATTATCGCTTAATAAGCATAAACATATTCTTTTTAATGTTACTGATACTAATAGCGTATATCTTAATTGTATTGTTTATTCATTGGATTGACATACATTCATGAGATAGCATAAGCTTAATCAGCTGAAAATGTTCCTACTGCACTCTTAGGTCATCATCATTATTGGCGGCGGCGACCTCTCGCGCCCGGCCCTGGTTCAAGCCATGGTCCGGAGCGAGAGGGAATGGGAAGCCGTCACCTCCTTCTGCGAAGCAGTCATGCTAGTGAAGGAGGTGGCGGAACGTGAGAGGGAAAGAGCGTCACGTCCCAGCCGCCGCGGGAGACGCCCTGGGCGTCGGGGGTCACGTGGTGGCCCCCGGCCACCGTAGGCGCGGGCCTGTGGACGGCGAGTTATGGGCTAGCTCGCCGTCCGGCCGTCTTATGACGACAGGCCGTGTTGACGGCGCGTTCGTGTTCCACGCGCGCCTCAAAGAGATGTCAGCAACCACGTAGGGGTCCGCACGGGCCGATGCCTGCCAGGGCTGCGGGACTGTTCGAAAGAGATACCGCGGCCCTGGAACACAAAGGGCAAAGATGGAACATGGTTGGGTTTTAGTCAGTACAAGTCTGACACTCCCTTCCGCTCCTCCCAGAGCGGGGGGGGGACATTTGATGATTAACCAACCCAAAAAAAAAAATTCATAATCTCAGCAGTCACCTCCTTTCTACCCATATCCTCCTTCACACAGTCCATCCATCGTTTCTTTGGCCTTCCTCTACTCTTATAGCCATCTATTACATTCTTACTCAATATTTTCCTCACTACATTTTCATCATTCCTTCGCATCACGTCCATACCTTGATAACCGATTACCACACAATTTTTCAGATACTTATTTTATTAGGCCTCCCACTAGGTGGACCGATGACCTGGTGAAGGCTGCAGGGATCCGCTGGATGCGAGTCGCACGGGACTGGTCAATGTGGCGACATTTGGGGGAGGCCTATGTCCAGCAGTGGACGTCTTTCGGCTGAAATGATGATTTTATTAGGTATAATAAGAAATAAGTGGTCTATCTTCACTCTAGTGTAGAGCCCATTCGTCCTGGTACTCCAAGACATGTCCTGATTTGAAACACTATGTCTCCTCGTTTTATCACTATGTTTTTCTGCACCGCTTAGCGAGCAGAGGTGATGAAGTAACTTACACAAAGTAATGTCCCACTTCCAGTTCACGGTCGCCACTGGAAGACGTTGCGTTGGAAGGCGTCCCACTAGGTGGACTGATGACCTAATGAATGTTATGGGAAGGCGTTTGTCCAGCAGTGGTCGTCTTGCGGCTGAAATGATGATGATGATGATGTTCCTCTTTCTTGAGAATTGGAAAGAAGTAGCACAGGATTCTGCCAGGATTGTGACCGTTGAAAGGAATGGAGGGAGGCTTTTGCCCAGCAGTGGTACAATATTAGCCAGCTATAATAATAATGCGCCGATGGTTTCGAACCTACTACCTGCAACTGTCTTTGACTTTGATAGTATGTTGGGAAATATATGTAATTGGCGAAATAGTCCTATTTAATAATTTATATAAAATAAAATTATCTTATCATAATATTGCTGCAACAGTGGGTCAAATATGTTAGTAGGACGATCAGTACAATAAATAAGATAAAAATATTTCGGGAGCAAAGGATTTCGCAATATACATAACGTCAGATAAAACAAGATATTATGATGATTCGTAAAATATGTTGACATCTTGCTGACCAGATTTCTGTCACAGTGAGCAATCTTAGAAACGGACGATCCCATCATCATCTGCCAAGCCTTTTCCCAACTATGTTGGGGTCGGCTTCCAGTCTAACCGGATGCAGCTGAATACCAGTATTTTACATGGAGCGACTATCTGACCTCCACAACCCAGCTTATACTGGGTAATGCGATATCCCTATTAAAGACTGGTTGTTTGACTTTTTAGGCCACTGACTACCTAACGACTGTCAAAGATCTACAAATGACAACCGGGACCAACGGCTTAACGTGCTTTCCGAGGCACGGAGGAAACTCGGTATGTAATGGTCACCCATCCACAGACCAACCTAGGCAAGCACAGCTTAACCTAAAGATTGACTCGAGTGACTGTTATTATTTAGCCACGAGCTCGAAAACGGACGATCCCATTTGAAGGAAATGTGTGCCAGTGTTGATGCAAACACGTAACATGTTTCAGCTTTGTCGCTGGGATAGCAACGCAGTTGAAATGTCTATGTTATGTAGAATTGTTCAAAACCAGAGTGAAAGAGCATTACCTTTCCTCTCAATTATGATTTATAATATACATATATATTTTTATTAGTTTATATATCTCAGCATTATGTATTTATATAAGTATATATTAATATTTACTTTTATGTATATTTATATAGTATTATAGGTTAAGTTATTTAAGGCACATATACACACTTTTCTCTTCCTTTTTACACACTATCGTCTACATTTATTTCTCATTTCTCCTTTTTGCGGGTCTGCTGGAAGAAATTTCACATGAAATAAGCTGTACCCTTGTACTCATATATTATAATGTTATTCTCCTGTGTTGTCTTCTGTGTGTACATAAATAGTTAAATAAATAAAATAAATAAATAGAAAATATCATATAAAGAGTGACTATTGCATTTCAAAATGATATCCCTACAGAAGAGGAGAGATTTACTGGATTCGTCATTTTTATTTAAAATATCGAAGACCTTCGTACATCTCCAGATTACGACTGCTACTACTGAGCTACCGACCATAGTGTAAACAAGGGATAATTAAAAACCATTTCTTGCAATAATTTAGTTTTAATAGGGTAACCTAACCATTTCTTATGAACTAAAGTTAATTATTACATAATTACAAGATAATTCACTAACCTTTGGCATTAAACTTAATTTATGGTAACTTTATAACTAGGTACAGTTTAACCAAAAAAGATATGCGCTTCGATAATCTTCGTTTTTCCCAATTAGTATGTACACACGGCTACAAATCAAGTTACGCATATCCATAATAACCCGATCTCGCTTTGTATGAGCTTCCCGTACAGTGAGAGATCAGCGTATACTGGTTTAGCATAACTTGAATGGTCGTCTGTTGTCGCCACGGAGTAACACAGAAAAAGTTATTGACTTACAATTTATACGCAGTACACCAATCGTCGCGTTGTCCACTCCGGTCGCACCTCCTCATCACCGTGATCTGTGATTCATAAGTCTTTTGACATTGCAAAGAGCTGTGAATCTGTATTTTTCTAATTACGATAATACAGAATGGGCAAGTACAGCTCTATATTAGATCTAATCATCGATTCATCGCGTGTTCACATTTCCAAAGTTACACAATTGTCGAAGCGCAAACATTTTCTGACAGAACTGTATGATAAGTATAATTACAATACGGTGTTCAGGAAAATCTTGGCGAGAAAAGGTATCTTTTTGCAAGTCATAATCTTACATATGTTATATAAAAACAATGGAATCTTTATGATGATTAAATCATCAAACGTCATTAAAATAGCCTCTACAGGCGGCGAAACTGTACATGTTCGCGTTTGGGTCTACAAGTAACAATCGCTGTTATAGTATAACCACTTTAAGTGTGCAGTTCAAGGCGGCGTTGCTTGTCATGAAAACTTGCATCAATATGTCAAACTTGGTACATTTATTTTAGTTCTGTGTTTTCCCGCTTGCAGAGATAAGTTGGTTATAGTTTTTTGGAAGCTTCTTGTAACAGAGCTGCATTTGAAAAAACAAGATGGCGGCTTTCGTTCCAATTAGGACCACTTGCCAAATGATAACTATAAGTTATGCTAACTTTTGAGTCTTCCGTCGTCATCTCAAGGCATAAGGAATAGTTTTACTCTTCGATCAATGCCAGTCTTTTGTATTTTTTGACACAAAATTACTAAATATTGTCGTAATTTGTGAAAAAGCAATGCTTTTCTCTGACTCTTGAATAACGGTCTCGTTACAGGACTCATCATAAAAATCTCTACTTAGACCTAATACCCAATCTTATGTCCTAAACTAGCAGCAGTTCTTCTAATCCAGTCCACGTACGAAGCTACCCTGGTATAGACCCCAGGTCTGGCTCTCCTGGCACATCCCGACCCCCAGGAGACCACGCCGTGGAGTTGCCATCGGCTGGAGCTCATGCAGGCTAGGGGACCTCCTGAGTCCCCGCGGCAGGCGTCGACCCCGCCGGATAGGATGCCTGTGAAAATATATATATTTTTTTTATTATTCTGCAGTGGCATATGGGTGTAGGAGGTAACCATACTTGTCGACACAGAATCAGCTTGAGACAGACAAAAGTGACGACAGTTACGTTAAAGTCCCATGTCACAGGGGGCGTATTGTATATTACTATGATCTGCACGCGTAGCATGACCACCGTAGAAACGGGTTTTGTCGACGGAAGAATCGACAAAATGACAGCATAGTTGATCTGTTATTTTGTCGATTCTTACGTCGACACAACCCGTTTTTACGGAGGTCATACTACGCTTGCTGGAGACGAATTTAGACTTCAGACTGCTAATGAGAAATTCCTAATGGAGAACCCAATATTTAACACTTTGCCAGACTTGGGGATAGAACCCAGCACCTCAGCTCAGCAGTCGCGCTTGGTACCTCTATATTAACGAGGTGGTTCAATTACACAAGGTTGATTTCTGTAGAGACGACTTTACGCTAAGGAACAATCTTCCAGTAATGAATGCAACTGCGAGCAGGTGGCTTATCATGACGTGTTAAAGCAGGAGCAGTTCTAGTGTGGGAAAGAAATGGCACAGACGACCTGTATAGCTCTGTCTCTTACCCACACTGGAACTACTCCTGCTTTAAGGGCCGGTGCTCACTGCTGGCACGGCACTGCGTGTCATGGCAAAGGATTTTATTACTAATCAAGTTATTTTGAATCTTGTTTCAATGATTTAGAATTTATGTTACTTTATTTCGATACCACAATGCCGCGCAATGACGCAACGTGCCGCGGGATGCTGTTTCATTCCACGGGTTGCCACGGCGCGCCATTGCGTCCCGCGAGACGTATTAGTACGACGTATAGGACGTATAGGAATTATGATTGCTAAGATAATTGAAATAAGGTTCAAACTTCGAACTTCCAACTTCGAATCCGCGTGGAGCAAAACTGATTGATGCCAGAGTGGCTGGGCTTTCAGCAGGATGCCACGGGATGCCGCGGAAAGCCCCAGCCGTGTCATGCCGTGCCACGCCGTCAGTGAGCGCCGGCCCTAAGACGTCATACTAACCTCCCCGAGCTCGTACAATTCTTAGTATCAGAAAAGGCTTTTGCCCCTTCAGTGAGGCAATTACAGTTCATTGTAGTATTCATAATTATACCTACTCTGTTATAATGATAGATTATAATCTATACCTAATAGTCATAAGGTCGGTTAAGGGTGAAACCACATTTACACGCACAGATTATGTGAGCATAGTTGCAATTCTGAGTGAGTGAAAGGAAAAAAAGGTGCAAGAAAATTCTGATCTATGCGTTTAAATGTGGTTTCACCCTTATCCGACCTTATTACTATGCTCACATAGTGAGTTGCAATTCTGAGTTCTGAATGAGGTTGAATCGCTCGTTAAAGTGCTTCCGATGCAATTTAATCAAGGTGCTTGCGACCGGACTTCTCGTTCCACCAAATAACGCATTTACGTGACAGAATGAGATAGAGATACCCGTGCGTGTAAATGTGATATCACCCTAAATTGCGGACGAGGCTCAAGCCACGGATATCAACAAATATTACGTCAGTATCCGGAGCCAGTCCGCAATTTGTCTTCACACAGAATACACAGATTCATAAATTCACGCCTTTTTCCCATGAGGGTAGGCAGAAACTACGCCACCTGCTTTGATAATGATAAAAGGTCTATCAGATAATGTACTGAAGGCCTTTGTACTCAGCCAGTTCTTAATTTATCCATTCCAGTCTGACCGCATCTTTAGTTGAAAATTTTTAGAAAGCGCCTGTCGGTTTTTAAAAGCAATCATTTGTGTTACTACAATACCTACCAAAATTCTTAAGCAAACTTCAAAATTGGACCCAAAATAAAACTACATGTTCTCTTTAAAACAAAACTCCTGTTTAATACCCACCTGCACAGATCATAGAGTCCAGTATCGCCTGTTGTCTCCCACCCAGGACCTGGCTTTTCCTACATGTAGTGAGATCTAACACTGGTACTGCAGCCGCCCTCAGAGCTGGTGCGAAGTTCTCCGTGTTCTCTGGAATGAATAGTCGGGTTGGAGACTGAATATTAATTGATTTAAGAGTGTTTATACAGAAAGTTGGCAACGTCGCAAATAGCTGTCAAATATTTCGCTGTTTTGATGTTGGCAATATTACTGTATGGAAATAAGAAATATGGCTAACTAGTGAACTAAAATATTGATTAATAAATGCAATCATTTATATCGTAACACCGAATTGGAAATAACTGATTTAGTTTTAGATGAAAAAAAAGTATTTGGAAACTTTCCATATGCCTTTTTTACACCTAAAACGGTTACAACGTCAAATTCAGTGTTTTAATTGCAATACATTATTTATATTCTACTTCACTAATTAGTCATATTTCTTATTCCCATGCAGTAATATTGTCAAATTAATTAAAACAGGTAAATATTTGACAGCTATTTGCGACGTTGCCAACTTTTTGAATGAACGCCCTTAAAGCATGATAAAGGTAACCTACATATTATGAAATGCTCTGACAGAGGCTATGGATTTTCCACCTACAAGCCAGCATTCGAGCCAGCTTTAACAGCTTGTAGGTTGATATTCATCAAGCGAGATGTGGACAAAAACAGGATCTTAATATAAGTATGACTTGAGCCTTGTTTGGTATGTCCGAAAACTAAATCAGAAGACATGTGACATCTACCAACTCGCACTGGGCCCGCGTGGTAGATTCCCATTCCCTCTCATAGAGAGGAGGCCTGTGTCCCAGCAGTGGGAACATTATAGGCTGATTATTATGCTATTGTGCCTTACAATTTGTATCTGCTTATGTGAAAGCGACACAATAACTATGTAATTATTATCATAACACTAGAAACGGGATATTTACCATTTGTTTTGAGTTCCCGATATTTCGGCGCTGTTGCAAGCACTATGATCACGGATAAACTGATGTTATTGCGGGTGGGTAGGTGAAAACCAACAGTAAACATGGTAAATATGCCGTTTCATATCTTTAATATGATTATATTATTTGTTAATAGAATACTGACGTGCCATTTTTCAAAGGGAAGCCAGTAGGAATCGAGTTATATGAAGCCTTTGCCACTGGTTTCTAGTGTTAATGATAATTTTAGTAACCATGATAGTTTAAAAACGTATGTACTTATTGCCATTTTTAAAAATGGAATTTTCAGCGCCTGTGGGCCAAATGCTAGCAACCGTCGTGTGGTAAGCTGTAATGTCATATTTGAGAAGGCTTTTAAAAATCGGTTACATAGTGATTTTGAAATTATTCGTCACAAAGTACTTGCTTTTATTTTGTACGAGTAGAATAATTACTATCTATGAGGCTCGGATCAATCTTCAGGTTAAGCCGCGCTTGCATAGGTTGGTCTGTGGATGGGTGACTACCCATTACATACCGAGTTTCTTCCGTGCCTCGGAAAGCACGTTAAGCCATTGGTCCCGGTTGTCATTTGTAGATCTTTGACAGTCGTTACGGGTAGTCAGTAGCCTGAAAGTCTGACAACCAGTCTTACCAAGGGGATCGTTATTAGCCAGTACTAACTGGGTTGTGGAGGTCAGATAGGCAGTCGCTCCATGTAAAATACTGGTATTCAGCTGCATCTGGCTAGACTGGAAGCTGACCTCAACATAGTTGGGAAAAGGCTAGGCAGATGATGATGATGGCAGATGGTGTGGTGTGATGGTAACGGTAGTATACGGTCATGAAATACCCACCCTCTATATTTATTTTCACAGCAATTTCGTAAATAAGTAATTGTGAACGGTGTCTACCTGCCTGGAACCCCCAACCACTGACGGCGCACCACTTGCCAGCGGTGATTCCATCATCAGGCAAGCAGATAGGACGCACGTGCGTGTTGAACTGCACGCCGGTGCCGGAGCGGGAGACCAGGATTACTGCTATGTCGTTGCTGTGGGGGCCGTCTGAAATTGAAATGGAAGAATATAACATAACATCACGCCTGTAATCCCCGGAGGGGTAGACAGAGGTTTATTTAATATTACACGCACATTTCGCCAGTTATGTTTTAGTCCCATGTAAATCCAGGCTCCGTGACTGCTCCTGAGAAATTCCTGATGGAAAAACCCAATAACACTTTGCCCGAACTGGGAATCGAACCCAGGATCTCATGCTCAGCAGTGGCGCTTGCGACCACTAGACCAACGAGGCAGGAAGAAAAGAAAAAACAAGAAAAATATTGGTATGGAAGAATATTGTCTATTTCCTTTCATTGTCTAGTCGTCGCAAACGCTTTCAGATGAGCAGGATAAGCAGAGGTCTTGGGTGCGATTTCCAGGTCAGGCATAGAGTTATCGGTTTCTTATGTCAGTAATTTTATTTCTCAGAAACCTTCTCGGAATCTGGATTTATGACTGGTTGATGGCAACTTGCTTGCTCCCTACTACATGGGATTTTAAAATAACTGGCCAATTGTGAGTGTGCCTATCATACGTACATCTCTACCTAACCTTTTGGGGAAAACAGCCGTGATGTTATGTTATGTTAACATAACATAAACCACCAAAGAAACCATAATTTCCCCTGTTTTTTCGAATTCATGTGCGTATTGTCTAATTATCATTTGCTTCGGTGAAGGCAAACATCATGAGGAAACCAGCATGCCTGTGAGGTATATGCCTGTGAGGTATTTCTCGACGGCATGTAAAGCCAAGTCACAGGCCCATGGGCGGCATAAAAACTTTGACAACAAGTTAGGCACTAATCACATCATTAAAAAAAAAAACATAAATAATAACGTAGTTTAATCTCTCTTTACCAAAGAATGACTTACTTTTCCTAAAGTCCGGATGTCGTACCACCTTCTCAGCCAGGAACCGATGCTCATGCTTGTCCTGCACCTTCAGACGATGCTCTCCAACCACCAGTCTGATGTGCTCCAAATTCAGGGGTTCCTGGTACAAGGAAAAAACAGGTTAAGTTCAAATAAATTTACTTTTTTTCGAGATTTTTTATTATGCGCACAGCCAAGGAGTGGATTTCAATGCCTGCGTCGGTGTTCCCAAGTTCATATGACCCCAATCTATTTAAGTCAGAAATAACTAGGCTTCGTTTGGGTTAGCTCGTTCCATCGTCGACCTCATCTCTGTCTCCAGGACTAGATTGAGGTCAAGATTAGGCCCATTTAATAAAAAAAAATAAAAAAAATATTACGTATTTTTTCTACTATTTTTTATAATCATTAACACTAGAAACGGGATATTTACCATGTTTACTTATTGATTTGAGTTCCCGATATTTCGGCGCTGTTGCAAGCACCATGATCACGGATAAACAAGAACAACAATGGAACAATAAACAGAAACGGAACGGATCAATCAGTAAACATGGTAAATATCCCGTTTCTAGTGTTAATGATAATGTTAGTGACCATGATAGTTTAAAAACTTTTTTTTTTAAGTAGCTAAAGTTACGTTACATATAAAATGAATCTATTATGGTGATAGTGACAATTTCAACTCTGATATTTTCCTCTGAAGGGTATAAAAACCCTTTAACCTGGGCTGAGTATCTCCCACCAATTCTACATTGCTTTTTTTTTTCAGATGGGTAATCATCAAATGACCTCTCGCTCTGGGCGGAGCAGAGGCGAGTGTCTATCATTCCTAAGGTGAGAAGAACCGAAGGCCGTAAAGCTATCTTTATGAGCATAATATCTATCTTGGAAAAGTTCAGTTTTTAGGGTTGCGTACCCGAAAGGTAACCAACGGGACCCTATTACTAAGCCCCCGCTGTCCGTCTGTCCGTCAGCGGACTGTATCTCATGATCCGTAACAGGTAGACAGTTAAAATTTTCAAAGAATTTGTATTTCTGTTGCCGCTATAACAACAAATAATAATAATAAATTAAAAATTAAATGGGGCTACCCTACTACGATGTTACGGAATGCGAGGCCGGCTCGCACTTGGTGTTTTTTCTTATTCTTTTACTGATGAAATAGTAAGCTTAACTGCAACAAACTTTGTCAAAACAATGTGCGGCTGACAGGACCAGCCTCTCTGCGATGACAGCGCCCCCACAGTGATGCTCGAAGGTCAGTTTGTCCACGTCCAGCATCTGGATCTCCACCTGAAAATAATACTTTATTTCATGAAGCATGACTTGCGGTATAGACTTATATAATTACTTATCATCACACCTGCTACCCTCGAAGGGTTAGCCAGAGGTGTAAATATACAACATTATTTTTAGTATATGCGAAACCTGAATATATTTTGTTCAGAATGAGTAACTGAATCGATTCCAATAATTTTTAAACCATGTTATATTTTTTCCCAAAAATATTTAAAAAAGGCTACAAGTTGGACACCAAGCGACACTAAGTACCTATCGCAATCATTTAGGTACCTACTGCCAAATTATTATATATCAGGACTCGATATCAAGTGTCCCATCCAGAAAAAAGTTATAAGTCATTAAGTTATGTTTATTTTGTGAAGTTGCAAACACACGACGGTCGCCCCTTATAACAAATTATATATATATAATAGCTATAATAATGTATTATAGCTAGCCCACATTGTCCCACTGCTGGGCAAAAGCCTCCCTCAACTCCTTCCAAAGCTCACGCTTCTGTGCTACTTCTTTCCAATTCTCAAGGAAGACACCCAGTTCGTCCCGCCATCTCCTTCGCGGTCTGCCGCGACCCCGTGTCACTGTTTCAGGGCATCAATCCTGAGCTTTACGGGCCCACAGTTTGTTCGGCACGCGACAAATAATATTACAACAAAAAATATTTTCTAAATAAAATTCTAGAATAAATAATATGTTTATTTTCTCAGCGCAAACGTTACAGTGAACAGGAATTATTAAATCTATTACACATGGTAAACATTTGTGAGAGACTGGTGCCCGAAATAGGCATACAATACCTGTGTTACGGGTCACCAGGCCCCCCAAGACTTGCAAAAAAATAAAATCCCCCCTTTTATAATATAATATCAAGGCTGTAGTCCCCGAAGGTTTAGGCAGAGATGTACTTAATAGTACACCCACATTTCGCCAGTTATGTTTAAATACCATGTAATAGGGGACGACCTTATTGCCATCAACTGGACTCAAATGCAGCCTCCGTGGCTGCTACTGAGAAATTCGTGATGGAAAAACCCAACAACACTTTGCTCGACCCGGGAATCGAACCTCATGCTCAGCCGACGCGTTTGCGACCAATCGACCAACGAGGCAGTCTAGTCCCATCTTTTATATTCAATATTAAAGCCTGAAACTTATTCAGTTTATTCTTCAACAAAATGTGTAAGTTTATAAATTACTAATATTTCATTCATCCACATCTTTTAAGACCGAACACCAGTGAAAGGCGACCTTAACACCATTATATTAAGAGCATTATCCTCAAATCGTCACTCTCAATTTCTTTCAAAACTTAAAAGCCCACGTCTTACAAATTGCTCATTCAATACATAAAACACCATGAAAACCTCATTACCGAAAGTGAAAGTTACGATAATTGCGTTCATTCATTGTTAATTTGTCTCTGATTTTATACCACAGTGACTTTTATTCTCATCAACATAAGGTCTATTTCAGAGGTTACAGAAAACGTATACTCGTGACATTCGTTTTCGAACGCCACACAGTCTGTCAACGTGACATTTGGCGGGCTCTTTTGCGCGGGAATTAGGGATGCACGATTTTTGCATTCGTATTCGATGTTCGATACTTTAGATCGATCCCGAACGCTTATTTGCGATGCGATTCTAGGATAACATGGAATGGCTTCGATCCCATTCTTCAATTATTAATATCAGATCGCGTCGTATTGTCCTTTGAGTGGCACGATACCTGCCCCCGTAGTATGACCACCGTAGACAAGGATTTCTTTGACGGGAGAATCGACAAAATGACAGATAGTGCAAAGAAATCTGTCATTGTGTCGACACAATCTGTCATTTTACGGTGGTATTTGTATCGGTGATGGGAGACTTGATAACATGTCTTGTCTGTCTTGTTGTTTGAACATTATAGGAGCTGATGGACGCTACTGAAAATGCCAAATTCGATGCCATATTTTGGGCTGAATCAATTTAGATTGCCATCGACACGCTATTTAAAGAAGAACGAATGTACAGCCAGCGCATCAAGTCCCCACAAACTGTCAATTGTCTCAGTCGATTTTGAACTTAACCATCAATATTTTATGGTTTAAAATCATTTGGAGAAATTTGACAGTTTGTGGTAACTTGATGTGCTTTCTTTTTTTATCGTGTGGTTAGTGTCTAATCTGCTTATTTATCTCCCGAAGAGTCTAAGCAACATTCCAGGCTTTCGTACTCCTTTTGTATTCTTTTAAATGGATTGATCATGCAATTTATGACGATATGATCCATTCATTCTGATTCCGGTACTTTTGTATGGATCCAAGAATGTATCGTATTCGTTTGGATCGATCCAAACTATGGGAGTATCGCAGCATATTGTATCGATACTGTAAATCATCGGATCGGATCGTACAACACTAGCGGGAATGAAACAAAAATGGCGGGTTATGTAATATGTCATCTTTGTAAACTTTTCGGTTTTGCAATTTTAAGTATAGGTATATTTTTGTCTTGTTATTTGTTTCGTTTTTTAATTTTAATGTTTTTGTGTATTAGTATGGAGGTCATTAGCCACTTTTCATACATAAATCTCTTACGAAACTTACTTACTTTTGCTTAGTGTTAACTACCCTATTAGTACCTAATAGTTTCATGCATAGATAATGTATTTTTGCTGACATAAGTTTCTATTGTATGAATAACTAGCGACCCACCTCTTCTTATAGTATATACAACATTATTTTTAGTATATGCGAAACCTGGATATAGTTTGTTCAGAATAAGTAACTGAATCGATTCCAATAATTATTAACCATGTTATATTTTGTCCCAAAAATATTTAAAAAAGTTACAAGTTGGACACCTTAAGTACTTATCGCATTAATTTAGGTACCTACTGCCAAATTATGTTTATCAATGAGCTCAAGACGAAGCTGGAGGCCCGCGGGCGGGCGCGTTGCGTGGTTAGATTCTTTACATAAAAATACTCGACACGTGTTTCAGGTTTCGCATATACTAAAACTAATGTTCCTCTTATTATGTATTAGTTAGTTTATTTCGAATAAATTTTGTTTTTTTTTTTATATTTCTTAAATGATGGTTAAAACTGTATCAAAATCCGTCGCATAGGTACCTACTTATTTAGTATAGAAAACGTGCAATGTGCAACGTGGTCATACAGACTTTAATTTGTAAAATTTGTATTAATATGTAGTATGGCGTGAAGAAGACATGCTGCGCCGACCCCAAATGAATTGGGATAAGGGCAAGAGAATGATGATGATGATGATGTAGTATAGCGTGACCCAATCCCCCATAAAATCATGTTACATTATACGTAAGTATGCAATATCATTTTAGAATATTATGCTTTTGCAAAAGAATACAATTCAAAGTCAAGGGACATTACATGCAATTGAAACTCTTAAACTTACACGATTTGGGCAGTACTTAAGGAAAAGGTAAAGTACTTAAAATGGGCGTTATGGACATGTCAAAACAATCAATATTTTGTCAGTTTTGAATAACAAACATATCCACATAACATTTGACATTATTTCTTAAAATAAGTTACTGCTAACCCGCACTGGACCCGCAGATGGGCCGACGACATTGTTACCATTGCGGGAAAGTCCTGGAAGAGGCTGGCACAAGAGCGTGGAGCTTGGCACAAGCAAAGAGAGGCTTATATCCAGCAGTGACTGGACCCGCGTTGTGGATTATGGCAGAAGCTCACTTACAAAGATGAGGCCTGTTTACCAGAAGTGGGAACGTTATAGACCAAGCTGCTCAACGCATTTGAAGTGACTGCCAACAGCGGTCATCTGACAATGGACAATAAATTTCAGGATGTTAAACCCAAAAAAAAAATCGAAGCCATGTTTTGCCTGTCATGGTCACTTACATTATCATTAACACTAGAAATGGTAAATATCCCGTTTCGAGTGTTAATGATAATATTTTGCTTGTTATGAACCGATTCTAAACAAACCATTGTCCAGATATAAACACTGTTCTAGATTGCTGCCATGTAGATTAATTCATCATCATCATTCTCCTGCCCTTCTTATCATCACAATTTATTTGTAGTAGGCGTAGCATGTCTTCTTCATCCATATTTCTCTGTTACTCGTCATCTCATCAGACACCTCCTTTCTTGCTATATCATCCTTCATAAAGTCCACCCATCGTTTGTTTGGTCTTCTTCTGCTCTCATACCCATCCACATTCATACACTTTCCTCACGACATTCTCCTCATTCCTCCGCATCACATGCCCTGTAGCTTAAAAAACTTTGAACAGGTTTTTGTGATAACAATATATCAATATCTGTCATGACTTTGTTTTTTCAGTCCGGTTAAAATTTTAGGGAAAATTGGAAAAATTGCCCAAAAAATTCTTAATAACGAGGGAAGAGAACGTCTGTCGGGTCACAATACAAAAGACAAGTTACTCAATATTGTTGGTTTTTTTTGGGATCTATTTTTATGGAAGTTTCGGTATTTTCGACTTGGAAATAAAAGACACTCCCGAAAAATGTAACTATTTCTTCGATTTTATAACTAACTCTCAGCATGCTGGTTTCCTCACGATGTTTTTCTTTCACCGAAGCAAGTTATAATTATACAATACGCACATGAATCGGACAAATCAGAGGTGTGTGGCTTAAGTTATGGTTATCACTGCTTGATAAACTATTTATGTATTAACTATTTAACTGAAGAAATACACTTACTTGCCAAGGAAAAGCCCCATAAGGCGTCTCAGTCCCTCCGACGATCTTCCCAGTCCTCCTCGGATTAAAATCCACTGTCCGTGTACCACACTGCACTTTTTCAGCTTTCCCTGACGTAGACACTAGGTTCTGATTGAAATAATTCGAAGAAAAACTAGAAAAAGCCTTTGAAGGCCTCGTCCTATTTTTATAATACTCCAAATGATTTACTCTGTTTAAGAAGTAATCGCAACTAACTGTGCTAAGGATAAACAAAGAAATTATGTATTTCAACATTTTGTTTGCTATTTTTTGTTTGTAACTTTCAAAGAGTAAACTTTTTTATAAAGTTACTTTTTAAAATCGAAATTTGAAAATCAGAGGCGTCTGCACATAATGGCGACCGAAATCTAAATGAGACATTACTGGTCGGTTTTTATTTTTTTTAAATCATGCATTGGCTTCGATCACAATGCCATGTGTGACATACACGGTAATGTGGGTCACTAGATCGATCTGCGGATGCATCTTTTGTTATTTTTTTTTAACTTTATTCAATGTGCTTTTTTATTTGATGGGACAATGAATATAGTTTTAGACGTGCAATTTAGTGCAAGGATTTTGTCTATTGAATTTGCAAGGCGTCTACGAATAGCTTTGCTATTGTCAGAATTTTTCGTTGTATTCTACTTTTGTAATTGGAATAGCCGTAGTCAACCTTGTAATAGCTTTACCACTATCATCAAAAACACCCAGTTACTTGAAACTACACATCTGCAGCTTGAAGTCCTGGTTATGGGGTTCTATTTTGTGTAATTTTGAATAAGCTCTATTAAATGGAGCAAACAAATAACAGGCGAAATGTGGGAGCCACCCATCGGAGCTTACAGGCGTTATGTTATGTGTGACAGTGTGACCGACATTATTTCGTCGCGATATCTCAAGATCTATCAGCTACAAACAAATCTCTTATGTCCGCTACTGTTCAATGTCGTCCTCAGCAAGTACAATAGTAATCATAGAAGTCGCATTCTCCGCGCTCGCATATCTGAATATACTGAAAACTAGATTTTACACAGCATTTTCTATACTAGTGATGCGACCTTACTTTTCTCATACACTGAAATTTTTTTTCAGGAATATCACCAATTCGCTGTCACACTTTAGTCAGCATATTAAGGATTTATTAAAGTACTAGCTTATGCCCTCAGCTTCACCCGAGTGAAGTTCGATAATTGACCCACGGGATCATAACACTGGGATAAAAAGTATCTTATGTATTAATCCAGGTTATAAACTATCTGTATGCAAAAATTCATCCAAATACGTTCAGTAGTTTTTGCGTGAAAGAGTAACAAACATCCCATCCATCCATCCCCACAAACTTTCGGATTTATAATATTAGTAGGATATTTTACTTAAATCTCCACTTTTTTATTCCTAAAATGCATATTACTAGACAGACACTTTTCCATATTCAGAATGGAAAGAGCTAAGACAATTTTCGTTGTATTTTAATAGAATATTCTTAAGACTGGGCAAGAAGGAAGACGAAAACAATAAAGATTGAACAGCTGGCGAAAGGATGCAGTTTAACAGACGCTAATTAAAAACAGTACGTAGGACACCCAAACGTTTTTCCATTATGGGATATTCCCATGGAAAAATCAAGTTACAAATCTTCATTATCTCCAAAGTTATTTAGGATAACATTCAAATACTAATTAACTAGTAATTTTCCTGATTATTATCGATAATATTCCGTTATTTTGTGTGTACATTCTAATGATTTATGTGCATACAATTTTCCGTTCATCTGAACGGAAAATTGTATGAATGGAAAAGTTTTTACATAAGTTTTTATCGGCGTAATTTCAGGCACATTTCAGTTTTGTCTCCGAGATGAAGAGTGGTGTCCCCGGGACATCGGTCTAGACTTACGAGTTTCAGGTTTTGGGATCGAACCCGAGAACGCACATTACTTTGTGTAAGTATTTTGATCAACACTGCTCACAAAACGGAAAAGGAAAACATTTGAGAAAACCGACATGACTTACAACAGAAAATTCGAAGACATGGTGACATCCACCAAATTGCACTAGGCTCGCGTGGTGGATTATAACCTTCTCCATCTCATATAGCGGAGGGGTGCGTCCTTGAAGTTCGAACTGATCCGGGATAGCAACGTATGTCTCTCTGCTATTGCAAATGTTCATAGAAACGAAACTATCACGTAAATCAAGTGGATCTTACTTACGGCTTGTTTGCCACCCTTCCAAAATATGACAAAAAAACATTGGTCCTTCGAGCCGGATCCAAACACGATTAAGATCTATGGACAAGTTCCGGGTTGCCAACATTCTTCTGCCACTCTCCTGTCCCTGTCAAAGTCCAGTGCAAGCTGTCACAAATATCCCCATGACAAGACAGACAGTACAAAGTTGCTCAGAAAGAGTATTGTCATCAAATATTTCAGTGCATTTCATAACTAGTTCTAACCAGACTAAATACCGCCATATATTTGACCCAGTTAAGTTATTTATTGTATATTAGCATATTATCTTTTGCGCGTAACTTTGACCTATAATAATTTTGCAAAGGACATATGCGCTTGTACAGATGCGTGGTGTACGGTTAGAAAGACAATTGGTTATAAATATTTATGCATTCTTTTTTATTTGAGAGAGATTTGAGAAGATTATTACGGTTAGCAGTATGTAGGCCTATATTATTAAACCAGACACCGAGGGAGGACCCAAATTAAAAATACATTAAAATCGAAAAGTAAGTAGTGCCAGAATACCCTCAGTCTTGCGAAGACGGTGGATTTCAACAGAGTAAATTCACATTATCGAAGTACAATGTTCTTAGCATTATTTGAAGTGGAATCAGTTTATCCAGTAAAATGAATACCAGTATCGTCTTTACTTTATTTAATGGTGGATTTTCCTATGGAATTAACACAACCTCGCTAGCAGACCTAGGCCCAAGGTCAAAAATGTAAAACTCAAACTTTCATATATTCACCGATTTCTCCGTGATTACTGGTCTGAATTTTTTTATTCTTTTTTCATTTGATAGAGGAAGCTTGCGCGGTGATCCCATATACATTTTATTTACTTTGCTTCGCGACTTTATGAGTTAAAGATGAAAAATGTTGAAGAATGAAATGAGGTTGAACTTGAGAGTTGTCGAAGATTTTTTCTTCTTCGTCTATGTGGATGACGTGCTAATAACTTCTAGTTACAATTTAAAATTGATACTTGACAAGAATTTGTGTGAGATACTAAAAAAGGGTAAAATATTTTTTTTTTTCAAAATTGTTTTTTTTTCATAATCTTTTCTGCTATCTATACTAAACACACACTTGTCTATCTTTACTTTACACTCAGTAATTCGAGGCCAAATGAGGTGATTTGTAAAATACTCATTAATAACTTTGAGCTAACTAGGGCAGAGGGGCTTGGCCAATGCACTGAAATTGGACATATTTTTTGAGTTATATGTATAAACGGTGTAAATAGACCCTTAACGAAGCCGAAAGGCAGTTGTTATCCCCGTCTTTGTGATCATTTTTTTGTTCTACATCGTATCTGGGAACCCACTATTTACGGAGATATTGGGGGTCAAAGTTCCAACCTGTTCACAAGTTTTTTTTAAATACATGTTTTTAATTTAAGATTTTTACTTAAAACACCTCCACGATCCCCGTACTATTCAATCCATCCATCATCACAATGCTTTGAGTGTTTTCCATTGAGTCCTACCTACCGTAAAACGTGACTTTTCACCCCAAAAAAAAGTCAAAAGTGCGTAAAGTTACTTAGTTTGGCGTACAGAATGCTTGGTTGACGGCTTCGTGAAGGGTCTGTTTACACCCTGTATATTTTTTTTAAC
This sequence comes from Noctua fimbriata, assembly GCA_905163415.1. NCBI lineage: Eukaryota > Metazoa > Arthropoda > Insecta > Lepidoptera > Noctuidae > Noctua > Noctua fimbriata. Next base: position 3,591,297 of record LR990951.1, read on the forward strand.
GTTTTTTGTACTGGTATTCAATAGCTGTAACTGTGGAGGATGCGTGCTGTTAGCTAAATAAAAACGCAGCATGTTTCGATCTTCAAAGTTAAGCAACATTTGTCGATCGGTCCGTGGATGGGTGACCATTCATAAAAATACCGAGTTTCCTCCCTGCTTCGGAACGCTTTTGTTTTCGGATGTTTGGGGACCTTTAGGGCGGTCAGAGGCTAGCAAATCTGACAACCAGTCTTACCAAGGGGTATTGTTAGTACAATATCCCTTGGTAAGACTAGTCTTACCAAGTAAAATAGTCATTCCATGTAAAAAACTGGTATTCAGCTGCATCCGGTCAGACTGGAAGCTGACCCCAACATAGTTGAGAACAGATGAGATTCTCATAATTATTTCAGTTCGTACCGATACGGGAGGTTCTATTTTGTTCATCATCATCATTTCAGCCGAAAGACGTCCACTGCTGGACATAGGCCTCCCCAAGGGGGGTTTTGCCATAATCGCCACGCTTGGCAGGCGGGTTGGCGATCGCAGTATGTTTGTTATAAAAATCACAGAGAACGCTGCTGCCCATTCACTGGTAAGTCCCTTAGTCGCCTCTTACGACACCCACGGGAAGATATGGGATGGTGCTATTCTTTACGTCCGGACACCATACAGAACACACTATTTTGTTAATGTAATGTAATTTGGAACTCGTTTTTTATAGTTCCGTTGCTAAATAAAAAAAAAACAGAACATCAAATAACGGAACTTATACCACATTATTTTTAGTATATGCGAAACCTGAATATAGTTTGTTCAGAATAAGTAACTGAATCGATTCTAATAATTTTTAAACCATGTTATATTTTTTCCCAAAAATATAAAAAAAAAGTTGAAAGTTGGATACCGAGCGACTTTGAGTACCTATCGCAATCATTTAGGTACCTACTGCCAAATTATTATTATCAATGAGCTCAAGACGATGATGGAGGCGCGCTCTGCGTGATGACTGCGTTTTTGTGCGGACAACTAGGTTTTGAAATTTTGTACATAGATTCTTTACATAAATATACTAGACAGGTTTATCAGGTTTCGCATATACTAAAACTAATATTGTAGATTCGTCCTGACAGTTTTTCTGTCTGTCCGTCCGTAGGTCACCGTCATTTGACTCCCATATTGTTGGCACTACACAGTTGAAATTTACATAAACAAAAGCGATGTAAAATTACGAAAAAAGAAAATTGATGGCTTCCATACACGTAACTGAAAGTTGAATCAAATAATTTCTACGTATATATCTGTGTTGGGTGTCTATCAACAGCTCTTAACAATGGTATCGAGGTTAAGTCAATGGTTATTGAGACATTTGCTTCTAAAGTCGTAAAAATTGCCCCCCCACCCCCCTTAAATTTTTGAAACTTCAGACTTTTTCGTAAAACTGCAGTGCCAGTAACTTTGTTTTTCATTAACAAACCATGCAAAACTAATTTAGTTTGACTGTTGTGTATAAATTGACATATGAAAGAGCGTTAAAAATGTTGTCATTATAATTTTGGTACTATGGAACCTTTTTTGTGCGAGTCCAACTCGTACTTGGCCGGTTTTTCTTGAGATATGGGACTTTTTCATAAAACTGCAGCAGTTTCTTTGTTTTTCATTAACAAACCATGCAAAACCAATTTAGTTTGACTGTTGTGTATAAATTGACATATGAAAGAGCGTTAAAAATGTTGTCATTATAATTTTGGTACTATGGAACCTTATGTGTGCGAGTCCAACTCGTACTTGGCTGGTTTTTCTTGAGATATGGGACTTTTTCATAAAACTGCAGCAGTAACGTTGTTTTTCATTAACAAACCATGCAAAACCAATTTAGTTTAGCTGTTGAGTGTAAATTGACATATGAAAAAACGTTAATAATATCGTTAATATATTTTTAGTGCTACGGAACCGTTTGTTTGCGAGTGCGATTCGCACTTGACCTCTTTTTTTTAGTCTCCGATAGCACCTACCTCTTAAAGAGCCTGATGGTTACAATTACAATAGTAATTAGTAATTATATATGTCATTGTAAATACTAAGTAGTGCAAGGTGACGCTCATAGTAACCGTGATATCAGGGCAACACCTAGATTTTGTGACCTAGCCTAGATAATGCAACCTTTTTCACAAAACAACAAGGAAAAAAATCATGCATTCCTGATTTCCCAATTATTCACTAGGTCAAAGGCTCGCGATCGTGTCAAAAGTCATGATACACAGGATTCATATGAATTTTATTTGTTTTAACATTACATCACGCCTGTAAGCTCCCAAGGTTGAGGCAGACGTGTCATTTGGCCAGGTTTTTTAATGCTAAATAGGCTTGCGTTTGTCCGCAACTCGCCTGATGTGAAGCGATGACGCGGCCTAGGGTGGACCACGCGTGCCTAGAAGAAACCGATTCACTCGAACTTTGAATAGATCTAGATATACAACATTAATTTCAGTATATGCGAAATCTGACTATAGTTTGTTCAGAATAAGTAACTGAATCGATTTCAATAATTTTTAAACCATGTTATATTTTGTCCCAAAAATATTTAAAAAAACTTACAAGTTGGACACCGAGCGACATTAAGTACCTTTCGCAATAATTAAGGTACCTACTGCCAAATTATGTTTATCAATAAGCTCAAGACGACGGTGGAGGCCCGCGCGCGGGCGCGTTGCGTGATGACCACGTTTTTGTGCGGACACCCAGGTAACAGAATAAGCTTATAACTTTGTGATTTTTTATGATACAGTTTTGAAATTTTGTACATAGATTCTTTACATAAAAATCTCGAAAAAAAAATCTCGACACGTATTTCAGGTTTCGCATATACTAAAACTAATGTTGTATAATGATCGGGAAACAGAGAAGCCGGCAGTTATGTTGAAGTCCCATGTAATAGGAGGCAAGCCTATTTACCTATTTATTCATATACTCTTTGTTAACTACCGGGTACGATTCCGGACTCCGTGGCTAGAACTGAGAAATTCCTGATGGAAAAATCCTACAAGACTGCCCCGCCTTGACAATTGAACCCAGGACCTCACGCTCAGCAGTAGAGCTTGCGATCACTGGACCAACGAGTCAGTCACAACACAATACAGTGTACATAATGCTAGCCTGTTACTGACCCACTACAGCATATAGGCCGTATCTAAGAAGATATAAAGCACGAGTATTTATAATCAGTACGCTTGCTCAAGGCTTATTGGCAATTTCTCAGTCATCATTTTATTATTACAGGTCTTGGTATCCTCATAATGGTTTCTTTAGCAGATGTCATAGAAAATAGGTGCATATGAATTAAGAAGGTTGTATTGGTACTTGCCCCTTGCCCTTTGGGTGTATTGGTACTTGCCCCTTGCCCTTTGGGTGACTTTAAGCCTTCTGATAAGGCCCATTGTCAGCGACCACGTTTTGGTCCCGAATGCAATCATCATTCTTACCTGACTTTATATACTCCTTAACTACTAATACTTCAAATAAATTAGAAGCAGTATCATTTTCTTTGTACATACATGTGAGCACTATGTAGATATTTTATTATAGTTTGTGGGTTGTGGGGATTATCGTTTATTATGATTTTTTTCTTTCTTCATTCTTCTCACATATACAATATTATTTTTAGTATATGCGAAACCTGAATTTAGTTTGTTCAGAATAAGTAACTGAATCGATTCCAATCATGTTATATTTTTTCCAAAAATATTTAAAAAAAATAAAAGTTGGATACCGAGCGACTACCTATCGCAAAAATTTAAGTACCTACTGCCAAATTATTATGGCAATAGTTCTTCCCAATCTTCTGTACTCGTCAGAAACGTGGTGTCTCTATCGTAGACATATACGGACCTTGGACAAATTCCATCTTAAATGCCTCCGAAACATCATGAACATCAGATGGTCGGACCGTATTAGAAATACGAACGTCTTAAGACAAGCCAAGGTACTTGGCATAGAGGCCTACTTGATGAGACGTCAGCTAAGGTGGTGCGGGCATGTCTCTAGAATGCACGAAGAGAGACTGGCGAAGCGCATCTTCTATTCTGAACTCCAGGAAGGAAAACGGAAACGTGGTGGTCAGTTTTTACGTTACAAGGATGTTCAGAATAGACACTTCAAAAGATGCGAAATTGACGAATAGTGTGGGAAAAGCAGGCACAAAATCGGCCTGAGTGGAGACGTCGTGTGCATCGGCAGGTCAACGCCTTCGAAGAGGTAAGAAGGTCGCAGCTATATTTAAAGCGTGATAACCTTAAAACTAGGCCACCTGCAGCTATACCCTACAATTTCGTCAATGGTGTTCTGACATGTCCGCTTTGTGCTCGGAGTTTTTCGGTCAAAGTTGGGTATGCTAGCCACTTGAGAGCACATGATAGAGCAGCGTATCAAAACTCTCGACAACCTCCCTAGAAAGCCATCGAATGCAGTCGCTGTGGCCGAAATCGGCTAGATGGCATCATCATCATCATCATCATCATCATCATCATCATTATCAATGAGCTCAAGACGACGCTGGAGGCGCGCGCTGCGTGGTGAGCACGTTTTTAAGCGGACAACTAGGTAAAAGAACAAGCTTATAACTTTGTGATTTTTCATGATACAGTTTTGAAATTTTGTACATAGATTCTTTACATAAAAATACTAGACACGTGTATCAGGTTTCGCATATACTAAAACTAATGTTGTAGAAGCAACAATATTGTATCCAGGACTGTGTACCTAATATCTAACTTGATTGGAAAAAAAGAGTGTTTATGGAGTTTCTTACCCATTCTTCTCCATGAGATCTACGCTTTGGAATGGGCAACTACAGTCCATTCACAGTTAAAATTCCTGTGGCTATGTAGGTAGCTTACTTTTCACTATTCTAAAGTGTCTGTCACGGGTCAATTTTTTGCCCGTGCGTTTACAATTAAATTCACATACACAAACAGCCAGACCCGGAACAACTACCTGTAGGCCATACAAATATTTGTTCCGTGCGGGAATCGAACTCGCAACACGAAGCGCAGCAGTCAATTGCTCAGCCACTGCGCCAACCGTGCCGTCAATTTGAAATAAATGCTTTGCGTTTGAGTTTCATACTTCTCTATTAGTCGTCGTCACATGAGTCATATCATCCTTCACACAGTCAATCCATCGTTTCATCCTTAACATCATTATCTGCCCAGCCTTTTCCCAACTATGTTGGGGTCGGCTCGCCCACTAACCGTAATCAGCTGAATACCAGTATTTTACATGGACTGCCTATCTGACCTCCACAACCCAGTTAGTACTGAAGACTGGTTGTCAGACTTTTCGGGCCACTGACTACTTAACGACTGTCAAAGATCTACTAATGACACCCGGGACCAACGGCTTAACGTGCTCTCCGAGGCACGGAGGAAACTCGATATGTAATGGGTGGTCACCCATCCACAGACCAACCTAGGCAAGGGCAGCTTAACCTAAAGATCGACCCGAGCGGCTGTTATTATGTAGCCAAGAGCTCCTCCGTTTCATCCTTAACATAATCAATAATAATAGCTCCTCACACTATTAACATACATACTTAACAAACACAGTTACGATATACTACGGTTATCACGCCATCGCCAAATGTTACCAGGTCAGAGATGGTAATCGGACCATTGTTGTGAAACCTCCATATAGGTCCCTATTGTAAAGTCTTGTAACGGTCCGGCTGTTTCCAAGTAAAGTGATATTAGTAATCCATGTTTTTATATCATCACGTTTGTAAGGAGCTCGTGGCTAAATAATAACAGCCGCTCGGGTCGGTCTGTAGGTTAATCTGCGCTTGCCTAGGTTGGTCTGTGGATGGGTGACCGCCCATTACATAACGAGTTCCTCGGTGCCTCGGAAAGCACGTTAAGCCGTTGGTCGCGATTGTCATTTGTAGATCTTTGACAGTCGTTAGGTAGTCAGTGGCCTAAAAAGTCAAACAACCAGTCTTACCAAGGGGTATCGTGTTAACTGGGTTGCGGAGGTCAGATAGGCAGTCGCTCTATCTAAAATACTGGTATTCAGCTGCATCCGGTTAGACTGGAAGCCGACCCCTGCATAGTTGGGAAAAGTCAGGAAGATGGTTTTATCGGTGATAAAATGTCATATTATCTACTGCCTATATGCCACGAGTGTTGATGGCAATAGGCTCGCCCCCTATCACATGCGACTTGAACATAGCTGGTAAAATTATAGGTTCACCTCTGACTAACTCTTTGATGGTTACAGGCGTGATGTTATCAAACTAGCACGTTGGGAAACCGGAATATTTACAGAGTTCTTTCTATGGGTGTAAGCAGAAACTATAAAACTCCACCTGCTACGACACTTGTTTTTCGTATGGGAAATCATCAAATGACCCCCCCTCCCCCCCGCTCTGGGCGGAGCGGAAGGGAGTGTCAGACTTGTACTGACTAAAACACATCCATGTTCCTTCTTTGCCCTTTGTGTTCCAGGGCCGCGGTATCTCTGTCGAACAGTCCCGCAACCCTGGCAGACCTGCTACGGTACTTACATACTTATTTTATTACTGAAACCGGTAGGTCCCATACATAAATCCATGCAAAACAGTCTCTTCAATACCGTAACAGGAAAAAAACACCAATACATGCCTTAATAAGTGTTTAATAATTTAATTTATGTATTTGTGAACTGCATTGATATAATATCATGATTGTATTACATTTGTCATGCAAAGAATTTAACTGATTCATTGGCAGAGGTCGAAAACATTTTGTTCGATTTCTACTTTTATTTTTAACGCAATTAACATCACGACTATAATCTTCGAAGGGTTATGCAGAGTTTATCCATTAGTACACCCACGTTTCGAAAGTTATGTTTAAGTCCCATGTAATAGGGGCGAGCCTATTGCCATCAACCGGGCACGCATCCAGACTCCGTGGCTGTTACTGAGAAATTCAAATACCCAATAGCACTTTGCCTGACCTGGGAATTGAACCCAGAACCTCAAGCTCAGCAGTCGCGCTTGGGACCACTATACCAACGAAGAAATCAGTTTTTTTTTTGTTTTTATTTAAATAAATTATCTTTTGATTCATGTAGCATTGGGTTTTATTGAGATCACATTAGAAATATACCTACTTAAGCTCACTTGGTTTCGTCAACTACCCACATCAAAATCTCTCCAATTTTTAACTCCTGATCATTATTTATTAAGTCCATTCTAAGAACAAGTTTTCATATCTTTTGGATTGATTTTAAAATGGTGGACATTGGCTTCGTTTAACGCATTTGACTGAAATAAGGCGAGGTTGTGGGATGTCTCATTTTGGCATAACTAAGTAGACAAAGAGAATATTCTGATCAGTTCAGTGTTAATTTACGGCACGGTTGGCGCAGTAGCTGAGCGATTGCCTGCTGCGCTGCGTGTCGCAAGTTCGGTTCCCGTACAGACCAAACATTTTTATGGCTTACAGGTAGTTGTTCCGGGTCTGCCTGTTTGTGTTTGTTTGTTTACAGGACAAATTCCTACTCTGGGGCAGTGTTTTGTTTAAAAAAAAACAATCTCAAGAATTCATCAAACAGTTTACCCCGTTATCATATAGCTCAGTATCTAATCTTTTTACCTTGACGTTATAGTCTTAAGCTCATGCAGACACGAGAAGAGTGAAGGCTTCATCAGCTGTCGTCTTATTATGCGCCATCTTTAACTTTCGCCAAAATGTTGAGCGCCCCTGTCTTTCCACCGGCATTGTATTGTCAAACATGAGATGCGGTATCTGCACAACAGTTAACTGAATATATGTAGGTAGATACTGATAAATGTCACTGGGGTGCTGTGTGTGAATCATTTTTCACACGTATTGTTGAAGCAGACAGCGTTATTCCTTCTAGACAGTATTTATTTATTTATTTAACACTTCAAGCACAAAGTACAGAGGCAAAAATTTAATTTATTAGGTACTAGATAAACTACAAGGATACATAAAATACTATAACGATATATCAAAATACTATAAATATATATCATTCTATATATAAATATAAATTTAGACGGATATACTAAAATAAAAAGACAAACAATGAAGAAAACATTAACGTTGTGACGAAACTGCCATCTTTTTCTGAATGGACTCGCGTACTTTAATTTTACAGTATTTCTTCTTGAATGACTTATAATCGCTTCCAAAGTGTTGTGTTGTATTCAACGCTGTGGACTTTCCCATTATTGCACGATGATTTTCGCTTGGCCTAGGGCTTAGACCGGCAGGGGTGGTGAACCTTTATAGTCAACGTGTCGTTTTTTTATGAAATGATTAATGAGGTCATAGACGTGACGAGTTTCCGCCGAATAATTTTACTTAAGTGATTATGGAGAAAATAATTGAACTAAATAGGCACTATCAACTCAAAACTCTTTATTCTAACAAATAGTACATTTTGTACTATTTTTGTAGGTATGATTGTACTACACTTTGTACTATATTTGTAGGTATGGAAATTGTTGGCAGTGCTGCGTCTAACAGCGGCTGGTGAAACGTCTTCGTGTTCTGCGGATTTTACCCGACTTCTAAAAAAGGAGGAGGCTATTTTATAACTTTAATATCTTCACGACCCCGTATTATTTAATGCATCCATCAGCACGTGCAAGCATGTTTTGAGTCCGTTATATTGAGTGATTTTTCACTGCCAACAAAAAAGTCGTTTCCCAGCAATAATTTTTGCGTAGTTACTAAGTTTGATGTACAGAATGCTTGACGTTGGTGGAGTGGTTGACGGTTTTGTGAAGGGTCCGTTTACACCTTGTAGATGTTCTCGCAGTGGGATTCATCTGAGAGACTCTAAAAGCACCAGAGGCTTAACAAAATCAAAAAATCTAAATCTAAATATTTTATTTCACATAGGCCTAGATGGGCACTTATAAAACGTCGATAAAAAGGTGTACACGGTTCGGGTTGGTCGTTTCCTATGGAGAAGAACCGGCAAGAAACTCCATGGTTACTCTTTTCAAATCATTTGGTATTACAATATTATCATGGATACAGCATTTGTACTTAAGTATGGGGGGACAGCGTAGGCCCGACAATAAGTCGTTGCTTACTACACAAAAAATGTAGAACAAAATAAAAAGTTAACAAGCAGCTGGGAATCTACAAAGCCTACAATGTTCACATATTCATAAACAATCGATAAAAAAAATCAATACAAAGGTAAAAAAAAAAAATATAAACCAAAAACTCAAATACTACTTGCGAAATATTGTTGTCAACGTCTGTCCATTGCAAAACAATGTAGGCACCAGTTTCGATCTTCGTTACAGTTAACTCGATACAAAATGTCACTTGTCGTATGATTCATCCTTATTCGAAAGTAGGACACCTTAAAACCAAATCATATTACTTTTTATTATTGACATTCATATATATATTTTTGTGACGTCATTAGTTAATTATGTGTAATTCCACGTATTACAGAATCAGATAGCTTGCACCGATGTGAAACGTTTTAGCTTAATCTCGGGGTTGGTGACTTAGGTGACTACGATAACTCTAGTATTGCAGATATCCATGGGTGGTAATTAGTAACCATAACCATTTTATTTGTTTTTCAATGACATAATTTCCCTCGACTGACTCGTTGGGCGAGTGCTCGAAAGCGCGACTGCCGAGCATGTGGTACTGGGTTTGATTCTTGGGTCAGGCAAAGTGTTATTGAAATTTTCTATCAGCAATGTCTCAGTAGCAGCCACGGAGGCTGGATTTGTGCCCGGTTGTTGGCAATAGGCTCTCCCCGTATTACATGTACACATAACTGGCGAAATGTAAGTGTACTATTAGGTACACCTCTGCCTAACCCTTCTGGGATTACAAGCGTGATGAATATTAAGTTTAAAAGAAGCGCAAACTCACTACATAACCAACCCATCGCACATTGAACTCAGAAAGCGAAAATCAAAATGACTAATTTCATCATTCGAAGAACACTATCGAAATCTGTTGAGCAATTTCTGAGATGAATGACAAAAACTTTCTCTTAAGTTTTAATGATTAAATTGTATTGTTTAATATCGAGCCGACGACCGGGAAGAATGTTGGTTAGTGGGCCATTGGGGGCACACAATGGTCTGCTACCCATTGTGTGCACGACGTGGGAGGATGGGTCATTAGCTTTTTGAAATGGTTGGTATTGTGATATCAGACACAACATGAGGTTGGCTTTGTTGTTGTAGTATGTTTTTCTTCGAATTGGAGACTGTTTTTTTAGGGGACACCGTGTTTAATCCTTAGGGAAATAAGAAAATGGAAATGAAAAGCTGTAATTATAATTTTGTTATAAGCTTTTATATAACTGAACAGATGGCCGATGGGGCCGAAAAGTTCTGGAGTGGTGACCGCGAACCGGAAGACGCTGCGTTGGCAGGCCTCCCACTAGGTGGACCGATGACCTGGTGAAGGTTGCAGGGATCCGCTGGATGCGAGTCGCACGGGACCGGTCAATGTGGCGACACTTGGGGGAGGCCTATGTCCAGCAGTGGACGTCTTTCGGCTGAAATGATGATGATGATGATGATGATGATATAACTGGCTTTGTTTGTCAGATACTTAGTTTGTATTGGTCAAATCTTGCAATTGAATTTCAAACCCGTTCTTTCCATCTGATTGAGCTGGAATTTTGCACATACTTTTGGTTCTGGTGACAATACATTTTTATGACAGACATGACTTGATCCTGCAGCCAGGATCGCCTCCTCACGAGAGAACTCCTCAACTGTTAATAGTACGGAAACGAAACTTTGTATACGCGTTCAATGTTGGTAGATAAACCTAATTTTCTTTTTCTCACTTGAAGAAGACAACGTTTTTTCTGTTCTTTTTTTCCTTCTGTGAATGAATCAGAATATAAATTTATTGGACAAGACTGCTTTGTTACCCTATGACGCAAACCCGAGACTATAGTATCTCTAAATAAGTTATGAGATAGAGATCATCAATCAGAGATCATAAATATTTGAAAAAAAACCGTCTGTCTGTTAGGAACACAGAAGGCGAAAAAAAGACGCGAGAATAAATATTAGCAGACCTACAGCAAGGTGGATTGATGACATTCAGAAGGACACGGATAAGACCTGGTTGAGACTCGCGCAGAACTGGGAAGAATGGCACAACCAGGCTTCCAGAGACGATGAGGAGGCGACGACAAACAAAATTGCCGCCGCGGCACATTTAAAAATGGCCGATTTCCAAAAAAAAAATACACTAAAAAGTGGAAAATAAGTTTACTTTCGAAAGTTGGTGGTACCGACAGAACCAAAATCGACGAAAAAAACAAGTCACCAACCACCATATGACGGGTAGACTCAACTCCTTGAAGGATGAATTACCACAAACTGTCAAATTTCTGTCAAAATTCAAAATCAAATGAGAATATTTCACACTTTGTGGTAACTTGTTGTGCCAGCATAGAGACTGTACCTGTAACTAGATCGCCACACTTTATATCGAACTAGCGACCCGCCCCGGCTTCGCACGGGTGCAATATATACATATAAACCTTCCTCTTGAATCACTCTATCTATTTAAAAAAACCGCATCGAAATCCGTTGAGCAGTTTTAAAGAACTAAGCATACATAGGGACAGACAGCGTACTATGTAATGAAGTCAGCGCTAAAGAATTTACGAAAATACAACACCGGTTTAAAGTTTGATGAAAATTCGTAATTTAGTGTCTTGAAATCAAATAATATTATGAGGAGCCACACCGCGGTATAAAACTAGCTTCAAAAATGATAAATTGATCAAATCATGAAACATTACCGTAACGGTCTATCAATGTTACATTATTACAACAATATTATTTAAATGATTGATGATTTTATGTCATAGTACATAACGGAGCTAGTTTTGCGCTCAGAACCATCACGAATTCATTACTTAAAAGAGTAAGCAGAGGTGTATCAATGTAATTTATATTCAGTTACATCTAAGTTTTTTTTTATACTAAATGGGCTTACTCTTGACCTCAATCTAGTCCTGAGGACAGAGATGAGGTCGACGATGGAACAAGCTAACAGGGAACTCCTTGGCTGTGCGCATCATAAAAGATGTAGCAAAGCGCTTCGTTAGTTTCAGCCAAGTGTCAAGTGTAACCTCATTTGTCTAGTGGACGCGCTACAGTTGAACACTACGGTCAGTTCGATTACCGGGTCAGTCAGTTTTCCTGAGTTTTTTTATTTTACAACTACTGTTATAAAAACTAGCGACAAAAACAGCATATTTTGGACAAGCCCGCCACACTATTCCCAAACCACTACAAATCCTGAAAGCCAGAATCAACAGTGGCGACCACCAGAAAAGCGCCGAGATAATCAAGCTCGACGAATTCCCAGAGAATTAATTTGACTGTCTTGAATCCGGCAACGAAATTAATCAGAAAAGAATAGCGGAGGAGTAGGAAAAACATAATTTCCACTTCCCTCCATATCAGCAGGAGACAGAACGAAACAAGGCCAATAGGCACAAAGGGACGTTGACAACTGGGATAAGCCCAGTTGTACAGCACCACGGATAAATATTATCATTAATGGGTCTTAGCTTGTCAACTGTTAAATAAGGAAAACAGCATGTCCTAGATCTAAAAAATCGAAGACATAAGACATCCAAAAACTCGCACAGGATAAGCATTGGGTCCCGCTTGGTCGATTACCAAATCTCTCTGTAACAGAGAGGTCTGTGTCTCCAAGAATCCAAGCAGCCCCGTCTTAGGCTGCTCTGTCAACATGAATGAGATAGGCTTCTCGGTAGCTTGTTTGCTGATGAATGGAAGCCGATAATTTTAGAATGTTTGCGGTTCTGTGCGAAGACCCAGTAAAAGGATTACTTAATTTATTATTAATGGCTGATGCTGTACTAAATGTAATAAATAAATAAATGTTAGTGCCATAACAAGAAAGGAGGTTACTTCTGAGATGACGAGTAATAGACAAGTATGGAAGAAGAAGTCATGCTGCGTCGACCCCAAATAAACTGGGATAAGGGCAAGAGAATGACGATGATGTTAGTCCCATACATTTTTGGCATTATCGTTGTTGCTGACAGTCACTTTGTCTAGGCTCTCAAGGTTCGATGGTCGATTCCAGCGATATTTTCAAACTTTCGGTTTATTTCTCAGTTTCTCCCCAACGACCGGTTTTTTTTAATTCTTTTATTTAATGATATTATAGTACAGAGGTGTTGCCTAATTCTAAACTCGCCAAACTCTTATGTTTGATGGCGAGAGGCGCTCTTTTACATAACAATGAACCACCATACTTAAAAGCTACTTCTTATAAATTCTACTGTTATGGTTTAATCTTATTATCTTACATTTTGACATAAGTGGGGAAAGTTTGTTACTGCATTCGAGGCGGAATTAGCGAAAGTAAACAGCCCAATATGAAAAACAGAAAATACTAATACAAAACTGTGCTGAAATATGAAAAACAGAAAATCCAAATATTTTTGAATTTGGAACACAAATAAATATATAAATGTTAATTTGTTCATAAAACTAAATATTTGTTTTAAATAATCACGTTATCCCATACCATTCATAAACACATTTTAAATATTAAAAATCTCGATATCAATATCGGTATATATCGATTATTCATATTTAAATATGAATAATCGAATATTTTCAAATAAACCCAAGTGGGGTATCAAATGAACGGCCGTGATGTGTATATTATAATTAGACATGTTTTACCTTTTATTTAGATTTGATTTCCCTATAGGTGGACCGATGACCTGGTGAAGGTTCCAAGGATCCGCTGGATGCGAGTCGCACGGGACCGATCAATGTGGCGACACTTGGGGAGGCCTATGTCCAGCAGTGGACTTCTTTCTTTCTTTAACTCACATGAGGACTATTAGTATCTGAGGTGGTATTTTGAAGATAGTACCACAAAGATTTAAGTGGACCCGTCCAGTTAGTGCAAGGATTTGTCAGTTATCGTGTAGACTCGACGATCGATTTTAAAAAATAGGTGTTAAATTTTGATGGAAAAGTCTTTTAAATAACTGAAATTAGAAACACAGTATCATGACAAATTAATACAATCCTTAATTCAAGGAAATTGAAACCTTAATTCAGAGCAATAAAGGCTACTAAAACGCAAGACATTATTTGTAGTTCGCTCATAGCTCGTAATACACAGCCGTAAATAATATCAATGCATTTTACATTACAAGTAGTGTGCGTCAAATAAATAGGTAATTTAAAGGAATTCCAACTTTATCTCCAATGAGTAAGGCTTATTTGAATGCACGACCAAACTTAGTTGGTCATCAAACTATCTTTAGGCATTTTTACAAAATAAAATTATTTAGTTTGAAGAAATTTAGAACTTATTGCAAAGAGATAAAGCATTTGTCGGTAACCTCTTTGACGTTTATGCAAAATGCCGACTCACACGCCGCCGCTACCGCCGAATAACATGACTACCTAACATTAAAAGCACAAAAGCTAGTCATCCGCCGGTAGTGACCTAGTAAAGTTGTGTATTTATTTACTTCCGTGATATTTTTGTTTTCGCGCGCGATGGCTTTCCGGTATAGCAACATACAATACACGGATATGGTGAGGACCCTGGCTCGCTGTCTTGATAATGTAGCGTTAGCTTGTCGGGAGTTCAATGACCGTTTTGGCTGCAGTGTGCGCGCCAGGACGATGCTGGCTGCAACTCAGCGACTGAGGGACTCTGGGACGTTCCTTACTAATACGGCTTTGGACGGAGGGACGAATGTGCGGACTACTCGTCTTCCAGAGCGTATTCTCGACCATTTCGACGAACATCCAGAGGACAGCTCGAGAGAAGCAGCACCCCAGTTCGACTGCAGCCACATGTACGTGTGGCGAGCGTTGCGTGCTGATGGTGAACACCCATTCCATCTTCGACGGTGTCAAGACCTAACGCCGGCCGACAACTTGCCACGACTGGAATTCAGTAGCCAGTTCTCCAACAACCACTTGTTGGAGAACTGGCAACAAAACATTCTTTGGACGGACGAGAGTACCTTCACGCGTGTTGGCATGTACATTTGTACAACCAGCGCAACAGGCATTTGTGGCGGCATGAGAATACATATGCTTGCCGTGTGGATTCGTTCCAGCATAGGTTTTCCGTCAACGTGTGGGCTGGTATACTCGGAACATTCATACTCGGCCCCGTTTTTGTTCCACGGTTGACCGGAGATACCTACCTGCAGTTCCTGCAAGAGACATTGCCGGACTTACTGGATGACGTATGTCGGTCTTTCACGTGACATGTTTTACCAGCAAGACGGTGCTCCCGCGCATTTCACGTGGACCGTTCGACGGCATCTGGATGCGGAGTATGGCAGTCGTTGGATAGGTCGCGGAGGACCTGTGCCGTGGCCTCCCAGATCACCTGACTTAACACCATTAGATTTTTATTTGTGGGGTCGCATAAAATCGCTCGTGTACGTCAGTCAATCTACAAGTGTCGAGGAACTAAAAACAAAAATTGAACTAGCATTTGTGAAAGTGATACTGAAGTGCTTACAAAATTGAAATACAATTTAAGAGGGGTGTTACAAAAAAACGCAAAATTGCAAGGTTTCCACGTTGAAATTCTATGTTTTTCGTTCGTTTCTTAAAATAACAATTATTTGTTAAAAATAGGTCGTTATCTCTACTACAATTATAATAAAGCGAATTTAAGATAACTTTTATATTTATTTCGTAATCATCATTCTCCCGATGCATGTTTAGCCAAAAACTCACGGAGACTTGATTTGTGAGCTCTAATTTGTAGATTCTATTGAATATAGACCATCACATTTTTTTTTTCATCTGACATATATCCTATACTTTAATATTAATAGAATACATTTTCGTTATATGCGTTATACGTTAGGAAAAAAAACTGGACCTAATTCAATTATCGACCGAAAAGGATTCGAAACATGCCGCGATATCTCCGAAGTTGTGCATCATTTTGACGTAATATTTATACCAAAATATTCTTCAGTATTTACTTGAACTATACTATTATCTTTATTTTTTAAATAGCTACTGTTATTTTTTAATTAATTAGTTAAAAGTACTATATACTACTACTAGCACTGCGCCGGCGATCTGCGCTCACTACGGCGCGAGCGCTTGACTAGGACGGGTCTATGTCAGATAATTTGGCGCGCTTCGTCCTGTCGATACTATCGTAGTGTGCGTCGAATGCCGTATAGACTCTGCTTTTGTGTGCGTGCTAGAACTTCGTAAACTACGACCGCCATTTTTGATCGTTATAAAGAAAATAAAAATATTTTTCTAATAAAAAATATGATAATTGACTGTACCAAATAAAAGAATTATTGGTTACATTGGTGTATTTTATTTATTTAAACATATTGCAACCGTACTATTTATTTATGTACACATCACTACATAGTATAAAACAAAGTCGCTTCAACTGTACCAAATAAAAGAATTATTGGTTACATTGGTGTATTTACATAGTATAAAACAAAGTCGCTTCCCGCAGTCTGTCCCTATGTATGCTTAGATCTTTAAAACGAGGCAACGGATTTTGATGCGAAATTTTAAATTTTGAAATTACCTGAACGAATTTAAAATGTTACAGCAAATGCAACGTTTAAATGATACGAATAGCGTGCACTATAATATTGTCCTTTAAAATATCTCACAAAAGTACTTTCATAGTATCGATAGTACCATTATTATTACGTTTTCTTTGAGTGTAGAGCACAATTTTCAGACTACTATGCTACGGATGTCGGTTATCAACGATCGGTTACTGCGTAAAAATTAAAATGTTTATTTATATCTACTTAATTTAACACTTAATAAGTAACCTTATTGGTAACTATATTTTCGAGCCGTTTGGGGTTGAAACTCTAGGTCCGTGGGGTCCGAGTGCTCACAGCTTTTTCAAGGACATTTCTAAACGTTTAGTTGACTCTTCCCGTGACCCAAGGGCTGGCTTTTACCTTGGCCAAAGGCTTAGCGTTGCCATACAACGTGGCAACGCCGCCAGTCTTTTGGGTACATTACCAGTTGACTACGTTGAGGAGGAGTTTTTTGACGCCATTTTTAAGTTTATTTTTAAGTTAGTTAGTTAATATAGGTTATTTTAATTTATTAATGTATATAATATTTACTAATTTAACACTTTAAGATTCTTATATAATGAAAAATATAAAAAGAGTTAAAATAAATAAGTAAATATTCCAGTTCTGTAAGTACCTACTTCTTCCTATCAATACGATTGTATTCTTATCACTGTAAATATTATGATTCAAATCTTTTAAACACGCCGTCTTAGAATATTTTTGTAGTACAAACAATAAACTGTACCTAAATACAACTTATCAGAGGGATCGCGGGATTCGCGGGGCTGCAATCTCGTAAGATAAGGTAGATAAAAACGGCATGCAAGGCACGGTGCGTAGACTAAATTCAAAGCCGGTCCAAGGCCTGTGAAAGTTTGATAGAAAAAATTGAATTTTACACGGTGATATCGCTTATCAATATCACATCAAAGTAATGTTCGGTATTTGAATTATCGTTCATACGGTCATAGGTACCTAATGCAGTAGGGAATGCCTACAGTTAGAACTGGCGATGCCGCCTCAAAATTGAACAAACATACTTAAATGCAAAATCTAATTTTAGGTCCGTAATACACACGTGCACATGAATAATATCAAAGCATTTTACATTTTTTGAAGTCATCATCATCATCATCATTTCAGCCGAAAAGTCCACTGCTGGACATAGGCCTCCCCCAAGAAGGGGGGTTTTGCCATAATCGCCACGCTTGGCAGGCGGGTTGGCGATCGCAGTATGGTTGTTGTAGAATCAGAGAACGCTGCTGCCCATTCTCTGGTAAGTCCCTTAGTCGCCTCTTTTTTGAAGTAGAGCGATTTAATAAAACAGTTGATGTAAGAGAATTTAATCCTTCCGTCCAAACAACAAGGCTGACGGAAGATGGACGGCTCAGATCTCAAATGTGTATGCGGCGTGTCTCCACAGACAATGGCCCATCTTCCATCTTGCGCTTGACGATCTTATGACTGCTACAGCGAGCGGAGTTCGCATAGCTGAATTTTGGGCCAAACATATTTAATTAAAAATTTGCCATCGACACGCTTAGAAGAAGAACAACAAGGCTTTTTTAAATGCACGACCGATTTGTATTCCGCTTGTCTCATTGATGATTTGTTGAGAAATGTCGAAATAGTAGACAATCTTCTGGTTCCTTGTCCTTTGCAAATGTACCGTAAGATGTGAAAGAACGAGATGCACAAAACCGGCGACCCTTGCACGCGCTACCCTCGGTAGCGGGCCGGCCATCTTCAAAGAAGGTATTTTTTCATGCGCAGCAAAGTTTGCTGTTTGTGATTAAAATCTTTTAAACACTGATTTTTTTTTCACGTAATATGCAGTAAACACGACTTATCAGGGGGTAGTTGATATCGCGAAAGTTACTCATCTGAGATAATTTTTTTACCCGCGTGTGCCGCACGGAGTCCGGGCGCTTCGCCCTTCGTTAGTTTCGTAGTTCGGGTAAAAAGTCACTGTTTTAAACGCATCCCTGTTACTAAGCCTAAAGTCTTAGATTCGTGTTGATAATTTCACTTACTAGAAAATTACCAATCATTACACGGTAAACTCAATGAAGTATCAAAAGTTATTCATAATATCAGTCTGTGACATTTTAGGTACCTACGTAAAATTCGTTCATTGAACTAACGGACATCTAATGCCTACAGCTATGGTCAGCTGTCGCGTCGGCCGCTAACATTGCATGAGTGTGTGTGCAGGGATGTTGTTGCACATACGTTTTGCGTTTAGTAAGGATAACTATTTCATAAAAAAGACTAGGTTTGGTTTAAATTTATTTAATTACGGATGTTGTTTTAGACTTATTATTTAATATTCTAATTGGGGTGTCTGACATATTGCGCTTAATCTGTTACACGTTGTATGTAAAGTCTCAATAAATAATATTCATGAACAGCAAAGTAATAAGCGTTTGCTTATATCCCAAAATGTCACTCAATTTATAGAAATATAGTTTGCTGGAACCTATGAATGGCGACAGGATTGGAAAAACACTGCGCGTAGTATTTTCTAGCGGTAATTGTTATGAATGATTGATTCAATTATGAATTTACCAGTTATGACAAATTTTCGTGGACAATTTTGGGATTTCGTTTTTTTTGACTTTTGATTACACAAATACGTAGGTACGGATAGAGCTCCATTTTATTTTTGCACTAATTAAAAAATTGTGGTGTATATTATATTCATTTAATAATATTGACTACAAATAGAACTAAAGTAATGATAAAAAGACTAGAAGAAAGTACTTTAAACAACAATATTTGCGTTATAATAATATTTATTATTTATTAATTTTTATATTTCATATATTTTATATGAGTCATATAAAAGCAAAGGCAGTAACATCCCATTTTTACATTTTGGCAACTTTTAATGCAGTATGGTAGTATTCCGTCAACTTTACTTGACCGAATATTAAAATCGTATCAATACCAGCATCGTTTTATACAAAATAGACGTTCCAAATTGCGATTGGTAGCAAAACCAGCAACATACCTTCATAGTTGCGGCATAGACAGCAACTTCCATCTTTGACCAATCAGGTGTCACTCTTTGAACCAACGGTGCAGCGGTAGTTCTGTTTATTTTGCTTTCGTAAATCAGTGAAATTAAACCATAAATAGTGATAATATTGACAAAAACATTATAAAACTTTATAAATGGAATGTTTTCCTAGCCCCTGTGATAATAAAAACAGTCGAAAGAGAAAGCCAGAACCCAAGAAATGGAAAAGATACCAGGCGAAGATAAAGCGGTAAGTTGTAGTACATTCAGGTAATTTTGATCATTTCTATTATTTTTTCAAGCTAAGTCATTTCGTTTTATTAGTTTTATCTAAATATACTGTCAATTTACTAAACTGACGTTTGGAGTTACAGTGCGTTCAGATAATTTTGATCTTTTAGGTTTTTTAAAAATTGTGTCATATTCATACGGCACTATCGTGTTTTTGTCACCACCCCGGAAAAATAGACTAAACGTTACTTTAGCCAGGTTGTAGAGCCTTGACTATACTACAGCTCAAGTTTATAGGTATGTTCTTTGTGATATTTAGGCAGGTATTTACTTTTATGTTTGTTTTAGGTATTCTGCTGTAACTGTCCCAAAGAGATTACTGTGTCATCATAAGAAGACTTTTAATTGCATGTGTATAGCAATGACCGACGTTAAGCAATTTTTAGATTTTTTTTATATTTTTTTTTTAACTAAGGATTCTGTGAGCCAAATGAAGAAATTGAAGACATGCATGTATGAATAATACTTAATAAAACAATTAAAAACAGTTTAATTTATTTATTACCCTAATAAAACCTAAGTATTAAAATTCATAAGCATAGCGTTCCTTCCTCCCGTTTCTAATAAATTCGATTAATAACTTTTCCTAGTAAAAAGGAAATTCACCTGGTTCTATAAAAAAATAAGTATCAAGATTTTTACATTAAAACATCAATATTACAACAAATACAGCAATATTCAGAAATGACTGGTGCAAAACCAGCAATATCCAATTAAGAATGTCGCAAAAGCAGCAATATCCAAACATTGGATGCAAATTTATTATTTTGGTAAGTGTAGTCTTTATTAGGGAATTCTGTATTACAATAACTGATTCTTACATCATTAGTTATCTATGCTTGTAACTTATTATAACTCAAAATTGCTACTTGTAACGTTAACAAAAAAAACGTTTACTGCCTTTTCAGTAAAAGTGGATGTTGCTGCCATTGCTTTTATATGACTCATAATTTTGAATCAGACGTAAAAAATAAAAGATAAATGTCATGCATGCATGTCATCGTGAGGTGCCAGTTTGGCATGTTGTAGAGCCAAAAAATCGAAGATAATTATGTGACATTTACTAACGCACTGGGACAGCGCCAGCATGGTTAATTATAGCCTACTAGCTTATACCCCCGACTTCGCTCGCGTGAAGTTAGGTAATATCCCACGGGATCTTACTACAGGGATAAAAAGTGTGTTTGTGTTAATCCAGGAAATAAGCTATCTGTGTGCTGCCTAATAATTGCGGAATGAAAGAAATATCCTTGCCATTTTAAATATTTTTTCAATGCTTCGAAAAAAGTAAGGGCGTTTTTCATTGCCGCATCCGGCTATGCTGCTTTTGTATGCAAATGTAGACGGGATGCCGCGGGATCATTCCAGCCATGCTACGTTCGGAAGCATGGCTGACAAAACAAATGGACCGGGCAGGTAAGATGCGTAAGTAACCTCTCCGTACACATTCTGCACTGCACCTTTCATATTTTATTTTAAATTCATATAGAAATCGTAAATATTCTTCTTTTTAACCGACTGTGTCGGCGTAGTTCAACCTAGATAAAACCAACGTTTCCACAAGTTTTTCCCGTAGCGGTACGGATAAATAAGGCCACATCTTGTACAAAACCTTCAGGCGATAAAAAACAGTTTCTGACAGAGTCTGCTATCTGTTTCTCAAAACGAAGGTCTTTGTCCATGGTTAGACCTAGATTTCGCGCCTCATAAACTCGCTCAATTGTTTCGCCCATAAGTTCTAAGTGGAAAGTCTTAGGTAGTCGAGCCAGCTTGTGTCTAGTGCCAAATACCATAAACTTTGTTTTTTTTAGGGTTTAGCGACAAGCAGTTCTCTTCGGACCAAACAGCGATTCGTTGGAGATCCTCGTTAAGAGCCTTGATGGCGCTGTGAAATATATAGTTGCATATCGTCAGCGTATATGTGATACTTGCATCTCTGTAGGCGTCTTATTATGTCTGCGCAATACAAAATGAAGATAATGGGACCTAAAATAGAACCTTGCCGGACTCCTCTCTCTACGGGAATAAGTGCCGATCTAAGAGAAGTACCGTCACTCAAACGCAGGTCCACTAGTTGTTCCCTATTACTTAAGTAGCTGCGGAACCATTGAATCCACACCAGGGTCGAAACAATAATATTTTAATTTTGACAATAATAAAGGGATATTAATAGCGTCAAATGCCCTGGAAAAATCAAGTAAAACAAGTAATGTGCACATTTCCTTATCTTGAGCACATAATATGTTATCAGTAACATCCAATAAAGCAGTAGATGGACTGCGCTGTTTTCTGAACCCTGATTGCAAATCAAGTAAAACGTTATTTTGTTCCAGAAAAAGGGTAAGTTGGCGCCTGACGATTTTCTCTAGTACTTAGTCTTTTTGATAAGCATAGCAATATACTAATAGGGCGTAGATCTTTTAAGGCTAATGGATTAGGGTTTTTTGGCAAGGGCCTAATGGAAGCTATTTTTTCACTGTACAGTGAATTAATCACCAAGTGCTTTGTAGTAACTTTTTTTAGAGTCAGATTTCGTTTTTCTATAAGTACTTAGTGCCTCGTCACGCAGACGATGATGCGTCTGCGTGACGAGGCACTAACTTTGATTGTAATTGTAATCCACGGATACGATTTGTCCTTCACAGTGCACGTTTTGATAGGTGCGTGAGTATCAAACAGAAAAATTAGTTGGGTGTTAAAGACGTGCACCTTATCATTAACAGTACGAACGACGACGACGTAGCGACGAAATAATTCCGAGGTTTAATAATGAAAGATCTACATTAAATCTCTCTGAGCAGATATTTTTAAGAGGTCTATATTTTACTAGGTATGGTTTGAATTTTTCGCGCTTAGTGTTAAACTCACTTATTACAATACAGTGGCCGTTGATTGAACCGAGCGATTCTACTACTGTGTACGTTGGTCAGTAATCGATGAGAGTTTCACTAGATGCTGTGTAGTGAGTAGCTGTTGTGACCAACTGGCAGCGGTGACGATATAAATTACACAAAGTAATGTGCCTGTTTGGGTACGAACCCCAAATATCAATGATGAATTACTAAAACTTGAAATATTTCTAAGGAACTGAAAAATATATTAAACTTTTTATAAAAAAAGAAGCCGTTATTAAAATGAAATGAAAAAAAAGTAGGTTTACTATCAACATTCGAGTTCTCTCGTGAGGAGGTGATCCTGGCTGCAGGATCAAGACATGTCTGTCATAAAAACGTTTTGTCACCAAATCCAAAGGTGTGTGCAAAATTTCAGCTCAATCTATGAAATTCGTCAGTCAACAAAATATAAAGCTTATTATTATTGATAAACTTGTAAACATATTATTGCTATAATCAGTGATAGCTCAAAGGTTATGTTATCTGTTCGGTATAACACCTGCATACACACTTGCTTTTCAGTTATCTAACATGTAGTACCTATTATCAAATAATAGTCTTTGATAACCGCGTAATATTCGGTAGGTACCTATAATTTTGAGAATTTATTCCGGATGGTTTTGGATGGATGAGTACCCATTACATATCGAGTTTCCTCCGAGCCTCGGAAAGCACGTTAAGCCGTTGTTCCCGGCTGTCGTTTGTAGCTCTTTGACAGTCGTTATAGGTAGTCTGGTTTGGTGCCCTACAAAGTCTGACAACCAGTCTTACCAAGGAGTATCGTATTACCCAGTACTGGATTGTGGAGGTCAGATAGGCAGTCGCTCCGTGTAAAATACTGGTATTCAGCTGCATTCGGTTAGACTGAAAGCCGACTTCAACTTAGTTGGAAAAAGGCTAGGCAAATGATTCCGGATGATTTTTGTAGTACTAAAGAAATCTCGATGTTTTATGAATAAGAACTGTGCGAAACAGGGGCAGGTCTCTAGTTATCTAAAGGGTGTAACAAGACCCTTAACGAAGCGGAAAGCACTTATTTTCCCCGTCAATGCGATCATTTTTTGTTCTAGACCTGGGAAACTTCTAGTTACGGAGATATTAGGGGTCAAAGTTCCAAATTTTCTAACAATTTTTTAATGAATAACTTTACTTTAAACACTTCCATGACCCTCGTAGTATTCAATGCATCCAACAGCAATGTTTTGAGTGCGTTACATTGAGTCCTAGCCTAAGCGTGATTTTTCACCCAAAAAAAAGTAATTCTCCAACAATAACTTTAGCGTAGAGTTACTTAGTTTGATGTACAGAATGCGTGGTTAATAGATTCGTGAAGGGTCCGTTTACAACTTGTAAGAAAGAAAATTTTCTGTTACGCGCTTAGCGTTTATCATCTTCTTCATTAGTAAATTTGACCCGTTCGAAGTTGAGGCGCGTCGCTAGTACCTACTCGCTAGTAATAAATAATGTATTATCTCGATTGATAAAGTTCATTATCATTCGTTCAGTGGCGGCGTTGTTGGCTGCACGTATCAGTTCAGGATTTGATTACAGAGTCGGGTAAATACACAATGAATACTTATTACATTTAGAATAATTCTGATATTTTTTGATTTATACTTAAAAAATGATTTTTTTGCACATAGGTTTATTAATGACCAATGCGAGACACAATTTATGTATTAAAAATACTTATTTAGACACTATGTACATTCAAAATTGCAGAATTCAAACGGAAATCTAGTGATTAATAAATCGTTGAAAGCATTGAGGATAATTTCTCGCCCCCTTATTAGGGTGTACTTTAATACGTACAACTGTAAACCCCGAAGGGTGAGGCTCTTCAGGGTTCACAGGCGTGATGTTATGTCTGTTTACTATGAGCGATTTTGTGCTTTATTTAGTACATATGTAGAGTGGTATATTTGTTCGTAGTATTTTCCTTCAAGGTCGCGACGACGTGACAACTTCTCATATCATTATGTTTAAAGACCTTAGTTCCTATTTATAAAAAAGACGATCCTGCAGACGTAAAGAACTATCGTCCGATTTCAATACTGTCGTGTTTTCCTAAAATATTTGAATCGCTTATCTGTCCCATTATCACGCATCACCTCGACTCAAACATTTCACCTTGCCAACATGGTTTCAAAGGGTCGTTCAGTGGAAAGTAATCTGATTCAGTTTGTGTCCGACATGTAAACGATTGGAGGTGGATGCTGTATACACAGACTTCAACAGTGCTTTTGATAAAGTGAGTCACTCACTACTTTTGTCAAAACTGGCAGCCAACGGTGTTCACGGATCACTTCTGAGATGGTTTACATCTTTCTTACAACAACGATCACAGACTGTTGTTTTGAATGGTTACACATCACAGACATAAGTTTCTATCTCGGGAGTGCCGCAAGGATCCCATCTAGCACCAATCTTGTTCCTGCTGTTCATTAATGATATAGCAGATCAAATACAAAACTGCAAATTTTTAATGTTCGCTGACGATTTAAAGATCTATAAGACGATAACTTCACCAAACGATTCGGTCGCGATTCAAAGTGACTTGAATCTAATACAACATTGGTGCAATAAAAATGGCATGGCTCTAATCGTCAAGAAATGTTTCCACATTACATTCACAAAAAAGAAACAAGCTAGTGTAACATCATATGAAATCAATAGCGTAACACTAACTAAGGTTGATGAAGTGCGGGATCTCGGAGTGATCATGGATAAAAAATTAACATTCAAGCAACATGTAGACAGTTGCGTTAAAAAGGCTGCGCAATTGTTAGGGTTTCTTAAACGTAATACGCAAGAAATTAGGTCTATCAAAACTAAAATGGTCCTATACAATGCCTTAGTACGTAGCAGGCTGGAATATGCCAGTGTTGCCTAGGACCCTTTTTACACAATACATTCCCAGCGACTGGAGAGCATACAACGGGCGTTCACCAGACACCTCGCATTTATATCCCCTGGCTTATCCCATAGGTGTTCCTATCAACAGCGTCTGAGTTTCTTTAAGATGCAACGGAGAACTATGCATAGCCTTATGTTCCTTCACAAACTAGTGAACGGTCGCATAGATTGTAGTGAACTGCTATCGCGCATTTTATTGAAAGTTCCGCCTAGAATTCCCCGCTTTCCCATAACCACAATTCTGCAGCGCCCTACTACCTCTATAAACACAGGTCTCAACTCACCACTCGTTAAGATGTGTGACAACGTTAATTCATTTAATAAGTCCGTATCCGAAGCAGATATATTAAATGACCGTAAGTTGAAGTTTAAATCAAGAATCTTGTTATCCCTACACACCAATGAAACATAGTCAAAATTTCTATGTACTTTAATGAATGAATGATTCTCATTTTCTTAGTAACAAAATGTATACCCCATTTTGTTAACCGATTGTACACGTAGACTTAAGTTAGCAACTAAGCGGGAATCTGTCGTCTTTGTTGTCAATGTTGTGTTTACCCCTAATTGGCATATATATTAGAATATTACCGTATGATTTAGTATATGTATGTGTATGTATGTGCTGTGGGTGAACCTTAAGTAAATAAATAAATAAGACTTTGGTTAATTGAACGGGTCTTGTTTACATTTTTACTACTGGTTATACAAGTTTCGTATTAATAAGTATATTTGTACTAAAAAAATACTATTGACTTAAGGATCACTCAATCTGGTACGTACATAATACAGCAAACCGTTTGACCATTTTCAAATCGGTTCATAAATGAAGGAGTTATAAGATAACAAACATAAAAAAACAACAGAATTGAGAACCTCCTCCTTTTTTTTTGAAGTCGGTTAAAAAGAAGACGATTTCTATAGGAATGTGAAATAGAAAGTGAAATGCGCAATTTACACTGCAGTGCAGAATGTGTACGGAGAGGTTACTGACGAATCTTACCTGCCCGGTCCAATTGTTTTGTCAGCCACGCTTCCGAACGTAGCATGGCTGATGATCCCGTGGCATCCCGTCTACATTTGCATACAAAAGCAGCATAGCCAGATGCGGCAATGAAAAACGCTCTTACTTTTTTCGAAGCATTGAAAAAATATTTAAAATGGCAAGGATATTTCTTTCATTCCGCAATTACTAGGTGCAAGCTTTAATGCAGAATCCAGCACCGCCCTGCCATAATCAGCATAATGTCCCCACTGCTCAGGCCACACAGAGGCACCGGCTATTTATAAGAAGGAATCCTACTAATATTATAAATACGAAAGTTTGTGAGGATGGAGTGATGGGTGGGTGGAGGTTTGTTACTCTTTCACGCAAAAACTACTGGATGGATTCGGATGAAATTTAGCACACAGATAGCTTATATCCTGGATTAACACAAAGGATACTTTTTATCCCTGTAGTACGATCCCGAGGGATATTACCTAACCCCACGCGGGCGAAATCGTGGGTATAAGCTAGTAGGCTATAATTAACCACGCTGGCGCTGTCCCAGTGCGTGGGTAAATGTCTCGGTTTCCTCACGATGTTTTCCTTCACCGTTTTGAGAGCAGTGTCAAAATATACAAACGAAATGTTCTTGCATAACATTTACCTTTTATTTTTTAATGTCTGGTTCAATAATATAAAATATATGAAATATAAAAAATAATAAATATATAATAGATATTTTTTTTGTTAGCCTATTTGAGTGTCCCACTGCTGGGCAAAGGCCTCCCCTTTCTACTTCCAAACCTCTCTGTCTGGCGATATCTGGCCATGGTCGTCCCGCAAACGAGATCAGATCGTCACACCAGATATAGATATTATAATAATATAAATATTATTATACGCAAATATTGTTGTTTAAATGTACTTTCTTTTAGTCTTATTTTCCTTTATTTATTTTCTTACACACTAATTACATTTTTGAATATTTCTTAACAAAAACATAAAAAAATAAAAAAAATAGTAGCCCACCGGTATCGGGAACAGGGTCCAAGCTACCGGCGGTCAGGGCTCCAGAGAGAGGAACCTCCTAACAATACGAGCCGTGTCTAGGAGTATCGCTTTCTTATTTTTATCATTACTTTAGTTCTATTTGTAGTCAATATTATTAAATAAATATAATATACACCACTATTTTTTAATTAGTACAAAAAAATGGAGCTCTATCCGTACCCGTTCCCCTGATCATATTTGTGTAATCAAAAGTAAAAAAAAACGAAATCCCAAAATTGTCCACGAAAATTTGTCATAATGAAAAATTCATAATTGAATCAATCATTCATAAAAATTACCACTAGAAAATACTACGCGCAGTGTTTTTCCATTCCTGTCGCCATTCATAGGTTCCGGCAAAGTATATTTCCATAAATTGAGTGACATTTTGGGATATAAACAAACGCTTATAACTTTGCTGTTTATGAATATTATTTATTGAGACCTTACATATATAATAACAAGACCTTCTCTAATAAGCCCTTTAAGTATTGGTACTAATTAAAAAATAGTGGTGTATATTTTATATGAGAATACAAAATTTCTTTTGTTACAGTTAAACAAACAACATGGAGGCAGTGGTATTTGACGGCAGCAAGCTTTCCCTTAGCTTTCAAAAGAACTATCCGATGCCAAAAATCGTTAATGATGATGATGTGATCGTCAAGGTTCACTACTCTGGCATCTGCGGTACTGATCTGCACATCATTCAGGTAATAATCCACTAAAACTGTTTGTCCATCAAAATTGAACGCGTATTAAAAATTTCGTGTCCGTGCTATTAACCTTTGAGGAGTTATCAAATGAGGAGACGAGGTCAGTCTGCAGGAGCAGTCATGTCTATCATAAAAATGTATTGTCACAAGAAGTAAAGGTGTGTGCAAAAAATCAACTAAATCGGTTGAGGGGAACTAGTTTAAAATTCAGTTGCAAGATTTGACCAATACGTACTAACTAACAAGGCAAGTTCAATTAAAATTGAAATTTATATATTTTTGCGGTCATCACTAGGGTTCTGTAACCAAAGGTCGCTAAATGTCCGTCTGTCACAGCGTCCTACCTCTTGAACCGTAATTGGTTGACACTTACAATTTGTCCAAAGTGTGTTTTACTGTAGTCACTACAACCACAAATAATATTAATGAAATAAAGTTAAAATTATAGATCTCCCTTTAATTTTTAACTTATTTAATTATACAAGAATATAATATAATATAATATAATATAATATAATATAATATAATATAATATAATATAATATAATATAATATAATATAATATAATATAATATAATATAATATAATATAATATAATATAATATATAATATACAAGAAACGTTATTTACAAAACTTAAAAAAAAAAACTGTTTAATATTGTTTGGTGGTACGGAACCTTTTGTGTACGAGTACAATTCTCACTTGCTGAGCGTGGGGTCCTTTGTCATTCCCGGGTCAGGCAAAGTGTTATTGAGTTTTTCCATTATGAAATTCTTAGTCACATTTGCGTAGTCTGGATTTTTGCTTGGTTGACGGAAATAGGCTTGCCCCCTTTACGTGGGACTTAAACGTAACTGGCGAAATGTGGGTGTACTATTAATTGCACCTCTGTCTAACCCTTCGGAGATTAAAGGCGTAATGTTATGTTAAGTAAAAACATAAAAATGATTGTTACCAGGGAGAGTTCTCCGTCATCAAAGACCGCCCCTTCCCCCTCGGACACGAATCATCTGGTGAAATCTACGCAGTCGGCAAGAACTCCATCTTCAAGGTCGGACAGAAGGTCGTCATTGACCCTAACCGGTAAGTGTCTACATACCTGTAACTTCATCGGGCAGAAATTATGCAGCGACGGAAAAGGTCTAATCGGGTTATTCTTAATTAGGTAGAAAACCCTAGAGTAAAGGTTAACCCGTATTATAGGGTTAAACGTATTATAGGGCTACCCGCATTATAGGGTTACCCGTATTATAAGATATTATAGGGTTAGGGGCAGCCTATAATAACCGGTACATGAATTTTTGGCCATAAAAATATGCAAGAAAGTGTTAAAAAGAGTTAGCCCGCGCTCGGTGCTTTGTCGGTGTCGGTTAATCAGCAATATTTAAATGGTTAATTATTTATAGGGGTTAACCCGTATTATTGTTAATCAAATCGGTTAACCCGATTAATCGGTCACTGAAATTATGTGATAAACAGAGGTCGATATAGGTCTATAATTATGTTTACTTAAACTTATTTATGGAACTTTAATGCAATAATAAAATGCCTGCTGTGCACATTTATTTAATCTATATATCTAGACAAATAAATATAATTGAAGTGTCTGTTTGTGATATCAAAATAACAGCTTTTTATTGAATGCATATGAAAATATATACAAAAAACAAAAACACATTTTTTTTCAATTTTTGTCTGTCAGTCTGTCTATTTGTTCTGGCTGATCTCCGAAACGGCTGGGTAAATTTTGACGGGACTTTTACTGACAGATAGCTGATGTTATCAGGTCTACTATTATTTTTTTTTAAAATTAGGGTGCCGTGCAAATAAAACCCTTGAAATTGGTAACAAAATTCGATTAAAAAATGGAAGTCATATTTTTTATAATTATTTCACGCGAACGAAGGTCACGGGCATCAGCTAGTACCAATTATAACACATCTACATGCGGCAGGCCTAGAAGGAGAAGGCGGGACGGACTAAACACTTCATCATCTGCCTAGCCTATTCCCAACTATATTGGGGTCGACTTCCAGTCTAACCGGATACAGCTGAATACCAGTATTTTTCCATGGAGCGAATGCCTATCTGACCTCCACAACCCAGTTAGTACTGGGTAATACGATACCCTTTGGTAAGACTGGTTGTCAGACTTTTTGGGCCTCTGACTACCTAACGACTGTCAAAGATCTACAAATGACAGCCAGGACCAACGGCTTAACGTGCTTTCCGAGGCACGGAGTAAACTCGGTATGTAATGGGCGGTCACCCATCCACAGACCAACCTAAGCAAGCACGGCTTAACCTAAAGATCGGCCCGAGCGGCTGTTATTATTTAGCCACGAACTCCTCACAGACTAAACACTTACTTACATAAAAACATAAGGAACAGTGGGAAGTGGGAATGGAAGCCGTTGTCCTACAGCAGGACACAAATGGCTGGCGAGCTTTAAGAAAACGTTGCCCCACACTAGGAATTTCTCCTGTGTCGTGGGTGCGTTTACAAACATTTAAACTCACATACACAAACAGCCAGACCCAGAACAACTATCTGTAGACCATACAAATATTTGTTCCTTGCGGGCATCGAATCCGCGACACGCAACGAAGCAGTCAATCGCTCAGCCACTGCGCTACCATGCCGTCAAACATACAATTTTCCTTTAATTTCCCCAGGTCCTGCAACCTCTGTGACTTCTGCCGCAAGGGCTCGTACCAGTACTGCCTGAGAGCTGCCATCAACAGCAACATCGGCGTCTGGCGGGATGGAGGCTGGGCGCAATACGTCACGGCCCCACAGAACATGGTCTTCGCGTTGCCTGACGGGGTCACCACCGAACAGGGTAAGGATTTGATTGAAGTTATGTTTGGTAGAGATCTTTGTGACTGGTCTTTCTAGATATTACTACCACTATACCTGCTTCCAACGCCAAGCAGCGTGACTAGAAATTGTAGGAAAAATAAAATAACTTAGAAATATTATATCAAACACACACTTGATTTGATAGCAGAATACATCCAGGCTTTGGTAATGATTGATAGAAGATGTGGTAATTGTAATGCAACATGCAACCCAAATCTCAGATAGGTTGACGCTCCATGTAAAATACTGGTACTCAGCGCGCATCCGGTATCGGACGTCAACCCCAGCGCAGTTGGGAGAAGACTAGACAACTCATACATAATGCACCTATATTCCTCGGCACCTTCAGGTCTTCCTCATCCTCAACTACCACATCGGCAACAGGACTTGTCTTACTGAATAATCATGTCTTAATTCCAGGTGGTCTCTGCGAGCCCTACTCCTGCGTCTCTCACGGCTTCGACCGCGCCTCCCCCCTCAAAGTGGGACAGAAGATCCTCATTGTTGGCGCTGGTATCATTGGTAAGTTATGCGCATGATGAACGTACCGAATAAATGTAAAAAAGTTTTTATTTACGAAGGCTGTTGGTTCAAAATCAAGCGCATTTGCGATTTTCTCTGCTAGATTAAGTTGCTGACCATTAAACCACTGATGATCTATCGAGAATCTTCGGTATGATACTTACAATTTAAGCGCTTGAAAGTTTCTGATGAGATGACGAGTAATAGAGAAGTATGGAAGAAGAAGACATGCTGCGCCGACCCCAAATGAATTGGGATAAGGGCAAGAGAAAGATGAATACTCAGAAGCGCTTCTGCTGAGCGGTTCTGGGTCGATTTCCAGGCCAGGCAATGTGTTTTTCATCAGAAATTTCTCAGTAGCAGCCTAGATCTGGATTTGTTTCCGGTTGATGGCAATAGGCTCGCCCCCTTTTACGTGGGATATAACTGTCGAAGCATGGCACACTTTATAATCCCCGAAGGGACAGCCTTTCGGAGACTAAAGATGTGACGATATGAGTTTTGCTTTTTCAATCTCTTGTAGTACAGAAAATACTGGTACACGTTAACGAACGGTTCTTATTACCAGGTAACCTATGGATCTCCACCCTGCACCACCACGGACACAGGGAGGTGACCGTCTCCGAGATGAACCCCGCCAGACTGGACATCGTCAAGAGATTGGGTAAGATTTAGTTGAAAATGTTATGAAAGACATACAATTCAAATAAGAAACTCGGTAATTCATGAAATTAATTACATGACCAATACAATACCAATATAATAATATTAACTTGTCCCCTCTTTCTAAAGCCCTATTCCATTTCTCAGCCATAACAATTTTTATATCAGAAGACTCAGTCAATTACAACAGCAGATTTATTGATCTTCTTTTTTTTGGTGTGGTTAGTCCCTAACCTGGTGCCAGAGTTTTCATTCTGCCCATGGGCCTCTAACTTGGCTTTACTTGAAGTCGAGAGCGAATTATCTCTCAGGCATGCTGGCTTGGTTTCCTCACGATGTTTTCCTTACGATGTTTTCCTTCACCCAAGCAAGTGATAATTATACAATACGAACAGGAATCCAAAAAATCAGAAGTGTGTGTCTAGGGTTCGAACTCGAGACCTTGTCAGTCCGGTCTGACCACTAGGCTATCACTGCTTTCTATTTACTGATGATCGTGCTTTCATGACATCGAGTGTCGGTCGGAAATATTCGTGTTAACAATTTTAAAATTTCTGTGTCAAAAATTAACACGGTTTGTATCATTCTTTCAGAAACTGGCTTCAGACTGGTTACACCTGACTTGCTGGCTAAGGAGAAGGAGACCTACGATGTCATCATTGACTGCACAGGTAACGCCATAGTTTAATTCTTCATTATCTTGCCCTTATCTAAATTTACTTCTTCTTCCACCCTTCTCTATTAGTCGTCAACACAGTGGTCTTTTCTAGCCATACCATCTTTCTCATATACTCCATTCCATTTTCTTCCGTACTCCTGGTCTTCTATATGTAGTTCAATAGTTTTATCATCAAGCCCTTTTAAGAAAATTTCAAAATTTCCCCATCTCTTCATATCGGTCATATAAGTGGCGATAATTAAGTAAGTATTATACTATTATTAGTCCTCGTTTTTTTCAAAAGATGTAAAGATTACACACATCTTTTGGCAAGAATTTCAAAAAATTGAAACTTCACTAGCGTTGTATAGTATATTCATACTGATATAGAAGAAGAAGATCTTTCAGATTTTTTCATAGGAAGCTTATTCTTACTAAATCTTATGATTTCAGGAGTGGGAAAGGTGATGGAGATCAGCTTCCATTACCTGAAGGAGGGCGGCAAGTACGTGCTGTTCGGCTGCTGTCCACCCACACACACCACCACGTAAGTGTGTCACGATCTCTCTGATAGAATTAGCAAAGTAACGCCAAAAAATCTACGGATAAAATGAACGACAGGTTGTGCATTTATTATGTTTCACCTTATATCATCATCATCTGCCTAGCCTTTTCGCAACTATATTGGGGTCGGCTTCCAGTCTAACCAGATGCAGCTGAATACCAGTATTTTACATGGAGCGACTGCCAATCTGACCTCCACAACCCAGTTAATACTGGGTAATACGATACCCCAACCCTAACATAGTTGGGAAAAGGCTAGGCAGATGATGATGGTTGACAGAGGGGAATGGTACAAAGAAATATTTTAAAAGTGGCAGGAAGATTTTCGTGAATGCAGGTTGCGTTCTTTTTTCGGCGATTTCTTAGATTAATCCTGATTAAGTTAATAGACAGGTTAGTACT
Source organism: Noctua fimbriata (assembly GCA_905163415.1). Lineage (NCBI taxonomy): Eukaryota > Metazoa > Arthropoda > Insecta > Lepidoptera > Noctuidae > Noctua > Noctua fimbriata. The sequence continues at coordinate 3,625,461 of LR990951.1, forward strand.
AGATATTGAACCCGTGACTCATGTGGTTACAATCCACATAATCTACTTTCAAACTAATCTCTATTTCGTCTGTTTCAGCTTGAACCCCTTCGACATCTACAACAAGGAGCTGACCGTCATCGGCGTTAAGATCAACCCATTCAGCTTCCCCAGCGCCATCAGCTGGCTCAAGGCTATGGGTAGCAGGTAAGGGTTCTGAGGCATCATATTTTTTTATTGTAAATTGTAACATTTAATGATTTCACATGAATATTTACTTTGTTAAGATTCATTTCATTCAGTCATGTTCATGTAGTAGTCATTTTTTTGTTTGTTTTTTCCCTTTGGTTTTAATGATTGTCTGGCAGTTTGAGTACTATAAGCGACCTTCCCAAATATCCTTTCTTTGGTACCTATTGTTCGTCGTGTCGTTGAGCTCCTTGAGTTATAAGTCGAGCTACACGAAACTGACAAATGCTTGCACTGACTGGACGGGTTCACTTAAATCTTTGTGGTTCTCTGTTCAAAAGACCATCTCAGACACTAATCTGCATAGTCTTCAGGTGAGTTGGCCATTTAAAAAAAAATACGTGTAAAAGTGTTTGTAAAAACCTATTTGCATAATAAACATCATTTATAAGGTACACCTCTGCCAACTTCGACCAACTTGGATGGAGCACTCGCTGGTCACTGGCACCGCTCGCTTCGCTCATGATTATGATTATGTTATCTTCTGCACAGGTATCTGGACTACCACAAGCTAGGAGTGAAGACGTACCGCCTGTCGGAGTACGAGGCAGCGATGGAAGATCTGAAGAAGGGTTCCGTCGCTAAGGCCATATTCAAGATTAACCAGGATTAACGTGTTAATGTTTAAGTTATAAGCTGAATAAATGTTTTGTTGATATTTTTTTGTTTGGTTTTTTTTAATGTAGGATCAGTCCTTTATGTGCTTTATGTTATAAGTTCTTTAAGAAATGAGAAGCTCGTGGCTAAATAATAACAGCCGTTAAGCCGCACTTGGCTAGGTTGGTCTGTGGATGGGTGACCACCAATTACATACTGCGCTTCCTCCGTGCCTCGGAAAGCACGTTAAGCCGTTGTCGGTCCCGGCTGTCATTTCTAGATCTTTGACAGTCGTTACAGGTAGTTAGTGGACCGAAAGTCTGACAACGAGTCTTACGAAGGGCGGGGAGGGTGGGTATTACAGTACTAACTGGGTTGTGGAGGTCTGATAGGCAGTCGCTCCATGTAAAATACTGCTATTCAGGTGCATCCGGTTAGACTATAAGCCGACCCCAACATAATTGAGAAAAGGCTAGGCAGATAAAATACAAGTTTTCACCATATCTATCTATCCCTCACACACATATACACACCCACACATATACACAGCCACACAGAGATATGTAAATAGGCCACATCTTGGTTGCATTAGCTAGTTATTAAATAATATTGTAATTTAATGATGATAAACTATGTTCGACTTGTAACTAATGTTACATGTTCAAACCATAGGCGAGGACGCTGGCACCCTAAACACAAGTTAAATTTTACATTGGGTGCCAGAGCCCATCGAAACCACTCTTTTCCCCATTTGTAACGCTGCATAGTGCTTAGATAAGTGTTTCTTGTACAATTATTTAAGGTATGATGATGAATTTCTGATTTTTTAATTTATGAATTTGTAGCCACATTATAGTACGAATCAATTAAGGTGACCGTCGACACGTTTCCGTCTTAATATAAGAAGAAGGAGGCAAACCTCAAATCCGGTCATCATCATCATCATCAGCATTTCAGCCGAAAGACGTCCACTGCTGGACATAGGCCTCCCCAATTGACCGGTCCCGTGTGACTCGCAGCGGATCCCCGCAACCTCCACCAGGTCATCGGTCCACCTAGTGGGAAATCAAATCCGGTCGTGGGGGAGAAACTGAGAAATAAACTGAAAATTCGAAAATATCGCTGGAATCGACCATCGAACCTTGAGAGTCTAGACAAATTGACTGTCAACAACAACGATAATGCCAAAAATGTATGGGACTAACATCATCATCATTCTGTTGCCCTTATCCCAGTTTATTTGGGGTCGGCGCAGCATGTCTTCTTCTTCCATACTTGTCTATTACGAAGAGTAATAGACAAGTATGGAAGATCATGCATCTCAGAAGTCACCTCCTTTCTTGTTATGGCACTAACATTTATTTATTTACTACATTTAGTACAGCGTAAGCCATTAATAATAAATTAAGTAATCCTTTTACTGGGTCTTCTCACAGAACCACAAACATTCTAAAATTAGCAGCTTCCATTCATCAGCGAACAAGCTACCGAGAAGCCTATATCATTCATGTTGACAGATCAGCCTAAGACGGGGTTGCTTGGATTCTTGGAGACACAGACCTCTCTGTTACAGAGAGATTTGGTAATCGACCAAGCGGGACCCAATGCTTATTCTGTGCGAGTTTTTGGATGTCTTATGCCTTCGATTGTGTAGATCTAGGACATGCTGTTTTCCTTATACAACGTGTAACAGATTAAGCGCAATAGCTCAGACACCCCAATTAGAATATTAAATTATAAGTCTAAAACAACATCCGTAATTAAATAAATTTAAACCAAACCTACTCTTGTTTTATAAAATAGTTATCCTTACTAAACGCAAAACGTATGTGCAAAAACATCCCTGCACACACACTCATGCTATGTTAGCGGCCGATGCGACACGCCCACTTGAGCGCCCGCCGACCATAGCTGTAGGCATTAAATGTGCGTTAGTTCAATGAACGAAGTTTACGTAGCTAAAATGTCATAGACTGATATTATGAATAACTTTTGATACTTCATTGAGTTTACCGTGTAATGATTGATAATTTTCTAGTAAGTGAAATTCTTAACACGAATCTTAGACTTTAGGCTTAGTAACGGGGATGCATTTAAAACAGCGAAATTTGAATCATAATATTTACAGTGATAAGAATACAATCGTATTGATAGGAAGAAGTAGGTACTTACAGAACTGGATTATTTACACTTTACACTTAGGTTACTAATTTGCACTATTTCTGCGATCCAATTTCATTAAAGTTCCAAAATGACCACCGGCTTGTTCTATGCACTTATTTGCACGCTTTCTTAAATTGTGTTTCAATTTTCCAAAGAATGTTCTGTTGTCAGTTCTCCAACAACCACCTACTGAATTCCAGTCGTGGCAAGCTGTCGGCCGGCGTTAGGTCTTGAGACCGTCGAAGATGGAATGGGTGTTCACCATCACGCAACGTTCGCCACACGTACGTGTGGCTGCAGTCGAACTGGGGTGCTGCTTCTCTCGAGCTGTCCTCTGGATGTTCGTCGAAATTATTCGAGAATACGCTCTTGCAGACGAGTAGCTCGCACATTCGTCCCTCTGTCCAAAGCCGTATTAGGAAGGAACGTCCCAGAGTCCCTCAGTCGCTGACTTGCAGCCAGCATCGTCCTGGCGCTCACACTGCAGCCAAAACAGTCATTGAACTCTCGACAAGCTAACGCGACATTATCAAGACAGCGAGCCAGGGTCCTCACCATATCCGTGTATTGTATGTTGGTATACTGGAAAGCCATCGCGCGCGGAAACAAAAATGTCACGGAAGTAAATAAAAGAACGTCTACACTACATCACTACCAGCGGATGACTAGGTTTTGTGCCTTTCGGCGGTAACGGCGGCGTGTGTGTCGGCATTTCGCATAAACGTCAAAGAGGTTGCCGACAAATGCTTTATCTCTTTGCAATAAGTTCTAAATTTCTTCAAATTAAATAATTTTATTTTGTAAAAATGCCTAAAAATTGTTTGATGACCAACAAGTTTGGTCGTGCATTCAAATAAGCCTTACTCATTGGAGATAAAGTTGGAATTCCTTTAAATTACCTATTTATTTGACGCACACTACTTTTAATGTAAAATGCATTGATATTATTTACGTGTGTGTATTACGAGCTATGAGCGAACTACAAGTAATGGCGTGCATTTTAGTAGCCTTTATTGCTCTGAGTTAAGGTTTCAATTTCCTTGAATTGGGGATTGTATTAATTTGTCATGATACTGTGTTTCTAATTTAAGTTATTTAAAAGATTTTTCCGTCAAAATTTAACACCTATTTTTTATGACGGAAATCGATTCAGAAGCCGATTCTGAACCAACTGCTTTCAGGAATTGCGTTTATTCTGTTACACGTTGTATAACAGTTCACAAGATAAGACTCATTCTTCTTAGCGTGTCGATAGCAATCTAAATTGTGTCACCCCACTCACTGGCGAGCGGTCTACGGAAAGACTAAAGCTGTAGCGAGGTAGTGCGTCCTTACCTAAGACCCATTAATGATAATATTTATTCGTGGTGCTAGGCAACTGGGCTTATCCCAGTTGTAAACGTCCCTTTCTCTTTTTTTTCCCCTTTATTTTTTTACACTTGTGGCATGTGCCAAATAAATGTATTTTCTTTCTTTCTTTCTTTGTGCCTACTGACCTTGTTTTGTTCTGTCTCCTGCTGATGAAAAAAAACATAATTTCCCTCCATAAGTGGAAATTATGTGTTTTTTACTCCTCCGCTAGGTATTCTGATTAATTTCGTTGCCGGATCCAAGACAGTTAAGTTTATTCTCTGGGAATTCGTCGATTGATTCTGGCTTTCAGGAGTTGCAGTGGTTTGGGAAAAGTGTGGCGGGCTTCTGCAAAAAATGCTGTTTTCCTCGCTGGTTTTGATAACAGTGGCTGTAAAATAAAATAAAAGCTCAGGAAAACTGACTGACCCGGTAATCGAACTGACCGTAGTGTTCAACTGTAGCGCGTTCACTCGACAAACGAGGTTACACTTGACGCTTGGCTGGATCTTATATGTAACTATAGATAAATTACATTGTTACTCTTTCCAGTAATGAATTCGTGATGGTTCTGACCGCAAAACTAGCTCCATTAAGTGCTATGACATAAAATCATCAATCATTTAAATAATATTGTTGTAATAATGTAACATAGATAGACCGTTACGGTAATGTTTCATGATTTGATCAATTTATCATTTTTGAAGCTAGTTTTATACCGCGGTGTTGCTCCTCATAATATTATTTGATTTCAAGATACAAAATTACGAATTTTCATCAAACTTTAAACCGGTGTTGTATTTTCGAAAATTCTTTAGCGCTGACTTCACTAGATAGTATAAAATAAAGTCTCTTCCCGCTGTCTCTCCATATTATGTATGCTTAGATCTTTAAAACTACGCAACGGATTTTGATGCTGTTTTTTTAACAGATAGAGTGATTCGAGAGGAAGGTTTATATGTATATATTGCACCCGTGCGAAGCCGGGGCGGGTCGCTAGTTCGATATAAAGGGTGGAGATTTAGTTACAGGTACAGTCTGTGCTGGCACATCAAGTTACCACAAAGTGTGAAATTTTCTCATTTGATTTTGAATTTTTACAGAAATTTGACAGTTTGTGGTAAGTCATCCTTCAAGAAGTCGAGTCTACCCGTCATATTAGACAACTTTCTGACTGTGGGTGGTTGGTGACTTGTTTTTTTGTCGATTTCGGTTCTGTCGGTACCACCAACTTTCGAAAGTAAACTTATTTTCCACTTTTTAGTGTATATTTTTTTTGGAAATCTCCCATTTTTGAATGTGCCGCGGCGGCAATTTTGTTTGTCGTCGCCTCCTCATCGTCTCTGGAAGCCTGGTTGTGCCATTCTTCCCAGTTCTGCGTGAGTCTCAACCAGGTCGTATCCGTGTCCTTCTGAATGTCATCAACCCACCTGGCTGTAGGTCTGCTAATATTTATTCTAGCGTCTTTTTGTCGTCTTCAGTGTACCTAACAGACAGACGTCGTTTTTTTTTGGAATTGATCTCTGATTGATGATCTCTATCTCATATCTTATTTAGATATATCAGTTTCAGGTTCGCGTCATCATAAGTAATAAAACAGTCTTGTCCAATAAATTTATATTCTTATTCATTCAGAGAAGGAAAATAAGAACCGAAACGCTCGTAGACATAGTAACATCTATCGTGAATTTCTTCTCGTTATTCTGATTTTTTTTTGTTCTGGAGCTTACCTGGTCAAAGTTCCAACCCACACATTTGTTTTTGTAAATACAAGTTATAACTGTTATAACTGTTATAACTTTCCATGATCCCTGTACTATTTAATTAATGCATCCATAAGCACAATGTTTTGAGTGCGTTACATTGGAGTCCTACAGTAAAAAGTAATATTTTATCTACGGCTACGGACGCTAATATCTTTGCCTTAATTGAAATTGATACCACATTGCCATTGTAAAGTAGTACTATGTTTTTGGAAATAAATAAACTATAACTATGCAACTTTATATCAAAAGAAAAAAAAGTCGTTTCCCAGCAATCATTTTTGCGTAGAGTTACTATTTGATGTACAGAATGCTAAAATGCTTGGTGGCTTCGTGAAGGGTTTGTTGACACCTTGTATTGTAGTGAGTTCATGATCTATCAGCCTATAGCGTTGGTAATGCATGGGCACAATCCTGCTCTCTTCGAGAGGGAGCGGAACGCAATCCAGCAGTCTTATTTTTTTTTTGATGATGATGATGTTCTGATGGCAGCGGTGACGATATAAATTACACAAAGTAATGTGCCTGTTTGGGTACGAACCCCAAAGCTAGTAAGTCGAGACCTCTATCATTGTGCTATCATTGCTTGAATAACAATATCAATGATGAATTACTAAAACTTGAAATATTTCTAAGGAACTGAAAAATATATTAAACTTTTTATAAAAAAAAGAAGCTTTTATTTAAATGAAATGAAAAAAAAATAGGTTTACTATCAACTTTGATTGCGTATACAAAGTTTATACGTTGAGGAGTTCTCTCATGAGGAGGCGATCCTGGCTGCAGGATCAAGACATGTCTGTCATAAAAATGTATTGTCACCAGATCCAAAGGTGTGTGCAAAATTTCAGCTCAATCGGATGGGAAGAACGGGTTTGAAATTCAGTTGCAAGATTTGACTAATACATACTAAACTATAATAATTTTACAACACCCCGATTGAAAGAAAGAAAGAAAGAAAATACATTATATTTGGCACAAGCCACATGTGAACAAAATATAAAACAAAAATAATAAAAGAAAAACAAAATAAAACCTAAAACTAAAAAAAAAAATTAGGTTACACTGTGTGCCTCATAGCTGCGCCAAACAGCACCAGTTCAGCAAAATGCCGGGCAGCCTGACGATGGTTTTCAACTGGACCTGGATTAGAGAGGTCACGGATGTAAAACAGTTTTATGTGTTGTGTCAATAGTGAGGGTGAAAAGGTACTTAAATATGTATAATAGATGTGTATAAAAAATAAATAAACATACAGCAAATTATTACTAAATAAACTACGAAATAATAAATATCGAGAAAGTGCAAAACAAAACAAAAAAAGTAGATAAATGCCTAAATGGCACGGACACATGATTATAGAACCTGTTTGACACGATGACTATTTACGCACAGTATTATATTTTATTTATCCATGCATTTCGCTCAATACGCTGCAAGCAACCGAGCCCGACGGACTAATTAAATTAACGAAAAGATTACCTAACAGTGGATCGGTATAACAAATTAATAAAATGAAATGATACCACTGTGATTCGTACATAGATGGAAGGAAGGAGATGAAAGGTAAGTGCTAGTCAATAATAATGTTGAAATATGCATAAAATGAAATGAAAATGTCCTGGATTATTTCATAAATAATTGTAATCGTAATTGTAGTCTGACGGTATCCATTCATAAAAATTACCATTTGTTGACACAGAAACTGTATTACGCTCAGGTTAATTTAGGTGGGAACGTACATACGGGCAACCATATCCAGCTTACGTTGTGCTTCCATAAGATACTGCCGTAAGCGACTTCTAAAAGTGTCTATCTTGTTGATTAGTCGTATCGGTGGTGGCAAGTTATTCCATACTTTAGAAGCCGCATAACGAAAGCTGCCTCTGAAAGCTGCTGTATTATGCGACTGAGTTGAGAGTTGCTGCGAACATTGTCTTCTCCCGCATACCCGTCTACTTGTTTTCCAACTCAGTTTATTAAAATAGAAGGCACGCCAGGTGAAGTTTGCGTCTAGACTTCATTTTTAGGGTGAAATGCTTGTTTAAAAAAGGTGTGACATGACTTCTACGAGGAATTTCTTAAATAACTTATAACAGTGCATAAAGGACTGAACCTACATTAAAAAAACCAAACAAAAAAATATATCAACAAAACATTTATTCAGCTTATAACTTAAACATTAACACGTTAATCCTGGTTAATCTTGAATATGGCCTTAGCGACGGAACCCTTCTTCAGATCTTCCATCGCTGCCTCGTACTCCGACAGGCGGTACGTCTTCACTCCTAGCTTGTGGTAGTCCAGATACCTGTGCAGAAGATAACATAATCATAATCATGAGCGAAGCGAGCGGTGCCAGTGGCCAGCGAGTGCTCCATCCAAGTTGGTCGAAGTTACTTGACTGTTTAGTATTTAACATCCATAACTTAGGACGAGGTGTACCTAATAAATGAAAATATTTTGCAAATAGGTTTTTAAACGTCATTTTTTTTTTAAACTAGATGGGGCCGGCGTCTCGTACCTGACTGAGAAGAAACAGCCGAAACAAACTCAGAGGTCACTGTCTCTTTTAAAGTCCAGACATAATCTTGGTCAACTCACATGAGGGTTATGCAGATTAGTGTCTGAGATGTTCTTTTGAAGAGAGAACCACAAAGATTGAAGTGGACCCGTCCAGTCAGTGCAAGCATTTGTCAGTTATCGTGTAGCTCGACTTTTAATTCAAGGAGCACACCGACACGACGAACAATACCAAGGAAAGGAAAGGTAGGTCGCTTATAGTAGACAAACTACTAGAAAATCGTTAAAACCAAAGGGAAAAACAAACAAAAAAATGACCCACATTCACAATAATCAAATAAAATTAATAAGACTACAAAATACATGGTCATAAAAAATCATTCAATGTTACCAATTACAATAAAAAAATACTTGTCAAACCATTAAACGTCGCAAAACTCGATTAAAAAAATAATAATAATAAGCAAGCTCCAGAACCCTTACCTGCTACCCATAGCCTTGAGCCAGCTGATGGCGCTGGGGAAGCTGAATGGGTTGATCTTAACGCCGATGATGGTCAGCTCCTTGTTGTAGATATCGAAGGGGTTCAAGCTGAAACAGAGGCAATAGAAATTAGTTTTAAAGTAGACTATGCTATGTATTGTAACCATACAAGTCGCGGGTTCAATACCTAGTACTAACCAGTCCATTAACTTTATCAGGATTAATCTAAGATGGCGCCGAAAAAAAAAAAAAAAAAATTAAACCTGCATTCACGAAAATCTTTCTGTCCTTTTTGAAATATTTCTTTGTACCATTCCCCTCTTTCAACCATTGCAATTTATTTACTCCTATTTTATACAAGGTCTACATATCTATACAACCTCTCGTTCATTTTATCCATAGATTTTTGGCGTTACTTTACCAATGCTATCAGAGACATCGTTACATTAATTGCTTCACTTACGTGGTGGTGTGTGTGGGTGGACAGCAGCCAAACAGCACGTACTTGCCGCCCTCCTTCAGGTAGTGGAAGCTGATGTCCATCACCTTGCCCACTCCTGAAAACATAAGATTTAGTAAGAATAATCTCCCTATGAACAGAGAAAATCTGAAAGATCTTCTTCTATATCAGTGTGAATATACTATACAACGCTACTGAAGTTTCAATTTCTTAAAATTCTTGCTAAAAGACGTGATCTTAATCTTTACAGGTAGATAGGGTGATTATTGCATTTTTTTAAAAGGGCTTGATGATAAAACTATTGAACTACATATACAACATTATTTTTAGTATATGCGAAACCTGAATATAGTTTGTTCAGAATAAGTAACTGAATCGATTCCAATAATTTTTAAACCATGTTATATTTTATCCCAAAAATATTAAAAAAGTTAAAAGTTGGATACCGAGCGACTTTGAGTACCTATCGTAATAATTTAGGTACCTACTGCCAAATTATTATTATCAAAGAGCTCAAGACGACGCTGGAGGCGCGCGCTGCGTGGTGTCCGCGTTTTTGTGCGGACAACTAGGTAACAGAACAAGCTTATAACTTTGTGATTTTTCATGATACAGTTTTGAAATTTTGTATATAGATTCTTTACATAAAAATACTAGACACGTGTATCAGGTTTCGCATATACTAAAACTAATGTTGTAGAAGACCAGGTGTAGGGAAGATAAATGCATGGAATACGTGGAAGATGATAAGGCTAGAAAGGACCACGGAGTTGACGCCTAATAGAGGAGTATGGAAGAAGAAGAAAATTGGGATAAGGGCAATAGAATGATGAATTAAACTGCAGCGTTACCTGTGCAGTCAATTATGACATCATAGGTCTCCTTCTCCTTAGCCAGCACGTCAGGTGTAACCAGTCTGAAGCCAGTTTCTGAAAGAATTAAACAAACCGTGTACATTTTGACACAGAAATTTTAAAATTGTTAACACGAATATTTCCGACCGACACTCGATGTCGAAAGCAGTGATAGCCTAGTGGTCTGACCAGACTGCCAAGTCATAGGTCTCAAGGTTGAACCCAAGACACGCACCTCTAATTTTTCGGATTCCTGTGCATTGTTTATTATTATGTCTTGCTTGAGTGAAGGAAAACATCGTGAGGGAACTAAACCAGCATGCCTGAGAGAAATTTCTCGACGGCATGTAAAGCCAAGTTAGAGGCCCATGGGCAGCCTGAAAACTCTGAGAACAGGTTAGGCACTAAACACACGAAAAAGAGAGAATATCAATAAATCTGCTTTTGTGATTAGTTGTAGTTTTCAAAATGGAATAGGGTTTTAGAAAGTAGAAGTTAATAATATTATATCGGCCAGTCCCTGGTAAATGATTTCCACCACTATCTCAGAAGCAAAATTTAATTTAATTTCATGAATTACTGGTGTTTCTTCTTTGAATTGTATGTCTTTCATAACATTTTCAACTATATCTTACCCAATCTCTTGACGATGTCCAGTCTGGTGGGGTTCATCTCGGAGACGGTCACCTCCCTGTGTCCGTGGTGGTGCAGGGTGGAGATCCATAGGTTACCTGGTAATGAGAACAGTTCGGTAATATAAACGGGTATTTTCTGTACTACAAACTTTGTTAAAATGCAACATACATACCGTCACACCTCAGAGACAGAATGATGTTTTGAATATGTTTAGCGTTAAACGTGTTTAGCTATTCGTGGTGCAAGCGGGCCCTAGTCGCCAGAAGGCTGTCCCTTCGGAGATTATAAAGTGTGCTATGCTTCGACAGTTATGTCCCACGTAAAAGGGGGCGAGCCTATTGCCATCAACCGGGAACAAATCCAGATTCTAGGCTGCTACTGAGAAATTTTGAAGAAAAAAACATTGCCTGGCCTGGAAATCGAACCCAGAACCGCGCAGCAGAAGCGCTTGTGAGTATTCATCATTCTCTTGCCCTTATCCCAATTCATTTGGGGTCGGCGCAGCATGTCTTCTTCTTCCATACTTCTCTATTACTCGTCATCTCATCAGAAACCTTCAAGCGCTTAAATTGTGAGTATCATACCGAAGATTCTCGATAGATCATCAGTGGTTAATGGTCAGCAACATGATCTAGCAGTGAAAATCGCAAATGCGCTTGATTTTGAACCAACATCCTTCGTAAATAAAAACTTTTTTACATTTATTCGGTACGTTCATCATGCGCATAACTTACCAATGATACCAGCGCCAACAATGAGGATCTTCTGTCCCACTTTGAGGGGGGAGGCGCGGTCGAAGCCGTGAGAGACGCAGGAGTAGGGCTCGCAGAGACCACCTGGAATCAAGACATTATTATTTAGTACGACAAGTCATATGGAGTACAGCATCCGTACAGTCGATGAGTCATAATCTCCTGAAAAGCCCGCCCCGTTGAGGGGTGAAACAGATATTGGAATTTCGTCCAAGAGCTCGATGAGTCACCAAAACTCTCCCAAGGATACCCTGTTTAGTATAGGTTTGGCTTGCATCATCTGCTGTCTAGGCTTCTCTCAACTATGTTGAGGCCGGCTTCCAGTCTAACCCAATGCAGCTGAGTACCAGTTTTTTACATGGAGCGTAAACCTATCTGAGATTTGGGTTGCATGTTGCATTATAATTACCGCATCTTCTATCAATCATTACCAAAGCCTGGATGTATTCTGCTATCAAAACAAGTGTGTGTTTGATATAATATTTCTAAGTTATTTTATTTTTCCTACAATTTCTAGTCACGCTGCTTGGCGTTGGAAGCAGGTATAGTGGTAGTAATATCCAGAAAGACCAGTCACAAAGATCTCTATCAAATATAACTTCAATCAAATCCTTACCCTGTTCAGTGGTGATCCCGTCAGGCAACGCGAAGACCAGGTTCTGTGGGGCCGTGACGTACTGCGCCCAGCCTCCATCCCGCCAGATGCCGATGGTGCTGTTGATGCCAGCTGTCAGGCAGTACTGGTACGAGCCCTTGCGGCAGAAGTCACAGAGGTTGCAGGACCTGAAGAAATTAAAGAAAACTGTAATGATAGTGAGTCCATTTATTATTAGTAGCCATTTGTGTCCCACTGTAAGGCAAAGATCTCCATTCCCACTTCACACTTTTCCTTATCTTTTATGTAAGTAAGTGTTTAGTCCGTCCCGCGATTTCTTTCTAGGCCTGCCGCATGTCATGAGATGTGTTATAATTGGTACTAGCTGATGCCCGCGAGCTTCGTTCGCGTGAAATAATTATTAAAACAATATGAACTTCCCTTTTTTAATCGAATTTTGTTACCAAGGGGGGGGGGGGGGGGGGGTTTGTTGTCAAGGGTTTCATTTGCACGGCACCGTAATTATTTTACTAAATTAAAAGAAGCCTATGTTAGATCATATAACAACAGCTATCTGTCAGTTAAAGTCCCGTCAAAACTTATTTAGCCGTTTTGGAGATCAGCCAGAACAGATGGACAGATAGACAAACATACAGACCGACAGACAAAAATTGATAAAAATAATTTATAAAGTGCCGTATATATTTTCATAAATTGCATGCATTCAGTAAAACGCTGTTAATTATATAATGATGTTATGTATATTACAAACAGATACTTCAATTTTATTTATTTGTCTAGATATATAGCTTAAATAAATGGGCACAGCAGGCATTTTACTTAGTGTCAATTATTGCATCAAAGTACTAATAAGTTTAAGTAAACATAATTATAGACCTATATCGACCTCTGTTTATCACAGAATTTCAGCGACCGATTAATCGGGTTAACCGATTAGTCCTGATAACGTACATGTTTTATTAACAATAATACGGGTTAACCCTTAACCGGGTTAATTAACCATTTAAATATTGCTGATTAACCGACACCGACAAAACACCGAGCGCGGGCTAACTCTTTTTAACACTTTCTTGCATATTTTTAAGTCCAAAAATTCATGTATCTACCGGTTATTATTGGCTGCCCCTAATCCTATAATATCCTATAATACGGATAACCCTATAATACGGATAACCCTAAAATACGGGTAACCCTATAATACGGGTTAACCTTAGTGTAGGGTTTTCCACTTAACCCTAAATAAATAACCCGATTAGTACCCCTATACGGGTTACTTTCTGACCGATGAAGTTACAGGTAGGTAGACACTTACCGGTTAGGGTCAATGACGACCTTCTGTCCGACCTTGAAGATGGAGTTCTTGCCGACCGCGTAGATTTCACCTGATGATTCGTGTCCGAGGGGAATGGGGCGGTCTTTGATGGCGGGGAACTCTCCCTGGTAACAATCATTTTATGTTTTTACTTAACATAACATTACGCCTTTAATCCCCGAGGGGTTAGACAGAGGTGCAATTAATAGTACACCCACATTTCGCTAGTTACGTTTAAGTCCCACGTAAAGGGGGCAAGCCTATTTCCGTCAACCAAGCAAAAATCCAGACTATGCAAATGTGACTAAGAATTTCCTAATGGAAAAACTCAATAACACTTTGCCTGACCCGGGAATGACAAAGGACCCCACGCTCAGCAAGTGACAATTGTACTCGTACACAAAAGGTTCCGTACCTCCAAACGATATTAAACAGTTTTTTTTTTTAAGTTTTGTAAATAATGTTTCTTGTAAAATAATTAAATAAGTTAAAAATTAAAGGGAGACCTATAATTTTAAATTTATTTTTTATATTATTTGTGGTTGTAGTGACTACAGTAAAACACACTTTGGACAAATTGTAAGTGCCAACCAATTACGGTTCAAGAGGTAGGACGCTGTGACAGACGGACATTTAGCAACCTTTGGTTACAGAACCCTAGTGATGATCGCAAAAATATATAAATTTCAAGCTTTATTTAATTTAACTTGCCTTGTTAGTTAGTACGTATTGGTCAAATCTTGCAACTGAATTTTAAACTAGTTCCCCTCAACCGATTTAGTTGATTTTTTGCACACACCTTTAGTTCTTGTGACAATACATTTTTATGATAGACATGGCCTGATCCTGTAGCCTGACCTCGTCTCTTCAAGAGTTAACTCCTCAACGTTTAATAGCACGGACACGAAATTTTTAATACGCGTTCAATTTTGATGGACAAACAGTTTAAGTGGATTATTACCTGAATGATGTGCAGATCAGTACCGCAGATGCCAGAGTAGTGAACCTTGACGATCACATCATCATCATTAACGATTTTTGGTATCGGATAGTTCTTTTGATAGCTAAGGGAAAGCTTGCTGCCGTCAAATACTACTGCCTCCATATTGTTTGTTAAGCTGTAACAAAAGAACATTTTATATTATCATATGAAATATATTTCATATAAGTATTATATTTATATAATAATATTTATATTATATTTATTACTTTTTATATTTCATATATTTTATATTATTGAATACAGACGTTAAAAAATAAAAGATAAATGTCATGCAAGAATATTTAGTTTGTATTTTTTGACACTGCTCTCAAAACCGTGAAGGAAAACATAGCGTAACGTAGAGCCAAAAAATCAAAGATAATTATGTGACATTTACCCACGCACTGGGACAGCGCCAGCGTGGTTAATTATAGCCTACTAGCTTATACCCCCGACTTCGCCCGCGTGGAGTTCGATAATTGTCCCACGAGATCGTACTACCGGGATACAAAGTATCCTATGTGTTAATCCAGGTTATAAGCTATCTGTCACGACTTCTTAAAGCCCCAAGAACACCTGGCTCCCGGCAGTGAACTACAGTGGCCTATTTGGAAAGCTCTGAATCGATTGCGTACCCAAGTAGGCCGCTGCTAACATAATCTGGCAAAATGGGGTATTATTGGTTCCTCCAACACCGAGTGCGAGTGCGGCGCACCGGATCAAACTATGCCCCATTTGCTGGAGTGTCCCAGATGTCCGTTTACCTGCACTGTTGACGACCTGAATAGCGTCTCTGCCGCTGCAAAAAACGTGGCCACCTGCTGGTCCCAAACCGTCTAATATGGAAGGAACATCGATACGATAAGAAGAAGAAGCTATCTTTGTTTCACCCAAATCCGGTCAATAGTTTTTGCGTGAAAGAGTAACGAACATCCATCCATCCATCCTCACAAACTTTCACATTTATATATATAGTGGGATTCCTTCTTATAAATAGCCTGTGCCTCTGTGGTCTGAGCAGTGGGGACATTATGCTGATTATGGCAGGGCGGTGCTGGATTCTGCATTAAAGCTTGTATCAAGAATTTATGGATTATAAGAAAATCCTTGCCATTTTAAATATTTTTTCAATGCTTCGTAAAAAGTTAGGGCGGTTTTCATTGCCGCATCCCGCTATGCTGCTTTTGTATGCAAATGTAGACGGGATGCCGCGGGATCATTCCAGCCATGCTACGTTCGGAAGCGTGGCTGACAAAACAAATGGACCGGGCAGGTAAGATGCGTAAGTAACCTCTCCGTACACATTCTGCACTGCACCTTTCACTTTCTGTTTTAAATTTATATAGGAATCGTAAATATTCTTCTTTGTAACCGACTTCAATAGAAAGGAGGAGGTTCTCAATTCGGTTGTTTTTTATGTTTGTTATCTTATAACTCCTTCATTTATGAACCGATTTGAAAATGGTCAAACGGTTTGCTGTATTATGTCCGTACCAGTTTGAGTGATCCTTAAGTCAATAGTATTTTTTTAGGACAAATATACTTATTAATACGAAACTTGTATAACCAGTAGTAGAAATGTAAACAAGACCCGTTCAATTAACCACAGTCTTTATACATAATGATATGAGAAGTTGTCACGTCGTCGCGACCTTGAAGGAAAATACTAGGAATAAAAATACCACTCTACATACGTACCAAATAAAGCACAAAATCGCTCATAGTAAACAGACTTATCATCACGCCTGTAAACCCTGAAGGGCCTCACCCTTCGGGGATTACAGTTGTACTTATTAAAGTACACCCTAATAAGGGGGCGAGAAATTATCCTTAATGCTTTCAACGATTTATTAATCACTAGATTTCCGTTTGAATTCTGCTAATGTACATAGTGTCTAAATAAGTATTTTTAATACATAAATTGTGTCTCTCGTTTGTCATAAATATGTGCAAAAAACCTTTTTTAATGTATAAATAAAAAAATATCAGAACACGATTTATTTCTTATTTCTACAAAATTAAATTATTCTAAATGTAATAGGTATTCATTGTGTATTTACCCGACTCTGTAATCAAATCCCGAACTGATACGTGCAGCCAACAACGCCGCCACTGAACGAATGATAATGAACTTTATCAATCGAGATAATACATTATTTATTACTAGCGAGTAGGTACTAGCGACGCGCCTCAACTTCGAACGGGTCAAATTTACTAATGAAGAAGATGATAAACGCTAAGCGCGTAACAGAAAATTTTCTTTCATACAAGTTGTAAACGGACCCTTCACGAATCCATTAACCACGCATTCTGTACATCAAACTAAGTAACTCTACGCTAAAGTTATTGTTGGAGAATTACTTTTTTTTGGGTGAAAAATCACGCTTAGGCTAAGACTCAATGTAACGCACTCAAAACATTGCTGTTGGATGCATTGAATACTACGAGGGTCATGGAAGTGTTTAAAGTAAAGTTATTCATTAAAAAATTGTTAGAAAATTTGGAACTTTGACCCCTAATATCTCCGTAACTAGAAGTTTCCCAGGTATGGTCTAGAACAAAAAAATGATCGCAATGACGGGGAGAAGAAGTCCTTTTCGGCTTCGTTAAGGGTCTACTAGGGTTACACCCTTTAGATAATTAGAGACCTGCCCTGCCTTCTTATGAATTCATAAAACATCTAGATTTCTTTAGTACTACAAAAACTATCCGGAATCATTTGTCTAGCCTTTTTCCAACTATGTTGGGATCGGCTTATAGTCTAACCGGATGCAGCTGAATACCAGTATTTTACATGGAGCGTCTGCCTATATGACCTCCACAATCTAGTACTGGGTAATACGATACACCTTGGTAAGACTGGTTGTCAGACTTTGTAGGCCACTGACCACCTGTAACGACTGTCAAAGATCTACAAACGACAGCCGGGAACAACGGCTTAACGTGCTTTCCGAGGCTCGGAGGAAACTCGATATGTAATGGGTACTCATCCATCCAAAACCATCCGGAATAAATTCTCAAAATTATAGGTACCTACCGAATATTACGCGGTTATCAAAGACTATTATTTGACAATAGGTACTACGTGTTAGATAACTGATAAGCAAGTGTGTATTAAGGTGTTATACCGAACAGATAACATAACCTTTGAGCTATCACTGATTACAGCAATAACATGTTTATAAGTTTATCTTTTAATGGTAACAAATAATAATAAACTTTATATTTTGTTGACTGACGAATTTTATATTATAGCGTTGATAAGTAATAAATTTCTTTGCAAATAAATATTATCTAAATGTTTGAATCGGGGTGTTATAATTATTACTTCTCAAAAATATTTTTATTTGCTTAACCTACCTGAAAAATCGGCTGAATTATAAAGCATTTTAAATTTTTAAACGACTTTTAGTTGACCTTCCATCTCCATAAATCATAACGCGAGACGCCTTAAGGGGTCGTCCATTAATAACGTGATGTTTTACAGTAACTTTTTAACCCCCCCCCCCCCACATGGTGATACGTGGTAATGTTTTAAACTACCCCTTCCCCCCAACCCAAAATCACGTGTATTTTTTGCTACAAAGTATCTTAAAAAAAACTCTGAATATCATCTTTAAATACAGGTTAACAGATATAATCTAATTTAATTCTGAAAAATTAAGCACCGTGATAAAAATGTCAAGGTCTAGTACCGCTTTACGGTTTACTCACTACAACTACTACTATTGTTTATTTATTTTTATGACTCATAATGGATAAGTTTAATTTAATTGTGTATTGCATTTTAATTTTGATTGAATTTTAATTAAGTTGAGTTGAGTAGAACTTTAAAATTATAATTGTATTTGAATCAATTCTATTTATATTGTAGTTTATTTTATTTTTAACTAAATTGTGATGTTTTTTTTTTTGTGTTTGTAGTGTGTTTATAGTCAGACTGTATTGTGATAAATGGCAATGGGTGTAAATTACCGGAATAAATGAATATATATAATTATTACTACACCCCTTCCCCCTAGTGATATTTAGTGATTTTTTCGAACGACCCCTAACGTAATGTGAAAAACTACTACAGTAGTTTTTCACATTACGTTAGGGGTTTTTCACTTTTCGTATTTCGTTAACTTTAGTTACTACAGTTAACGAAGAAATACGAACAGTGAAAAATCAGTCAAAAGTTTTGGTACTTAGCTGTGTTTAAGCTTTGCTATACAATCATATTAAAGTGGCCGGAAGAAACTGGATAGCCACGACACAAAACCGCCAAGAATTAAGAGATTTGAAAGAGACCTACACTCAGCATAGGGTAGCCGAAGGTTGAAGAAGAATAAGAAGCTTTGCTTTAGTCAAATTGCAATGAATCTTGCGCCTGATCCGAGACGATCGCTCGCGGAGAAAGTAGGTATCATCAAGATCAACTAACTACCATGAATATACAACATTATTTTTAGTCCCAAAAATATTTTAAAAAAGTAACTGGTTGGACACCGAGCGACATTAAGTACCTATTGCAATAATTTAGGTACCTACTGCCAAATTATTATTATCAATGAAGTCAGGACGACGCTGGAGGCGCACGCGCGGGCGCACTCGTGGTGACCACGTTTTTTTGCGTACAACTAGGTAACAGAACAAGCTTATAACTTTGTGATTTTTCATGATACAGTTTTGAAATTTTGTACATAGATTTTTTACATAAAAATACTAGACACGTGTTTCAGGTTTCGCATATACTAAAACTATTGTTGTATAGAACAATCGCAGCGCAGTAGTGTCCCGCGTCCAGCGCGGGGTTCGCCTTTGTTTGACCAGACCTTTATGAAACTGAATAAAACTTATAAACGAAAAGTGAAAGCTTCCGTTTCAATTTATATGTACCTACATAGATTAGGAAGAAACTTTCGTAAATTAAAAAAATAGTCATGATATGCATACGCAATTTTTTTTTTAACTGTCAACACTGCTGTGCAAAGGCCTCCCCTTTCTCCTTCCAAACCTCTCTGGCTTTTGCGATATCTGGCTACGTTCACTAATCCACCACATTACAAAAATAATACTTATCAAGTACTAAATAATCTTTTATTATCTATCTGTTTACATTTTTTTCTATCACGATAAAAAGGCACCTAGTATTATTATAATACATTTTTTTTCAATAAAAATATAAAGTATTACATAATGAACACAAATTACATACCTATTGTTCGCTCGACAGTTGATATCTGAATAACTTACGCCAGTAAATACTTTATTACTTACGTTATAAACAACGTTATGTAAGTATGATAAACTACACGATACTATAAAATAATAAAATATTGTGTAGAAGCGACAGTGCGCTCCGATTGCTTACGGTTCGCGTACAGTTAGAGCCGTTTCAGATTAGCGTTTTTCGGCGCTTACAAGCTCGTTTTAAGAAGCGCGTGTACGCGCGCCTTTTGCAACTTGCAAAACTCGTACGTACATTGACGCGTTTATAAGCTCGTAGAAGCGAGAGAGGCCTCCCTGCGCTTCCACTCACACACGGCGGAATGAGCGGGTAAACACAACATAAACTTATACGTGCTTCAAAATACGCTAGTTGAAACCGCTCTTACATTCATTTAATTTGAACAGAGAACCAGTCAGACTCTACTAAAGCATTGCGCGCCTGCAAAATTTAAAACTTAAGAATTTTTTGCCAACTTCAAATAGTTTTAATTTAGAAGCCGACAGAAAATTAGTCTTCGGAAGAACTGCGTGAAATTACAGGCATTAATTTCGCTTCTGTGGTTTATCGATGCATTGCTAACTAGAAGTGGCAATCTCTAATTAGCTCTTGCAAAAAGTTAAGGTAAATAATTTGTTCGGGTCAATCACCGAACAATAATAAACATGTCAGCGTAATTGCGCACCTCTCTCTATGCCTTGTATAGTTTATGTATTACCTAAGTAAAACAGTCAATACGCCGCGGACAGCATCATAATATCGGGCGCGATTATATCTCATTTACGTCATTAGTTTTAATCGTTATCCTATATTTCAGTAATACAAATATATTACTGAAATATAGTTAACTTTATAATCTTTTATCTTTGTTTATCTTAATCTTACCCCAACCCCGAACATAATTAATGGCAACGAGTTCAACAAACTCACTGCGTGAAAAAACGGCGTTCGCGAAGTGTTTTTTTTCTCAATCGGCAATATGTTAAAGATTCCAAGTGTAACATCTGCTCTTTATTTTAATCTTTTGCCCTACCCATGAGGTGATATTAGTCGATGTAGGATAACCATAATTATGATCTTGGTTGAGAATGTGGTGTTGTTCCACAAACGATGGGACTGTGTGTCCTTATTAAATTCACGCACTATCAGACAACGCTCAGAGTAAACAACTTGGTCTATAAGTGAAGTATAAAATTTTGCACTAGACTTCCATACAACGAAGTTTAATAATATGGAAGGATCTTTGAAAATTGGTAAAAAACTGGTACAAAAGTTTTTCTGGAAGTTCGTCATTTTTGACGATCTAATTTTGGAAGAATTACATTTTTGACTGACCTAAATATACTGGGATCCAGAATAATGATGATCACAACTGATTGTGATAGCTTAGCCTAGTGGTGTGACCGTCTGACTACGAATTCATAGGTCTCGTGTTCGAACCCAAGACACGCACCTCTGATTTTTCGGATTCATTTGCGTATTGTATAATTATCACTTGCTTCGGTGAAGAAAAACATCGTGAGGAAACCAAACCAGTTTGCTTGAAAGATATTTCTTTACGGCAAGTAAAGCAAGTCAAAGGCCCATGGACGGCATAATCTCTGACAACAGGTTAGGTTAGGTTAGCTAGCACTAACCACACTAAAAAGAAGAATGACAACTAAAGGGCACTAGAATACCACCATACATTCCTTTCTCAAATACAAAGAGATGATCTCACCAACTTTATCCAGTATTTACAAAACATTTCACAGTGACCCTACAAACTAATATGCAGTGATAGAGTTTATCACTATTATTGCCCTGTTTACCATGCTTACGCATTATCTGAAACTATAGCTAGTTTTCCGCGTAGGAATTATTATAACATCACATGAGGCCGTTGATGTGAACCTTGCCCCTTTGGGAGCAGGGGTATTTTCTAGTATCAGCATATCACCTCTTTCATCATCTGCCTAGCTTTTTCAACAATGTCGAGGTCGGCTTCCAGTCTCACTGGATGCAGATAAAGACCAGTATTTATTTAAAACTAATAAAACTGAAGAGTTTTTTTGTATTTTTTTTTTGTCTTGGCGCTCTAATCTCTGGATCTACCTGTCGCATTTAAAATATTCTTTTTAATAGACCAATTATTGAGGAAGGTTATAGGCTTAAAATCACGCTACGACCTTTAGGAGTCGAGAAAAAAAGAAATATTTGGAGAAGAACTCTAAGCGAATTCGAAGTAACAGCGTGAACGGGCAATGCGAAGCGGTGGGTCGTGGAAGAGTCCTATTTCTTTCAAATTAAACGGTGGGTTATATCGCGGGCACAGCTAGTATATGATATTTATGTCGAGTTATTGGTTTATAGCCGTGTCAACAGTGATGCATTATCTGCTACATAATGATGACTGATAAATATTATAATAGGTGCAGATCTCCCAGAAAAAGGATGTGCTTCAGCAATCATCGACTATTTTTCACAAAAGAGGTTGCCAGATCACAATGATTTTGATAGGACTACGGGAAAAATATTAATAAAAAATATTTAAAAAAAATATATTTTATTCACTGATTTTATTTTCTATTTAACACAGACAGGCCGTTAATTTGCCGTATACTATATATACTTAATATCTAAAAAGAACATGTCGATTTTTTTTTAATTGAAATTCTAACAAACTGTTTTTTTATCTTGTGATATCATCGTTTATCTTAAAAAACACGAACGCGATAAGTACCCAGCTATTATTTATCTAATAGTTATAGACTCACAACTAGACAATTCCACAATCTTTTGAGTGAGTGATAGATAGCAATGTGCGACTCTGAAGTAGGTAATCTAACAAAGACAAAACTTCATATTAAACGGGCAAAGATAGGCACTAAAATAGAACTAGATTGGTCTGTGGTTCAACGTTCGTGCTAATTCGGAAACACGATTACGACTGAAGTCCATAGCTTTTCTGGTTTAACTGTAGTGCTTGTATTCGATATCGAGTGCAAATGATAACATGAATCTGTACTTATGATTGTGGATAATGCACTTTTTGAGTACTTAAGCCAGGTATAATGTAACTCGTGATTGCGTAACCACTTTTGACAACAATACCTAATAATTTAATTTATAATTTAAAAAAAAAACATATTGCCATAAAGGGTGTAGACCCTTAACAAAGCCGAAAGGTGCTTGTTCTCCCCGTCTTTGCGATATTTTTTTTGTTCTAGACCATACCTGGGAACCTTCTAGTTACGGAGATATTGGGGGTCAAAGTTCCAACTTTTTCACAAGTTTTTTTTTTAAATACATGTTTTTAATGTAAGATTTTTACTTTACACATCTCCACGACCCCCGTACTATTCAATTTATCCATCAGCACAATGCTTTCAGTGCTTTCCATCGAGTCCTACCGTAAAACGTGATTTTTCACCCCAAAAAAAAAAGCGATTCCCAGCAATAATTTTTGCGTAAAGTTACTTAGTTTGATGTACAGAAGGCTTGGTTGGCGGCTATATGAAGGGTCTGTTTACACCCTGTATGATTTTAAACTGACATGGTCACTAACATTATTATTAACACTGAAGTAACATTCTTCAACCTTAAGACGGTTAAGAAATTACGCCGCCGACGACACAGATCAACGTTTAATATTCCCTTTTTTTCTCCGCGAAAACTGAGCTGATTTAATTATTTTACACATTACAATTTTAAGAAACAGTATGTCTAGGTTCCTATAAATTTATTTTATGTTAAAAACTTACCACACAAATTCGCAATCGCGGCCGCAAAAATGGGGCATTTTTGTCATTTTTGAAGGGCTATATTTTCTTTACTTTTAATTGCTGAAAAAAAGGAATTGGCATTGACAGGGACATGTCTATAGTAGACCTTGATTAAAAAGAAAAAAGAGGAATACATTTGTATGGAGACCCTTTCTTTTTTTTTTTTGTTACCTCTTAAAAGCGCGATTCAGAATGTTGATGTTAGTTCTTCATTTGCATCATAGATGGCGTTGTAGTACTTTTTTTACTATGTTGCTGTATTACTTTTTGTACATACTCACATGAAGAAAACAAGCGACGCCCGCGCGAGTCTCTGATCTGATCTGAGGCGAGGCTGTGAGCAGGGAGTCTAAAATAGCCGCTTTAGACAAAACATAATAGGATATTAATATGAATTAAGTTACAATTCGTAAAATGGTAACACAATGAAAATTGATAATATTAACTGCATCTGTGACCAATTCAAGCTTTTTAACTTGATTTTAGACCCCCAAGGCCTGAGTGAAGAACTCATAAACATTTTATGAGCTTATCACGCACGTAGGTAATGAATATTAGGGTCTTGAAATAAAGTGATAACGTTATCTTGTGTTTAGTTAATAACTACTAATTAGTTGGCATCATTCTGAGCCTCCCTACAAAGATTTTTTTCATCGGTTATTAAAAAAAAACTGCTGTTCCATACCTTTTCTTCCGTGTAGGTATTGCACTTTTGTAGGAAACAGCTAATTTTTTTTATAATCGAAGAAAATGATGTGAATAGAAGATGTACTGAATACGTGGTAACCGTTTTCGCGTCGGTGTCCTTAGATTCCACCCCGTATAGATAGAAAATATTTATTTTTATTTTAGATTCACTGTTACTCATAAGAGGCAAAGTTAGCATAATCAGTATATCATATTATTTTAAGTACTTATGGATGTGGACGTCTATAAGAGTAAAGGAAGACTGTTTGAAGGATGATAATATGGCTAGAAAGGAGGTGACTGCTGAGATGAAGAGTAATAGAGACGTATGGAAGAAGATGGCTAGAAAGGAGGTGACTGCTGAGATGACGAATAATAGAGAAGTGTGGAAGAAGAAGACATGCTGCGCCAACCCCAAATAAATTGAGGTAAGGGCAGGAGAATGATGAAGATGAATCAACTTATAATTCTAAAAACGGCGGAGACACACAGGCCTGCGCTCTATGAGAAAGTGGATTTTAATCCACCACACAGGCCTAGTGCGGGTTGATAAATGTCACACGTCATCAAAATTTTTGGTTCTAATGTATGGCCGGTTGCCGGTTTCCTCACGCTATTTTCCTTTATCGTTTTGAGAGCAGATAGTGATAGCCTTCGACAATTACTGTAGGTTAGCACTATTTTTAGTGGGGTGTTATACAAAGTGTGACAGAAAGGGTATAGTCATATGAAAGGATATGCTGCAGACCATCAAATTGAACAACTTCCTCCATGGGTCGAATAGCGAAAAAATTATCAGCTGTCTCGTACATTTGGGTCGAGTAGTGAAATTTTCTTATATATTTTATCCTTTCATATGACTATACCCTTTCTGTTACACGTTGTATACATACTTTACTTAGAAATCGTACTGTGACAGTCGTTTCATTGGCCTGAGTTGTACTTTACCATAAATTGTTTGCATTCGCGTAGAAGATGGAGAGGGCTGTCTGATCAATCTTACTACTGGATCTACATTCTTGTGAACTATAATAATTCTATCCCGTGTCGACGGCTAAGTATGAGTCTCCGCTGAGGTTGGGCCGCGCGCCTTGACCAAAACCGATCGTCTTGCTCCCTTGATTTTATCTCTATGGGACGTGACGGAAAGACAGTGACTTCCTTCCCATATACAACCAGCGTCTGCGTTTATAGGGGAGGATAACACACACACGTAGTTCGATCCACCCCCGAGAGCAGAGGAAACTACCTATAAAGTGTGTAAAAAGACCCTTAACGAAGACGAAAGGCACATGTTTTCCCCATCATTGCGATCATTATTTTGTTCTAAACCATGGCTCATGGTTACGGATATATTGGAGGTCAAAGTTCCAACTTTTTCACAAGTCTTTTTTTTAAATACATGTTTTTAATGTTAGATTTTTACTTTAAATACCTTCACGGCCCCCGTACTATTCAATCAATCCATCAGCACATTTTTTTAAGTCCTACCGTAAAACGTGATTTTTCACCCCAAAAAAAAAGTCATTTCCCAACAAAAATGTTTGCTTAGAGTTACTTAATTTGTTGTACAGAATACTTGGTTGACGACTTCGGTAAAGGGACCCTTTACACCCTGTATATCATTATAATTTAATGATATCCGATGAGAATTTAAATCATACTGTTCGACGTTTATCTTGAAGCCAGGTTTAAAGATCATTACTTTGTTATTATAATACTAACTCCGTGACTATAAAATATAATTATGTAAGAGATAAGCTATTTTTATCATGTTTTGAGTAAATAACTCTATTTACTCAACACATGATAAAAAAGCTTATCTAACTCGCTAGGAGTGAGCTTGATGTTAACAGAATTTTATCATTGAAAAATGAACCAAGATAATCTGTTCATCATCATTCTCTTGCCGCTATCGCAATTTATTTTGGGTCGGCGCAGAATGTCTTCTTCGTCCATACTTCTCTATACTCGTCATCGCAGCAGTCACCTAAATGAACTACTGATACCATGAATCATTCAGAAGCAGTAGTTACCTACATGACTTTAGAGGCGTAAACATTTTGGGTGCGCATTTGCCTATTAGGTACTTTAAAAAAAATACTGTTTCATTTATTTTGACCGTAGACAGAAGTATTGTATTTTTGTATGTAACAGCCGATTGTTTCTTTGATTTTGATACTGTTCGTAATAAGGATTTTTTTGACTAACCGGTTTGATTGTAGGCTGTCGGGTTTATTGCAAACACAAACAGCAACCGGAAGAAATAGCCTAGCCTAGCTTGATGAACCATGCCGATTTTTGCCGGTCCTTCTCCATAAGAAACGACTAACCCGAACCATGCACCTATCTTTTGATAGAATAGAATAGAATAAAATTTATTTGTTATAATATTGTTGTTACTTAGGTGTTACACAAACATGACGTCCATAATATTCTGCTGTTACCAGCGTACAAATTTTTCAAAAAATTAAAATTAATAATAAGCCATACAATGTCGAGATTATGGAAGTCGTTAACTACTATCAAATACAATGTCACGGGGTATTTATTATAATGGCAAAAATTATTTAATACAATGTCAAGGGTTATTTAACCCCTGACATTGTATTTAATAATTTTTACTAATATTATAAAGAGAAAACATTGTTTTGTTTGTTTGTACCGAATAGGCTCCGAAACTACTGGACCGATTTGAACCATTTTTTCACTAATAGAAAGTAAATTATCAGGAAGTAACATAGGCTATAATTTATTTTCAAAAAAAATTAGAGATTTTTATAAATTGCAATAATATAACCCAAAGTAGAAAAATTTAGCCTATAAAATGCATTATTTGGCGTGCGCTGAGAAAACTATTGATGATACTTTAAAATTATGTACTACATGAATAAACTACTCATTATTATCTACAAAAAAGTCTAATAATAATAATGGGAATAAATCTAACTATCATAGCAATAGCAGCTTTTGTATTCTAAAATTTAATTAGTGCGCCGCGCCGCGCCGGTAGAAACAAAAGTTGGTTAAATTCGTATCGTAGTATTAATTATTATTCGACGCGTATTATATTATATTTTTTATGTATTATGTATGCCCATACATAACTTTTTACAGAGAAGAACGACATGTATGCTTCTTTTTTTGATGAAAAGCGTTTATCTCAAAGTTGGTCCCATTTAAAATTGAAAAATCGTGTTTGGGCTCATTTCATGCAGAACTATAGACCTAGCTGGATTATGACTGTCATTGAAGGTCTAACGATGGCGACGGATGGCAGTAGCAAGATGTTCTCTAGAGTTTACAGCATCTACATCGTGTTTGGGCTCATCTCATGCACCTTGATGATAACTTTAGACCTAGCTGGAGTATGACTGCCATCGAAGGTCTGACGATGGAGCCGGAAGGCAGTCGCAAAAGGTTCGCAACAGTTTACAGCAGCTATATCTCGTCTCGGCTCATTTCATGCACCTTGATGAGAACTTTAGACCTAGCTAGAGTATGATTGTCATCGATGGTCTAACGGAGCGGAGCATAAACGAAAAATGTTGCAAAAACAGGGAAAATTTATAACTTTTGAGATCTTCCATTGCGTGCGCTGCGTAAACGGTTAAAGTTACGCAACAATCATGTACGATGGAATCGTTCCTCTTAAAAAATTCTAAAAAAAAGTCCGCCATAGCATATGCCTATCTTTTAAGGATGACTCTCTCTCTCTTATGTGGCGCAGACGAAGTTGCGCGGGTCAGCTAGTTAATTATAATGTCAAGAATGATTAAATACAATGTCAAGGGTTAGGCTGGCAATGGTTTAATTCAAGAATAGAAATAAAAATTTAAAAATAAAAGTAATTAAATCACAATGTCAAAAATATAAATCATAATGTCAAAATAAAAATTACAATGTTAAAAAATTCACAATCAAAGTACTAATATCTTAATTTACAATATCAAAATTCATTGACAGAGTAAAAACACATGTCTAAGAGCCAAGCAAACATTTTACATTTAAACTTATTAATTGGTAACATTTTCAGGGCTGGTGGTACTTTATCATAAATTTTAATTATCATACAACTGGCATTTCTACTCTATAATTACAATCTCTGAGCAGGTACTAATAATTTCCCGGCATTTCTTTTCTTCAGCCTTTCGGAGACTTATTCATTTAATAGAAATAAATGAGGGTATCTTTTCACAAATAGACAAATTTCTAAAATATATAGACATGGGAGTGGGAGAATTTTTAAGTCCTTAAATAATGGCCTGCAATGGTCAAAATATTCTGCTCCACTCATGGCTCTGATACATTATTTTTGCACTATGAATGCTCTTTCCACATCCACCGAATTACCCCATATCACTAGACCGTAACGCCATACTGATGAAACATACCCACCCATGATAGGCATTAAGGACTGTTTTTTACTGGACACTAGTCTTAACATGCGAAGAGCTTAAACAAACTTATCAAGCTCACTGCATGCATACTCTTTCTACATGTTCCTTCCAGTTTAATTTATTGTCAATTACTATACTTAAGAATAAAGCTGATGGTCCTGGTTGTAGAATTGCATTATTATGTATAATTGCTGTCGGTATTACTGACAAGTTACAAGTTTGAAATTGAATTATTTTGGTTTTGTCAATATTAACATGAAGATTATTGCCCCTCAGCCATTATAATACATTAATTAATTCATTGTTTGTATCAATTTCTATGTCAGTTTTGTTTGAACATTTTATCGCCAAAGTAGTATCGTCAGCAAATTGGATACATTCATATTTTAAACATTTTTTAGGTCATTGATGTTTCGTAAGTGCCCATATAAAATTTTCCTATGCGAAAAATCGAATCAGGGATGTACGGCAAAAGCGGATAACATAATTGTAAAAGTGTTGTGAAGACAGCTTCACAACACTTTTACAATTATGTTATCCGCTTTTGCACACATTTTATTGATATTCACAGGAATATCAATAAAATGTGTGTCTGTATTTGTACTTAGTACTTACCTACTCACATGTACCGATACTAAAAAGCTAAATGGCAATGGAAGGAAAATCGCTAGGTCGCATTTTTATCACTTGCAATTTCTAAGGTATGGCGAACTGCCATTCAAATTCAAATTCAAATAATTTATTGTGGATCATAGGTTCATAAGATGTTGCGTTAAATACAGGTAAGTCTGCTATGTCCCGCCATTGAGGCATACAAAATTCATGTCACAACTAACAATAAATGTGTACTTAAAAACTTAATATACAATAATACATCCAATTGTCATACAATACATTATGGCTAAATTAGTAAAATGTTTATGTCCAGTTACAAATTATTCATTCAATGGATAGCTTCAATGTATTGTCATCTAGAAATTCTCTTATAGAGTAATAACATTTATTTATCAATAACTAGTAACTATTTAAAGGAATTACTTCCACTGTCATTACGACATCTATTATCGAGTAGCATAACTATTTAGAGCACATACTGTTTTACCGACTAAGCAAGGCGTGGTCATGATGTCTTCATTCATTCAGTTATGAATGAGTGTGACCCGCTGTAAAGAGAAATTATTAATAAAATGTAATTTATCAATGAAAATTATGTCATTTCTTAAATATAATTAATTGTAAAATATCTAACTAATAACTTTAACATAGTTTTCAATTTACATTTCATTAATGAGATGTTTAATTTTGTTTGTATTTTTTACGTGGCATTACGAACAACTTCGTTGCTTTGGTTCATTCACATTCAAACAAACCATTCAAACGGAATAAGAAAAAAAACTTAAGTTTCGTGTTGTTGTACGAGAAGTGATGCGTGTTCTCACAATGGAGTTTAAAAATTACGTTTATTTAACAGTTTTACTGTGCTTTATCACAATTGGTGAGTAAAAATAGCTAAATTAGAGCATAGTTTATTATTTCAGCCAACAAAAATGGCGTAGTTAATCGTAATTTTTCTAATCCACGACTTTTTGTCTTGCCCGTTTTCAACTGTTTTTGTATTGCTGATTGACACACCCTAGGACGATACTTGATGATAATTTCAGAATGATTTGTATTACGAGTAAAATAATGAACAGCAAAGAGTATCATTGATAGATAGGCTTGCATTTGTTTTCAAATCGGCCAGTTTGCGATTGTACTCGAATTTTATAGATATTTTGAAAATCGGCAAACATCGTACTTTTACATTGATCCCGTCAATATTGTTACATCTTTTATCTATATACAGTATTATCCTTTGTTTTGAGCCCTGCTAATAATAAATTGACCTTCTGACCGTGAGTCTGCTGATATATTCATGACCATTCATTTAAAAACCTACTTTTTGAGATGAATCTTCTAATTAGATCAATTAGAACCGGCAATCAACTTGATTTAATAATAACATTATTTTATTATTTTTGCTGTAAGTTTATGGCTTTCATCAGTTAAAGTTGTTAATATTTATCATTTTAATTAACTCGTTAACATCTCAAGACGTAGATTTAGTCAGTGGGTCGTCTTGGGGGTTGGTTAATGAGAATAGTGTCACTTTGTTACATATCTAACTTGAATTGTGTAACACAAAACAGCATGCCTGTTATCACAAAAGTCTATACAGAAGTGTACTTACCTTATACAATCAGATTTCTCTAGCTATGTTATATTCCAATGTAACAATCCTGGCATTGATTCATAGTTTGGGGTAACACATTATTGGGTCTTTCATCAGGAATTTCTCAGCCACTAGTCATGTTTATTGAGTTGATGCCAATAAAATAGTTCCCTAATAGCTGGGACTTCAAAATAACTAACGAAATGTGGGTGTACTAATTAATACACCTCTGCCTAACTCTTCGGCTATTACAGGTGTGATGTTATATTATTATTTCTTCAACTTAGTAGCAACCAATAATGAATCATTCCAGCATCAGCACAAAGAACACCGACCATATCGCACATCACTCAAGAACAGATCAGGGACATCGGAGGTCAGGTTGACTTGGATTGCTCCGTACATTACGCTCAAGACTTCCCTGTCATTTGGGTAAGTGGTATATAATAAAATATATATTTATTATAGGCTAACAAATATTTGTTCATGTAAAATACTGGTATTTAGTTGCATCCGGTTAGACTGGTAGCTGACCCCATATATGGGAATAGGCTAGACAGAGGATATAGATGGCTAACCTATTAAGATACACCTCTACAACACACTCCCAGGGTGTGCAGTGAAAGAAGAATATCAAAAACAAGATTATATCTGGATGGACTAAGTAATGTGAAAGAAATAACTTTGGTTCTAAACAAAATTCAGCTGTCCCATATGAAATTTCAATTCCTTGTCAAATTCTTGAAGATAGAGATGTTTGGAAGGGAAAAGGGGAGGCCCTTGCCCAACAGTGGGACTCTTGATAGGCTATTCAAAAAAACAAAACACTGACAAATAAATCGCTGGTTCTAGGCATGACTTTTTGCACAAGATTTTCTTATATTGACTACCTCGTTAGTATCAAGCACAACTGCTAGGCATGATATCCTGGGTTTGATTCTCAGGTCAGGCAAAGTGTTATTGGGTTTTTCGATCGTGAATTTCTCAGTAGCAGACACGGAGTCTAGATTTGTGCCAGCTTGATGGCAATTGGCACCCTATTACAAGGTTCTTAAATTTAATTGGTGAAATGTGGGTGTACTATGGGGTGTGGGGTACACCTCTACCCTAGCCCTTCGGGGGTTACACGCGTGATGTTATATTATGTTAAAGTTTCTATTTACTCACATAATTCCGCTCACTGGGACAAGATTTAAGTTGCAAAAAACAGTTTTAACTGTGCTTACGCCCAAACACATAAAATGACTGCACTTGAAGATGAATCTCTAGTAACTAAAAGCTTCTTTATTTATACACTGATTTAGTACACAAAATGTACACAACTATCAATATAGTCTGTTTTTAGAGATCCTTACGGTCCAAGATCGCATGACCGTCAGATCTATGTCATTTTATAAAATCTATATTTTTTTCTACGGATGTATGTACCTTACTATTGGCTATTATGTAAAGTCGTCTTTGGCATGTTTAAGTAACAAGGGTGTGCTGAATAGCTCCTAAGGTGGTGTGCTATAAAGGGTGATTTTATATGTATAGGGTGACTGATAATTTAGTGACCGATACTTAAGCACCAGATTGTACTCATGCATGATAACAAACAACTTTCCCAAAAACATTTTTTTTTAAATACTCATTCACTTTTATCACAATAACACAACAGTTTATTGTTCACTGTTGCACGGTACGATAGTAATGAGAAAGAACGGCGTCACGCGGTTAACAGCTAATAGGTCAAAGGCGGCAAATGAGTACAATCACGTGTTTAACTATCGGTCACTAATTACCAGTCACCCTACATATTATGGGGATAGTATGATAATTCATCTCCTCGACTGCCAGACACTTTGTCATGGCAACCACCGCCAGATTTCTTTAAAGTATGATTAATGCCTCTACTTTTTTAACTAGTAAGGTAATTTCCGCAGTAAAAGCAAAGAATAAATAGGACAAGGTAAAAGTTTCAGCTTTTATAAAATGACGTAGTTCTGGGGAGGTAGGTACTCTCCTCGTCTTATCCTATGGTGCACAGATTTGGTCTTTGACTACCATCCAGAAGTCCAAACTCAAGGTTTGCCAACGAGCAATGGAGAGCAGTATACTAGGTGTTAAATTAACGGATCATGTTCGTAACACAATACTGCGCTCTAAAAGAAATATAGCTGACCCGCTCCCTCTCATGGTGACAAGGCTTTTGTTCTAGCAGTGGGATCGTTATAGCTTGATTTTGTGATTTTAGACGGTTAAATCGTATAGTCTATACTAATATTCTAAAGAGGTAAAGTTTGTAACTTCTTCGAAAATCTTCGGAACTTTGATTCGATTCCGAAAATTCTTGAACTATGTAGGCACAATCGCCTGCGCATCAAGATACCACGTACTGTCAAATTTCTTCATTCGGTTTTGAACTTAACCATCAACATTTTATGGTATAAAATCATTTGAAGTGATGTTGGTAACTTGATGTGCTGGCGACTGTACCTACATGAATATTCTCGAGTGTCATAGAATAATTGTACGACGATCCCATGGGATAATTTCCGAACATAACGCGAGTGATGCCGCGGGCAAAACCTAGTTTTTCATAGAAGAGAATATAAACATAGTACCTACTACATACATTTGGATAGTCTTAATCACAATAGCGTCCCAGAAATAAAACGGCGGATTGCCATGGCTAAAGATGTTATGACACGCCTCCAGAAAAATCTGGAAAAATCGTGGTATAAGCTACAAAGCGAAGGCCCTCTTGGTCAGAGCACTAGTTTTCCCGATTTTCCTCTATGAAGTTGAGACGTGGACAATCCGAGCAAGAGAAAGACACAGGACAGACGCATTCGAAATCTGGTGCTGGAGGCGGATGCTCCGAATTCTATGGACAGCCAAACGCACAAATGTGTCTATCATTTCCCAACTCGATATCAAGAACCGATTGTCTACAGTTTGCCTACAGCTTATTTTGACATTTTTCGGCCACATAAGCAGCCTTTAAAAGTTGGTCATTGCTGGCAATACCGAAGGCAAGAGACCACGAGGCCGGTCGCCAACACGATGGTCCGACCAAGTAAAAGAGGCTATGTCCTCAAGGTGGTGATGGCAACTTAGGACCGGAGTCGATGGAGTCAGATTATCCGTTTAAAGGGATCCAGAGACCACGATCCTCAGTTATGAGGGACCGATTGAAGAAGAAGAAGGACCACAATAGGAGCTACAGAACCCATGTCCCATACAAAATCGTATGGCTTTAAGTACAAAGTTTAAATTGCTCTTCATTGATTCAAGGATGGTTATAAATACCTTGTGTTGTTTTAGCAATTGTGTTTAAATTATGATAACACTTTGCTTTGTTTATTGCGACGATTTTTCGAGTCATCGTAGTGTAGAATGTTTATGGTGTTTAATGGGCTTAAATATTTGATACTAATCATCTTTATTGACTTTAATAATCTCATATCCGATGGATCCGAGAAGTTTGAACCGGTAGTTGTGACGACGTTTGGGAGAGGCCTATTTCTCAATCAAAATCAAAATATTTTATTTCACATAGGCCTAGATGGGCACTTATAAAACGTCGACAAAAAGGTGTACGGTTCGGGTTGGTCGTTTCCTATGGAGAAGAACTGGCAAGAAACTCCATGGTTACTCTTTTCAAATCATTTGGTATTACAATATTATCATGGATACAGCATTTGTACTTAAGTATGGGGGGACAGCGTAGGCCCGACAATAAGTCGGAATTTTACATGTTAGCATAAGCATAATGTTCCTACTGCTGGGACACAGGCCTCAGGCTCTATGCGAGTGAATGGGCTATAATCCGAATTTTACAACAGTTTTTTATTTAAATTCAGTCCTACAGTAAAACGCCACTTGCTACAATCCTTACATACTCCTTTGGCCTCATCCACGTTCATACATCTGGTCATGACATGACCTTTCTGAAAAACGATCTCCAGTATAGTCAGAGAATGGCCTTCTAGGCTCCGTTGTCAGTCACATATCTCTTGTTAATACATTTTTAACTTGTCGTCTCAACATGATCAAGCTATCTGAGCATATTGTTTGCACTGATTATGTTGACAGGCGTGATGTAGGTATTACTATTAATTGTGAGGAGTACGTGGCTAAATAATAACAGCCGCTCGGGTTGATCTTTAGGTTAAGCCGTGCTTGCCTAGGTTGGTCCGTGGATGGATGACTACCCATTATATGCCGAGTTTCCTCCGTGCCTCGGAAAACACGTTAAGCCGATGGTGAGGCTGTCATTTGTAGATATTTGACAGTCGTCACAGGTAGTCAGTGACAACCAGTATACCAAGGGGTATCGTATTACCATGGTCAGATAGGCAGTCGCTCCATGTATTCAGCTGCATCCGATTAGACTGGAAGCTGGCCCCAACATAGTTGGGAAAAGGCTAGCTAGCTATGATATATTATTAATTGTAATGTTTCTTTGACAGGTGAAATACGATCGGTTCAAGACGGTGGAATCCATCCCTCTATCAAGCAATGCTGGACTGATCATCAAGGACTCTCGATTCTCTCTACGATTCGATGACGCCACTGCTACTTTTACTCTTTCGGTAATACCTTCTCATATTTTTATAAATATTATTTTAAGTTAGTCTTTGATCTCATTTTAGTTTAAATTTGTATGTTTTTTTTTGTTTGAGAAAGCATACTATACGATCCAAGATTTCTTGAATCATTGATTGAATTGTTGACCATGTTTTACTGTATATTGATATTTTGACAATTATAATAACCAAATTTAACATGTAAAATAATTTTAAATGTAATGCCACTACATAACTATTGTATGCCTAGTAGGCAGGACATATTGGAACTTTAATTTATTGTTTAGACCTGAAACTAACAAATGCCCTCAATAAAATATTTTGAATTTTAATGTAAGCGCAATTTTGTTGTTTTTGTAATTTTAAATTATATTTAGAGTAAGAGAGAAGTATAGAAGACATGCACACACAAATAAAGGTTTATTTTGTACACGAAGTTACAGTAGAACACTGACTAGGTCACGGTCCTCCTAGTTTAGGAAGCAGGGTTTTTAACTAGTTGTACAGCCTTCTACTAAAATTCATTGTACCTATGTGGAATGTAATGGTATTGTATACAAAGGTTTTTGTGCCAATAAACTTTATTTTTATTATTTTATGCCCCGACCCCAAAAAAAATGTAATAAGGGCCGGAGAATGTTTTTTTTAAACGGTGCTCCAAACTATTTATTTCTCCTGTATCGTAGGTTCGTTTACAAACATTTAAACTCACATACACAAACAGCTAGACTCGGAACTACTACATGTAGGCCATACAAATATTTGTTCCGTGCGGGAATCGAACCCGCGAGCAACCGAGCTCTACTTTGAACCTCTTATCTTCCATAAATTCTTGAATACTAATAACCACGGCATGAGCTGATCTCATAAAGTTCAAGTCAATACGAGAGAAAAAGAAAAAGGAGCCTATTCCATCAGGAACAGGGTCCATTTTTAACCCCCGACGCAAAAACAGGTGTTAAAAGTGTAACGTGTGTATCTATGTGGCATCGTAGCTCCAAAACTGATTAACCGATTTTGATTTAGTTTTTTTTTATATCTCTATCAACAGATCAAGGATATTCAAGAGAATGATGCCGGGTGGTACCAGTGCCAAGTGCTAATGTCCATCAGTAACAAAATCACTGCTGAAGTGGAGTTACAAGTTCGACGACCTCCGATCATATCTGACAACTCGACGCGATCCTTAGTAGCTAGTGAAGGAGAGAGTAAGTAAAAATGCTTTTTTTTTTAGGTTTATTGGGGGAAGCCGTTAAAATCATCGCCTGTCACAGCCGGCAGCCGGCCAAATTGATACGGTATGTACTGTGAACATATGCATACCTACCTGCTAACTCGTCTGGCAGACATTTGTAACGGGAAGTGTCAGTGTCAGTGTTGATTATTAATTTTTAACAATAATCTCTGCAACATATACACCGTGTTC
Organism: Noctua fimbriata; assembly: GCA_905163415.1. NCBI lineage: Eukaryota > Metazoa > Arthropoda > Insecta > Lepidoptera > Noctuidae > Noctua > Noctua fimbriata. The sequence goes on from LR990951.1 coordinate 3,662,455, forward strand.
CGGACGATATAAATAAACTTCAACCAGATGTTCAGACCACGGAAATAAGCATTTTTCATTATAGACACATTAATGAACTCTTTTTTTTTATTTGCTCTCGGGTTCCTCTCGTACGTGCAAATGAAATGCAAATAGCATTTGATAATGTAATTGCGGCAACATAGGCCAAATTAAGACCTTCCTTACTGCTTAGCTCAATTAAATTTCATTAAATTAAATTACAAAAATCTTTGTAATTAAGCCTTTTTAGGTACGGTAGTCCTTTGTAAGATTTGATTTGTAAAAGCTATAGAAGCGTTTGCCAAAGTTTATTCATAACATGAAGAACACGGTGTATAGAAAGCAGCACTCAGGCTTTAAGAGAATTTAGTATTATTTTTACGCAAATTTAGCACCTGATGTCTAAAAATTGGCCGTCGGCACAATTCAGCAGGTATGCATACGGTCACAGTAAATACTAACACTACTCGATGCCACACAAACGATGGATGAACTGTGTGAAGGATCAAGATAGGAGGTGTCTGATGTGATGACGAGTTGGTAGTGTTGTCGATTGTAAATCTCTTTTCAAAACCTGACTTCAACGAAAATATCTCTTCATAAACCCTAAATAAGTATCTTGAACACACCATAGTCCATCGTTACATACCCTGTTTCTATTACAAATGGCCCGATCGGCGTTTCAGCATTTATGGCAACCCTATAGCATAATCAGCCTATAACGTTCCCACTGCTGGGACACAGGCCTCCTCTCTATGGGAGGGTATGGGCTATAATCCACAACGTGGGCCCAGTGCGGGTTGACAGTGTCGTGGTGGCAGCCCTATGCTACTGAGAAATTTCCAATAGAAAATCTAACTAAAATTTTCTCATCAGGCGTCCAGATGGAATGCTACGCCGGTGGATTCCCTCTACCAAAGATATCTTGGCGTCGTGAAAACAACGCCATCTTGCCCACCGGAGGATCTATCTACAGGTAAATATAAAAATTTGTGGTATCTAAATATCATGGATAGCTATAATGTGATATGTGCTTGATTCATGATGAGCAGTAGTGCTTGCGACCACGAAACCAACGGTGCAGCTAAATAGTTTATTGTGTGTACAATGCATCTATTGTGTTTATAAACTGCTTCATTGGGTCGGTCCTGTAAATGTAACCTACATTTCCGCGAATCGAACGCCATACCTGGAGGTCTACTCTCTAAGCATGGAATCCGTAGTTTCGGCCCGTAGGTAACCCAGTCCGTACCACTTACGGACATACAAGGTGTAAACAGACCCTTCACATAGCCGTCAACCAAGCATTCTGTACATCAAACTAAGTAACTTTACGCAAAAATTATTGCTGGGAAACAACTCTTTATTTTGGGTGAAAAATCGCTCCAAAACATTGTGCTGATGGCTGGATTCAATAATACGGGGGTCGTGGAGATGTTTAAAGTAAAAATCTTACTTTAAAAACATGTATTTTTTTAAAACTTGTGATAAATTTGGAACTTTGACCCCCAATATCTCCGTAACTAGAAGGTACCCAGATATGGTCTAAAACAAAAAAAAATGATCGCAACTCTGAGTGATAACCCGATCAGGGTTATCACTCAGAGTTGCGATCATTTTTTTGTAGTTTGGAAGTTGGCGGTATAAGTCCCCCACGCCTCGTGCCTTGGAAAGAACGTTAAGCCGTTGGTCCTGCGCATGATCTCTCTCCGGTCGTGTCGGATTGCCGTCCCATCGGACTATGAGAGTAAAGGAACAGCGAGTGCACCTCTGCTTGCGCACACACTAGTGCACTATACTATCTCCCACGCCGATGGCTAATCGAAAACAATCAGGAGGACTATCAGATGTTAAACTATGACTTCCTTACCATTACAGAGGCAACATCCTGAAAATCGCAACCGTTCACAAGGAAGACCGCGGCACATACTACTGCGTAGCTGAGAATGGTGTGGGCAAAGGCGCTCGGAGAAATATTAACTTGGAAGTGGAATTCGCGCCTGTTGTCACAGTACCCCGGCCGAGACTGGCTCAGGTACGTTTCGGTATACTGCTGGGCATAAAATAAGTAAATAGTGGGCATAGGAGCTACTAGGCATACTCACTTAGAAGTGGAGTACGCGCCTGTAGTCGCCCAGACTGAGATTGGCTCTGGTAAGGCTTGGTCTAGTGCTGGGCATAGATTAAGTAAAGTGTGGGCAAAGGTACTAGGAGGAATATTAACTTAGACGTGGAGTGCACGCCTTTTGTCAGAGTACCCAGACCGAGACTGGCTCAGGTAGGTTTCGTCCATTGCTGAGCATAGAATATGTAAGGTTTGGGCAAGGAAGACCGAGGCACATACTACTGTATGGTTGAGAATAAATAGGCAAGGGAATGAGAAGAAATATTCGTGCAGCGTTTCGTAGTGTAGCTCATGACAAGCAGGATTATTTAACTAACCGCTGAATGCATCTCAAAGAAAGTTATGAGCAATCTCATCATCCAAAAATTTGAAGACATGTGGACCATGTCTTCGAAATTTTGGATGCAGACATGATGTGGTGACCACTGACCCGCACTATGCTAGCACAGTTGGCCTATTATGGCCCACACGCTCAGAGAGAAGTCTGTATCCAACCATCGAAAATAAGAAAGAATGTCCCGGCAGTGGGTACGTTACAAGCGGATTATGCATGCCTCCTATCGATTAAGCATAGCATAGATAGAACACTTACAAAAATAAAACTAATCTTTAACATACTTAAGGCTCATTTTCCTGTATTTTTCTATTCCAGGCCCTACAGTACGACATGGATCTCGAATGCCACGTCGAAGCGTACCCGCCGCCCGCTATTACTTGGCTCAAGGACGAAGTGCAGCTGTCTAACAATCAGCATTACAGGTATGTATCTTACAGCCTAGTACATAAACATGAAGCCTGTAATCCCCGAAGGGTTAGGGAGTGGTGTACCTGATGGTATACCCACCTTTCGCCAATTATAATTAGGTCCCATGTAAGGGGGCGAGAGCGTTGCCATCAACCGGGTCCTAGATAATACAGGGTGTATGTGAACGGACCCTTTACCAAGCTGTCAACCAAGCATGTATATCAAACTAAATAACTTTACGCAAAGATTATTGCTGGGAAACGACTCTTTTTTTGTAGTGAAAAATCACGTTTTACGGAAGGACTCAATGTAACGCACTCAAAACATTGTGCTGATGTATGGATTGAATAGTATGGGGGTCGTGAAGGTGTTTATAGTAAAAAATCTTACATAAAAAACATGTATTTAAAAAAAATACTTGTGAAAAAGTTGGAACTTTGACCCCCAATATCTCTGTAACTAGAGGGTTCCCAGGTATGGTCAAGAACAAAAAAATGATCACAATGACGGGGAGAACAAGTGCCTTTCGGCTTCGTTAAGGGTCTTGTTCTTAATTTACTTTTAAAATAACATGTAATATTTATATTAATGTAATATTTACATTAAATTGCCTCCATTATCCCTGTACTATTTAATGCACAATGTGTGAAGAATGATATGTCATGAAAGGAGGTGTCTGATGAGATGACGAGTAATAGAGAAGTATGGAAGAAGAAGACATGCTGTGCCAAACCCAAATGAATTGGGACGATGATGTTTTGAGTGCGTTGCAATGAGTCCTACCGTAAATCGTTTCCCAGCAATAATTATTCCGTAGAGTTATTTAGTTTGATGTACAGAATCCTTGGTTGATGGCTTCGTGAAGGGTCCGTTTACATAATTTGCTTAGCGTTTTTCCAATTACATTGGGGTCGGCGGTTTTTTTTTTGTTTAAATTTGAGTGACATCGTAGGCTCAGCGTTTCCGTGTTTTAATAAAAAAAGTAACCAGAGGATATTTAAAAAAAATGTTTATTTCAGACATAATTTCCATATATTTTTAAACAGCAATTAATAGTTATCTTTTAACTAGTAGTACTAAATAGTTTAAAAATAACAAAAATATCCGACTGAAGACCTGAAACCAGTGAATTCGACTTCACAGTTTTGTCTGTAACAAATATTTGACAGGGCTAGCTATTAAAAGAAAGAAAAAAACAAGAAAGTACAGTGTAAACTATACAGGGTGTAAGGGACAGCCCTCCACAAACTGATGCTGTGAATTCAGTATATCGTACTAAGATGACCGGTACTAGAAATTATTTCAGGAACGTTATGGGAATCCAATAAATTTGATTTGTTTTATTTCCTCATATGCAATGTATCGTTACTGTGGCATAACGCACGTAGTGAACGGCAAGCGCGACGACGAGTTCGATGATCTCTGTAGCTATGGAGGAAGTGAACAGCTGATTCCACGCGTCGTCGGTTAGGTTATTTCAACATCCATGTTGGATTTTTTATTTTAGCCGTATTATTTACATAAATGGAGTGCTGCGTACAGGGAATGTACTTTTACATTGAAATAAAGGAAAAGTAACTGAAAAAAAAAAAACGGGACAAAAATTCCGGTGGACTATGATTCAAAATAAGGAGCTGAATGCACCCTGTCAGTTTGTGGAGGGCTGTCCCTTACACCCTGTATAGCGACACTGAACGGATTGCGCACCAGTGGCGAAGGTTCCATACAATTCGATTCCTACACCGGCTTCTTTGAAAAATGGTACAGTCAGTATTCTATAGACAAATAATATAATCAAATTAAAGACATGTACTCCGGCTTACCTCTTACAAAAATTAACCCTTCGCTACTGCTGCGCACTTTATGACGTTATTGAGAGTTAAATAGAGAAAATAAAAATCAATATTATTTTACTATTTTAATATTATTTACTAATAAAGTATAAAATTTACAAACAACAAACATTAACATTGATACAAATAACAATACCATTATTTAATTGTATTTTATGAATTTCTTAGCATACAATTAGGGTGGGTGCAATAAAGCAACAAAATAGTGAGCAAAATAACGTCCACATAAGCAGTTCTTAGTAATGTCGGCAATTTAGACAGAACTATTTATTGTTGTATTGTCGTTATTTAGAGTGGGTGTGATGCTAACAAGATTATTTTTAGTATATGCGAAATCTAAATATAGTTTGTACCGAATAAGTAACTAAATCGTTTCCAATCATTTTTAAACCATGTTATATTTTGTCCTAAAAATATTTAAAAAGGCTACAAGTTGGACACCGAGTTATACTAAGTACCTATCGCAATCATTTAGGTACCTACTGCCAAATTATTATTATCAATGAGCTCAAGACGAAGTTGGAGGCGCGCGCGCGAGCGACCACGTTTTAGTGCGGACAACAAGCTTACAACTTTGGGATTTTTCATGATACAGTTTTGAAATTTTCTACATAGATTCTTTACATAAAAATACTAGACACGTGTTTCAGGTTTCCCATATACTAAAACTAATGTTGCATAGAGTGTATCATTCTATGGAACACAAGTTAAACCAACAAGAGTCAAGTAATTTCGACGTTTTAGAGAGTTTCTCAATAAATCGAGTGGCGTTATATGGAGTTTCCACTGCATTTGCTTGATTTCTTGATCTTGGTCTTTGTGGGGCTTAACAACGTTTCATTAGTTCCGTAATATGTTTTAGCAAATCTTTGTCTTCTTGAGTCGGGTTAGGGATTGCCCGAAGTTCATCATATTCACTTCTCCAGTATCGGAGACTTATTTTTTTGCATGGAAGAGTTATTACACTTCCAGGGACTGAAAAATAAAAATATTCGGTTTAGACATAACATAAACATCACAGTCAAAGCATTTATTTCAACTAGACCATCACAGGCACTTTTAAAGCGAAAGCTACAGTCACAGTCACAAGGCATAATAACTTGAGAAAGTACTGTAGTTGCACATTCCAAAGCGTAGATCTCTATGGAGAAGAATGGGCAAGAAACTCCATGGACACTCTTTTAAATCAAAATATTCTTACAAATTCTTGGTTACATCGTTCATGTTGAGATTATACATATATGTGAGAACGATGTAGAAAGTCGTGCACATTAAGAGCGTTCAGAGTAAAAGATTAAATCAGCAATGAAAAAAATAAAAAGTAATTAGAATAAACCGTGGCAGCTAAGAGATGACCAGTCCCAACTGACAACGCCCATCACGCCTGTAAACCTCGAAGGGTTAGTTACAGTAGTGTATCTATAGTGCAACCAAATATCAGTTATGTATGTTTAAGTCACATAAAATAGGAAACTAGCTAGGCGGCTACAGAGCAATCCTTGACGGAAAAACTCAATAACACTGCCGACCTGGGCATCTAACCCATGAATGGATATGACTTAAAATAACAGAATATAACTGGGGTCTGACGGGATGTAGCTATATACCAGTACTTTACATACAGCGACTGCCTCCTTTTAAATCTGCACGCGTAGCATGACCACCGTAGAATAAACGGGTTTTGTCGACGGAAGAATCGACAAAATGACAGATCAACAAAAGAAGTCTTCCTACACAATTCGACCAAATATTTTGCATAACATTTTAACAAGATACGACATAAACAAGCCCGCAAACGTCAGAAAATTTTAAATTTCGCGGGTCTCTTATTCTCAGCGTGTCGATGGCAATCTAAATTCTGTCTGCCCAGAACTGAGCTACTAGTTTGTCGCTTTCGGTAGCGTCCATCAGTTCCTGTAGTGAACAAACAACAGGACACGCAGGATACGATATTAAGTGCCCCATCGTTTGTGGAGTAGCACCACATTTTCACTCCAGGGCAGAGTCATTAATGAATCTCCACCTGAGCAGGTTTACCTTGCTGTGACCGAGCTGGGTCCGGAGTCTATTTAAAGACTTCCAGGTCAGCCGTGGCAACCACGCGGGTCGCGGATTATATTTAAGAAATCAACTTAAAACTTACCACTACGAATATAAGAACAGAATACTAGAACTATCAACATGACATTAAATAGCTTCATCTTGCTACACGGAAATATACGCCTACACTGAACTGTGGTTTGTTAATAACTAATAAAATATCCTGCTAACATTATATATAATATTATATATGCGAGTTTGTGAGGATGTGTGTACGTCAGGATGTATAAATATTTGTTACTCTGTCACGCAAAAACTACTGAACGGATTTGGATAAAAGTTAGCACACAGATAGTTTGTAACCTGGATTAACAAAGGATACTTTTTATTCCGGTAGTACGATCCCTTGGGACAATTATCGAACTCCACGCGAGCGAAGCCGTGGGTATATGCTAGTTAGAATTAATTTAAAAGCATCATGTCGCCTAATTGATTCATAAAAACATAGTGACTAATACATATAACGCAATAAGGAAAATGCGTCATATTGAAAATTGTTCTTAATTGCAAATGCTTGCTTATACTTACGTAACTGAACATCACGCCTGTACTGCCTGAAGGATTAGGCAGAGTTTTACCGTCACATTTGAAAGGGGGCGAGCCTATTGACATTAATCGGGCATAAATAATCTATACATATGTATATGTTACAGTCGGTTAAACTTAGATGTATCCTACTTATCTTCGGTTAGAAAATGCAACCAATTTGGATGTAGCGCTCGCTCGGCTCGCGCGCGTTTGGTCTCAGTTCTAACCTGATCTAAACCATTTGGACGGTGTGTCTTAGCAATAAAAAGGATACACAACTGTTACCGGCCGCACCTAGGTTTAGCCGGCTAGAACTAGGTGTAACCTTACTTTGGCTTTTAGCCGTAACATATACAAATAAATAAAATTGAAGTGTCTGTTTGTAATTTCAAAATAACAGCCTTTTACTGAATTCATATGAAAGTATACAGGGTGGAAGGGACACCGACGCGAAAACGGTTACCACGTATTCAGTACATCATTCTGATCCTCCCACATAGGAATTTTTCATATGCTATTAGAAAAAAAACAGCTGTTCCATACATTTTGACCGTGTAGGTATTGCAGTTTTGTAGAAATCAACAGATTTTTTTTAATAACCGTAACTAACAAAACATACTTTTTTTTACATTTTTGTCCGACGGTCTGTTTGTTCCGGCTAATCTACGAAACGGCTGGACCGATTTTGACGAGGCTTTTAGTGGCAGATAGCTGATGTTATTGTGATTAAAACCCTTGAAAATGTTAACAAAATTCGTTTTTAAATAGGGAAGTAATTTTTTTATAATAATTTCACGCGGACGAAAGTCGCGGGCAACAGCTAGTACCTAATATAACTGCCAGACCTGGGAATGTCGCTGCCCTAGTTCAATAGCAAGATATCTTGACCGATGTATGTTTTGAGTTAACCATACTTTTGAGATTTTACTGTCAATGTAATTCACATATCGCACCACCGGTGCAAGACTGTCACTTATGCAAAAAGTCATTTTTTCAGGAGAAGCCTTTTAAACTTTCGTATCGTATTACTTCATGATACTTCCTGATTTAGGAAAGATGGATAGCGTATAGGCGGATGTGTTCTTTTGAGTTTATATTAAAGAAAATAAATGACCACAAATAATTAAAACAAAAAAACTATAGCGTTTTATAATTTGGAACCCCCTCAATTGTGACGTTATGGCACTAAACTAAAATAATTTGTGTAATTATGACAAAGTTAATGGGGAATAAAAACAAGAAATTATTAAATTAAAGTTTTATTTTAACTCAATTTGTTGGACTTATAATATTAAACAAAAAAAAAAAAAATATTGTTCCAGTATCAATATAAAACAATGTCACAACTGTATTTTATGCCATTATTGCTCCAGTATCAATATAAATAAAATGTCACAATTACCTTAGCAACGTTGTTTCTCGCAGTACCCGTTTGATTCAAGCCAAAACCACAACGTCACTTACGCCCTCATACGGAAACTTTACGTACCAAGCCAGTGACATTATCGCACCAAGTGCAGAGCTACTTTAGGCAACTTATTACATACTCAGCTCATTTTTGGAAATTTGACATAAGTGACAGTATTACACCGGTGGTGCGATATTGTTACTTGAAATGTGGTAATAAATAGCGCTTAGTTTAATGCGTTTGGGAGTTATTTATATTTATGAATAAAATACATTTTTATATTAAGCATTTGTTATTTCTAATATGCATAAATGTCTCGGTGAGATATTGTAATTTAGGCATTTAGCTTGCGTTTTACATAATTATATCCGATTTTTGTTTTTTTTTTTGCCTGATATAAAACTTATTTAAATATGTTTTTTTTTTAAGATATCTTACTATTGAACTAAGGCAGCGATGTAATAAGTTTAAAAATAAAAACATTTTTTTCGGAAAAACTTTATTACCTACCTACATCAAGATAGGTTTGCGATATAACTTCAAATACAAGGTGTAAATAGACCCTTAACGATGCCGAAAGGAACTTGTTCTCCCCGTCATTGCGATCATTTTTGTATCTGGACCATACCTGGGAACTTTCTAGCTACGGAAATATTGGTGGTCAAAGTTCCAACTTTTTCACGAGTTTTTTTTTTTAAATACTAGTTTTTAAAGTTATAACTTTACTTTAAATACCTCCATAACTATTATTATTACTTTGTACTATTCATTGCATCCATCAGCACAATGTCTTGAATGTGTTACATTGAGTTTTACCGTAAACGTGATTTTTCATCCCAAAAAAAAGTCGTTTCCCAGCAATAATTTTTGGGTAGGGTTACTTAGTTTGATGTATAGAATGCTTGGTTGCTTCGTGATTTTTTTGTCGTCTTACAAAGATCCACTCATTGAATCCGACATAAAATAGAAGTATTTTATGTCGTGATTTTTTAACCATTAATTAAAATAATAGTTACAAAGAAAAATAAATAATACATTAGAACCTGTTATAAATGTTTACGTGTCAAACGGAACATACCTACCCAGCGCACGAGTCGAGTAGATCATCGCTCACAACAGGGTGTTTCAACTGCGTCATGCGTTATAAATACATAATATAGCATAGCATAGCATAATCAGCCTATAATGTTTCCACTACTGGGACACAGGCCTTCTCTCTATGAGAGGGAATGGGCTATAATCAACCACGCGGGCCCAGTGCTGGTTGGTAGATGTCACATGTCTTCGAATTTTTGGTTCTAGGACATACCGGTTTCCTCACAAATTCATAATAATGAATAAATTTTTATTTTTAAATTATGCAAATACAAAAATGTACACACTAAATACAGAAAAGAAGAAAGGAACATAAAATAGTACAAAGGAAAAGCTTCCAGCATACCTGCGAAAGGAGATACTAAAAAAAGAGATGTAGACATAGTGTGTAAAAGAAGAAGAGAAAATGGAATACATAAAACATAAAGCAGAACTCTTTAAATATAATATACCACTTATGGTATACCTATTTTTTATGAATGTTTAGTAGTCATTGTATACATGAAGTGGGCTGCCGTTAAAAGATGACTAAAAAGTCACGGTGTATTAATGAAAACCACTTAAGGGCATTACATTGCTCGATGACCTTGATGATTTAATCCCTGTACTGGTTTTTGTTGACTTGCCCCGCACATTTCGCAAAATTTCGCTTTTTATTTATTATTTAAAAATATTAAAAGAAATAACAGAAAAAAAACAATACAGATTGTTAAGTATATCATTACGTATTTGTTGTTACAAAATTCATGCCGATCTATTCAGCCGTTACAGAGATAATTTACAATTAAGGTTGAAAAAGGACCTATTTTCTACGATTAACCAAAAAAAATCGAGAAGGTTTATTAAAATTTTAAACAATACAATTTATTTGTGATGAACTTAACTATAACATACTTTTTTACACGGAAAACGCACGAAGGGATTTATCAACAAATTTCTTTGAACATACGCTGTTTTTGGGATTTGAGCCATGTAATGCCCTTAATATACAACAGCATAAAGTTGATATTCGTTTAAGCGAGAATTACATCAATTAAAATCAAGAATTTGGAACTACTAGGTATAGCTTATTGTTCAAATGCATGTTTCAATTATTACGAATGACTACTAGTTTTTCGAACCAAATGAATATTTTAATTAAGATATTACGCCTAAGCGCCCTGTTGGTTGTTTATTTAGTTAGTTTATTTTAAAAAAAAGACCCTTTTTTGGAAATATTTAGTTTTAATAGTTCTATAAGTAACTTTAATTTAATTATTTACAATTAAAAAAAGAAAAATAGATATTACGGAATTATTTTTTAAATGTATGTGTAATTTTACTCAACAATTCTTTAGTTCATCTTCGAAAGATTTTAACTGGTCATCTTCTTCTCGTGTTCGGTTATGATTTTTCCGAAGTGCGATAATTTCTTTTCCATGGTATAGCCACACCATCTCTCTACATGAGGGATGGTACTGAGTAATATTCAGCCCGGTAACTGAAAAGCAAAAATATGATATAAATTAGAATAAAAAACAATTGTAATGGAACATAATGGGTGTAAAAGTACCCGTAACGAAGCCGAAAGGCACTTGTTCTTCCCTTCATGGCGTTCATTTTTTTTGTTCTAGACTATACCTGAGAACATTCTAGTTACGGAAAAAATTGGGGTCAAAGTTCAAACTTTTTCACAAGCTTTTTTTTTAATACAGATTTTTAATGTTATAACTTTACTTTAAATACCTCCACGACCTCCGTACTATTCAATGCGTCCATCAGCACAATGTTTTGATTGTGTCACATTGATTCCTACCGTAAAACGTGATTTCACCCCCATAATCAAATGTCGTTTCCCAGGTATAACTTTTGAGTAGGCTTACTTAGTTTGATGTACAGAATTTTTCTCAGATTTTTTTTTTTTGTATATAATACGGTTAAAATAAAAAAAAACAACAATGGATGTTGAAATAATCTAACGAACGACGCGTGAAATCAGCTGTTCACTTCCTGCCTAGCTACAGAGTTCATCGAACTCGTCGTCGCGCTTGCCGTTCGCTACGTTTGTTTTGCCACGGTAACGATACATTGCCTATGAGGAAATAATACACCCTGTATGCTGGTCCGTTCGCCAATTCCTTCCAAGTATTCTCTTCCCGCGCTGTCTCCAACCACCCGCCCGCCACCTCTTCCTGGGCCTGTCTCGACGGGGTCTTCAATCTTGAGCTACTCATTGCGTGACCCTTGCCCAGCGGTCACTGTGCCTTCCATTTCAACCTGGCCGTTCATACTAAGTATTAAATAGAAACTCACCTGTATAAACTAAAGAGCAAAATACTAGTAGTACCATCATTACGTTAAAGAACTTCATCTTGCAAAGAACAAGGAAATATACGTTCGCACTGTACTGCTGTACGCAATCAATTATTTAATTTAGAGTAAAAACCAAATTAAAATAAATTTACGTTACCATAAGGCATCGGTCCCACCACCGACGAATAGCTGCCAACTATTTTCTCGCTCAAGAAATACGTTTCTTGTTGAACTAGTCAATAGAAGTATGTAGGTCGTATGTCTGATATAGATTCCTGGAAGATCTAATTAAATTAGCTAGCGAAACTCGACAGGCGCGATAGGGATTGATATCTAATAAAAAAAAATAGTTAAATGATGTTTTTACTGTTTGGCCCGAGGAGGCAAAATACCGAGAGAGTTGGAAAGGAATGGGGAAGGCTTTTGTCCAGCAGTGGGACAGATAGTTTAAAAAAAAGATTTTATTGGGACAACTATCAATGATATTATTCTGTAAAAAATGATTTGTACAAACAATTTCACGTGTTTTTTTTGCATAAGTTGTGGTCTATTCGACTACTTTGACTGGCCAGTCATTCAGTCAGTAATCGGCTGTCGCACTATCAATCTATCCCACTACACAGTCGTTGCTCGCCATTTCGTTTTTATTATATTTATATTCCAGCTTCACTCGCTTTCCGCTAATTCTCGGCGGAGGGACAGATGCCTTACTGAGTTATCTAAAATAATACGGAAAATGGTTATTTTTTCCTCATTTGCTTAAGCCGTTTAAGTACACCTTACAAAAACAATACTAAACATAATAAAAGTGAATAAACTCGGTTGGGACTTTATAATGAAACTATTGGACTGTATAAATACAGGGTATAAACAGACCCTTCATATAGCCGTCAACCAAGCATTCTACAGTAGTACATCAAACTAAGTAACTTTACGCAAAAATTATTGCTGGGAATCGACTTTTTTTTTGGGGTGAAAAATCACTTTTTAAGGTAGGACTCGATGCAAAGCACTCAAAGCATAGTGCTGATGGATGGATTGAATAATACGGGGGTCATGGAGGTGTGTAAAGTAAAAATCTTACATTAAAACATGTATTTAAAAGAAACTGGTGAAAAAGTTGGAACTTTGAACCCCAACATCTCCGTAACTAAAAGGTTCCCAGGTATGGCCTAGAACAAAAAAAATATCGCAAAGACGGGGAGAACATGTGCCTTTCGGCTTCGTTAAGGGTCTATTTACACCCTTTATAGGTATAATACCATAATTAACAAGTCAGTACGTGTGAAGACAAGATCAAAACATTGTTCCGACGGATATACGGTGTGTTTGGCTAGCGGTTACCGATACTTTAAGGTCATATTAAATACTCATTTCTATCGAAAAATACACATTTATATTCCTAACCCTACACCCCGCGAATGGCAGCCATCTTGTTTTTTTAATCACTTGATCAAGGGTATGTTCAATGAATTGCTGATATCTTTGAATCTAAGAGACCTAAAGACTTGCAAATGATCTTATTGCAAGGGTAAACGCCGATGCTATCAAATTATTAAATAAATTTTACTGAAATAAGCAAAAAGAGCCTAAAAAATAACGAAATTTTAATAAAAATACATATTTTTTTTACATTTTCTACTCTAGAGCAAAATTTACCCCTGAATGTTGCGTATATTTTTATGTTAAATCAGAAGTATTTGAGTCAGCCTAGGTACGGATGGTTGAACATTTTTTTATGTGGGGTCAGAATGATGTACTGAATAGGTGCTAACCGTTTTCGCGTCGGTGTCCCTTCCACCCCGTATTTCTAAGAGCAAGTCTAAAAGTGAAACCGGTAACTGAAAAGTTGTGTGGTCGGATGTCATGTGATGTGGAAAATGTCGTGAGGAAGTTTTGGATGGCTATAAGAGTAGGAGAAGGCCAAAGAAACGATAGAGGGACTGTGAGAAGAATAATATGCCTGTATTGAAGATGACGACTTATAGAGAAGAATAAAATAAAAATAAATATGTCGGATATGTCAGGATTTACTCCGTTAGGCTCGTACATCATGTGGGCAGACGATGGGTTTCGTGCTATAAAAATACACTGGGTGCGATACACTGTTTCTATTAAACTAACAAATTACTTGAGATTACAACTTAACACAATAACACGGAGCACAGTGAATCGGGTGCAGTTCCAAGACGTCTCAACTCCACCGCGATCAGACATTGACTGTCTTCCTCGCCTCGAGCTGTAAATATAAGGGCTCTGTAGAAGTCACGCTGTGGTGTGGGTAGACTTGTAAGTAGGTCGCGTGAAGTTACCACCAGCGCACTTGCGATTAATTTTATGTCCATACTAATAACCGGATCCGACATATAAGTATTTTATTACCTTAAATAATTGTACAAGAAAGACTTATCTAAGCACTGTACAGCGTTGCAACTAGGGAACAGTGTTTTCGATGGGCTCTGGCACCCAATGTAAGATTTAACTTGTGTTTAGGGTGCCAGCGTCCTCGCCTATGGTTTGAGCATGTAACATTACTTGTAGGGCGAGCACAGTATATCATCATTAAATTACAACATTATATTAACTAGCTATATTTACATACCTCTGTGAAAAAAGAAGGAGACTTCGGCCGACCTCAAATTAATTATAATAAGGTCCAGAGATTGACAATGACGATTATATTACTATCTTTACAGAATCTCCCATTTCGCGACCGCAGACGAGTTTACCGACACGACTATAAGGGTGATCACGATTGAGAAGCGACAGTACGGCACCTTCAAATGTAAGGCCCAGAACAAGCTGGGGACTGACGAGGGCCAGGTCGACTTAGTCGGTAAGTGACACCATCAATATTGATTTACATGTACAAGAGAAAAAAGATAGATTTTGTTTTTTTTTTTTGTTGAGTAGCATAAAGGGATTTTGTTTATGGAATGTTAGATTTTCGATGTTCTTTTGTTTTTTTTTTGAGTAAAAATACAGTCGGCAAGTCTCGGTAATATTCGACATTGTCTATATTGTCGTAAGGTAAGGCTATAAATTCGACTTTTGCCAAATATTTAAGTCGTTAGATTCACCCTTTTTTTTTCTGAGTCAAAACATGTTCACGTTTCTGTTCGGTTCTCATTTTGTAATATTTTCTCGGTCACTCATGATTATGTGGGAGCCCACTCTTCTCATTGTAAACATTATTCGTCCGACCAAAGTACGGTGCACTTCTAACAACTTAAATATTTGTCTTTTACAATAAGTACAGGTGCCAGCACATCAAGCTACCCGGATTAGCGATAAAGTTGAAAATCTATTCAAAGAAATTTGACAGATTTTAATTAGCTTTATGTGCTGGCGTCTGTACATATTTTTATGCATACCCAATATATTATCTTTTTTCTTTACAAATCTTATGTGCTGCAAATTGCCTGTAATGTCGAAGTTATATTACCTACATACTTTTTATCAAAGCTTATGATTATGACGAACATGTTGCAAAATACAGGGTGAGATTAAATATTATCTACAAATTATAGTCAGCTTTCAGTCAGTCTGTAAACGGCGTTTGTTCAAAGTCTCAATATATAATTTATTTTAATCGAATGGTCATACAATTTAATTCGAATCGACACCGAATATATATTTTTTTACTATACAGCGTGTGTCAGAATTGCGTGGTCTTACTTGAGGATGTTGGAGAATCCATAAATCTGAACAACTTTCTCCAAACAATCAGCTGTCACAAACTCGACCCAAGTGTATGGGACACTTGGGTCGAGTAGGTATAGTATGGGACAGCGGATTTTTCGCGATCATGTTGTAGTTCCCATGGAGAAAGTAATTCTGTTTAATAGTCTGAACGGTTGCCACGTATTCAGTACATCATCCTGAGCCCAATCACATAAAAAAATTTTCATCAGTAATTTAAAAAAAAATCAGCTGTTCCATACATTTTTACCGTGTATGTACTGCACTTTTGTAGGAAACAACTGGTTTTTTTTTAATAACCTATGAAATATGTAAAATTTATATGTGGGTGGGGCTCAGAATGATATACTGAATACGTGGTAACCAAGTTTTTCATATACACACTGCATGATAGTAAAAATCCTAAAACATTTCTCTTAATACTCCAGATAGGCACCGATCTTGTGCGCCCGGCGACAGACTGGGGATCGCTTTGCGCATTGCACACTTATGGCAACACAAAAGAGACCTAAATTCACATCTGCGTATGTGACGGTCAGCGCTCAAGATCTGTATCGATTATTGTATTTTAGGGGTTTGAAAAACAAGGTGTAAAGTTTTGTATCCCCATGGGACGGGTGTCTGGTGGCCCGTCAGTAATAGTCGGGCTTTTTTAAATGTTCTGAACTCGCGGGCGATTCAGGATTTTGACGTTAGTTCCTCATTTTAATCATAGATGTCGCTAGCGTTCTTTTTGTCAAATTAATTATGTTATTGGGAGCGTCCATTAATTACGTGAGGCGTTTAGGGGGGAGGAAGACGTCGAACCGAATCGCACCCAATCTCACGAGGAAGAGTCACGTAATTTTTTTCCCGCAAGAAACGGTAGAATATTTCGTGAAAACTAAGTAACTAATTAAGTAAACATGTTTCTCCACTAGTTTATGGCTAAATCTACACAACAATATTTAATAATCAATGAAAGTAAAACTGTTTATTAAATAAATCAACACTTAACTACGCATTTTGATAAATATCACGTGAGATTAGGGGGCGGGTGAGGCGGTCAAGCCAAATCTCACGTCATCTTGCCAAGGGGAGAAAAATCGCCAAATGGCCTCACATAGTTAATGGACGCCCCATATAATATGCAGTATTAATATTATAATCTCACCCTGTACGACCGCATGCATGCCCGCTACTCGTCGCATGCTACAACAACCGTCTCCTCTCTAGAGTCTATTATCCCGGTGTGCCCGCCTGCCTGTGGCACGGCCCGTTACGGCGGCGCGTCCACCTTCGCCCCGTCTGAGGCCACCTTAATGACCTTGTTCGCTGTCTACGTCGTTTATGCTGTGAGGAGGTGAGTTTTAGAGTATATTTGTGTTCTGAGAAATTGTTTTTTCACTGTGTTGTGACGATATGTTTCAATTTCGTTCTGAGACTACTGGACCGACCATCTCTTTAAGAGCATTGTTACTTCAGACTTATTTCAGTGTGGGAATGAGTTGAAAAAGAGCTGTCAATTTTACATAACATCACGCCTGTAATGTTAGGCAGAGGTACCTAAAAGTACACCCACATTTCGCCACTTATGTTTAAGTCCCATGAGGGCGCTTGCCTATTGCCTCTAACCGGTCATAAATCTAGACGTAGTTGCTAATGAAAAATTCCTGATGAAAAACCTAATATCAATTTGCCAGACCCGGGAATCTAATCCAGGGTCTCATGCTCAAAAGTCGCGATTGCAAACACTAGACCAACGAGACAGTCAAATAAATAAAGTTCTGATAAGCATAATAGCGTGATTTGCCATTTCTAGGGTTCCATACCAGAAGGGTAACCAACGGGACCATATTACTAAGCCTCCGCTGTCCGTCCGTCCGTCTGTCTGTCAGCGGGCTGTATCTCATGATCCGTAATAGGTAGACAGTTGAAATTTTCACAGAATGTGTATTTCTGTTGCCGCTATAACAACAAATAATAAAATTAAAGAGGGTTCCCCTAATACGTCGGTACGGAACTTTTGATGCGCGAGTCCGTATCGCACTTGGTCTGTTTTTCTTATTATTTTTTTGTCTAACGAACAAAAGAGATGGGCTTTATCTATAAATGTCAGTCTATAAAATATAATCACCTAGACCTAGTGAGAAACGATTTTTCTGAATCAACAAATTATATTTTGCATGTTTTGATTTATTTATTTTTGCTTTAATTTACTTTATTTTGTATTTAAAGTTGTTGTTTTACAATATTCATGGAAAAGCTTACAAAAAATGTAATCAAGTACCTACATCATTTTTAAAAATTAATTAAAAGTAGTAAATATTTATTTATAATCTGTTGTGCGCACGCGTGTGAGTTTTTGCACTTTGGTTTCTGTTTGCCTAAATATGTGTTTTTGGAGAAGGAAACAATTTAAGTTTTAAACTGACATGGTCGCTCTAACATTAGCACTGAAAACGGGATATTTACCATGTTTACTATTTGCTTTGAGTTCCCGCTATTTCGGCGCTGTTGCACCATGATCACGGATAAACTGAAGTTATTGCGGGTGGGTGTATACAACATTAGTTTTAGTATATGCGAAACCTGAAACCCGTGTCTAGTATTTTTATGTAAAGAAACTATGTACAAAATTTCAAAACTGTCATGATAAACCACAAAGTTATAAGCTTGTTCTGTTACCTGGTTGTCCGCACAAAAACGTGGTCACCACGCGGCGCCACCGCGCGCGCGCTTTCAGCGTCGTCTCGACCTCATTGACAATAATAATTTGGCAGTAGGTACCTAAATGATTGCAATAGGTACTTAGTGTCGCTAGCTATCCAACTTACCTACCTTACCAGTACATTTTTTAAATATTTTTGGGCAAAATATAACATGGTTTAAAAATTATTGGAATCGATTCAGTTACTTATTCTGAACAAACTATATTCAGGTTTCGCATATACTAAAAATAATGTTGTATGAGCGCACAAATCTGTCTACACTCTTTCTTGTTCGTTTTCAATAATTCAAATCAATCAAACTATCTATTATTATTTATGTTTTCAGAGTCGCCAATGCCAGACATTAACTATCCGGGGCTGCGGCCCGACCCGTTAGTTTACGGATCGGCCACAAAAACTAACACACAACATATCTTATACTTGCTGACATATCTATTGATAATACTGACTTAATCTGTGGTCGAAACAATGTTTTGCGAATCATCATCATCTGCCTAGCCTTTTCCCAACTATGTTGGGGTCGGCTTGCAGTCTAACGGGATGCAGCAACAACAACAATGTCCGGCGAATATGACACCTAAAACTGAAATCAGATACTTTACTTTTCGTTCATTAAGGCTTCTTTCATTCGTAAAGTCTGAACACTAAATGCCTAGCCTTGTCCCAACTAAGTGATATTGTGTGTACAGTCACGAGCATAAATATGAATACACTTTCCTAAATTTAAAAGCGATTTTCGCGAGAAATAACTGTTGTAATTTGAAAATAGGATCTGTTTCATATAAATATGAGTTCCAAAATACTACGTTCGTAACAACATGAAATTTTAATCAGAACAGTAGGAGAAAAACACTTTTAACAGTTGCTAAGTGTTTACATATTGGTGCTCGTTTCTGTAGGGACTGCCTATCTGACCGGTAATTTTTTCCGAAAATTTTTAAACAAAAATTACCAGTCACCCCGATATACTCGATTAAAGCGTCTGATTTCTACATAACGTCGTTGAAGTTCTAACACCACGTAAGTCAATTTTAGTCGATTTTGACATTTTGATGCCTTTTGCTAGAGAATCGGAAGGCGCATGGTTTCAGCCGATCAGAAATAAGCAACGTCTCTATCTAATTTGAAGAGAATACAAATTATAAAATGGTATAGTACAAATACCTAGGTATAATTATGTAGTTTTTTCACTCTCATGTAAAGTTGCTATTTTTGACTTACGTGGTGTTAGTAATAAGGTGAAAGTAATAGGGTACCCCGCAAAATTAAAATTTTCTGTATGCGTCACTCATCGTTAGGAGTGAGTATGTGCACGCGCACTAGCTTCTTACTGCTCATCACAGCCTCTATCCCTTTCGCACGTGATGTCGAATGAGATAGCATGCATTTTAACCCCGCCCACCAACTAGTTCGTGCCGCCGACTTGTGTACTCTTAAGCAACGATAAGTAACTGATTCCCTGTTTCACCCATACGGGGTGGTTTCAATAACTATTTCATGAAAAAGTCAATGGGGTTAAAGGAACTTAGAGGGTTGTATTAATGATTTTAATTCTGTAACTACACATGTGTTACTTGCGCCAATCATATTTTCATCAACAGACAACCTGATATTGATCTGAAAATTGCAAAAAACTTTATTTTATTACTAATTAGAATGTTGTGGGCTACCCTGGCGCTTGCACCTTAATTATCTTGTCTAGGATGCATCTTATATTATTTTTTTATAACATGCCAAAGTATCTATGCCACCAAAATCTTATTTTTATTATGCTTGGGTAACTATAAAAATGATCTTAATTTCAAACCATATTTATAATGTAAAATGAATTGTTTCAACTAAATGTTATCTTTTGAACACCGTTTTCGGTTAATAAATGCACAGTCATGTGATTTACAAAAATAGTATGATAAGACAGTAACTGAAAGAATGAATACAAATTTAAAGAATCTATTAATGAAAAAATACATAGGTACGCACAGTAATTTTATATTAATGCGCGCTTTTTGAAGTAATTTCTAGGATACCGACTAGCACAAAACTTATTGCCGGTTTTCGGCTTATAAATGCACAATAATGTCCAGTTATATTTAATTTAAAAAATATCAGTAACAGTAATATTTTCAGAAACGTCTTTTATTAAAATAATTTGACAATCGGCTTGGCAACATACATACTAGTATTAAAGTGACAAATTACTGATAGCATAGTATAATAAAACTTAGCAAAACCATATATTTTTAAAGATAAAATAGCAAGCCATATATGATAAAACTCACTCGTCCCGTATGGAACATTAAAAATTTGATTATGAGCATGAGTGAGCGAGACGGATTCAAATATGAAAGAGCGACCGTCTTTAGACGCGGTACAGTGAATCTAACTAAATATACAGGGTGTAAGGGACAGCCCTCCGCATACAGACAGGGTGCATTCAGCTCCTTATTTTGATTCATATACCAGCAATTTTTTTTTTTAATTGTTTTTTCAGTTACTATTCCTTTATTTAATGTAAAATTATATTATCTACGCAGCACTCCGTTTATGTAAATAATACGGCTAAAATAAAATAAAAAACAACAATAAATGTTGAAATACTCTAACAAACGATGCGTGAAATCAGCTGTTCACTTCCTGCCTAGCTACAGATTTTATCAAACTCGTCGTCGCGCTTGCCGTTCGCTACGTGTGTTTTGCCACGGTGACGATACATTGCGTATGAGGAAATAAAACAAATCGAATTTATTAGATCCCTATAACGTTCCTGAAATTATTTCTTGTAAGTACCGTCATCTTAGTATGATATACTAAATTCACCCCATTCAGTCTGCGGAGGGCTGTCCCTTGCACTCTGTATTAGTATACAATGACATTAAAATATCATAAAATACATTTTTTTATCTCGACAATGGACTTATGAATTAATGAAAAAAGGTTGGCCTAATTTACTAAGGAGCCTTTTGAATATAGGATAATTTCCACCAAACGGCTCGCATCGCATCGGATCGGAACGGATTTTACAATCTTTAAACGATATTAAATCGTGTACACAGTATAGTCTGTATTAGCAAGCCGCGCACAGCAGCTTGACCGCGGGCGTCTTCCGCGACACGCGATCGTAGCCGAATGTACGCTGCGACGCGTGATCGGCACCGTTCGCCTGTCGTCGTATCCGATCGAATCCTTTCGACTGTCAACACGGTATTAATGAAACTATTTGACCAAGCGCAGAAACAGATCCGTTCGCAATCGACGGTACGGATCCGATCGTATGCGTCGACCTGTCGGACGCGATAATCTGTCGCCGCATCCGTTCGTATCCTTTCCGATCCGATGCGATGCGTGCCGTTTGGTGGAAATCATCCTTTAGAGAACAACCCAGTTTTTTATACAGTGAATCAATTTGTCATTAATGAATAAGCAATGTTTATACCTTTGATATTTAATAGTACACGGTGTCAGACATCGACGCGCAAACCGTGAATCCAGCACATGATCCTAAACCTTTTAAATCTCAAAGTAACTACTTTGAGTTTTATTTACGGGCATTTTTTAATTATAAAAAAAATAAGATGAAGCTACAGTCCAGCCTCAAGGCATACAATAAATGACAGTGAATGCCCATTCTATGGAGAAGAATTGGCAACCCTCCCCCAAGGTTTTGAATAATCTGCTGATTGATACATTTTAACCATGTAGCTGTAGTATTGCACTTTTACATAAAACGAGTTTTTTTTTAAACCATCGATACGTGTGAATTCATGTAAACAGTTCGCGCGTCCATGTCCTTACATCCTGTATAATATAATGATAGAATAAGTACCTGCAGATATATGTCGTGTGTGTAACTTTTATAATATTTTTATACAGAATTAATTAGGATTGTGATGAAGCTATGCGATGCTGTAGCAAGCTATAACGCGCTGCTTAATATATTTTACTCTATATGTATTCCTTCTATATGTTGCAGCTAGTGTAGTGATAGTAGAATTAGTAGCAAAACATCAACTTCCTAGCCTTTTTCCAACTTTATTGGGTCGGCTTCACGTCTGCAGATGCAGCTGAATACCAGTATTTTACATGGAGCGACTGTCTATCTGACCTCCATAACCCAGTTAGTACTGGGTAATACGGTATCCCTTGATAAGACTGGTTCTCAGACTTGGGCCACTGACTACCTGTAACGACTGTCAAAGATCTACAAATGACAGCCGGGACCAACGGCTTAATGTGCTTTCCGAGGCACGGAGGAAACTCGATAACTACATAAGTTACTGAGTGGTCACCCATCCATGGACCAACCTAGGCAAGCGCTGCTTAACTTAAAGATCGATGCGAGCGGCTGCTATTATTTAGCCACGTTATTTATCCTCGTATTGATAGTAAAAGATCTTGATAAAACCATTGACCAAATGTATGGAGCCATGATGCCAAATCAACGGTGCGGTTCGATTCTCCTTCAAAGTAGTGCTTTGTTTAAACCCAGGAAGGTGCAGGTGGATGTGCAGGATGGGCAAGAAAGGAAGTTAATAATATTGTTTCACAAGAACAGTTCAAGAAGTTACACAAAATTTCTAGTGTCGAATTCTTTGTCATAACCGCGAGCGTGCACGGATCTCAGCCAGCGTGGTCACCTCTCGCGAATTAAATGGCCGGTCTTATCCCGCGTCAGCCCGTTTAAGTATATAATTTCGTAAGTAGCCGTCTATAAAATTGAAAGGCACCTATTTTGGTAATTGGCTTTTTCATTTATCTTTACCATACCTATGACATCGCATAGCCACATCATTTATTTACATTAAGAGTGTGTAATTATAAATCGACCATTTATACCAATTCCCAGCTTTCCTGCACTTTAAATTAATGATTTATATTGAACCTATATTTGTAAAGAAAATGAATTTAGTGTAATTTTGCTTAAATGTAAAAACTTGCGATTTTTTCTCGAACGACAAGAAAAATCTTGCAAAAATATTTGTATTAGATATTATTTTTGTAGTTAATATGAGTTTTTGCTTTGTATAAATTTGGTAATTATGTATATTTTTTTAGTAATGAATGTAATAGAAAATTCTAAAATAATAATTTCCTATGGAATCTCGATCAAGCTTTTTTAAATGTGAACTAACATAGTTTTGTAAAAGTATTAATAAGTAAGTAAAATTGTTTTTTTTTTATAATTTAGATCTGAATTTTACATTCCGAAACTTGTATTATGGGATTTGGATACTTACATTAATATACCGTTTACTGGACAATTGAAAAAAGTTAACATAATATTGGACGCCTAGAATCAAAATAGTCTCTGAGTCATCATCTATCCACTCTTTTCCCAACTATATTGGGGTCGGCTTCCAGTCTAACCTGATGCAGCCGAAAACAGGTTTTTTATGGGGCGGTAGCCTACTTACAATCCTGGGTTACTGGATATTCCCTTTATAAGACAAATTGGCAGACTAACGGGGGTTTCAAGACACGGAGTGCACTCAGTATACAATGGATCCCATCCACGGACCGACTTCGGAAAGCGATGCGTGACATAGTCATAGTCATTTATTCATAAACAAATAATTTGTATCTGAATTAATTTACATTTGAATTTCATAAATTACATTTGAATTTCATAAATTACATTTGAATTTCATAAATTACATCAACAATTTAAAAATAATAAATTCACGTTTCATCAATATCGACATACAATATGGCCAAAACCTTAAAATTTAAAATAATAACAATTAAATAAAGAGAAATTTGCATACATTGATAGAATTAATTAAAAATAACATACCTACCCTTGAAGACCGAACCGTACGGCTGTTATTATAGCCGTGAGACCCTAACTAAATAATGTTACGGTTACTGCTCGCCTGCGTCATCCCACTGCTGGGCAAAAGCCTCTCTCCATGACTTCCAAATTCTTCGATCCAGGGCCAATGTGGACCACTGGTCGTTAGTTTTGTCTAGCTCGTCCCGCCATCTCTTGCGAGGCCTACCGCGTCGTCTTCTGGCTGTGTCAGGGCTCCACATCGTGGTTATTTTGGCCCACAGCTCGGCAGACATGGCCAGCTCAGTCCCACTTTAGCTTTGCGACTTTTTGAGCAACGTCAGTAAAAATAATGTAAGCATCCAAATTGTATATGAAATAAGTTTCAAAGTCTTATGATATCTCGACTAATATTACAATATTCCATCCAGTTGTAAGACTTTTTAATGTTAGTAAATATTTTCTACACCATTCTTTAGGCAACTTTTTGTATTGCAAAACTTTTGTAATGTGTTTTTTTTTATATTATGTATGTTAACATGATTTTGAGCTGATTTTTTGATGTATTTTTTGTTTCTTTGACGACTGTTCTAAGGCAAGTTTATTTTTTGTATTTAATTATCACAATGCACCAAAAAACATTGTTGGATTTTCGCCTCTCGGCACTACGCAGTGCGTTGAATATCCAGTGTGGGTTTATAATATTTAATTTGCCTTCACGTGTCATCAAGAAACAATTGACTGACTTTTCCATGTGTTTGTTTCAAGCTTATGTAGTAGAAATAACTCTAAACGGTACTAATCGGCCCCTGTCCTATCTTCGACGAGGAAGTGACTAAAAAAACGTACAAAAGAAGTTTCCGTGTCGGTAGACGAGGTACAAATACAAGGTGGAATCCCACACCGACGCTAAAACGGTCACCAAGTATTCAGTACATCATTCTGATTGATGATGATGATTTTAAATCAGCTGTTCCATACATTTTGACCGTTTAGGTATTGCAATTTTGTTTTTTTAACAACCTACGAAAAATTCCTGTGTGGGGTTCAGAATGATGTACTGAATACGTGGTAACCGTTTTCGCGTCGGTGTCCCTACCACCCTGTATATAGGGTGTAAAAAGATGCTTAACGAAGCCGAAAAAACAACTCGGCAGTTGCCAGCTCTAGTCGCTTCTCGCTTATCGTCTGCAGTGGGACCGGTGTCTCACAGATGTAATTAGTTGTACAGTCGCCAGCACATCAAGTTACCACGAACTGTCAAATTTCTCCAAATTATTTTAAACCATAAAATGTTGTTGTTTAAGTTCAAAATCAAATGAGAATATTTAACAGTTTGTGGTAACTTTATGCACTGGCGACTGAACTTAGTGCCGTTTAGAAACAACTTAAAAATCAATTCATTGCGATAACGCTTCGCTATCGATACTTTTGAAACTTTTAGTAACAGTGGGACTTTGTGTGAGCTCGTCCGGGGAAGCACTATCGCGATTTGAAATATGGGGGAGGGAGTCTATAAATCCAATTTTGTCTCTGGAACCATGAGTGCAGAGTTTTACTATTAGTAAAAACCTGTGACAGACGGACAAAAAGTCTGATTCATAAAAAAAGACTTGCTATCTTTAACATGGCTCTTAACATTTAATGTAATCTAGATTTATTAAACATCTGATGTCCCTAGATATGAATCGCCGTTTGTATATTATCTTTCAATTTGGTATCGGTAACGAAGCAGAGTTGTATATGAGTTTATATTCAGACAAGCTTATGTGTATTTATTACACGCAAAGAATCTCAGTTTTTAGTTTGTATCCCAGTGTAAAGTGCAGTTATTTTGTTTGAATAAAGATAATTTTGAAAATACAGCTGACTTTTTTTCGACCATCCTAACTTAATCATCATCTGCCTGGTGTCATCCCAACAATGTTAAAGTCAGATTAAATAATAATCCTAATAAATACACAGTAGACACTCTTGTGGCGAAATACAATATTTACAAACTACAAATATGTCGAAAATATTAAAAATATATTAAGTATCAAAATGGCAAAAGAATTACAGGCCGGCTAAATATTCCCACCCATATCGCTGTCAACAGGAAAAGTGCACAGAAGGCAGGGTGGCGAATTGGCGATGCTGATTCTTTCCGTCGACAAAACCCGTTTCCACAATGGTCATGCTATGCGTGCAGCTGTTGTCAGACTTTCGGGTCTCTGACTACCTGTAAGTTCTACAAATGACAGCCGGGACAGGCGATGGATCGTCCATCTAGTGTTATTTATAGGTTACGTAGATAAATAAAAAAAGAAAGAAACTTCATTTATTTGGCACAAGCTACAAGTGCACATAGTATAAAAAAAATAACAAATTAAAAATTAAAAAACAAATCTAAACAAAAAAATATATATATATATATAGAGTAGTGCGACACTGTGTGCCTCACGGCCGCGCCAAATAGACACAGTTCAGCAAAATGCCGGACAACTAGTGCCCGACGCTGGTTTTCAACTGGACCTGAATTAGTGAGGTTAGGGATGTGAAGCAGATAAATAAAAAATAAACAGCAGATTTTATTGAAAGTATTTATTTTTGGATAATAATCATTACAATAAATTTTACTTACAAAATACAGAACACATTTCATCCTTTTTACGTCGTAATTTTTTTTTAGTCTGGTCATAAAAACGGCTTGAAAAGTTTTTGCTCAAAAAGTGCCTTATTCTTTATTCGATTACGGCTGAGCTCAAAAGGAGAGTAATATGTTTTGTTTTTGTATACTGTCGTACTTATTTACTTAAATTTCTAAAATAAAAACTTATTCGAAGTTATCATTTAAAACGTAGGCACTTAATCGTTTTCTAACTAAAATACTTATTACGATAATGATAAGGTTTTGGTAACATTCGTTTTCGTACCTAACGTATTTATTTGAGCTAGGTCGGTACATAGTTATTTATTCATCTTTACAAAAGTTTTAATGTTTGAAGAACAGTGAATTATTGAATTTTGAACCCTATTTTTATACTTGAGACCACGGTTAGCAACTGCTTAACTTTTTGACAGCCAAAGTATACGTGACAAGCAAACGCCAAACGTCACAAATATGTGACAAAATGGTAGGTGAAATTGTGGCTTGGTGTGGAAGGCACGCGCGTGCGTTTATACTCTTTTGATCAAAAGGTTAAAAAGCTTTTGAAAATGTTGAAAAAAACCCTTAACCTGAATTAGACAAAAAAAAAACTATTTTTAGGCAATCTGTGATCTTTCTACCAACACCAGTGCATACCGTTAAAAGCCTTTATTAAAAATAAATATTATGCTGACTTGTTTTTGAGAAGAAATATTTACGGTACCTAAGTACATCTGTGGTAACAAAACCAGCGTAAGCTGACCTCTCATTCTATTGAAATCACGTACAACGCTAGGCCAACTCAATGTTAATACAACATTATTTTTAGTATACATATGCGAAACCTGAATATACATAGTTTGTTCAGAATAAGATTAATCGATTCCAATAATTTTTAAACCATGTTATATTTTGTTCAAAAAAATATTTAAAAAAGGTAAGGACACAGCGACACTAAGTACCTATCGCAATCATTTAGGTACCTACTGCCAAATTATTATTATCAATGAGCTCAAGACGACGCTGGAGGCGGCGCCGCCGTTTTAGTGCGGACAACCAGCTAACAGAACAAGCTTATAACTTTGTGATTTTTCATGACACAGTTTTGAAATTTTGTACATAGATTCTTCAGGTTTCGCATATACTAAAACTAATGTTGTAGATTACCACTGACTGTCGGTCTACTAAGCCTTATAATATTGAACTTTGCACAAGGGCTACGCGGTCTCATACCTACAGAATGTTGTTTATTTTACTGATATGTCATTTAACTTTAAAATCACCTTTTCTTACATTTACTGTACAAATTACTTATCAATAAAATCACCATAATAAAGATAATGTCCACCATAGAGCGTAGACGGCCAGGACGAAGAAAACGAATCTTGCTATCTGATGCAGATAGTATAATCTGGAACAAAACGAGGGTTGAATTGAAAACTATTTAACAGAGGGCAAGCCTATTACCATCAATAACCTAAAATCAAGCCTGCAATCCCCGAAGAGTTAGCCAGAGGTGCACCTAATAGTACGCCCACATTTCGCCAGTTATGTAATAGGGGGCGAGCCTATAGCCATCAACCGGGCGCAAATCTACTGAGAAATTCCTGATGGAAAAACCCAATAACACTTTGCCCGACCCGGGAATCGAACCCAGGACCTCATTCTCAGCAGTCGTGCTTGCGTACACTAGACCAACGAGACGTCCATAGTCCAGTAGTTATTACCATCAATCTGATGGATAAACCGCATAACACTGCCAGATTTGGGAATTGAACCCAGGACTTCATGCTTAGTTGTATGTACGCACGGTGGCTAATCAAGCTATGCAAAACCAAATTAAGCTGATCTCTCATCGTACGTGGAGCTCATACAAAGCGAAGTCAGGTTATACTGGTTATGTACAGCTTGATGTGCCGCCTTGTGTACGTAGCGCTTGAAACAACTGAACGAACGACTCATGTGGGATGCTAATCCGGTCAAATGAACAGGCAGCCTTAGTGACCATCATGGGCCATTAGTTTTAGTAGCTGGGAAAACGAAGGGTGGGCGTTTTGGGGGACTGTCTAAACCTAATTCTAACTAATATTATAAATGCGAAAGTAAGTTTGTTTGTTTGTTACCTTTTCACGCCTAAACCACTGAACGAATCATCCTGAAATTTTGCATATACGTTGTCAGGTGTACAGAAACAGACATAGGGTACCTTTCATCCCGAAAAAAAGTACTGTTCCCGAGGAAAACAACAATAACGTTCTTATGATAATAGATGGCGCCACGTGTGTTTCGAATCATGATTGAATTATAGTATTACAAGCAGAGTACAACACGAATTCATTGTCAAATTCTAAATTAACGCGAGCGAATCTGCGGTCAAAAGCTAGTGTAATATATCGTTCATAAAGTTTCGACTGTCGACCTAATTTATTATTTATTTATGCACTTAACCCACGAGATCTGGCTGAGAATTTGTTGTCTAACCATCTGTAGAGACCAAAATTATGTTATTTGACTTCAACATACCTTTTCCACTTGATCCTGGCCTGTGGTAGCGTGTCGTCGCTCTCCTTGAAGAGGAACCTCCTGATGCCGGCCAGGTAGTCCTGGAAGTACTCCTCCCAGTTTATGTCGGTCATGCTGAACGGATATATCTGAAAGAACAAGGTAAAATGTGAGGATGTATTGAAAGTTCACAGCAGGTCGCGTTCTGCAGCTTCTGTCTACCCCCATTTAAAAAAAAACTGAGTTTATATATGCATTTATATGTTACGGCTAGAAGCCGAAGTAAGGTTACACCTAGTTCTAGCCGGCTATACCTAGGTGCGGCCGGTAACAGTTGTGTATCCTTTTTATTGCTAGGACACACCGACCAAATGTATTAGGTTATGTTAGAACTGTGACTAAACGCTACATCCAAATTGGTTGCATTTTCTAACCGAAGATAAAAGTAGGATACATCTAAGTTTAACCGGCTGCATCTAGTTGTACCTACCCGGCTAAAACTAGGTGTAGCCGCACTTCGGCTATTAACCGTAACATATACAAAGTGGAAGGGACACCGACGCTAAAATGATTACCATATTCTGTAGGTACATCATTCACACAGAAATTTTTCGTCAGTTATTTAAAAAAAAAACCGCTGTTTCCTACAAAACTGTACCTACCTACATGGTCAAAATGTATGGAAGAGCTGATTTATTTTTATTAAATTACCGAGGAAAAATTTCTACTTCAGTATGATGTACTGAATACGTGGTAACCGTGTTAGCGTCGGTGTACCTTACACACTATATAATAAGGTACAATGACTTCAATATGGGAGCTCATTATAACAAAACATAACGCCTGTGATCAGTTATTCAGAAGAGATGACCTGTGGTGCTTGCACCCCCATTTATCCAGTAATGTCTAGCGGGCGAGACTTGTCATCTATCGCGTACAAATCCAGACTAGGGGCTGCTACTGACAAATTCCTGCCCGATAAATTCTATATTACTCTTTGCCCGACCTGGAAATCGAACCCAGGACATGCCCAACAGTAGCCCTTGCGACCACCAGACTAACAAGTGTCAGATACCTACAGTTGCTTGCTGCTAAGTAATATCATTTGCGGTCGGATGACTATCCATTACATAACGAGACCCCTCTGTGCCTTAAGCACGTTAAGCCGTTGATTAGGTAGAGGCTTCTGTCTTAAGACTTTGGGGGTAGGAAAAACAGGGTGTGAAGTTCTTCATCCCCCATAGAAAAGGGAGGATCCTCCGACCAGACGGGTGTTGTGTCTGGTGGGCTACTGCCTGACAGTTGTTGTCGGGTTCTTCTATATAGTCTAAGTCGTGGATAACTTTACTTGCACGATGTAGGATTTAGGTGTATTCCGATATTTAGTTCATCATCTGTGTCATAGATGGCGCTGTAATACTTTTTTTTCTATGTTGCTGTAGCACTCTTAGTAGTGCTACAGCAACATATAATCTTATCATCATATCATCTATCGTGTTACCCTTATCCAGTAAGTATGAATGAAAAATCTGAAATTCTCGCGATGAGACAGCGAAATTGAATATTATATCCAAGTCCTAAATCAAGGTCAAGGTCAACTTTTTAATGTACCTAAGTATTAGTATAGCAGGTCAAACCTTGTGGGCCTAGGTAATAATCTGTCCCACTGAAGAACAAATAATCCTCATGAAATGCAAGCAGGAATCAAATGCTAGCTCTCAATATGTTGGCAATTCGGTTCGTAGGGGCCGAAACAAATGGCAGTCGATGTCAATGCTTTCGTATTATGGTGGTCCACTGGCTATGTTACATTGCTTACCTGCTTATCGGCTTCAGAAGTCTTCTCCCAAAGCTCTCTCGTCCGACTGTTACAGAACTTGATCTCCCGCGTGCAGAAGTATGACAGCACTCCCGAGAACTTGTGGATCTTACGGTATACCTTTAGCATCCTGGAAGAATAAATAAATGGTTAACTTTCACCCTTACCATACAAGTCATACAAGGTCAAATTTAATTGTTAAGCGAAACTTCTTTAACGCAATAAAGGAGTCTGCCTACCTCACTACTATACAAGGAACGTGCATAGTTATTTGAAGTATGCCTGTTTTTTTTGCACTATAGTGCAGCATAGTTATTTTGGCGAATTATTACATTGTTCGGAGGGCATTGTAAGTTCACATTTTTAATTAACATTTTCTGTGCAAAATTGCATAGGAATGACAAAATGGCGGCGTTAGGTTTGACTGGACACGAGTCTAAAAATTAAACTAATGGGTGTAAAAAGATTTCAATTTTAAAAAGAAACGATTACGAAAGGCCCCTGGTTGTCTCCGTTATTGCGATCATTTTTACATGGGAACTTTCTAGTTACGGAGATATTCCAACCTTTTAGAAGTTTTTTTTGTAAATACTTTTTTTATTGTTATAACGTTAGTTTAGACACCTCCAGTATAGGGTCACCTATAAATTAAAGTCATCAGCACAACGTTTTCAGTGTGTTAGGTACATTGATTCCTACCGTAAACCTTGATTTTTCACCCTGTGGTTTCTCATCAATATGTTTTGCGTAGAAGTAACATTGAAGGGTCCATTCGCACCTTGTAAATTGAGCAGTTGGTAGTGGAGGTCGGATGGCAGGTAGGTACCTCCATATAAAATGACACTCACCCAAGCTTATCCTAGGAAAAGACTATACTTACTTTGGCTTTCTTCCTAAGCAGATAGCTAGGCCATCGACTAGAACAGCGGGTATTAGATGTAAGAAGAACATATAGAATTTGTTCATAAGCGCCGATTTTGTCAGTCTTACAGATATGAACCTGGAAAAAGGAGCATAGTGGTTAAGTAACTACTAATCTTAACATAGTATAAAACAAAGTCACTCCCGCTGTTGGTACGCTTAGATCTTTTAAACTACGCAACGGATTTTAATGCAGTTTTCAGCAATAGATAGAGTGATTCAAGAGGAAGGTTTACATATAATATATGTATATTATCTACATTGCACCTGTGCGAAACTCAGGCGGGTCGCTAGCAATAGCAAGGAATTCAGTGCCAAACATGGAACCTAGAAATTAGGCAGGATGCGGTATGGTAGAACACAAAATTATAATTGACACAGGCAAAAGGCGTCGCGGCAAACCTTGTAGAATGATCGAGTGGTCCACATTAACCCTTGATCGAAAGAACTGGAAGGCATTGGGAGAAGTTTTTGCCCAGCAATGGGATGATATAGGCTCACAGTACGTTACAATGACAATTTGCAGATGAGTTTTAGGTAGTATTAGTTACGTAGAAAAAACTTCTCCTATGACAATCAGTAATAGTGTATCTTTTTATCAGTGAAAGATTTCTTGAAATCGGCGGAGTAGTTTCTGAGATTACCTCGTACATAGGTACACAAACCTAACCTCTTTATAATATTAGTAAACGGGTAAAATGAATGCGCTCACCAAACAGCATCAGAGAACGGGTAGTAGTGTATCCACTGCATGTTCTGTGCCACGAAGTCGCCCCACGTTATCCTGTTCTCTACTGAGCTCACGTAGTTGAAGATCGGAGGTTCCAGCGGTGGTGAACTGAGGTAACCAAAGCAAAAGATTAGATATGGTAAAACAGCGAGAAGAACGACTAAAGAGGTCCTTCACATGCAAGGAATACATAAGAGTACGTAGCTAGCTTAGGTATAGCCATCCACATTCGTAGTCGAAACTTTTCAAGTTGTGTTGTAATCGGTTCTCGTCTTGATATGGGCACGTGATACGGACGAAAACGTAAAAAACGGCTATAGGAGTAGAGGAAGACACAAGAAACGATGGATTAACTGTGTGAAGGATGATATGTGTAGATAGGAGGTGACTGCTGAGATGAGTAACAGAGAAGTATGGAAGAAGAAGACATGCTGCGCCAACCCCAAATGAATTGGGATAAGAGCAGGAGCATGATGATGATGTCCCTAGAACTGTAGGTACGTACCTTGCTTTATAATCGTTGTGTACACTGCACGCGGCTACCATCAGGCAGTTGACCACCGAGTCCACAGGCACGATGTCTGCTGACACCAGCTCGTCACACTGCACCGTCCGTAGGATGCCCGTGGCTGGAAAGAACAGTTTTATAGTGGATACGAAAATTATGCACATTTTTTAAGTTGTTTGTTTTTGCCAAGCATTCAATTTTTATTCGGGTTGAATCAATTTGGTATCCATGCTCTGGAGTGTAAATGTAGTGTTTTTCCACAAACGATGGGTATGGGGCAATTAATGTTAACTGCTGCGTGTCCTGTTGTTTGTTTGTTTATTGCAGGAACTAGTGGACGCAACGAATACGGTGGGTACGTAGTTTTCCAGAAAAACATTGTTTTTCTGTCCGTAACTAGTAGGCAATTCTTTATCATTCTGCTAAGTTTTAGTATAACTAAAGAAGCGTACCATATTTCGTTGGTATGTTTAAGGTGGAAGCGCCAGGGCACCCCGCGAAATCCAAATTTTCCTACGTTTTTTCCAATTTGTAGGTCAGTGTAAGGTTGTATGTTGATGAAATATGAGTCCCGCTAGTAACACCTGTATAGTTACACAATTAAAATCATTCATATAACCGTCTAAGTTCATTTAACCCCATTGAATGACATAGTTACTGAATTACTAGCGCGACTTATATTTCATCAACATACAACCTTACACTGATCTGCAAATTGCAAAAAATGTAAGAAAATTTGAACCACCTTATTTGGGAATTTATTCGTGGATAGCTTACCACTGCCAACGGCGACTCCCGTAGGTCCATACATGTTGTCTAGCCATCCTTTCAAAGGTTCCTTTGCTGTTGATATTACTGCAAAACAAATTGTTATTAGCATATGACTACCTAACGAAACCTAACCGTGTACCCTTAGGGTCAAAAGTCAAGTTTAGTGGCTCATATCACTTTCACCGGTGTTCTACGCATAGCTTTACACTAGAGCAAAACAGAATGGGCTATAAGCACAGCGGCCGCGAGACGTTTCCGCGCTCTGAGGGCTTATGTTTTCAAATTTCATTTGATGGATCCGGGCTGGATGCGGACACCTCACTTAGGCAGTTATTTCAGTACAGTATCTGTTAAAGTATGGTGTCAGAAACCGGTCCGGTCGGTTTGTCTGTCCATCAAATGCGACTAGCCATGTGTAAAGCCAGCTATCAAAAGTCAGGCTTATACGTAAAAAAAACCGGCCAAGTGCGAGTCGGACTCGTGCATGAAGAGATCCGTGCCATCGTATTAGGGGAGCCATTTTTTTTTTTTTTTTTTTTTTTCCTAGCTAAACATGCTTGTGCCTCAATTTGTATTTAACACCCTGTATACCATGTTTTACGCAAATAAATATTCTATTCTATTCTATTCCAATTTTTTTTCTTATTTGTTGTTATAGCGGCAACAGAAATACACATTCTGTGAAAATTTCAACTGTCTACCTATTACGAATCGTGATACAGTCCGCTGACAGATAGACGGATGGACGGACAGTGGGGGTTTAGTAATAGGGTCCCGTTGGTTACCTTTCGAGTACGGAACCTTAACTAGGCTTTTTGACGTATCTTTGGGCTATTTTCGACTTACCTTCAGAATGGGAAAGGAGATAGAATGATAGTGTGAGAAAGGAATGATGATGAACGCTGTGCGCCGACCCCAAGTAACATGGGACGAGCAGTGGAAGATTGACTTACCTATAGCCGGCCTGAATATACCTATAGGCATGCCTCCCGCGCTCACTCGCAATTCCTTTTCCGCTAAAGCTTTCGTAAATGTGTAGGTGTTTGGCCAAGGTCCTAGGATCCTAAAAATTTAGGAAGAATCATTTTAATTCATATGGTGGTAAATCAATATCTGTGGGTGCCAACAATAAAAACAAGTGAAAATCACTTTCAAAGCGATTCATGTTTCTGCTACTTTCAATAAGATTGCTTTTCGGTTGCTTATATGTTAATCCAAGGAAGGGGAGCTCGTGGTTGAATAATAAC
Source organism: Noctua fimbriata (assembly GCA_905163415.1). Lineage (NCBI taxonomy): Eukaryota > Metazoa > Arthropoda > Insecta > Lepidoptera > Noctuidae > Noctua > Noctua fimbriata. The sequence continues at coordinate 3,697,908 of LR990951.1, forward strand.
AGTCACTCGGGTCGATCTTCAAGTTAAGCCGCGCTTACCTAGGTCCGTGGATGGGTGACCACCCATTAGATACTGAGTTTCCTCCGTGCCTCGAAAAACACACAGTCAGTGGCTCGAAAGTCTGACAAGCAGTTTTACCAAGGGTATTACCAGGTATTACCCAGTACTAACTGGGTTGTGGAGGTCAGACAGGCAGTCGTTCCATGTTAACCACTGCTATTCAGCTGGATCCGATTAGACTTGAAGTTGACCCAAACATAGTTGGGAAAAAGCCAGCGAGATGAAGAGAGGTGGCAATGAAAGCATTTAGTATTCCATACTATTGACTTACTTAGGTAACATTCTATTGATCTGATTATCTGACAGTTTATCAATTATCTGGTGTAGCTGTTCACAGTCGGCATCACAGGGGTAGAACCTCTCCTCGATTTCCGACAGATGGGAGTTCGAGTAGGCCGTCGATATGTGCATTAGTACCTGGGGATAAGGTTTAATTTTCATTGAATATATAAAAGTTTTGCTGGACCATCTTCGCTGTTGTGCAATACTGCATTCATCTGGACATGTCAGTCAGTAAAACAGTGATAATTCTACTACTTACGTCCAATTTCTTCATGTCCCTAGCCAGTCTGAGTAGGTGCAGAGGCGCCCTGACGTTAGTCACGAGAGCCGCTCGCAGGTGTTCGTCAAACTTCACTGTGGCTGCCGAGTGGAAGATTATGTTCACCTGCAATGAGGAGGGAATTTGATAGTAGTCTTGGAAAAAAACAAGAGAATGCTTGAGTCGGGCTCGCTATGATCATATCAATGTAAAATCTTATTGCATCAGTATTTAGTTTAGTTTAGCTGACAGTTAAAAAGCTTTCATTCCTATACGTATTAATAGTGTTTTTCTTTAACGGAGAAAGTGAGACTAATTTCCAGTTTCTGGAGCGAAAAGTTAAAAGTGATATGAGGGTTTTTTTTATTTTCAAATAATTTAACCAGTCATAAGTTACGCTTTTTTGTGTTGGTTTTCTATCTAGAACCTGACGCAAGTAAGAGTTTCCACCGCTGGCGATTAGGGAAAGGCGAAGCGAAGATCTGGCAACGAGCTATTTGTTTTACATGCTTCTCGCTTGCGTGGCGGTGTGAACAGCTAGCAATGTTAGCTATCAACTAGATACACAAAGGGTGTAAATAGACCCTTAACGAAGCCGAAAGGCACTTGTTCTCCCCGTCATAGCGATCTTGTTTTCTTCCGGACCATACCTGGAAACCTTCCAGTCACGGAGATATTGGTGATCAAAGTTTCAACTTTTTCACAAGTTTTTTTTTTTTTAAATACTAGATATTAAGGTTATAACTTTACTTTAAATACCTCCATGACCCCCGTATCATCTATTCAATGCATCCATCAGCACAATGTTTTGAGTGTGTTACATTGAGTTTTACCGTAAAACGTTATTTACAACCCAAAAAAAAAGTAGTATCCCAGCAATAATTTTTGCATAGGGTTACTTAGTTTGATTTACAGAATCCTTGGTTGACGGCTTCGTGAAGGGTCCTTTTACACCTTGTATATTATATGTTTGTATCTATTTTACTGACCCGGGACCTAGATTACAGGGTCAGTAAAATAAAACTTCTTCAACGAGCAAATAGTCGATAGTCAGTCGTGTCATCGTCGGCGCTGGAACAGGCGCCTGAGACGATGTTCAAGAATCAAACTTTGCATTACCTTCTCAGTGAGCATCTGTCTGTCAGTCAGGGTGAGGCCGAGCCCAGCTGCCTCGCAGTCAGCTGGCACTACCACCACCTTATGCCGGAATTTCGGCACCTCTTCCTTTAGTCGGCTGAACACCTGGAAATAATACGAGGATATTATAGGCTTGTGATATACCTGATGCCTACAGGGAATTGGCTTCGTCTTATACATAACATGGAAAGGGCCACGAGAACGATGCCTGCTCATTGTGTGTTCTGCTGTAGGGAAGGGGGGGAGGTGTAAAGCATAAATGATGATGATAATTCCCACTGCTGGGACACAGGCCTCCTCTTTGTAAGTGGAACTAGGCTATAATCCACCACGCTGGCCCAGTTCCCAGTTTTTTTAGGACATGCCGGATTCCTCTCGACGTTTTCCTTCACCGTTTCGAGAGCAGTGTTAATGGATTAAATTACAAAATGTAAAAGTGCCTGCTGTTGTTGTTATCGTTTGGTTAGTTCCTAACCTGGTGTCAGAGTTTTTATGCCGCCCATGGGCCTCTGACTTGTCTTTACATGCCGTCAAGAAATATCTCTCAGACATGCTGGTTTTCTCACGATGTTTTCCTTCACCGAAAAGCAAGTGATAATTATACTATGCGCACATGAATCCGAAAAATCAGAGGTGCGTGCCTTGGGTTCGAACTCGAGACCTGTGACGTGTCAGTCCGACGGTCACACCACTAGGCTATCACTGCTCTACTGTAGTGCCTGCTTGTACTTGTACATCGGACTGATATCACTGGCCCACCACAGATCCACAACAATCGTCGAAGAAATTAAAAACAAGCTGGCTGGATAATACTTTTACCACGTCATCAGTGTTAAAAACGAACTTCGTAATTCGAACGGTGTCTCGTTTTAAAATATAAATTAAAAACAAATGAGTTCGGTGACGTTCCAAGTGATCTTTATCGAATAGACTTCCGATTTGTGTAGTGGTATGGCCATGACAAAGAGATTTAAGATAATTCAGAGCAGCTATCAGAAGAAATGTCATAGAAAAACTGATCCCATGTTTCAGCGACGTCAAGAATTCCATAAAGAACAGGGTGTAAAGTTCTTCATCCCCCATAGAAAAGGGAGGATCCTTCGACCAGACGAGTGTTGTGTCTGGTGGACTACTGCCCGACAGCTGTTATGGTCGGGTTTGTCTATAATTATGGTCTTTAGTCGCGAACAACTTTAATATTTGATGTTAGTTCTTCATTTGTGTCATAGATGGCGCTATACTACTTTTCTACTATTTTTCTGTAGTGCCGCTACAATATTAAAATTTCCAAGTTTCACACGCCTTGTACCGAAACCTAACTGATGGTCATTGCGTGTACATTACTATTTTGCTCGCCATTTTCCGCCTCTCGTATCTAAGTATATTTAAATGGGTAAGGTCATAAAAAGATGTACTATTGAAAAGTTTTAATGTGAGCCCATGTTTGATTGTGAATACCATGCGCTAACAAATAGTATGATCATATTTTTATTCAATAATATATTGATAATCACGCTTAGAATAATGTAGAAATAACCAGAATATTCGAGAGGCTTAAACATAAAAAATATAAAATATTTTTGAATCAACAAAATAAAGCTGCATATAAAAATTTATTTGTCTCCTATTAACCTAAAGGACGAAAAAATAAAATACATTTATAATACAATTTTTGACGACCTTACCCAAATGACTTCGGACAAAGATAAGAACGCATTGGAGTTTATTTGTCAAAATATTTAAATCCTGTCTCACTGGTTCGTGCAAATATTTGCAGAGTCGAGTCCTTTACCAATATTCCTTGACCGAGATGTGTGTTTGTTTGTAACTTAACCTGTGAAGGTTATAATTTTAACCATTTGTGTGTTGTTGTGTACCTAAAGGTCATCTGAGATATGTAGGTACCCTTAAGAAGCATTACAAATACGAATTGTTAGGAGATGACGCCGAAGGGACCGTTTTAAGTTAATCCATCGATACTAATATTGTAAATGCGAAAATATCTATGTTTATTACTTTTTTACGACATTTTAAATGGAGGTTTATGAAATTTGGCACACAGGTGCCGTGTTATGTATGATACTATATGTCTCTTAAATCAATGGTGTGTCATACAAACTTACTTAAACTATAAAATTCAATTACACACTCAAAACAGAGTGTACGACTAAACGCCGACAGACACTACGCCGACAGAATGAACACCGACAAGACTTTACTTCGACGGGACTCTTCGCCGACAGGGCTCATCAGCAACGCAACTTATCTCCGATAATCAGATACTTTGGAAATCGATTATGCTTTTCTTGTAATAATAATAATAATACATTTCATAAAAAAACTATGATATTGCATTGGTTATTAGTATAATAACATTAATACCTTATGTGACGTTACAACATTGTAACGTATATTATGGTACCTAATCCTCAAATTTTAACTATTTTAAGATGCTGATTTGAAGGTATTTATAAAAAATTGAAAATTTACCACTGAATGGGCAGCAGCGTTCTCTGTGATTTTTTATAACAAACATACTGCGATCGCCAACCCGCCTGCCAAGCGTGGCGATTATGGCAAAACCCCCCTTGGGGAGGCCTATGTCCAGCAGTGGACGTCTTTCGGCTGAAATGATGATGATGATGATGATAAAAAAAATTCACTAGTTGAAATGTTATTCTTACGGACACTTTTGCATTACAGTTCAGCACGAACACAGCACGCTTATAATTACCATTTTATAATGAGTTCATGTGAATTTATCAAATCAAAAACCGATAACTTACAATTAGTGATTGATGCATATTTTTATTGCCGAAATAAAGTTCGTGGGGATGTGTTTTATTGGAGTTGTGGAGAAAAAAAAAAAAAAAATTGTAACGTGTTTGTGAAAACCAAAATTACGGACAGGAAACATGATTTGGTAAGTAAAAGTATCAGGTAGCATCGTCACATGCCGAATCCCGAATACTGGTTGTTCGTAAATTCCATTAATAAAAAACAAAGCTCATTGTAGTATGGATTCAGCTGTACAAATAATACAAAGTTGTATGAAGGATGTTCCAAGTGTAAGTTCTCCAAGTATGCCTAATAAGCACGCAATGACTAAAATGATAAATCGGACGAGAAATAAAAATAAACCTTGTATTCCTAAAAAACTAAGTGATTTAATTATACCAGAAAATTACCAAAATTTTGAAAGGAAACATTTTTTAGTGGTTCACTACGATTACAATGGCGAAATTGTTATTATACTTGCACTCCGTCCTCGAGATAAGTATCCTGAAATAAATCATTATTGACACAATGTAGTACCGCAAGGTGCCACCGTTCATGCACTATGGTTGAAAGTATTTTAAAAAGTCAAATTCATCTTCCTGTCACTGTCAACGTCACCCGGTTCCCGCGCTTCTTAGGCGTTAGGCCCGCTTGTCATTCGCGTTTTAGTGCTCAACCGTTCTGCTAACTTTTTCGCACCAAAGACTTATTAGTGTATCAATTATGCCTAAACGCAAGCATAATTGCGATTATTTAAGTGAGAAACTAAAAAAGCTTCAAAAACAGATAAAACGTGTTAGGAAACAGCAAGATTCCTCGAGTTCTGGTGATAGCTCGTGTGAACAAGTGGAACCCAGTAACAATACTAATGACGGTACGTAGATTATTTTACTATTTAAGTACTTACTTTTCTTCCACAATTGAATACGATACAATGCAATCGAGCTGATTATCGGACTGTCTCACCGCATTACACTATCGTACCTATTATCAAAAAATATCTAACCTATTGCTATAGGTAAGTTTCTTTATTCTCTGGACCTAAACAAAATGCATTCTCGAGCTGATCTATGGACTGTCTCACTGCAATTATTGTTATGAATGTGCTCGGGCTGCTCCTTGGACTGTCACACTACATTCTTAAAAATGATTGTACTTGGTAGTTTGTTTAAACTATGCAATCATAATAAGCGATCGGATCTGCCTATGGGCTTTTCCAATGTACACTTTAAACACATTTATACCTACCTATTTATCTAGTTAGAGTATAAAGTATAATAAATTCACATAATTCATGTGTTAGGTGTGTGTATGTATTAAGTATGGTCAATACTCATGCTGCTATAAATCATTTCAGACAACTTTTTGGAAGAATTTATGGCAGAGCCTGCAAATAATGATGATGTTCCGGATGTTCAGAATAATGATGATGTTCCTTATGATCAGGAGACAATAGTAATACCTCCACCTGCGTCCCCAAATACGGATCTAGACGAAACAAACAAGGATAAACCCTCAATTGAGATAGCCCTTCACACAGAAATACTGGAAATTCTCGGAGATGATCCTGCCAACAAAGAACATTATGGGCCAGAAATACACAAAGAGTTGGCCAGTCGACTGCAACATATTGCAACCTCTGGGCTTACTAAAGAAGCCAAAAAAGAACTCCAACAAAGGTACTTATTGCCATCAAATGGTGTTCTTTTAGGCGCACCCTCAATAAATGCCGAAATAAAGGCTGCCTTGTCAGAATCCCTGTCTAACCGAGATAAGGCTATAGAAGCTAAACAAAAATTTCTTGGTTCGGCTATTTCTTGCATTGCATCAGCCACATCTCAGATGCTGGGTTCTCAAGAAAAGAATCATGAGCTTCTTAAAAAATTAATGGATGCAAATAGAATATTATGTGATATACAACATTCTGATTCCATCACAAGAAGAATGTTTAGCACATCTGTACTTAAAAAGGATGTAAAAACCCAGATACTTAATTCCAAGATTGACAAGCTTTTGTTTGGTGAGAACCTACCAGATACACTCAAGACAGCCAAGGCCGTTTCTTCGCGCCCCGTTCAGTCATCCGATATCCGTCGCGCGACTAGGGTGTATTTCCCTGATTTATTACGGCAAATACGTACGTTCGCGAATACTTCAATAATGCCTTTTACGTATTCCAATCGAGAGTACTTGGATATGGTAGTGTGTTACATTACGACTGGTGAAAGTTTAGCTGCGGCTCGTAACCCTTACCGTGAACTGTTTGGTGAGCAACGACGAGTGCCTGCTGTCCAAACAATCCTACGAGTCTACCAGCGGTTATTAGACTATGGCCAGTTTCGTCCTCATCAAGCAGATGCTGGTAGGCCACGGCTCTCCGGGGACATTGAAGACCGAGTGCTGGACTATTTCAGTGAAAATCCACATGCGAGCACACGTGACGCAGGTCGGGACCTAGGGATAAGTCACGCTACTGCGTGGAATGTGCTGCATGAAGAAGGTCAACATCCATACCACTTTTTAAGAGTACAGGAACTTATTACCGCAGTTTACGAGCCAAGGTTAAGGTTCTGTAGATGGTTGGTGGAAGAACCTCGTAATATTCTTTGGACAGACGAGTCAACTTTTAGTAGAGTAGGGTTATTTAATATCCACAATGCTCACTGGTGGTCGTACGAAAACCCGCGTGCTGTGGTCCCTGACCATTTTCAACATAGATTCTCAGTGAACGTATGGGCTGGTATCATAGGGCAGACAGTACTCGGACCAGTTTTCCTGGAACGCCTCAATGGCGAAACATATCTGGACCTGCTTCAGTCTGTGCAAGAGATGCTGGATGAGGTTTCTCTTGCCGAAACAAGGAACCACTTTTTCCAGCATGATGGAGCGCCTGCACACTACCACCGAGGAGCCCGTGCGTATTTAGACGCTACCTATCCTAACCACTGGATAGGTCGTGCTGGGCCTATTGCATGGCCGCCTCGGTCACCCGACCTGACGCCTCTAGATTGTTTTCTTTGGGGTCGTGTCAAAGACTTAGTTTATGGACATAGTGGCAACAACATTCGAAACGTGGACGAATTAAAAACCCGTATTATTAGTGCATTTGACTCAATTAAAAGTGACAGAGACACATTAATCGAAGTGCAAGGAAACGTTATGCGTCGTGCTAACTTGTGCATTAGACAAAACGGCGAACATTTCCAGCACCTTTTGTAAATAAGATTTAAATTAAGACTTCTTGTAAGTAGTTTCTAAATTATTGTAAATAGGTTGATTCAATTTTTTTAAACATACCCACTTATCGAGCTACTCGTAACTTAATTTAAACAGTCATTTAGTAGTTCGATGATTTGCCAGTCCAAAGTCTGAGAAATGTGATGGGAAAATTAGAATCAGCTGTTTCAAATTTGCGCCGTCGCGTGTCGTACTGCAGGGGTGAACGACCCACGCGTGCAGAGCGGCGCGCGCCGCGGCCGGTCGCGGAGGCTTAGGCCGCCGTCGCCGGCGCGCGTGCGGTGTACGCACGACGGCCAATCAAGTTATACAAAACCAGTTTATGCGGATCTCTCATTGTATAGGAAATCTATACAAAGCGAGGCCAAGTTATACTGGAAATGTACAGCTTCATGTGCCGCCGTGTGTACAGTGCGCATATTCAATAATTTTGTGCGAAGTGAAAATATTGCTTAACTCTGAAACGGGTTGTTATTTTGAAATCTTTTTTTCGCAATTCTTTTTTATTTATAATTCTAAACAAGTACTTAATTTTCTTGCAGGTAATTTTTTTACACCTTATATAGAGATAGCCTCATGGCAACAATAGACCTGAAAGATGCTTATTTTTTAGTAAAAATGGCTGACGATTCCAAGAAATTGATATCTGACACCCAAGGAAGCTGCCTAGAAAATGTAAACATAACCAAACAGTTTCTTACTAGTCTAGGATTCATAATAAACACAAACAAGAGCGTCCTCAAACCCTCTCACATGTGTAAATACCTTGGCTATATCATTAATACCCATGAGATGAATGTTCAACTACCTTCTGATAAAAGAAATCGCATTATTAGCGAAATAAAAAATTTCATGAAATTACAAAATTGTAAAATAAGATTGTTTGCCCAACTTGTTGGACTACTGGTGTCTGCTTGTCCAGCTATTGAATATGGTTGGCTCTACACAAAGCAATTAGAACGCTGTAAATTTCTAAACCATCAAGGTCATGAAAGTTATGAAAAACTCATGAAAATCCCTTTTTCTTTACGGTCAGACCTTGAATGGTGGCTAAAAGCCCTCCCTCACGCTGTAAAAAAGATTAGGGATGACAACTTTACTCTGACGCCTCAACTACGGGGTGGGGCGCTGTCTGTGGAAGTGATACTGCCTGTGGCCCATGGTCCAACGCTGAGAAAAAATTTCACATTAATCAACTAGAACTTATAGCCGCATTCATCACTCTTAAGACTTTTGAAAAAATTGTTCAAACTGCCAAATTTTAATACACATAGATAATTCTACCGCTATTAGTTACATCAACCGAATGGGCGGCGTGCAATTCCCTCACTTGACTGAAGTAGCAAAAGCCATTTGGCAGTGGTGTGAACAGCGTAAAATCTTTGTAGTGGCCTCATATATAAAATCAATAGACAATGATGTAGCTGACGCGGAGTCTCGCCGATCTCATCCCGATATCGAATGGGAACTAAAAGATACAGCTTTCCAAAGAATATCAATAAAGTTTGGCTCCGCTAATATAGACCTATTTGCCAGTCGCATTAACAAGAAATGTCACACTTATGTCTCATGGAAACAAGACCCTGATGCATTTACTATTGACGCGTTTATTATAAATTGGGCTCCTTTTTACTTTTATGCGTTTCCTCCATTTGCCGTTATCCTAAAAACCCTTCGTAAAATAATAACAGACCAAGCCAAAGGCATTGTCGTTGTCCCAATGTGGCCCACACAGCCGTGGTATCCAGTATTTAGGAAATTATTAGTATCTGAGCTAATCATTTTCGAACCTACCAAAAATGTTATTATCTCCCATTCCAGCAAGGGACAGATTCATCGGAATCTTACCCTGGTTGCCGGAGTCTTGTGCGGGCGGCGCTGTTAAGACGGAGGGTACCACCATCATCCATTGACATCATGCTGGCATCGTTAAGTAGTAACTCCATCAAACAATATGACGTATGCTTAAAACGATGGTACAACTTTTGTTCTAATAATAATTATAATGTGTTTGAAACTTCAGTACCTAGGATCATATACTTTCTTACTCAAGTATACCAATCAGATATTCAATATAGAACACTAAATAGCTATAGAGGAGCCTTATCTCTGATAATCGGCTCACATGTATCATCAGATGACCGAATAAAGAGATTCTTTAAAGGTGTGTTCAGGCTTCGTCCCCCTGTCCCTAAGTATAGCATTACATGGGACACGTCTAAGGTACTGGACTTCCTAAACACTTGGTTTCCCAACGAATGTCTCACATTAGAGAGATTAACAAAGAAATCCATTACTTTATTGGCGCTTACGACAGCCCACCGGGTACAAACCCTTCAAAAAATTAAATTGAGCAACATAGAATCACAACCTAGCAAATTAATCATAAAAATACCTGATCTTGTAAAGACCTCAAAAGTTGGTATCAATCAGCCCGTTCTTCACATACCTTTCTTCACAGACAAACTGGAAATATGTCCAGCCACTACTTTACTCTCATACATTAACCAAACCGCCGCTTTGCGCAAAACAGACAATCTATTTATTTCATTTAAAAAACCTCACAGCATTGTGACCACACAAACCATTAGTCGGTGGATAAAAGGAACATTAAAAGACTGCGGTATTGATGTTAACATTTTCACGGCACAGTACTCGCCATGCCGCTACCTCTAAAGCCCACCAATTGGGCGTCAACATCGATACCATCCGACAGACCGCTGGCTGGAGCGGCACTTCAAAAACGTTCGTTTCTATAATAGAGTGATTGTAGGTGATGATGATCACACCTCCCTAGCTAGAGCCATAGTAAATAATTCGTAAGGGATCGATATGGAGTTCTCTCTTGTTTTTGTTTTTAATAATAATAAAATTATTACTTTGAACTGTGATTTCCTACTGATTATAGTTAATTATAATTAAGAGTGAGATACATTACCATAACTTGTAAGTTATAATAAATAAACAAAATTAATTACTTATAATATATTTATTTTTTTCTTAATCATTAACTGTGATATTCCCAAAAAGTACTCTCCACGTCTACATTGTGTCAATAATGATTTATTTCAGGATACTTATCTCGAGGACGGAGTGCAAGTATAATTGATGATTAAACGAACTTACCAAGTGAAGTTCTATCATAATTATACGTAGCACTCCGTCCGAAGAGATAAGTATCAACTCCCACCCAACCCCACAGCAGAGCTGGGCAACCCACAAGTATTGGTAATATTAAAATCAAAAATCAAAATCAAAATATTTTATTTTACATAGGCCTAGATGGGCACTTATAAAACGTCGAGAAAAAAAAAAAAAAAGGTGCACGGTTCGGGTTGGTCGTTTCCTATGGAGAAGAACCGGCAAGAAACTCCATGGTTACTCTTTTCAAATCATTTGGTTTACATTAATATCATGGATACAGCATTTGTACTTAAGTATGGGGGGACAGCGTAAGCCCGACAATAAGTCGTTGCTTACTACACAAAAAATGTAGAACAAAATAAAAAGTTAACAAGCAGCTGGGAATCTACAAAGCCTACAATGTTCACACATTTACAAACAATTGATAAAAAAGAATCTATACAAAGGTAAAAAAAAGAATTGTAAAATACTAAATTAAACAAGTGACACAAATATTGTTATCAGTGGTGTAACTATTCTGAGCAAAAGATGTATAAATGATTTGAAAACTATTGTGTAAATCTGATTCGAAAGAGGAGAAAAAATGAGATTGAGAATAGTTAGAGACATCCACATATTTGTGCCGTTTATGAGCTACCAGGGAAGCCGCATGCGCAGAAGGAACTAAAGCCAAACTTCTTTATCTTCAACGTAGTCCTTGATTTTGTAATATGCTTTTTTAATAAGGACACGTTTGATGTAGTTTTTGAATTTTCCATCGGTCAGTTCTATAACTGACTTTGGCAACCTGTTATAAAAGCGTATACTGTTTATATGAAAAGACTTGCTAGTTTTTGTTAGTCTGAACTTAGGTATAACAATTTCGTGTTTACTGCGTGTATTTATATTATGAAAGTCGCTTCTTATTTTGAAAAGCCCTCGATTTTTACGGACATATAAAATACATTCTAAGATATAAAGTGAAGGCAGGGTAAGTATGTCAATCTCTTTAAATTTTTCTCTGAGGGACTCGCGAGGACCCATTTTATATATCGCGCGGACTGCCCTCTTTTGAAGAATGAAAATAGAGTCAACGTCTGCTGCTGATCCCCACAGCAGAATGCCATATGACATAATACTGTGGAAATAAGCATAGTACACTAGCCTAGCTGTAGCCACATCAGTTAACTGCCTTATTTTCCTTATTGCATATGCAGCTGAGCTTAGCCTACCCGAAAGAGTTCTAATGTGTGCGCCCCACTGCAATTTTGAATCGATAGTAATCCCTAAGAATACAGTTTCAGCTATAACATCAAGTTTTTTGCCGTCAAGATTCAAATCCAGATCCCGTTGTGGTACATTCGGTAAAGAGAACTTCAGACATTTTGTTTTGTTCGCATTCAGTAAAAGATTGTTAGCTGCGAACCATTTCGAGAGTACGGTTAGACTTTCGTTGACATGTAAGACATTCGTATCCTTTCTACCTATTTTAAAAATTAGCGAAGTGTCATCAGCAAATAGAATTATATCCGATAATTTAGCCATCATATAAGGGAGATCATTAATGTAAACAAGAAAAAGGAAAGGACCGAGAATTGAACCTTGGGGCACGCCCATCTTGACTAGGGACCCGGAGGACGTCGCCCCATTTACATTTACTTTTTGCTGCCTGTTAGATAAATAGGATAGAACAAGATCAGCAGCTTGTCCACGAATTCCGTAGTGGTGTAATTTACAGATCAGTGTGTTGTGGTCGACGCAGTCAAACGCTTTTGAGAGATCACAGAAAATGCCAATGGCATCCTGTTCTGGCATCAAGTTAATGGACTCGTAACTAAATGACAAGCGGGCCTAAGAAGCGCGGGAACCGGGTGACGTTGACAGTGACAGGAAGATGAATTTGACTTTTTAAAATACTTTCAACCATAGTGCATGAACGGTGGCACCTTGCGGTACTACATTGTGTCAATAATGATTTATTTCAGGATACTTATCTCTTCGGACGGAGTGCTACGTATAATTATGATAGAACTTCACTTGGTAAGTTCGTTTAATCATCAATTATAATTGCAACTGAGCAAAATCTACGATGATTATTTGAAGCTGATTTCTGGATTCAAGATGGAACTTTCAAATACTGTCCGCTGCCTTTATGCCAGATGTACACTATTCATGGAAATGTTAGCAACGATAAGAAGACGATTTTTACTTTAGTATACGCATTCCTTTCTCATAAATCGGGAAACTGCTACTACATTATGTTTGAAATAATAAAAATGCATATTTTGAATAAATTTAATTTGCGTCTAACTGACTTTGAAAAAGCAGCAATTAATGCTTGTAAACGAGCATTCCCAGAAAGCAGGAATAAATGTTGCTATTTTCATTTAAGACAAAGTATATGAAGGCACATACAACAAGCAGGATTGGCAAAGTTGTATGGTGAAAACTGTGATTTTGCGTTCAAAATGGCTGCACTGGCATTTTTACCTGCAGTAGAAATTCCATCAGCTTTTAAAGAAATTGTTGACAAAGTTTTACTACCAAAAGGGAACCAAGTAATCGAATGGTTTCAAAACTATTATATTGACAGTAATGTTTATAAAACCAAAAATAATCAAATTAATACGAGCTCATTAAAAGTATTGATTAGAAAAGTGCCACCCACGTTCCCCCCAGAGACATGGTCAATATCAGATTCCATTGAAGCAGGCACACCGACCACACAAAACGCTTTCGAAAGTTGGCACAATAGGTGGAACACATTGCTTAATAGAAAAAAATGGAATATATTTAAAACTATAGATGAAATTAAAAAGGAAAAAAAAAACAAAATGCAAAATTGAGAGACTATCAGCGGCCATAATAAAACCACGGAAGAAAAAAAATAATATAATCAACGAAAGGTTAATGGTACATTTGAACAACAAAAACAATTTAGATGTGACCGCATTTTTAAAAGGTTTATCCTATTAATTTTAAAACTAATATTTAATTAAAAAGGAGTTGTTATTAAAATGATTTACGTTTTGTGATATTTTTATTGTAACTAAGAGGTTTGTTTAAATAAATTATTTTTGTTTGTTTTTTTTATGCATTTTTATCTTCACATTATAGGTATCTTTCCATTATGATATACTATGATACATATATGTACATATACTAAAAACCAATGCATGATCTTTATTTCTTTATGAATTGTTTAATTACAAGAAAAGCATAATCGATTACCAAAATAAAGTATCTGATTATCGGAGATAAGTTGCGGTGCTGATGAGCCCTGTCGGCGAAGAGTCCCGTCGAAGTAAAGTCTTGTCGGTGTTCATTCTGTCGGCGTAGTGTCTGTCGGCGTTTAGTCGTACAGTTCATTTCGCCTAATAATAGGGGCCGAGCCTATTGCCATCAACCGGGCACACATCCAGGCTCCGTGGCTGCTACGCAATAACGCTTCACGTTTAATTACATTCACAAGTAAATACTAGGGTTGAAATGCTCATTCATGTGCCTACTTGAGTACTGGATGTTACTCATCTTGTTACGGATACGGGCCGCTCTATATAAGAGGGAATGGGCTATAGGTTACCATGCGGGCCCGTGTGTGTTGGTAGATAGGTGTAAAAGTACCCAAGTATTTTTTTGTTCTTTATAGACCATACTTGGAAATCTTCTAGTTACGGAAATGTTGGGGTCAAGGTTCCAACTTTTTAACAAGTTTTTAATGTACCTTTACTTTAAACTAACTTTACTTTAAATAACTAACTTTAACTTTACTTTAAATGCCTCCATGAGCCCCGTACAATGCGTCCATCAGCAAAATGTTTTGAGTGCGTTACATTGAGCCCTACCGTAACAAAAAAATGTCGTTTCTCAGCAATGATTTTTGCGTAGAGTTACAGAATGCTTAGTTGACGGCTTCGTCAAGGATCCGTTTACACCGTGTATATGTCACATGTCTTCGAATTTTTGGTTCTAGGCCTTTTCCCCACGATGTTTTCCTTCACCGTTTTGAGAGCAGTGGTGATGAAATAAATTACTCAAAGTAATGCGCCTGGCTGGCTTCAAACCCACGACCGTATTCGTATATCTGTGCCGTGACTACCACTGCTCTCAATGATCAAAGAAGTTACCTTCAAAATAAATAACTTAGTAAAATAATAATTTATTGAAGACCCATAATTTCTCCAAAAACAGCTTCTAGTAACGACTTCCGCTATCCTGAAGGCGAGATCAATCATAACTTATGATAGTTATCTGTAGGTTGCCTAAAAAGGAGCTCATCTTCGTTACCTTGATTCGTCTGCCCTTAAATTGGCAAGGTCTAGACTTTAACTGTCATGGCTACCTTTTTTATTGGATGAGCTTGAACTTTGTGATGTATTTTACTGAATTTGATACAAGAAAGAGGTACTTAATCGTTTGTTGAGAGAAATGTTTTTCTTTTTTTAATAAATGCTGTTCTATCTTGATACCTACACATACTAGGCTACTATTTATTACTCATCATCATTCTCCTACCCTTATCCCTATTTATTTGTGGTCGGCGCAGCATGTCTTTTGTTCCATACTTCTCCATTACTCGTAATCTCATCAGACACCTCCTTTCTAGGGGGTCGTCCATTAATCAACTGGACTCTAAGGGTCGAAAGGTTGGAATCGCGCCACAACATCAACTTCAAGTCGTTCGTGGTTCGAGTTCCAACTCACCATCTGCAGACCTTCTTGAAAGAGGACTTTTGGCCGAAAGGTATCGTATACCGACGATTCCGAGAACGGTTACGCGACACCACGCAGCAGAACACGACGCCGTCAACGATTTGTGTCTAGTTTTAGTTAAATAAGGTTTTTTATATGTATTAGTTTATTATTGTAAAAGATTATTTTGTGTATTTTTATCTATCGGCCTCAGTTGCCTGGCAATAAAATGATTGATTGATTGATTAATCAAGGTGATGATTTATTTAGCAACTTTTTAACCTCCCCCTTACCCAAAATCACGTGTATTTTTTTGGTACAAAGTATCTTAAAAAAATCTGAATATTATCTTTAAATACAGGTTAACAAGTATAATCTAATTGTGGAAAATTAAGCACCGTGATAAAAATGTCTAGGTCACGCACCGCTTTTCGGTTTAGAAATCGCGAGTTAAAAAAAAATACACGTGATATCTCACTGCAGCCCACCCTCCCCCCTAGTGATATTTTACATTTTTTTCCGAATCCCCTCGCCCCCTTTCGAGCCTCACGTGGTTAATGGATGACTCCTGTCTAGGAGTCATCCATTAACCACGTGAGGCTCGCTCCTAGACATATGAGCCTTCACACAGTCCATCCATCGTTTCTTTAGTCTTCTTGTTCTACTCTCTTATAGCCATCCACATTCATACTCAACATTTTCCTCAACGCTAACTTATAAGATAAGTAAATAGGTACTTATTAAGACAAGGATGTTTTGGCGCGTGAAAAAAAAATGTAAAATATCACTAGGGGGGAGGGTGGGCTGCCACCCTCCCCCCTAGTGATATTTTACATTTTTTTCCGAATCCCCTCGCCCCCTTTCGAGCCTCACGTGGTTAATGGATGACTCCTGTCTAGGAGTCATCCATTAACCACGTGAGGCTCGCTCCTAGACATATGAGCCTTCACACAGTCCATCCATCGTTTCTTTAGTCTTCTTGTTCTACTCTCTTATAGCCATCCACATTCATACTCAACATTTTCCTCAACGCTAACTTATAAGATAAGTAAATAGGTACTTATTAAGACAAGGATGTTTTGGCGCGTGGCAAAAATCGGAACTCACGCCGCCATCTTACTTTTTCAGTACTTTTTTCACAACCAATGTTTACTAACAGCGGCCACGGTATTGTAATTCAAACACCAACGAAATATTGTAGCATGTTATCTTCCTTTTAGGAGGAATTTAAAAACACACAATGTTTGGCATAATACTCACTTTGTATATTCGATTGCTGATTCTTTTAAAGGACCAGTTCAATTGTTGTCAGGGTTCGACAATATTGGTAGTTGTTTATAGTACTCAATTATTTGTTGAAGTTTAACAAAAGAAGAGATAGTTATTATGCTCTTTTTGAAGGTTCTTAAGAAGTAAGAATTATTATTAAAATTTCATTAATATATACCTATCTGCTACCTATCTACATGATAATTTTGTAATGCCTAATGATCTGAAAAGAGTACCCATGGAGTTTCTTGCCGGTTCTTCTGCATAGGAAACGACCAACCCGAACCGTGCACCTTTTTGTCGACGTTTTATAAGTGAGCATGTAGGGTTATGTGAAATAAAATATTTTGATTTGATATGACGGCACGGTTGGCGCAGTGGCTGCTGCGCTGCGTATCGCGGGTTCGATTCCGTCACAAACCCAATATTTCTATGACCTACATGTAGTTGTTCCGGGTCTAGCTGTTTGTGTATGTGAGTTAAACGCACCCACGATACAGGAGAAATTTCTAGTTTTGTGGAGCAACTATAATAAAATACTCTACAGTTCAGATCATTTTTTCGGAAGCCGGCGATTAATAAAAGTTACTAACCCCATTCATCTTAGTTATTTTCTCCTATTTATTGTTATACCGGCATTATAAATTTTGGTAAACGGAGACTCGCCTAATAGGTACTCAAGAGATATTAAAATAGTGCACAATTCATCATCATGACCCAACTATGTTAGGGTCGGCTTCCAGTCTAACCGGACGCAGCTGAATACCAGTATTTTACATGGAGTGTGTTTTTCATGCCTATCTGACCTCCACAACCCAGTTAGTACTGGGTAATACGATATCCCTTAGTAAGACTGGTTGTCAGACTTTCGAGCTACTGACTACCTGTAACGACTGTCAAAAATCTACAAATGACAGCTGGGACCAACGGCTTAACGTGCTTTCCGAGGCACGGAGGAAACAAAGTCAGGCGCACACTCTGTTCCTTTACTGTCATTAGCCGATGGGACGGCAATCCGCTACGATCCTCATATTACAAGTTTTCCAAAAGACTTTACTCACAGGATCATCAAAGATTTCTTCCATCCTGGTATAGATGTCCTTCCCTCTCTTCTGTCGCACCAAAAGGTACAGGTTCTCCACTCCTGGACAGCAACGGAGAAGCTTCTCCACCAGGATCTTACCCAGGAATCCTGAGGAAGGAAATTGGGTAAGTGATTTTGGCAAAAAAAAATGCAGAAGTGTTGTTAAAGCATTAGGAACTGGTTCATTTCATTATTGAATGTTATTCTCATTCGATTATACAGGATGTCGCCGACAATGCGACACTAAATGAAAACACTGGTAATAGTAGTTCATAGGAATATTTTTAAGCTATCAAAAAAAGCCTAACATAGCAATTAATTTTTTTTTTTCAAACCAAATTACATAAAACTGTTAACGAAATAAAGTCATATATGTATACAGACATATAATATGACGTTGGATTTTGTTCTATGGTAACTATGGTGCGTATTCAAGATTTTTTTTTAAGAATGTATCTCGATTTTGAATTAATTTTAAGTTGAAAGAAATTACCTAAAATTCCGTCCGTTTTAAATCAAGATTTATCATTCATTTAGTTTAACATTTTAGAGAATGACTTAATTAATAAAATGTCAGAATTTCATTAATGGCATAAAACTTTTTCTTTTTCAACCTGTACTGTCGTTGGCCAGTGACAGTTCCAACATAGTTTTCCACTTCAATAATCACTTTAAGATATATTTTTATAAACAGAGAGCTTATTTTTCACCCCAGCTTCTTAAAGTCTAGAAATTTAATCCCTCGTCTAAAATATCGTATGTCATCGTATGACATACGATATTTTTGGCGAGGGATTAAATTATGAGGCATCACGGTTGATTTTATTTTGTTTATCCCACCAGGCTAGCAAACATAAGGGTGAAACCAGTTCGGCAGTTTGAGGAACAACGAAGCCCACACGCAGCGAGTAGGTCTACACATATCACATATAAAGAACTATCTGTTTAAGACAGCAAACGATGTTAATCCTCGGAACAGACGAGATCCTTTTATGTTAGTATTGAATGATTTGCCAAGACTTGCCAAATATAATAAAAACTGTCTAACAATGTGCGTACGTATTTACAACAAGATACCAAGGCAATTCAAAATATTAAATTCAAGATTATTAAAGATTAAATTGCACAAGTGAATGAATGAATGTAATTTCTATAGACTAAAAGAATTTATGGATATAAAATGTTGATGCCTTGTAACGTTTTACGTAACCCTAAAATTGTGCATGCTATGTTCTATCTTTTTTTTTTAGGATTGAAATTATCAAATGACCCCCCCCGCTCTGGGCGGAGCGGAAGGGAGTGTCAGACTTGTACTGACTAAAACCCATCCATGTTCCATCTTTGCCCTTTGTGTTCCAGGGCCGCGGTATCTCTTTCGAACAGTCCCGCAGCTCATGCTATGTTCTATCTTAGCTAAACATGTTGAACTATTTTAATTTTATTTAACACCATTGCATACCATGTTTTTTGCAAATAAATTATTCGATGGAATCGAACAACTGACGCATTCGATCCCTGCGAGCAGCGATACGATACCGATCCCGATTGTGACCCGCACTATTCGCTAAATTTTCGTGGTTATATCTGAGATTTGTCGTGACACACGTACAATGGACCAGATTTATTATTATCGGATTTTCATTCGCTTCATGTCGTTCAGCAAACTCTGTTCTGTATCTACACACATGCTAAATTTTTCACGAACGAACCTAAAAGGGATATTCGATTTTGCAACCTGGCTACTCGAATCATAATATCGACCCCAACATATGCATATATAGCACCCCGTGAGATTTGACACAGTAGCTGTTAAAAAAAAACTTTCTCCAAAAACTGACTTCCTAAAGTAAAATTATTTTAGACTGCTACTGTGTCAAATCTATGTGTCCACACAAATTCTTGTCAGGAATTATTTTTTACATTGTAACTAGAAGTTATTAAACGATCATCATGTCATTAACATAGCCCAAGAAGAAAAAAATTGTACATAAAAAAGGAAAAAAAAAAACAAACTATTATTTTGATGTAATTTCTATGGGACCTGGGATTTTCAAATCGGTTCATAAATGACGGAGTTGTGAGGTAACAAACATAAAAAAACGACTGAATTGAGAACCTCTTTTTTTGAAGTCGGTTAATAAAAAGAGTTTTTGAAATAATCATCCGTCTAGCCTTTTCCCAACTATGTTTGAATTGGCTTCCAGTCTAACTGAATGCACCTAAATACGATTATTTTAAATAGAGCGACTGCCTATCTGACCTCCACAACCCAGTATTTAAAATACAGTATGATAATCTTACCTGTTGCACCAGTAATTAGAACATTCTTCCCATTGTAAAACTGCTGTACTTCAGTCATATTTTCATACTTATTATTCATATTCTCGTCCACACTGTCGATGCACTGGGCACAATAGTTTATTTCCTTTTCATTCTTTATTAAATTTTCGTTGATGGCGTCACTGACAGAAATCAGCTGAGGGGCGGCCATCTTGGATTTTGATTTTCTTCCCGCGGTTTTTTTTATTGCATTTTTCTGTAACAAAAAGAAAATGTATGTTAGTTTTAGGATAAAGTAGGTTTCTTGTAACCAGTACACAAATTATAAGCAAAGGAATTTTAAAAATGTTAATACAGGGTGTAAACGGACGCTTCACGAAGCCGTCAATAAAACACTTTGTACATCAAACTAAGTCTCTGTACGCAAAAATTGTTTCTGGGAAATGACTTTTTTTTTGGGGTAAAAAATCACGTTTTCCGGTAGGACTCGATGCAACGCACTCAAAACATTGTGATTGAATAGTACGGTGGAGGTGTTTAAAGTAAAAATATTACATTCAAAACACGTGTTTGAAAAAGTTGGACCTTTGACACCCGATATCTCCGTAACTAGAAGGTTCTCAGGTATGGTCTAGAACAAAAAAAATATCGCAGTGATGAGCAGAACAAGAACCTTTCGGCTTCGTTAACGGTCTTGTTACACCCTTTATTTTTCCATCCTCATAATTTTACAGTTTCCGTAGTCCTAAGCGCGATTTCTTGGTGGTGTTTCCTGGTTTTAACCAGGTTTTACAAAATATTATTAAGGTATTTCTAATAGACCTTAAATTCAATCCATTTTACATTAAACAGCTGGTCTAATGTAACTGTATGTACGATATAACTCAGCCCACTCTTTGAAGAATATTTAGTTAAGTATCTTAAATGTAGATCAAGACCACATAATAAACTACGTACTAAGCACCTATCATTAAAATACCCTCATCATCTCCGCCCATATCAATTCCTAACACTCACCATCACTATTATTTGCAATAGACGCGAATTCCTATTATACCCCGCCCACTGTTATTCGAAACACGTAATCTATGATCATCACGACCCACTGACCCTCACAGTTAACTTACATAACACTTATATAATCAGTTCAAATATTTGGTTGCACTGGGTTAATCACGTGACATCTCTGGCTTGTTATTGCTTAGCTTATTAAGTGTTTAGATAGCATTTCTTAATATTTAACCGGTTTTATGAATTTTAAAGGTCGTTGCTAGTGGTTGAAAATGTTTTGCCTAACTTCCGTCATAATATTAAAGTGATGCTAGGTTTTTTTGTCGCCCAGAGTCGGACCTTACGCCACAGTCATGTTAATTGTCAATATAAGGCCAGCCTATCTTGGTCTTATCATCATCAATCAAGCACTTCGGGAATCCTATTCTACCATAGTTTCGAGTTTTTTTTTTTGTTTTCATCATTGGTTTACATTTTTGGAGTAAAAAAACTGAAACTATGGTTTAAGACACTGATATAATCTGAATTTATGCTAGCCTAGTACTTTTGGTCGCCAAAAAGACGATTTCATAAGATAGAATAAGTTATAATTTGTGTTAAAAAAAAATTGAATTTATTTGTAACTAAAGGCGTTTCACTTTTTGTTTTAAGTGTACTTGACCAATGTCGAGGTCAAGCGTAAACTTTTAATACAGATATCATTTGTTTCGCGAATCGTCTAGAATTATTCAAATATGCGTAAGTGGATGAAAGCTGAATATCAGTTTTTCATATGAACCGTGTATCTGACTTGTCACAATCCAGATTCGATTCAACGATTTTTATTTTATTAAGTTTTATCAAAACACCTAATGAGTGGGCCCTTTCCACTTACCAGCACAGTGGTTCGATTCAATCGTTTCTCCATGTCACACAAATAGGTCGACACACTCTGCCGACCCCACTTAGTGCATCACTTGAAGTTTGACTAGTTTTTACTAAGTACATATATGAATGAAATACTATAGTACTAGAACTGTTTGTTATGTGAAATAAATAGTTTTTTGTAATCGGTAAATATTTTTTACCGCAATCTTGAATTTGGTGCTATACTACTGTAAGGGGGGCCAGCTGTGCAAGATTTTTTGTATGCTGTTCATCGTAAAATCACGCCTGTAATCCCCGAAGGGTTAGACAAAGGTGTACCTAATAGTACACCCAGATTGCGCCAGTTATGTGTAACAGGCGGCGAGCCTTTTTCTTTATCATCATCTGCCTAGCCTTTTCCCAACTATATTGGGGTCGGCTTCCAGTCTAACCGGATGCAGCTGAATACCAGTATTTTACATGGAGCGTCTGCCTATCTGACCTCCACAACCCAGTTAGTACTGGGTAATACGATACCTCTTGGTAAGACTGGTTGTCAGACTTTTTGGGCCTCTGACTATTATTATTACGAGCCTTTTTCTTTATACTGGGTACAAATCCAGACTCAGTGGCAACTGCGGAATTCCTGATGGAAAGACACAATAACACTGCCCAGAACCTCATTTTTTTATTATTAAATGGGCCTACTCTTGACTTCAATTTAGTTCTGAGGACAGAGATGAGGTCGACGATGGAATGAGCTAACCCAAAAGAAGCCTATTAACTCGCGACTTAAATAGATTGCGGTCATATGAATTTGGAAACACCGAGCAATCGACACTAGACCAAGGAGGTAGTGTATTTTTTTTTTTGCGTAGACTTAATTAGTTTGATGTATAGAATGCTTGGTTGACGGTTTCGTGAAGGGGTCCGTTTACTTGTCAGCAACAACTAAAGAGCCGACAGTTTGTCAATATGTATTAGTAGATTAGTGGTCACCATCCTTGCCATCAGTGCTGTCAATATGGTTGCAATATTAACTCACTCCCATTTTTATGGCAGTAGTATTGCACGACTCTGAATGAATGTCAACACGTCATGTTCGCTGGATTAGGGCGCGTTCACCGTTGTTTAAAAAAAAACTACTTATCAAAAATGTTCCTAAACCTTCGGTGATTACAAGCATGATGTTATGTTATGTAAAATCCTGACAGACTTTGCACAAACCGCTAGGTCTAGAAGCATGAAATTATCACAAACATATTAGGCAGTGGTCACTGCTGAGATGATGTAGTAGAGAAGTATGGAAGAAGAAGGCATGCTGCGCCGACCCCAAATGAATTGGGATAAGGGCAAGAGAATGATGATGATCCTATTATGATTCTGAAAAAGCGGCTATTTTTTCTCTGAAGTTACGACTTATACGTAATATTTTATACAACATTAGTTTTAGTATATGCGAAACCTGAAACACGTGTCTAGTATTTTTATGTGAAGAATCTATGTACAAAATTTCAAAACTGTATCATGAAAAATCGCAAAGTTATAAGCTTGTTCTGTTACCTAGTTGTCCTCACAAAAACGTGGTCACCGCGCAGCACCCGCCTCCAGCGCCGTCTTGAGCTCATTGATAATAATAACTTGGCAGTAGGTACCTAAATTTTTGCTATAGGTACTTAATGTCGCTCGTTGCCAACTTGTAACTTTTTTTAAATATTTATAATAATATAACATGGTTTAAAAATTATTGGAATCGATTCAGTTACTTATTCTGAACAAACTATGTTCAGGTTTCGCATATACTTAAAATTATGTTGTAGAGTTTGAATGTAGGAGTATTCCTCGAGACTACCGATCCTATTCCTAAAAATATTACAGTAATGGGAAGCTACAATACACGAATGACATAGGTTATTTTACGACGTTCCTTTGGAATAATTTCCTACCATGATAAGGCGATCTTAGGTATAACTCTGAACTTGGAGTATCGACACAGACACATTAGTTGGCTGCTGGAGTTGGCTGTCACAATGCCAAGTCTTTCAGTTCACACTTTTTGGATATACGAGTGTACTAGACATTGAACTTAACACTCACTGAACGCTGTTTTAAGTCAAAACACATGTTTATAGGTGCCGAGGAGAATCACATATTAAAATGTTTGTTTCACAAATTTCTTCAAATTATGTAACACGACATTCAGTACACTATGTATGAATGTGACAAATTAAATAATACCGTAATACTGCTTAGTTAACAGTCTTAGCTAATTTAGCTAAAAATCACGTCTTGAAGAAATCGAGGTCATCAAATTGTTTGCCGAGTAAGATTATTTTAAATATATTGTGTAGGTTGTAGACGATAACAATAGCTTTAGTAAATAATTATTTCAAGTTTAAAACTGGGTATTATAGCTGCCTGACATTTTGCAAAACTGGGCCTTTTTGGCGCTGCCGTGAGACACACAATAATTACATCATTCTTTTGTTTGTTTAGATTTAAGTTTCTTTTTACCCGACTACGGCGAAGCCAAAAGGAAGGGTTATGATTTTAGCAGTCTATGTATGTATGTATGTTTGTATTTACGTATGTTCCTCCGTAGCGCATAAACTATCCATCCGATTTTGATGAATAAGGTGTCAATCGATTCATTATCATAGCCCGGGTAACATAGACTACATTTTAACCGACTTCAAAAATAAGAGGAGTCGATTTTACCTTGTAAACTCCGAACTTAATTGAAGCGTGACTTTTCAGTAGTCGGGTTTTTTAGTTGTAGTATACCACACAAATTCTTGTTGTTATTTCTGTTAAATCTTGTGTACATATATGGCATGTGTTAAATAAACCAATTTTCCTTGTTTCTTTCACAGCTAGGAAACAGGCCTCCTCTCTATGAGAGATGGTCGTAATCTATCTCGCTACTTTGTGAATGAGCCCTCTATTATTTGCTGTGGGATATGCCTATGACCTCACCAGCCTTCCATCAGCCAACTACTGCAACTCTTGTGGTGGACGCGCCAGGGTAGCCCGCAAAGTTCAAATTTTCTTACGTTTTTTGGAGTTTGCAGGTCAGTGTCAGGTTATATGTTGAACAAAGTATGCGCGACCGGGGGGATCACGAGTGATATTTTGTTAATATATTTATGAATCAACAGTGGCTACTATCAGAAAAGCACTGAGGGAATAAAGAAGCTCCCGAAGGAAAAAAAATATTACCTTAAATAATTGTACAAGAAACACATAACTAAGCACTATGCAGTGTTACAGCTAGGGAAAAGAGTGGTTTCGATGGGCTCTGGCACCCAATGTAAGATTTAACTTGTGTTTAGGGTGCCAGCGTCCTCGCCTATGGTTTGAACATGTAACAGTTATAAGTCGAACATAGTTTATTTTTTAGTTTAGTAACGATTCTACTGTCTTGGAATCCGTAACGAAATTAATCAGAAAAGATAGAGATAGACTGGCTGAATAGACAGCCTCGTTGGTCTACTGGTCGCAAGCGCGACTGCTAAACATGAGGTCCTGGGTTCGATTCTCAAGTTGGGCAAAGCGTTATTGGGTTGTTCCATCAGCAATTTCTCAGTAACAGCCAGGGAGTCTGGATTTTGTGTTTTGTGCTCGGTTGATGTCAATAGGCTCGCCCCCTGTTACACATAACTAGCGAAAAGTGGTTGTAAGTATTACGAACACCAATGCCTAACACTTCGGAGATTACACGCGTATTGTTATTATATGTTAAAACGTAAAGTATATATATCCATGTTGATTATAAAAAGTACTCGTTTTAGTCTATTTTATCGCATGTGTTATGGGCACAGCTTTACACTATGATGTAAGAGCAATCCGTTATAAGGCAGTAGGAAAGCCTCACGGAAGTGTTAGCCACTGGCATGTGACATCGCAGATGTAAAACTATGTTATTTCATATAAACATGTGCTGATCTAGGTAAACAGTGCTTTTGTATGTTTGTGTCTCTAAGACTAGCCCTCAAGAGGCTCGTGGCTAAATTATAACAGCTGGCTCAATTTGGCATCCCAAATATAGCATATTCGGGAAATGGCTACGCTAAATGATGATACTTTTATTTTATTTTTGAAATTTTAAGAAAGTTTACAGCCTACTAACAAAAATATATAACTAAATTGCTAATTACAACTTGCCTACACAGATAAATACAAAAATGTATTAGTTCCTTATTAAAAACCATATAACTACAGTACTGTAATAATTATTGATTAATTTAAAGAGTTGGTTTATTTTATTTAATTGTTATTAATTTAAGCTAACTTGGAAAATAAACGGTTTAAGTGCAGGCAGTAGGTGCCTCCTGTACAAAAAATGCCTTCGCTAAGAGTTTTCTTACTGTGCTTGCATTGGTGCAGAATAGGTCAATACCAGGTTCACAAGAAACTTCGTTAAAACTGCGACTGGGTCTCGGAAAGTATGTATTATGCCTACAATTTTATTAGTGTTCACATAAGGTACATGTAGAAGTGGTCGCTGTCGCAGTCCCATCTGATTAGTGCTTATCGTTTTTATGACTATACACACGGTGGCATGGCTATCGACGCACATATGGTTACCATGTATTCAGTACATAATTCAAATACTTCCACATAGTAATTTGTCATAGGTAGTTATAAAAAATCTGCTGTTTCCTACAAAAATGCCAACACGGCCAAAATGTAAGAAAGAAAAGAAAGAACGAAAGAAAATATATTTTTTTGCCGCAGGGACATGACGTGCATCACACAAAATTACATTAAAAAAAAAAAAATAACAAGACACAAATAAAACAATAAACACGGAACATCAGATTTTTCCTTTTCTGACAGTTCCGAATGTATACTGTCCAGTTAGTAGTAGGCGGACGCGGCCCTGGGCGTATGAACATAGGTGCAAAGGTGTTTTTAATTTTCCATTAGAATTGTCTCAATAGCAGCTATAGTCTAGATATTTGCCTAATTGATGGAATAGGGGTTAAAGGGTGTAAAAGTACCCTCAACGAAGCCGAAAGGCACTTCTTCTTTTTCGTATCGCTGGTACGACAAATTTTATATTTTGCAAGCCGAAAACTTGGCCACTATCACCGGGACGTCAGTGGCAGCACAAAGGTCAAACACTTGTTCTCCCCGTCATCGCGATCATTTTTCTGTTCTGGATAACCATAAGTTACGGAGATGTTTGGGGTCAAACTTCCGACTTTTTCACAAAATACTAGTTTTTAATGTTATAACTTTAAATACCTCCCGGACCGGTAATATTATATGCATCCATCAGCACAATGTTTTGAGTGCGTTACAATGAGCCTTACTGTAAAACGTGATTTTTCACCCCCAAAAAAGTCGTTTGCCAGCTATAATTTTTGCGTAGTTACTTAGTTTGATGTACTGAATGCTTGGTTGACGGCTTCGTGAAAGGTCCGTTCACACCGTGTATGAGGATTATAATGTTGATGTTCTCTACACCTCTCAGGGTCAGGGTAAGTTGGTATTTATTTGAACTTCATAACTTAATAACAAACCTGTTTAATCCAAATGCTTTAGGAAGAAAGATATGACTGGCGAAATACTCGCTAGTAATATCTTAGTCGAGGGAGCAAGCCTATTGTTATCAACCGGGTATAAATCAGGCCGTTTCTGAGAAACTCCTGATGAAAAACCGGCCAAGTACTGGTCGCCCTCTTGCACAAAGGGTTCCGTAGCACCAAACAATATAACTTTGATATGTTAATTTGCATGCAACAGCAAAACTAAATTTGGTTTTCATAGCATGTTAATGAAAAACAAAGTTACTGCTGCAGTTCTGTTTATTTCATAATTTCACATCATATTTGTGTAGTACTTCATAGAAGGCACCTACTCTCCAAATTTCAACTCTGCGGTGCCAACAGTCTAGAACTAAAAGGGCTGTGACGGACGGACAGACAGACATACAGACAGGCAGACAAACAGGACGATTCAATGTGGGTTACGTTTTTCCTGACCTGGGAATTAAATCCAGGATCTCATACTCAGTAGTAACGCTTGCGACACTAGACCTTCGAAACTATTACTGGTTGATAAAAGTCTTGCCTTCGTTTCGATATTGATCTTTTTGCTTACGTATTGTTGCGTGGGTCATCGACCTAGTCAGTAAGTTAACGCGAAAACGGTTATTCAGTACATCATTCTGAGCCACATAGAAAGATTTCATCGGTTATTAAAAAAAAACTTCTGTTTTTGATAGTGAAGGTATTGCACTTTTGTAGGAAACAGTGTCAGTGTCCCTTCCACCCTGCAGTTGAAAATAGCAGTAAAATTTGCCCCAACACATGGGACTTAAATTAGTCAATAACAGGCGAAATGTGGGTGTCCCTTAGAAGAATCCGGGTGTTATATTACACATATTATATCACGGCCAAATATGGTAGAAACATGGCCCATTCCACCACACACCATAGCTCATTAACCACTCCATAAACACAGCCTTGTTATCACCGAACCGGTCCTTATGCCAACCAATGTTCACAAGTGCAAGTCGTAATACATTAAATAGTTACGAAAGTACCTACAGTGAAATCCAGTGGCATTACATAACGAATTCTTGAACTTGAACCAGAAATATATAATTGTGTGTTGTAGGTATTTCGGCACGGAAAAAGAGAGAGGTGAATTTGTAAACGTATTTTCTGTTTGTATTTGGAGCGGCCATGATGGATTTTTTGACAGTTGTTTGAATTTTGAACAATAATGGTCGTGATTTTGTTACGTTTTTTTGCTCGTAGCCATAATCGGAACTAACCTCGCTATTTTGATTTTTCAATACCATATCCTCAGACAATGTATTTTTTTTTAATTATTTAAACTTTGCCCCCCACTAGGAATTTTTCTTGTCACGTGAGTACATTTACAAAAATTTAAATTCACATACACAAACAGCCAGACCCGGAACAACTACCTGTAGGTCATTCCAATATTTGTTCCGTGCGGGGATCGAACCTGCGACACGCAGCGCAGCAGCCAATCGCTCAGCTACTGCACCAACCGGGCTGTCAAATAATGGAAATGAAATGGAATATATAAAAAGCCTTAAATGGTGGTGAATGATTAGAAATAGACCTCAAAAGAAGCCTCGAGAAATAAACACCAATAAATCCTACTGCACATTTCAGCGTTTTTTTTTTTTTTCAAGGCTTCACGTGACCAGAGGGCGGGCCTATTTTTTAGCCAAAGAATCAGCATTGCTATCCAACGTGGCAATGCTGCAAGCCTTCTGGGCACTTTTCCTGTGAAATTTTTGACTTTTAATACTTGTACATATTTCTATTACTAATATAGATTTGTAGTTTGTAAATAATGTAAAGGGGAATGCCGATTTTAAGCTCAAGAATGCCCAAGAAATTTGTTGCATTAAAAAATCTTATGTAAATTTTACGTAATTAACTCTGCTATTTACGACTCGATAGAAGTTGGAAACATATTGGAAAAAATAAAACTTATTGAAACAATAACGAAATTTTGTATCTGTGGCTGTACTGAATAAAGTGGAATTTGTTTTTTTTGTGCAAATAGAAAATCTCAGTTTCATTTATATAGTATCCTAAGCCTTAATAGAGAAAAATTAAAGATTTGTTGCAAAAACTTAACTTTACGTATTCACTTATTTGTACTTTACTTATTTTTCCTTTTGTACAAACAAATCCCAGTGCATTTTATGTATCAGATATACATTTACAATCGAATTTCAAAACATAATATAATAAATTCAATGATCTATTCTACAAAATGGGCCGATCGAAAATAAAACCTTAAAATTAAAAAAGAAACCTTATAATTTGGAAACTCTGAGTTATATATTATATAATAATTTTCTTTTATCAATAAATTATTTGTGGTGTATACTAATATTAGGATTCGGTTTTACATGTGGGCACCTTTTCTTTGAAATTAAATATACTCATGATTCGAACTTTGAAATTAAAATTACACTTGAGGCCACACTAAAAAGGCAAGCTAAGTACTCTAATCAATGATTTATTTAATAGAACCTTACACACACGTGGTTACACAGCCATGGACTCTTGTCTAAAGGATTGGGCCCAAATAGCCAAAGACGGAGGTAAATGGGAAGAGGGAAGGAAGGCCTTTGCCCTGCAGTGGGACACATCAGGCTCATAATAATAATACACAGCCGTAACTAGTTTACCGATCATTTTAATTCTTGTTTTTCTTAAATATATTTCAAGAGGCGAAGGTAGGTATCTACGTACGAAAAAGAAGACTGATCGTCCTCGTTTAAATATCACTTGTTCTTGGGTTTCCGGGTAATAACATGTGGGGCAGTATTTTTGTCCGCCAGTGGTCACGTAAATCATATTTCAACAGGAAAGACTCACAGATATGTTAGATTCAGTACATCATTCCAAAACCCCTACATAAAAATTTGTCATAGGTAGTTATAAAAATCTGCTATTTCCTACAAAATGGCAATCCCTAGTACATTATGATACAATTATTTCATTCACACTCACTTATGCTCAGTATCGCAAGTCCGCATATTTGTAACTCATTAGGTATGCGGGTTGCGTTCCCGCCGCACAAGGTTAGTGAAATGGGGCGCCGGTCCGAGCCGCTACACACGAATATTTCGTGTGTTGTATCGGTCTGTTAATTTCTTCTTGTTATTTGAGTATAGCGGGTAAGCCTGACTACCAGTCTTACCAAGGGGTATCGTGCTACCCAGTAACTGGGGCTGGAGGTCAGATAGGCAGTCTCTATGTGTAAAGTAATGGTGTTCAGCTTTTTTCTTTATCGTGTGGTTAGCGCCTAACCTGGTGTCAGAGTTTTTATGCCACCAATGGGCCTCTGGCATGGCTTTACATGCCGGCGAGAAATATCTCTCAGGCATGCTGGTTTCCTCACGATGTTTTCCTTCACCGAAGCAAGTGATAATTATGAATCCGAAAAATCAGTGGTGCGTGTCTTGGGTTCGAACTCGACACCTATGACTTGCTCAGCTGAACCGGTTGTACTGGAGACCGACTCCAACATAGTTGGGAAAAGACTAGAGAATTAACTCCAGAAGGTGTCTTCCGAAGTTCTCTAAATGTCTGTCAAACCGCCTCATAATCAGTGAGGAGACACTGCTGAAAGGGTCTTATACTAAATATCATCTGCCTAGCCTTTTCCTACTATGTTGGTGTCGGCTTCCAGTATAACCGGTTGCAGCTGAATACCAGTATTTTACATGGAGCGACTGTCTATCTGATCTCCACAACCCAGTTAGTACTGGGTAATACGATACCCCTTAGTAAGACTGGTTTTCAGACGTTCGACCCACTGACTTCCTGTAACGACTGTCAAAGATCAACAAATGACAGCCGAGAGCAACAGCTTAATATGCTTTCCAATGCACATAGGAAACTCGGCATGTAATGGGTGGTCAACCATCCACAGACCAACCTAGGCAAGCGCGGCTTAACCTGAAGATTGATCCGAGGGGCTGTTATTATTTAGCTACGAGGTCTACATCAATACAACTACTAATTACTTAAAACCGAAACACTTACTGACGAAATCAGTGCGTCACAGATCTGCCTCTTGGGAATTCCGGCACGTTGTTGTTGATACTAAGAAAAAGGCTAAAACAGCCTTGTTCTTGACTTTAGCCTTCTTTGTCTCGGGCTAATAAAAATACCTATAAAGCCTATTAAGGAATACACCCACAAGCGACTTTGATTTTGCGTATTTGCACATTTTTGTTTTAACGTCAATGTCAAATTAGTAACTAGAAAGGGAAACGGAAGTCTTGTGTCAACTTTTTTGTCAAGAAATGTATGTATAGAGAAGATGGTATCTGCACTGGGCCCACGTGGTGAATTACAGCCCACTGCCTCTCATAGAGAGGAGGCCTGTGTCCCAGCAGTGGGAACATTATAATCATATATTATGCTGATTATCGTCTTGAGCCGGCAATATGTGTAGAAATAAATAAAATTGAAGTGTCTGTTTGTAATGTTTCAAAATAACAGCTTTTTACTGAATGCATATGAAAGTAAATACGGTACTTGTAACAAAAACCATTTTTAAAATTTTTAGCTGTCTGTCTGTCGATATGTCTGTCTGTTTGTTCCAGCTATTCTGTAAAACGGCTGGACCGATTCTGACGGGATTTTCACTGGCACATAGCTGATGTTATAAGAACTAACTTAGGCTACATTAAAAAAAAAAAAATAGGGTTCCGTGGGAAAAAATAAAATTAATATTAAAAATCCGCTTACGTCTGTCATTGACTGCTTTCAAAGTCGTCGGCCTTTATGTACATATGTAACTACCACCAGTTAAAAAGAAATTCCAGAACTGAATGGGTCTTTATAAGGTATCCTAGACAGAGTGATATTCTATCAGCAGTTATGATCAGTTAGAATCTCGTGCCTGGACATGAGTTGCCATGGGTGGCATGGCATGTCTTTAAATAAAAAAATAAAAAAAGTAAAAAATATACTCCAGACACAGGTTGGCCGAAGCAAAGAAACCATGTTTAGGTGGAGATTCATATATGGCTCTGCCCTGGAGTGTAAATGTGGTGCTGTCCCACAAACGATTGGACACTTTAAATCGTGTCCTGCCTGTCCTGTTGTTGGCACATCACAGGAGCTGATGGACGCTACTGAAAGTGCCAAACTCGTCGCCAAATTTTGGGCTGACTCAATTTAGATTTTCATCGACACATCGTTATGATTACGATTGTCAACATTTCAAAAGTTATGGGATTGACAAGCACTACCGAAATATCATGAGCTTTTTTGGGCGAAAACCATTGATTGACAGTCGATATCATAGGTACATTACTTTGTCAAAGCCCTCTATAGAGAGACTGAAAGTCTATTTTTCATCCTGGACACGCAGCCACAGTCGGGGACACAAGCTAGTATTAAATAAAAAAGCCACAAGTCATAATAATACTCTATACTTAATATTATCTCAAAAGGATTATCTGTTAATTAGCTAAATCTTAAAATCTTCACGCTCATGCCTTCAGGTATTTCTGAAACAATTGCAGTACCCACTTCCTTGTAATTATATGACTTATATAATAATAATCATCACGGGTAGTGCTCGTGAAGGGATTTCATGATTGTGACATGGTTTCTGACAGAAACTGGTCATTTTCTAACGTTCATATCATAAACAGCCATCATCGAAAGATCTTAATCGTGTTTGGATCCGGCTCGAAGGACCAACGTTTTTTTTTGTCATATTTTGGAAGGGTGGCAAACAAGCCGTAAGTAAGGTTCAACTGATTTACGTCACCTTTTATAGGCATTCGTAATACACTGCTGGGACACGGGCCTCTTCTCTATTAAAGGGAATGGGCTGTAATCGACCACACAGGCCCAATGCGGGTCGGAAGCTATCACATGTCTTCGAAACTTTGGTTCTAGGACATCCCTATGGTTCCTCATGATGTTTTCCTTCACTGTTTTGAGTCTTCTACCTTTCTTATCTTAACGATGAACGGTATTATAGCAAATGAGGAAATCAAAATGTTTTAGATTTAAAAAATCGATGACATGTGACAGCTAGCATCCCACACTAGGCCCGCGTGGTGGATTATGTTACGTGTGATTATGGCCCATTCTCTCTCATAGAGAGGAAGCCTTTGTCCCAGCGGTGAGAAACACTGTAGGAGGATTATGTACTAATGTCATAATATATTAACCAAATGAACAAAAAGCCACATTTAATAAGTTAACATTAGATTTGCCAACTAATTAAAATGTGTCGATAACGATAACGATATAGTAACCTTATGGTAATTATATTTTCGAGATGTTTGTGGTTGACACTCTAGTACCGAGGGCACATTGCTTTTTCAAGGAAATAAAAAACGCGTCTAAGTTGACACTTCCTGTCACCCAAGGGACTGACTTTTACCATGACCGGAGGCTAAGCTTTACCATACAATGTGGCAACACCGCCAGACTCTTAGGGGACATTAACAGTTGACATCATCATCATTCTCTTGCCCTTGTCCCAATTCATTTGTGGTCGGCGCAGCATGTCTTCTTCTTCCATACTTCTCGATTATTCATTGTCTCAACAGACACGAGAGTTGACAGTTGAAGAGTTTTTCGACGCCAGTTTTTAGTTTATTGTTAAGTTAGGTTATTTTAATTTTTAATTGCATAAAATATTGTTATGAAACAAATTCTTCATCAATGCGATGAATAAAATAGACTTTCGGAAACCAACAGCCTCGGATTCTATCACTGTAGCCCGCATAGGCTGCCATGACCGGCGTTTAACACCGGTTAACCTCGTGGATTTACGATTCTAAGTGACCTTCTCAAAAAACATAAACTATTATTTTACCTGACTCGATTGTGTAACAGATAAACTTTCTACTCATCATCCAAGGTGGCCAGCTGCTGTCGAAATATATGACTAAGTAAATATTCGGGTAAAACCCAGACAGAACTGTGTGCATGAATATTGGTGAGAAAGGTTCTAATTGGTCTAATTGTTTGAGTAATAACATAACATAACATCACGCCTATAAAACCCGAAGGGTTATGCAGAGGTGTACAGTCTCGAGTACCAATATGAAAAAAAACTTGTCTTAACGTGATGTTTTAAAAGTGTTTTTCTCCTACTGTTCTAATTAAAATTTCCTGTTGTTAAGAGCATAGTATATATTTAATTCTGGATAGTTATTATATATAATTAATTATATACAATTCTGGATAGTTTTTGATCGAGGCTTTTGCTCGCGTTATGGTCAGCGGGCAAATTTAAAAGAAAATATATATATATATATTCGGGATCGGGTCAGTGGTTCTAAAGATTTTCCTCTGCATCTAAACTTAAAAACCTCTTTATCATAATATATTGTAGATTCGAGTTTTTATAACCCTATGAACTGCTATTTTATGTTAAAAAATCTGTTGGAACATATACCTACGTACTATGTGCAAATATACAGGGTATTAACAGACCCTTCACGAAGCCGTCAACCAAGCATTCTGTACATCAAACTAAGTAACTTTACGCAAAAATTATCGCTGGGAAACGACTTTCTTTTTTGGAGTGAAAAATCACGTTTTACGGTAGGACTCGATGAAACGCACTCAAAGCATTATGCTGATGGACGGATTGAATAGTACGGGGGGTCGTGGTGTTAAAAGTAAAAAACTTACATTAAAAACATGTATTTAAAAAAAAATACTTGTGAAAAAGTTGGAACTGTGACCCCCAATATCTCCGTAACTAGAAGGTTCCCAGGTATGGTCTAGAACAAAAAAATGGTCGCAAAGACGGGGAGAACAAGTGCCATTTGGCTTCGTTAAGGGTCTATTTACACCCTTCATTATTCTGGATAGTTTTAGATCGAGCACGCGTTATGGTCAATGGTTTTTTTTGGAATCGAATCAGTGGTTCCGAAGACACCACTGCCACACACCACCACTGCACACACACACCGCTCACCCACCACGACGCGACCACGACCACGACCCGACCACGACCACGTGCTGCCCACTGCATTCAAACTTAAAAACATATTTATGATAATATCGTAGATTCGAGTTTCTATTATCCTATGAACTGCTATTTTATGTAAAAAATATGTAAAAAACCAGAACATATATTATATCTACGTACAATGTGCAAATATATGCTAAAAGAACCAATGTAAAACACCACTAACACATTAAAAGAGCGCACTTACATTTAATTTTGAATAAATTACATATTTTTAGAGCGAACTCGCTCTAAATTAGAGAATTTTAACTAATTAAATTTGACTTTGTTATAATGGAGGGGTAAATTAAAAATAGTGCTTACGTTATAGCGAGTTATTTTTAAGTAATTATATTTGATTTTGTTAAGATTATAATACGGTAAATAAAAAATTGTTTAACTTTACGTCAATCATCATCATCATCATGATGATCTTGACGTAAAGACGTACAATTTTTACTAATTTACTTTTCTTTTACTACTTTACGTCAACATAAGTTTTAAATTAAAGTCGTCTGCCCACTACACCGTATCATACCATGACCGTGCTGGGAACGATACAGGCAAAAATATATTCTTTGTATTGAAAAGTATGAGACTGTACCCACTAGACCGATCCGTCACCGACTAACACCGTCAAGTGCCATGCACAGAGAGTATCGGCACCAGTAAAATATTCTCGCCGACAATTGTTGACGATTCGTGAACATAATCTCATGGCTGCGTGACTGTTCAAAAGAGATACCGCGCCCCGGAACACAAAGGGCAAAGAAGGAACACGGATGGGTTTTAGTCAGTAGAAGTCTGACACTCCCTTCCGCTCCGCCCAGAGCGGGGGAGGTCATTTGATGATTTCCCAAACAAAAAAAAAAAAAATGCACAATCTCATACATTTCAACCCTTCTAAACACATTAAACGGGTATGATGCGCTGTATAGTGTAATCAAATCAAATCAAATATGTTTATTTGTCAGAATATGGTACAAATAGTTGTTACAATATTGGTTCCAGCATATCCTGCCATAATATGGCGTACAAATATATTTTTTACAAAAAAAAA
The DNA here is from genome assembly GCA_905163415.1 of Noctua fimbriata. Lineage (NCBI taxonomy): Eukaryota > Metazoa > Arthropoda > Insecta > Lepidoptera > Noctuidae > Noctua > Noctua fimbriata. The sequence continues at coordinate 3,734,532 of LR990951.1, forward strand.
CATAACTTACATTACTAACCTCTTAATAATTACCAATTAGAGAATAAATTTGAAAAAAATATTAATAAAGATTGAGTTTGAATTGTAGTAGTAATAATGTAAAAAATAAAATAATATTTATTTTCTAGACATTAAATTTAAAAATGTAAATTTTATGTATAGATAATAAATAAAGGAATAATAATTTTTGTTGATAAAATATTAAAATAAAAAATGTCATTAGTACGTAAGAAAAATTAATAAACGAAATAATTAATAATGACTATGTAATTTTCATGTGACTTAATTTATTTTGTAACTGCTTTTTTCGAATGAATTATATTTTTTCTTTACAAAAATGCATATTTTAAAAATATAAAGACATGGTAAAGACAGTATTTTAAGCTTTTGAAATAACGGTTTACAGCTATCTAAAAAGTAGGCTCCACACATTGCCCGGATGCATTTTTTTTGTCCTTTAAAAACTCTTTGCACGTCTACTGAGTTCCCCCAAATTATAAGACCATATCTGAGTACAGATGCTACATAAGCATGGTAAGCAACCATTGCGGTATTTAGATTAACCGTTTGTCTTATTCTTTTCAGGACATACACAAAGCGATCTATTTTTATGAGTATTTTTTCTATGTGTGGTTTCCAACTGCAATTTTTGTCCACAGTTATACCTAAGAATACACATTCATTAACGATGTTTAAGGGGGAATTTTTATACTGGATGTCTAGACTATCTGTGTTTGTTTTGAGTGCTTGAAATTTAATTATATGTGTTTTTGTCATGTTTATTTTTAAGTTGTTTTTATCTAGCCATTGATTGCTTTGTCTAAAGCTTTGGCAATTCGCTTTTCCAAGTCTTTGTTATCGTCGCTTTTAATAATCAATGTTGTGTCATCAGCAAATAGTACGCACTCCTCGTTGATCGCCTCTGGTAGGTCGTTGATGTATACTAGAAAGAAAACAGGGGATAAAATTCCCCGGCGTGCCGATATTGTTTTGTCTGTATTGTAACCAATTTTTTTTTTGTTCATTTTGATAATTTCTTGTTATTTCTACGCATTGCATTTGGTCGGTAAGAAAGATTTTGATCCAATCGCTGGCTTTCCCGCGGATTCCATAGTGAGAAAGTTTTGTGAGTAATGTTTTATGACAGACAAAGTCAAAGGCTTTTGTCATGTCTAGAAAGACACAGCTTATTTTGGATTTTTAGTTTAGACTTTCGGTTATTTGTTTAATTAAGGAGAAGCATGCTGAAGCCGTCGAACTCCCCTTCCTAAATCCAAACTGTTCTTTTTTAAGGATGTCACATGATGTCAATAAGTTCCCTATTTTATTACACATAACAGTCTCAAATATTTTCGATAATATGGGGATTAAGGTGATTGGACGATAATTACTCATATCTGACTTTAAGCCGTTCTTGTATAAAGTTTTGATAATGGACATTTTCAGTCGATTTGGGAAGGCTCCTTCACATAGGGATAAATTTATTATGTAGCTTAAAGGCGAGACTAAGGTTGCTACACATATTTTTAACACTTTAATTAAGTCGTCCCAGTCGAGTTCGTATTTTTTAAACTATGAATTATTTTATACTCATCTGTTTCATCTACTGGTGTTAGGAAAATGCTTTTAGGATTCTGAGGTATTGTAAAATTGGTATGCTGATTATTTTCTGGTGGCTTTTGGGTTGTATTGGTTAGGGATATGTAGTAGTAATTGAAAAGGTCACAAATATGGTTAGGGTTGTCATAAATTTCAGTATTGATTTGTATTGTGTCATGTCAGAGTAAGTTGTCGTATTATTAACATCTGTTTTAATTAAATTCCATGCTGCTTTACTTGTATTTTTTGCTTTGTTGATGTACTGTAAACTATTAATTTGTTGCGCATTTTGTATACATCTTTTTAATATTCGAGTGTAGTCGTCATATTTTTTTTTGTTTTCTCTACAAAGGTTATATTTTAGGTATAATGTTCGTTTTGTAATACACCATCGTTTAATATTTTTTTATAGACATCGATTTTTCACTTGCTTGTTACTATTTTTATCTTTAATAATGGGGAAGCATAAATTGTAAAAAATAATAATTGTATCGTGAAAGCAATTGAAGGCGTTATTTGTTGAAGGACATTCGTATACCTCAGAAAAAAATAAGCTTGACAAACAATCTCTAATTTTTTTTTTATGTTTTCGTCATTGAGCTCTCTTACAGTTTTAAACCAGAAACGGTGAATGTCCTTAACTTTATTATCAGTTTCTAAGTTAACTGTCAGAGATTGTGCTGTTTCGTGGTCTGATAGTGCTAAACAGTGCAGTACTGACTTAGCGTCGTGTATATTGCTTACAATTAAGTCAAAACAAGAGGTTTTCCTCGTCGGTAGTGTAATATGGTTTTTCAGGTTATTATTATTAAGAATGGCAATTAAGTCATTGGATATTTTATTTCTTTTTAGTCCCCTCATATGATGACTTTTTTCTTAACCTTTCCACACAGTTTATTTGTAAGGAGTTCCAAACTATTCAGAAATGTCGTAGTATCATATGTAGGTGTTCTGTAAATGCATACTGTTATTAGGGTATGTTTAAGAATTTCAATGGCACGGTATTCGAATTGGAGCAATCGGGGGAATAAGGTTGAGGATTTCTTTGTATTGTATATTATTTTTTATTAAGATACATGAACCACCCCGGCGCTGGTTTGATCGAGAGAAGAATGATGCCATTTTATAGTTATGAATTCTAAGGTTAGATTCAGAACCACTTTTAAGAAAGGTTTCCGTGAGACATATAATGTCAATGGAACCCAATTCAAGTTATAAGTCTGTTAGGGCTACTTCTATTAATTCTTGCTTATTTAGTACTCCGGCAATATTTTGGTGAATTAACGTAATTGCTGTGGCTTTATTTTGATCCAAGAAAAAACCTGTTTGTTGTGTTTGTTATTCGTTCAAAATAGGTTGTAATTTTTGTTTGTGTTGGTTTTAGGGGTCTTGCTTGTGTGTTATATGATGATGATGTGTATAGTATGATCCTTGTCATGTTTCTTTCCGTGCCTGATGCTTTCATAGCACGATCATGGTACGGTATGGTGTAGTGGGCAGACACCTTTAACTTAATGTGTCTTATACTTTTAATTATTAAGCCAACGGATATGCATTGCGTGTGTCGTGGTCATTTAATTGTTTACAAGATTTTTTTAAGATAATTCATTTTATTATTATTCTTTAAAGTAGGTAACTAGTATGCAACCAGTATTGAATTGAATTGGGATAAGGGCAAGAGAATGAGTTTTAGAGCTTGCCTCACACATCCAAACTAACAAACTTTACCTCTTTATATTATAGTATTAGGGGTTAAAGTATGAAATTGCCGATTTGTATGGACGATTTCGCGTAAAGTGATAATTATTTCCATAACATTTTTTTTTTATTTTTCTTGGAAATGTCTGAACCGATTATGTATGATGCAATTGCAATAGTTAGAGTTGAAAAAAGCTGCGTTGCACTGCGTATCATATACTCTCAAAACACAGTCTATGACAGAAACGAACCTACTTGAAATAGTGAAACCGGCGGCACCTTGAAACAGATGTTTTGACACACTGCATACGGTTTTTAAACTCTAAAAAGGTACGTAATTTAACAATTAATCCAATAATGATTGATGATTCCGAAAGCGGTACTCCTAGACACGGCTCGTATTGTTAGAAGATTCCTCTCTCTGGAGCCGTGACCGCCGGTAGCTTGGACCCTGTTCCCGATACTGGTGGGTTCCATATATATTTTTTTTCAAGGTTTGTTTTTTCTAAGGAATATTTAAATATCTAATTAATTTGTAAAGATATTAATAAAGGAAATAATCCAATAAAAATGAAATTAGGAAATAATATAACTTTACATCAAAGTTAAAAACAGAACAAAATGTAAGAAAAAAACGACAATTTCACAGTTAAAGATCTATTATTTAAGTATAGATTGTAGAGAGTGGTCAAGAATCTAAACTAAAAACTCGCAGCTGCCACTGATTTGCGAATTTCCTAATACAGCTAATTTACAAATAAAATAATTACATTTTGCCCAACCCGGGTATCGACAGACTGCATTAGCCCGAGGCAGTCAACTATCAAAATTGTGAAATGCATTTAAATAGTAATCAAAGGAATCGTTAAAAAAATATTCAATGTCAGAAGGTTCTTGACCATTTGATTCATTGAGCAATTCCAAATGTCAAAATTATTGAAAGTAATGCCAACGGAATTTGTTAGTTCATTATAATCCTCACGGCTAAACTATCGTACTATCTAATTTATTTGATGTGTGTAGCAAGGACATTAAAAACAGAATCAATCAACTCAACTTAACACTGTCCACAGATGGACATAGGACTCCCCCAAATTGTGCCCCAACACTCTGACCGCCACCCTCCGTCTCCAATCTGCCCCAGCCACGTTTTTAGGGTTCCGTACCAAAAGGGTAACCAACGGGACCCTATTACTAAGCCTCCGCTGTCCGTCCGTCCGTCTGACTGTCTGCGAGCTGTATCTCATGATCCGTAATAGGTCGACCGTTGAAATATTCACAGAATGTATATTTCTAAAAAAAAATAAAAAAAAAATAAAGGGGGCTCCCCTACTACGATGGTATTCATGCGCGAATCTGACTCGCACTTAGCCAGTTTTTTAAATCATCAAACACAGCTAGGAGTGGGGGTGTCCCACATTACGCTTGTTAATACGTGGTCTCCACTCCAGGACTTGTATGCTCCAACGGAAACGTGAACGAAGCGACAGGAGTATGTGAGGATCGAAGCAGGTGGCGTTCTGTTCTTTCTGCCTACCCCCGTGAGAGAGAACAAGGGCGCGAGTCGTCTGATGAGAGACAAAAAGGATGTGTCTGATGAGATGACGAGTAATAGAGAATTATGGATAAAGGAGACATGTTGCGCCGACCCCAAATGAATTGGGATAAGGGCAAAAGAATGATGATGTCCATGTACAAAAACGCAATTTTATAGGAACATAATCAGAGGGACATTACAGGTAAGTCATATATAACATAACATAACAACACGGCTGTATTCGTTGAAAATCGAAAAGGTTGACAGAGCTGCACATAGTACACTCACGTTTCATCAGTTATTTAAATCCCATGCACTTTTAGCACTGGATAATAAGTCCTTTGGTAAGACTGGCTGTCAGCCATTCGGCTCGTTGACTTACTGTAACAACTGTCAAAGGTCTACAAATGACAGCCGGGACCAACGGCTTAACGTGCTTTTCGAGGCATGGAGGAAACTTGGTATGTAGTGGGTGGTCACCCATCCTACCTAGGCAAGCGCGGCTTAACCTAAAGATCAACCCGACCGGCTGTTATTATTTAGCCATGAGCTCTTCCGTTGATGAAATACGTATTTTATCTAATAACTTTTAACTTTAAAAAGTAGGGAAAATCTACTCGACGTATTTATGGAAAAATAATTCATTTTTCTGGGAATTCCTCAAAGCGCAACTATTTTTAAGCGCAACCAACTAGACGCAACTAAATTATTCCTCGAAACGCAACCTAATAATGGTAATGGTTGCGCTTCGAGGAATAATTTACTTGCGCTTAAAAATAGTTGCGCTTTGAGGAATACCCCCATTGTTCAACCTGCAATCTAGTTATACATTATCTAGTCTGAAATCAACCAAACCACAAAAAAAATACTTCTTTTAAAATAGTCCGTAATCAGGTAAAATCTATGTTACGCATGTCTTCAATACAAAAGACATCAACGCGCCGACCATAAACAAATACGTCTTGCTACCACAACACAGTTTCTTAAGAGAATGTTGGCTCTCTGCCAGCTCCCTTGCTGTTGCAGCGTTAATATATGTTGCAGGTACAGAGAAGAGATTATTTTGTCTGTCAAATAACGTGAGGATTTTAGTTTGACCTACTTTTTATTTCGATAAAAAACTGCAAAAAGATTTTTACGAAAAATGAGGGCAGAATTGACACTTGTCCTAATTTATTCGGTTTCACCTAATGACCCAGTGACTGATTGACTGACATTCAATGTAACACATATTTAATCTTATTGCATCAATTTACAATTGATTACCTCATAAATAAAACATAAATGTCCGAATCACCATACTAATTAGCATTTCTTACAAAATTTACACTCAAACATCTAATTCACCGGCGTCAAGAATCAAGAATGATATAAAAAAGTAGGTTAAGCTATCGCAACGAATTATCTAATACCGCGTAAATTGGGCAATATTAAACTTGGAATGACCATACACTGCATGAGAAAAACAGATATCGTTAACCTACGTAATACTTTAAGACTTTCACATAACGACATAGGCCTAAAAAAAAACGAAATTAAAAAAAAAAGTTTTGACACTTACTTGACTGCTCAAAAAGTCCCGACACAATTCACTTTTTAAACACCGTGCACTAAACTTTTTAATTTTAAATCAGAACACAGTTCTCAGTTGGAAAGCGCGAACAGTTTTATCCATGGCAAACCGTCGACTATCGCAACTACCAAAATATAAGGCCGAAATGATAGTTATGTAACACTGTTACTTGTATTACATAAAAATTGCCGACGGCCACAGCTATATTATGCAAAGAGTAACTTTTTGGGTTATAAGATGAATCCTTAGCGGGCTTAACAGATACCAGAAAAAAAAACTATATTTAAAATAAAAAAAACAAATAAAAAAATTTAAACGTCATTTTCAATTTCAAATTCGAATTTTCAAAAACCGCGAAGCCCGATACGGATTGCGTGGGAGGTAATTTTTTTTTTAAATTACTTTTTTAATATTTTATGTGAGACACAGGTATCGTATTTGAAAGTGCGATGGAGTATGAATGGGAATACCGCGGCCCGAAGGTGTAGTAATTCAGCAAATTTCTGTCCCCTCTACAACGAAAGTGGGGATGACTGACTGCCGCTGCCACGAACGTCAGTGACAAAAAAAAACAAAGATCATTTCGTGGTGTTGATGAAAAAATCGATTGTTTCCAAGGTTAAAAATGGGATGGTTCAAATTCAAAAAGGAGGTCAGTTGACTGTGTTATGCAGCTGCGGTTAAGCAGCGCCGGTGAGGTTGAGAAATGGATGGGTTGTTGAGAAAAGTTATGCTGATTATTAATGTTAATTTTGTGTGATTGTTGCAACAGTGTTTGGTCTGTTGTGGTCATAAAATGTTACTTGGTGGCTGATCTTTAAATAGACGATGGCCTTACATATTATTAAAATTTATTATCCGTTCCTTATATATATTATAGGTAGTATCAACATAAGTAAATGACGTCAATTGTGCAGTAATTAGTCCTTATTTTTAGTTTTATTTTTGTTTTTATTATCATTTGTATGTTTTCTGTATTTGTGTGAGTTAAGGTTGCTCGAAATAAATGTATTTTTTTTAAGCCTTTTACTTCTGCGCTACGAAGTCATGGGTTCGATTCCGGCTCGCAACAAAAATGGTGTGTGACTTTTTTTAAATTTTAAATAGATCGATTAGGTGTTATAGCATATTATTACGATAATCGTTGCACGGTTTATAATATTGAGGTTGATCCATAGCATTGACCGATATGGATAGTGTGGTTGTAATAACACCCATAATAAATTAACTAATTTTGTCGCATTAGTTAATTTATTTATTTCTACAGTTTTCTAACACTTTTTATTTTTTTAAACTTTGTCTCAGACTAGGATTTTCTCCTGTATCGTGGATGCGTTTACAAACATTTAAACTCACATACACAAACAGCCAGACCCAGAACAACTATCTGTAGGCAATGCAAATATTTATTCCGTACGGGGATCGAACCCACGACACGCAACACAGCAGTCAATCGCTCAGCCACTGCGCCAACCGTGCCGTCAAAAAGTCGTACGTTTTGGCAAACGCATGTCCTCTAAAAAACTCTTATACCACAAAAATATGTAGGTTTTTAGATAATACCCCAGTACACTTCAATTATCCTTGCTCTATAATTGAAAAACAAAAACCGCCATAAGTATGCAAAAATAAGTCACCGAATGGCACAAGCGAAAGAATATAAAAAACTTTAAATGCGTATATCTCAAAACTGCTATTTTTGTGTTTTTCAGAGGACGTGCGAAATATTTTCGCAGATATGTCCAAACATGCTTAAAGAAAATATATAAGGATGATAAAACGCACGCCTTTTCCCATGTGGACGGGCAGAAACTATAGACCACCACCTGTTACGATCTTTCATCATCATCAGCCTACGTCAGACCACTGCTGGACATAGGCCTCCTCAATCGCACGCCACCCAACTCGATTCTCAGCAACTCTCATCCAGTTGCTACCAGCCACCCCGCGAAGAGCGTCCCACCTTACGTTTGCCGATTCACGATCTCCACTCACACGTCTACCTCAACGGTCATCGGTTCTACTGCTAATGTGGCCGGCCCATTGCCACTTCAATTTATTTATTCTTTGAGTTATGTCGTCAACTCTGGTTCTGTGTCGGATTACCTCGTTCTGGACGCGATCCTTCAGAGAGACTCCAAGCATAGCCTGTTCCATAGCTCGCTGAGCGACCTTGAGTTTTTGGACCAGCCGTACTGTGAGTGATGTTTAGGCCACGTATGTCATACATACTCCTTTTTCGTCTCTTAGTTTTTTACGGAAGTTGGTTTAAAATATTTCCTAATGATTTTTTCTTTTACATAACATCACACCTGCAATCTTCAAGTGTTAGGAAGCGGTGTACTTAATAGCAGATACACACTCATTTTACCAGTTATGTTTAAGTCCCATGTAATAGGGACCAATTTCCATCAAACTGGCTCAAATCAAGAGCTGCTATTGATAGATTGTCAATATCAAAAGCCAATAACACTGCCCGATCCGAGAATCGGACCCAGGACTTCATGCTCAGCTGTCACGCTTGCGACCACAAGACCAACGAGGCATGATTTTTTCTGTTACGGGGCGCCTGTAATGTAACAATCCAAGACTCGAACCTGTACAGAAACAAATGAATCAGAACGTTACATTACATGCGTAGTAAGAGACCGCTTTTAATTACACTATATTCGAAAACATTTGAAATCGAGTGAAAACAACAAACGATCATTTGTGCCTGAGGCAATCCTTCAACCAAACATTTTAACTGTTAACATTGACCGAAATTGTGGTTTTATGCTATAGTTAGTTTTTCCCAAAAACAACTGAGAGCCTTCACTCATTGATATGACCGGTGGGAAGGCTATCTACTATGGTGATTCGTGTTATAGGTACGTTGCCGTGCCCATGGTATATCTGACCTAGAAGATCCTATGATTGAGCACTGCGCTTTAATTCGACACTGGCTGTTGCCTGCGGCGTCGCTCGGGTGTTTCCGGACCCTTCACGCAGCTGTCAACCAAGTATTCTGTACATCAAACTAAGTTACACGGCGCATAAATGTTTGCTGAGAAACGAGTTCCTTTTTTGGTGTGAAAAATCATGGTTTATGGTATCGCTAAATGTTACGTACTCAAAATATATTGTGCTGATTGATGCATCGAATACTAGTCATTGAGGTATTTGAAGTAAAGTTATTTTATGTATAACATTTAAACTTGTTTAAAAATAATAAAACGTGTGGAAAGTTGAAACTTTGTCCTTCAATATCTTCGTAATTAAAAGGTTCCCCCAGGCATGGTCTAGCTAGACCAAAAAAATGATGACGAAGAGATCACGGACCTCTCGCCTTCGTAAGAGTGTTTTTACACCTTTGCCACCAGGGATAATGTAAACTCATGGTGACATGGAGAGAGCGACTATCGCAACCCCGTGCAGGGCACGCCACCATAGTGGCGATAAGTCCCCTCTTTGAGGAGTGGCTAGAGAGGCGCCACGGCGCCCTCACCTTCCACCTGACGCAGGTCCTCACCGGACACGGTTGTTTCGGGAGGTTCCTGCACCGAATCGGGCGGGAGGAAACGCCCGGGTGTTTCCATTGTGAGGATCCTCCGGAGGACACGGTGCAGCACACTGTGGAGGCCTGCCCTGCTTGGGCGGAGCAGCGCCGTGTCCTCGTAGAGGCGATTGGCGGCGGCGACCTCTCGCGCCCGGCCCTGATTCAAGCCATGGTCCGGAGCGAGAGGGAATGGGAAGCCGTCACCTCCTTCTGCGAAGCAGTCATGCTAGTGAAGGAGGTGGCGGAACGTGAGAGGGAAAGAGCCTCACGTCCCAGCCACCGCGGGAGACGCCCTGGGCGTCGGGGGTCACGTGGTGGCCCCCGGCCACCGTAGGCGCGGGCCTGTGGACGGCGAGTTTTGGGCTAGCTCGCCGTCCGGCCGTCTTATGACGACAGGCCGTGTCGACGGCGCGTTCGTGTTCCACGCGCGCCTCAAAGAGATGTCAGCAACCACGTAGGGGTCCGCACGGGCCGATGCCTGCCAGGGCTGCGGGACTGTTCGAAAGAGATACCGCGGCCCTGGAACACAAAGGGCAAAGAAGGAACATGGATGGGTTTTAGTCAGTACAAGTCTGACACTCCCTTCCGCTCCGCCCAGAGCGGGGGGGGGGGGGGGGTCATTTGATGATTTCCCATCCTAAAAAAAAAAAAAGGGATAATGTAAAATTAGTGTAAGAATTTTCGGAATCGGATCCGAAGATTACCCCGGGGGGGGCGGAGAGGGACATACATTGGATCCTATTCCAAAAATTCTCCCTCACTCCCTATAATATTAGTGCAGAATTAATACCAAGTTTTGAGTATGAACGAAGAGTGGTATAAAAGTCGTGGAAGAGAAAAAGAAAACGATGGATGACTGTGATGACGAGTAATAGAGAAGAATGGAAGAAGAAGACACGCTGCGCCGACACCAAATGAATTGGGGTATGACGCTTGGACTTTGGATATACTTGACGACTAACATAAAAATTATTATTTTCAATTGACGCACACTTGACGTCTTTGAAAGGATGTGACGATCGTGTAAATTGTTAGCTTAACTTCAACAAACATATTAAAATAACATTTGCAATATTAGGGGAAGATTTCCGCAACGTTTAATGTTGTTTATCTACAATTACTAATGTTTAACTAGCGATTTTCTTGTTTTTTATTACTAGTGAATGGTTATTTTCATTATTGTTTTATTTTTAGTCAGGAAATTCTCAGTAGCAGCCACGGTGTCATAATGGGTGTAAATAGACCCAAGGTTACCGACGTAGCCCGAAGAATAGCCAAACTTAAGTGGCAGTGGGCAGGGCACATTGCTCGCAGAACGGATGGCCGATGGGGCCGAAAAGTTCTGAAGTGGCGACCGCGAACCGGAAGACGCTGCGTTGGAAGACCTCCCACTAGGTGGAGTGATGACCGGGTGAAGGTTGCAGGAATCCGCTGAATGCGAGTCGCACGGGACCGGTCAATGTGGCGACACTTGGGGGAGGCCGATGTCCAGCAGTGGACATCTTTCCGCTGAAATGGTGATGATGATGATGAAATAGACCCTTAACGAAGCTGAAAGGCACTTGTTCTCCCCGTCTTTGTGATATTTTTTTTGTTCTAGACCATACCTGGGAACCTTCTAGTTACGTAGATATTGGGGGTCAAAGTTTCGACTTTTTCAAGTTTTCAAAGTTTTTTTTTTTTTAAAGAAACCAATTCACTCGAATTTAGAAGAGATCCAGATTTTGAATGACATGGAAACAGAGAAGCCGACAGTGAATTCCACAGAGTGGGCTCTTGATCGTAATTACATTTGTAATATGATTATGAATACCCATATCACGTATCATTTTGACGTAACCGATAGTAATGTCTGAGTTTAAATTCGATATTCCTATAACATTTAAGTTTAATTTTATGTAGCTTACGTATTTAGCTGTGAATTAAATAAATTCGAATTGAAATCTAATTCAAAATTCGATAGTTGTATGAAGGTAGGTAAAGATCATCGATATATTTGTTTCAAATTAATGTGGTATTTAGGTGCACCTCTTGCCATCTTTCGCGTAACAATGATGTAAATATAACACAACATCATCACTCCTGTAATCCCCTAGGGGTTAGGCAGAGGTGTAGGTACCTAACAGTACACCCACATTTCGCTAGTTATGTTTTAATCTAAATAGGGGCGAGCGTATTGCCATCAACCGGGTACAAATCCAGACTCCGTGGCTGCTAATTAAAAAAAATGCTGCTAACTAAAAATTCTTGATGGGTGGTAAAACCCAATAAAACTTTGGCCTGTCTGGGAATCGAACCCAGGACCTCATGTTCAGCAATAGCGCTTGCGACCACTAGACCAACGAGGAATCAATCAATCAATTCAGCATCAAAATAAATATCTTTTCGAAAACAGGACACAGCGATTCCCGAGGCAATGATGCAGCGGACGAACTCGCTAGAAGGGGATCGAGCATGGCAACAATGGGACCCGATCCCATCGTGCCACTCCCTTTCGGGTATCTACGCACACTGGTAAGGAAACAAACCAGTGAATAACACCACAAGCTGTGGCTGGACCATGGCGAGTGCAGGCAGGCCAAGGAAGCACTTCCTACTATCGATGGCCGCCTGACCAAACGAGCTCTTCAGCTGAAAAAATTACAGCTGCGCACACTAACAGCCGCCATCACTGGACACGGCTCTTTTAATAAACACCTCTTTGTCATAGGAGTCGAAGACAGCCCCCCTGTGCCCAGTCTGCATGGAGGAAGACGAAACAGCAGCCCACGTGCTTCTGCATTGCCCAGTGGTTGCAACATACAGGGCAAAGTACTTCGGTAACCCAGGTACTCTCCGCGAGATTGTCAGCAACATCAAGGCGCTGCTGGCCTTTCTCGGGGAGTTGGGGTGGATCGAATAAATTTCCCACCCGCACGCAAAATACGCGCTTTGACGTGGAGTTGCGGACACCAGCCCGTTATACAATACAGTACAATACAATACAACATGTGACATCCACAAACCATCACTGAGCCCGCGTAGTAGATGAGGGCCCACTCCCTCTCATAAAGAGGGCTTTGTCCCAGCTGTGGGAACATTGCACGGTGATTATTATCAATCCTACATCAACTAACCTTCGCAATAAAATGAACTTAGAAACGTCAGACGACAGATGTTGGTTTAAAAACTATAAAAAACCCAAAGTTTACGTCTTCTGCTTACAACTCAATTCAGGTCAAGTTCGCGCTAAAATATTGTTTCGCCGAAAAGTGCGTCTAGAAAATATTATGAATCAACTTACTCAATAAAAACTTAGAACTCGTTCAAGGTTTTTCGTTTTTTTTTTTACCCTGTAGGTGTAAAGGTAGTCAGTGGCCCAAAAAGTGTGACAAAGAGTCTTACCAAGGGGTATCGTATTACCCAGTGCTAACTGGGTTGTGGAGGTCAGATAGGCATTCGCTCCATGTAAAATACTGGTATTCAGCTGCATCCGGTAAGACTGGAAGCCGACTCCAACATAGGCTAGGCAGATGATGACACTGAAGATATTAAATAGAGGATGAGAACAAAATGTAGAACTTCCAAACTCAATGCATTTATTTCAATTAGACCATTACAGACACTTTTTAATGTTAGAAAAAAATAAAGCGAAGCTACAGTCAGTCACAAGGCAAAATAACTTGTAACTGTAGTTACCGATTCCAAAGCGTAGATCTCAATGGAGAAGAATGGGCAAAAACTCCATGGACACTCTTTAAATCAAAATATTGGTTACATCATTCATGTTAAGATTATACATATATGTGAGAATGATATATAAAGACGTGCAATTTAAGAGCGTCCAGAGTAAAAAAGATACAATCAACAATTCAAAAATAAAATAAACCATGGCACCAAACAAATGTAAGGTAGTCATTTTTGTAGATGGAAAACCCCGGACTTGTGCTGCATCCGTTTAAACTGGAAGTCGACACCAACATAGTTGGGAACAGGTTAACCATTTGAGAATGACATGATGGAGAAGGTTTTAGGTCGTTTTGACTAACACTAACAGCCGTATCTATAAACAAGTCAGAGATTGCTTGAGTTTAAGTAATTATTTAAGGGTTCCCTGTCAATTTGCATAAAATGTTAAGACCTAATATAACTTGGCATACTTTTGTTTATCCTAATTATATTTTCGCATAACATTATTTACGCATAACAGCTTACGCATATTTTTTAAGCATAAATTCTCTAATCACAATAATGACTAACCATAAATTTATTTACGCATAATAATAATAAAACATTATTATTAATTAATTTATGGTTAACATATTTTTTATAGGCATAATAAATACGCATAATAATTAACTCTTAAAATGTTAGATACTAATACACATTTTTATACAATATTGCTCTAATGAAATTTGTAGGCACTTTAAATTGTAGGTAGAACAAATTATTTTTAATTTTCTAAGTGGACGTTGCCGGTGGTATCATAAAACTATTGTGTGGTATTATTGCAAAGTTGTAATTTAATCCTTTAATACAGTGAATAATTCACTGTATTATAGGATTAAATTGCAATCAGGAAGCACTGGCTGATGAAGACTTGTTGCCTGCTGTGTTAGGTGATGATTAAAAGATATTTTTTTCGTGATTTTTTAGTGATGTGGTTTTGATTATTTAAGATTCTACCTACATTTTTCAAATTTGTGAACTGCCATAGTGATCTAAGTGATTTTCTTTCCATAAAATTAAAAATGTTCGCTTTATTAAATAAATTAATTTGACAAAACGTGTTCCCTTTTTATTTTAAACTCATCAGAGGTACATACATTAAACTAAAATATAATAATATAAGGCTCATAAATTTCTTACAACAAAGCCTAACGAGTTTCCTTATTTTATTCGAAAACATACTTTTGTGTCCTAGATCACTCTGGTTCCAACGTCGTCAATTGATGTTATAAATGGAAAATACAGGGCATACGTTTATAATAAAAGAAGCGGAATCAAACTAAATGTGGATGGTTTCATATAAATATGAGAAAAAATTACAAAATAATAGTACATCAAAATGATGAAACATCAATAATTATAAAGCAGTTCAATGAGAACATATGTGGTTTTTATTTCCTTGTAAGAAGCATACAAACAAGCATACACCATGCATGCAGCATGTAAACAAGCATACACCATGCATGCAGCAAACATGCGGCATGTAAACATGTAAACAAGCATAGACCATGCAGCAAACAAGCATTCAGCATTCAGCGTGGAAGCGAGCATGCAACATGCAGCAGGCATGGTTTCTGTCACGGCTCCGGCGATGCGGAGCCCCGGCGGTCCCACGCGAGCATATCGTTGCAGATGTATTTTACGCTCACCACCGCAGCTTCGGCTTGCTGGCCTGCCAACCGTCAAAAGTGAGAATTCCCGTCAAAAGAAGCAAAGGTAACTTTGTTTCTTTTGACGGTTCTTACTTCGTTTAAATTCTTGTCCATTGCATAAAAATGTTTGCATTAGTAATTACTTAAATTCAAGTTATTACTTTAACTTGCATATAGAAACGGGTGTAAAACATCTAAATGAACGCCATTAGAATCAATTCTATTTACATTATTTACAAACTATAAATAGACTTATAATTACATCTTTATATTTCCTTTTTCTAAAGTCTGACGTTCAAAAGTGCCTTTTAATATCGTAATTGAAATAAATGGTATGACTTTGAACGAACCTAAACTGTCAACGAAACCAGCTAGAACGATGTACGCAGTATTTGGTTTGTGAAGTCAGATTTATGTAAGGTCATCAAATATAAATGATAATTATTAAATAACTTTTAAATGAGTTATTATTTAAAAATATGTATGATTATTTCTAATTTTAATTTGTTGATATTGCCAAAATAATTTGTAAGTAATAATGAAACAGTGTGTTATGTTTTGTTTTATTTTTCAATGCTTTTTTTTTAATGCTTTTATATGATCCATCTGTTGATTGAAATAAAGGAATTGAATTGAATCGAATAATCTGCTTAGATTTTTCCTAGATAGGTTAGGTTAGGGTCGGTTGGGGTCGGCTTCCAGACCAACCGGATGCAGCTGATTGCCAGTATTGTACATGGAGAGACTGCCTATCTGACCTACACAACCAAGTCAGTGCTGGATAATACGAAACCCCTTGGTAAGACTGGTAGTCAGACTTTCGGGCCACTAACTACCTGTAACGACTGTCAAAAATGTATAAATGACACCCGAATCTGGAACAACTGGTACGTGCATTCCGAGGCACAGAGGAAACTCGGTATATATAATGGATGGTCGCCCATCCACGGGCCGACCTTGGCAAGTGCTGCTTAACCTCCAAGATCGATTTGTGCGGCTTTTATTATTTAGGCACGAGCTCCTCAAGTCATAGATGTAATATACAGGAAAATAATTAGTAGGAAATGAATGTGCAATGTTTAATTTAATAATTGTTTATTAACACCTTAGTAAAGAACAATGCCTAATTTATTAACACATAGAAAACACTAGGTACCACCACACACACACACACACTTTACTTAGGTATTTTATTTAGCTAAGTCAACTAACGAAGAACATCATTATAATTCTCCTGCTCTTTTCCCAATTAAATTCCTTCTTTCGTGCTTCTCTAGTACTCGTCATCTCAGCAGTCACCTCCTTTCCGTTTCCATATCATCCTGCACCGAGTCCATCCAATGTTTCTTTGGTCTTCCTCTACTCTTATAGCCTTCCATATTCATAAAAAACTAAAAACATTTGAATACTCAACTTTCCTCATGCGTTTTCCTAATTCCTCATGTATAACTTCATGTTAGCGCCTCTTGCGTGTATGACACAATTTTGTATGTTTAATTTAATATTGTGTGTGTTTAATTTTGTAATTGTTTGATTCTTTTAATGTGTATTATTTTAATTTATATTTTTTTAATTATTAGCCTTGTATGTCCCACTACTGCGCAAAGGCCTCTCCCATATCCTACCAGGTACTCTTCTCCTGCGCGACTTCGAACCAGCCTTCGTGATGCGCGTCTAAATCAAATTTATACTTAATTTAATTTAATTTGGGTATGTAATTGTAATGTGTATGTGTGATTTTATTATTTATTGATTATTTTAATGTACGTGTGTTTAATGTGATTTTAATTTTAACAACCGTACCTTTCTGAAAAACTTATAGGTTCCATTAAATGAAACAAAAATAATGCTGATTATACTATAATCATTGAACCCAGGTACCCTTAAAACAACACGTTTTACAGAAACGTGTCAGCAAATGATACTTGCAAAAGCTAATGGCCACTTAGAAATAATTCAGCAGAAAAATAATAAGACGCTACCTGTCATTTGTCAGATCTTTCAACAGAAACCTGTAATTTTACAAAAGATAGGAAAATTCTTCGTAATCACTGAAAAATCGTTGGTCATGGTTTTTATGATCTTTAGGCGCATGTCCTACTACCAACGAGTTAAAGACAATATTCTCGCTCAAAAATAAAGAAGAGGTGAGGTGTGACAAGAATGAATAAAGTGAAGTTTGAAAGTTGCGGGTGTTACAGAAATGTTGAAAAGGAATCGGCTGTCTTGATATGGGCTTGTGATGTAGAGGGATGAATTACATGTGACTAAAAGAGTGATGAATATAAATACAGGGTCTCAAGTCCCAGGTATGCTCTAGAACAAAAAAATGATCGCAAAGACGGGGAAAACAAGTGCCTTTCGGCTTCGTTAAGGGTTTATTTACACCCTTTATAGATAGATGAGGAAGACCAAAAAAAGATGGATGGAATGTGTGAGGATGAATATAAAGGAAAAAGGAGTAAATCATAGCGTGACGATTGACACAATGGAAGAAAAAAACGTGTTGCGCCGACCCCAAGTAACATGGGACAAGGGCAGGAAGATGATGGTCTCGCACAAAAAGGTACTAAAAAAAATGTGTGCCTATTAGTACGGCCACATTTCGCTGTTTCAGTTATGTTTAGTCCCATATTATAGAGGGAAGCCTATAGCGATCAAACGAGCACAAGTCCAATCCAATCCAATGATTTGTCCGTCCTGAGAATCGAACTCAGGATCGATGCTCAGCAGTCGTTGCTTACAACCACTACACCAAGTCAAACTTACAAGTTGTTTTAGTTGCTAGCTCTACTGTCCAAGTCCAATCACAGTTATTTCATTTAAAAGTATTAGATTCGCTAACCAGAGGATTTTATAAAAAACGTCTATAATCATTCAAACTTCCTTATTAAATGGGCTAGGTTAACCACCTTAAGACGGAACAGGGCCTGCGAGGTAGGTATTTGAAGAAACTATTGCCGTCGCCCTGCGTCAGCGTGTCCCCGTAGAGTACGGTAGGGACAGCTGCAGCTCAGACCGATTATATCACAAAAATTTTGACGAGATCGACGTTTCGTATTCATTCCCCTTTTTTCTCCACGAAAACTGAGCCTATTCAATTATTTTTGACATTATAATTTTATTTAAGAGTATGTCTCCTATCAATTTTTTTATGTTAAAAACTTTTAGAATTTGTCTCGTTGTCTTCTAATCACGACCGTAAAAATATGTAATAGGTATTTTTTTCTGTCATATTTGGAGGGTCATATTTTCTTTACTTAGTAAAAGTTAGTCTTAGTATTAGTTGCTGAAAAAAAGGAAATGACAGCGACGAGTCTACAGCAGACCTTGATTTTATGAAAAAAAAAATGATTGCTCTAGACTACTCTAGAGCAAAAAAAAAGAAAAAAATTCAGGAAGAAAAAAGGGTAATAAATTTGTATTGAGAATCGCAGCCCCTGTTCCCTCTTAATAGTTAGGTGTAATTTTTTTTTTCTTTTAAGAAACAGGCTTGCGATTGGCAACTTGCCTGATAGGAAGAGATTATGTGGCCTAGGGCTGTACGCGTGCCTAGAAGATACTAGTTCACTCGAGCGACTGTGAAAAGGATTGTATTCGCTTCTCGCTAATCGGTGACTGTGGGACAGGGTGCCTAGTTACTGAGATGTAAATACTGAAACGAAGAGATCCATAATTTGTTTTTTTGCTGCAATATTGTTGAAATTATCTTGGATTAATCCTAATGGTGACGGTCATTTTCATAAATTATCGCTTACGATTGAACAATCTTTAAGAAATGGACAAAAAAATATATTTATGAACATCCGAATTGATAACCTCCTCCTTTTTGAAGTCGGTTAAAAACAATTGTTTTTAGAGTTCTATGCTACAAAATTGCTAGGGATATTACGGGATTGGATTGGTACATAAGATCAACAATCATATTGTTATTCTTTATTGCACACAAAATAAAATTTAAAATGTACAAATGGCAATAATATAGCTTATTGTTAACCATAAATTTAGTATTATTATTTTCGTTTTTTTTAATTACAATTTAAATATTTTTACTAACAATAATATTTTATAAGAAAAGAAAAAAATAAAAAAATAAAAAGAAAATCAAGTATCTTGACTTGGCTCGCGAGGGTGTCGACATGTGGGATGTGGACTCAGCGATCATTGTGCCTATAGTCGTCTCAGCCCATGGCTTAATTGCCAAGAGCCTCGACCAATACCTGAGGAGGCTCTCGTTAGGCAGCTGGATCAAGGGCTTGATTCAGAAAGCGGTACTCCTAGACACGGCTCTTATTGTTAGGAGGTTCCTCTCTCTGGAGCCCTGACCGCCGGTAGCTTGGACCCTGTTCCCGATACCGGTGGGCTACTATTTTTTATATTTTTAAATGTTTTTTTATATGGTTTTTGTTAAGAAATATTTAAAAATGTAATTAGTGTGTAGGAAAAATAAATAAAGGAAATATTTTATAAAATATAAAAATAGTAGTCCACCGGTATTGGGAACAGGGTCCAAGCTACCGGCAGTCAGGGCTCCAGAGAAAGGAACCTCCTAACAATACGCGCCGTGTCGCTTTCTGAATCAAGCCCTTGATCCAGCTTCCTAAGGAGAGCCTCTTCAGGTATTGGTCAAGGCACTTGGCAATTAAGCCATGGGCTGTTACGAGTATCGGCACAATGATCACTGAGTCCACATCCCACATGTCGACAACCTCGCGAGTCAAGTCAATATACTTGATTTGCTTATCTTTCTCGGCTTTCACGAGGTTCCCGTTATGTCAACAATCATTGCACGCCGCTCTGATCGATCCACCACGACTATATAAGGCTTATTGGCTACAATAGTCCTGTCAGTGATGATGGATTGATCCCAGTACAATGTGATATTGCCATCTTCGAGAACTGGGTCGGGCACATATCTATAATACGGCACTTCCGATTCCACAAGGCTGAATTTTAGAGCAAGTTGTATTATTATTATTTACTTTATTCATTCTTTCTCTTATCTAATACATTTTTAAATATTTTTAAAAACAAAAGTAAACAAAACATTTAAAAATAAAAATTAAATATGGCCCATCGGCATCAGGAACAAGGTCCAGGTTGCCGGTGGTCAAGGCTCCAGAGAGAGGAACCGTTTCAGTATACGTGCCCTGTCCAGGAGTACTGCTTCCTGAATCAAGCCGCGCAATGAGAGCCTCCTAAGGTGTTGGTCGAGGCTCTCTGCTATTAGTCCATTAACCGTAACGACTATCGGTACAATGATGTATGATACATGTTTATTATTATTATTTACAACGGTTATGTTAAGAACCAATTACAATAATTAAAAAAATAATAATAAAAGAGACGATAACTTGGACCCTGTTCCCGATACCGGTGGGCTACAATTTTTTATATTTTTAAATGTTTTTTTTTAATATTTTTTTAAGGAATATTTAAAAATGTAAAATAATTTGTAAAAGTTTAAATAAAGAGACGATTATGACACATATTAAAATACACAAAACAACAAATTAAAGCAACATTTAAAGTGAAAACATAAATAAAAGAAGGATAACAACACTTTCATAAATTCCTCTCACAGTATTTCTGACATACCAATAAAATCTTCGTCCATCTCCGCAAACATTCTGTTGGATTAGAATCCAAGAGATCATTAAGCGCATTTATTAAGATAGCTTAAAAGTACGTGATCCCAGTACAATGATCATCCGCACATACCTATTGAGGTTTTTATGATGTTCCTGCATATATTTTGTTATGTTCTTTAATTAATAAACAATAAAAAAAGGTAACGAAACGACAAATCTACTACTATCAACTATTGGTAATCATTTACTGTAAAAACAAGGAATAATTCAACGTGTAGGTACTAAATAGGTACTGTATACACCTCTACTGTTTCATCTATGTACTGAGTACTAATCTACTAATGTGTTCTCATTAATTAGATGTAATAATTCGATTTATTGGTGGAATTATATGAAATTCATAATCTCGCAGATCAAATCCCCCATCCCTACAAGCAGCTTCGTACATCACCGGCGCTCCGCTGAGCGGGCTGTCACTTGATAGCAATGTTGCCATCTTTGTGAGATTTCTACTAAAAGTAGTGGGGAAGACAGTCCTTCTAGCGCAGAAAAATTGTTTTTAGTAGCAGTTGGTGGTAAGTTTGTTTCAGTTAGCCGTTGAATGTAAATGATATCGAATTTCTTGAAACACTTTATGCTTAAGTCTATGGTTGATGAGTTATTTCTTATAAAGCCGTACAAATGGTATACCCCCCCCCCCCCCTTTCTCTAATTTCTAAAGAGGAGGAAATTTCTGAAAAAAAATCGTTTTGTAGAACGGAAAAAGAACTTTTAACGAAAAATGGTTTGAATAAGCTTTGATGAGATATGGGACTTTCTCGTCAAACTGCAGCAGTAACTTTGTTTTACATACTATGAAAAACAAATTTAGTTTTGCTGTTGAGTGTAAATTTACATAAATTGGCGTTAAAAATATTGTTATTATATTGTTTGGTGCTACGGAATACTGTGTGTGCTAGTCCAACTCGCATTTAGCCGGTTTTTTTAATTATTTTGTCGAATGGTGTTGAAATATCAACCAGTTGTTCCACTAAAACTAAAACAAATGTTTTTTTTTACAGTGATAGTATGAGGAAATGCGAAACCATAAGACATACCAGGAATCATTATACGCTCTATTTTCTAATAATTTTGGCGTAGTATTAATTTTTTCGGACAAGTATGGTTGCTTACGAAAAAGAGTAAAATTTGGATACTCCTGCAAACATTCTATCAGTCTGATTAAATACCTAAGGGTTTTTTAAGGGCGATTAGTCCGGGGACAAATCGCCACGGCGCAGGCGCGGCGCCGCCGCCGTGTGCCCGCGTGGCAGTTAATGCAAAGAGTACACGGCACGACGTACACATTAGAATCGATGGTTGCAGCCGTGAGCCGGCGTGGCGCACCGCATACGTGTGGCCGTGGTGTTGGGTCCAGGCCTTAATGCCCGAGATACACGAGGCTTGTTTTTCAAGCTAGGATAGCGAGCTAGTAAATCTGTACTACTATCCTGGCTTGGAACATGCTAGTACTGTTTACATGATGTCAGTTAATTTTAAGCCAGTACCATTGCAGTAACTAGGGTGGCAACACGTCCTTTATCAAAATGAACTGCATTCTTAAAGGAAAAATTATAATAATAATTATAATTGGCCTGAGTGTCAAATTGACAGCATGAATTTTTATCACACTGATTTTTTATTTAATGTTTTTTATCGATTTAACCCATATTTAAACCATACTAAAGTAATTGTATCATTAATAATGATAACAAAAACAAAACGGATACCCTACTTCAGAAAACTGAACCCTAAATTTATCGAATATATTTGAAAATATGTATGTACGTCATAAAAAATGCTGACCAGACGCCGCCGGGCCAAATTACACGAGACACACCCACCATCTCCGGGCTCGTCGCTCAGCTCCGCCTCGCAGCCGCCGCCAGGACGCGCCACACCCGTGAGCGCCGTGTCGCCGGTTGCTGTAGTTGCGTCGAGCTCGAGCGACGAGTTTTTCTCACCGCCGTCGACACCACCACCACCGCAACGTCGACGTGGAAGAGGACGGACACCAGTGGGCTTGGCCAACCGGGTCTCCGCTGCTGGTGGAAATGTGTCGCGCATGCGATGGACTCAGTCTATTAATGAACAAGTCATGCGCGCATATTATGGGGCTACAGAGGGGGGAAACGATCTGACCGCGTACCGTGTTCGGATGCTCTCTCTGTTTCAGGTGCTTGAGCCAGCTGTCAACGTGTCGGCACAACGACTATCGGATCAGGTGCGAGTCATCCAGCGTAATCGTATGTTGGATGACACCGTACTTGATCGCTTGCGGACTGAAATGCAGAGTAGCCATGTCATTGCCACGCCGCCGCAGTCTACCATAATATCAAATCGGGATGACGACGTGAGTAATGACATGGTTACTAATGTAAGTACCCAGTGCAATGAGGAAATGAGGAGTGCTTTGGAGGGTTTGATTCGAGAATATCGGTTCATGCAACCCGACCTTAGACCACGCATACCTCGTTTGCCCATGCATAACAAAAATAGGGCGCTGGTGGCTGTTCTGGATTCGCAGTTGTCAAACTATTTTGATAACTGCGAAGACCTCACCGATGCTCACTCAATCCTGTATTGTGCGGCTGTAGCGGCATGTCGTGTAGCTCATGTCAAATTTTCAGATGACAGAGCTACACGACCTAAACCAGCCGTACCGCCATGGCAGTACAGGATTGAACGACGTATTGGTGGGGCCAGAGCACTCATCGGTAAACTGATCTGCTTCAGGCTTTGTGAAGCGGGCGTTCTCGGGGTGATATCAGTCCTCGAGACTACATGTCCCGTATCACAGAGCGCATCGACTTCCTGAAGCAGAAAGTGTATGCATGGGCAAGCCGTATTCGTAGGTACAAGCGGCGGGTGGACCGATACACTCAGAATCGCACATTCCAAAGAGATTAAAGGTGGGTTTATAGGGCTTGGGAGCGACCAGAACAAGGTGTGGCTGACACGCGCCTGCCGGATGATGATACCATGTGTTCGTTCTGGCGCAGCATCTGGTCGGTGCCTGTTGGCCATACCGAGGGTGAATGGACTCGGGAGGTCGAGCGAGCGTGCGATCTAGTACCAGAAATGGGGGCAATCACTATCAGCCCCCAAGACGTAGTTCGTGCAGTCCGTCCGTTGCCTAACTGGAAATCTCCAGGGCCGGATGGGCTGCACAACTTCCGGATTAAATGGTTGACAAGGTCGCACGCTTGCCTGGCGATCCTGTTCCAGTCAGCCTTAGAGTCAGGGTCGCTGCCAGAGTTCCTGACTACAGGTGTAACCCACCTGCTCCATAAATCCGGTGGTACTGCGGAGACCAAAAATTATAGACCGATTACCTGTCTTCTAACGGTCTATAAAGTTCTTACATCCATTTTGAGAGCTAAAATTAACAAACACATTGATGACAATTCTATCATGTCCGCTTCTCAAAATGGATGTAGGAACGGGTCCCGCGGTACAAAGGAGCTACTCCTCATTGATATGGCCATTAGTCAACAGGTTCGCCGTTCCCGAAGGGATCTGTCGACATGTTGGATAGACTATAAGAAGGCCTATGACTCGGTGCCACATACATAGCTCATGAGGGTGCTAGAGTTGTATAAAGTTGATGAAACTCTGCGCACCTTCCTGATGTCATGTATGGTGCAATGGAGGACAGTCCTTTGCTATCCAGGATGTCGGCAAATTCAGAGGAATAGCGAGCCGATAAGGATAGAGCGAGGCATATTTCAGGGCGATAGTTTGAGTCCACTTTGGTTCTGCTTAGCCTTGAATCCTCTTAGCACGCTGCTGGAGGATTCAGGTCTAGGTTATTGGTTGAGGAGAGGTGGTCTAGTTATATCTCACCTCCTTTACATGGATGCCCTGAAACTCTTTGCCCCCAACGATTTGCAACTGATGGAGCTACTGAAGGTAACTGAAAGTTTCAGTAGCGCCATCAGGATGGAATTTGGTGTGGACAAATGTGCGGTCATGCATGTAAAGCGAGGTGAGATTGTGGAATCTGTGGGAACCCAGCTCTCGGATTCCATAAATCTTAGATCCCTCTCAGCAACCGAAACCTATAAGTATTTGGGTATGTCGGAAGCGCTGGGCATCAATGTTGCTGACATCAAGCAATCGTTGAAGGAGCGCATCTTTGGCCGCCTGAAAAAGTGTTAATTGTGTGTGTAAAAGTGTTTTATCAGGCGGCAATAAGGTACGTGCCTTCAACGGTTAGGTCATGCCGGTTCTGATGTACTCTTTCGGCATACTCAAATGGATTCAAACAGAACTAGACGCTCTGGATAGGAGGGTCCGTACATTGTTGACGGCATATCGAATGCATCACCCGCGTTCTTCTGTTATGAGACTGTATATCCCGCGGAAGTGTGGGGGTCGAGGCTTTATAAACGCTAAGACTCTCCACAATCGCGAGATATGCAGTCTCAGGGAATATTTCCTTGAAACCGTCGTGGGGATGCATCGAGATGTGGTCGCAGTGGACAAGGGCCTCACCCCGCTCTCCTTGGCTAAAGAGAACTGGCGCAAACCCTTAGTGCTTGACACTAACGACCGCATGGAGGTATGGCAGAGTAAGGAGCTTCACGGACGCTTTTTGCGGGCCCTGCATGGGCCCGATGTAGACCTATCAGCGTCCGTAGCCTGGCTACGTTCCGGGGACCTCTTCGGAGAAACCGAAGGTTTTGTCTGTGCAATTATGGATGAAGTTATGATGACGAATAACTACCGGAGATTTATTGTGAAGGACGGTACGGTTGACATATGTCGGGCATGCCACCGTCCAGGCGAATCAATCCGTCACATTATCTCCGGGTGTTCTCGTCTGGCTAACGGAGAGTACTTGCATAGACACAATCTTGTAGCCAGGATTATCCATCAGCAACTTGTTCTAAAATACAACCTTGTGGAATCGGAAGTGCCGTACTATAAGTATGTGCGCGACCCAGTTCTCGAAAATGGCAGTATCACATTGTACTGGGATCAATCCATCATCACTGACAGGACTATTGTAGCCAATAAGCCTGATATAGTGGTGGTGGATCGATCAGAGCGGCGCGCAATGATTGTTGACATAACGGTCCCACATGATGAGAACCTCGTGAAAGCCGAGAAAGATAAGAAAATCAAGTATCTTGACTTGGCTCGCGAGGTTGTCGACATGTGGGATGTGGACTCGGCGATCATTGTGCCGATAGTCGTCTCAGCCTATGGCTTAATTGCCAAGAGCCTCGACTAATACCTGAAGAGGCTCTCGTTAGGCAGCTGGATCAAGGGCTTGATTCAGAAAGCGGTACTTCTGGACACGACTCGTATTGTTAGGAGGTTCCTCTCTCTGGAGCCCTGACCTAGCTTGGACTCTATTCCCGATACCGGTGGGCTACTATTTTTTATATTTTTAAGTGTTTTTTATATGGTTTTTGTTAAGAAATATTTAAAAATGTAATTAGTGTGTAAGAAAATAAATAAAGGAAATAATAAATCATTTATTTGCTAAAAACATGGTATAAAAGATGGTAATGTTAATAATGTGAACAAACATGTTTTGCTTAATAGGTATAAGCGTGCAAATACATGCATAACGAAACAATCAGTCATCATGCGATTTTATATTCCAGGAACTCGACTGAAACAGGAAATTTGTCTTTGAGGAATTTGACTGAAACAGTTACTTTGACAGGAATAACAAAGAGGAAATGTCCAACTATAGATCTATAGCGTTAATTCCTATATTATCTAATGTATTTGAGAAGATTATTTACGAATCATACATATTTTTAAACAAACATAACATATTATGCAATGAACAAATGGGTTTTAGGGAACATATAAATATTAATACGGCAATATACAATTTCTTATGCAATATAATGCCAAGTGTAGATAATAAGACTCCTGTGTGTTCTATACATACCGACATGACCGAGGCTTTCGACTACGTAAACCATGACGTCCTTTTGGAAAAACTATATAATTACAGTATAAGGGGAAATGTCGTAGACCTAATAAGCTCCTATCTTACTGGACGAACTCAACATACAGAAATGTCCAGAATATGCCTTGAAACCAAATGTGAGCTTAGATATACATCACCCGGTAGAGAGGTCAAATACGGTGTACCGCATGGGAGTGTCTTGGGACCTCCTCTATTTCTCTTATATATAAAAGACTTGCCACGACAGACACGGCATCCCATGGTAT
This sequence comes from Noctua fimbriata, assembly GCA_905163415.1. Classification (NCBI taxonomy): domain Eukaryota; kingdom Metazoa; phylum Arthropoda; class Insecta; order Lepidoptera; family Noctuidae; genus Noctua; species Noctua fimbriata. Next base: position 3,761,668 of record LR990951.1, read on the forward strand.
TATTTGCGGATGATAGTACAGCGATAGTTAAGTGTACCAGTAAAGAAAACTATGAAAGGGAAATTAATAACACATTAGAAACCATTATACATTGGCTTGATACAAATAACTTAATAAAGTTTTTAATTTTATTTTTAACCTCTGTAATTGTACATCCATTGTCAAATTAGTGGGAGCTCAAAACAATCAATAAACATGGTAAATATCCCATTTCTAGTGTTACTGATAATTAAATCAAAATTAAATTAAAATTGTGTTAGCATTGGACATTAACAAAGTGTTAGTAAGCGCCCAAAACAATGCGCATGCATTTATTTTGGATAGGGCAAACCGCGCGAGATACAATGAAATCAACTGCAGGATGCTGTTGCTACTGCCTCGCACATGTTGTGACAAGGCAGCTACCCTTTTGCGCACAATCGCATGGAAGCCGTCCGTTCGCGCCTCCGCAAACATACCTGACGCACTACAATAGCGAGGCAGCCGCATCAGCATTCTGAAAATGTTGTTATATTGAACACGCAGAGCATTAGCAGTCCGCTGATGGTAATTTACCCATAAACTAGTCGAGTTAAAAGACTGGCAATACGACATTTTTTTTTTGGTTCGTAAATTTTAAATGACGACCCCCCCCCCCCTACCCAGTGCGAGCGGAAGGGAATGTCAGACTTCTACTGACTAAAACCCATCCATGTTCCTTCTTTGCCCTTTGTGTTCCAGGACCACAATATCTCTTTCGAACAGTCCCGCAGCCCTGGCAGGCATCGGCCCTTGCGGACCCCTACATAGTTGCTGGTATATCTTCGAGGCGCGCGTGGAACACGAACGCGCCGTCGACACGGCCTGTCGTCAGAAGACGGCCGGACAGCGAGTTAGCCCAAAACTCGCCGTACCATAACTGGCAATACTCATTAAAAAGAGTTTTCTCGCCTGTCACAATATGCCTCAGAATCCTCAGATACCTAAAACTGCTCACCACTGCCAGAACTGCGCCATTAAGCATAATAGGCAGAACATGAAGTGGACCACGTTTTCCACTCTTAAAAACAAGAACTTCACTCTTTTTACATTATAAAATCATTGGTAATTAATACACTTTTAATAAATGAATCTTACACTACATGGCATATTTTAAACTTTACACTTAAAGTTACTATGAACATGTTTTACACTAAACACAAATCAGACCCGACCCGACTAGGTGATCTTCCTCGTCACCCGCGACTGTTCCTATCCTCCGCGCCAATAGCAGAAGTAGAAGTCGTAGGAGAATCATTAAATCATGCTTCAGACAGTCACACAAATATAGGTAACAATAATACGCCATATGTTTGAAGATAGGCCGTTGCAATGATGTAATTCATTAGTCAAGTAATGGTCGTCACACACCTTGACGACTCAACACTAACACGTCTCAATGTAAAACATGGGAATGTAAACTTAATTTCGAGTCACGTACAGTTACTTTACCAACTTTTTGTAACAGTGTGTGTTGAAGGGATGTTAATATTAAAGAAACAGTACAGAGTGACGGCTGTCAGGCAAGATAAAAGCACGTACCACTGACACCAAGTAGTATGGGACAAGGGCAGAGAGATGATGACGACGTGACAGTAGTAGTTCACATTACAGTGCTTTACTGAGCTCGTTGACGTTGAGTCGTTAAGGTGAGCGGCGACCATTACTTAACTATTGAATTTCTTCATAATGATTCTCCATTGCTTCTGCTTCGCGCTGATTGACGGGTGCGAATATTTCCAGCGTATTTTCATAATAAACGCTTGCTGGCTGCAAGTAAAAAACAAACATTCAATCAACAGTTTCTTGAAAAGTATAAAACAAAATAACACAACTTTAAAAGGTTCTAAAAGGTGTATACGTACATCGGGTCTCGGTAAAGGCATTTCTTGTGCCCTTGATCCGTAACAGCAGCGCTTCCGGGCCTTCAAATACAGTAACAGTACTACCACAATTATGAGGACGCCAACAGCTGACAAACTGTACGCTAGAACGTAAGTTTTTGTTGACTTTTCACCTGAAAAACAAAACGTGGGATGATTTATTTTAGTGCAAAACAACAAAGTTAATCAAATATTTCTCCCAAGAAGAGCCGGCTATAGTACCAGGTGCTGTGAACTCGTGTTCATTACCACGCCGGTATGCAACCTGTGCCGTCAGGGCAGCCCGCGTAATTCACTGTTTCTTACGATTCTTCGCTTTGTGCAAGACAAGCAAGTAAACACAACCGTGACACGAATCTACGGCAGCAAACAACAAACAGCCATCTACAAAATCACTAGTTTCCACGACAGCGCTATTAACGCGAAAATGTAAAAAGTACAACTTCTACAGGAACAAAGAAAAATATTAGTATGTACTAGTTTAGTACTTAGTGGCAACAGCTAGTAATCAACCTGTGAAGCACATATCAAGCATGACACCTTCCGTCATGTCTAAACTCCTCACAAGTTACAGTCCTTTGACTACTTATTTTATATAACAATATCACGCCTGTAATCCCCGCATGTTTCTGCATGTTTTTACCTGCACCTAGTACGCCCACATGTCACCCGTCTATGTGGAAGTTCCAAGTAATAGCAGCTTATTGCCATCAACCGTGCACTTATCCAGGCTCCCGGCTGCTACGGAAAATCCCAATAAAACTATTTTCAACGTACGATAGCTCATGTTCCGCAGTAGTGCTTGCGAGTGGCCTCGATCAAAGAAGAACTCCTAACAGCAATGTTAGGTGTTCAACACCAATGGCATGTTTGCTGACGCTAGCGTAGATGACTTCTACGCAATTATGCGTAAAAAAATTGCGTCGGTGGTGCCACGAGTACGGGGGAGTCCTAAGGATGATTGGTGAGAGAACCGATACTGTTCTGCTCAGTAGGTTTACTGACCTCCACGTGATGTGAGACCGATGAGATTTCTTTCTATTTATTTTAGTAAATTTTATATTTATATAACATTAGTTTTAAGCAAAATTTTTGTTACTAACTACCTTCCCGTGCCTATGGACTTGTTTGTCTGAAATAAATGATTTTTATTTTATTTAACGCAATGGTAACAGAAATGTATGTGTGTGTGTTAGGTGACAGCAATGTGTGTGTGTGTGTTAGGTGACAGCAATGTGTGTGTGTGTGTGTGTTAGGTGACAGCAATGTGTGTGTGTGTGTTAGGTGACAGCAATGTGTGTGTGTGTGTGTTAGGTGACAGCAATGTGTGTGTATGTGTGTTAGGTGACAGCTATGCCAGAGGTATAATCCTACTTCCTATCCTAATTCCTTCTAATATTATAAATGCTAAAGTTTGTGAGGATGGATGGTTGTTTGTTACTCTTTCACACAAAAACTACTGAAAGGATTTAGATGAAATTTAGCACAGAGATAGTTTATAACTTGGATTAACATATATAGGATACTTTTCATCCCAGTACTAAGATTCTGTGGGACAGAACCGAACACCACGCGGGCGAAGCTGTGGGCATAAGCTAGATCACAGTAAACTGTTTGAGTGTCCCACTGCTGGGCAAAGACCTCCCCTTTCTTCTTCCAAACCTCTCTGACCCGTGCAATATCTGGCCATGTTCGCCCCGCAAACGAGATCAGATCGTCACACCACCTTCGCCGCGGTCTACCTCGACAGCGATTTCCTCCAACAGGCCTCCAGTGGGTGACGATCGTTGCTCATCTCTCCGGACGCATTCTTGCTACGTGGCCAGCCCGTTCCCACTTCAGCTTGGCTGTTTTTTCTCCAACAACTGCTACTTGAGCGCGGGGTAGTGTTTCTTACGCAATCTGTCCGCTTAACATTTTTTATGCTGCGCTCCATTACCCGCTGGCAAATCTTGAGTTTGGACTTCTGTTGTTCAGTAAGTGACCAACTTTGTGCACCGTAAGTTAGAACGGGCAGGATGCACATGTCGATGAGTTTTCTTTTCAGCGTTATCGGAAGGCTTCCCTTCATATGTTTATTTAGGGCCCAGAAGGAATTCCAAGCATTTTGGACTCGTCTCTCGATTTCCTTGTCCTGTCCATTTTCAAAAGACACTATCTGGCCCAAGTATGTATACTCATCGACATATTGCAACACATGCCCGTCTACCTCGACCCTACGTTTCGTGCTGTTCGTCATGACCTTTTTTTTTTTAGGATGGGAAATCAAATGACCCCCCCCCCCCGCTCTGGGCGGAGCGGAAGGGAGTGTCAGACTTGTACTGACTAAAACCCATCCATGTTTCTTCTTTGCCCTTTGTGTTCCAGGGCTGCGGTATCTCTTTCGAACAGTCCCGCAGCCCTGGCAGGCATCGGCCCATGCGGACCCCTACGCGGTTGCTGACATCTCTTTGAGGCGCGCGTGGAACACGAACGCGCCATCGACACGGCCTGTCGTCATAACACGGCCCGACGGCGAGCTAGCCCATAACTCGCCGTCCACAGGCCCGCGCCTACGGTGGCAGGGGGCCACCACGTGACCCCCGACGCCCAGGGCGTCTCCCACGGCGGCTGGGACGTGAGGCTCTTTCCCTCTCACGTCCCGCCACCTCCTTCACTAGCATGACTGCTTCGCAGGAGGAGGTGACGGCTTCCCATTCTCTCTCGCTCCGGACCATGGCTTGAACCAGGGCCGGGCGCGAGAGATCGCCGCCGCCAATCGCCTCTACGAGGACACGGCGCTGCTCCGCCCAAGCGGGGCAGACCTCCACAGTGTGCTACACCGTGTCCTCCGTGTTCGTCATGACCTGGGTTTTGGATCTGTTCATAGAAAGCCCAACCTCAAGACTTGCTGTGCTCAGATCTTGGAGCATTTCTTGAAGTTCTGAAGCTGATGTGGAGAATAACACAATGTCGTCAGCAAAGCGGAGGTTCGTTAGCTGATGGCCGCTAACATTTACGCCTCGTGAGTGCCATGAATCACGCAATTTGTTAAAAACCTGCAATGCGCTTGTGAACAGCTTTGGTGAAACAAATTTTATGTGCTAAATTAAAATAACTGGGAAAGGATGATTTAAGGACAATGTGACATTCACATCAATTGCTCGTAACAACTAAATACGATATCATATTAGGTACCATAAACTAGAACGTCCGGAGGGATAAATCTGACGAATACTTACGTTCTGTTGGCTGTACCGTAGTAGCAGTAGTGGTGGTGGTGGTGGTGCTGGTGGTGGTGGTGGTAGTACTCAGAACTCTCTTACGGAGGATCACTCTGATCTCTTTAATCACTACGTCTTTTTTCTCTGTGTCTAAATTTTCCTCCATTGAGCGACATACTATTTCAGAGTTGTCGTGTTGATTAGTTATGGTCAGATTTTGAGTAACATAGCAACTATTGACATTGCATTCTGAAAGTGGAAGAACAGTTAGAGATTTGTTTGCATTAGGTATTTTTTACTTAATGTTTTATTTGAAGTACCCAGACGTAAATCTACCGTTGATGAGCTTGTTAAGTACATTTGAGAGCTCATCATAAAGGCTGACGCAGATTGAGAAGACCGCATTACAAGAGTCCTGACATCCATTTTATACATTTTGTTTGAACCATGGCACAACTCACTACACAGGTGAGCCGCACCATTATGAGTGGCGTTGCGAATGTTGCGATGCGGTGCGGCCCGATGCGTAGTATGTAGTATGGATGCCTGTCCGTTTGAGCGGAGCGAGTAAGCGGAAAAGTACGAGTTAGTAGTAGATGCTAATTAGGAGCATATATATAAGAATTCTTTCTTTTTCATGTGGTTAGTGCCTAACCTGATGTCAGAGTTTTTATGCCCATGGGTCTCTGACTTGGCTTTAGGAAAAAGTAAAAGAATTTACATAGGTAAGTTGGTTAATATTTACTAAGAATGCTACAGTGCGGGATTATTAAAATTTACAGGAATGCTATATTATTTGATAAATATAGATAGTTGAATTAATTCGTATAAATGATTACAAATGATGTACAGTTCAAATACTTGAAACCACGATTTTAGATGATAATACGACGTAACGTTTGAAGTGAATAAGTTCAACTATCTTTTGGAAGGCATTGTAGGTATATGTGTAGGTACTTGAGTGCACTACGTGACCTCGACGTATTATGCTATGTCGAAAGTTTTATATTGACGAAAGCACGCAGCAACGCATACCGTAACAACAACGTTACAACGAAAAACGTCACACTAAACTACGTAACCCCGAAATAACGAAACAACGAACGTATCACCGGCCGCAAAATAGTAAAACAAACCCAAAAGCAATAATCTTCTTTTACAATAATGACATTTATTAAGCCGTAAGAGTAATGTTTTCTTCATTACATCGCTTAGTTTGACAGGCACAGGCATCCTTTTATTTCTTTGGGTTCTTTATTTTGACAGTTCCTCGCGACTATGAAAAGGCTCCAGGTATTGCAATAAATAATAATACTTACTAGAATCTTGGAATTGTAGGTATAAAACTGGTCCTGGCTGAGGAGAATGAAGAGGGCCACATTTTAACTGCAATCTCTCGCCATCTTCAAACTCATAGAAAATAGCGTTACGTGCCTTGTCATCGTCATAATCATAGAGTTCCATAACTGTACCGTTCGGTGGCAATTTCATGTGCGGTGGACGTTCTGAAAACAATCGTGAGGTTATGTGAATATGGAGCAACGGCAGACATTAGAAAAGCTGTCGAGAACTTTATAAATTTAATTAGCGAGACGCCACTTCTTTTTCTGTGGTTCTTAGACAGGTATTGGCCAACATGACTTTTATACAGGTCCTGTCACCGTCTGCCGCCGTCGCTCTAAGGCCGCAGTTCCATGTGAGACACGCGGTCACGCGAAAACGCTGTCGTCTCGGGTTTGGTTTGTTCGGACGACAGACTCCCAAAGTCTATCAACCACAGGCCACACCCTATACACGCACCCGATGCGTCTGCCGCGTATATTGAAGGAGGTTATATTCTGCTGCCGCCTTACCGCTCGCCTCCTTTGTGTGTTTGTGACCATAATTTCCTCGCAAAAGGACCATATCACGATCGGAAGCAACAGATTCACCCAAATATTGCGCACGTACTATGCACGGGAGCAACATTTGTGTGAAATAAAAATTCATAATCTTTTTTTTCGATTCCTATCAAGTTTCGCAAGCTGTGAACATTAGATTCTCTTTGCAACTTGATTGTTGACTGTACCTGTTTACAAACGTACTTAATACTACTTACTACCCAATAAGTAGTGGCGAGATTTGTAATTCCTGTACTGAGTACGCATACGTCAGGCGGAACGGCGGAGGTGAGGAACGGCACTTAAAGGCAGAAGTGATCTATGTAATACATGGAGTAGGGAGATTAGCAAAAAATCTGCTATTCATTATATTTATCTATCTCCACATATTTTAACCGTATATATTTCACTTTTTTACGACGAAAAACGTATACTTTCTAGACTAGAATCTTGTGCTGAATTCATTCTAAGTCTGCGCGTCGATATCTGTATTAATTATTATGATCAGACTATCACACTTTACTTACCAATAGGAAATAAGCTCTCAGAAATTTTAATAGTGATTAATTCTGCCCTTCCTCCTTTAATATAATCAGATCCACATAATAATGTCATAGTCCTTCCATTCAGTTTAAACGACATCTCACTCTTCTTTTTGTTTAGTTCTGTAATTGAAAATAAATGTATTTCTACGGTCTGATTTATTTATTTAATATTTTCGCACAAAGTTTACTAAAATCTGTTTGGTTGTTTCTGTACTGGGTTGTTAGGTAAAAATAGGTGAGTTGATACTATATTAAGTACACTCAACTGTTTTTTCATAGAAATAAGTATTAAACTACTGTTAATAATACTACAAACATGATGGTACACCTCGACGGCGATTTCCTCCGTCAGACTTCATTTTATCGTTATAATATTTTTTCTTCATATATTATTTACTAACTACACAGACCTTAAATAATTATTAAAATATGTACCTACGTGTATCAAAAGCAGAAAAGAATTAAAAGGCTGTTCATAATGAATACTTATACTTATTACCTGTCTCGTTGTAACCGTTTACTCCACCGACGAAACCCCTCATCGAGTGCGTCACCACCAACACCACGTCATCTCGCTTTACTTCACACACCACCTTTATGGGTCGGTTACGTAAATAATAGTAGTAGATTCTATATTGATCCATATTGTAGAGTTTTGGCCGAAGAGTCATCCCATCAATTTTGACGCGTACAATATCTATAAAAGATAAAACATTGATATGCATATTTAGTAAGTACTTAAATAAGCCGCTTCGTTATTGGAGCTTGTATCTTTAGCTACATAATGACTTCAGAGCGTAGTAAAGTGGGACAGATGACTACAATCGCACCGCCAGCGTGTAATATTCCGGGTCAAATTCAATTAGCTAGCGAACTCGACAGGCGCTAGGATATCCAATTCTAAACAAGATGATACAATATTTGGTTAAAAAAACTGTGGAAGTCAATGAATGCAAGTTATTTTAAAAGTTCCTTAACAATCCTCAGTTTTTTTGTAAACTTTATCCCAATCTATTTGGGGTAGGCGCGCTGTTACTGATGATAATCAGATATAATGAGGATAACATGTTATTATTTCCTTTATTTATTTTTACGCATATTAAATTTTCACAAGGTTCATGAAATCAGATACCACAGGATATAGACGGCAAAAAAAAACATCGAAAGATTTTTTTGATCTTGCATAAAATGTTTGCTTGTGATCGTACTAACTCAATTTAATAGAAAACAAAACGAACTTACTGAACTCTGTCCTCATGACAAATCTCACCATAACTTTTGTGTAGTCAGTTAATTCTGCACTAGTACATGTCATGTAACTATTGTTGTGTCCAGAATGTAATTTTGTATAAAAACCAATCTCCTGGCTTGATGAAAGATTTCCACTGGTAAACTTATCTGAAAGAATATGAATTTTTCATTTACTGTTGATATTTTTTACTTTCCTGGCTATCATACATAACGTAAGGTTCTAATAGTTCAGTAAGCAGGTAGGTATAAGTGTTCAGTAGCAAAACGTCACATTAGTAAAGTAAGTAAACATAAAATTCCTTGACTTGTCTAAGTTGCAATAAATACATAACTTCACGCCTGCTGTCCCCGAAGAAGTGCACCTATAGTATCCATATCGTCCGTTTTGTTAAACTCGCATGTAATAGGAAGCGAGCCTATTGCTGTCTATCAACCGAGCCCAAACCCTGACTCCAAGCTGCTACTGAGAAATTCTTGATGGATACACCCAATATTACTCTGCCCGAATCGAACCCAGCAGGACCTCTTGCTCATCAATAGCACTTGCAACCACTAGACCAACGTGGCATTAGTTTCAATAGTGCAAGCATTATCGTAACGATTCCTACTTGAAGTCGACAGCAGTAACAGTTGCTGACAAGCAAGCAGCTGCGAGTGCTGCGACGCGGATAGAGTGACAGACAGACTGGTTGTTTACGGAAAGTTATTTACGGGGAACTAAGGGCACAATGTCCTAGGTACACGGCGTTTTTTATACGAGTTTGCGATATACCTGTTAGGCTCAAAGACCGAAAAAGCTCATTACGTGAAAAAACCGACCGCAACGCGTTGTGGCACTTTCAATCTCGTATCTCGCCCTATTTTGCATGTGGTGCTGCCGCAGCCTTGTTGATACCACATGTCTGCAACATTAATGCCTTCCAATTCAGGCACATGTTAGTGATGATGTCTCTGTACCGCTCATCGTTGATAAAAAAACCGGCCGTGCGAGTCGTACTCACACGCACACAGGATTCCGTAGCCCCAAACAAAACAGCAAAACTAAATTTGTTTTACATAGTATGTTAATAAACATTTTTGATTTGAAAAAAAAAAACATAGTTACTGCTACAGTTTGATGAAAAAGGCTCATATATCAAAAACTAAACATCAAATCTTATTCAAACCAATTTTCGTTGAAAGTTTTTTTTACGTTCTACAATTATTCATTTTTTCATAATTATCCACCTCTTACTTTAGAAATTAGAGGGGGTGGGACATCTTTCAAACGATTGATTTTGAGAAAAAATGGTTTTAGAAACCTCCATGTCATTTTCAAAGACCTATCTATAGACACCCCGCATGTGTAGGTATGATGATTTTTTTTTTTAGTTTCTGTTCCATGTATGGGGAGCCCCCCTTAATCTTTATTTTTTTTATTTTTGTATCAAAATCGTAAAGCGGTTCACAGAATATGTCTACCCACCAAGTTTCATCTGTGTAGTCCTAATAGTTTCGGAATAAAGCGGCTGTGACATACAGACGGACAGACAGACATGACGAATCTAGAAGGGTTCCGTTTATTGTCATTCGGCTACGGAACCCTAATTCATCCTTCTCATTTACTTACGTTATATTTCGATTAGATATAAATTTAAAAAAATCCATTGCGGTCGTATCGTACAAAACCCGAAAAGAATTATGTACATCAATGTCTTGTCACAGTTTTAGCCGCCATTTTTGTCGTAGTCCCGACTACGACAAAAATGGCGGCTATTTCAGAAAGAAGTACGTAAAAATTATGTAAAAGATACCGCTCAGCGTGTCTGCCATCGGATATTCCATCGTGAGTCTCGCTGTTCCAAAGAAGTTGACGCAAGCGACGTTTACTATATCGCCGTCTGCGTATTCGTACTCGGCAGTGAAGTCGACGTCCTTCTCCGACAGGTCTGGGCGAACTGCTTGCAGAGCCATGTTGTTCACGAGGATCGTCTGTGGCGGATCTGTGGGGATATTTAAATAAATCAATTTCTTGACACACACAAGTTAGGATACATACAAACAAGTGACAACAGTGATAGTTAAAAGAGTGCATAGGTGGAAGTAGCCCTGGGCCATAAACTAGGCATAGCCTGTATCTTGGTGGCCTAGTATAGTCCGAAAAGATAAATTGAGTTATTGACTGTTCAGCGTGACACAGCACAGCAAAACACAAGTAACTATTAATTATGAAAATAGTAATTAAAACATTCAGAAATCATAAGTTAAATAATAACAATCAATAAAATGAATATAAAAAAAAAACAAAATTAAATCAAAGTAAAGCTCAACATGCGTAATTAATAAATAAAGTCAGTAAACATAACATTAGGGCATTATTGATTAGAAGGGTGGAAGAGTGCAGTGTGTGTGCAAGAGTGAGCGCGTGTGTGTGTGTGTGTTTGTGTGAGTGTGTGTTAGAAAGTTTAAGACGGGCAGGGAAAGGTCTTGACTATGAGAGTGACGTTTGAGTGCTAGTTACTTCAAGGGGCACAAGAGATCTTCTGTTTCATCAAAGGTTAGGTCCTGAAGCCATTTCTTTATAGCAATCTTGGCTTCTAGTATATTTCCAGGGATCTTAATAGTGGATTTATTGACTTTGTTAAAGACTCGAATAGGGAGAAAGAGTGAAAACCGTGTAGCAAAAACCGTTCTAACTCTTGGGATTGGAAGTCTATCAGCTCCTATCCTACCTCTTTGTATGTATGTGAATTGTCTTCTCGACGCTGCAATAAGGTTAAGAATCCCAATTCAAGATATATAGCTGTCGGACACGCAAGACTCCTGCTTCTTTGTATAGTTCGTCTGTTGGATAACGATGCGGTTTTCAAAGGAAGACTTTAAGAACAGCCCGTTGAGCACGTTCGAGTTCAAGCATATAGGACTTGGCCGCGCTACCCCAGATGCCTACACAGTACTGTAGCAGCGATTGGCAAAGAGCTAGGTAAACTTTTCTGCATATGTCTTTCAGGGCACTGGCACGTAGGGATTTAAATATATAAATGAACTAACGGATTTTTTTGGAGAGTGTCGAGATATGTTCTTTAAAAGACAAATTCTGGTCAATTGTGACACCAAAATATTTAGTGGAATTGACTCTGCCTATATCATTACAGCAAGGGAGGCCTTTGCCCTGCAGTGGGACAACATAGGCTTATAATAATAATAATAATGGACCCTGTTCCCGATACCGGTGGGCTACAATTTTTTTTTTTATATTTTTAAATGTTTTTTATATTTTTTTTTTAAGGAATATTTAAAAATGTAAACTAATTTGTAAAAATTTAAATAAAGGAAATAATAATATCATTACAGCAGCAATTTGTGGTATGACAGTGGATGCTGTGTATTTCGATATGATCAATCGCGGGACGACAGGAACGACTGATATAAAACGTAATAAAATTAGTTTTTTCGACATTTAGGGTTATAAGATTTCTATCGAGCCAGTCAGATATAGTACGCATGCCATTTTCTGCGACGTCTACCCATGTGTCACCATGAAATATGATTGCCGTGTCATCTGCGTAACAAATCATATCTGACCGGTGGATAGTCAGCCTCAAAATGTCATCCATGTACATGGTGAGTAATGTAGGCCCCAGAACACTGCCCTGTGGCACCACAAAAGTGACTGAAAGGTTTATGCTGACATTGTCCCCGATCACAACATACTGCTGTCTATCCATTAAGTAGCTTCTAAATCAGTCCTGAGCGATGCCTCTTAAGCCAAGGCAATCTAGCTTTTTAATATCATTTGAAAAGAAACTGTGTCAAATGTCTTGGCCATGTCAAGAAAGATACCAATTGACCGTTTCCCGCCATCAAGCTTTGAAGAGACAATGTCAGCTAAACTATTTCTACAATGTCAACAATAAAATCTAAGGAAATAATAAATGGCAAATGTCAATAAAAAGTATATAGAAACATGCAACAAATACTATTATCAATTAAAATTATAAAAACAGGAATGTTAAAGCAAGTCGATCAATAAATATTCTCAGAATGTCAACAATAAAATATAAAAAGTAACAAAAATGATAAATGTCAGAAAATGAAAATATTAATATAATGGCAATTATATTTTTTTAAATTAATACAGAAATGTCAAAGCAATTGATAAATCAATAAACTATTTCTACAGTGTCAACATTAAAATCTAAGGAAGTACTTAAATGTTCCATGTCAATTAAAAGTATATTATTATACACAGAATAATGTCAACTGATTACAATGTCAATTGGGTAAATACCAAATTCATACAGGAATGTCAGAACAGATACGATGACCTAATGTTTATTATCAGAAGGAGGGATTATAGAACTGTCATTCAAATAGTCCTTTAGCGAGTAGTAACATTTATTGATTAAAATTTTCAGAAGTACACTTTTGAATTTGTCCAGATTTAACGATTTTAATGTCTTAGGCAGCTTGTTAAATATTTTTGTGGCCATACAAAAAGTGATTTTATTCATTAAGGCTTTTCTGCCATGTGTGATTTCGAGCTCGAACTTATTTTTGTCACGTAGTTTTCTATAGTAACTTTTGAAAGCTATTTTGTACTGCGAGATGTGCCTTTTGACAAATATATTAGTTTCGTAGATGTACAATGATGGTACGGTAAGAATGTTTAGGCTTATAAAGAACCTGTTTTTGAACCCCCTTATGCCTATTCTTTCCATCTTGTGAATGAACATGGGTACAGGAACAGTGACAAACGCTTTGGCTAGGTCTAGAAAGATATCGTTATTAATATGTTTACATTAATAAATATTTTATTTATATTATTATATTTATTTCATTTGGCAATGTCATTGGTATACCTATGGCTCCATTAGGAGCGAACAGGATTTTTATTAACATATTGTATAACATACACCAATATGCTTAACATAATAATCTCACCTATAATCTCTAAAGACGGGCGTCTAATTGAATTTGAAAATGCTGTTAAATAAATCATCTGGGACATTCTAGGGCCTAGACTTCTGAAGGGCTTGGACTAGGCCAGAACAGAAGGCCAATAAGAAAGAGACGATGCTAAATTCTTCCACTTTGGTGAAAGCAGTGGACAGTACAAAGAGGGGTTCATGGTGGTAAAGAAGTGGAAGGATAACATCATCGAGTTCTAACTTTCTATGGCTTCTCTGAGCGTGTCGCGGTGCTCAAATTGCGACTTACACCTAATAAAACTCTAACTGTTGTACAAGTTTATGAACCGATATCTGCACATAATTATACCGATGAGGACGTCGAAGATTTCTTTGATACGGTCAACAGACCACGTGACCCCTATACTCGTCACAATGTCAGTTGACCGTATCACCTGGAACATGGTCAGGAGACAAGAACTGGACTCACACTCACACTCTAGGATACTTTGGCTTTGGGGACCGCAACGAACGAGGTGTCGCCTAACGCAGTTCTCCTTCGGCACCACAACCAACAGCGTATTTTTAAAGAAACCTCAAAGGCACCTAATTATATCACACAGTGAAACTGACTACGTTTTACTACTAGACAAGAGAATTAAATACAGCCCCGATCACAGACTAATCCGCGCAAAAAATCGTAATAATTTAAAAATCCATCGAGCAATATTGATCACAGAACCAATAAAAAGGCTCTCAAAAGAGATACTTACATGTATCACAACTTAAAATATTTTGGTTTAGAATTATCAAATTATTTTAAGGACCTAAAACTTGATGAAACGCAAATATCAGTATAGAAAAATAGTCTGCGGAATTAACAATAGTTGTAAAACATTAAAAATACACCCCGAAATATTAAAAAATGGCGCACAGCATTATTTGATAGACATACGAAAAACTAAAGTAAATGGGACTGCATTGTTTCATTGATATTTTGCCACCGACTCCGAAAGTAAAATTATTTTCCATATTTTTTTTATTTGTTTGCTCCCTGAACAGCGTATTAGAGCAGCGAAAAATAACGAATGTATACCTAAAGCTCTTGTCCATTTCTATCGTAGGGTGGTAGAAAGTAGAAGTAATACTAAGAGTTTAGTACTGAAATTCAGCGAAACAATAATTGTTTCGGCCTTTAAACGATTGTCCTAAATATTGCGAGGATTTACCGCTAGGATGAAACAGGCCCTGATGGACCGTTACCACTGGGCCAGCTCCTGTTGGGGCCGCCTATCGGATGGTTTATTTATAATTCATTGCAACTTCTTGATCTCTATTTGAAGTCATAAGCAGTAAGTAAAAACAGTTCTTACCGTCCAGGAAACTTGCTTCAGCTTTAAACATTACAAGTACTAAAAATACGAATAAACGCAACATTTTAATAGGTTATAATTACTCGTCGATTAGTAGTAATTGTTGTAATTCTAATGAGGTAACGACAACAAGATTCGCATAATATATTGATTTATTTCTGAAGTACTGTGACCATCATTTCGACTTTTATGGATAACTGTTTAATTACCTAATAATTATGATGTTCTGTATGGTGCCCGGACGTAAAGAATAGCACCATCCCATATCTTCCCGTGGGTGTCGTAAGAGGCGACTAAGGGACTTACCAGAGAATGGGCAGCAGCGTTCTCTGTGCTTTTTTAACAACCGTACTGCGATCGCCAACCCGCCTGCCAAGCGTGGCGATTATGGCAAAAACCCCCCTTTGGGGGAGGCCTATGTCCAGCAGTGGACGTCTTTCGGAAATGATGTTCTCTGTGTTTTATAACAACCATACTGCGATCGCCAACCCGCCTGCCAAGCGTGGCGATTATGGCAAAACCCCCCCTTATTGGGGGAGGCCTATGTCCAGCAGTGGACGTCTTTCGGCTGAAATGATGATGATGATGTATTATGATGTACAAATGATTCAAATTCAAATTAATTTACTGATTTTGTGAACATAGGGTAAAAAAAATATATACTGATTAATATAAACGTTGGTCCATACTATGTCCCGCCAGAAGGCATATAAAATATTGTAGTTTAATTCTATGCTCAGAGGCATACCCATGATGGCGCACCTTGTACGCAGTCACCACTCTAGAATCTTAAGGCCATCGGCCATCCTTTAAGCAGGAGGGTACCACCTACTTTTGTTTTGAGACATAAGTTTGGATTATTGGCAAATAGTACTTTGTTACCTAGCTGTAATGAAAGACCTATATTTAAATCTGCTCATGTCATAAAAATGTTGTAAAATAATTTATATTTAAATATTATAAGGTTTTATTTAACTTGCGGTAGACCGCGGCCAAGGTGGTGTGACGATTTGATCTCGTTTGCCAGGCGAACATGGCCAGATATCGAGAGATATCAAGATAGGGAGGTTGGAAGGAAAAAGGGGGGCCTTTGCCCACCAGTGGGACACATGATAGGCTAAGAAAAAGAAAAAAAAACTTACCTTGTGGTTTGTTTGTTTGTAGGTATTGGTCAAATCTTGCAACTGAATTTGAAACCAGCTCCTCTCAACCGATTGATCTCAAATTTTGCACACACTTTTGGTTTTGTTGACAATACATTTATATGACAGACATTACTTTTACCGCAGCCAGGATCGTCTTCTCACGAAAGAACTCCTCAACGATTTATAGCGCGGACACAAAACTTTGCATGCCTGTTTATTTTTGATAGATAAAGATGATTTTATCATAACTTTATCCTGCAGCCAGGATCGTCTCCTCAAGAAAGAATCTTCAACAGCTAATAGCACGGATACGAAAATTTGTAAACGCGTTCATATTTGATGGATAAACATGATTTCTATGATGCACTCATCCTTCAACCAGGATTGTGTTGCACGGGGGAACTCCTCAACGGTTGATAATGATGGCACGGATGGCGCAATGGCTGAGCGATCGGCTGCTGCGCTGCGTGTCGCGGGTTCGATCCGCGGGCGGAACAAATATTTGTATCATCTATAGGTAGTTGTTCCGGGTCTGGCTGTTTGTGTATGAGAGTTTAAATGTTTGTAAAGGCACCCACGTAACAGGAGAAAAAAGATGCGAAAATTTGTAGACGCGTTCATATTTGATGGATAAACATGATTTCTATCATGACCTCATCCTGCAGCCAGGATTGACTCTTCAAGAGGGAGGTCCTCAATGGTTAATAGCACGTATACGAAAAAAGTGTTCTAATAACGATGCCTTATCAGAAATTATAACTACAAAACTAAAAATTTGAAAATAAAATTATTAATAAAAAATCCTTAAAAATAAGCTTTTATAAAAATGCACATAAAAGATTTTTTTTTTGCCTTTTTAATTCACACGAGAAGCTTTTATGAAACGTATTTTATTTATTTTAAAGCTTATTTTTAAATCAATAATTTTATCTTCTATCCCAAGGCAGTCCCGTTTCATGGTTGCTCTAGCAGTATCATTTAAATTCAGTAATAAACCAAATAACAATTTATTATTGAATATTGTCATTTGAAAATTGGCATCAGGAAAAACAGAACAAATTTGAAACAAACAGGAAAACTGAAACTAGAGTTATTTTCGGATTTCCTGTTGTTCCATGCCATCCTTTGTGTTCCAGAACGTGATCAACAATGTAGGTACTTTTCCGTAAGGCTCAGTAACCAAATAGCAAGACGGAACTCTAATAACTTTGTGCCGTCCGTTTGTCCATCCTGTACTTCACTGAATGAACAATGGAATAACGAATTTGCTAAAAGTATACCTGTTTAGTGTTGCACTCCCCATGCATGTAACCGAACCCCCATTATAGTCCAATTACCTTAACATTCATAAATAGGTCGCAAGCGCACATCAACAACCGGTTCCTTAATATCAGCAAATACGTTTTGTAAGAATCGATAACAAAACCGATGCTTAATAACAAACGGATCATCAAAGCGAAACCAGAAGCCACAAAGCAGGACCCTCATTAAAATGTAATTCAGATTCCTTATAATCATATATCTATATACATATAATCTATATACATATAATAAAATCGTAAAAATCCAAATCGATGTTCCGATTTGGCGCAAAAACTACTGCATAGATCCTGTTCAAATTTTGCACAAATATTCCTTATAAGCTTCTTCAAATGTTAGCTTATAAATCTTGCTTGAATCTTGCTATAATCTTATTGAATTATCTACGTATTTTTCAATTGTTTGACGTTTCAGTCATTACGTGCATGAGAATAGCTATTTAAAACACATGTCAACGGAGTAAACAGCGCAGCGGTTTCATGATCGCTCTGTAAACTGTGGGTCGCATGTTCGAACCCCGGTATAAATTTCACTTTTTGTGATTTGTTTTTATATTATTTTTTTGATGCTGTGAGATTTCCAAATTTTTTTTATTACATATTTTAGTAGTCTGAAGCGAGCATGAGGTATCGATTCCCGGGTCGGGCAAAGTGTTATTAATTATCCACCAGGAAATTTTCAATAGCAGCTACGATGTTTGAATTTGTGCCTGGTTGATGGCAATAGGCTCGCCTCCTATTTCATGGGACTTAAACTTATCTGGCGAAATATGGATGTACTATTAGGTGCACATCAGCTTCACCCTTTGGGAATTACAGACGGGACGTTATGTTAGTTCAACATCCCGCTTGAGATCGAGCCTCACTCATCTGTCGACCGAATAAAAACAATATTTTTAGTAATCTTAAGACTTACATGAACAACTATAATATCGCGAATGGATTGTCTGATAAAATTAAGTTAAAGCTACCTTTTCTTAAAATTAACGGAAATAATGTGTTTTGCCAAGCCAAAAGAAATCCAATTTGGATTAAACTACAGAAGTGAGGGCCAAGAATCTGTTGGGTTGTCTATCTTTTTGTCCCTACTACAAGGTTATAAGGTAGATGAGTTAATACTACATATACACTCATCTGTTTTCTTATTAAATATATATTAAAAAAAAAAGACAGCTAACTTACTTTTACTTACTAAAATTTTATAACCAACACGATGGTATAACGTTGTCTAAGAAAAATCGGTGAAGTCTCACTCACGGTTGTCGCAATTTTAAATAGTCTTGACTTTTTAATTATGTTTTTTCATGTATAGTATTACAAATATTTTTCACTCGGTAAGCAAATGGGGATTAGACATTTATTCGGTATTCATCATCATCCACAGCCCGAACTCACCCACTGCTGGGTATAGCCCTCTCTTTTCTCGTGCCAATCCCCACGGTCCTGTGCCAGCCTCATCCAGGTTTTTCCCCCGATGGCAACTATGTCGTCTGCCCATCTCGCCACCGGACGACCCACGTTTCTTTTGCCAGTTCTTGGACGCCATTCGGTATTAGACAGGCTTTATTTACAATTGTGAAGATACCACAGAGTGAAGAGGAATTATGTTCGTAAAAGTAACAGACGTGGATAGACGAAGGTCTTGCTTCGACAGTATTTGATACATCGACCTGCGTCTACGCATCAATTTTTTTTACCCGTTCATCAGAGTCCTTAGAAAAGTATCATCATCATCATCATTTCAGCCGAAAGACGTCCACTGCTGTACATAGGCCTCCCCCAAAGGGGGGTTTTTGCCTTAATCGCCACGCTTGGCAGGCGGGTTGGCGATCGCAGTACGGTTGTTAAAAAAAAAAAAAAAGCACAGAGAACGCTGCTGCCCATTCTCTGGTAACTCCCTTAGAAAAGTATACGCTTCGGCAATCATGGTCTATCTTCGGACATACAAGATATATCATTATTGACCTGTTCTTCTTCTTCTTTCGTATCGATGGTACGGTTTATCAAATTATTAACAACCAGGTGGCTACGATAACCGTGACGTCAGTAGCGATTTTGGCAGTTAGTCCTCTCAAACGCAGGTGTAGGGATACTTTGGACACTCCAGGAAGTCGGCCATCGTCTGGTTGGGAGTATATGCAAATTGAGCTGCCACAACCATGCCAGTACATGCCTATTATGTACCACCATGGTTAGAATGTTACAGATTTACGACTGAAAACTTTTCAAAACTTTTGAGTATCATAAATAAGTCGAAGTGTGACCAAAGTGGAGACTTCAAAAGTGCACAATGTATGCACTATAATGCGTTGAATAACCAAACTAATAACCAAGCTTTGCATCTATGGGGATCACACTGCGGCTGACGTTCCTGTTAATTCTGAAATATGAAGATAACCAAAGCGCATACTCTTTCTTTCTGGTTCCATTACTAAATACATTCAATACAAGCAGCAAGTATTTTTCAGTAACGAGGTTTTTGATCATATTCTCATTTATGTTTTCCATCGGCTGATTAAGCTCTCAGAGTTGCAAGATTTTTTTAAAGATTGCATCCATTTGCTTTCGTTCATAAACTTCTTTATTGCGTATCGATGGCAATCTAAATTGATTCCCCCCAGAAATTGACTACGAGTTCCTCTAATACTTAACACAAAGACGTACTAACAGGTTTTAGTTTAAATGAAAACTAAGTCAGTTTATTAGTGTATTGTAGAGGATGTTAGATATATACTACGACTTCACGTTCCCATGTAATGGTCCCTGATAGTGCCAAAAGAATACGCGCTCACGTGAGCGAAGCCGCGGGCAAGGCTAGTCAGTAATAAGAACATACATCATACATCTTGAATTAAAAGTACCAACAGACAAACTCAAAGCAAAGTATAGCACCAACTACCCAAAAAGACTCTCAAATCACAAAAATGAGTTGCCCTCAAACTCAGTGGAGATCAATGCCTTACAAGATTGAAGAGACATAGTGTCCCAACCCTAAGAGATAGATTCGTCAGGATGTAATGGGACATCCACTCGAGAAGTGTCTCGCCACGCTTAAAAGCCTAAACAGATACACTATTATCAGACAAAGCAGTGGCTTATTGTTGTGTCCAATAGATTACCGCAAAGCAGGAAAAAAAAAGAAAAAAAAAAGAGTAGGTACCTACCTACCCAAATTATCAATCGATGTACCTATTCGAATAGGACTTTTGAAACAGTAAACGTATTATTTAGGTCATTCATATTATTTGTTGTTGACTAATTCCTTTATTCTTTTCAGTTTTATAAAAGTACAGAGAAATTATTACCTATGTTTCAAATGAACGCACGACGGCCAATCAAGCTATACAAAACTAGTTTATGCTGATCTCTCATTGTATAGGAAATCTATACAAAGCGAGGCCATGTTATACTGGCAATGTACAGCTTCATGTGCCGCCGTGTGTACAGTTATGTTAGCTGGCTTTTAGTATTGTTACGTTCCTACCTACGCATAACTAACGAACAGTGCTGAGCGACTGCGTTGGCTCCTGAAGACAAGAACACTTTTCAGACATTGTCATTATTGAGATCTACCATCCTCATCATCTCATCTACCTACCACCAGTTCTATCAAAAGCAGAACCGTTAACCAGCCATCGCCAGTAACCAATTCCGACCAAACTATTTCAACAATCAGCTACTACAGAATCAAATTCGTTAAACATAATGCTTTCAGCTAGTTTTATACTCCCAAATCCACGCTACGCTCTGCATGTGGTCAAGATGCAAATCAGGCTCTACTTGACAAATCGAGATAACAATGAACCCTCCTCACCACACACAATAGGACCATGTTGAGTTCTATAGCCTACTCCCTCACACACAGAGGGCCTGAAGCACGTAAGTAGTTACGTATGTCATGTTAGCAACTGTCCCGTTGGTCTCGTGGTCGCAAACGCTATTGCTGAGCGTGAGTTCCTGGGTTGGTTTCACAGGTCAGGCTACGTGTATTCCATTAGGAATTTTTCAATAGCAGCCTGAGTAGTGCGACGCCAGCGTGCCCCGTAAAGCTGTTGGTCCTGGACCTTATCTCTCCGCGGTCGTGACGGATTGCTAGGATTTTTTCTATCTACGAGTATGTCAGCCGATTTTCAGATTGATTGTAGACTGTGCAGTCATTTGAAGCGCGAAGATTATTAATATTATTGTAGCTGACTGAGAACTAGCAGAATTAAAAAGCATGTCTATTTCGGTACTCAACATTGACAGCCAGTGCGCTATTTAATAATTGTTCTCTTAATTTTGGTTGGCCTCTTGCTAATTAGAATTCTTAATTTAGTCGAGTTTGTTTATTTTATCGGAATCTTAACCGATTGTTTTTAGCTTATCGGGAACTAGCGACCCACCCCGGCTTCGCATGGTTGGTAGAGTAATTTACTATGCCTACAAAACAAAAAAACAAAACAGAACAGAACATAACAGTGTTTATGCCTACATGTTTTGTCTGTCGAGGCAGCGTTTTCGATGAAAGCTCCCAGGCGGCTTGACTTTTTCCGACACTTCCAACAATTATCGTCATATTTCAACCAATTCACACAAAACCTTAACAAATAATATGTACTTAAACCTTCCTCATGAATCAGTCTATCTATTGGTGAAAACCGCATGAAAATCCGTTCAGCAGTTTTTAAGTTTATCGCGAAAAGACAGACGGGGCGGAGGACTTTGTTTTATAATATGGTGATGATCGGATGATGAATTCCGGAGATGAAGAGTGGAACTCCTTTACGAATCATCGTACCGTGTTTAAAGATATTTGCTGCTGGTAACATTAACATTGCAAAACCAGTCTATTATTGACCATCTGAAAACGTTTCTTGGAGACAAAACATGCAACTAATCAACGCATTAGAATAATCCAACCGTGTGTTACTAACACCAAACACGGGGAACAGAGAAAAAAACGAATGTCCAAAATATTGCATGGTATCTTCAGACCTAAATAGCAGTCAGGGGGTTAATTGTAGACCTTTATTGTAACCGTTCAAAAGCAAATTCAAATTCAAATTATTTATTTGTGTAACATAGGTACAATATAATAAGATCTAATTCGAATGTCAGGATTGCTATGTTTAACCTAATAGGCATACAAATTTCGAATACTTATAAAACTAATTAAAAAAACGTGACGTTTACTAGTTAAGGTTTCAAATAAATTTAAGTGATTTTTTAACGAACATTGCTACTTTAAATACGTATAGAGATGGAAAAGTCATTATTCTTAGGTCAATAACGTGTGGTCTACAACTATCAGTAGATTTTGTTTGGCATATTGCTCTTAAACACTTTTTCTGTGACTTAAACACTAGCTCCCTATCTGATGAATTTCCCCAGAACATTATGCCGTAGCGTAATGTACAAGACACGTATGCATGATATACTGTTAGTACGGTTTCGCGACTTGCTATTTTACAGAGATTATGCAGAGCGTACTGAAACTGATTTAGTCTTTTTTTAGATGTTCAATGTGTTTACTCCATTTCATATTCTCGTCTGTATAGAGTCCCAGGAACTTGCCGAAGCCATGTAGAGGCCCATGGGCTGCATAAAACTCTGACACCAGGTTAGGTACTAACCACACGATAAAGAAAAAAAGTCTGTTAGTAGAAAAATGTCCAGAATGTTATTTTTTAAATAAAAATCTGTACTTATTTACTTATTAACCAAATAGCAAGACGTTCCGTTTAGCTATATATCTTATAATTTTGTGCCGTCCGTTTGTCCGTCTGACCTTCGGACCCTATAAGCGCAATGTCGATGACAGTTGGAAAGAATGTCCATTGTGTACTTCACTGAACGAACAATGGCATAAATTATAACTTTGCGAAAATGCATAGGGAGTGCCAATCCTAAAAATACCTGTTTAGGATTGGCACTCCCTATGCATGTAACCGAACCGAAATATAAATACCGGTTAAAGACATTTATTTTCTCAAAAATAATACAATTCACTTATTAAGAGAAGTACATGGTAATCTTAAACTGAAATATAAGAATTAGTTACTAAGAAGGTAGACCTTCTCGTAAATAAATGAGTTAACTAGTAGATACACAATTTTTACAGACTAGTGGGAAAAAGGAAAAAGTGAGTGAAGGTACTATTACATATCGATTCTTGAAGACAAGGTTAGGTACGCAAAAAAATGTGTTTACAACGTCAGAATCCCGTTTTCCAACTTTTCCGAAGATGAAAAATTGAAAAATGGAACATCAAAGTTGCTTTTCAGTCGGAATTTTAATTTTTGAGTCAGCTCACGAAACTGAAGACCGACCATGGTAGGATCGTATCCGCCAAACCGGAGCTTCTGGGGAGATCGAGAGGATTTACTTTTTACATAAAAACATAGACCGCTACATTGTTTAATTTGTTGTAAAAACTAGGATTTTGCAATTAAAAAAAAACAATCATGCTCATATAAAATAGAGAATCTTTGTAACAAGAGATAATGAAAGTGCTTAAATTAAATTAACTATATTTTAACAATTTTTGTTTAGTCGTCATCTAGAGGTTGAAGTAACGAAACGCATTCTTTTTTACATTGACGTCAGTTTGACACTTCAGTTAGGAAAGAAAGCCTCTTTGTTTCCATTTACGTGTTTCTTCCAGTTCATTTGAATTCGGTTTTTGATTGGTCGGAGAATGTACTACTTGAGTGACAGCCAATGAAAATCCGAAAAGCGTAAACATTGACGGAGAATATTAAACAAATTCTCGTCGAGAAAACGCACTGTAAGTCACTTATTGATCGTACGAAATAATATTTTGGAAATTCTTATCCACTTTGTATAACTCTAATTCTTTAGAAAAATAATTACAACTTTAACCAGGTACAAAAATTCTATTTCCTCACACGCTTTTAAAAAGTTACCAAATAACTCAAAAACGCGAAAGAACCAACAGTGTCAACAAAAGAATTTCGTGCAAAAAAACTTCAATTTTAACTACTTTCTCTCAAACAGTGTTATTTTTTCAGTTAGTGCGTTGCCAAAAGATGCTGCCGCGACAATATTACAGCGAACAAGACTTGAGAAAGCGTCAAATCGACACGCTAAAGATCTTCAATGATCATGTAGTTGAAGTCAACGAAAATGCGGAGTATCGAGTCGAATTCGTCGCTGACGGTAAAAATATGAGCTTAACAGTGTTATTGGGACCAGAATTTCCTAATGAAAAGCCTTCGATATTTGTAAATCCGCCCATACCTCATCCCTGGATCGGGGAGAATTCAAACCAAGTTATTGGTGCTCCGGGTTTGCTCAATTACACCTTACATTCCGACTTGGGCCGTGTGGTTCAAGCTATTATAAGAGAGTTCCAGAAGGCCATGCCAAAGCTGTCTAATTCTGATGAGTCAAAGAGCAATGATGTCAGTCCGCAGTCAAATTATAGTGGGCAGTCTTTGATGTTTCCGGAGCTTAATGACTGCTGTATTGAGGAGCTGCAGGAGATACTGCAGAATACTGATTTACAGGTGAGTTACTGTTATTACAATAAAATAATTAATTGATAACAAAATATTAAGGAAACGTGACAGTTGTAAATAGGTAGTAAAGTCTGAAAACCAGTCTTACCAAGGGGTATCATATTACCTAGTACTAAATGGGTTGAGGAGGTCAAATAGGCAATTGTTCCATGTAAAATACAGGTATTCAGCTGCATCCGGTTAGACTGGAAGCTGAACCCTAACATAGTAGGGAAAAGGCTAGGCAGATGATGCTGCATCTAGAACCTCACCTACTGCTAGCTGTACACCTAGAAACAGGATATTTACCATGTTATAAGATTTCATACTATTATGGTCACTAACATTATTATTAACACTAGAAACGGGATATTTACCATGTAAGCAACAACATAATAAACAAACAACATCAACAACAACAACAAAATACAACACAAACAACAACAGCGACTTGGTAAATATCCCGTTTCTAGTATTAATAATAAAATTTACCATGTTTATTGATTGCTTTGAGTTCCCGAAAAACACCCACCGACCCGCAATAACTTCAGTTTATCTGTGATCATGGTGCTTGCAACAGTGCCAAAATCGGGAACTCAAAGCAATCAGTAAACATGGTAAATATCCTGTTTCTAGTGTTAATGATAATGTTAGTGACCGTGATAGTTTGAAAACTTATAATGTGTGCCTATCTCAAAAACCTGCCCATGCACTCATATTAATTTATCATCATAATTTCCAGGATAAAATAATAGAAGTTAACCCTCAGCTTGTGGAACTGGATCTTGAAACAGAAGAGTTGATGAGCAGCATTGAGCTCATTGCGCAAGAGAACATCGTAAAACAACAAGCGCTGGATGATTTGAAGACTGAAGTTATAGACCGTATATCAACTATTGTGCAGATGAAAATGAACTTTGAGGAGTTAAATAGGTAAGGCAGGGAGCTGATATGGACAAGTCTTTGTTTCGTCTTTCCCTAATTGAAATGTACCAAAAGTATTTCATGGCGATGTAATCATAATGGCTTTTGATTGCCTCGTTGGCTGCAAGAGCAGCAAGAAGTCCTGGGTTCGATTCCCGGATCGGGCGAAGTGTTATTGTGTTTTTCCCATCAGGAATTTCTCTATAACAGCCACGGAATTGTGCCTGGTGGAAGGCAATAGGTTTGCCCTCTATTACATGGGACTACACATAACTGGCGAAATTTGGCTGCACTATTAGATACACCAGTGCTTAACCCTTCGGGGATTACAGGCGTGATGTTATGTTATGTGTATAAATATTGAATACTTAAAAACCACCTTTAAAAAGGTGTTTTTTCATTTGCCAATTGAGATTTCTTTGTCCCTGATATTTAAATTCATTAAATTTTATTATTAATGTAATTTCCTTTTAAATTCTTTTCACATTTTTTGAAATATATTTTTAAAAACTAAATCGTAATTAAATAACATTTAAAATATAAAATTGTAGCCCACCATCATCATGTATCAGGAACAGGGTCCAAGCTATTGGCTGTCAGGGCTCCAGAAAGAGAAACCTCCTAACAATGCACATTGTCAATTATTAATTCTTATTACAATTTAAAAATGTTATGCTAACAAATAATTACATTAGGTTGTGATCCCTTTTTGTGCACAAGATTTAACCTGATCAGGGTTTGTTTACACTTTCATCAAAAAGAGGGGGAACAAATCGTACTCAAAACTTTAAACAGCATAATTTCAAATAATCAGTATCAAAACTTTTCTCTTTAGAAAACACATGAAGCTAGCGGAGATGTATGATCCACATCGGATCAGGGATTGTCTGAAGGAAGCCGCATTGAAGGCTGATGAGGAATCCGAGGTTATAGCAGAACAGTTCCTGACAGGTTTGTATTGTTTCTCTTGCATTATATATGTTTGTATTTTCCAAACACATTTATTTGGAAACTAATGGCGCTAGCGTAGTTCCAAGCATCGCCATTCGTTAAAAATCTCCTAATGTCATTTTATATTTCAAATTAGTTTGACCTCATTGGTCAGACTGATACCTAGCTATGGACACACAATCTACACTGGGCTTGAACTGACTTCCCCCATTTCCCAAACTGGAAATCGAACCCAGGAGCCCGCGCTTAGTAGTCGCACTTGCAACCAGGACCTGAACGGGGCAATAAAAACACATTACACAATTCAAAATAACTTTATTCTCTTTACAGGTAAAATGCCAGTTGAGACCTTTGTAGTGAAATTCGCAGAGAAACGAGGCATTGGCCAGGCGAGGCGGGCCCGGGAGGAAAGAATAGCTCACCAACTGGCACAGCTTGACAGAGCCACCACCAAAAGCTAGAAAGAAAAAAAACATTCCATTTGACAGCTGTCAATGTCAAAATTGCCGCCAATTTTTGTAAAGATGGCGTCTTTGTATCAAGCTTTGTTGTTGAATGTTGTCATGTGATTGTCAGTATTTATAATGTACGTTATGTATGGGTTAGTGCAATGTAATTTGAGGAACTTTAGAAACTTAGCAGTCTTCCTTTTTTGTATGAGAGTACTAAACGCAAGCCGTTAGTCCTGCGCCTGATGTCTCTCCCGACCGTGTCGGATTGCCGTTCCACCCGACTGCAAGAGTGAGGCTCGGAAAGAGAGTGCACATCTGTTTGCGCACACACTTGCGTACTATTATATATCCTGCCGCGAAGGCTAGTCTCCGTTGAAATTGTTCATCACTATAAACGGTTAGGAGGATTATTATTACTTTATTAAATTAAAATTCTCAATTGCGCATTTTGACTGGATTCTCACCATATAGAAAATGTTTTTTTTTATTAAATGGGCTTACTCTTTTATATTTTTAGCTTTTTTCTTGCTAGAAAAAAGTAACACTGGTAATCCTTGTATAGTCTGCCTCGTAACTGCTTTACTGCCCTAAGGCTGACTCTTGCACATATCATAAAACGTCAGCATATTTTTGCTTAACGACCAAAGTGACAGATATTTTAAATTTTTGCCAAGAGTGGTATAGCAATAACAAAGTCGACTAGTAAAATCATATGAATGCCCCACGTATTTAGCATTTTATAATGTAATATGCAGACTGTAAATTAGATAAGTTGAAAGTAGATGTTTATTCTCAAGTATCGATGAAATATTAGGATTTGTGTAAATAGGTATGCCCTAAGCAGTAAATATGCAACAGACGAATTCAACGATTCCTTCACTGTATTCGATTTATATTGTAATATTCGAGTAACAGTGTATGTGGTTAGAATTAATGTGTTTTAACACCTATTTATTACTATGAATAAGATGTTTAATGTTTACATTTACACAATTTTGTGATAAATTATTATTAAAATAATTCTCATTGATTTTGTTTTTACTATAACGCCATCTAGCAGTGAATAGCGCAACGAGTCTAAAGCTAGACTAGCTATCGTAAGCGCATTACAAATACCTGAAGATGATTTAAATAGTCTTGGCTTGATTCGACTCGACGTATCGAAAACATCGTGAAATTAAGAATTATCGGGATCTGACCATATCCCTACAGTCCTCTAGCGTTGAGTAGCAGAACTCGTTGATATACGAATTTAATTTGTAAGATGGTGTTAGATGAGGGACTTTAATGAATGCGATGTCTTCGCACATCTCCACTTCTTTCAGTAAATGTTGTAAATTGTACCGTAAGTATCACGATATTTTGTGTATTTTTACTGTTTGTTGTAATTTTATTGAAAATCCGACCAAGCGCAAAACGGCCGCGCGCACATAGGGTTCCGTAGCACCAAACAATATTTTTAACGCTCATTTTTATGTCAATCTGCACTCAACAGCAAAACTAAATTTGTTTTTCATAGTATGTTAAAAAAAAACAAGGTTATTGCTGCAGTTTACGACAAAGTCCCATAATTATCTCACAAATTAAATATCAAATGTTATTCAAACTAAAAGTTCTTTTTACGTTCTACAGTAACCCTAATAACAAGGTCAACAAGATGGCGTTGTTAGTTCCGATTATGGCCACCCGCCATGATTCTACAACTTCTTGTCGTATCGATGTTACTTCCATATTACGTACACAGTTTGGGCCCGTTTTACAACTAACAGGTAGCTTACCATGACGTCTTGAAGCAGGAGTAATTCCAGTGTGGGAAAGAGATGGCCCTAGACGACCTGTACTGCTCTGTCTCTTTCTGGAATTACTCTTGCTTTAAGACGTTATAATAACCCCCAGCCCCCGTAGCATGACCACCGTAGACAAAGAAATCCTTGTCTACGGTGGGCATGCGTCATTTTAAAAACTTATACCAGCCCCCGTAGCATGACCACCGTAATCGAAAAAATGACAGATAGTGCAAAGAAATCTGTCATTGTGTCGACACAATCTGTCATTTTGTCGATTCTTCCGTCAAAGAAATCCTTGTCTACGGGTGCTGCCATTTTGTCGATTCTTCCGTCAAAGAAATCCTTGTCTACGGTGGTCATGCTACGGGGGATGGTCAGTAACATTATCATTAAACAGATAACGGGTCCCATATCTTCCCGTGGGTGTCGTAAGAGGCGGATAAGGGACTTACCAGAGAATGGGCAGCAGCGTTCTCTGTGTTTTATAACAACTATACTGCGATCGCCAACCCGCCTGCCAAGCGTGGCGATTATGGCAAAACCCCCCCTTCTTGGGGGAGGCCTATGTCCAGCAGTGGACGTCTTTCGGCTGAAATGATGATGATGATGATGAGATAACGGGTAAGTTTATCCGTGATCATGCTTGCGACAGCGCCGAAATATCTTGGAACTCAAAACAAATAGTACCTAAACATGGTAGATGTTTGAATATTGAGTATTGATGTCCCGTTTTCATTGTTAATGATAACCAACAGGTGCCCGGGTCGGTCGAAGGTAAAGCCACGCTTGCTGAGGTAGCCTGTGGATGGGTGACTTCTTACATATCGATAGCCATCCGTGTCTTGTAATTTATATATCTTTAACAGTCCTTACGGGTCTGATACCGTAACAGGTGTAGACCTCTGTTATGCAGTTCTATGTAAAATACTGGTATCCAGCTGCATCCGGATAGACTGGAAGCCGACCCAGACATATTTGTGAAAAAGGCTAAGCAGATAATGATAATGTTTACGAAATAGTTAGCCAGTATTGTTTGTATTCTAACAAAGTGTGATGT
This sequence comes from Noctua fimbriata, assembly GCA_905163415.1. Taxonomy (NCBI): domain Eukaryota; kingdom Metazoa; phylum Arthropoda; class Insecta; order Lepidoptera; family Noctuidae; genus Noctua; species Noctua fimbriata. The sequence continues at coordinate 3,791,847 of LR990951.1, forward strand.
GAACTCATTGAGTGGAGCTCAAAGAATGGATTTCGAATTGACAACAAACAGTTATATTTTCAAACATCTAAGTTTGCATTCCGATTTCCCAGTCAACGTCAATGGTTTCCTTTGAATATTTAGCTTGTTTTGATGCGTCGGTAATCAATATCTCGTTGGTCGCAAGCAACACTGCCGAGTATTGATCTTCGGTTTGGATAGAGATATAGAAAATATTAGGACCATTCTTAGCAGTATCCTGAAGTCTGGATCCGTGCCCGGTTGATGGCAATAGGCTTGCCACCTATTTATAAGGATTGAGTTGAGTTTGATATAATTTGTTGGGAGCACTCCAGCTCTGCATACCTCTTTTGAGAATAAAACGCGATCTAGGTAGGTAGTTATATGAATGTAACTTCCTTGTCGAAGCTTAGTCCTTAGTTATATCGTTGCAATGATGTTTATCAAGGCTTTTCATAATAAAAATAATATTTGCCTAATCAATGACATCATAATCAATGCAGGAAGTTAGTCTACATAATTACAATTTGTGGTTATCGATCAGATAACCTCTAGCCGTTATTCTGAGTTCATGCAGAAAGATTTACAGAAGATCCATATGTCTAGCTCAAACACATATAGCTATATATATCTGTGAGGTGAAACGCAAAACTTTGATTTATAAAGTAACTAGCTGTACCCGGCATGCGTTGCAATGCACCTTTTCCTACCTACCTACTACCTACCTACCACCTACCTACCACCTACCTACCTACCACCTACCTACCTACCACCTACCTACCTACCACCTACCTACCTACCACCTACCTACCTACCACCTACCTACCTACCACCTACCTACCTACCACCTACCTACCTACCACCTACCTACCTACCACCTACCTACCTACCACCCACCTACCTACCACCCACCTACCTACCACCTACCTACCTACCACCTACCTACCTACCACCTACCTACCTACCACCTACCTACCTACCACCTACCTACCTACCACCTACCTACCTACCACCTACCTACCACCTACCTACCTACCACCTACCTACCTACCACCTACCTACCTACCACCTACCTACCTACCACCTACCTACCACCTACCTACCACCTACCTACCACCTACCTACCACCTACCTACCACCTACCTACCACCTACCTACCACCTACCTACCACCTACCTGCTACCTACCTAAGAACCTTCTCCTGACAGTAACAGCTGTTCATGCGTGATGCCATGACCATGGGAAAAAGGGATTCATTTTTATATTACTGTTTGAAATGCTATAATAAAATTCCACAAGGTATTCTTGAACTGAATGAAACTAAATTTAAAACATGCATTAAACGCACACTATGTAAGCAAGCATATTACAAGTTGGACGATTATATCGCTGGGGTGCGCCAAAGTTCACCTAAATTTTCAACTTCGATAATCCGAAAATGTTCTTCCTAACATTTTTCATCCTAACAATCACAATTCCTAACTACTCTGTCTCTAATGTTCATAATTCCGAAGAATTCAACTTCATAATGTCAGTAGCAATAAACATCTATTATACTTTTATTTGTTTTCCTATATTTTGTCAACATAACCATCGTTTACACTATTATTCTATGTCATATATTTTTTGTTTAGATTTCTTTTTATTCATAATAATCAGTATTATATACATTAATTTTGCGTAACTTTATTTTCCAAAAGAGTGTTATTTTTGCAAATCGTTTATTTTCTCGATTCTATCGTATAAAACACCTAAATATAAGGCTAAAAGTGTCTTGGTGTTCTTGTCTCCGACTAACCGTTTGTCGTAAAAACGATGTGGAAGGGATCCATAGGTTAGGTTAGGTTAGAACTGTGACCAACTACGCGCGAGCCGAGTGAGCGAAGCGAGCGGTGCCGCGGCAGCGGCCGGCGAGCGCTACCTCGAAATTGGTCGCGAAATTTTTCTAAGTATTTTTTTCATAGTGCCCCAAAGACGACACTCTGACCTGAATTCAAGACAAAAATCATTTAAGACAAAAATCAGTGAAACGACCTTTAATCATTCTAAACTAAAATATTGTGGTAATTATGTTTAGGGATAAAAGCGTTATGATAAAAAACAGTAGGAGTTTAATATATTTACATTAATGATATTATTAATTACAATTTTCGGAAACATGAGTGTTATGAACACCGCCGGTAGCACTACAAATAGTATGAATGAAAACTTTAGGATGAAAAGTTTTAGGAAGAGTGATCATTCGGATTACAAATCATTAGGAAGAACAATTTCGGGTAATGAACTTTAGGTGAGCCATTATGGACCCATATCGCTGATAAAAATGCTTGGCTCAATGCCGGTCCTGCTCCACAAGGACAGGGGCGCATAAATGGATAGCATTAAATAGTATGTTGGAGTTGCTGAAGATTGTAAAATTATCTTTGCAATGTATAAATTCAATCTCTTTAGTATTATATAACCGCATAGGCCATAGCCCATTTTGTGTGAGTACTCTGTACTAGAAAGCTGTCATTCGCTAGAAACCTACGTATTTTCTTGACTTGAATGTGCCCTGGCGGTTAAGAGTATATCATGCTCACTCAAATGTCTCGCTGATGGTGGTGCGTGTGGCGGATCATTTAGTTCCCTTCAATATGGTTGAGTTGAATGGTGCCGATACATGCGTCATGTTCGTGAACAGGCGCTGTCAGTTGTGACTGGTCGTCTCTTGGTTGCCACGGTTTATTTGAATTAATTATTTTATTTTTGAATTATTTTTACTATGGACACTTTTAAAGTACACATCTTGCTACATCGTTCTCACATAATGTACCATCTCAACATAAATGATGTAACCAAGTTATTGTAAAAGTATTCTGATTTAAAAGAGTGTCCATGGAGTTTCTTGCCGGTTCTTCTCCATAGAGATCTACGTTAGGGAATGGGCAACTACAGTACTTTCACAGTTTTTATGCCTTGTGACTGGGACTGTAGCTATTTTTCATTGTTGTCTTTGTTTCGACAATTCAAAAGTGCCTGTAACTGGCCTATTTGAAATAAATGCTTTGATAGATTTTGATTTTGATTAGATAGATGATTTTGAGGCATATTATTTTTTTATTTAACATTTTTATTACTCTTGCCTGTACTGTCCCACTACGCGATAGAAATCCCCTTCATTCCTTGAATCGGTCTCGGTTTCGCGTCAATTCTTCAGCATTATTTATTTATCTTAGTTTCAGACACATCATAAATAGGAACAATTTACTTTAACAATAAAACTTATTATTTATGCCATCTTCTGAATATTACATGCACTGCGGACTGCCCCATAAGGTGGCCGTCAATCTTGCTGGCAAGAATACTCAGGAGACTGTTGTCGCTGTCCTGCATTCGACATAGTAGTGATGAAGATCTTTTACGCAGAATTGCAAAGAAGTCATCTGAACGCGATGCTACGAACATTCTTCATCATTATGCTGACCGTTTTGCGAGGATGTGACGCATTTCCCCAACTTATTCTTCTCGTTTTTTTGTGCTTCGGTTGCGACATTTTTAGCGCAAACGAAATATTTTCCTTTTTCATTGTCAATTCTTAAGGCAAACGTCTCACCATCTCCTACGTGGTCTGCCGCGAGTCGTGGGCACCGACACTGTGGTATACGGGCCCACGGCTCGTTTGTTCCCCATGCTGTTCTGGGGACAATAGAAACACATAGAACGTGTCAACTGCTTTTCATCCCGAGTAGGTCGTAAGGCCTGGACTCCACCAAAGCGGTGACGAGCGGAGCAGAGAGGACATGTGCGGAAGTCGATCAATCACATGGACTGAAATGTTCATCGCTTCTCTCGTCTGTCCTGTGATTGGTCGAATCTTGCACATCTCCTCTCCGCTTCACTCGTTTCCTCTTTGGTGGATTCCAATCTACAATCTTTTGTAATTTTTTTGAGCGAGAAAATAGTCATTGACTATTTTCTAATATATTGACTAAATAATATTGACTATTTTCTATAATAGCTAGTGGCTTTTTCGTTGACTGTGGAAAAGTTGCGTCTAGTTGCTAATTTTGGATTTAACTTAATTTTTATTCCTTTGGTAAAGTTCTACTTAGTGAATCTTGAATCGTGTAAAATTATGTTATTGTTTAGCGAAAACAATCTCAATGCCGCCATGCGTCAGCGATTAGCTGGCTGCATTCAGGGTCACAGTTCCAATTGATTTACTTGTTAAACTCTTTGCTAGTACAGTACCTAAGTAGTAGTAATATGCAGGGTCGGACTGGGCCGGAAGGGCCCGAGTGGCTCTCCTAGCCCGGGCCCCGAGACTGGATAATGGTAGATGGGATAAAATAAAAAAATAATGAAATATTCAAATTAATAATTATAACGATATTTAATATTATTAGGTACCTAAGTGCAGTTACAATTATATTCCAATAATATAAATATGAAGCTAGAGGAGCTCATGGCTAAATAATAACAGCCGCTCGGGTCTGACAACCAGTCTTACCAAGGGGTATAGTATTACTCAGTACAAACTGGGTTGTGGAGGTCAGATAGGCAGTCGCTCCATGTAAAATACTAGTATTCAGATGCATCTGGTTAGACTGGAAGCCGACCCCAACATAGTTGGAAAAAGGCTAGGCAGATGATCCAGATGATGATAAATATGAAGCTAGCAAATCAACATTTTTTTTAAAAGAGGAGAGGCGACCTTTCAGCTAACCTTTTTTTTTAATAAATCTGAAACAATGTCAAATGTATTATGGGGTAGAAACTAAAATAATTAGGCTCTGCACTCCAGACAAGTTAGCTTTAGTTCTTTTATTGAGAAATAGATGTTGTTTAATCTATTTAGGGACACAAGGTTAAGAACAAAGGCTCCAAGAGCGAGCAAAGCGAGCTCGAAAATTTTACCACCCAATCTTTTACAGGTTAGAATTGTTTGAACACTTCATCCAGGAATTACTTGGTAGACTTACATGCAAAGGCAAGATGCGAAAGGAAATAAGTTAAAGAGCGAGCGAAGCAAGCTCGAAGTTTTTTGAGATCTTGCCTTGGACAGGTTAGAATTGTTTCGATCGTTCATACAGAAGTTACTTAGACGATTTTTAGGCAAACCCAAGATTTACGAGAAAGTAGTGAAGTGAAATTTTGATGACCCTACCTATACCTACCTTGGACAGGTTAGAATAAAATTGTTTCGACCTACTGGAGTTATTTGGGCGACTTATGGACAAAATGAAGATTCAAGATAAAGTAGGCTGCAAGAGCGAGCGAAGCGAGCTCGAAAATTTTTGCGTCTTGCCTCGAATAAATTCAGATATGTAACAGATCAAAATGTCTACAAGCTCTATTTTTTGCAAGCTTGTATGTATGTATGCCATAATTGCCTATTAAGGTTTCGGGGCAAGGGCTCCTAATTTATTAAGCCTCTGTCTATACCGGCCGATCACGTGAAAATCCAATAGGAGTGCCAATCCACAGGCAGAAATGATAAAAGTTTTTCGCAGGGTTCAAAGAAAGAACCGCGCGTTGGTTTTAAGAAAATTTGTAACTTTGTCGCGGTACTACGAGTACTCAGAGGCTCATTTTTAGCCTTAAAAATAATTTAGTTTGAGAGTGATTCTACTGTACACTACAATTAATTGAGTACTTACTAATTCTGTGGTATCAGGCAGAACACGTTTTAAAAACTTTTAAATATCTCCCGGCAAACCCGTAAGCCAGGCTAGTGGTGGGCCCGCGCAGACTAGGGCCCGGCTGGCAAACGTCCGACCCTGGTAATATGTTCCTCCTAAGTAGTGCAGTCTGGATTATAGTGTCAGTGGAAACCCGTACATACACTACATCGTGTAAATTATTTAATTATCCTCACCCCTGCTCTAAATACCGTTCCTTCACAATGTTTCATCCATTGCAGGCAGGCATTTCAGTACCTACCGAAAAAGAGTGCATGATGTCCACCAACTGGTCTCCGTAATCCACGCGTGCCCAGCACTGGGCACGCGTGGATTACACAATATCACCCTGATGGGACACATCCCATCAGTGGGGATATTGTAGGCTGAGTATGATTACCATTTTAAGCATTAAGTACCATGTAAAGTAATGGACTGCCTCGTTGGTCTAGTGGTCATGGGGTCTTGGGTTCGATTCCCGGGTTGGACAACATGTTGTTGGGTTTTCTCCATCAAGGATTTTTCAGTAACAGCTACGGAGTCTGAATTTGTGTCCGATTGATGGCAATAGGCTCGCCCCCAATTACATGGGATTTAAAATATATAACTGGCGAAATGTGAGTGTATTATTAGGTACGACTGCGTAATCGTTCGGGGATTACAGGCGTGATTTTATGTTATGTTATGTAAAGTAATAATAAAGTAGGTAGGTAAGTACCTTTATTCTTTTTTTTTTCGGATTGGAATTCATTAAATGACCGACTTGTACTGACTAAAACCCATTCATGTTCCTTCTTTGCCCTTTGTGTTCCAAGGCCACGGTATCTCATTCGAACAGTCCCGCAGCCCTGGCAGGACGTAAGTACCTTGTGTTTCCTAAGAACAGATGACAAAATCGCGTAGGTTGTAAAGAAGCAATAATCTGTTTCGAGCTAACTGCAATAACCATTTGAAATAGGGTTAGTGCTGTACGATTGACCAATAATTGACGAGAATAGTCGTTATTTGCGCATTGTATTGTAATCTGATAGCGAGGTGAGTTGAAAATCGTATTGCGAATCTCAGTTCTTAACTCGTTTACAGTTGGATAGGATATTTGTTATATACCCATAACAAAAATCTAAAGGGGTGAGGTCTGGTGATCTCGCAGGCCATCTGATTGTGCCGTTTGTACCAATCCAGGTATTGGAATGGTTCTGCGGGACTGTTCGAAAGAGATCCCGTGGCCCTGAAACACAAAGGGCAAAGAAGAAACATGGATGGGTTTTAGTTAGTAGTAGTAGTCATTTTATGATGTCCCATCCGAAAAAAAAAGGTATTGGAATGGTTATTAACAACCGCTGTGGTGATTCTGTTGTTATTGGGCCGTAGCATCATTCGTCATTTTAATAAATAAATAACGTCAAAGATATTTTTAATGAAGTACTGACATAAGTAATCGAATGGTTGATCTGAACAACGCTCTGAAAACCTGGCTAACTTTTAGTCCAACTTGCCAGAACTGTTAACGCCCCTATTAATGATGAAGATATAATGCAAGTAACACGTGTTGCTAAACTGGATAAAAGCAGCTCCAGACCTCGCACAATTGTTGCAAAACTCCGCAGCCCTCGTGTAAGAGATACCCTATTAGCAGCTGTGCAGAACCACAATAGAAATATTCCTGATAACAAGTTGAACACACATCACTTAGGTATGGGTGGAACTAAAGCTGCCGTCTACGTATCTGAACACTTAACTCCGGCAAATAAATCACTCCATGCTGCTACGAGACTCAAGGCTAAAGAAATAAAATACAAAATTGTCTGGGTTAGAAATGGCTAAATTCTTACTCGCAAAGATGAGACTACTCAACCATTGCTAATACGTAAATAAAACTTATGATGTAAGCATTGTTACTGATATCAATGTTATTGCGTATTAAGAAACAAAATTCACTGTTTACTATCAAAACGTACGAGGAATGAGAACTAAAACAAACGAATTGTATAAAAATATCTTACTTTTTTCATATGATGCCATTGTGTTTACTAAGACTTGGCTTAACAAAAACATATCTAATAATGAGTTCATTGATAATAGATACATTGTATATCGAAGAGATCGTACAACACGTAGCACTGTTAATCAGAATTGTAACAAAAAAAAAAATTGGATGGTGAAGGTGTGTTGATTGAAATCTCAAGGAAATTTGTCTCCTGTCGAGTTACCAATTGGGAATATGAATCTGAAGATTTGTGGGTTACAGTCAATATAACACAAGATAACAACCCTAAAAAAACTTGATACACAACATAAGTTTCTTGATAATGTCAGCAATGTTATGAATCAGATTGACAGTGTGGTGGTTCTCGGTGATTTTAATCTAGGAGGAATTCAGTGGATTACTGAGCTTAATTGTAATTACACAGTACCTAGCAATTAAAACAGTAGATTGGAATGCTCTTTAATAGATTTTGTGACAATTAATAATCTCTTTCAAGTTAACAATATCTATAATTGTAACGGCAGAATTTTGGATTTAGTTGTAAGTAGCATTGAGGACGGGAAAATAAACCAACCCCCACATATTCTGAGTAAATTAGATCAACAAACTTATAAACACAAAATAGAACAGGCTGTGACTAAAAATGCCAAAGTGTTCTGGCAATACATTAAGGAAAAGCGCAACAATAACACCACATATCCTGAACGCATGTATATTAACGGTATTTTTGGTGAAAATGGTACCAATATTGCTAATCTGTTTGCTTCACACTTCTCCTCTGTTTACCATGACGATTCCCAAACATTAGTCAACACAACCACAGCAATTAGTGATTCTTTATCTTGCATTATACAGTTCACCACAAAGAAAATATTTGTCAAGTTGAATCAGCTTTATACTAACAAAGGTGTGGGTCCTTTTTTTTGGGATGGGAAATCATCAAATGACCCCCCCCGCTCTGGGCAGAGCGGAAGGGAGTGTCAGACTTGTACTGACTAAAACCCATCCATGTTCCTTCTTTGCCCTTTGTGTTCCAGGGCCGCGGTATCTCTTTCGAACAGTCCCGCAGCCCTGGCAGGCATCGGCCCGTGCGGACCCCTACGTGGTTGCTGACATCTCTTTGAGGCGCGCGTGGAACACGAACGCGCCGTCGACACGGCCTGTCGTCATAAGACGGCCGGACGGCGAGCTAGCCCAAAACTCGCCGTCCACAGGCCCGCGCCTACGGTGGCCGGGGGCCACCACGTGACCCCCGACGCCCAGGGCGTCTCCCGCGGTGGCTGGGACGTGAGGCTCTTTCCCTCTCACGTTCCGCCACCTCCTTCACCAGCATGACTGCTTCGCAGAAGGAGGTGACGGCTTCCCATTCCCTCTCGCTCCGGACCATGGCTTGAACCAGGGCCGGGCGCGAGAGGTCGCCGCCGCCGATCGCCACTACGAGGACACGGCGCTGCTCCGCCCAAGCGGGGCAGACCTCCACAGTGTGCTGCACCGTGTCCTCCGGACGATCCTCACAATGGAAACACCCGGGTGTTTCCACCCGCCCGATTCGGTGCAGGAACCTCCCGAAACAACCGTGTCCGGTGAGGACCTGCGTCAGGCGGAAGGTGAGGGCGCCGTGGCGCCTCTCTAGCCACTCCTCAAAGAGGGGACTTATCGCCACTATGGTGGCGTGCCCTGCACGGGGTTGCGACAGTCGCTCTCTCCATGTCACCATGAGATCGCTCCGGAGGTCTATCCGCTGAGCGGCAATTTGCCGCGGCAGCGGAGTTTCCCCCCGACGTAGTGCCTCCGCGCGCCATTCGTGAAGGCGCGCGAGGACTATCGCCTCCAGATCCCATGGCGGCAATCCGGCAAGGAGACTCGCCGCCTCACCGGAGATCGTGCGGTACCCCCGGACTAGCCTTAGGGCTATACCCTTTTGGGGCGCGTTCAAGTAGCGGGCGGCTTGCCGCCTCAGAGAACGCGCCCACACTGAGGCCCCGTAAAGGGCCATGGACCGCACGACCCCCGCGTAGAGCCTCCGGCAGGAGGCGTTTGGACCCCCCAGGTTGGGCAGGAGCCGCTTGAAGGCAGCCCCGGTCCGTTCCAGTTTGGGGGCCAAACGTCGGAAATGCTCCACGAAGTTCCACCGGCTGTCAAGGACGAGTCCCAGGTACTTCAGCGTCGACCCGACGCCGATGGAAACCCCTCCTGCCGTCAGTAGGGATCCCGACGGTGGCGCATTCCGAGGCCCATGAAAACACATGGCCTCGGACTTGTGCAATGCCACCTCGAGACCCAATTGCCGGATCCTCTCCACGACTATCGCAACCCCGCGTGTCATGTTTTCGGCCGCCGCCTCGTGCGACCTCCCTTGTGCCAGTACCAGCGTGTCGTCAGCGTAGCAGACTACGCTGACGCCGCTAGGGAGGTCGGCGCGCAGCACCCAGTCGTAACCGATGTTCCACAAGGCCGGCCCCAGAACCGATCCCTGTGGAACACCGCACGACATCTCTCGCCGGTTCCATTCTCCGCTCCGACCGGGGTACGTGACGGCCCTATCCGTCAGATAATCCCCGACCACACGACGAAGGTAGGTTGGCACCCGGTGATACCGGAGTGCTTCCCCAATGCAGCTCCAGGGCATGGAGTTGAAGGCGTTGGCGATGTCAAGAGACACCGTCAAGACGACCCCGCCCCGGGAAACCGCGTCCCCCGTCGTGAGGGCTCTCACGCGCATGATGGCGTCCACCGTCGAGCGCCCCTTGCGGAAACCAAACTGGTGTTCCGCAAGATCCGGCCCCATTCCCGCGAGGTGCCCGGCGAGGCGGTTAGCAATAACTCTTTCAAAGAGCTTGCCCACCTCGTCGAGCAACACGATGGGCCGGTATGCGGACGGAGAGTCCGCAGGGCGCCCTGGCTTACTGATGAGGACCAGCTTCCCCGTCTTCCAACGAAGCGGGAACTGGCCTCTCTCCAAGCATGCGCTTAGGAGCCCTTCCAGTCGGGGCCCGAGAGCCTCAGAGGCCAGGACCCAGGCTTTGCCAGGCAAGCCATCGGGTCCCGGGGCGGTATTTCTGGCCTTCAGCCTGCGTACCGCCACTCTCAGGTCTACCCCAGTTACCTCCGGAACGTCGTCATCGGTGTGGTCCGCTTCCGGCACCGCAAGCGGCGGCGGAGCCATAGGCGGGGGAGGATACCTCCCTCGCGAAGGGAACAAAGCGCTCACCACGTCCTCCACGAGCTCAGGCCGGAGACTCTGCGTCAGCGGGGGGGCCCGGGTGCGGAGTTTGTCCCGCACCATCTTGTAAGGGCGCCCCCACGGATCTCCGTTCAGAGACTCCAGCATCTCCTCGCGGGCCAGGTTCTTGGCCCGCCGGACAGCCTCTTGGAGGGTGGTCTTCGCCGCTCTGTACCCCTCGTAAAGCTCCGCCTCAATGGCTGCCGCATCCGGAGGGCGGATGCGGAGCCTGCGATGCCTGGCGTACCGGTGCCGCGCGGCAACGCACGCCTCACGTAGAGACGTCAGCTCCCGCGACCACCAGTACACCTGACGTCGGGCGCTTCCTGGCCGAACTCGGGGCATTGCCACGTCGCAAATCTCGGACATGGCCTCCTGGAACCAACCCGCCTCGTTGTTGATGTCGGCAGGCCTGGCCGGTGATGACACCCAGGCCTGCACAATCGAGGCTTCCAGGAGGAGCTCCCGGTCCAGCTGCTTCAGCGCCCATCGCGGACCACTCGGGGCCTGTAGGACCGGCGCGCTTGAGATCTGGGTGGAGACGTCGAACCGGATGTACCGGTGGTCGGAATAGGTCTCCACCCCCTCCATGACGCGCCAGTCAACGACACGCGGCGACAGAGCGGGGCTAGCGAACGATATGTCCACCACCGACTCGCCCCGCATCCGCACGCACGTGGGGACAGAACCCCGATTTAGGACGACCAGGCCTGTCTCCAGAGCCCAGTCCTCCACCATCCTACCCCGCACATCCGTGTAACGAGAACCCCAAGCCAAGTTCTTGGCATTGAAGTCCCCGAGCACCAGCACGGGGAGAGAATGGCTCCCGATGACGACACTCAACTCCCTGAGGGAATTGTGGAACTCGGCAAGAGTTCGGTTCGGGGAGAAGTAGACTCCCACCACAACGATCTCCCCGAACCGTGCTGCTACGCACCCCTGACCCTTCCTGACACTCTCAAGGGTCGGGGTACCGGCGGCGGCCGACGCAATTATGGTCACTGAGCCGCTAAGGTCCTCCACCCAGTCATCCCTGGGCGGGACAAAGTACGGCTCAGAGACCACGGCGATGTTAATCGACCACTGCGCCATGCTCTGGATCAGCAGATCTTGAGCGCAGGCGCAGTGGTTGATGTTCGCCTGGAGAAGGCGTAATGGGGCCGTTATTGGCACTCCATTTCAGCCCCCTCCCGGGCCCCCTGCGAGGGCCCCGCTGCAGAAGTTGCAGCAGTGGCGGCCGCGGCGGCGACAGTGGCGGTGGCTGCGGTGGTGGCGACGGTGGGGGTTTTGGTGGTGGAGGGCCTTCCGTTGCCCCTGGCCTTGGCCTTGGCGGGTGTACCGCAGGCCTTGCTCCCTGCCCGGTGATCGGCCGGCTTGCCGGTTGCCGCACATGCAGCGCAGTGCGGCGCGGCGGAGCAAGCCGCGGCCATGTGACCGGGCTGGCCGCAACGGAAACATAGGCCACTGCGGTCCACCTCCGAGGTGCACCGGACCGACACGTGGTGCCCCACATGGCAGCGGAAGCACCTCAGAGGTCTGGGTTCCAGCAGCTTAACCCGCGCCGAAACCCAGCCAACCAAGAGCCTTCGGCCCTCCATAATGGCTTTCGCCGCCGTCACAGGGCAGCTTACCGTAACGGTTCGCATGCCCGACAGGTCCGGACGTAAGGTGCCTGTCTTGACCTGCTCAGCAGGGCACCCACCGGTCCTGGTGACGGCGGCCACCACCTCCTCCTCGGTCACCGAGCCGTCCAAACCCAGGATGCGCAGGTCTGCGCATTTGACGGGCCTGGACACTCGGGCCTCGTCCGCATTTAGGGACGCTCTAAGCTTTTCAGCCAGAGCGTCAGCGGACGAGCCACGGGTTTCGCCAGGGATCTCCAGTACTCGAGCCCCTGTCGCGGTGACCCTGAGGCGGAGGCCCCCGGTGATCCCGAGCTCCCCGAGATCCACCGTCGCCCTCGCCTTAGCGAGCACGTCGCGGTACCTCACGCCCCTCTTTTCCGCGTCCGGCTGTAGTGTAATCACTACAGCTGCGGTCTTCGGGGCGCTGAGCCTAGCCGCGACGCTGCGCTCCTTTTGTTGGCGCTTCCGCTCCCGCTTTCTGGCCTTTTTGGCTGCCTTCCGCTCCCTTTGCCTTTGTCCAGCCACCTGCCACCCGGTCTCGGCCGCGGAAGGCTTAGGGGGCGGGGGGGGCGGCGGTGGCGGCTGCCTCGCGGCTGGCGCTGGCACAGTCGCCGCCTTGCCCTTCTTTTGGGCCGCCGCCTTGCCCTGCCTCAGGGCCGCCGCTTTCTTGGCCGGAGCCGGTATCGCCGGAGCCGGCCCTTCAGGGGACGACGCAATCCTGCCGGAGAGCCGGCCAGACGGCCCCGGTGTGGAGGCCGCAGCAGCCGCATATGTGGCCACCCTAGGGCCCGCGGACGCCCTGTTTGCCGCCAGGGGGGGGCGCAGGACAATGCCTTCCAGTACGGAGAACCGCGCCTGGAAGGCAGCCAGCTCCTGCCGAACCAGGTTCAGGACCTGGTTCTCAACCGGCACGGGCACGGGCTGGCTTGGTAGCTGCTGGCCCCCATTTTGGGGCGCCTTGCGGGAGCTGGCCTCGCGCAGACCGGCCAAGTCTGCTCGGAGCTTCCTGTTCTCCTCTTGGAGAAGCTCCGTGGCAGCCGTCAGGCGAGCGACCTCCGCCCGCAGTTTGGCCACTTCGTCTGACGGGGGCCCCCCATATCTGGCCTCCGCTGACGCCATGATGGAGGCGATCGCTGCAGGCATGGCCTTATGCCTGGTGGAGGGCTTCTGTTTAGATGAGACAGCCCTCAGCGCCGCCTCCACCTCCTTCGCGAAACCGGCCTTACGCTCCGCCTCGGAGCCGCCGTCTGCACCCGCCTCGTCGCCAGAGGAGCCCGTATGGGCCACCCCGCGACCGGCCACCCCCGGGTGACGCCCCTCCTCGGGAAGCCGCGCCGACCTCTCGGTGGCAGAGAGGCCTCTCCCCTTGCCGCGGATCCCTCCTCGCTTACTGGTGGGGATCTTGCGAGCCGAGGCCAGCTCTCCCTCCGATGACGACCCTCGGTCGCCCTCCGGCCAGGACCGCTTGCGGAAGAACTTCCCGTTCACCGCAGCAGCAGTCCCGGGCCTGCCGCGCCGGGAGCTCTCTGAGCCTCCCGCGCTCACATCGCTGGATGCGGCGCCGGACTCCGACCCCGCATCCTTCTCCTTCCTCCCTTCGCCGTTACCGGCCGTCGATTGGGTTGTTGGTTTTTCCATACTGTTCCCACGAGTATGGGGGAAATAAAAAATCCATCTGGGCAGTGCCCCTGTACCCAGATAAGCCATAGCCAGGCCCGGCAGTGGTTCGCACTAGTGACTGATTTTCCATAGGAACCCGTCAGCCATACATCTCCTCGCGGTGCGCCGCCGCTTGAGATTCGGGGTAACTTTTTATAGAGGTTTTCTACCTCGCGGTCCGGGCGGTTAAGCCAAGGCCCTCGGTCCCAATCGAAGCCGCGAGACGTGATCCACGACACTTCGACGGTGGGATTACGATATCGACGGGGACAGTGAATGACTGCGTCCTTCACTGTCTGCTCGGCGGCAGGGTAAGTGCACACCGAGCCCGCCCTTGCTCCTCCGCTGTGCCCTCTGCTTTTCAGAGGGTCACGCGGAGCAACGCCCCCTTGGTCCACAAAAGGACCCCTCCCATGTCAGAATATTAGCCATAGACAGTAACATTCCCCAAGGAATAAGAATCTCTTCCCATTCCTCGGGGAAGGATACTGCCCACGCCCAGGGTGCACCGGCCCGGCAGCTGCTATTCCCTCCCGACGTATCGAAAGGGACCGGCAGCCATCGGGCACACGAGGAGGAATTCTGACAACGCACCCCATCTGACAACGCACCCCAAGGTGTGGGTCCTGACTCAATACATCCCTATTTTCTAAATATTTTCTTTCGGTGTGCCAATGTACTGCACCGTTAGCCAAAATCTACAACCGCTCTCTTGCCGAAGGAATTTTTCCAGAAGAATGGAAGAAATCTCGAATTGTTCCTGTTTATAAGAAAGGCGATCAAGACAACATTAAAAACTATAGACCCATTGCTATGCCATTGCATTCTTTCAACCTTGGGCAAAATTTTTGAATCCTTCATTTATCCTGTTTTATATCGACATGTTAGTAAACTTATCTCAACTCATCAACACGGTTTTAGAAGTGGTTGTTCTATTCAGACTAATTTAACTTGTTTTATCTCTGATCTAACAAAAGACATTGATGGAGGATACCAGGTTGATGCGATATACACAGACTTTTCCAGTGCCTTTGATAAGGTAAACCATCAACTTTTATTACTGAAATTCGAACCTTATGGTATACATGTTTCCCTTATTGACTGGTGTAAATCGTATATGAGCGGAAGGAAACAAGTAGTTTCAGTGGGAGGTCACGAGTCTAGTTTGTATTATGGCAAGTCTGGAGTACCACAGGGTTAACACGTGGGTCCTCTTCTTTTCATAATATTTGTCAACGATCTTGCTTCTCGAATTAGCTGCGACTTTTCCTTTTATGCTGATGATCTCAAAATTTATAAAAGAGTAGAGTCACCAGCAGATGCCAGTCTACTCCAACTTGATCTTGATCAAATCAGTCTTTGGTGTGAATCTAACGGAATGACCTTGAATGCAGAAAAATGTTTTTGTATACGTTACACTCGAAAATTACAGCCATTGATTTCCCCTTACAAAATAAACAACATTAACTTGCAGGAGGTTTCAGAAATCCGTGACCTGGGAGTAACTTTGGACCAAAAACTAAAGTTCATCTCTCATATCTCTGATACTGTGAAGAAAGCAGCTTAAATGTTAGGTTTTATCAAAAGAAACGCGAAATCTTTTGGAATAAAAACTAAAATTATCCTTTTCAAGGCATTGGTACGTTGTCAACTAGAGTATGCCAGTATACCATGGAATCCTATATAAGCTGTACATTCGCAGCGTCTCGAGAACATCCAGCGAGCGTTTACAAGACATATTGCATACATGTCCACAGAAATATCCCACCAATATCCACACGAACAACGTTTGGCTTTCTTTAAAATTGAGTCGCTTCGAAACCGCCGTACTGTCCATGACTTAGTTTTTCTCCATAAGGTTGTCAATAGTCAAATTGAATGCGAAGAGTTGCTAGAACGTGTCATATTGTCAGTCCCATATAATCGTCCTAGACAGCCAATTTATAGACTTTTCAACCGCCAACCAGCAGAAGTAACATCGGGAGACATTCACCGGTATCAAGAATGTGCATACAATACAATGAACTCAATCCTAAGTTGCCTGACTTGGATGTGTTCTTTGGTTCCCTACCGAAGTTCAAAAGCTTGTTGCGCTCTCATTTGAACCGACATTTAAACGGCTATAATTAGTTTCTCATTAGTTTTACTTGGACATTATTATTATTTTTTTTGTCTTTAGTTTTGTGTTTATTAATGTAAGTCAGTTTTTTGAGCTCTTCTTTAGTTAACTCAAAGATGTTTTGTTTTCTATTTAACGTTACATTTTATTTATTTAAATTTACTGTAATAGCTATATTGTACATAATGTTGTATACACCTGTAATTGTTACCTACATAAGAACCCTAACCTGTATATTTTTATTGTTAAATGTTAAATGTATGTACCTACTGTTGGCGCTCCTATTTTAAATAAATAAATAAATAAATGGTCCTTTGAGTAAAAAAGCTTTATCTTATCCCATTGAATTTATAAGTTAAGATTTCATGGTTTGCCTTTCTTTTAGTTTATCATATTTGTTACAGAGATTATGATTGACCCTATCGATTAATGTCATAAAAGTACAGTGATATTTTTTTGGAATTTAACCGGTTCGATTTCGTAGTGTGGCAAGCGAATTTTCGAAAATCTTTGAATGCAGGTTTATTTATTTTTAATAAGAAAGGAATTTTTCCTTTAAGTAAAATTTTAGGTGGCTTTGAAAAATTCCACCATGTATTATACAACATTATTTTTAGTATATGCGAAACATGAATATAGTTTGTTCAGAATAAGTAACTGAATCGATTCCAATAATTTTTAAACCACGTTATATTTTGTCCCAAAAATATTTAAAAAAGTTACAAGTTGGATACCGAGCGACACTAAGTACCTATCGCAATCATTTAGGTACCTACTTGCTGACAAATTATTATTATCAATGAGCTCAAGACGACGCTGGGGGCGCGCTGCATTTTGACCACGTTTTTGTGCGGACAACCAAGTAACAGAACAAGCTTATAACTTCCTGATTTTTCATGATACAGTTTTCAAAACCAAACAACTAAAACTAAACACTAAACTGTAAACTGTAAACTGTATCGTGAAATATATATATATATATATATATATATATTTATATATATATATATATATATTTTTTTTTTATGTAAAGAATCTATATTCTTTACATAAAAATACTAGACACGTATTTCAGGTTTCGCATATACTAAAAATAATGTCGTATATTTTTTTCAATATCTTCGATGTGAGACATCGGCTTCTTACAATTTTATTATATGTATGGATTATATAATGAAGACCTGCATGTAACCCATGTATCGCAAATAAAAGATTTGATTGATTGACTGCTACGATATTTACTATTTACCTACATATTCGTTTTGCCTCGTCCACGTGCGCTCACCGGTTGCGAGTAGGTACTACGCATTTGATCTTTTTGATGAACATCACTAATAAGAGCAGTGTATGTCCTTCTAGACCGTCCTCTTCCATTTGCACCTACATCTAAAAGAGCAGATTTCCATTTGATACTGTGGGACATGCGTAAAATCGACGCGCTCGGTTACCGTCAACCTCGCAAGATACCGTGACGTCAACACAGCTAGAAATACTTTCGAAGCAATTGGAGAAACTATGCCTAGAAGTGGAAAAAAAAAGTAATTGTTATCGGACACACGTGAGAAACAGAAGAACGCAAATACTTGCGTCGTTTACGTTCACACATTCCTACGTCTCGATTGGATCTGGATCAAAAAAAAAATATTTTTTAATCACGCTATGAAAATAAGAATGAAATACCTAATAATTAATAACAATTGGTGTCACGGAGATCTCTGTGTGCCTACTTAATTTTAAAATACTTTATTAAAAAACCGGTTATTTGAACAAGTCAATAAATGATTAAATAAGGCGGTATAAATATGTATTAAGTTCGACATTACGAAACCACTACTTACACATCTGCATAGTAAGCAATTCTCTCATCTTCTGCCTAGCCTTTGCCCAACTTATTGGGGTCGACTTTTAGTCTAACCGGATGCAGCTGAATACCAGCGTTTTACAAGGAGCGACTGCCTATCTGCAGTCCTCCATAAACCAGTTAGAACTGGGTAATACGGTACCCCCTGGTAAGACTGGTTGTCATACTTTCGAATCACTGTCCGAGGCACGGAGAATCCTCGGTATGTAATGGATGGTCACCCATCCACAGACCAACCTTGGCAAACGCAGCTTAACCTTGAAGATTATTTAGTCACGAGCTCCTCAAGTAAGCAATTCTATCTTTACCTAGTGTTTTAAAGTCACATTTCGTGTCTGTCTGTATGATCTCGTTCTTCTAAACGCAACAGATTTTGATGCAGTTACCACCATCATTATAACGTTTGTTCCGTAAAGTCTACGTCCCTCTAAATCTTGATGTTTTGTCAAGTTTTAAAAACCGTTCGATGCAGGAGAGCTCGTTATTCTTGTGAAATTCGCAAAACGGAAATAATTAATCGGGCGAATAAAAATTGGCGACCAATATACTGAATGGGCGACTATTGTATCAAGTAAGTAACTATTTATCCGGTCATTGCGGCAAGGAGAATATAGGAAGCAAGAGCGAGCGAAGGCTGAGAGAGACTTGTGGCACCCCGACTCGGACAGGTTAGGTTTGAAGGGGATGGCGGGGTCTAGTGAGCGAGCGAAGTGAGCGAACTAAGACCCCGGAATCCCCCGGAATCTTCAGTTAGGTTACTTTAACCGTGCAAGCAGAAATAGCCTTATCTACAACCTAGTGATTAATAACCTTGTTTTAGGTGTTTTTCAGAGTCCTTGAATTATCACACTACTTCACTGTAGCTACCAACCTATTATTTTTGTTACCCATTTTATTTATTTTTAAAACCCTAAATCAGATTAGTTTGGCGCCGCGTTAAATACATGCCTTCGCAAAACATGAGCTCTGCGATTGTCCCTTGTTTCATATTTTCGAGTTAAAAATTCACTTTTGTTTTTATTTAGTACTCCGACAGGGTTTCGTTTTTTTTTTGCTTTGTAGCGTTTCTCCTGAATTGACTAACATAGCAAGACACAAAACCTTCTCATTAAGAACCGACTTTCGATTTTAAAAAAAACACTAAAAAGTGGAAATTAACTTTACTTTCGAAAGTCGGTGCTGTGGCACTTTCGAAAGTAAAGTTAATTTCCACTTAATTTCCACAAGTCTCTTTTAATCTGTGGCGATGAAGAACAAGGAAGTTTTTCTGAATAAATAAATTATAAATTAACAAATCTTGAGGAAATCTAAGACTACTACTAAACTCAGGTATAAGTCTGAAGTCGCCAAATCAACAGTGGACAAAAGTTGTGGACTATGTTCGTTCGTTTTTTCAGTTCATTGAATAAAAAGACGCCTCTTCTCTGCTGGCAGTAGAATAAGCTTTCCTGAGTCTTTTTAGGTTTCCTTACCCAGAACCTGCCAACAGGACAGTATTACTAAGGCTCCGCTGTCTGTCTGTCCGTCCGTCTGTCACAGAGCTATCTTAAACCGTGTTAAGTTGGGTAGACACTTTTCACTCAGTGTATATTACTGTCGCAGTATCGCCGCTTTAACAAAAAATAATAAAAATAAAATAAAACTCTTTATTTTATTCAACAATTTTTACATAAATACCTACTTATGTAGTGTTTAATTTTGTACGGAGGTTCGGAGCAGTTCATGTGCGACTACATGTTGCTATCAATAGACACTAAAACTTACGTACTTGATAACAGAACACTAACAATCTATAAATAATTACTGCTAATCATATTGCAATTACGATTACAGTTCGGTGTCATAGAATCCTATTTTGTTTTATCATTTCTGTCGGGTGATGAAACAATGCTTATCGAGGCGCTTGAACGAATCCTACCAGTCGCAGTGCACTCTTAGACGCGGGAAGTAATAGTCCAATCATGGTTAGAATTGTTGTTAAAACATTAATTCATGATTTTCAATAAGCAATATTAGTATAGTGGCCATTGTGGCCAGTGTTTCAGTGCACCGTATAAAAAGTAAAACCATTAACAAAATGGCGGGAAAATTGATTGTGTTTTTGTGCGTCGTTGTGTTAAGCAAAGCTATTGATATCAACAGCCTTAAGTTGGAACAGGTTTTAATACTAAGTCGTCACAATGTGCGTACACCGTTGACGGGCAAGCTTGAGTCGTATTCAACAAAATCGTGGCCGAAATGGAACGCTTCGGCGGGAATGTTGACAGAAAAAGGCGCTTGGTTGGAAGGTTACATGGGACGGTATATAGCCGAATGGTTAGATAGTGAAGATTTTATAGAAGGATGTCCCAATCAAGATGAGGTACTCATTTATGCAAACACTAAACCACGAACATTAGACACGGCGAAGGCATTTACAGAATCTGCCTTCCAATCTTGCAATATTACAGTACAACATTACGAAAATTTGGACGTTTTCGATCCATTATTCTTACCTATATTTCACAACACTTCGAAAGCATTCAAAACACAAATCCAAAAAGAAATGAAGAATAAATTATACGAAGTCGACCTCAGTCAGTCATATTTAGAACTGAATAGAATATTAAATTTAAGAACTTCGGATATTTGCAAGAAAATGTATTTGTGTGAATTACATTTACAACCAAATGAAATTGTGATGGTAGATGGCCAAGAAGCTTACGTCAAAGGACCATTGTATATCGGGAACTCGGTCGTTGATTCTTTCATAATGAGTAACTACGAAGGTCTGCCGACATCGGAAATCGCCTGGGGACAAATCGAGACTGACGATAAATGGCAACTATTAACAAAAATCAGTAAACAAGAACAGAATGTCAGGTTCAATTTAACGGCCTCAAAAGACATAGCTGGACCCCTCTTAAAATACATGTTCAACATTTTCGAAGATGGTACACCGAAATTTACTTTACTCGTAGGACACGATTCGAATTTGAACTCTGTGATCAGTGCATTAGGTTTCAAACCGTTTGCTTTGCCGGATCAATTTGAGCCGTTCCCTATTGGCGGGAAAGTCATATTTCAAAAATGGAGTGATGTATCTGGGCAATATTTGAAGGTTGAATACGTTTATCCGACCACTAAACAGTTGAGGGATAGCGAAAGACTGTCACTATTACAGCCTCCTCAAAAAGTTTTATTAGAATTAAATAATTGTAAAATCTCCGAAACTGGATATTGTCCTTGGAGTGAGTTCATGAAATTAAAGGTCTAATCTTACTAATGTTTTGTTTAATTTTTGTTATATGGCTTGATACACTTTGACATCACACATATTACACACACAACACACACATATTATACACACACACACACACACACACACACACACACACACACACACACACACACACACACACATATTATACATTCTTATCATAAAGATAAATCATTTTGCCTTCAATGAACTTCAGTTTTATAGTGCTGCATCACTGCATGGTTAGTTTGGCGAGTAACCAATCGGAACTAACGCCGCCATTTTTTTTAAAACAGTTGCAGTTCCACAGACATTTTAACAAAAAAATGTATAGCAACAGCGCTCAAAAAACAATACAGGTTTATACCTAATATAAACCTTATGACAACAATAAAAGTCACTGTATTACAAAATCAGAAACCGTAAAATAGCAACGAAAGGAATATCTTACATTTCTCAATACAAAAAGGTTCCGCTCAGAAAATGAGCCTCCTTACAAGACGTAAAACAGCACCAGCATTATGAAACTTGTTTAGAAAACGGGTTATATAGTGATCGGTGCAGCTGCGCTAAGTTGTTATTTCAATACAGGAAGATTGTAGCTGCTTTTATTCATTATTATTTGTTGCCTTTCACTATAGAAAAATAAAGTGGTTTGAAAATTTTAATACGGTGTCTGGCCTGTTCAACATCCGTAATTTTATTTTATTTTCTAATCTGCAGCCACGCTTATTACCAGCTGTTTCTAGAAGACGAATAGGCATGCCAAAATATTCAAACTAGTTTTCTTCACACATATATTGCCCGGTGCAAACAAAATAATCGCAATTTCCCTTATTCAAACCATTAAACAAAAAAAAAAAAAGAAAAGAATAAACAATGAAAAAATTTATGAAGAATTGTAGACCTCCCATACAAAGGTAAACGGCTTCCTGTCTTACCGGGTGCAGCTGAATACCAGTATTTACTGCCTATCTGACCTCTACGACCAAGTTACTAGTAACACGCAGAATAAGGTAATTCTGTTATCTCTGGGATGACAAATTTCAAGTATGACCGGACAGATCACATAGATCGTCTTCAAAAAAGGAGGTTCTGAATTCTTCGGAATCTTTTTTTTTATGTATGTTCACCGATTACTCGAAGACGCTTGAGCCGATTTGGAAATTTCTTTTTTTGTTTCAAATGGTATACTTCCCAGGAGGTCCCATTTAAATTTTATCAAAATCGGTAGAGCGGTTTTTGAAAAATCAAAATTCTAAAAGTTGTATAAATCATATGAAGATATTTTCATTTGCTCCGAAACCCCACTGTCTCATTGGAGCAGTGCAGCAGTGCGCAAATATTTGTATAGGATATTACACAAACATGCTGGGTATTATGAAAGTAAGAACCCACTAGCTACGATTAAAACCTGAACATCCATCACGCTAGTACCATAAATATTTGTTTTTCTATTAAGCGATTAATTAACAGTTGAAACACAAATCCTGAATCTGAGCTGCTACTCAGAGCACCTTAGAGCCAGAATTTGAATTGCTAGTTGCTACCCACATTTAGGGACCTCACGCACTGCACGGCTGCGACCGCGACTTTTAGGCTTGGACTCCTCCAAAGTGGATCGTGTAGAGATGTTCGAAGCAGAGAGGCGAGGAGATGCTTAGGAGCTAGGAGATATCCACCGAAGCTGTGCGGAGATGCGTACTGGCTTGATCGGAGCAGAGATGTGTGTACAGGCTACTGACGCCCAGTTTACCGGCCGCACACCGCTTGCCGCTCACCGCACGCCGCACACGTGTCTTCTCGTCCCCGCTGTGCGCTGCTGCCGATTGCTGAGCGGCCATAACAAATATGAGACATCTCCTCTCTACTCTGCTCAACCATTTCCACTAAAGCTAAGCGGAGACGAGAAGTGTAAGTAAATAAAGAAATTCTATTGGTGGTTTACAACACATTTCTCCTGTCGTCTCGTATCCGTTTCGGTGGACTGCGCCGTAGCCGCAAAAGCTAAAGCGAGGAAGAAAGATTGGTCGCAAGACTGGGCGTCCGAACAGTTTTGTTAAAGGTAAACGCGCACTTATCAGAGCCGAAGGAAACGAAGGAGTCGAAAGAATCGAATTTTAGACTATGAAATCCTATGATACCTCGCACACTCATCCGCGCCGAATCGGACGAATAGATAACGTACCTATGAAAGAACGTTTCGTTCGGCTCGTTCGATTCTTTCGGCGCGGACAAGTGTGCGTTCACCCCAAAGATAGCGGCCAGTTCGGATAGAAGTCGTGGTCGTAGTTACATAAACAGCTGAAAATCGAACCATCGAGTAATTTTAGTTCGGCCGGTATTATATCAGTTTTAAATACAGTTTTACATACCCAAATTAACGCCATCTAGTGGCGAGTAGGGCACTGACGAGGTCTGTGAACTGTTAGGGCAAGGTAAGGGCATGGTTCACGGTTGAAGAGCAGCGTGTCAAAAAGGAAAGGAATGCGGTTTCAGATAAGTTTTCTTTATTTTTATTAACACTGAACTTTGATAAGAAGAAAATTATGATATTGTTGCAGTTTACTACACTTATAAACCAAGATTTTAGCATGACGTTTAGCGCCATCTAGTACAAGAGTGAAGTACTTGTTATGGTGTTTATAAGGTAAGCTCCAAATTCATCCGCTCGGTCCGCACCTATTCAAAGTTTTTCATTGATCTCGTACCTGTTTTTAGAAATGACTAAGCAGATAATAATAATAACCAGATTAAGACAATACAGGAGGTTACTGTGATTTGCGTTTTTTCATTAGTTTTTTAAGTTATGAAAGTTTGTCAACGAAGCTGTACTCATAAACAGCTTTTTGTGTTTGTCAATCTGACAAACAAAAATTTTGATTTCATTGTCTGCGGAGATTTGTATTCAAAATAATATTATGGTTTATTGATGTTTTTTGATAAACAACGAATAATTATGTTAAACATGATTATTGCACTGGTATGTATGAATCTAGGTGTTCTAACAACATTAGTTATGATAGTATTATCGTGTTTTCGTCGAACAAAGCCTTAACCTTGTAATGACTTAGTTGCTATCTTGCTTATATGATTATTGTAGAGTAGGTGCAGACACAGAGATTATATAATTTTACTTTCTCTTTATGTTAATATTAATCTTGTGACTCACATTCTGTAATATGGCCATCATTATAATTACAACAAACCAGTGATGTCAATCATTTTCAAAAGCTGTAATACCCAGTGAAAAATGTATTTTAAATTCTTTTTAATATCTGTATTAGTGCTAGAAGGTTACTGTGAAAAGAGTTTTAAGCTACAGCAAGTATTGATACTTAGTAGGCACAATGTGCGCACTCCTTTGTCTAAAAACTTAGCTGATTTTACACCTAAAACTTGGCCAGTCTGGAAGGAGAAAAATGGATATTTGACAGCCAAAGGTGCGTTATTGGAAGGATATATGGGTGAATATTTTACTTTGTGGCTGCAGAAACAAGGTTTGTTGAACAAGGAGTGTCCCAATGAAGAAACCTTTTTTGTTTATGCCAATACAGCTCAACGGACTATGGCTTCTGCTAAAGCCTTTGTCACAAAAGGTTTCCCAGGATGTTATGTAAAGGTACATCATACTTCTGATAGCAATGATCCAATTTTCAACCCTGTTATTCACAACACATCGGCTATATTTAAATTGGAAGCGACAGAACAAATGCGATTATTACTGAAATCTTTACATTTAAACAGTTCTTATGAAGACTTAGAACGAATGCTCAATTATCAACAGTCAGAATATTGTTTAAAGGAACACAAATGTGATTTTCTCAAGGATGTTAATAAAATCTTTGTTAATGTTGGATTTAAACCTAATTTAGAAGGGCCATTGAAAATATCAAAATCGGTCATTGATTCTTTTATAATGGAGAACTATGAAGGATTTCCTAGAAATGAGGTTGCATGGGGACTACTAAAAAATAATGATCAATGGAATTTGGTTTTAGATTTAAGTAAAGGCTACCATAGTGTGATATTTAACACTACTTTAATTGCTAAAGATTTGGCTCGTCCATTGTTAAATTATATGAGAGATATGATTTTGTATAAAAAATACAAAATTACTCTTTTAATGGGACATGATGCAAACATTTATACGGTACTTAAAAGCATGGGTTTTAAACCATACAGCCTCAAAGATCAACATGAAATGACACCTGCTGGTGGGAAAATTTTCTTCCAGAAATGGCTGGAAGAAAAATCTGGTATTTATTTCATGAAGGTTGATTATATATACCAGTGTACCAACCAAATGAGAGAAGGTAAAACTTTATCTATGGACAACCCGCCTGAGTTCACCTCTTTGCAGTTGGAGGGTTGTGAAACAGATGAAAATGGTTTTTGTTTGTGGGATGATTTTCTGGAAATATTAAATAGTGTAATTGAAGATTAATTTTAGATCAGTTTCATGCCTTTTTTGGCATAATTTTTTATGGTGAATAAGTTAGGGTGCAACGAGACTGCGGCCGACCAATAGCATTGACACCTGATGTATTTTGTGGAATTCACTGATGAGGTGACTTTAAGGGCGACAACCAACCTCGTTCTGGTTGTACCATAAACTAATGATAAGACTTGCGATCTGT
This sequence comes from Noctua fimbriata, assembly GCA_905163415.1. Classification (NCBI taxonomy): domain Eukaryota; kingdom Metazoa; phylum Arthropoda; class Insecta; order Lepidoptera; family Noctuidae; genus Noctua; species Noctua fimbriata. Next base: position 3,817,862 of record LR990951.1, read on the forward strand.
TCCTAAAGAATCTGAGTGCTATTCTTAAGCAGTCACGCACTAAAGAGAATATGTAACACATGACATTCATTTTCTGATCCATTTGTTTGCCTTTCTAACAGATACTTTTGGAACAAGCCTTAAATACTTAGGCACTTATTGTATGCCCAGTAAAAGTGATATTTTTATGACATTGTATTTTTTACTTATTTTATTTTTTGTAGGCTTTTTATAGGTAGGCATTAAAACTGCTGAAGTTTTATTTTACGAGATTTAACGGGCACTTATTGTATGCTCAGTAAAAGTGATATTTTTATGACATTGTAATTTTTACTTATTATATTTTTTGTAGGCTTATAAAGGTAGGCATTAGTGAAGGCTTATTTTACGAGATTTAACATTTCGTACCTACCTTTCGTAGTAATGAAATAAATACTCAACCCTAGTGATATTTTGTAGTTAATAAGTATTTTAATGAGGGCATGACCGATTTTCCAATCTTCACTTGTCTTATAGGACTAACCTAAAATACTAAAGAATCAAAATGACTGTTTCACAGCTGTTAAAAAACATTAATGTGTCAAACAAACGCCTTTTAATTCAAAAGTCATATAAAATCTGACTTTTGAAATATAGTCTTTAAAGAATTATTTTATTTCTGACGGCGGCAACCCAATCGTAACCTAATATCTAGGAGAATAAAATTTACTCTGATTTTGACAGTGTTGATATTATAATGAGGTAAAATATCTGGATCAGCCCTTAATTATAATATGTTTTGTGATGTACCCAGCCAAGTCAGATGTGATATGAGGTTACCTTTAAACAGTCATCGTTATATTTTTATTTTACAATTTTACGCTGTAGTATTAATTACCATTTACTTATACAATAAATGTATTTTTTACAAAAGAAAAGAGTTTTTTTTTTTGCACAATTTTTTTTTTCAAAATAGAAATGTACGGTCTAGTTGCTGTCCATCCGGCCATATTTATAGACAGCGGCAACAAGCGCCGATTGAAATGAACTTGTAACCTTTTATGTTAATAGGTACCTATATATATATTTTTTAATGTTCCTTACTTACAGCATGTTTTACAATCTAGGAACTCTTCCTTAGTAGCCAATAATTGACCTAAAATCATAAAAACCAAATTTTGACATTTAACAAAAATAAATTTCGAAATAATAATATGAGCGAGTGCGTTGTGTGTGCGACTCGGCTGTACATGAAGCACCACGGACATTGCCGATGCCACCTGAGCACCACCAAAACCGATTACCGGCTTGGCTATGTCATCAGTGCCGTATTATGCCTTCGCAAGTTAGTCGTCCTTTGTTGTCATAATTTAGCCATTTCCTGTAATTGGTCTGTGTCACACTGTTTTCCCCGATCTTTTTCCTACGGATACTTATTGGCCAATAACAGCGATGCCACACGGGCGTTGGCGGAACGTTGCGTCGGCGCAATACTATGTCCTCATTAGGCGAACCGTGAGTTGCTAACTGTTTTGTCTGTTGCCCGCGGCTTCGCTCGCGTTAATTTAGAATTTGACAATCAATTCGCACTTCTAAAGATTCTTTAATAATATATTTCAATCATGATTCAAAAGACACGTGGCGCCAACTATTATCATAAGAACGTTATTTGTTGTATTCCTCGGGAACAGATTTTTTTTCGGGATGAAAGGTATGTTCGTTTCTGTACACCTGACGAACGTATTTTAACGTACACATCTTGCTACATCGTTCTCACATAATGTACCATCTCAACATAAATGATGTAACCAAGTTATTGCAAAAAAAAACTGATTTAAAAGAGTGTCCATGGAGTTTGTTGCCCGTTCTTCTCCATAGAGATCTACGTTAGGGAATGGGCAACTACAGTACTTTCACAGTTTTTATGCCTTGTGACTGGGACTGTAGCTACTTTTCATTGTTGTCTTTGTTTCGACAGTTCAAAAGTGCCTGTAACTGGCCTACTTGAAATAAATGCTTTGATTTTGATTTTGGTTATCATGAGTACAATCACGAGTATAAGTATCGGTCACTAATTACCAGTCACCTGTATAAATATACAACGCGTAACAGATTAAACGCAATACCTCAGGTACCCCAATTAGAATATTAAATTATAAGTCTAAAACAACATCCGTAATTAAATAAATTTAAACCAAACCTAGTCTTTTTTATAAAATAGTTATCCTAACAACGCAAAACGTATGTGCAACAACATCCCTGCACACACACTCATGCAATGTTAGCGGCCGACACGACACGCACACGAGCGCCCGCCAGCTGTAGGCATTAGATGTGCGTTAGTTCAATGAACGAATTTTACGTACCTAAAATATCACAGACTGTTATTATAAATAAATTTTGATACTTCATTGAGTTTACCGTGTAATGATTGATAATTTTCTAGTAGGTAAGTGAAATTATCAACACGAATCTAAGACTTTAGGCTTAGTTTACGGGGATGCATATTCAATGACGGCGTGTTTAAAAGATTTGAATCATAATATTTACAGTGATAAGAATACAATCGTATTGATAGGAAGGAGTAAGTACTTACAGAACTGGATTATTTACACTTTACACTTATATTGTTAATTTGCACTAGTTCTGCGATCCACTTTCATTAAAGTTTTAAAATGACCACCGCCTTGTTCTATGCACTACTGCGTACCAACACGCGTGAAAGTACTCTCGTCCGTCCAAAGAGTGTTTTGTTGCCAGTTCTCCAACAACCACCTACTGAATTCCAGTCGTGGCAAGTTGTCGGCCGGCGTTAGGTCTTGACACCGTCGAAGATGGAACGGGTGTTCACCATCAGCACGTAACGTCCGCCACACGTACATGTGGCTGCAGTCGAACTGGGGTGCTTCTTCTCTCGAGCTGTCTTCTGGATTTTCGTCGAAATGGTCGAGAATACGCTCTTGCAGACGAGTAGTCCGCACATTCGTCCCTCTGTCCAAAGCCGTATTAGGAAGGAACGTCAGAGTCCCTCAGTCGCTGAGTTGCAGCCAGCCTTCGTCCTGGCGGTCACAATGCAGTCAAAACGGTCATTGAACTCTCGACAACCTAACGTGACATTATCAAGACAGCGAGCCAGGGTCCTAACCATCTCCGTGTATTGTATGTTGGTATACCGGAAAGCCAGGAAAGAAGGAAATAAAAGGACATGTACACTACGTCACTACCGGCGGATGTAACTTTTAATGTTAGGTTAAAAGCGCGCGCGCGGTTGCGGCGGCGTGTGTGTCGGCATTTCGCATAAACGTCAAAGAGGTTGCCGACAAATGCTTTATCTCTTTGCAATAAGTTCTAAATTTCTTCAAATTAAATAACTTTATTGTTTGTAGGGCTACTCTGGTGACCAACTAAGTTTGGTCGTGCATTCAAATAAGCCTTACTCATTGGAGATAAAGTTGGAATTCCTTTAAATTACCTATTTGTTTGACGCACACTACTTTTAATGTAAAATGCATTGATATTGTTTACGTCTGCATATTACGAGCTATGAGCGAACTACAAATAATGTCTTGCGTTTATGTAGCCTTTATTGCTCTGAGTTAAGGTTTCAATTTCCTTGAATTAAGGATTGTATTAATTTGTTATTATACTGTGTTTCTAATTTACGTTATTTAAAAGATTTTTCCGTCAAATTTAACACCTATTTTTTACGACGGAAATCGATTCAGAAGCCGATTCTGAACCAGCTACTTTCAGGTATTGCGTTTATTCTGTTACACGTTGTATAGGTATTATTTTTACCTTTATAGATGTTTTTTGTGTCGCGGGTTTCTTTAATTAAATGTCATAAATAAGGGTAAACAGGAAAACTCCAATTACAGTATTAAATGTTAAATAATTGTGTAGTTGTAAACACAAGGATAATAAAGAATTTTTCCTTCAAATTAATAATACTATGAAATTGTTAGTGTGACCATAAAACTGTATTGTGCTAAGATATTATTATTTTATCATACATTTATTTCTAAGTAATAATTTTATGATAAAATAATAATTATAAGAGACAGTTTTTTTGACACTTTCCTCTCGATGGCCTATTGATACATGCAATATTTTTTTAAAGAAAGTGTAGTCATTTATTTCAACATTAGACATGATGTCTAAAGAGTGTAGGTTCTTTAGAATTCTAAAAAGGGAAGGTACTGCTCAACACTCATGCACCTCCAAGCTGCGCCACATCACCTTGTCCTCCGCCTTACGCATCCAGTCTGTCCCAGAGAACTTGAGAGGGAACAGGGGCTGCGATTCTCCATACAAGTGTATTCCCCTGTTTTCTTCCTGAATAATGCCTCTAGCTAGAGCAATCATTTTATTTTCATAAAATCAAGGTCTGCTGTAAACACGTCCCTGTCATTTCCTTTTTTCAGCAACTACCAGGACTACCAGACAACTTCGAAAGTTTTTAACATAAATAAATTGATAGGAACCTAGACATACTCTTTCATAAAATTTTCATGACACTGATATTTTTTTTTTCTCCTCGAAAACTTTCAAGGAGAAAAGAGGTGAATACGGAAACGGATCTCGTAATTTTTTTTGTGATAGAATTGATCTAAGCTGCAGCTATCCCTATCGCATTCTACGGGGGCAGGTTTGACGCAGCGCGACGGCAATAGTTTCTTCAATTATCTATTTTTCGAATTTCTCGCGGGCCCTCATATGGTCGTCGGTGTCACACAGTGCACTTGCGGATATGCGGTCTCTACTCCAGGCTATGTATCCTTCAAAAAACTCCGAACATTAATATATTATTACGTGACGATGAATAGGTATTTGGTTTTGAGTGTAGAAAAGCATTCGAAAAATTTCCAAAAGTTTTTTTTTAAATTAAGTACCCATTACCTATTTTAGTGTTTCTCTAGGAGGACTACGCCAGAAAAATTAAAACGCTAAGGTACTTGGAAAAAGGGATGCGATGAAGAGATTACGAGGTGGAATTTAATTGACGCAAATGGAATCGCGACTACAGCAACTCAGTCTTAACAAATGTTATCCTTAAAATATGAAAATGATGGTCACTTTAATTAATACATAATTAAGTTTTGTGAAATGTTTTGTTATTGCAACTGACAAATACGGTAAACTATTAGGTATCGACGAGTACTTGTGCGGTATACATGGTAATATTAAAATGTTCAGTTTAGTCATATTAGTATGTTCCGTTTTATTAATATTGAAAACCGAGGTAATGGTCATGGGCACTGGTAAGAACGATTAATTTATTTTAAATGCTAATGCTGCTTTTCTCCTGCCGTTATCCCAATTTCTTTGGGGTCGGCGCAGCATGTCTTCTTCTTCCATACTTAACTCAGCATCTCATCAGACACCTAAACGCTAAATCGTTATTTTGATTTTTTAATCAACATAATTGAATGAAATATTGCTGTGTTGCACTAAAATATTGACAAAGTATTGCAACAATAAGGTAACAGTTTTAGGTACTGACCTATAAAAAAAAGCATTTGGAAGATTTCCAAGTGCTTTTTATACTTCTACTACTAAATAATCAGTACAACGATGTTAGTTATTGCAATCTATAATCAACTTCATTTTACCCGTGGCTTCGGACGCGTTATTTTAGAATTTGTCAATCAATTCGGGTTGTACTCTGCTGCTAACTGGATGCATCTGATAGCAGTATTTTACATAGACCCACTGTCTACCTGAACCCACAACCCTGTTAGTACTACGATACCACTTGGAAAGACTGGTTGTCAGACTTTCGGGCCACTGACTACCTGTAACAATTGCCAAATACACTGCGTCGTCGCAAGAGACCCACTTTTTGAAAGCATGCAAATGTATTGGAAAAAATCTGTACTTACCTACACTTGTTTCCTTTACCAGAATTAGTGAAATTAACTGCAAACAGCCGCAGATTGAGTTATGTAACGACGAACCTGTCAGATAGTTACGATGGAGAGGCCAGCTATACTTATGAAGACGGCCAGGAACTGGACTTTTCCTGTCACACACATTTGTCTTCGGAAAGTTCGATCATCCTGCGTTTGGAATATTATAAAGCTGAAGGTTGGTACACAAAAGAATACATAAAGTACTAATCTATACTATTTAACCTATTGACCGCCACGGACGTCTATGGACGTCAAATCAAAAAGTGCTCACGACGCCTCGGACGGCATGGCACGTCGAAAATAACACTTTTTTTAAAGCGCTAACGATTTGACGTCCATAGACGTTCGTGGCGGTCAAAAGGTTAATAATACCAATTACAAATAAAAGATGTACAGTTTGTATGTTTGAATATAGGGGGTAATCTTCGAAACTGCTGATCCGAATCTGAAAATTCATTCACTAATGGGAACTTGGGAAGCTAAATTATCCCTGATTGTTAAAAGCTTATTTAAAACGTTCCTTCGGGACATTTTCGACCATAACGCGAGCGAAGTCACGGGCAGAAGCTAGTACTATATAATTAGGTACCCGAATGCATTTTATAATAGGCACAACTTCAATATTAATTGCGAAGGGAACCCTGACTGTCTGTCGTATTCCATGTAATACCTATATTTTGCTTGTAACCCCAATATAAATCACATTAAAAATCAAATTAATGACCTTTCAGGTATTCTTCTATTTAAAACAAAATCTCGAAAAAAAACAGAACACATGTTCCGGTCTGTCTTGACATCGTACAATAATAAGTACTATTTGGACTGCGTATTACGTACAGACGATCCCGAAAAAGAATATCGTTACAGAACCACCTTCTATCTGATGGAACGAGATGTAGACGCTGGTAAGTCTTACAACTGTAAATGTGGACGTTTGTGAGGATGGATGGATGGATGGATGGATGGATGGATGATTGTTACTCTTTCACGCATAAAACACTGAATTTAAACTTTACTTAGGACAGCACATGGGCTATCCTAATCCTTCGTAACCAATATTATAAATGCGAAAGTAAGTTTAATTGTTATCTTTTCACGCTTAAACCACTGAACCGATCATCTTGAAATTTTGCATTATAAACGTTGTCAGGTGTACAGAAAAGGACATAGTACCTTTCATCCAAAAAAGGTACAGTTCCCGAGGAAAACAACAATAACATTCTTATGATAATAGATGGCGCCACGTCGTTCAAATTATGAATTATATTATTACAAACAGAGTACAATCCGAATTGATTGTTAAATTCAAATTAACGCGAGCGTAGCCCCGGGAAAAAGCTAGTTATTAATAAAGATAATTATAGTGAAAACAAAGTAATTTAAGTTAATAAATAAAATAGTACCTCGTTGGTAGCGTAACGACTACTGAGCATGAGGTTTTGGGTTCGATTCCCAGGTCGTGCATAGTTTTATTGGGTTTTTCCATCAGTAATTTCTCTGTAGCAGCCTCGGCGTCTGAATTTGTGCCATGTTGATGGCAGTAGAGCCATCTCCTGACACGGGACTTAAATATATCTGGCGAAATGTGGGTGTACTCTAGGTAGGCAGATCTCTGACTGACCCTGCGGGGGTCACAAGCGTGAGAAAGGTAAAGTCACAGAGCATCATAACATACAACATTAGTTTTAGTATATGCGAAACCTGAAACACGTGTCTAGTATTTTTTATGCAAAGAATCTCTGTACAAAATTTCAAAACTGTATCATGAAAAATCACAAAGTTATAAGCTTGTTCTGTTAACTAGTTGTCCGAACAAAATCGTGGTCACCACGCAGCGCGGGCCTTCAGCGTCGTCTTGAGCTCATTGATAATAATAATTTAGCAGTAGGTACCTAAATTATTGCGATAGGTACTTAATGTCGCTCGGTGTCCAACTTTTAACTTTTTTAAATATTTTTGGGAAAAAATATAACATGGTTTAAAAATTATTGGAATCGATTCAGTTACTTATTCTGAACAAACTATATTCAGGTTTCGCATATACTAAAAATAATGTTGTATAATACTGGGGTAAAGTACGTACCTACAAAAAAATCATCACAATGACGGGAAGAACAAGTGACTGTCGGTATCTTACGCATCTTTTATAATGCAATTCGGTACATTTCGCTTTTTAACCGACTTCTGCAAAAAATCATTTCCCAGCAATAATTTTTGCGTAAAGTTAGGTACTTAGTTTGATGCACAGAATGCTTGGTTGACGGCTTCGTGAAGTGTCTGTTTACACCCTGAATTCGGCCAGGATCTTTTACTTTTCAAGTATGTAGGTACAGTCATCGATTTCTCCTTTATCTCTATTTAGTGATTAATTTTTCGTTTGCTATTAACTCTTACTGTAAAGGTCACTGTCGACCAATTTTCTTGGCGAAATATATTTATATTGTAACTTTATGAGTGACGTTTTCCGGAGGTCCGCTACTGGTAAAAATAGTATTGAAAAACAAGAAGAAAATCGCCATGCAGCACCATTGTTTCTTGTTAACACGACTGACAGGACGAGACGATATTTGTTTATTTATTTATTCATTTTCTTAGGTTCACCCACAGCACATACATATACTATATCATACGGTAATATTCTAATACACCAACAAACATACATTACATTGACAACAAAGACGCCAGATTACCGCTTAGTTGCTAACTAAAGTCTAGTTGTACAATCGATTAGGAAAATGGGATACCAATTTTTTTACGAAGAAAATGAAAATTAAAACAGAGTAATTCAGTCATTAACTGTACAGAGAATTTTGACTACGCTTCATTGGTGTGTAGGGAGCCCAAGATTGATTTAAACTTGTAACTTAATGTTTGACAGAAGCATAGATATTTAAGTGCAAGTTTTTTTTTTTCAGAAACAATCGACCATGCAATAATTTTGTCTGTCAATGAACAAGACTTGATAGTAACTCCGAATAAAAACGAGCCAAATTATGACGATTATGTGTTCAGGTATATAGACGGAGAGTCATTGCACGTAACGTGTCGAAAAACTGACTATTATATGGGACGCAGAGGCACTCTTACTTTCATTTACGATGATATTATTGATGTATCAACACCGACCCGTAGATTGCCGAGTGAGTATGATCGACACGGTAATATATAATTATCTAGCTAGCAACACTCCGCACGTGGCCCTTGACAAAAGTGGTTCTAAATATTTTTGTATGAAACCTGGCCTGCCTAATTTCCACCATTTGTTTTCAAAATAACAGCCACGCATAAAAACTAGATTAATCAGTACAAACAGGTATTGACTCAGACAAAATCTTTTAGAGAAAGAAGAAAATCTAAAGCGTCAGTTTCCGAGATATCAGTTTACAAAGTTACAATCTTCTCCATCGTTACCTACGTCAAGGAAGATTATTATTATTATTATTATTTTTTTTATAAGAGGAACGCCAAACAGCTACAATATATAGTATAAAAAGAGATACAAATAACATTTGAACAATATTGTAGCCTTCAACGCTGTTCACAGATTAACTATGGAATATAATATACAATTAATATTAAACGCTTTATTAATTAATATTATTTAGTAATGTCTCTTAGTTGTCAAAGACAAAGACATTTATTCGTAGGATACGGTGGGTACAAAGTTATTAAAATATCATGGTGCAGGACATAACCGCCGCTAGAAGCCGCCTACGAATATTTACATTAAATTGATTACACTTTAACAAAGTTCTGATCAAGCTTCTGTCTGAGCCAGGCAATCTTCACATGGCACTGATATTCATCCGTACAGGTTTGACAGAATCGATATACGATGCGCAAAAAATAATAATAATAATGATTGTTGACATAACGGTCCCGCATGATGAGAACCTCGTGAAAGCCGAGAAAGATAAGAAAATCAAGTATCTTGACTTGGCTCGCGAGGTTGTCGACATGTGGGATGTGGACTCAGCGATCATTGTGCCGATAGTCGTATCAGCCCATGGCTTAATTGCCAAGAGCCTCGACCAATACCTGAGGAGGCTCTCGTTAGGCAGCTGGATCAAGGGCTTGATTCAGAAAGCGGTACTCCTAGACACGGCTCGTATTGTTAGGAGGTTCCTCTCTCTGGAGCCCTGACCGCCGGTAGCTTGGACCCTGTTCCCGATACCGGTGGGCTACTATTTTTTATATTTTTAAATGTTTTTTTATATGGTTTTTGTTAAGAAATATTTAAAAATGTAATTAGTGAGTAAGGAAATAAATAAAGGAAATAATAATAATAGACTATTTGTTTTTAGTAGTCAGGAGCTCGTCGGATATTTCACTAAATGTGTCCTCACCAAATATATTGCAAGGGAAACTTCTAACTTGTAGTATCGACAACTCAGATGTACGCAATCCAAACGCGAGGCTTCTATTCGTGTCTGATTTGCCTGAAAATGGTATGTATTAAGATATTTTTACACATAACACCTGCTCAGGGGACTCACTAACCTAGCTCAGGCAACTTTGGCCCATAAATAAAATTTGTTTTAGTAGGAAAAACCTTAAAACTATGTTGGCAACACTTTACTTCTGCACTTCGTCCACTGCGCGTTCATGTGGCACTTGCCCGTGAAGGCGACGGAATACCCCTCATCATCATTCTCTTATTCTTATTCAAATTCATTTGAGGTCGGCGCAGCATGTCTTTTTTTCCATACCACTCTATTACTCGTCATCTCATCAGACACCACTTTTCTTGCCACATCATCCTTCACACAGTCCATCCATCGTTTCTTTGGACGGAACACCTTGCGGCCAAATATCCTCTTCGAAGCCGTGGTGTAGACACGTAAGCCAATACGAATTTATACGCACAAAAAAAATGCTAGAAGTAAGCCGCTCTAGTACTTTGTTTTCATTTTTGTTTCCTTTTTGCTGATGACAACGACTAACAACAGATGTTCGTATACGAGGCCTGCCACGGAATAATATCCTGTACCAGTATACAAATGATGAAAATCAATGGACTATTGAATACCAATACGCTGTGAACGAGACTCTCGATCTAACCTGTGTAGCCAAAGGTCCAATCATCCATGGGGAGCAACGTCTTGAGTGGAAATTTAACGGTATGAATGTTTTAACACAGATTTTATTGACTTTCTGTCAGGAGTGACATAAGTACTCTTGAATAAGAACGCTTTGAGTGTAAGCCTTCTGCCTGTTGTCACCAGCAACTAGCTACCGAAAAGCTTATGTCATTTCTGTTGCAAGTGGTTGTAGCTGGGTATGGGATAAATTAATTAAACCATAAATAACTTTAATAATCAGAAAACACTTGAAACTTCATCACAAATACACTACTGATCACTATTAACTTAGATATCGCATTTCTATTTCACTCTGATTCGCTTCGTTGTGTAGCCAAAATCAGACTGACTGTTCCCGCAAACATGACGGCTATTTATATGCCGACCGATCCTTCGAGAAGGTTCCACAGCTTTCAGGAACCTACTTCTCCACAGTTCTTAGTGGGGCATCATCCTTCGAGAAATTTCCACAATTTTCTGGAATCTTTTAGAAATCTCCATAGTAGAACATTGTTCTTCATCTTCTGGACAGTTCTATACTAGAACATTCTAGACTCTAATCTTCTAGACAGGTCGTTACAGGAACTCGAGACTCCACGTAATCTAGATTGTTCTCGTAAAGCAACCGACGTTACAGTATTAATATCAAACTATTCGCTAGCAAATGTCACTTGTGTCGGGCCTCTCTAATTAGTTTTTAATATCAACAAATCTGTTGTACACAGGCTAAAGCTAATATGGTCAGCGAATCTTCGCACACGTGATGGGTGACGATATTTAAACATACTAAAACAATAAAAAGTTTTGAATTGTTTTTTTTATGAGGTTTGCTAGCTATTTAATTTGTTTTGTAGACTTTTGTCACTAATATAAAGGGTGTAAGTAAACCCTTAACATATCCGAAAGGCACTTTTTCTCCACGTCTTTGCGATCATTTTTTTGTTCTAGTCCATACCTTGGAACCTTCTAGTTACGGAGATATTGGGGGTCAAAGTTCTAAATTTTTCACAAGTTTTTTTTTAAATACATGTTTTTAATATAATTTTTTTATTTTACACACCGCCACGACCCCCGTACTATTCAATCCATCCATCAGCACAATGCTTTGAGTGCTTTCCATCGAGTCCTACAGTAAAACGTGATTTTTCACCGCAAAAAAAAAGTCGATTCTCAGAAAAAAAATTTGCGTACTTATTTTGATGTACAGAATGCTTGGTTGACGGCTATGTGAAGGGTTTGTTTACACCCTGTGTTATTGTGGACAAGGAGAATAAGATTGTTAATTGAAACTAATTTCTTTGTGTATGTTTTTTATCAGTTTTAGTAAAATAGATCGTATATCGTCCCTTATCCTTTTATTATTTTCTCTTTTTATTTTGTAGGTAAATCGTCCATCACTGCAACGACCTCTTTGTTACGCACCATGACTATTGTTTCAAATCAAGCGTTTACAAAGACTTTGGATGCAACAGACAATGCAAAAAAAATACACTGTATTTATATTCCAAACACTTCGTCAAAAACAGTTGAGATCATCCTCCGTTTAAAACCAGATTCAAACAGTAGAGAAATTATTTCAAGTGAGTACTCTATCGGGTCTGAATATTGCGCCAAACTCTGTCATTTTGTTTTGTTTTCAATACAGCATAAAATAAGTCAAACAGCCAGCATCAAAATAAATAAGCATAATAATTTTACGCTTCCCGTGACCCAAGGGCTGGCTTTCAGTTTGCTAAGTGTTGCCATTCAACGTGGCAACGCCGCCAGTCTCTTGGGCACATTACCAGTTGACAGCGTTGAGGAGGAGTTTTTTGATGCCCTTTTATAGTTTGGTGTTAGTTTATTTATTTTAGGTTATTTAATAGTTTTTAATTAATAATGTATTTAGTTAGTTTACTCTACTTAATTAAATAAAGAATTTGTGACATCAAATAAGCATTCAATGAGACAAAATCTTCTGAAGTGTCACTAAGCTAACATCTACGAGGAGCCGAGCCGAAGAGAAACAGCGGGTGATACCGCGGGGCACAGGTATGCCTGTTAGAAATGCCAAAGTAACTTGACTGTTTGTCCGATTCCTTCGCTCGAGACACACAGGTAGACCATAACCTGGGTAGGAACATAGAATACTAATTATCTCGTGGGATACTATCCGAAACCTCTGATAAAAGCTAGTCTATATTAATATTATAAGGAGGTATGTTCGTATTTAGGGGGTAATCTTCAGAACTACATAAGAATCCAATTTCGAAAATGCTTTAACTAATCAGAAGTTACGTTATCCGCGAGTGTCATAGGATATATTTTTCGACCACACCTCGAGCAAAACTGTTTTTTTTTTAAATATTCCCACCAAAAGCCAAACTCTTGAAACTTTTCTTTATTTCAGTTAAAACACAATCGGATGCAAACATATCTGACAATCAAGACAAAGCCGGCGAGTATTCGCAACTAATCCTGGGCAGCTCTATAGGAGCTGTACTCGTCGTGCTAGGTATGGCCGGCGTAGCGTGCATCTTATGTATGAGGAGTAGGAGCAATAGGCGTAATATTGAGGTATGTAGTTGATTATCTTAGATCGCGATTGCTGAATACTGCTTCTTTGTTAGCGCAATCAACTGTTTTGTTAAAATTAAATTGCGTTCGTCATTTTGAGGTATTTTTTTCTCCTCTTCATAGGGTAAAAAAAGATGGCGGAGCTACTTCTGCTTGTTGTCACGCGCCATAAGTCGTATGTGATAGGGGGGAGCCTATAGTCGTTAACCGGGCACAAATGCAAGTGGATCGTAATCTACTCCTCAGGTTAAGTACGCCGTGGTGGATGACCATGCCAGCTTTCTTCAATGATCTCCTTTACCGTTATGGGAGCACTGGGGATGAAATAATTTACGCCCACGGAGACTTTTTGCAACGATGCAAAGGCATCAGCTGCGATACAGTAGCAATGCTGTCTCACAAGTCCAATACTCTCTCGTTCTGTTCTAGTTCCATGTGGAAAACTAATGATATGTTATTTATTTTTCAGACCTATGGCGATTTAAGAAATCATAATGACAGTCCAAAATCACAGAATTCCGACGAATGTGATTATCAATACGACTCATGTGACGCCGAAAATCAGTCGGCAATATATTGCGAAATACCAGCAGACGTAGGAAATTCAGAAGACCATTATGCGGAAATTGATAACTCTCGTTGTAAACCCAAAATTGATGAAACAAAAACAAATAATAATTTAGTATACGATGTGCCCTACGTCTATTAACGATGAGAGGTACAATTAACACTTTATATGGAGTTTAAGGATCAGAAGATTCTGTTAAGGGTCTTAAGAACGCTCTGGGCTCATAGCTAAATAATAACAGCCGCACGGGTTGATGACGGTTAAGCAACGCTTGCCGAGGTCAATTAATTGAAGGGTGATAATTCATTACAAAGGTACCGAGACCCCTTCGTGCCTCGGAAAATACGTTAACCCGTTGATCCCGGTTGATGGTTGGTACGGGTAGTCAGAAGCCCGAAATCTGACAGTAAGTCTATCCCAGGATATCGCGATGCTCAACAACTGGGGTTTGTAGGTCAGATAGGCAACCGCTTCATGTGAAGTACTGGTATTCTACTGTATTCGGTCTAAACTGGAAGCAGAGTACAACATAGCTGGCAAAAGGCAGCCAGATGATAAGGATCCGCTTTTAACTTCGTCATGCAGTCTGTATTACGTATTATCGATTTAGTGCACTGTCGATATAGCGTACTATCGATTTAGTGTACTGTCGATATAGCGTACTATCGATTTGGTGTACTGTCGATGTAGCGTACCATCGATTTGGGGTACTGTCGATTCATTAACCGTCGATGGAACGTTTTGATACAGCGACCGTCGATGTAGTGACTGGCGATATTATGAACTAGACCCAGCTGTCACACAGGCTTTGACTATTTGCTATATCGATGAAAATTGGAAGGGATAATAAGTCCTTATTTTGTGTACATTTTGGCAGCACAATGTACAAGTTGATAATGTTTTATTATACAGAGTGGAAGGGACATCGACGCTAAACGGTTTCCACTTAACTGGTTAAAGCAATGACAAATGAAAAATTTCTATGCTTATAGAAATTTTTCATCGGTAATTTAAAATAAAATCTGCTGTTTTTGCCCGTGTAGGTATTGCAATTTTTTAGGAAACAGCTGTTTTTTTTTAATAAACGACGAACAATTTTAATGTGCGCTTCAGAATGATTTAGGTACTGAACGTGGTAACCATTCTAGCGTCGGTGTCCCTTCCACCTTGACTAGAATTATTTAAAAAATATATACAACATTATTTTTAGTATATGCGAAACCTGAACATAGTTTGTTCAGAATAAGTAACTGAATCAATTCCAATAATTTTTAAACCATGTTATATTTCTTCCCAAAAATATCTAAAAAAGTTAAAAGTGCGATACCGAGCGACTTTGAGAACCTATTACAATAATTTAGGTACCTACTGCCAAATTATTATTATCAATGAGCTCAAGACGAAGCTGGAGGCGCGCGCAGCGTGGTGACCGCGTTTTTGTGCGGACAACTAGGGAACAGAACAAGCTTATAACTTTGTGATTTTTCATGATACAATTTTGAAATTTTGTACATAGACTCTTTACATAAAAATACTAGACACGTGTATCAGGTTTCGCATATACTAAAACTAATGTTGTATAATTAGCAGGCACTTTACGAATTTAAATAAAAACGTAGGTACCTACATTAATGTTCAAAAATCTGTACAAATAAATATACACACGATGATTTATTTCAACACACGATGATTTATTTCAAAATTCTTCTGTTTTTCTTTCCCTTCCTTTTGTTAGTCCATGAAATGTCTTCCCTTCTTCTTTGTCCCTACGGTCACAGACACTATAAATAACAACACACCTGTATAACCCCGAAGGGTTAGCAGAGAAGTTCATATAGCACACCTACATTTCGCCAGTTACATAATATTATTTTGAAGTCCCCTACAATAGGGGGCGAGACGATTGAAAGAAAACTAAAGAAAGGACAAATCACAGAATTAAAATTAAAATATATAATAAGAAACTGGCCAAAAGGATATCTCAGCATGATACTACGATATCCAAAATAAATGTCATAGCGCTGGTATTCTGATCCAGATGGTAGTCTGATC
The DNA here is from genome assembly GCA_905163415.1 of Noctua fimbriata. Classification (NCBI taxonomy): domain Eukaryota; kingdom Metazoa; phylum Arthropoda; class Insecta; order Lepidoptera; family Noctuidae; genus Noctua; species Noctua fimbriata. The sequence continues at coordinate 3,833,989 of LR990951.1, forward strand.
CCTAGGGATCCCACGGTCAGTCCAGTCATGGAAAAAAAGTGTTATAAGTAAAACATAATAATATTTAAAGTAAAGATTACATGTGTGCACAATATCTCCATGGAGTCGTCTGTAACTGTGGTGCAGATAACTCCCGGGGTGGCGCTAGTTCCGATTGTCGCCGTTAATGAAAATTGTAGATGGCGTCTCTTGTCTATAATTGCTGTCTTTTATGTATCTTCAGTTAGTCTAGGTGCTTTCTCCTTTGTTTTCCTATTATTCCTATGACTTATTATAACTGAAGAAATCACCCAAGTGCGTGTTGGACAGCGTTGCCAGACGTCCCGATTTTGGCGGGACGACCCGATTTTTTAATCAAAATTAAATGTCCCGCGCGGGACAGGCTCAGTCCCGCTTTCCGGGGATAACTCGACCATTTATATTTTTTTATTAAGAAGACAAATAAGACTCAACTATTTAACGATAGGGGCAATCTGATTTAAAATATTATATTTTTATTAAAATACATTTACTATGGCTATTTTTGTTATCTATACGGAAGATGTCTCGTAACTGACAATATAAGTTTAGTTATAAACCGAGAAAGCGGGCGAGACGGTTTATAAAAGTTCATCATTTGCGGTCTATGTGCTATGATACTCCCTGGTCTTCGTTTAGTAGATGCTCCTGGTGTCGCTCCGTGAAATGGCCATGAACTCGAACACGAACTGCACGCTCCTGGATATATTGGTAAAAAGCTCAGACGAACGGAATTCTGGTAATCTCTGCACACAACTACCTGTCTGATTGTTGACTCAGGACATACCCTAACGGCTGTAGGTAAGAACGGTGGGTATGGCTATTGCTGAGGGTTTGGGAAAGGAATGAAACGAAACAAATACAAACAACGGTTTCAGACCACAGTCGAGGGGAAGTCTGATGTTAAGGGGAAATACGACAAAACCAGTATTGAAGTATGCCAGTATTAGAAAATTCATAATTCATTTACGCTGCACCGAATCGGCGAGAGGAAACGCCCGGGTGTTTCCATTGCGAGGATCGTCCGGAGGACAGGGTAGAGCACACCGTGGAGGTCTGCCCCGCTTGGGCGGAGCACCGCTGTGTCCTCGTAGCGGCGATTGGCGCCGGCGATCTCGCGCGTCCAGCCCTGGTTCAAGTCATGGTCCGGAGCGAGAGGGAATGGGAAGCCGTCACCTAATTCTGCGAAGCAGTCATGCTAGTGAGGGAGTTGGCGGGACGTAAGAGGGAAAGAACCTCACGTCCCAGCCGCCGCGGGAGACGCCTGCGGGCGTCGGGGGTCACGTGGTGGCTCCCGGCCACCGTAGGCGCGGGCCTGTGGACGGCGAGTCATGGGCTAGCTCGCCGTTCGGCCGTCTTATGACGACAGGCCGTGTCGACGGCGCGTTCATGTTCCACGCGCGCCTCAAAGAGATGTCAGCAACCATGTAGGGGTCCGCATGGGCCGATGCCTGCCAGGGCTGCGGGACTGTTCGGAAGAGATACCGTGGCCCTGGAACACAAAAGGCAAAGAAGGAACATGGATGGGTTTTAGTCAGTAGAAGTCTGACACTCCCTTCCACTCAGCATAGAGCGGTCATTTGATGTCCCATCCGAAAAAGAAAGTATGCAAGTATTAGAAAATTCATAATTCATTTACGTACCAAATAACCAAATGAGAACTCCTACATAAACGAAAGGAAACAGGAAAATTGATATCGAGACTATTTGCCCTCGCTGAAGCCACAACTAGAACTATTTCATTTTTATAAAATACCACTGTAGTATTTGCCGAAAAACTGAATTTCTTTTCTTAAATAAAACCCTATGTTAGACCTTATAACATAAGCTATCTGCCAGTAAAAGTCCTGTCAAAATCGATCCAGCCGTTTCGGAGATTAGCCGGAACAGACAGACAAAAATTGAAAATAATTTGTTTTTGTTATAAGTGCCGTATATGTATTCAGTAAAAAGCTGTTATTTTAATATTATAAATAGACATTTCAATTTTATTTATTTTTAGAAATAAATCAAAACATTTCCATATACCGTCTGACTAAACACGAAGTCAAAATTAAACTCACCCAATGGTTGTAGAAGTGAAATTATCAGCTGTCACATACAAAATTTCAATACCTACTCGACCCAAATGTATGAGACAGATGATAATTCTTTCGCATGTACTATATTGGACCCAAGGAAAAAGTTGTTCAGTTTGATGGTCTGCAGCATGTCCTTTCATATTATTCGACTATACCCTTTCTGATACATCCTGTATAAAAATCTCGTGTCACGGTGTTTGTGGATGCACTCCTCCGAAACGGCTCTATCGATTTTTATGAAATTTTTTATGTATATTTGGTAGGTATGAGAATAGGTCGTAAAGTACATTTCACACCGCTAATATCACTCGAACGAAGGTGGCACAGCTAGTTACTTATAAGCTATTGTGCAACTACTTGCATGACTGACAATATCTTTAGTGTGACAATCATCCGAAGGAACATTGGCTCCTAAAACACAGGCTTCTGGCTCAGTTTAGGAAGCAGAAGTTCGCATTTTAATATGTCTTCACTGTAGCGTGCAGGAATAACACACAGAGAATCAATTCACTGCGTGTTATGTAATTTGGTTTTTCCTTGTGTACAAATAAAGGAAAATAATAAAGCTTCTGAAAAACAAAATTAACTTCCAACGACCTGTAGTTGACAGTAATACTAAGCTTGGTTATTTAGAATTACCGAAAAATAAATACAAAATTAACCGACAAAAACGTTGTATTTAACGAACAAACATGAGCTTATTCAAATATTAATTATACGAAAAAAAATAAACAAAATTTCCGAAAAAAATACTAAGTTTCCCAAAAAAATACTAAGTTTTGCGAAAAAAATACTAAGTTTGCGAAAAAAAAAATACAAAGTTTTCGACTTGAGGCACCCCGACTTTAGGTTAGGTTACTTTAAACTCTGCAGACAGAAGTAGGAGCCCCGCGTGGCGGGGCTACGTCGACTACGCCTAATTACAACATTTTGATATTTATCTTGACGTTGATTTTATACCTGTTTTATTTATTTTAAGATTAATACGCAATTTAATCTGGTGAAAAAATATTACGTCAGCAAATGCTGTATTGATTTTCGGAATTTAAAGTATTTTATTCGGTCGTTTCTTTGTCGCAAGATTAGTATTTTAAGCAGAAAATTTAATTATTTTGAGTATAGCCATGTTGTGTTTTTTTTCGGAGCTTTTATTACTACCCACAAATAAATACGTGCTTGTCTAAAATGACAATTTTACAGGACGGCTATTTAAAAGTTTGACCTCATTTTGAGGTTACTGTGACTCGAATAATAACACAAACGTAGATGTGTGGTTGGTATTTTAGGTTTAACGTGCTTTCAGAGGCACAGAGGAAACTCGGTAGGTAATGGGTGGTCACCTGTCCACAGACCAACCTAGGCAACCGCGGCTTTACCTGAGGTTTGATCCGAGCGGCTGTTATTATTTAGCCACGAGCTCCTCCTCCTACTGCCCACTGGAAATTACAGTCTAATCAGACATAGCCTTAATCAGAAATCCACTAAAATTATTCACAACTTATTCAATATATAAAAATATTTATGAACGAACCGTATAGGTGTAAAGTCCTTTCATTTTTTGGAGGTTGCTTAAGTTCTGTGTTCGTTATCTCCTTAGTTTTTTTCTAACCCAAGAGCGTCGAATTTAAAACATTCTCTGTTTTTGAAGTCGGTTAAATGGAGAAATAATTAAAAAAAAACCCGTTCCCCATAACTAAATCTAGTAACTTGTAAGCACGAATCGAATTTCCGAACACTATGGAATCTCAAAGATGCATGCAATCTTCAACCATTTACTGACCTTCTACAAGTTATGAGTTAGAGAACATGCAAGTATAGTTCGTTTCGCATTCCTGCACGATCAAGTGCGCTTATAAACTGCAGTAGACCATCATCAACATCATTTCAGCCGAAAGACGTCCACTGATGGACATAGGCCTCCCCCAAGTGTTGCCACATTGACCGGTCCCGTGCGACTCGCATCCAGCGGATCCCTGCAACCTTCACCAGGTCATCGGTCCACCTAGTGGGAGGCCTTCCAACGCAGCGTCTTCCGGTTCGCGGTCGCCACTCCAGAACTTTTCGGCCCCATCGGCCATCCGTTCTGCGAGCAATGTGCCCTGCCCACTGCCACTTAAGTTTGGCTATTCTTCTATGGTCAGTAGACCATACAATAATCAAATTATAAATATGCCTGTCGCTTAGTTCTGCAGGTAGTCTGTTATATTTCTCGGCTAATATGTGCTGGACAGACTTTGAACTGATTATGACGTGGGAAGCTTTTAAATAACTATGTACTTTTGACATTTTGGCTGTTTCATTTGAAAAGAAAAAAGAGTTGATTAGATTCACAAAGTTTCTAAAAGCTACATAAATTAAATCCAACCTACAATCACGCAGTCGTGAGTCTTGTGATATGGACCTGTGGTCAATGTTGTAATTTGGTTAATTTAAGAATGTTTAATCGACCGACCGAATCGAATGACCGTCTATTTTTTTTCTAGCCTAATTGATAGCTAAAGATGTCTAATGTGTTTTTAATATTAATTAATAGTGCATAAGTTAATAAGATAACATATCAATTTTTTTATTTTATTAATGTGGTATTTAAAATTTGATATTTATTTTTTTTCAAAATAAAGACGATAAAGTGCCAAAAGATGTCAGTTAAATTAGTTACAGAGACCATTTCTACAAACCTAATGCAGATTCCGAGATGATTTTTTTTTCATATAAATTCATATAGCTACATAGAAAGCGTTTTTTTTTTCTGATAATAAATCATCAAATGACCCTCCCCCGCTCTGGGCGGAGCGGAAGGGAGTGTCAGACTTGGACTGACTAAAACCCATCCATGTTCCTTCTTTGCCCTTTGTGTTCTAGAGCCGCGGTATCTCTTTCGAACAGTCCAGCAGCCGCGACAATAAAAAAAAATCATACTAGTCGAGTTGTCAACCCAGGCACGGAAATAAATTATAGACTCCCCATTCAATTCTTGCACGCTACTCTGACCACCTGTTAAGAGTAGCGGGTAAGGTAAGTAAGGCAGGTTCAATCTTGAGACAAAGTTAGTATCCGATATCAGACAAAGAGCTACACGACGCGCGTACATTTCTTCAAAGCAATAATTTTCGTCGAAAAGTTTAAACTTTTTTATTTCCAACTTTTCAGTTTTATAGTTTGAAAAATTTTACTTCTTGATTTTTCACTTTTATATGAAGAAAAGTTGGAAAACGGGGCTCTGACGTTAAAAACACATTTTTTGCGACTTCCAAGCTCATATAAGAGCTTGGAAGTCGCAAAAAAAAATGTGTTTGATCGAAAAGTTGCGCCAATATATTGAGGTTTTTGCTAATGGCGCAAGATTTAATTTACAAGCTTGTAAATCATGGAAGTCTTGTATTACTTATTGTCCGAAGGAAGATGCTTATTGTTTATATAACTGTAAGGAATCTGAATTACATTTTAATGAGGGTCCTGCTTTGGGCTAGGCGAACTTCGAGGTTTCGCTTTGATAATCCGTTTGTTATTGAACATAGGTTTTGTTATCGATTCTTACAAAACGTATTCGCTGATATTAAGGAACCGGTTGTTAATGTGCGCATGCGACCTATTTATGAATGTTATGGTAATTGGACTATAATGGGGGTTCGGTTACATGCATGGCAGTGCAACCCTAAACAGGTATACTTTTAGCAAATTCGTTATTCCATTGCTCGTTCAGTGAAGTACAGGATGGACAAACGGACTGCACAAAGTTATTAGAGTTCCGTCTTACCATTTGGTTACTGAGCCTTAGGAAAAGTACCTACATTGTTGATCACGTTCTTGAACACAAAGGATGACATGGAATAAACAGGAAATCCGAAAATAACTCTATTTTTGGTTTTACTGTTTGTTTCAAATTTGTTTTATTTTTCCCCATGCCAATTTTCAAACGACAATATTTCAATAATAAATCAATTAACAATTTATGTTAATTGATTTATTACTGAATTTACCTGATACTGCTAGAGCAACCACGAAACGGGACAGCCTTGGGATAGAAGATAAAATTATTAATTAAAAAATAAGCCTTTTTTAAAATAAGCTTTTATAGAAATGCACTTAAAGGAAAAAAATAAACCGTATAGTAAATAAAAACAAAAAAAATACGTTTCATAAAAGCTTCTCGTGTGAATTGAAAAGGCAAAAAAAAATTCTTTTATGTGCATTTTAAAAAAAAAAACTTATTTTTATTAAAAATAAGGTTTTTTAATTAATAATTTTATTTTTACATTTTTAGTTTGTTCGTTATCATTTCTGACAACGCATCATTAATTCAACACTTTTTTCGTATCCGTGCTATTAACCGTTCCCTCGTGAGATGCCGGACCTGGCTGCAGAATGAGGGCATGATAGAAATCATGGTTATCCATCAAAAATAAACACGTCTACAATTTTTCGTATCCATGCTATTAACCGTTGAAGAGTTCCCTCGTGAGAAAACAATCCTGGTTGCAGGATGAGTGCATAATAGAATTCATGTTTATCCATCAAATAGGAACACGTTTACAAATTTTCGTATCCGTGCTATTAACTGTTGAAGATTCCTTCTTGAGGAGACGATCCTGGCTGCATTTTATCAAAGTTATGATAAAATCATCTTTAGCCATCAAAATTGAACGCGCATACAAAATTCCTGGTCAGCGCTATAAACCGTTGAGGAGTTATTTCGTGAGAAGACGATCCTGAATTCAGAATTAAGTAACGTCTGTCATAAAAATTTATAGTCACCAAAACCAAAAGTGAGTACAAAATTTCAGATCAATTGGTTGAGACAAGCTGGTTTGAAATTCAGTTGCAAGATTTGTCCCTACCTACTAACCTATACCTACTAACAAACAAACTACAAGGCAAGTTTTTTTTTTCTAAGCCTATCATGTGTCCCACTGCTGGGCAAAGGCCCGCACCACCTTGGCCGCGGTCTACTGCAAGTTAAATAAAACCTTATAATATTTAAATATAAATTATTTTACAACATTTCATGACATGAGCAGATTTAAATATAGGAGTTTCATTACAGCTAGGTAACAAAGGTACTCTTTGCCAGCTTAAATATAATCCAAACTTATGTCTCAAAACAAAAGTAGGTGGGACCCTCCTGCTTAACGGATGGCCGATGGCCTTAAGGTTCCGGAGTGGTGACTGCGTACAAGGTGCGCCATCATGGGTATGCCTCTCAAACATAATAAAGATAGCTTCAACTCTGAGCATAGAATTAAACTACAATATTTTATATGGCTTCTGGCGGGACATAGTATGGACCAACGTTTATTTATATAACATCAGTATATTTTTTTTTTTACCCTATGTTCACAAAATCAATAAATGAATTTGAATCATTTGTACATCATAATTATTAGGTAATTAAACAGTTATCCTTAAAAGTCGAAATGATGGTCACAGTAATTCAGAAATAAATCGATATATTATGCGAAGCTTGTTGTCGTTACCTCATTATAAACATAGCCGAAAGGCCCTTGTTCTCCCCATCTTTGTGATCATTTTTTTGGTTTCGACCATACCTGGGAACCTTCTAGTTACGGAGATACTGGGGGTCAAAGTTCAAACTTATTCACAAGTATTTTTTTAAAACATGTTTTTAATGTAAGATTTTTACTTTACACACCTCCACGACCCCCGTACTATTCAATCCATCCATCGGCAAAATGCTTTGAGTGCTTTCCATCGAGTCCTACCGTAAAACGTGACTTTTCACCCCAAAAAAAAAGTCGACTCCCTGCAATAATTTTTGCGTAAAGTTACTTAGTTTGATGTACAAAATACTTAGTTGACGGATATGTGAAGGGTCTGTTTACACCCTGTATAACTTAAGTAAAGGGTGTTTTTTTATCAACGATGTGCGGTACCTACAGAGACATTTATTTATTTATTTATAACAGCTTTTTTTTTTTAAATTCTGTATGGGCTTACTCTTGACCTCAATCTAGTCCAAGGACAGAGACCAGGCTAGACTATTATTGCAGGGTTACCCTAATGCGACAGTTAAGAACTTAAATTAATATACTAAACTATACATACTTACAATAAAAAAAGTACAAAAAATTAAAACCAACAACATTATTAAATGTTTACACCATTAAAACACAAAACAGCATAACATAATTACTTATATAAACATAGTACAAAACCTAAACACAAACATAATTTACTTTAAATAATAAAATAAAAATTAAGTATTATTTTGCTTGTAGCTTAATATAAATAATAGTAATAAAGGGTATTACTATTATTTTCGAATTCACTCCAACAACATGTAAATACATCGATCTGAGTTTGATGGTCGTTGATGGAACGGAAAGCTCTGTTAAGGGGTGCCTTGGCAAGCAGGTTAGTTCTGGCTGAAGGTACCAGTAGCAGTGGCGGGCTGCACCGCCTCCACACGTAGCGATCCGGTACACACAGACTCAAGCGCTGCAATATTCCCAGGTTACTCTCCACTCCACGAAGCACCTTCACCAAGTAGGCGACCAGCGTAAACTCCCGTCGGACCTGCAGTTGAAAATAGCCAACCATGCCTAGAACAAATAGAGTGGGATACATCAGTAGGTAAAACGGATATACCCCATATCATTTCCTGTACAAATGGCGCGTGAACTTGTTCTGAACGCGCTCCAACATTACAGTGTACTTGACTTCGTGTGGACTCCATATGACCGCACTATGTTCCAGGTGACTCCTGACTAGTGCATCATATAGGACCCTAACTGCTGTGATCTTTGTGAACCTTTGTGTCTGTCTCAGAACAAATCCTAAGTTTCTGTACGCCTTCTTACAGATCTTGGTTACATGCTCACGGAATGACAGATCGGGTGTCATGAAAACACCCAAGTCTCGCACCTCCGTGACTCGTTGCCTTGGCGCCGCATCCACCACGTACTCATAGAGCAGAGGTGCACGAGCACGGGTGAAACTCATCAACGAGCACTTGGAAACGTTGAAGTACAGTTTGTTTTCATGACTCCATTGTACTATTCGATCGATGTCTTCCTGTAGGCGCCTGCAATCAGACTCGGACCTAATCTCCAGCACCAACTTGAGGTCATCTGCAAATAATAAACATGAGGTCATCTGCAAATAATAAACAAGTGTTGTAATGTTTTACGACTTCCGGCAAATTGTTTATCATTATGATGAATTCTAGAGGCCCCAAGTTGGTGCCCTGACTTACACCAGACCAAGTGTAATATAAGTCGGATTCACATCCGTTGCAGTCCACATACTGCTGTCTGCCTTGCATGTAACTGGCGAAAAACTTCAATAGATGTTGGGTACATCCGAGCTCTGCTAACTTCCGCAGTAAGATGTCATTGTCGACGGTGTCAAAAGCTTTTCTGAATTCAAAATAAGCTGTGTCCACCTGCACCCCAACATCTGATATGGATCCAAAAGACCATTTTTATACAGAAATAGATTACTTAACTTGTAAACCCAAAATTGAAGAAACACAAACTAGGAATAGTCGAATTTATGAAGAGCCTTATGTCCATATAACGATAGGTTAACGAGATAATGCAAACGATGGGTAAGCCTGCCACACTATTATCAGCCACTGCAACTCCTGAAAGCCAAAATCAATAATGGTGATCTGATCATCACAAAAACGTCAAGGAAAATATACTGGATCACGCAACGAAATTAATCAGAAATGAATAAGAACAGCGAAGAAGTTAGAAAAAATCATATTTTCCCTTTACATCGTGCAGAAGACAGGACAGGGATGGGCAGGGCAGAAGCACCAATCTCGCACAACACACCAGATTGGCTTCGATGAGCGTGCATCGTGATCATGAGCGCCGAGCGGAGGGTGCAACGGATGCACATACGCAGCCCTTTAACATTTATCGATGGAACCAGTCATTTTCTTGCTGGTTCTTCTGTATAGGATATGACCAATCCCGAATCGTTCTATAAATGGCCATGTGGATGAAAATATTAGATTTTTGATAGAGAAAAAACCTATCCGAGACTGAATGCAAAAGTATTCGAGCTCACTCCGCTCGCTAATACATTCCACGTTATTTTCGTTTGTAAGCTTTTCTTTATAAATTAACACAATTATTCCCATATTAATGGACACAAGTTTCATTCTAGTTTTTTTTGTTTTGTTTTATTACAGTGTAAGTAAGCTAGGGGACAGGGGACAGTAGGTACGTCATTCTGGACCCCCACCCGGGTCTACTGAATATGTGGTAACCGTTCTAGCTGTCGGTGTCTCTTCCACCCCGTATTTTGACCACTGATATATCAAAACTTATACTGTCACTTACGGGATATCTTCTGTGATTGTTCATTATATTCAGCTCCCGATATTTTGGCGCTGTTGCAAGCGCCATGATCGCGGGTTGACTGGATAATGCGGGTGGATGGAAAATAAAAAAGAATAGATAGAAAAGAAAAAAAGAATAAATAGAAAGATAGATATAACAATATCGGGAGCTCAAAATAATGAACAATCACCGAAGATATCTCGTAAGTGACAGTATAAGTTTAGTTGTAAACCGTGTAAGTTTGAAACAGTGTTTCACTGATATATTATCATTATGTATTATGGCTTTTTTCAGGCTTTTAAGTAACTTGATTCATTCTATTAATTTTACTACACACTGTCAAGCATTCATGTCGTACATATCGTACATAAGTACATACGTGAACTTAGTAGTATTTTGTTAAATAAATTATAATCCTAACGCACGATGATTTATTAAAAAAAAAAAAAACATTTTTTTTACTGGAAACTGTTTGAAAGTAGTTGACGAGTCAGTTCAGTAAGTAGCGACGAAAGAAAAGTGTATTTTTTGGCTTTTAAACCCCCCGCTGGGCGCAGCGGAAAGGAGTGTCAGACTTCTACTGACTAAAACCCATCCGTGGGTCCTAGTCAGTAGAAGTCTTAAACATCATGGTTCCTTCTTCGCCCTTTGTGTTCCAGGACTGCGGTATCTTTTTTGAACAGTCCCGCAGCCCTGGCAGGAACAAAAACACTACAAAACTAAAAAAAATAAATGAGCAAAGTTTTTAGGCCTCAGCTCAGCATAATGCCGAATTGCAACACAAGGTTCTCAACTGCCCCCGAGTGCCATAGGCTCAAAACACAAAGTAAAAGTGAGATCATTGTAGTGAATGATATTCTTTCTTGTACAAAATCAAATAAAATGTTGTGACTCCAAATTGCAATTTGATTTGAGGATTTCTCTATGATGACGATTGACGATGGACGACCAAACAAGCTATGCGAAAACAAATTAAGCTGATCTCTCATTGTATAGGAAGCTCATACAAAGCGAGGTCAGGTTATACTGGATATGTATAGATCGATGTGTCGCGTGTGTCCTAGATCCCCTATACGTAAACAAACCCATTGGTTTCCATTGTCCACTACACTGACTCATGAACTGTGGACTTCGATGTTGGAAAAATCAAAAATGTATTAAATTGTATTTTCGACTGCACGGTTGACGCAGAGGCTGAGCGACTGGCTGCTGCGCTGCGTGTCACGGGTTCGACTCCCGCACGGAACAAATATTTGTATGCCTTACCAGGTAGTTGTTCCGGGTCTGACTGTTTGTGAGTTCGATTGTTTGTAAACACACCCTCAATACAGGAGAAATCCTAGTGTGGACCAACCTTTTTATAAAAAAAAACTCACGAGAAGCCGTCAATCCTGTCGGAAGTCTTCATAGAAATAAAAAAATGCTTTTAAACGCAGGCCTCCTCCATGTCTCCTGCATGTTCATACCAGGTAAGCACAGTACCAATGTCAATGTTTCTACATCTGACTGCGAATATGAACAATCTGCACATCATACTTTTTGGGAGTACAGTCTTTGGCAGAAATAACGTTGGATAGTGTACAGGTTATTTAATATAAAGACCTTGTGGAAACTAGAACAAATATCCGTGCGTTCAAGCGTTTTTGCCATATCTATTAATGAATCAAATATAACAGCTCACAACTTAGGATCCATTGATATTTATGGTAATATTTATCCGTGGTGCTATACAACTGGGCTTATCCCAGTTGTCAACGTCCCTTTGTGCCTATTGACCTTGTTTCGTTCTGTCTCCTGCTGATATGGAGGGAAGTGGAAATTATGCTTTTCCTACTCCTCCGCTATTCTTTTCTGATTTTCGTTGCGGGATCCAAAGACAGTTAAATTGTTTATCTGGAATTTCGTCGAGTTTCATTGTCTCGACGCTTTTCTGGTGGTCACTGTTGAGATTCTGGCTTTCAGAAGTTGCAGCCGTTTGGGAATGGAGTGGCGGGTTTGTCTCTTTTTAAAAAAAAAGCACCCAATGACAGAGTTGTGTGAAAACGGGAAAGAGGCTTGCAAATACTCCATTATGTGGTTACAGAAGCTAAAAACAATCGGTTGCTTAGTCAATAGGGCTTAGTCTTCGACACAAAACCTCGCAATAATTGGGACAAACAGGAAAACCAAATTGCAGTATTCAAATAACACGAGGAATTTTCCAAAATTATTTTATGGCATATAATTCAAGGATACTCAACTTTCCTGAAAACGATAGTGTGGCCATGAAAATGGGAATTGTAGAAAACTTAATTTTTTTTTTGAATTAAAGAAAAAAAACTTAAAACTTTAAAATTGAAGAAACCTTTGTCCAGCAGTGTGATGACTCCGGCTAACAGTAAACACTAAACATATTATGTTGCCAACTCGCTCATTCAAAAATTTTAAAATTGAAAATTGCACTTAATGTTAGTATTTAAATAAAACAATATTCAGAAATGTTATTGTATTTCGTTAATATTATATAATTATGCTATTAAGTTTGTTTGATTTTTTTTCTGAATGCATTTGAAAGTATAAAACAAAAACAAATTTTTTTGTCTGTCTGTCTGTTTGTTCCGGCTAATCTCTGAAACGGCTTGACTAATTTTGACGGAATTTTTACTGGCAGATAGCTGATGTATAAGGAGTAACTTAGGCTACTTTTATTTTAGAAAAAAGATTAGGGTTCCATACAAAAAAACTAGAAACCTTCAAATTGTTAACAAAATCCGATTTAAATCGGGAAGTAATATTCTTATAATAATTTCACGAGGACGAAGGTCACGGGGCACAGCTAGTATTTTACATCTAAACAAAAATTTTACAAACATAAGGTGTAAGAATCCGCTAAATACATTTAAGGACTAAGGACTAGTTTTTAAGGGTTTGTGATACAAAAAAAGAACTAAATTAAGCCTAAAGCTAAGTAAGTAAAAGTGAATAAGTATCGTTTTTCGGGTATAGGTACTCAAGATCTGATTCTTACATAATAGTATCTGATCTACGGATAGCTTGAACACGGAGATACAAACTGATTAAGCTTTAGATCAATAAAAGAAGTAAGAAATTCCCCTCATCCAGAACTTTACCTCAAGTTCTAACGCAAAATACCATGCAGACCGAATCGTGGACGTAGTAGTTTCCTTGTTTATAATTAGAATAATATAATATTATTTACGAAAATGTTCATATAAAAGTCACTGTATTTCGGTAATTAATTACTTTAGTGTGGTCTTTTGTTATGGTAATACACGTATTGTTTTAATTGATTAGTACTGACTGACAATTTAAATACTGCAAAATGTTTAGTACGGTTATATTTTTAGTTTTTATAATATTTAAAGTTGCAAGCGATCCTGCTAATGGTAAGAATTTTAATTTAATTTCATACTTTTTCATATTGATTTATTGATATTTTATTTATAAACACAATTAAAGCTACTTATAGAGTAATTTAAAACTGAGTAATTTACAAAAAACGCACTAATTTAAATTTAATAAACTAACTTACGAAATATAAGGTAAATAAATAAAAAAACAATAGAACGCTTAGGTATCAAAGTACGTCGCTGCCATCCGGAAACGTGCGCAGAAGACTGGTAGCATTGCCACGTTGAATGGCAAAAAAACTTGCAAATAACTTTATTCATACATTTTGTAGGAAATAATTGTAGGTGCATTTTAAGAATTTGTGAAACTGAAATAAATAAAAGACAAATGATCACAAAGACGGTATGTAACTTTATGGTAGAGTGGGGTAACTACGAACACCTAAGCGGGAATGCGAATTAAACAAAACCATTATAATATACGAATCATATTTATTACTGACAGGTACTGACGTTGACAGGTAGGTTGGCTAACCTGTAACGGGGGTAGTACACGTGTGCGGTGACAGTTGAGAGAGGGCACTTTGAATCGGTCCGGCAGTCTGGGTAGACGTTCGTTACTCCGCGCTAAACTTCCCGCGTTCCTAAATTCTTAATCGAGCCATATCTGAGGCATCCTTGATTATTTTGTATTGAGTGCGTGTTAGCAAGTAATTAAAAGTGTAAACGAAGGTTTTGTGAGTTTTATTTCCGATGTCGCGACCCACTGATAACGAACCTCCGTCATATATATATATTTAGTACCTCAAGAGATATCTTTTTAATTAACAATTTATGTGGTCCGGCCGCCAGGCAGTGCTCTCTGGCCGCGCCACCTCAATTTAAATAGAGTATAATAAACTATTAAAAATAAAAATAAAATAAAATAAGTTTATTTCATATCATTTTGGCTTACATTGCATGACGAGGAGACTCCATTTAGGCATAGAAAATGCCTGTAGTTGAAGGCTCCGCTCTTCCCTTACATTATAAACTTATGAACTAAGAGAAAAAATAAATAAATAAAAATTAAAGAAATTACGATCAATTGTATAAGAGAGTATGTGTGGGCGCGCGTGTGTTTATGTGTGTGTGCGCGCGTGTGTGTTTGTTGTGTGTGTGTGTTTGTATGTGAGAGAGAGAGATAGATTTTGAGTGTATATGGATGGGTGACTAAATAAGCGTAAAAAACCAACTATATTAATTATTTTTAAATGATACGTTGCAAGAGTAACTCTGTATCATTATAGTTTAAATTGTGTAGCCATGTTATAAACTTTTTTTTGCATTCATATTTTTTTTTATCGTGAATATATATTAGTTTATTAATTTTATTGTATAGAAAGGCTGAGCGTTTTTTATATTGTCTGCTGGCAAATTCTGTTCTGGTTGTGGGAACGTTTACTATGCAGTGTTTATTTCTCTTTTCTAGTATTTTAGGATCATATGGTACCTCTTTGTGCATTTTGAGGATGATAAGAAGTATGTACAATTTTCTTACTGTCAGCAGATTACATAATTCGTAAAGCTTTTCAGTAGAGAATATTCTTTTTTTGAAGTACATCACTTTAAGTATCGCTCTTTGAGCGCGTTCTAACTCTAGAAAACTAGATTTCGTTGCTCCGCCCCATACAGTTATGCAGTATACTAAAACAGACTGGACCAAAGATACATAAATTTCATTTAATAAATTCCTTTGATTGTGATTATTTTTATTTACATTTATTCTCCTTGGTACAACATATCTCAGCTCTTTGAATATCCAGATAAGTTTTCGTACTCTACTCATAACTTGTTCCAGTTGAGGATACCAGGAAAGACGCCGGTCAATAATCACTCCCAGATATTTTGTTTGGTTAACTTGTTGGATAGTAGGGCAATTGCAGCAAGTTCTATCTGTAGTAATGTCGCACGTGTGGATTCTTAAATTAAATTCTTTATCTGGTTGAGACTGATTATAAATATTAAAACAAATGAAGTTGGTTTTGCTAGTGTTCAGGGTGAGCAAAGTTTTTTTTAACCAAGTTGCAACAAGAGCTAGCCCCTCTTCTGCACTATTTTTAATATCATCCCATGTTTTCCCTGAGAAGACGACAGCTGTATCATCGGCGTATGAGAATATTTTGGCATTATTAATCCTCATGTTGCAGAGATCATTTATGTAAATTAAAAAAAGCGTAGGTCCTAGTACACTTCCTTGTGGTACGCCGTATGATACATCTGTGTCTTCACCAACAATATGTTCAAGTTTCACTTTTTGTGTTCTACCAGAAAGATAATCCTTAAAAAGTGACAGTGGTATTCCACGAACTCCAATAGCTTCAAGCTTGTGTAAGAGAATGGAAGTAGAGACGGTGTCAAAGGCTTTTCTTAGATCCAGAAAGGCTGCCATACATTTGTTTCCTTTATCGAGTTGTTCGGTTACTAAAGAACTTAGTGCTATAACAGCATCTTCAGTTGACTTTTTTTGCATAAATCCAAATTGAAAAGGTGACAGAATATCAAATCTATTTAGATACTGCAACAGGCGAGTATTTATCAATTTTTCAATAATCTTTGAAATTGCAGTTAATACGGAAATAGGTCGATAATTGTTAACATCGTCTCTATCACCACCCTTATACACAGGTGTAATAATAGATTTTTTCAACGGGGCTGGAAAAGCTCCTTTTTGAAAACATAGATTGGCAAGGTGCGTGATATATTAATAAATCAACATCCCGAAAAAAAACTACCTAAAGAGTACCTTGCATACGACAAATATGATCCAATAAACCCCTTTAGTTAAGGAGTTATTGGCCGTAGGGTGTGGTCCGGCTGGAAGGTATACTCTACAGCAAGTAAATTTTGCAATATTTAATATTAACTATCCATAAATCAATTTATATAATAGTACCTTTTCTCTACTCTTCGTTGATACTTTTTCTCTCAAGAAACTATTCATTTTGATTAATTAATCTTTAGAGTATGTGGCTCGGCTAGGGAGGATTACTTTCAGCAAATATAACGAAATATGCTTTATTTCTTTATGCCAACGAAAACTGCATAATAAGTACTTTATAAAAAGAGCTGGACTTCATCTATAAACTTTTATTTTTATTACCAGCAATGATTTTGAAAAAGGTGTACTTTTTGGTTATTGTTTACCCATCTACAACCTATCTACAAACTAAAGTCAATAGATTGAATTTAAGCATTTAACCCTTAAAACAAGAAATAACAATGAAAAAAAGATTGTACCAAAACCGCGTCTTAAAAATATAGTCAATCAGTATTACAAATAAAGGAGTTTTGAAGTTATTTTCCAACTTTAAAATGCAAGACCTTCATTAAAAATAAACATTTTGATAAAAATAAGTTATAATTTACAATTTTGCGTATAAAATATAATGAACATGCATTTGCTGGTTTTTAGTACTTGTAACTTTAGTACTTAAATCATCATATGTTTCCCAAGTATCATCCAGACGCTTGCAGTGAGCGACGTAATGGCGAATAGTTAATACTCAATCACTGACAACAGTGTAAATAATTTTCTTTGTAATGTCATAGTGTCTGGAATGTCATTTAAATCAACGCCTAAATCAATTTCAAATATTAATAAATCATTCAATGTGTAGTTAATAATTTGTTTACATTTTACACCGTCGTCATTACTTTAACACACAGCACACCTGAATCAATCTCTAACATTGTTTGAGCCGTTTCTTCAAGGGCTGAAATGCCTTTATCAGACAAAATTAGTTCATTCAGTGGCATGTACGAACATACTCCTTGAGATGTGGAGTTGTTCTGACTGAATTGTTTATTTGTGCATCGTTTTTCCGATATAACTATAGGAATATCATTAATAAAATTTTGTCTAAAACTAAAGTAATATTCGACATACAATTTATGATCGTCAAGACATTTGTGATTGTTTTGTCAAAATAATATTTGTTTATAATATTGGCTCGTATGTTGTATCAATTTATGGGATCTTTATTAGCAAGAGACTTAATAAGCGTCATAAAACCGGATGATATCGAGTATGTGCCAGGAAAAAGTAATGTGGCTGCAGACGCATTATCGAGAGTGAGTGTGTCATCGAAGGAACTGAAAGAAATGCATGAGTGTGTTGTAAACGTTATTACAAGAGGACAAAAGCGGAAGTTATTGGAGAGCACTCCTTCGGAATATATGGTTAACACTGACATTTGGCCTGATCAACCAAAAGTTGTGGAAACTCATAGTAAACCGAATGACTCTGTTTGAGATGATATTTGTGGATAGAAATAATTGGGAAAAATTAAGAGATAGAATAAAAATGTAAAGTTAAGCAGTCAGAATACATTGTGTTATGTGCCGTCTCGGATGACATTGTTATAAACCCAGCGTCCCGCTCGCAGATGACGCCAGCCGCATTTGCGAGGGAGTTCGGGGTATATTGTAATATTAATGATATAGAAGAGATATATTTAATTAAAAACGGCACAAATAATTTGTTTATTGAATAGTTGATATCCGAGATAAAGAAAAATGTAAAATGGTTCGGACCACGGTTATGTGTATTAAAAGACGTAGAAAGAGTAGAGGTCAAGGATGACAGAAGAGTCATAATTAACGACTTCCATCTCTTAGCCACAAGGGTGTGAGACGAATGTTAAATAATATTCATAAATATTATTTCTGGCCTAGCATAGAACGAGGTGTCCATGATTTTGTGAAGAAATGTCATAAATGCCAGACTCAAAAACATAGTATATACAACAAAGAGCCAATGGTAGTGACGACTACTGCTCATACATACACATGTAAGCACTTTATTATTCCAATTGTAACATCATGTATACCATGTTTTATGCAAATAAAGATATTATTATTATTATTTCCTTTATTTATTTTCTAACATACTTATTACATTTTTAAATATTTCTTAACAAAAACTATATAAAAAACATAAAAAATAGTGGTCCGCCGGTAGCGGGAGCAGGGTCCAAGCTACCGGTGGTTAGGGCTCCAGAGACAAGAACCTCCTCACAATACGAGCCGTATCGAGGAGTACTGCCTTCTGAATCAGGCCCTTGATCCAACCGCCTAAGGAGAGCTTCGAAAGATGGTCATCGAGGCTCTTGGCTATAAGGCCATTGGCCGTCACGACAATCGGCACAATGATAGCCGAGTTCACATTCCACATGTCGACAACCTCGTGTGCCAAGTCGAGATATTTTATTTGTTTCTCTTTCTCAGCTTTCACGAGGTTCTCGTCATGCGGGATGGTAACATCGACTATCATTACGCGGCGCGCTGATCGGTCTATCACTACTATGTCAGGCTTATTGGCGACAATAGTCCTGTCAGTAATGATAGACTGATCCCAGTACAGCGTAACATGGTCTTTCTCGAGAACTGGGTCGGGCACATACTTGTAGTACGGTACCTCAGATTCCACAAGTTTATATTTCAAGGCAAGTTGCTGGTGAATAATCCTGGCTACTTGGTTGTGCCTGTGCAAGTACTCGCCGTTAGCCAGACGAGAACAACCAGAAATAATATGTCTGATAGACTCACCCGGACGGTGGCATGCCCGACACACGTCAACCGTCCCGTCCTTCATAATATATTTCCGATAGTTGTTCGTCAACATAACTTCGTCCATAATCGCACAGACAAAACCTTCAGTTTCTCCAAAGAGATTGCCGAAACGTAACCAGGACACGGACGCTAGAAAATCTACATCGGGCCCATGAAGAGCTCGGTAGAAGCGCCCGTGAAGCTCCTTGCCTTGCCATACTTCCTTGCGGTCATCGGTAGTAAGTACTTCAGGTTTGCGCCAGTTCTCTTTAGCCATGGACAGCGGGGTGAGTCCCTTGTCCACTGCGACCACATCTCGGTGCATACCCACCTCGACTTTTAAAAAATATTCTCTGAGACTGCACATCTCGCGGTTGTGAAGGCACTTCGCGTTTAAAAACCCTCGACCCCCACACTTCCGCGGGATGTACAGCCTCATCACTGATGATCGTGGGTGATGCATCCGGTTTGCGGTAAGCAGTGTACGAACTCTCCTATCCAGGGCATCGAGTTCGGTCTGAGTCCATTTGAGTACGCCGAAAGAGTACATTAAAACCGGCATGACCCAACCGTTGAAGGCGCGCACCTTGTTTCCGCCTGAAAGAAGGCTATGTAATACCTTGTTCAGGCGTCCAAAGAAGCGCTCCTTCAACGATTGCTTCATGTCAGTTACGTTAATGCCTAACGCTTCCGACATACCCAAATACTTATAGCTTTCGGATGAGGAAAGGGATCTCAGGTGTATGGAATCCGAGAGCTGAATTCCCTCGGATTCCATAATCTCCCCTCGCTTTACATACATGACTGCACATTTGTCCACACCAAATTCCATCCTGATGGCGCTACTGAAAGTTTCAGTTACTTTCAGTAGCTCCATCAGTTGCAATTTGTTGGGGGCAAAGAGTTTCAGATCATCCATGTAAAGAAGGTGAGATATGACCTGACCACCTCTCCTCAACCGGTAGCCTAGACCTGAATCCTCCAGCAATGTGCTCAGAGGATTCAGGGCTAGACAGAACCAAAGTGGGCTCAGACTGTCGCCCTGGAATATTCCCCGTTTAATCCATACAGGTTCATCGTTCCCCTGGATCTGTCGACATCCTGGATATCGAAGGACCGTCCTCCATTGCCCCATACACGACTCAAGGAAGGCGCGTAGAGTTGCATCTATCTTGTACAACTCCAGCACCCTCATGAGCCATGTATGTGGCACCGAGTCGTAGGCCTTCTTATAATCTATCCAGCATGTAGACAGATCCTTGCGGGATCGACGAACCTGTTGGCTAATGGCCATGTCGATGAGGAGTAGCTCCTTAGTGGCGCGGGACCCATTCCTACATCCATTTTGAGAGGCAGACATAATGGAGTTTTTGTCAATGTGTGAATTAATTTTAGCCCTCAAAATGGATGTAAGAAGTTTATAGACCGTAGACAAACACGTGATCGGTCTATAATTTTTGGGTTCCGCGGGACTACCTGACTTATGGAGCAGGTGGGTAACGCCTGTTGTTAAAAACTGCGGTAGGGACCCAGACTCTAAGGATGACTGGAATTGGGATGCCAGGCAAGTGTGTGAACTACTAAGCCATTTGAGCCAGAAGTTGTGCAGTCCGTCCGGTCCCGGTGATTTCCAATTCGGTAACGGACGAACTGCTCTGGCTACATCTAAAGGTGTTATCAAAATTGGCTCCATTTCTGGGATAGGTTCACACACTTGCTCGACATTACGCATCCAGTCAGCCTCAGTATGACAGACGGGTACCGACCAGATGCTGCGCCAGAAAGAACTCGTAGCAGCATCATCCGGGCGGCACACGTCTGTCATATTCTGGTCAGGTCGCTCCCAAGCTCTGTATACCCACCTCTCATCGCTCTGGAACATGCGATTCTGTGAGTATCGATCAACCCGCCGCTTATACCTCCGAATACGGTTCGCCCATGCATAAACTTTCTGCTTCAGGAAGTCGATGCGCTCTGTGACACGGGACATGTATTCTTGAGGACTGATTCCAGTCCCCGAGAATGCCCGCCTTACAAAATGCATCACACGTGGTCGTGTATTGCCCTCCCTGAAGCAGTGTAGTTTGCCGATGAGTACCCTGGCCCCGTCGATGCGGCACTCGATCCTGCGCTGCCAGGCTGGTACGGCTGGTTTTGGTCGAGTAGCTACGTCACAATTTGGAAACTTGACATTAGCTAAACGACATGCCGCAACAGCCCCACAGTACAGGATCGAGTGTGTATCAACGAGGTTCTCGCTGTTCTCGAATAAATTCTTGAGTTGCGAGTCCAAGGCACACACCAGCGCCCTATTTTTATTATGCATGGGTAACCGTGGTAATCGGGGCCTAAGTTCGGTAGGAGTGGATCGATATTCACGAAGCGCATCCTCCAGAGCGCTCCTCAATCGGTCGTTGCACTGGCTACTTACCACAGCAACCCTATCATCTTCCTCTACAACAGCTGGGTTGAACCGCGGTGGGGTTGCGTCAATAACTGACGCTTGCACCGCGGTTTGTGCCGGAGTTAAGATGACACGGTTGCTCAGTACCTCTGAGCGCAGCCGATCAAGTACGGCGTCG
This sequence comes from Noctua fimbriata, assembly GCA_905163415.1. NCBI lineage: Eukaryota > Metazoa > Arthropoda > Insecta > Lepidoptera > Noctuidae > Noctua > Noctua fimbriata. Next base: position 3,855,924 of record LR990951.1, read on the forward strand.
TCCAACATGTGATTGCGTTGGATGACCCGCACCTGATCCGACAATCGTTGGGCCGAGACGTTGACGGTTGGTTCAAGTACCTGGAACAGAGACAGCATCCTAACACGGTACGCAGTGAGGTTAGTTCCCCCCTCTGTAGACCCGTAGTATGCGCGCATGACGTTCTCGTTTATGGAGTGAGTCCATCTCATGCGCTGCACACAACCACCGGCAGCGGGGACCCGGCTCGGGGTCGGATGGCCCCTAAGTCCCAAGCTTCTCGGTGGCCGGCCTCTCCCCTGCCGACGTACAGGTGTTGGCGACGTCGGCGGAGAGAAATATTCGTCGCTCGAGCTCGACGCAACTGCCGCTGCCGGTAACACAGGTGATCCGGGATCCGGCGGCGGCGAGGCGGAGCTGAGCGGCGAGTCCGGGGTTGTAAGGCGTGCGCGTCGGTAGGCTGCTCTCGTAATCATTTTTCGGTTATCATCTTGTATCTTACATGTAATTTTTAGTATTTGACATTTTTGACGACGCCGTTGACAGGCGTCATTTTTTCATCAACTGTATTTTTTCCTTTTGGTTTCCAAATTTCTGTTTTTATATTCTGGTATTTCTTTGTTAGTCTTTAGATAACTAATATAAATACTTTTGTATTAAAACGAATATTAATATTAAAATAAAATAAAATAAAATTGTTGGATGATGAAACCGGTGATTGACGTACGGGGTTGCCAGATTATTATTTTTATTATTACAGCCTTACAGAAGGTATATTTAGATGTAGTAGAGCCCTTACATAAGGATAGGTATAATTTTTCGTATATTTTAACCACACAATGTGAATTATCCAAATATATTATCGCTCGTCCACTTTTTTCTAAAAAATCAGACGTGGTTGCAAAAGCCTTTATCGAAAATGTTATCCTAAAGTGTGGTGTTCCAAACACTATAGCGACCGATCGAGGAGCAGAGTTTATCAGCGCAACAATGACGGAGGCATACCATCACGAATGTGTAGGTGCGTTGGAGAATGCTCATAAACACCTAGGAGCATTCTTGAGAATCCAGACAGATAATCATCCAGGAACATGGAGTACATGGTTACCCTATTGGTGCTTCTCATATAACACTTCCGTGCATAGTGCAACAAACCACACTCCATTTGAACTGGTTTATGAAAAAAATTAATTTGACTAACAATTTATCAAAATCAATTGAACCACTTTATAATCATGCCAGTTACCCCCTTGAGTTGAAATATAGATTACAGGTGACACAGTTTGAAGCACGAAATAACTTGATACAACAAAAAACCATACGCAAGCAAAAGTATGATTCCAATATGAGACCGATCACTTACAAACCAAACGATCAAATCCTTTTGAAAATAGAAACAGGAAACAAGTTCAGTCCCATTTTTTCTGGACCCTATGTAGTTGTAAGGGACTTAGCACCAAATGTAGAAATAATAAGAAAAGGTAAAATAGATATAGAGCATAAGAATAGAACTAAGTTAAATTGTAACAAGTAGATTTATTTTTTATTGTGTTTCTCTACACTTAGTTTAAAACAATTAAAGTAAGTGAATAAAAAAAAAAGTATATAAGATTTTATTTTTTTAATTTTATTATGTGGGAGGTGTAGTGTGTCATAGAACTATGCCTATGTCTGTATGTGTAAGTAGCCTAACTAATGTTTTGCTAATAAATAGTGGTATTATAAATCACTCATTTTGGTTTGTGGTGTTTGGAAGTTCTGGAGTGGCGACCGCGAACCGGAAGACGCTGCGTTGGAAGGCCTCCCACTAGGTGGACCGATGACCTGGTGAAGGTTGCAGGGATCCGCTGGATGCGAGTCGCACGGGACCGGTCAATGTGGCGACACTTGGGGGAGGCCTATGTCCAGCAGTGGACGTCTTTCGGCTGAAATGATGATGATGATGATGATGATGATTATACATCAATCCGTCTACTCAATTACACCTATCCCTACAATTCCTAATGGAATACACGGACCCTGACCTTTGAACACAACCTAGGAACCCACGCTCAGCAATAGCGTTTGCTACCACGAGACCAACGGGACAGTTGCTAACAAGACGTACGTAACTCATGTCTCTCCTTTTTTTGATTCAGTCCCTCTGTGTGTGAGGCTATAGAACTCAACATGAATCCATTGTGTGTGGTGCGGAGGATTCATTGTTATCTCGATTAAAATTTGACAAGTACAATCTGACTTGCATTTCGACCACATGCGTAGCGTAGCGTAGATATGGGAGTATAAAACTAACTGAAAGTATTTTGTTTAGCGAATTTGATTCTGTAGCAGCTGATTGTTGAAATAGTTTTGTCGGAATTGGTTACTGGCGACGGTTGGTTAACGGTTTTGCTTTTGATAGAACTGGTGGTAGGTAGATGAGATGATGAGGATGGTAGATCTCAATAATGACAATGTCTGAAAAGTGTTCTTGTCTTCAGAAGCCAACGCAGTCACTCAGCACTGTTCGTTAGTTATGCGTAGGTAGGAACATAATAATACTAAAAGGTAGCTGACATAATTATACACACAGCGGCACATGAAGCTGTACATTTCCAGTATAACATGGCCTCGCTTTGTATAGATTTCCTATACAATTAGAGATCAGCATAAACTAGTTTTGTATAGCTTGATTGGCCGTCGTGCGTACATTTGAAATATAGGTAATAATTTCTCTGTACTTTTATAAAACTGAAAAGAATAAAGGAATTAGTCAACAACAAATAATATGAATGGCCTAAATAATACGTTTACTGTTTCAAAAGTCCTATTCGAATACATCGATTGATAATTTGTTACAGAGGTACCTACCTACTCTTTTTTTTCCAAATTTGTTCTGTTTTTCCTAATGCCAATTTTCAAATGACATTTTTCAATAATAAATTGTTATTTGGTTTATTACTGAATTTAAATGATACTGCTAGAGCAACCATGAAACGGGACTGCCTTGGGATAGAAGATAAAACTATTGATTTAAAAATAAGCCTTTTTTTTAAATAAGCTTTAAAATAAAAATAAAACGTTTCATAAAAGCTTCTCGAGTGAATTGAAAAGGCAAAAAAAAAATCTTTTATGTGCTTGTTTTATAAAAGCTTATTTTTAAAAAGGTTTTTTTATTAATATTTTATTTTCAAATTTTTAGTTTTGTCGTTATCATTTCTGATAAGGCATCGTTATTAGAACATTTTTTTCGTATCCGTGCTATTAACCATTGAGGACCTCCCTCTTGAGGAGTCAATCCTGGCTGCAGGATGAGGTCATGATAGAACTCATGTATCCATCAAATATGAACGCGTCTACAAATTTTCTCATCTTTTTCTCCTGTTACGTGAGTGCCTTTACAAACATTTAAACTCTCATACACAAACAGCCAGACCCGGAACAACTACCTATAGATGATACAAATATTTGTTCCGCCCGGGGATCGAACCCGCGACACGCAGCGCAGCAGCCGATTGCTCAGCCACTGCGCCATCCGTGCCGTCTTTATTAACCGTTGAGGAGTTCCCTCGTGCAACACAATCCTGGTTGAAGGATGAGTGCATCATAGCAATCATGTTTATCCATCAAATATAAACGCGTTTACAAATTTACGTATCCGTGCTATTAGCTGTGGAAGATTCTTTCTTGAGGAGATGATCCTGGCTGCAGGATAAAGTAATGTCTGTCATAAAAATGTATAGCCACCAAAACCAAAAGTGTGTGCAAAAATTCAGATCAATCGGTTGAGAAGAGCTGGTTTGAAATTCAGTTGCAAGATTTGACCAATAGCTACAAACAAACAAACCGCAAGATAAGGTTTTTTCTTTTTCTTAGCCTATTATGTGTCCCACTGCTGGGCAAAGGCCCCCCTTTCTCCTTCCAAACATATCTTGATATCTCTCGATATCTGGCCATATTCGCCTCGCAAACGAGATCAGCCGGCCGCGGTCTACTGCAAGTTAAATAAAAGCTTATAATATTTAATTATAAATTATTTTACAACATTTCATGACATGACCAGATTTAAATATAAGAGTTTCATTAAGCTAGGTGTTTGCCAGCTTCAATATAATCCAAACTTATGTCTCAAAACTAAAGTAACACTAGGTGGGACCCTCCAGCTTAACGGATGGCCGATGGCCTTAAAATTCTGGAGTGGTGACTGCATACAAGGTGCGCCATCATGGGTATGCCTCTCAAACATAATAAAGATAGCTTTAACTCTGAGCATAGAATTCCGCATGATAGGTAATTAAACAGTTATCCTTAAAAGTCGAAATTAATGATGGTCACAGTACTGCAGAAATAAATCAATATATTATGCGAAGCTTGTTGTCGTTACCTCATTAGAATTACAACAATTACTACTAATCGACGAGTAATTATAACCCAATAAAATGTGGCGTTTATTCATATTTTTAGTACTTGTAATGTTCAAAGCTGAAGCAAGTCTCCCGGACAATGGTAAGAACTATTTTTACTTACTGCTTATATGACGTCAAATTATGATCAAGGATTTGCAATGAATTATTAATTATAAATAAACCAACTGATAGACGGCCCCGACAGGTGGTGGCCCAGTGGTAACCGTCCATCAGATTCCGTTTCCACCAAGCGGTAAATCCTCGCAAAATTTAGGACTTTCGTTTAGTCGCAAACAATTATTGCTTCACTGAATTCCAGTTATAAACCCTTAGTATTACTTCGTTCTACCATTCCACGATAGAAATCCACAAGAGCTTTATGAAAATATTTGTTATTTTCGTTGTTCTCGTACGCTATTCAGGTGACAGAGTCCCCAAAAAATAAAACCAACCAAAAAAAAAACCAACAAAAATAAAAAAAAAGAAACCACCAACTTCCAACAAAAAAATAATTTACTTTCGAAAGCCGGTGGTGAAAAGTCACCGACTTCCGAAATTAACGTTATTTTCCACTTTTTAGTGTTTTTTTGGAAATCGGTTATTTGTTTGCAAAAAAAGTTTTAATTTTACAGGCCGTGAATGACCTTCTTTAAACATTACCAACCTAAGTTAGAGTTCTAAACTTAAATTACTCAATTCAGAAACCGGCTATAAGTAAATTAATTGAAACCAATAAGCTACAAAACATCAACCAAATTATGAGAACAATACTGGACAACAAAAATTTTTTTTTTTTTGTCGTGATTCGCAACTGGTTTTTTTCATACCTTGGCTAGAAACGAGTTAAAATATGTGTGAAAAAAAATTTAAACATCCATTTCCGTTGGAAAATAAGTTTATTTAATAAAAAACAAATTTAACTTAGAAGAGAAGACTTTGGAAGAGAATCATGTTTTTAAAAATTATTCTGAAGATTTTTTAGTTCGTTTTGCTTGTAACTACGATGGATGATCTCGTTGTAAAGTCTAACAAAAATCTGCAAGCATTTTTGTCGAACATTTTCCTTGGTATCCTTTTCCATCGCCATGATATCTTGATGAAATCTTTCCCCGTATGAGGAAGCGGTTTAGTTACTGATTCCACGTCAGGATAAACAATTTATCTCTTGTATTCTAAGAATGTCCCTTCAGTTTCGTTAGACAGAAATAACAGTCCGTAATATCATCTTTTACTCCCTCCAAATTACAGGTTTAGCAATTGGCATTGCTGGGTGGGTACCTTTAGACCATCCTCTTAAATAGCGTACACATCCTAAACAAAAATAACTTGGTGCCCAAGGTGTGTTTATCGTGTCGGGAATTTTGAAACCAAAATACGTTATTTAGTAACGGCGTAGGCCGTTCTCGATTTGAACTTGAAGTAAACTCTACACAAATAAAACAGAAGAGATCCGGTGAATGTGAGCATTTTCGACTCATATTATAATGTGTATGTATAGAACACTTCTTTAAAACCAAAATGCATGAAAATTAACTAATAAAACTCGTCACAATCAACCGTTGAAAAAACACTAGAAATAGCACGTCGTTCACTACTAATATTGTACACGAAAAGAAGTACCTGATAAAAAATAACTTCAAACTATTTTTCTCCGTGTACTGAAATGTGAGGGTTTATGGTGTAATTACAAAAACCAGTCTTATTTTTGTTGTTATGGCGAATTTTTCTTTTCAATGTTACCGTCAATTTTTTTGTCAAATTTATATTTGACAAAAAATTTGTAAAATAATTTTTTAATTATTTTTCTGTAATTAATAATTAATAATATAATTCTGTAAATAATATATAATTGGATTACACGTCATTGGCACGCTGGTGTCGCACTACTCGGGCTGCTATTAAGAAATTCCTAATGAACACACACGAACCATACACGTAGCTTGACTTGTGAACCCAACTCAGGGACCCACGCTCAACAATAGCCTAAGCGACCATGAGACCAACGGGACAGTTGCTAACAAGACAAACCAACAAATTTTTTGATTCAGTCCCTCTGCGTGTGAGGGAGTAGGCTATAGAACTCAACATGGATCCATTGTGTGTGGTGCGGAGGATTCATTGTTATCTCGATTAAAACTTGACAAGTACAATCTGACTTGCATTTCGACCACATGCGTAGCGTAGATATGGGAGTATAAAACTAACTGAAAGTATTTTGTTTAGCGAATTTGATTCTGTAGCAGCTAATTGTTGAAATAGTTTTGTCGGAATTGGTTACTGGCGACGGTTGGTTAACGGTTTTGCTTTTGTTAAAACTGGTGGTAGGTAGACGAGATGATGAGGATGGTAGATCTCAATAATGACAATGTCTGAAAAGTGTTCTTGTCTTCAGAAGCCAACGCAGTTGTGCAGCACAGTTTGTATACGAAGGTAGAAACGTAATAAAACATCATTTGAGACATAATTATTTCTCTATACTTCCGTATCACTGCACAAAGCAGGAAAATGCACAAGGAACAAGAATAAATCAATTAGTCAACACCAAATGATATGTGATGTGTTAAATAATACATTTACTATTTCAAAAGTCCTATTCGAATGCATCGATTGACAATTCGTTACAAAAGTACTCAATGCAATCTTAGTGAGCCGAATCTGTTTCAAAATCAAATAGTGGCATTCATCATGATCATCATGTTTCTGCCCCTGTCCCATTCTACTTGGGGTTGGCGCAACACGTTTTCTACTTCCATTCTCCCGTCACGGCATCATTTACTCCTTTCATTTTCATATCATTCTACACACAATCCATCCATCTTTTTTTTGGCCTTCCTCGCCCTCTCCATCCATCAACATTCATGTCATCACTCTTGTAGTCACATGCGTTTTTATCCCTCTTGTAGTCAGATGCGTTTCATCCCTCCTCATTACATGTCCATACAAACGACTTCCTTTCAATTTTTCTGTTACAGGCGCCACTTTGAAACTTCCTCTAATATACTCATTCCTCTAATATATTTTATCCATTGGCATTTCATAGTGACAAATAATAAGCTCTATGTTTACAATACTCAACAAATTTCCAGCTTTTGATTTTATCTGACGCTCAACCTCTAAATTTATTCCTTAGTTGGTGATATTATAGGAATACGTAAAATTTTTTTTTCATCTCAAATCGCGATTTTCTTACAAAGTTAAATACATTTGTAATGTTTTCATTGAAACGGTATAGTTTTCTTGGTCCAGCTGGCTTTGCTCTTGTACTGTGATTCAGGGGTATCTCTCGTAAGGCCCCAAGTAATCTGTGAGCATGTAGGCTCCCATTTTCCTTGGTAACGCTTTTCGAATGCAGTGAATTCTTGATGAAAACCATGCTCATCACTAACTGAACCCATATTTTCGGGAAAAAACTCAAATATTTAATGAAGAAAAGGAATTATAATACCGTGTTGCATCCCATCTTACGGTACCAGTCAAGTAACACTTTTATTTTTTATGAAAGTGAGCATATTTCTTGTTACCAAGAATGTTCAGTGTGAGATCTACAAAAGCGTTCCATGTTTGTTTCTCAATAACTTGTCTAGTGATTGAGCCAAGTTTGGTTAACAAAAAGTGCACCTGATGCATTTTCCGAGTTAAAAATCTGACCCTCATAATTTCTCCTTCTGTCGAAGTTGAGTTACTCTGAAAACTCGTTAATCGTTGGAATTTGGCTGAGGTTTTATTTCTGATGGCACATCGGTAAACAATCTAATACCTCGTTTACATTTTTCAGAAAACTTTTCATTGTGCAAGACAAAAATAACAATCGTTAGCATGATTCGTTAGCCTAGTCCATACAAATTCCGCGCGGGCGCTTAGCTTAGTATTTATTTAATTCTTCCCTTATTCTTATCAAGATTAGTATTACACCTCAAACGGCGCACTTTTGGAACCCACGATTTAACTTGACTTCTTATACCACTTAAAAGATTGGCTATACAATTAATAAAAAAGTCACAAATCTCATGTGTTATCAAAATAAAATCACCACAGATATATTATTAATCGTCCTCATCATGAAACAATTTGAACAGCGTTAGATATTTTTTAGTTCTGATTAATGTTTTTTTTCACAATCCAAAGGAAATTCCTAATCCATCCGATTTCATAGTTTGAAAAGGTCGTATTCTAGAAAACTTAAATAACGCAATAAATATAATAATAATAATATAATATTCCACAACTATCACACAACGCCGTCTAGTCTCAAGCTAAGCAGAGCTTGTGTTATGAGTACTAGACAACTGATAAACATACTTATATATTTCTAAATACATACATATATAGATAAATTACACCCAGACACAGAACAAATGATCATGCTCATCACACAAACATTTGTCCTGGGTGGGAATCGAATATTGTTGAATTGACAAAATAAATGGCATTGGTATTACCTTTTAAGCTTACGCCATTAGATACCCCGCAGGACTAGATAGGTAACCCCCTCATAACATTTTTTATAAAGTATGTATGATAGTCTATAAGGTATATATGTTATGGGTCTTTGTTACCTGAAATAAATGATATATTATTATATTATATTATATAACAGAACTCATGTGCTCTTGACGGCACCTATATCCAAGCTGAGTATGATAATACTCTGCTTGGATTTTGACAAATAGTGACACTATTTACTTTCGAACCAAATTCTGTTTTTTGGTAGCGGTGCAATCTAATCAGCCAATCATCATTTTCCTGCCCCTGTCCCATGTTACATGGGGTCGGCGCAACACGTTTTTTCTTCCATTCTCCTCTGTCAACCGTCACGCTATAATTTACTCTTTTTTTTGTTCCTCTCCCTCTCCAACCATGAACATTTATATTCATCACTCTTTTAGTCACATGCAATTCGTCCCTCCTCATCACATGAGCATACCAAGACAATCGATTCCTAAACGTACTATATAATCGAATATTATTCGAATGAAACAACTCTAATACTTGCATCACTAACAGTCATACTGACCACAACGATATTATATTTAAACTCAATCATAATTTACATTTAATCATTTCCAAAGCAGGACTACGGGTGAAGTTACAATGTTTTACAGAAATATTATTGTGTGTGTCATTGGATTGATTTTAGTAAAACTTGTGAAAATGGGTAGGTAACAAGAAACATTATCATTAACACTAGAAACGGGATATTTACCATGTTTACTGATTAAATTGTTTCAATCAGCAAACATGCATAAACACACACACATGCACATGCATGCATGCTTGTTGCATGATTTTTGATTGGTTTAAAATCTTATATCACTAACAAGAAGTTACAAAATTGAATTATATCAACAATAAACTAATTTATTGTAAGAACAATCATTTATATTTTGCGCATTTAACATAATATTCTTATTTTCCTTAATGGGTGGGGCTGTCAAAGCTGCAAAAGCTAAAACTGACTGTTATGATGATTTTCACTTATATCTTTACAATATTAATTTCTTTTCCGAAACTGGCAAAGTGATTAGAAATAACGTACAATGTTCTTTATTTCGATAAGATATGTATAGATAAATAAAAACTCTCGTTTCTTTGCAGATTCGCTGAACTTCTCCGAGATTTCATTTACAACCAAGACCAAGACAGATGAAAAACGTGTTGTTCACTTCATTTGTGACCACAATGATAACAATAAATTAAATAACATATACACAGTTCTCGAAGGAGAGGAATTCAAAATAATAACGAAACATAACTCCTTGATCAATCATTTAATGTAAGTAAATGAACAATACTTTTATAAAATTTTGCATATGCTAACTTTCACCAAACTATACGGCAGTAAGATGTTCTGGAATTTTAACATTTATACAGGATGTATAATACTAATCACCAAGCTGTTTTCTGCTATAAGCCATCAAGATACAACTAATATTGAGCAAAAAATATAGCTGGAGAGCGATATTTGGTGTGTGACCTCAGTTCTGTTTATGGTGAAGCGCGCGATGTAACGCACAAAACCAGCCAAGTGCGTGTCGTGTTGCGCCACGCACATTGTCGCATGTCGCAATATTTACGCATGCTATCGATCTATTTATGGTATTGATTTTATCTGCAGAGGGAATATGTTTGGATTTCATTGTTTTTCTCGAAAAAGCTATGAAAATCAATGTTTTTTCACCGGTTGTAACCGGAGATATCTAATATTATCTCAAACACTATTGGCAATTGCAAAGTCACGAGTAGGGTACCAAGAATCCCTGACTTACTTCGTTAGATTTCTTTAATTAGATGTGGAAAATAATTTATTATAACAAGACATTTCCCTGGTGTAGTCCTTATGAATAATGATCGCACTGACGATCTATTTTATTGCGGCTTTCGCCTTGGTGACGGTGATATCTTTTACCCTCGGTAAAAGATATCGAAGGAGTAATAAAAATTAAAAAAATAAAAAATAATTTTTTTTTTTTAATAAAATGTGCTTTATCAATGTACCTATATCAAGTTTTCAGTTTTTATAAGAAATTAATAGTGTCAATCATTTACAGTTGCAGAGACTTCTCTAACGGATACCAATTATATGACGAGTCATCATCTCGTTTAAAAAGTCTAACCACAGTAAGTAATTGAACAATGTACGCATAATTATGTAATATCCTAAGTGCCAATCACTTTATAGAATACGCATTTGAAGTGTAATGGAGAAGTTTCATGAAGTTGATAACACTATATCTGTTTAAATCCAAACCAAGATGCCTTTACTTCGGTTATCTATCATAAGTTCGAAAAATATTTGACCGAATTTCATTTCACCTAAAACTTTTAAACTATCATCGTTTCGTTTATTTTTAATTCTTCGAAGTCACGTCTGCCACTGTATCAGTTGACCTATTATCAATTCGATTTTTTTCGTTACTCCGACTTTTCATTTGGTCGAAAAACTTTTTAACGAAGTTACACTTGACCGAAATAACTTTTGTTCGAAGTATTATGTTTCCGAACATTCATTAAATTCAAAATTGAATATTTGAAAGAGCTTTCAAAACTAATGTAAGTAATTATTACACTGACGTTATAGATTAAGGCAACAGGAGCTAAGTTCAGATTAGATTAACCTACTTTTTTGTTTCATTAATTATTGAAATGTAATGGCACTTAACAAAACAGTTGATTATGAACAAAATTGGTTCTAAGTGGTTCCAGTAAGCATGCAAGCATACGAGCAGCATTCAAGCAGGCATTCAGCATGTACGCAGGCATGCAGCATGCAGAGTGCAAACAAGCATGGAGCATGCAGCAAGCATTGTTTCTGTCACGGCTCCGGCACTGTGTGGTTTGGGTGGCCCCACGCGAACTTATCGTCGCAGATGGTTTTAACGCTCACCACCGCAGCTTCAGCTTTAGCTGCGGCGGCGGGCCATCAAACCACCTGCTCCTCAGCTCGCGGGCCACCCCACCCCTCCGCGCCTACGCGGGCGTAGGGTAGGGTAGGGCAGACAAGACTGCGTGAAGTTGGTTTTGCAGCGATTCGTTTCCGTCACTAAATTATGTAGCACAATATATTGACTTTTTATGACACATCATCATTTCAGCCGAAAGACGTCCACTGCTGGACATAGGCCTCCCCCAAAGGGGGGTTTTTGCCATAATCGCCACGCTTGGCAGGCGGGTTGGCGATCGCAGTACGGTTGTTAAAAAAAAAACACAGAGAACGCTGCTGCCCATTCTCTGGTAACTCCCTTAGTCGCCTCTTACGACACCCACGGGAAGATATGGGATGGTGCTATTCTTTACGTCCGACACCATACAGTACAAGTTTATGACACTATTTTGATTTAATATTGAAAATGCTACCAAGTAACCGGCTATATATTTGTGAACAAATAATATTCTGTAAAATGTTGTTTCTGTGTGGTGAAAATATGGCAAATAGATCATTTGGCAAATGAAAAAGGTTCAAAAGAGGCTTCGGCCAATAGCAAAAAGTTGTTTTGTATTATTATTCAGTTGCGGTTACTCCATAACTACACAATAAAACAAGACGATATTGTTTATGGTGTTTTTTTTTATATCTAAATGGTGTGTAAGCAAACGATATCCTGAATTTAAACCGCGCAACTCCATCTATCGAGTTATAGGGACAACTTTTATAATTCTTGACTTAACATTTGTTAGCTCAACGGATTATATCGGCCAAATAAATGTCGACCAATCAATTTTATTTTTTTAGTTTATTGCAAAAAAACAAATGGGTTCTCTATGGACCTGTACGGTGTTGAGTAATCAAGACAGCAGCCTGCATCAACCCGTGGTCCTGTACGAAGGTCACTCCTATTCAGTGGCCTACTGCTCTATGCAAATACACGTCAGACAAACAAGTATGTCATCATCATCATCATTTCAGCCGAAAGACGTCCACTGCTGGACATAGGCCTCCCCAAGGGGGGTTTTGCCATAATCGCCACGCTTGGCAGGCGGGTTGGCGATCGCAGTATGTTTGTTATAAAAAATCACAGAGAACGCTGCTGCCCATTCACTGGTAAGTCCCTTAGTCGCCTCTTACGACACCCACGGGAAGATATGGGATGGTGCTATTCTTTACGTCCGGACACCATACAGAACAAGAATGTAGTAAATTATAATGACTTAATCGTTCCTGATATAATTATGCGAATTTTTAGTTCTCACAGGCATGTATGTATATAACACATTACAGAGCATTACAAACATACACACACACCCACACACAAACCACTACATACACATTACTAACACATCCTTACAAATATTATCCTTATCCTTACTTCCTTACTCCTTACTAATATTATAAATGCGAAAGTAAGTTCATTTGATTGTTTGTTACCTTTTCAAGCCTAAACCACTGAGCCGATAATCCTGAAATTTTCCATATACGTCGTCAGGTGTACAGAAACGGACATTCCTTTCATCCCGGAAAAAAGTACTACTCCCGATTAAAACAACAATCGACACGTGGCGCCATCTATTATCAAAAGTACGTTACTTTTGATAATAGATGGCGCCACGTGTCTTTTGAATCACAATTTGAATTATATTATTACAAGCAGTGTACAGCCTGAATTGATTGTCAAATTCTCAATTAACGCGAGTGAAGCCGCGAGCAAAAGCTATAGAACATTTACTTTTCATTTGTAGTAGAAATAATAGTCTAGCATGCGAGTCGCGGGCAACACTAATAGAATATAACACTTTTTATTCCCGTTCTAAATTAGAACAAATAATCCCACAGATCCACCACAGACGATCCTCGTGAACAACGTGGCTTTGCAAGCAGTTCGCACAGACCTGTCGGAGAAGGACGTCGACTTCACTGCCGAGTACCAATACACAGACGGCGATGTTGTCAACGTCGCTTGCATCACCTTTTTGGGAACAGCGAGGCTCACGATGGAATATCCAATGGCAGACACGCTGAGTGGTTTGTTTTAACTTTTTACATTCTTTATTTCTATAATAAAACACGACTACGATAAAAAGGTCGACTAAAATTGTGACAAGACATTGATGTAGTTCTTTTCGGTTACGATACGACCGCACACTCAATGGATTTATCACAGTTGTGTACCTAAGCAAAATATAACTTAAGTAAAGGGAGTTTTTTAATTGCGGTACAGAGACATCATCACTAACATGTTGTGCCTGAATTAGAAAGCATGAATGTTGCAGACATGTGGTTTCAGCAAGACTGCGGCGGCGCCACATACAAAATAGGGCGAGATACCTACAATAAATTTACTCAAAGAATCCAGCCGCGGTGGCCACAGGGCCGAAATTATATCCAAACATTAACGGCATGAAATAAATTATCATTCAAATAAGGCAACATTCATGGACATTGTTCAATTTTTTTTCAACATTTTTCTTTCTTTAATTTAAATTTCAATTTTATGTTAGGAAAAAAACACCGAAAACGTTCACGAGAACGTTTGGATTTTCATTTCCACCTCAGTATCGTTATCAGAAATCAGTAAAAAAACCCCTTAAACGACAATAATGACAAATTTTTGATAAATTTCACATCCACCGTTTCGGATTTTCATTGTGACCTCAATATCGTCAGTCATGAAAACCCCGAAAACGAAACTAATGACGAAATTTTGAGAATTTTCACATCCGTTATCTTAGATCTTCCTCGGCGCCATCTTGGATTTTCATTTTGACCTCATTTTCGTTATTAGTGACCCCGAAATAGTAAGTTCCGTATGGTGTCCGGACGTAAAGAATAGCACCATTCCATGTCTTCCCGTGGGTGTCGTAAGAGGCGACTAAGGGACTTACCAGAGAATGGGCAGCAGCGTTCTCTGTGTTTTATAACAACCATACTGCGATCGCCAACCCGCCTGCCAAGCGTGGCGATTAGGGCAAAACCCCCCAAATGGTAAGCGCAACTAAAAAATGGCCCCTAGTACCCGGCAGCCCGTCTACCCTCGACTATGGTAGCGGTCGAGGTTACGGCGTGGCAAGGGGTGCGAAGAATCTCCGGACGGGAACAGGCTGCCTATACCGACGACTTGACCTGGCAACATATAACACGCGTACACTCCGGACCGACGAGAAGATAACGGAACTCGAAGATGAATTGAGCAGGCTGCGATGGAGTATTGTGGGATTATCTGAAGTCCGAAGAGAGGGTGAGGACACGATAATCCTGAAATCCGGCAACCTGCTCTATTTCCGAGAGGGTGACCGGCAGTCTCAGAGTGGTGTTGGGTTTATCGTCCACAAGCCCCTTGTGAATAACGTGGTGAAGATCGAGAGTGTGTCGACCAGGGTGGCGTACCTTGTACTCAAAATATCCTCAAGATATTTGCTGAAGGTCATACAGGTCTACGCCCCGACCTCGGCACACCCCGACGACGAAGTGGAGACCATGTATGAGGATATTTCCAAAGCCCTGCATGGTTTCAAGAGTCACTTCACCGTTGTCATGGGGGACTTCAATGCGAAACTGGGCAAACGAGATGGAGATGAGCTGCAGCACAGGAAGTGGACCTGGCAGAGTCCCGATGGTGCAACTAAAAATGAGATTGACTACATCATGTCAACCAAGAAGCAAATGTTCAATGATGTCTCTGTGATCAATTCGGTGAAAACCGGGAGCGATCACCGCATGGTAAGAGGCACATTGAACATCAATATAAAGCTTGAAAGGTCTCGACTGATGAAGTCTACGCTCCGTTCAGCACAGATCCAGATCCAAAACCCCGAGAGCTTTCAGCTTGAACTCCAGAATCGTTTCGAGTGCCTAGGAAGCTCAGTAGACGAAAACAACGATGGGTTCGTGGAAACTGTCCACACGACTGGGTCTAAGTTTTTCAAGACACGTCGTGCACACAACAAAAAACTCTCTGATCATACTCTCGAGCTCATGAAGGAGCGGCGTGAGATGCTCCTGCAGTCTTCAGATGAGGTGTGGAAATACCGGCAGCTGAATAGACGGATCTCTAAATCCTTGAAGAGCGACCTCCGCCGCTTTAATGTCGAGCGTATTAAAGACGCTATTGAGCGGAATAAAGGCTCCAAGGTATTTTCAAGAGATCTGGCTATTGGGCAGAGCCAGCTAACGAAACTGAAGACCGACGATGGCAGGATCGTATCCGCCAAACCGGAGCTGCTGAGGGAGATCGAGAGTTTTTATGGGCAGTTGTGCACTTCAACTAGAAATCCTGTTGCAACTCTAGCTAACGACCCAAGAGCTAGACTGACCCGACACTATACCGAAGACATTCCGGATGTCAGCCTGTACGAGATTAGGATGGCTCTTAAACAGCTTAAAAACAACAAGGCACCGGGTGATGACGGAATTACGGCCGAACTCCTGAAGGCGGGTGGAAAACCGGTACTTAAGGCCCTTCAGAAGCTGTTTGATTCCGTCATACTCGAGGGGAAAACGCCGCAGGCATGGTGCAGGGGTGTGGTGGTACTCTTCTTCAAAAAGGGTGACAATGCCCGGCTGAAGAACTATAGGCCCATCTCACTTCTAAGCCATGTCTACAAGTTGTTCTCAAGAGTCATCACGAATCGTCTCGCGCGCAGGTTTGACGATTTTCAGCCTCCCGAACAAGCCGGATTCCGAAAAGGCTTTAGCACCGTAGACCACATACATACGCTGCGGCAGGTTATACAGAAGACCGAAGAGTATAACCTGCCTCTCTGCTTGGCGTTTGTGGACTACAAGAAAGCCTTCGATTCGATCGAGACTTGGGCTGTACTGCAGTCTCTCCAACGGTGCCAAATCGACTATCGGTACATCGAGGTGTTGAAGTGTTTGTACAAAAACGCCACCATGTCAGTCCGACTTCAGGACCAGACCTCAGAACCTATCCTTCTGCAGCGAGGTGTAAGACAGGGAGATGTCATATCTCCGAAACTGTTCACCGCTGCACTGGAGGATATCCTCAAGGTTCTGGACTGGAGAAGGCTAGGCATCAACGTCAATGGCGAGTACATCTCTCACCTTCGGTTTGCCGACAATATAGTGGTCATGGCTGAGACCATGGAGGACCTCAGTACAATGCTCGATGACCTTAGTAGAGCTTCCGAACACCCACTCCTATCAAGATCGGAGACTCTACACTCGAAGTTGTAGACGATTATGTCTACCTTGGACAAAAGATCCAGTTAGGTAGGTCTAACTTCGAGAAAGAGGTCAATCTTCGAATCCGACTCGGCTGGGCAGCGTTCGGGAAGTTGCGTGGTATCTTCTCGTCCAACTTACCGCAGTGTCTCAAGACGAAGGTCTATGACCAGTGTGTGTTGCCAGTGATTACATACGGGACCGAAACGTGGTCGCTCACAATGGGCCTTATCAGAAGGCTTAAAGTCACCCAAAGGGCAATGGAGAGGGCTATGCTCGGAGTTTCCTTGCGTGATCGAATCAGAAATGAGGACATCCGCAAGAGAACCAAGGTAACCGACGTAGCCCGAAGAATAGCCAAACTGAAGTGGCAGTGGGCAGGGCACATTGCTCGCAGAACGGATGGCCGATGGGGCCGAAAAGTTCTGGAGTGGCGACCGCGAACCGGAAGACGCTGCGTTGGAAGGCCTCCCACTAGGTGGACCGATGACCTGGTGAAGGTTGCAGGGATCCGCTGGATGCGAGTCGTACGGGACCGGTCAATGTGGCGACACTTGGGGGAGGCCTATGTCTAGCAGTGGACGTCTTTCGGCTGAAATGATGATGATGATGACCCCGAAAACGACATATAGGAAAAACCGAAAATTTTCGTTATCAGCGAGTCAGCGACCCCGAAAACCACAAAAGCTCAAAACTTAAAGCATTTATTTCAATTAGACCATTACAGGTACTTTTGAATGTCAAAAAAACAAAAAAGCGAAGCTACAATCACAGTCACAAGGCATAATAATTTGAGAAAATACTGTTGTTGCACATTCCAAAGCGTATACCTCTATGGAGACGAATGGGCAAGAAACTCCATGAACAATTTTTAAATCAAAATATTGTTACAAATCTGGGTTAAAAAACGACACCCATAACGGAAAAACCAAAAATTTTCCTCGGCGCCATCTAAGATTTTCATTTTGACAAACACTGAAAAAACACCCATTCAAATTAAGAATAAAGAAACAGCGATCCTAACTATTTTCTTCAACTCAGTCCACCTTCAAGTAACAACAGGCGGGATGTTATGTTTACTCTAGAGTAAACCTCAGTGGCCATTAAGTCGCGCAAAAGTCCATGCGCGTAAAATGTCCGTTAGCGTAAAAGTTCATTCGCACAAATGTCCATGCGCACAAAAGCCCATTCGCGCAAGTGTTCGTCGCGCAAATGTCTTTCCCGCAAGTGTCCTGATACCCTGAGCCTGAGATCTTGCTGGGTTCGATTCGGGCAAAGTGATATCCATCAAGAATTTCTCAGTAGCAGCTTGGAGTCTGGATTTGGGCTCGGTTGATAGGCTCGCTTCTTATTATTACATGCGAGTTTTCGCACTACACTTCTTCGGTGACTACAGGCGTCAAGTTACGTGTTTATTGCAACTGCAAACAAGTCTAGGATTTATATTTTTACTTAATTTACTAATGTGACGTTTTGCTACTGAACACCTATACTTACCTACCTACTGAATTTTTGAAAATAATGTTATGTATGATAGGCAGGGAAGTTAAAAATATCAACAGTAAACGAAAAATTCATATTCTTTCAGATAAGTTTACCAGTGGAAATCTTTCATCAAGTCAGGCGATTGGTTTTCATACAAAATTACATTCTGGACACAACAATAGTTATATGACATGTACTAGTGCAGAATTAACTGACTACACAAAAGTTATGGTGAGATTTGTCATGCGGACAGAGTTCAGTAAGTTTGTTTTGTTTTCTATTAAATTGAGTTAGTACGATCACAAGCAAACATGTTATGCAAGATCAAAAAAATCTTTCGATGTTTTTTCTTTGCCGTCCATGTCCGTTATTTACTTTAATTATAAGTTTATTATTTTAGAAAATCCGTTCGTTTTGTCGTGTTTATATTATCTTAATATGTTATATTCACTATATCGGATAATCATCAGTAATAGAGGGATAAATGCTGCGCCTACCCCGAATAGATTGGGATAAAAGCAGGAAAATTATTATCGGTAGATTTTACAAAAAAACTGGATTTTAAAATGATTTTTTTTTTAAATTACAGTCCATTGACCTTAACAGTTTTTTAACCAAATATTGTTTCATCTTGTTTACGGGTCTTCCTTGTTTCATCAAAAAGAAATTGACAAATGAGCAAAACACAAATTGAGCCTGCTCATTAAAAACACTGTTAGTTTACATTCGACAACAAACGAGTTAACAACTTTATGTAATTACCCTTATTAGCAAATAAATGATTTTGAATTTGAAACAAATATGGCGGAGCAGGGCAGAGGTGCGTTCCTTCGCCTGCCATTTCACAATTTGACGGTTTCACTTCGATAGATTATAATCTACCGAAAAGTAATGCGTTAAATTGTAAACAGTGTGTTACGGTTCACAATCTTTCGACAGATTACAATCTCGCGAGATAGATTAAAATCTAACGGTTTTTACAATTTTACGGTGACATGAATATTTTTTTTTATCTTTTATAGATATTGTACGCGTCAAAATTAATGGGATGACTCTTTGGCCAAAACTCTACAATATGCGGAATGCTCTATATAAAATTGAATACAAGTATATAAGTAACCTACCCATAAAGGTGGTGTGTGAAGTAGTGCGAGCAGACGTGGTGTTGGTGGTGGCGGACTCAGTGAGGGGTTCCGTCGGTGAAGTAAACGGTTACAACAAGACAGGTAATTTAATAAGTATAAATACTCATTATGAACAGTTTTCGATTTTGGACGCCAATATGTACATATTTTTATTATTATTTGAGGCATTTGCCCAGCAGTGGGATGACACAGGCTAACAGTATCAGTACCAGGTCTGTGTAGTTAGTAAATAATACATGAAGAAAATTTTTTATTACGATAAAATGAAGTCAAGACTATTTCAAATTTCGATAACCGATTAAACTTAGACAACCTTATACCATCATCTCATAGTCATTAGTCATAGTCATTTATTCATTAAAAAGTAATTCGTATCTGAATTTAAACACAAAAATTACACAATTACAATACACACTAAAATAAATTACATTTGAATGTCATAAACTACATCAACAATTTCATCAATATATTTCGACATACAATATGGCCACCTTAAAATTGAAAATAATATAAATTAAAGTAATATTAAAATTAAAATAATATTAAAATAAAAATAACATTAAAATTAAAATAATATTAAAATTAAAATAATAACAATAAAATAATGAACTAAAGATAAATTTGCATAAATTGAGAGAATTAATTAAAAATAACAATATTAAATTTATAGTTACGTCATTTTTGTAGTAAAATTACCCGTAGTTTATACATATTTTAATGAGAAAGCAGATGAGTGATACATATCATACTATGCCGCGCCAGTAGGCACTCACAAGACTGCCATATTCATATGCGCACACACACTAGTCTAGGATAATACGACTAATACCTAAATCACGGTATCGCCGTGCGTAACTCTCTGACATTTGACATTCGCAATTTATTCGACCTAAGCTTGCCTAGCTTACTCGATAACCCAACCAAACACAGTCTGTAGGCAAAAATAACTTCTATGGATTAAAATTAAGTTTTATTTAAGCACCTGCCATGTTATCTCTTCACCCTTGACTGACTGGTAGAGAACGCCGAAAGGAAATAGCACACATATCCACTTGGAAAGGGATCGTCAACGTATCGCCTTTCTCCTCGTGTTTCGTGAGCTTGTCCCGAAGCGAGGCGATTAAGTTACGATTCCGATTGGAGTGCGTTGTAGTTGTTGTGGTAGTAGGGAGTTTCATACAAAATACTGAGTGGCTCGAGTTGATACGGTGAGGATCTCTTTCAGAGTTGATATGTGTGCCTTTAGGCATTAATTCCGCCTTTGTACCATTTTAATTAGGAACACCTTTTTTAATCAATTATTCAATTACAGAACTTAGGAACACCTTTTTTAATCAATTACAGAACTAAAAACATCAAAGCAGAGTGAGATGTCGTTTCATCTGAATGGAGAGAATAAGACATTATTATGTGGATCTGATTATCGTACAGGAGGAAGTGCAGAATTAATCACTATTAATTTTTCTGAGAGCAAATTTCCTACTGGTAAGTAAAGTGTGGTAGTGACTCGACAGATCACTCACCTTGTAATAAGTTTTATTATATTATTAAGTGAATACAGATATCGACGCGCAAACTTAGTATGAATTCATAACAAGATTCTAGTAAGAAAGTATACATTTTAAACTTATACTGTCACTAACGAGATATAGATATCTTCCGTGATTGTTCACTATTTTGAGCTCCCGATATGACCCGTAAGTGACAGTATAAGTTTAGTTGTAAACCGTGAAAGCTTGAAACAGTGTTTAGTATACATTTTTCGTCGTAAAAAAGTGAAATATGCACAGTTAAAATATGTGGAATATGTGGTGTGAATAGATAGTGGATAAATAAATATAATGAACAGCACAGTTTTATGCTGAAATCCTTTACTCCGTGTATAGACTCTTCTGCCTTTATGTGCCGTTCCTCACAATGTTCGGTCAAATTCAAATTCAAATTCATTTATTTTGTGAACATAAGTAAAACAGTAGGTGGTATAATATATAAAATTCAGAAACTATCTATGTCCCGTCGTTAGGCATACAATATGTTTCTCGCAATGGTACATACAATTAATTGCTTCAAAAAAAAAAAAAAAGGTCAATAAATAACAATGCAATTTGGCTCATTAAATAATTAAAATCATCAAATAGCACAACAAAACGATAACATTACCTAACTTTATGTCATTTATGTCTATATTAAAATTACATGCATCAATTGTCAGAGTTATGTCAATAAAAGTATTATGTGAATGTATGACCAAATAGAATGAATAAATAATAAATGACAAACTGTTATAATGTTGACAAACATTGAATGAAAGTCTACTTTTAAATTCATTGAGGCTTTTACACTCTTTAATTTGTTTCGGTATTTTGTTGTACAATCTGGGTGCCACTGAAACTACGCTTTTATACATAAACTCCGTTTTAGTAGGCAATGTGTGCAGTTGATCTGAGCGACGTAAACTTTCAACAGATTTATACAAATACATATATATATAAAGTGACGGGACCATCAATATTTTAAATTTTTTTAAATGTTGCTTGCATGATTCTGTAGATTTTATTTTGCATGTAGCTCTAATACACTTTTTCTGTGCGATAAGTACATCATGAACCTTATAGGCATTAAATATAATTCCATACCGCAGAGTAGACGCAACATAACCGTGATAAGCCGCCAGTAGTGCCGCCTTATTTACAATTTTACCTAGCATATACAGAGCATAGGAAAACTTAGTAAGTTTCCCACACACATTACCTATTTGAGTTCTCCATAACATATCGTTATCAATAAAAAGCCCCAGAAACTTTGTTACATTCGTTTCAAGCACTTTAGTTTCACGTACCGCCTGACGTATGCGTAGTCAGTATAGGAAATAAAAAATCTCGCCACTACTTATTGGATACTTTAAGTACCTACCTTTTTTTGTTTTTTTTTATTTATTTTTTTAGGGTGGGAAATCATCAAATGACCCTCCCCGCTCTGGGTGGAGCGGAATGAAGTGTCAGACTTGTACTGAGTAAAACCCATCCATGTTCCTTCTTTGCCCTTTGTGTTACAGGGCCGCGGTATCTCTTTCGAACAGTCCCGCAGCCCTGGCAGGCATCGGCCCATGCGGACCCCTACGTGGTTGCTGACATCTCTTTGAGGCGCGCGTGGAACACGAACGCGGCTTCGACACGGTCTGTCGTCATAAGACGGCTGGACGGCGAGCTAGCCCATAACTCGCCGTCCACAGGCCCGCGTCTACGGTGGCCGGGGGCCACCACGTGACCCCCGACGCCCAGGGCGTTTCCCGCGGCGGCTGGGACGTGAAGCTCTTTCCCTCTCACGTCCCCCCACCTCCTTCACTAGCATGACTGCTTCGCAGAAGGAGGTGACGGCTTCCCATTCCCTCTCGCTCCGGACCATGGCTTGAACCAGGGCCGGGCGCGAGAGATCGCCGCCGCCAAACGCCGCTACGAGGACACGGCGCTGCTCCGCCCAAGCGGGGCAGACTTCCACAGTGTGCTGCACTGTGTCCTCCGGACGATCCTTGCAATGCAAACACCCGGGCGTTTCCTCCCGCCCGATTCGGTGCGGGAACCTCCCGAAACAACCGTGTCCGGTGAGGACCTGCGTCAGGCGGAAGGTGAGGGCGCCACGGCGCCTCTCTTGCCACTCCTCAAAGAGGGGACTTATCTCCACTATGGTGGCGTGCCCTGCACGGGGTTGCAACAGTCGCTCTCTCCATGTCACCATGAGATCGCGCCGGAGGTCTGTCCGCTGAGCGATGATTTGCCGCGGCAGCGGAGTTTCCCCCCGACGTAGTGCCTCCGTGCGCCATTCGTGAAGGCGTGTGAGGACTATCGCCTCCAGATCCAATGGCGGCAATCCGGCAAGGAGGCTCACCGCCTCACCGGAGATCGTGCGGTACCCCCTGACTAGTCTTAGGGCTATCCCCTTTTGAGGCGCGTTCAAGTAGTGGGCGGCTTGCCGCCTCAAAGAACGCGCCCACACCGGGGCCCCGTAAAGGGCCATGGACCTCACGATCCCCGCGTAGAGCCTCCGGCAGGAGGCGTTTGGACCCCCCAGGTTGGGCAAGAGCCGCTTGAAGGCAGCCCCGGTCCGTTCCAGTTTGGGGGCTAAACTTCGGAAAAACGTTCTGCTCCACGAAGTTCCACCAGCTGTCGAGGACGAGTCCCAGGTACTTCAACGTCGACCCGACGCCGATAGAAACCTCCCTGCCGTCAGTAGGGATCCCGACGGTGGCGCATTCCGAGGCCCATGAAAAGTGAATACGTTTACGTTATGGGTATTTCATCATCCACTTGCGTAATTCAACCGCCCCAGCTGCAGATGTCTCTATGTGTGTGTCTGTTGTTTGTGTATGTGAATTTAAATGTTTGTAAACAGACCCATGAAACAGGAGAAATTCCTAGTGAGAGGCAACGTTTAAAAAAAAACATGTACTAGTACCGTCGTTGATCTGCTCGGCCGCATTCATTCTTTTACGTTCCCGGCACTGCTTGACTCGGTCATATGCTGTTTTATTGGTTCCATTCCATTCTTTAATTAGCTTACAAACGTGATGGGATTTGATAAAAAAGATCATGTATTTTTACTTTGGGATGTGTTCACACAAATATTTCTCCCAGGCATAGTACGTGTGCAATATTTGTGTGTCTGTTGTTTCCGAGCGTGGTATTGTCCTTTTGCGATGAAGTTATGGTCGCAAACCCATAAAGGGAGGCGGCGGTAAGGCGGCAGCAGAACACAACCTCTTTCCCTATCCGCAGGCAGGGCACCGGAGGGCGCACACTCATCTCCGGCCGCCATAGGGTGTGGCTTGCGGGTGATAGACTTGGAGAGTCTGTCGTCTGAACAGACCAAACCCGAGACGACAGCGTTTTCCGCGAGACCCTCTCACAAGATACTGCGGCCTTAGAGCGATGGCCGCAGACGGTGACTGAACCCGCATATAAGTCATGTTGGCCAATACCTGTCCGGGAACCACGGAAAATGAAGTGGCGTCTCGCTAATTAAATTTATAAAGTTCTCGACAGCTTTTCTAATGTCTGCCGTTGCTCCATATTCACATAACCTCACGATTGTTTTCAGAACGTCCACCGCACATGAAATTGCCACCGAACGGTACAGTTATGGAACTCTATGATTATGACGATGACAAGGCACGTAACGCTATTTTCTATGAGTTTGAAGATGGCGAGAGATTGCAGTTAAAATGTGGCCCTCTTCATTCTCCTCAGCCAGGACCAGTTTTATACCTACAATTCCAAGATTCTAGTAAGTATTATTATTTATTGCAATACCTGGAGCCTTTTCATAGTCGCAAGGAACTGTCAAAATAAAGAACCCAAAGAAATAAAAGGATGCCTGTGCCTGTCAAACTGAGCGGTGAAATGAAGAAAACATTACTCTTACGGCTTAATAAATGTCATTATTGTAAAAGAAGATTTCTTCTTTTGGGTTTGTTTTACTATTTTGCGGCCGGTGATACGTTCGTTGTTTCGTTATTTCGGGGTTACGTAGTTCAGTGTGACGTTTTTCGTTGTAACGTTGTTGTTACGGTATGCGTTGCTGCGTGCTTTCGTCGATGCATGATTCGTTATTGCAAACTTTCGACAAACCATAATACTTTAATTAATACTAGCTGTGCCCGCGGCTTCGCTCACGTGAGCGCACATTCTTTTGTCATTCTCAAAGTTTATGAACGTAAGCAAAATATAGATGCAACTCTGATCTATCCTAGGCCGCAACGGTCAATATCCTTGACAATTAAAAAAAAATCTTTCAGCTCTGAGAGTTCAATCAACCGATGGAAAAAATGTGATGGACACTAACGATGGAAACAAAATTGAGAATTTGCAAAACCATGCAATTGAAAAATACTGCAAACGCTTGAATTTAATGTATTTAGCAATAGAACCAGAAATACGATGCGCTTCGAGAATCTTCATGTTTCCGAATTAACACGAACATCGCTATAAAGCTTCAAGTTTGGCTTTTCAAGGCATTGTAGTGCATTCATTCCGCACTTTTAGGATTTTAGTAGTATAATTGTAATATTCTAACAAAGGTGAACATAAGAAACGACCCACAAATTACGTCATAAGAATTTTATGATTTTTTCACCGGAGGGGTCAAAAAATCCGTCCTTATCGAAAGGTCAACTTTTGTGAGTCTCCCGCCTCCCAAGTGTGACGTCACATATTTTGCAACATTACATGCTGCCCGCCGATAGAGTTGGAAATATTTCTTTAATAAGTTTTTCGTTAATAGTTCAAATTTCGTGTTTTAAAACTTAGCAATATTAGTTTTTTAAATGTGACGTCACCAAATTTAGGACCCCTTCCACCCCTTGTCACACAATGTCACACTTTGTTGTTAACGTATGACGTAATTAAATTACGTCATAAATTTTATGGCTGGCCCCTAATAGACACGTACTTCCATGGTAGCAGCAGCTAACTGTGACTTCCTGGAGTATCTAAAGTGTCCCTACACCTGCGATTTAGAGGACTTACTGTCAAAATCTCTTCTGAAACCGCGATTTACGTAGCCACCTGGGTGCTAATAATGTGATAAATCATCGATACAAAAGAAGAAGAAGAACATGGGAATTATATTAGATCTCATATTTCCGAAGATAGACCATGATTGCCGAAGCGGATACTTTTCCAAGGACTCTGATGAACGGGCAAAAAAAAAAGTTGAAGCGTAGACGCAAGTATTACGCAGATCAATGTAACAAATAGTGTTGAAAGCAAGCCATTTGACTATTCACTATATTTATGTTACTACTGACTATTATTAATATTTTGCTCCGAAGTTCAAATGCGAGTGCAATCATGGGCATTTAAACGTTAAAGATATGCCGCGAGTGAAACAATTGCTCTTACGGATATAACTCCTCTTCACTCTGGGGTACCTACCATTATAAATAAGCCTGTCTATATCAAAAAAAATCCTATGTTTACTTATCCAAAAATATGTTTAATATACATGAAAGAAAGCATAACAAATGTGTTGCCTGATATCATTAAGTGAAGATTATTTAAAATTGCGACAACCGTGGGGCTTGACCGATTTTACTTAGACGACCGATATGCCATCGTGTTTGTAATAAAATTACCTATCTGTTCTTTTAATACATATTTTAATAAGAAAATAGATGAGTGGACATATAGTATCAATTTATACCTTACAACTCTGTAGTAGGGACAAAAAGATGACAACCTAACAGATTCTTGGCTTGATTGCTTTGTAGATATTTACTCTAATTCCATTTTGATTTCGTTTGGTTTGAAAAAAAGATTAGTTCCGTTAGTTTTAATAAAGGGTAGCCTTGACTTATCTTTATCAGGCAACCCATTCGCAATGTTAGTTTGTTCATATAAGTATTTTACTCCGTTAACGTAAGTTTTAAATAGCCGTTCTGAGGCTTGTCACTGCCGGATTTTAGCCTTTACCCACTCGCACAATGTGGACATGATCATTAATCTACTAAATTATTAGTATTCGGTAGGCACATATAAAAATACGAAATCCTGAAAGTCCTGTTTTAATATTCAAACGAAACTATTTTATTTAGTTTGTGTGCGGGCAACATTAGAAAAAGGTGGTCTGGTTGAATTTGACAACGTCATTGTCTTATTTTGGTATTGTCCCCATAAAGTTTTTATTTTGTGGGATATTGTTTATCTACCTATTTTATCTAAGAACTAATCTTATTTAATACATCATTTCACTGGTCACCATTAAATATAGTAAAATCCAAATAATAGTAAGTTTATTATTTAAATAAACTTCAGGTTGAGTTGCTGTAAATTGCTGCAAATAAAATGGTATATCTAAGCCGGAGAGGTGATCTGTACCTCAGGACCTTCCTACTTCAGACACCTTTCTCTATTTAAGATTGTGCATATACCAGTGCCTGTTACTTCTGATGTTGAATTAAATAAAGATTTATGATTTTGATTATTTTTTTAATACCTGTCTACCGACGCCTAATATATAATAATAGCTTTCTCGTATTACTATTTTTTTTTTATTTAATTGCCTCGGAAACGAAAATTGAAAATATTTTTTAAATTTAATAATGTTATATTCTCAGCCTTTCCATCATGTCCTACTTTTAACATAAAATGAATGGTCACCTTATTAGAAAGAGACTAAATTAGCGTTAACCTCTCTTTTGGTGGATTTCCGGTTTTTTAATGCAAGCAAGAATTGCAGTTGTACACACGGCGGCACATGAAGCTGTAAAATTCCAGTATAAATTGACCTCGCTTTGTATAGATTTCCCGCATGAACTGGTTTTGTAAAGCTTGACTGGCCGTCGCGTGCGTACGTAGTACTTATTACTTCCGTGCAAAGAGTAAAGACAAAAGGAAAAATAAAACAAAATTAGTTTTTAGCCATTCCGAGTGACTACACTACGACTAAAACCTATTTACGTAAATTATTTTTATCATAGAAATCGCGTATGAGGTTACTAACAAAATTTTAAAAATTAATATCTTTTGCCTCTGTTGGTCGATTTTGATGAAATAAACGCTAAATAATACCCACAACAATGCTTCTTATTTTGTAATATTTAGATTTTGAATACAATAAGGGGTTTTTACGTGATGCGCGCACAAACGAACAGACAAACAGACAAAAGTTTAAAAAAAAATATTTTTACTTTCTATTACTTATTTCTCGCACCTTCCAGTGACTCTTTTGCAAAAATCTGTAATGTACAGACACGGAAATTCTACGATTTTATTATATGTAATAATGTAATATATAATATATATAGAAGATAATATTTTTTATTGTGAAAGTTTCTAATTTACGTGATAATAAATACTTTTTGCAAATTATTCGTTTTAAGTTATCTTTCTGCGCCCTAACAGTGTTATGTACTCATCATGAGATCTTTCTTATTTATGCAAAGAACTACTTGATACACAAAAATAAAATCTACTTTTCAAACAAAACAGTGAGAGCCCATACTAAGCTACCATTACCCACTGACCACCATTTTGAAAAGCAAAATCATAAATAAATAATTCTATTTTAAATGACAATTTAACCAATTGGACTTATTAGTAAATTATTCTAGGAATGTAATAAGCATAAACATAATAAAATAAGTATATAAATTCATGCTTACTTGACGCTAGCAATCGGCAGTTTTTAATAAGCGTGGAGCGAAAAACACACAACCGCCCCTCGTGACTTAACGCATGGCACTACCCGTCCCGGCAGGCGAAGTTTTTCGGTGGTTGACGGAAGCTGCCTAGTGCTTACGATCGCGCAAATTGTGCATACTTTCCGTTCCAGCGCTCTCATTACCCGACCGCTCTCATTGCCCCGCGCTCCCTACAAATAAAATATTAAGTAACAAATACCTAATGAAAATAAATCTATAAGTGTTCTTCCACTTTCAGGATGCAGGAGCAATGGCTGCTATGTTACTCTATATCTGACCGTAACTGATCAACATGACAATTCTGAAATAGTATGTCGCTTAATGGCAGCGTACTTCAATGAAAAAGTGCTTAAAGAGATCAGAGTGATCCTCCGTAAGAGAATTCTGACTACTATCAACACCACCACCACCACCACTACTACTACTACTACGGCACAGCCAAAAGATCGTAAGTATTCCTTACAGTCCTCCGGACCTTCTAGTCTAGTGACCGCACAGAATACCAATTATGCTGACATAGACCGTACCTAGCTAATACGATATCGTATATAGTTGTTTCGAGTCATTGATGTGAATTTCACATGTTGCCCTTAATACAATGTACAGTTCTGATAGATAATTTGCCTTAGTGAACTTTGTTGTGAATACTACCTCTGACAGCAATGTTACATGTTCTTTGATCGAGACGACTCGCAAGCACTACTGCTCAGCATGAGCTCTCACAAGTCGAGAATACTACATTTTGATACAAGTTGGCAAACTTTGCCATTGTAGTCGAGGCGAAATTCACACACGAGCCGAAGGTAAGGCTCTTATGGAGCCGAGAACTGCAGTGTCAAATGCCCACTTGTACCAAACGACGTTTTTCAATACACTTACGAAGAAATACAATAATAGAACGAAAAGTATTTGTGTCATCAAATGTATTAGGAAACTCTGATTGATAGTTTGGTTGGTTGAAAGAGAAGAAAAGGTATGAAGCCGCATAACAGCCCAATATTAAAATAGAAAATTCAAATAAACTTATTTTTTTTTAAACTCAAAAAACTGTATGCACCTTGATGTACCGATAGTCGATTTGACACCGTTTTGGAGAGACTGCAGTACAGCCCAAGTCTCGATCGAATCGAAGGCTTTCTCGTAGTCCACAAACGCTAAGCAGAGAGGCAGGTTATACTCTTCGGTCTTCTGTATAACCTGCCGCAGCGTATGTATGTGGTCTACGGTGCTGAAAATCGTCAAACCTGCGCGCGAGAGGATTCGTGATGACTCTTGAGAACAACTTGTAGACATGGCTTAGAAGTGAGATGAGCCTATAGTTCTTCAGCCGGGCATTGTCGCCCTTTTTGAAGAAGAGTACCACCACACCCCTGCACCAAGCCTGCGGCGTTTTCCCCTCGAGTATGACGGAATCAAACAGCTTCTGAAGGGCGTTAAGTACCGGTTTTCCACCCGCCAGGAGTTCGGCCGTAATTCCGTCATCACCCAGTGCCTTGTTATTTTTAAGCTGTTTAAGAGCCATCCTAATCTCGTACAGGCTGACATCCGGAATGTCTTCGGTATAGTGTCGGGTCAGTCTAGCTCTTGGGTCGTTAGCTAGAGTTGCAACGGGTTTACTGGTTGAAGTGTACAACTGCCCTTAAAAACTCTCGATCTCCCTCAGCAGCTCCGGTTTGGTGGATACGATCCTACCATCGTCAGTCTTCAGTTTCTTGAGCTGGCTCTGCCCAATAGCCAGATCTCTTGAAAATACCTTGGTGCCGTTATTTTTTTTTCAGTGCTCTGCGTGTACAATATAATAACGCGTTCAGGGTGCTGTTCGGGCTGCCGCGCCACTGCAGCGCTTCAGAAATGTTTGCGGCGAGAAACGTGGATGGCTTTCATGCCATCATGCGGAAGCGTTCTGCGTCTCTTATGAGGCGCATGCGTGCCAGCTCGAACAGTCTTCTGAGCGTGTTCGTGGGCCGCTGGGACTCGCCGATGTGGCGGCACTGGATGCGACTACACACTAGACTGGCGCTCCTGTGCGGTGCCGCTTTTTTCTGTGTGTTTATTTCTGTATGTGTGTACTAATCATAGCTTTATAAGGTTTTTTGAGTTACTAACAGTATATGGACTACGTCTGAATTAAATGTCTTCTATTCTATTCCGCTCAATAGCGTCTTTAATACGCTCGGTATTAAAGCGGCGGAGGTCGCTCTTCAAGGATTTAGAGATCCGTCTATTGAGCTGCCGGTATTTTCACGCCTCATCTGAAGACTGCAGGATCATCTCACGCCGCTCCTTCAGGAGCTCGAGAGTATGATCAGAGAGCTTTTTGTTGTGTGCACGACGTGTCTTGAAAAACTTATACCTAGTGGTATGGACAGTTTCCACGAACCCATCGTTGTATTCGTCCACTGAGCTTCCTAGGCACTCGAAACGATTCTGGAGTTCAAGCTGAAAGCTCTCGGGGTTTTGGATCTGGATCTGCGCTGGACGGAGCGTAGACTACATCAGTCGAGACGTTTCAAGCTTTAAATTGATGTTCAATGTGCCTCTTACCATGCGGTGATCGCTCCCGGTTTTCACCGAATTGATCACAGAGACATCATTGAACATTTGCTTCTTGGTTGATATGATGAAGTCAATCTCATTTTTAGTTGCACCATCGGGACTCTGCCAGGAACACTTCCTGTGCTCGCGCCTTTTGAAGAAGGAGTTCATCATATAGAGGCCCTCCTTCTCCATAAAACTAGCCAGTTGGTGTCCCCGGTGGTTCCGACGTCCAAACCCAAATTGCCCCACCTGTAGCTCATCCCCGTCTCGTTTGCCCAGTTCCGCGTTGAAGTCCCCCATGACAACGGTGAAGTGAGTTTTGAAACCATGCAGTGCTTTAGAAATATCCTCATACATGGTCTCCACTTCGTCGTTGGGGTGTGCCGAGGTCGAGGCGTAGACCTGTATGACCTTCAGCAAATATCTTGAGGATATTCTGAGTATAAGGTACGCCACCCTGGTCGACACACTCTCGATCTTCATCACGTTATTCACGAGGGGCTTGTGGACGATAAACCCAACACCACCCTGGGACTGCCGGTCACCCTCTCGGAAATAGAGCAGGTTGCCGGATTTCAGGATTATCGTGTCCTCACCCTCTCTTCTGACTTCAGATAATCCCACAATACTCCATCGCAGCCTGCTCACCGACTCATCTGATGATCTGAAATAGGGTTTTTTATCTTTTTCATTTACTTTGTTCATAGTTTTTTTTCTTTTCTTCTCTAATGTTTCAACCCTTCCCTTTTGGTGCTTTACTTTATTTTCTATCATGAATCATTTTTCTTCTTCTTTCAGCTACTTTAAGTTTAGGTACTTAATTGTTCATCTAGTCGCATAGTATTTGCCGCCTCCCAGAACTGAGTTAGTTCAGTGTAGGCGGAGCCGCGTATTACAATGTCGTGGTCGTTGCAGACGAGCAGGTGCAGGAGGTGGTGGTGTCAGTGCTAAGGGAGGCGGCTGTGCGCGGGCGTTTGGGAGGTGCCGCCACGCTAGCGTGCGAGGCGCGCTACGAGCCACCGCCGCGCGA
Organism: Noctua fimbriata; assembly: GCA_905163415.1. Lineage (NCBI taxonomy): Eukaryota > Metazoa > Arthropoda > Insecta > Lepidoptera > Noctuidae > Noctua > Noctua fimbriata. The sequence continues at coordinate 3,888,298 of LR990951.1, forward strand.
CCTGCCGCTGCCGCCGCTCGAAATCCGCTGGCAGAAGGGCGAGCAGCCGATCAGCCTACAGGTAGTGCTCGCTCCGGTGCGGCCGGTGCAGCTGAAGCGAAATGTATGACCTCACCGTGTGTTGCAGGGCTCTCGCTGGGGCGTGGCGCAGCACACGGCGCGCCGGGCGTCGAGCGTGGAGTCGCGCCTGACACTGACGGAGCTGAGTGCGCGCGACGCCGGTGCCTACTCGTGCAGCGCAGCTGGCCGCACCGCCGTGCTCACGCTCACTCTCGACGACGACGGTGAGTCACCCACTCACCCGACCCACGAGCCATTTCTCGACCATTGCTCTGCCGCTGCGACGCTTAGACACATCTGCTTCACAGTATTTTCTAATGTGCCGCGGATCATTAATTTGATGTACTTGTTATCCAAAAATGATTACATAAATATAATCTAATCGCGATACCTAATAATACCCTCACGGAGCAGACATGTTTTTTTTTATTTTTAACATATTGTATATTAATAACTTACTGACTGCTGTGCTTATTCGACGGTTAATCGATCTCACCCGAAGATTCTTAACTTCCCTGACCTCAGGGCCGATCCCGCGCCCGTCAGTATATTTATTTATGTAACACTTCCAACTACAGAGGCGGACTTAAGGCGCAGATATAAGACTTTTAATGATCTTAAATTGAACATTACGTCTAAATGTCTAGTCTTATTTCTTATTTTTTTTTTGTTTTTTAAAACTTTGACACTAGGAATTTCTCCTATATCGTGGGTGCGTTTACAAACATTTAAACTCACATACACAAACAGCCAGACCCGGAACAACTACCTGTAGATCATACAAATATTTGTTCCGTGCGTGAATCGAACCCGCGACACGCAGCGCAGCAGTCAATCGCTCAGCCACTGCGCCAACCGTGCCGTCTTTGAAAAAAGTACATGTTATACTAGACAAATTTTTTCATAATTTGATATGTGAAAATGTGAAATTAATATACAGAGTGGAGCAGGACGATTGACAATCCTTCAAACCACGTTAAGAGTGTCATGTTCTTTACCCGTATACAAAAATTCAATCAAATCCAATGAATACTTTTTTTTTCGATCTTTGCCCCGACATTCATACTGTCAACATACGTGTTCATTTGCTCTATGCTTAAATATCTTTAATTGTTTCAATTCCAATATAATCTTCAAAGAAACTGCATCATAGTGACAATAGTACATCAGTGAAGTGACTTTCTTGAAAAGGAATACAAAATAAGTGCATAAACTGAAGTTTTTTCGTGTTAACAGTTAAACATTTTGAATCACAACTGGTCAGCTGGTGAGTGAATGACAGTACACTTTACACGCAGTGCATAGAATTCTCACGGTTCGGTAGCGCGCAGAAGTGTCATTATCGCTTACTTCGCCGCGCGGTGACGCATACGACGGCCCGCACCAAAGAGTAAGCGACGCAGACCGGGCAACATTTATGCCTTCGTGGCTTTGACTCAAGGAAGAAAACTATATACTTTCTCTTTTTTTTATAACACAACATAGGAAAAGTATGGACAGTTCAGAAATGGAAAATATAACGTTCCGTAAAACACCAAGGTCAAACTCAATGGACAGTATCTTCAATGGTAACTTAAGCACAAATTCTACACAGCTCGATACAACAATGATGAGTTTACCAAATACATCAATAAATGACAGCGATGCCATCTTAAATCTCAAAGAAACAATTAATAAATTAGCCATGGAGTTAAAAAGTGCACATCTTGAGATCGACAATTTAAACAGTGAAAATTTTCGCCTTAAAATGGATATAGGCCAATATCAGAAAGTAATTGAAAGCTATAAGAAAGTGAATATATTAGAAACAAGGAGATTCTCACCGAAGTCTGCACGTAAAAGAAATACCCTAAGAACAAGCTGCTTTTCTACCCCGACAAAGTTAACTCTGCCTTCTAATATGACTCATCGTCACCCTGACAGCGACGTTGTGATACAGACACCAACAAGCGAAGTAGGAGACGGCTCGTTCAACACAGCCGGATCAATATGTGATGCTGATGAAATACAGCAAACAAAGTCATCACCAAAAATCATCACTCAGAATTTTAGCACCCACACAGAACCAAGCGGTCGCGAGTCTCAAAGAAAACAGTCTTCGGTACCTCGTGAAACCAGCACTAAGGAGCAATACAAGCAAAACAAATTGTGTATTTTGAGTACCAATAAATATAACAAGGTACTTGCAATAGCGGAAGAGACGATTGACGAGAAATTCAACTTTTGTCACTACGTAATACCGAGAGGAGCCACTTGCAATCTCATGGAAGGGTTAAACACAAAACTTGCTGACTACACGAAAAATGATTTCTGTGTGATTTTTATCGGCGAAGAGGACTTTAAAACTAGTAATAACTACTTTAAACTTATATCAGATATAAGAAACACCCTCAATGGCATAACACATACCAACATTATTATATGTTTACCGACTTATAAATATAATATTAATGCAAATATGTATAATTGGCGTGTCATGAATTTCAATCAGTCTCTGTATCAAGATGTCAGAAATCACAAATATGCATATGTTTTAGATGCGAATGCAAATATAGAATATGACTACAATTCATTCTTTAGGCAGTCTGGTCAACTCAATAATTATGGACTCCGAACTATTTTTGCTAGTCTTTTCACATTAATTAGGGACATACAATGCTTTAACACGCAAGATCAAAGGAGCCACTTAATAACATTAACGACGCACGAACCGACCCATGTATTAGAAACTGAAAAACAGTTATTTCGTTAATAATAGCATATATGTGATGCATCAGAACATAGCGGGACTTTTAAATAAAACAACTGCGCTGACTGTTTGTATGCAGGAATTGGAAGAAAAAAACACTAATGTTGATGCACTGTGTATAACAGAACATTTTATGATGTCAGGTTACGAAAATCACTTACAAATTCCTAATTTCAGCTTAGCTTCAGTTTTCTGTAGGAAGGATAGCAAACGTGGTGGAACTTGTATCCTAATCAGAAACGGGCATCAATGGAAAGATGTACCGCAAATAGCAAATTCATCAATAACTGGTGTAGTTGAGTTTTGTGGTGTAGAACTCATACAGTATAAAACTATTATTTTGTGTGTATACAGGGTGCCGAAACTAAATAATATCAATTTATTTTTTGAAGTAATAGGAAAAATATTGCAAAATTTATGTAAAAAGAAATATGATCATATTATAATGGCAGGAGACTTTAACATAGATATCAAAAAAACAAATAAAATTGCATTAGAATTTGAATGTCTGTTACTAAATTTCGATCTTACACTAGCCTTAAAACAGCCAACTAGACTGCACAGCCAAACGTGCATAGACAATATCGCACATAACTTTAAAGCAAAATGTAAAACTGAAGTTATTGATTTTGCTCTTTCAGATCACACAGCTCAAATAATTAAGTTACCGGTAAAAAAAAACATTTTAAAATACTGGTGTGTAAAAAGGCGAGATTATTGTGCAGAGAACCTTTTGAAATTTAAAGAATGTATAGGGCAATTGACTTTCTCAGAAATTTATGAAACTGATAATCCCAATGCCGCTTTTGACATTTTCATTGACACCTTTAAAGTTTTCTATGACCTCTGTTTTCCATATAAATGGATAAAAATAAATGTAATAAAAAAGCCTAAATGGATATCACACGGTATAAAAATATGCAGCAAAAATAAACGAAAATTACTATGGCGCTACAGACTTAAACCAAACATGACAAACAAGTCAACTTTCGTAACATACAATAAAAGGTTTAAAAAAATTATAAGTTTAACTCGACGAGCTCAAAACAATTATTCTATAAAAACGTCAACAAACAAATCTAAAACCACATGGAATATAATAAACAAAACAAAATCGTGTTTCCCTAAAGAATCAGTTACACAGATTAACGTAAATAATAAAATAATAAATGACCCTCAAGAAATAGCTAATGCATTTAATAATTTTTTTGTAGACAAAATTCAACCCATTCAAGACTCAGGAATTAATATTACATCAAAGATTATACCGAGTCAAGATTCAATTTATATTTCCCCCAGCATACCTGGAGACATAAAAAACATAATAAAGTCACTAAAGTCCACTAACAGCACAGGATATGACGGAATTTCTACAAATGTTATTAAAGATGTATCTGACTTTATCTGTACCCACCTAAGCTATCTTATAAATCTAAGTATCTGTGCAGGTATATATCCAAATGCCCTTAAAGTCTCTATAGTAAAACCTTTATTTAAAAAGAATGATACTGAACAGATGGCTAACTACAGACCAATTGCTCTCATTCCGATCATTTCTAAAATTTTTGAAAAATATATTTATAAAGAATTGTATTCATATTTTGAAAAGAAACACATATTAGTAGATGAGCAGAAAGGATTTAGAAAAAACCGGACAACCAATATGGCCATTTATGACTTCTTGCATAAAGTAATGGTTAGTATGGACAAGAGAATTCCAGTGTGCGCTATTTACTGCGATATGACGCAAGCTTTTGACCACGTAGACCATAAGGTTCTTTTAAAGAAGCTAGAAGCATGTGGCATTAGGGGAAATATATTCAGTCTTATACAGTCTTACTTAACTGACAGACAACAGTACACGGAAATAGCCAAAATTAATATTAAGACAAAGAAGGAGGAAATCTTTGTATCTGACAAACGGACGCCAGTATACGGAGTCCCACAAGGCAGCGTACTGGGATCTCTATTTTTTATAGTATATATTAATGACATGCCTAGTGCTATTGAACATCCCATGACCCTTTTTGCAGATGACAGTACAGTGACCATAACATGTAATAATAAGGACATATATGAAATTGACATTAATGAATCTCTGACATCGATAATATTATGGCTAAATCGGAATAATCTTAAAATTAACTTAGATAAGACTACTATAATGCATTTCACTCAACGGACACAAACTGATAATGCGATTGAAGCTCGACACAATGGTTCAGTACTAAAGAAAGTCGACAATGCCAAATTTCTCGGTGTAATAATTGACGCGAATTTGAACTGGAAAGCCCACATTGAACTCGTGAGTAAAAAGCTGAGCTCATCCGCGTATGTGCTTTTCAAACTGGCCCCAGAACTGAATCCAGACGCCTTGGTAACGGCTTATCACGGATTGGTAGCGTCAGTACTGCGCTATGGTATAATTTTTTGGGGAAACTCGACTAACAAAGAAATTGCGTTTAAAGCACAAAAGAGGTGTATACGAGCTATGTTTAAGTTAAATTCGACAGAAAGCTGCAAACCGGTATTTATAAAATACAAATTATTAACATTACCATCTCTGTACATTTTTGAAGTAGCATCTTTTGTAAAAAGTAACCCCCAACTATTTCCACGACTATCAGACGCGTTTCCACGCAACAGACGCGACAATAGCCAACTTTGCCTACACTCATCAAAAACTGCTCTAATGTCGAAAAACTTTTTTTGTATGGCCCCTAAGATTTACAACAAAATACCTCAGTCTTACAAAGCTCTAACCACAAATTTATTTAAAAACAAGATTCGGAATTTATTAACAGACAAATGTTACTATAATATAAATGACTTCCTATCGGATACCTTTTGACATATTTTACCTTTTGATACCTATTGACATATTTTACCTTGTGATATATTTTTTTATTTTTATGTTTTTGTTTTTTATTTTGATGTTTTTACTTGACATATTTACCTTATATTTCATTCTATTCTCATGACAATTGGACAATTTGTGTTTTTTATTTTATTTTTTATTGTATTTGTAATATGAGAATAATATGACAACATTAGTTATTATGAATATATAGTTACCTAGAAAAAATGGCTAAAATAGAAATGTTTTAAATTGTAAACAAAAACCAAATTTGTACACCTCACATGGTAAAACATGTACGGACCTACCCTACCCTACTCACTAAGATCTTGCATGCTCAATTTGTGTGTAAACGCATGTTTTTAACAAATAAATTATCTTTATCTTTATCTTTATCTTTATCTTATCTTTACTTTGTACGATTCTATTCTCTACGTCTCAATATGCTTGAAAGACAGAGAAAGGTGTCATACTATTTCACTCTAACGCGCCTCGCCCAGTCACATAAAATACTACAATTAGAAAGAAAAAGCTTTCCGTATGGTGTCCGGACGTAAAGAATAGCACCATCCCATGTCTTCCCGTGGGTGTCGTAAGAGGCGACTAAGGGACTTACCAGAGAATGGGCAGCAGCGTTCTCTGATTTTACAACAACCATACTGCGATCGCCAACCCGCCTGCCAAGCGTGGCGATTAGGGCAAAACCCCCCAAATGGTAAGCGCAACTAAAAAATGGCCCCTAGTACCCGGCAGCCCGTCTACCCTCGACTATGGTAGCGGTCGAGGTTACGGCGTGGCAAGGGGTGCGAAGAATCTCCAGACAGGATCAGGCTGCCTATACCGACGACTTGACCTGGCAACATAAAACACGCGTACACTCCGGACCGACGAGAAGATAACGGAACTCGAAGAGGAATTGAACAGGCTGCGATGGAGTATTGTGGGATTATCTGAAGTCCGAAGAGAGGGTGAGGACACGATAATCCTGAAATCCGGCAACCTGCTCTATTTCCGAGAGGGTGACCGGCAGTCCCAGGGTGGTGTTGGGTTTATCGTTCACAAGCCCCTTGTGAATAACGTGGTGAAGATCGAGAGTGTGTCGACCAGGGTGGCGTACCTTGTACTCAAAATATCCTCAAGATATTTGCTGAAGGTCATACAGGTCTACGCCCCGACCTCGGCACACCCCGACGACGAAGTGGAGACCATGTATGAGGATATTTCCAAAGCCCTGCATGGTTTCAAGACTCACTTCACCGTTGTCATGGGGGACTTCAATGCGAAACTGGGCAAACGAGATGGAGATGAGCTGCAGGTGGGGCAATTTGGGTTTGGACGTCGGAACCACCGGGGTCACCAACTGGCTAGTTTTATGGAGAAGGAGGGCCTCTATATGATGAACTCCTTCTTCAAAAAGCGCGAGCACGGGAAGTGGACCTGGCAGAGTCCCGATGGTGCAACTAAAAATGAGATTGACTTCATCATGTCAACCAAGAAGCAAATGTTCAATGATGTCTCTGTGATCAATTCGGTGAAAACCGGGAGCGATCACCGCATGGTAAGAGGCACATTGAACATCAATATAAAGCTTGAAAGGTATCGACTGATGAAGTCTACGCTCCGTCCAGCACAGATCCAGATCCAAAACCCCGAGAGCTTTCAGCTTGAACTCCAGAATCGTTTCGAGTGCCTAGGAAGCTCAGTGGACGAATGCAACGATGGGTTCGTGGAAACTGTCCACACGACTGGGTCTAAGTTTTTCAAGACACGTCGTGCACACAACAAAAAACTCTCTGATCATACTCTCGAGCTCATGAAGGAGCGGCGTGCGATGATCCTGCAGTCTTCAGATGAGGTGTGGAAATACCGGCAACTCAATAGACGGATCTCTAAATCCTTGAAGAGCGACCTCCGCCGCTTTAATACCGAGCGTATTAAAGACGCTATTGAGCGGAATAAAGGCTCCAAGGTATTTTCAAGAGATCTGGCTATTGGGCAGAGCCAGCTCACGAAACTGAAGACCGACGATGGCAGGATCGTATCCGCCAAACCGGAGCTGCTGAGGGAGATCGAGAGTTTTTATGGGCAGTTGTACACTTCAACTAGAAATCCTGTTGCAACTCTAGCTAACGACCCAAGAGCTAGACTGACCCGACACTATACCGAAGACATTCCGGATGTCAGCCTGTACGCGATTAGGATGGCTCTTAAACAGCTTAAAAACAACAAGGCACCGGGTTATGACGGAATTACGGCCGAACTCCTGAAGGCGGGTGGAAAACCGGTACTTAAGGCCCTTCAGAAGCTGTTTGATTCCGTCATACTCGAGGGGAAAACGCCGCAGGCATGGTGCAGGGCTGTGGTGGTACTCTTCTTCAAAAAGGGCGACAATGCCCGGCTGAAGAACTATAGGCCCATCTCACTTCTAAGCCATGTCTACAAGTTGTTCTCAAGAGTCATCACGAATCGTCTCGCGCGCAGGTTTGACGATTTTCAGCCTCCCGAACAAGCCGGATTCCGAAAAGGCTTTAGCACCGTAGATCACATACATACGCTGCGGCAGGTTATACAGAAGACCGAAGAGTATAACCTGCCTCTCTGCTTGGCGTTTGTGGACTACGAGAAAGCCTTCGATTCGATCGAGACTTGGGCTGTACTGCAGTCTCTCCAACGGTGCCAAATCGACTATCGGTACATCGAGGTGTTGAAGTGTTTGTACAAAAACGCCACCATGTCAGTCCGACTTCACGACCAGACGTCAGAACCTATCCTTCTGCAGCGAGGTGTAAGACAGGGAGACGTCATATCTCCGAAACTGTTCACCGCTGCACTGGAGGATATCTTCAAGGTTCTGGACTGGAGAGGGCTAGGCATCAACGTCAATGGCGAGTACATCTCTCCCCTTCGGTTTGCCGACGTTATAGTGGTCATGGCTGAGACCATGGAGGACCTCAGTACAATGCTCGATGACCTTAGTAGAGCTTCCGAAAGAGTGGGTCTTAAAATGAACATGGACAAAACCAAAATCATGTTGAATGACCATGTAACACCCACTCCTATCAAGATCGGAGACTCTACACTCGAAGTTGTAGACGATTATGTCTACCTTGGACAAACGATCCAGTTAGGTAGGTCTAACTTCGAGAAAGAGGTCAATCGTCGAATCCGACTCGGCTGGGCAGCGTTCGGGAAGTTGCGGGGTATCTTCTGGTCCAACTTACCGCAGTGTCTCAAGACGAAGGTCTATGACCAGTGTGTGTTGCCAGTGATTATATACGGGACCGAAACGTGGTCGCTCACAATGGGCCTTATCAGAAGGCTTAAAGTCACCCAAAGGGCAATGGAGAGGGCCATGCTCGGAGTTTCCTTGCGTGATCGAATCAGAAATGAGGACATCCGCAAGAGAACCAAGGTAACCGACGTAGCCCGAAGAATAGCCAAACTGAAGTGGCAGTGGGCAGGGCACATTGCTCGCAGAACGGATGGCCGATGGGGCCGAAAAGTTCTGGAGTGGCGACCGCGAACCGGAAGACGCTGCGTTGGAAGGCCTCCCACTAGGTGGACCGATGACCTGGTGAAGGTTGCAGGGATCCGCTGGATGCGAGTCGCACGGGACTGGTCAATGTGGCGACACATGGGGGAGGCCTATGTCCAGCAGTGGACGTCTTTCGGCTGAAATGATGATGATGAGAAAGAAAAAGAAATATTACTTACGCAAATTATGCATTAGTGGTGCATAAACCATTGCGTATGCGTGTGTGAGCGGAATTTTTTGGCAAAAAGTCTCGGACTCGGTAACTATGCAGTCAGTGCATAGCGGCGCCCTTTGAGGAGAGCACACACCAAATTTTTTTATCACGAGTCGAGCCGCGCGCGCTTTTCCGTGATTTTTTTTTTTAAGTTTTAAGATTAAAGACGATTTATGATAGTTGGATTAGTGCATAGGTTAGTGTGACTTATTGTTAAGTGTTAGTGTAATATTAGTTAGTTAATTAAGCATTTAATAGGTATTGTTTCGTGATTTAGGTTAGGTTTGAAGTTTTGTAGTTTAATTATGCCTCAATGCCGGTTCTTCTTGGGAAAACTATTTTCTTAACTTTGTTGTTTTGCACGAAAATGAATCAATTCACGTTTTGTTTTTCAGGTCAAAAGTCAACAAAAACTAACGTTCTAGCGTACAGTTTGTCAGCTGTTGGCGTCCTCATAATTGTGGTAGTACTGTTACTGTATTTGAAGGCCCAGAAGCGCTGCTGTTACAGATCAAGGGCACAAGAAATGCCTTTACCGAGACCCGATGTACGTATACACCTTTTAGAACTTTTTAAAGTTGTGTTATTTTGTTTTATACTTTTCAAGAAACTGTTGATTGAAAGTTTGTTTTTTAATTGCAGCCAGCAAGCGTTTATTATGAAAATACACTGTCAGTATTCGCACCCATCAATGAGCGCGAAGCTGAAGCAATGGAGAATCATTATGAAGAAATTCAATAGTCAAGTAATGGTCGCCGCTCACCTTAACGACTCAACCTCAGCGAACTCAAAGTAAAGCACTGTAATGTGAACTATATCGTGTCACGTACAGCCACGTGGACAACTACAGTCACATCGTCATCATCTCTCTGCCCTTGTCCCATACTACTTGGTGTCAGTGGTACGTGCTTTTATCTTGTCTCAGAGCCGTCACTATCTACTGTTTCTTTAATATTAACATCCCTTCAATACCCACTGTTACAAAAAGTTGATAAAGTAATTGTACGTGACTCGAAATTAAGTTCATATTCCCATGTTTAACATTGAGTCGAGTTGGTGTTGAGCCGTCAAGGTGTGCGGCGACCATTACTTGAATGATGAATAATATAATGATTCTCCTACGGCTTCTACTTCTGCTATTGATGCGGAGGATAGGACGCAGGTGACGAGGAAGATCACCTAGTCTGGGTCGGGTCTGATTTGTGTTTAGTGTAGGTATAATATGTTAATTGTAACTATAAGTGTTAAGTTTAAAATATGCCATGTAGTGTTAGATTAATTTATTAAAAATATATTAATTACCAATGACTTTATATCTTCGCTTATAATAACAGTTGAATTCTTGAATTTCAAGCCTACCTACATGTAACGGGTACATAACGTTAAAGTTGAGTACTATATATGTAAACTTATACAACATAATTATACTGTCACTTACGGGTTAGCTGCCGTGATTATTCATTATTTTGAGCTCCCGATATTTCGGCGCTGTTGCAAGCGCCATGATCGCGGGTTGACTGGAGAATGCGGGTGGATGCTACGCGCACTACTGGTGACAGTATTTAGTTGTAAGCCGTGCAAGCTTACAACTAAACTTACTCGCTCTACTACTTGCTAGCTTCGCAATACTTTTAGTTAGTTACCTCAATATTTACACACTTAGTTATTTATTTAAGTTTAGGCATTATAGATGGGATGTTGAATTTATAAATAGCAATTTGTGGTATCAGACCTATTTTAAAATTAAAACTATTACATTTATCAGGTGTTATCATAAAACAGGCTCTTATTTACTTTTTCTTTTAAGAAATCTCTTTTGTATAGCATTTGACTTACCTACATTCAAAAAATAACAGTATCTAAAAAAAAAATCAAAATTTTTAAAAATTCTCAATATTTTAAATAAATTAACGAAATCCCTGACATATTGAAATCCAAACTGTATAATATATTATGTGTGATTATTGATAATATAATTGCAAAGAAAGAAAGACTTCTATAGACTGACCGCTTTAATGAGTGCTGCGCCGTGCCCCATCAAAGGCACATTAAGCATCCACAAACTCCTAACAGTACCTCACAGGTTTGCTTTAAAATAACCATAATCCACGTAGATAATACGATACTAATTGAACCAATACGCGATCAACCTTCAGAATATTCCATTTGTATTGATACCTTCGGTGGACTCATTAAAGCGGTCGGTCTATAGCTTCTATTACGGCAAGAATTTGTTAACTTGTCAGACTTCTATGCACCATACTACTTTTTGGAGAAAAAAGAGAAAATTGAAAAGCAAAACATAATAAATTAAAAAAAAAAAAAATATTATACAATAATATGTAAAAAATAACCCCAGTCCGATCCGTAGGGGAATTGAGATTAGATTATATTTATGTAATCCATTTTTCATTTAAATCAAATAAAATGTACTAAAATGAGGAAACTGACATGGCAACACAGGGGTGCGGACGGCGACACTCCGGTCTCTTCTCGGGTAGTGACGTCATACACAACAATTGACGGTCACATTTTAAAAGCTCATTCGATTTTTAGTGGTAATTTGAGCTACAAAAATCACAGGGTTTTAAAATTCATTAATGTTTACCTTCATGAATATTTTAAGTTTCTTATTTTATTGAGTAATGTCATTAGTATACCTACGCCTCTCCCGGATCGGACCGGGTTTTTTAACATATTGTATAAATTATTATTCACATTAAGTACCTACCGGAGTAGTTTAATGGGTTATCTATGTCTATGTGGATGATCTGCTAATTACTCTTAGTAATAATGAAAAATGAATTCTCGATAAGAATTTATGTGAGATACTATTGTAACACTACAACATACTAACTAAAAAGGCTTAAATAAAAAGCTTTTTGCATAAGTTGTGTTTTTTATTTTGTAATAATTGTGTAAAGATTGTAGACAGAGTATTCTACAGGGTTTAAGCGGATCCTTCATGAAGCCGTCAACCAAGCATTATATACATCAAACTAAGTAAACCCTACGCAAAAATTATTGCCGGGAAACGACTTTTTTTTTGGAGAGAGAAATCACGTTTTACGGTTAAACTCAATGTCTGTAACGCACTCAAAACTTAGCGCTGATGGATGCTTTGAATAGTAAACGTGTTATGGAGGTAATTAAAGTAACGTTAAAACCTTAAAAAATAGAATTGAAAAAAACTTGTGAGAAAATTGGAACTTTCGACCTTCTAGTGGCGGAGATATTGGATATCTCTGTAACTAGAAGGTTCCCAGGTATGGTCCAGAACAAAAAAAATGATCGCAATGACGGGGAGAACAAGTGCCGTTCGCTTCTTCTTTTGGCTTCATTAAGGGTCTTTTTACATCCTTTATAGTACTGCTGGATATCTTACACTGCATTCGCACAAGACAAAGAAGAACATATTAGTAACAAAGAAAAGAGACAGAGTTAAAAATATTTGTCCTTCATCGAGTGCCGCATTGTGTAGCCGGTTCATAGTAAGACACGGACAAAATTATTTATGATGCTAATTTAATACCTGTCATTAGTAGTCTATAGAAAATATATGTATTTAATAGAATAACCATAATTTACTATGCACTAGCAGTGTCGCGGCTTTACTCGCGTTAAACTGAATAAAAATTAAAAAGTAGCCAATTTCAGGTTCACTATTAAGTTTCATCCGAATCCTGTAATAGAATAACAATAGTTACACACATGCACACAAACTTTTAGATAGGTATATAATATCAGTTTGATTAATAAAAAAGCTAAGAGTAAACTGCAAGAAACAATTCATACTAACAACCGAGGTAGCATGTCGTAGCAAGGTTTGTTACTACAACATAATAATTTAAAGTCCAGAGATTCTGTGTGTAAATAAATTGTTATAGAAAGTTACGGATAGCCTTGTGAATTTTTATTTTAGTTTATATGAGCCAAATTTGACATGTTTATGTGAAATAGTTTTTGAGTTATGAGGAGGTCAAAAGTGGCTCCAAATGGTTCGTTGAATATTACACACGGTGCTGCTCGCCAGTTCTATTAGCTTGAACTTGGCTTGACACGCTACCGCGTGTCTAGATTTGCCGTTTGTTCTTACTAGTTCGATTCATTAGTTCGATCGTCGAACTAGTGACAGTTCCGACTCTCTCTCACAAATTTTAAATTTCATTTTATTGTTTGTCGATTAAAATAAGTTCGGTCGAACAAATGATAAAAAAATACTCAGTAGTTCGAACTATTGAGAAAAATAAATCTCACTTGTTCGACTATCGAACTAATGAATCGAACTAGTGAGAACAAACTAAATTTTCTATCTACAGTATTAAGAGTACTTTCCCTCCAGGTGAGATTGAAAAATTCCACCCTGTATATCCTGTTATTAATTCTAAGATATGGAAGAGCGGAGTCTCCTAACACAGGCATTGTTTGCCTAAAAGGAGGCTCCCAGCACAATTTATTGTACATACAGGTTTTCGTAAAATAAAAATATTTTTCATTTTTTTTTTTTGTATAATTTATTAAAATATTTTGGTTTGTTTATTGAATTAAACGGGACACTGCCGTTTTGCCGAAAAGATTTTAACAAAATTTCATTACCCAAACAAATTTTAGCTTTTTTTATAACATTGCAATATTTCGAATGATTTTAGTACGCATATTTTTATTTGGTCAAATTTTTACTTGGCAAAATATTACCAAGTATAATGTCATTATGGCATTTGGTCTGTAATCAAATGATTTATTACAGCAAACAATCTTCAGACAATAAACGTTTGGTGAAATGATTTGTTAAGACAAAAAATATTAAGGCAAAAATAAGATGTTTTGGGAATTATATAATTAAAAAATGCAATTATATTTTAATATTATCATTTGTTTAATGCAAAATATTTTTACATTACAATTTTAATTTTTTTGCAATGGACATAGCAATTTTATTTCGGAGTATGGTTAGGTTAAAAATGGTTAGGTTAGGTTAGGTTAAAACTGTGACCTCCTACGCACGAGCCGAGCGAGCGTAGCGAGCGGTGCCGCGGCAGCGGCCGGCGAGTGCCAGACACGACTTGCATTAATAGAAAAAAGAAATTGTTTTTAGTAGGTTACCCGGAACTGAACTATTTAGATTAGGATAATTACTTATTAGGTTAGGTTAAAACTAGATAGAACTAGATAGTGTTTTGCTTGACTCACCCACATTGAGCGTCATTTATGATTTACCTCCTACCCACTTAGCAGTTCACATTTTTGTCATTGTAGCATTGGACTGAATAGGAAAGGGTGAATTGAAAACCTAAATATTTGGCTTATTTGATTTTGCGTAAAAACTGTTATTCCAACTGAAATGTTTGACTAAATAAAAAATGTCAAAAGTAAACAAGTAAACAAGTTATAGTTCATTTCCCAAACATTAGATTTGCGTTACAATTTTTTGTGAATAGATTTTTTGCTAAGTAATAATTTGGCAAATGAAATTAATAAAAATATTTTTTGGGAATAAAAATTTGTCAAATTCCTTTCGGTCAAACAAGGGAGACCCGAATTAAACATTTGCAGTAACTTAATTTTTTTATTTCTCACCATAGAAACCTGAAAAATAAAAAATATTTGTGAAGAACATCGGGTAAAGTGTCCATAACTTGGTAACCCTAAACAATAAATGTACAGTCGCCAGCACATCAAGCTACCCGAAACTGTAAATTTTTTCCAATCAACCTTGCACCTAATTTTTTAGCAATAAAGTTGAAAATCTATTTAAAAAAATTGATAGATTGTAGTTGCTTGATGTGCTGGCGCGTCTGTACCTACTATTTTTTCTGTCCCTTTCAATGATGTGTGTCCCGTGTGTCATTTCACCAGTCTATAGAATACTCTAGTCTACGGTAAAGATGAATAAACGAAATAAGGCTGTAATTTCATTTCAATCACTCAAACCTATTAGTCGGCGCTTTTTGCCGACTAATCATCGCCAACTATTTGCCGACTGCTAAGAGTCTGCTTTCCCGACTTGTTGGTATATCTCTAATTTTTGCAGTTATCGCGTTAAACTATCGTACACACGGCGACGTCTCGCGACGGCTACACATCAAGCTTTACATTTCCAGTATAACATGTCCCCGCTTCTTATAGATTTCCCGTACAATGAGAGATTCGCTTGAACTGGTTTTGTAAAGCTAGATTAGTCGTCGTGCGTACAATAAAAAAAATGCGTGGTTGCGGCTTTTTTTTTTTTAATCAGCCTGTTCTGTCCCACTGCTGGGCAAAGGCCTCCCCCATGGCTTTCCAATCCTGCTTACAATTTGCCCTCTCTGACCAATCCGTTAAGAATGAGTCCAGATCGTCACGCCAGCGTTTCTTGGGGCTGCCTCGGTTACGACGGCCGTCTTCAGGTGCCCACTGTGTGACTATCTTCGCCCATGGTTGCGGCTTAGTAAACTATTTTAAAAATCCATCATATTAATAAAACAATAAACCTAGGTGTTGATCGGAACCATACTTCGTTTTTGATCAACGAACAAATGATGACGTGCCAGCCAGGCCCTTCCGTACTACATTGTTAACAATGATAACATATCAAATGCGCGGTGCATTTACAGTGACATGTTACAGTCATTACCATTAGTGATGAGACTGCAGGTACTATACTACCTACCTATAACCAGCGGAAGTATGGGGTCGCCAGAAGGTCAATTTCGACTTCGTCTAAATAAAAAATAACAATTTACTTCAATTATCTTTATTTGTTAATAAAATACCGAACCGTCGTACTCATAACTCATCGTAATCATCGTTTTCTTGCTCTTTACCCCATTTATTTGGGGTCGGCGCGCCATGTCTTCCTCTTGCACACTTTTCTATTAGGTACTCGTCATCTCTGCAGTCACCTCCATTCTAGACGTCATCTTTCACAGAACAGTTATGACTGTTCATGTTTAGTATCAGGTTGAGTGATTCACGCTGTGGCAGCACCAGTCGGTCAGTAGGGAGGCAGTCGAGCAGTTCAGGGCGGACTGCAAGCGCGCCACACGCTCCCCCAGTCACTTGTCAAACAAACCACACCCAACAATCTGTTAGAGTATAATTAAGGTATTAGAGCGTCAGCTAAAACACGCGCGGGTGCTCGGAGCGGGAGCCCGCAGTCAAAATTCCCTTAGGAAATCCATCACACGCACGGGCCTTCTAGCGTTTTTCATGCTTATTTTCGATAAAGACACTAGAGCGTGCGGGTCTCGCGCCTGTTTTAGCGTACTGT
Organism: Noctua fimbriata; assembly: GCA_905163415.1. Classification (NCBI taxonomy): domain Eukaryota; kingdom Metazoa; phylum Arthropoda; class Insecta; order Lepidoptera; family Noctuidae; genus Noctua; species Noctua fimbriata. The sequence continues at coordinate 3,904,962 of LR990951.1, forward strand.
GTCCGCTAAAAAACGCGCAGGTGCACGCTCGTGGGTTTTTTTTTGAAAAATTCTATGAGCAGCATTAAAAGAAGCGGGCGGGCGCCGACGCGTGCGACCAGATTTATAAGGGCATTTTGACAGCGGGTACCCGCTCCGTGCACCCGCGCGTGTTTTAACGGACGCCCTTATAAACAGAAATCTTAATAAAGTAGCGTATGTTTACCTAAACAAACAAGCAAGCAAGAAACGTACAAATGGATTATTAGATCCCTCTGAATAAAAAAACAAGGCTAAATAATTTTATTACGAGACTTCCAATTATCGGTTAATTTGGGTTTTCGAGAAAAGTATTATTTCAAATTGCCTACACATTAGTGTAAGTAGCAAATCAAAATTATGGTTACTTTACGAGGAGATGCATGTTATCAATAATTATACTATTTCTCATTTCTGTGGTTCCATTGTGAGGAGATTAATTTAGTTGTAGCTGCAGATATATTACTTTAGCTGCAGAAGTTGGTGACAAAAATACTGAATCAAACAAACAAAAGTCACCGACCGAAAAAAGATTTTTTTTTGATAAATCAGTTAAGGTGATATGAATCCAACTGTGCTTGCTACGCACTACGCGATAAACTGCGAAATTTTGGGACAGTTTTCACTTTTTGCTCTAAACCTCGAAAACTATGCATTTTCGACAGATAACTTTCAGTATTTATATATAGGCATCTAAATTTGCAACAATTTAAGCCCAACCGCAGCTATATAAACCTTATGGGGCCCAAGCTATGGCCCTTCAAAGATGATCAATTTTTCTGCCAAATTGCTTGATGCATCGGCTGTTTGAACTCAATACCGCAGTACGACTCAGCAATTTTGTGATATGGTTTCCAGACCAAACTGGTCTTGACCCTTGATCCTTACACTGTTTTACTTTGCCGATGTCAATGATTTCCATTTTTATTTAATTATCTCTAAACGATAATTCACATGAATTCTCATGTATCAAATGAGAGACAGTTAAAGCATATTGTAATTTGCATTTCAGTCAATTTTATTAGTCAGCTAAGAGCTTCTCAAAACATTTAGTTTTAGTTCTTGTTAACCACTAACACACCGCCGTTAGGCCGCCTCTGTACTTTGTGCTTGAAGTGTTAAATAAATAATAAATAAATAAATAAACACACACATGCGAACATTCTCAGCTAAACATATCCTAAACATTAAAACCTTTTCCATTTTGTAGCTTAAGTTAATTAATTGAATCTAAAAACAAAGTAAGTAATTTACGTGGGTTTCGCGAAGACATTTATGCTTGTTATTATTGTGTGCAAATCATTTGTAGGCCACGGTAAGACGGCAGCAGCCGGAGATTGCTAGACTTATTATATCTCTCGTAGTAGGTATGTACAGTTCCTATACATCATTCACAGCACAAATTCCGGGATCAAAACATTACAGTACAAAAGTCACACGACAATAATATTTTGTACTTCATTCATAACTTCTTATATTTATGTAATGTTAGATGTTCCCCTTTCCAACCTACCCGCTTCGAGTGAAAGTGTATAAAAAGACGTGGCGCGCTGACAGCGTCCCTTTTCTGCTGCTGGCCTTCGGATACGACGGACGTGTTTTAGAGGTGTTATAGTGTTGATCAGGATCATTTTATATAATTCTTATGTACTTGTTATTTACCTGTGTACTAATTGTTAATTATAAATTGTTTGTAACTTTGCTGTGGTTTGAAAGTCAGTTTTTTTTTAGGGCGGGCTGCCCTCGATTTCACTGGGATTCCATCACCAGATTCCGATTTGGCAATGGGACTACCTCAGGAGTATAACCTTTCGAATAAAAAAAGAATTATGAAAATCGGTCTACAATTCGCGGAGAAATCAGTGAACATAGGTACATAAAAATACATACAGTCGAACATAGAAACTCCTCCTTTTTTTAAGTCTGCTAAAAATTGTCAAAGGAGTTTTGGTGAAACATTAGTGAACCGTTAACAATACATGTCATGGTAATAGGCTTATCTATACCAATATTATAAAGCTGAAGAGTTTGTTTGTTTGTTTGTTTGTTTGTTTGCTTGAACGCGCTAATCTCAGGAACTACTGTTTCGATTTGAAAAATTCTTTTAGAATTGGATAGCCCATTTATCGAGGAAGGTTATAGGCTAAAATTTCACGCGGACGAAAGTCGCGGGCAACAGCTATCTCCAATAAATGGAACTTAACATACCTGACTGTTGAAATGTGGGTGTACTGTAGACTGTACACATCTCACAGCATTCAGGCGTAATGTTATGTTATGATTTTGTGTAAACAATTATTTTTTATTGTATTTTTATTAATGAGATTAGAAAAATTATACTTAATATTATATAAAAAAAATAGAGAATATCTAATAAAAACAGTCCAGGGGGGGGTCCGCCCCCCTGGATCCGCCCTTGCCCTAGGCCTACGTTAATGGTAACAAAACCAGTTTATATTTGACTAGCTGACCCGCGCAACTTCGTCTGCGTTCGGATTTTCCCCGTTTTTGCAATCTTTTTCATAAATGCTCCGCTCGTTTTGGTCGTAGCGTGATGTTGTGTAGCCTATAACCTTCCTCGATAAATGGGCTATCAAACACTAAAATAATTTTTCAATTCGGACCAGTAGTTCCCGAGATTAGCGCGTTCAAGCAAACAAACAAACTCTTCAGCTTTATAATATTAGTATAGAAGACTAGTATTTTATTTAAACTCCGTGTTATAAATACTAGGCCAGCTCAAGGTCAAAGTGTTAACACATGATGCACGGCCTATTGTACAAAAAAAACAGTGCAAGGTCGAGGCCGGTTACCGGAATATTAATGCAAAGGTCATTAACACTGCCATATTATTATAAACAAACAAGCAACTGGTTCAGTGCGAACGATAGTAATACGCCACTGATAAAAATACATAAAGTATGTCTACTGACGGTCAGTTAGTAGAAACCGCGCGCGGTTGAATACGCACGTCCCTTGCGCGACGCAAAAAATAGAACTACCATAGTGAATTCCCGCCAGTGTCGTTGTGAACTGTCAAGATTTTTCAAAAATCTTTTTAAATAAATTAATTGGTGTTTTAAGAGTTTCCTGCCGTTTGGGTGTTTGCCTATTTCCGTCTGATAATTTCAAGTTTGTATGCCTACAGTTTATTTAATCCTTTAATATTATTTTAAATTAAGAAATAAAATTAATTTGCTACAATCACGAATTATTCATGAGTTAACTAGGTATGTATATGTCGTAGGTATTTTGTAAACTGTTATGGCCATTCATCTTTTCGAGTTGTATGACTAAAAAGGTTAAATAAAACAAACAATGTTACCCACATTTAGAGGTTACATAGAACATTGAAACAGTGAAATATGTTATTCGTTGTTCTCAGTGCATACCTATGTATGTAGGTATTTCACTTTTGTGCTAATTTGGTACTGTGGTGGCCCAGTGGCGTCGGACATGACTAATGCTGGTTTCACACGAGGGCAGAACAGTGAGGCTGAACAGTGAGACAGAACAGTTTGGAAGGACAGTGGCGTTTAAATATAGGACAGTCCGCGAGTGATAGCGATGGAGCGTCGACGAAGACAACGCCAACATTTACGCAACTTACTCAAAATTGCAGCACAAATTGCTTTGGATGAGCTAATTGACATTGTAAAAAAATGAAATAAATAGGAAAGAAAAACTTAAAACAAGTCAAACGCGCGCACTCACACTGTCCTGCTCTTTGCACTGCACTGCCCTCGCGTTCACACGAGTCCAGCCATAAGGCAGACGAGCGAGAAAGGTGGTGGGGGAGCAAACTGCCCCGAAAAAATAGACCGGCGAGCTGTTAACTGTTCTGCCTTGGTTATTGTCAAGACAGTACTGTTCTATTCTGCTCTGTGCGTTCAAACAGTAGCAGTACTGTGCTGCGCACTGTTCTGCCTCACTGTTCTACCCTCGTGTGAAACCAGCATTAGGGTTCGAGCTGTTGGTCGGCAGTCCGCGGTTCCAAACCCAGGCAAGAACGTTACTTTAAATAAAATAAATGATGTTTTATTGCAGGCAAAATGCACTGCAAAGTGGTTTTTTTTAATTTATTTATTTAACCGTTGTGTGTATTGCGATGAACCTGTTTACCGGTGGATTTTAAAAGAGGGTTCCCTACTTGAAATCGAATGACGTGAGATCGAATAACACTTGCTCGGAAACGTTAACTCGATAGTACCTACTTGAAATCGATAAATTATGAGCGCGTCAGTTTACTACCTCGATGCATCAAAATCTTCAATAACTATAAGCTCGAATCATTGGCAGCGCGAAGGCTCATTATCTTGAATCATCATTTCTCGACCGACCATCTAATCGATTTACAGAATAGTTGTTAATAAATGCGTTTTGTCCGGTCAAAACGCTGTGCGGCACATTTATTGTGGGATCCGCCAGTCTGTGGAATTCACTGGCGGTTTCTCTGTTTCTCAGTCATATTCTAGGCCGCATCATCGCTTTACATCAGCGAGTTGGGTCTAAACGCAAGCCTATTTAGTGTAAATAAAAAACTCAAAGTGCGCTGTTTAGATCGCAGTCAGAGCCCTGGCCCACAGTCACTCTAAAACAATATACCTACCTATTTTATTATACATTTTAGTCTTTGCCATCATCGAGCATAGCTGATAGAATGTCACTTTGTCTACTCCCTCAGATTCACACAAGTCCATTGCTTTCATCCTAAAAATTGAATTAATTCCAGAAAACACACACATGAGAACGTTATACAGGAAAAATACGTCTTGTAGAGATAATAAATATAAAATTTAAAAAACCCCCATCGCAACAAAGAAAAGCGAACAAACATTTGGAAAGTGAATAAAATGGCTGAGCTGGTTTTGATAAAACATGTCTTATTGTAATATACACATCATGCCCTTTCATTTGATACCCCACTTGGGTATATTTGAAAATATTCGATTATTCATCACCACTTTCATCCCCTATATCTAGTAAATGTATGCACCGATATTGATAATACGTGTCTAAGAACCATAGCCAAGAAACTAGCTTTCAAATAAAAAAAACTGCATCCAAATCGGGTCACTTGTTTAAGAGCTACGGTGCCAGAGACAGACACACACACACATTGCGGTCAAACTTATAACACCACTGTTTTTGCGTCGGGGGTTATAAAACAACATTAATTGTGTAGTCATCAATCTCATTTATATCAAGTACCTGTTTACTGTTGTAAGTACCAAAGTTATCAGCCGTTAAAAATTGTGTGAACAATAAATTATTAACACTGCCATGTATCTATATACTGGAGGCTGCAGTATTTGTTAAAAACAATATCCACATGTTTAGCTATTACACGCGTATACGGCGTAAGGACAAATTACGTACAGTAGCCAGTAAAACTCATCTAATGCATGAGAGCATCTTTTGTTCAGCTTCTCGCATCTTTAATAATATACCGGGGCCTATTAGAACAATTATGGAAAAGGAAAATTTTAAAAGGACTCTCCATGATCTGTTAGTAGACAAAAGTTACTACTCTGTAAAAGAATTTCTGTCCGACAAGTCTTTGCCTAAATATAGTCCCACCCAGTCATGATGTGTTCGATGACCTACAGACTTTAATTAATTTTGTTCTCTTCAATATTCTATTTTTTTAATTTTATGTATGATTTTTACAATTTGACATTTTAATTTGTTATGAATAATTTAATTTTTTTTTTTTAATTTTATGTGTATAATTTGACATGTTCCTATCTTAATTTGTTATGTTTGACTTTATCTTTTTATCTTTTGAGTGTTAAATGTAATTTTATTTTCTATATAATTTGAATTTGACATTTCTCTTAATTTGTGCCCTTTTGGTTTTTATTTTATTTTTTATTTATTGTGCTAGAGGGACAATAATAATAATTAGTAATAATGTTAATTTTATCGAACAGTCAATTTCTGTGTGATTATTGTATGCCCTACGGGCGGGACATAGCGGATCAAAATTTTCAACTGTTAAGAACTGTACCTACCTATGATCCACAATAAAATATTTTGAATTTGAATTTGAATTTGAACATTAGTGCAATTTATCAGAAAATATTATTAACGACTGATAAACTTTATTTTATTAGGCTACGAGACCCTTTCACAGCGAAAGGTTTGTAACTCTTTCGTGATTATTATGAAAGCTTTGCTTTATAAAAAATTTAGGTACTTACGTAATAGTACACACGCCAGCACATTAAGCTCGACCCCCAACATACCCATAACTACGCTACATTCAATATAGATAATCGATGGAAAGGGACTAAGCATCGTGGCATCGGCCAATCACAGTGCGGTAGCGTTTAATGCTTTGCACTTACACACACAGTCGCACTATGCAAAAAAGTGCGTCTTTCTCGACTTTTTTGCATCGTGTTGTGTCGTCCGTCAACCGTTTCAAGTCAATAGTTCCCAAATATCGCTCGGCTGGAATTCAGTGTGCGTCAGAATGGCTGGTTGTATCGGTTCGCGTCAGACTAGAGACTAAAACTTGCTACCTATTTACTAATTTTTACTATCTATAGTCAATTAATTGCTACCTAACTTGGAAACAAAATAAAGGGACTTCAAAATGACGAATTAAATTTAAAAAGAAAGAATCGTTTTAAATTGTTTTATTCAAAAACTAAGGTTATTGAATAAAGCAATTTAAAACGATTACACAATCCATTCCCTGTAAAAAAATCAAATGATCATAACGTTTTACTTGTTAAAGCTATAATGTGGACATTGAAAGACGTGAGGGTAGCAATCAGGTAGCAATTACTCAAGTAAAAATAATAACATGAATTTCAATAGTTTACACAAACGGAGAGTTGACCAGCCATCCTGATATCAGAATGGCTGGTCATTTTAAAGTCCCTTTATTTTGTTTCCAAGTTACGTAGCAATTAATTGACTGTAGGTACTAAAAAGTAACATACTTAGCAATTTTTGTTCACCAGCCTGACGCGAACCGATACAGGCAACCCACCATTCTGACGCACACGGGATTCACGGTGAACACGTTGATTGTTGTGACGAAAAGAAGTCACAAACAAACACAGTTTAACATTTTTTAAGACAAGTATTAGGATATAAATGATTACACAATGCAGGTCTTACATGAGAATCGCAAGCATGCGCTGTCATTCAAGAATCACAAAGGCAGCATTCGAGGACAATTAGGAATTCTCCTGGAGGGTGTGTGCGTTTACTTACTTTAATCTTACATACACAAGCAGCCAGACCCGGAACAGTTGGACAAATATTGGTTCTCTACAGGAACGAACCCGCGACACAAAGCGCAGCAACCAGTCGCTCAGCCACTGCGCCAACCTTGCCGTCTTTTCATCCAGTTTATAGGTAGCTCTAGCTATCTTTTTTGTCTAAGATGCTTGGCAGCAATCAAAATTGTAAAACTGAAATGCCTTTTACTATTTTATAAAAACCATACCTAATAGTAATTATGATTAAATTTCACAGTAGACACTTATATGCCAATGCGAATGGAAGAAAACATTTATGGCTTAATTACCTAGCTTCAACTTTTTTATTTAATTTTATGAGTTAAATCTAAAACATGATTACTTTTATACTCTTAAACATACATTTTCTTCGACAGTTATCGTTGTTACAATCGCTAATAAAATAATAACTTTTAATAATAGATGTATTAGTGCACAGGTGCAGCGCAAATAGAAAAATAATTATCACATAACAATCATTATGCGACGAACTCAACTCGCTTACAAAATAATATTATTAAATTACCTACATGATACCTACGTATAGTTATGGTATAGTTAAATGCGGCGGCGGCGCTTCCATACCATACGGTCTGCGCGTGAGAGACGAAATAACAACAACATATCGGACCCTCTCGCACGAGATTCGCAGCGTTCAACTTCTAATAGTTCAAAGTCCAAAAAGTCGAGCTTGATGAGCGGCCGTGTGTAAAAGTTTAATTTGGTTAAGTTGGGTTAATTATAAACCATAGAAATCTTCCTTCTTAATCTTTGACATAAACAAAACTTTGTCGTTTTTTTTTCTTCAAAAACTAAAAATAACAAAATAAGTTTCAGAAATCCGTGAGTTTTATTTCTTTGATTCAAGGTTTTTACTTCTTCTTTTTTTCCAAAAAAACAATTTTTATTTTAACTTTTTTTGTTGAAATACCGCTACAAATAATTCTTCCTTGGTCGGTCTCAGCGTTTCCACTCATATCTGCCCATACAATAATGCCTCTATTTATATAAATACAGCAGGAAATAACAGAGGCTGATAACAATTATTTATGGCTATTTTCTGCTGCAGTTAAGGTCTATAATTGCCATGTTACAAGTAGTAGGTAAGTATTTACTAGGTGTCACCTTTGATCCTAAAACGTTGATTAAATGCAAACCTAACTAATATGCTATATTTATTTATTAATTTAGGATCTCCAGCAAAGGATGTAAAACCAGGCATTACGTGTTGTTGGCGAATTTATAAGGAGCACCCCAATACACGTCATGGAAAGCGAACTGTGCCTTCCGCCACTTCATATTCATCGAAGATACCATGGTATAATAATATACTTGGCCTGGTATTCTCTTCCCTCGATAGCCTAAGACTACGTCACGATAAGTGTTACCATTGATTGTCCTTTTCAGTAAATTTAGGGACTTTCTCATTTAGTGAAAGAAAATAAAATAAATTACTAACTAGTTTAACTATTTAGTAACTCGTGTGATTCATCTATTTAATTAACTTACATATTGAATTATTAGTTCATAATTGCTTTGTTAAGTTAAAAAATGCATTTTGGTCGGGTAATTCAATTACACACCGTGGCAACACATCGACCGCATCGCAAATGATGACGTATTCTTCGGCCAATCACGTGACCCAGCTGTCACGGGAAGAGAATACCAGGCGAAGTATATTATTATACCATGGGAGATACTTAGCTAGCAAATTTATTCTAAAATTTAAATCTTTTCGCAGCAATTTATCTTTAGAATCACTAGAAAACCTTTAACTGATTACAGGTTCTAGCAATTGGCAGAACAAGAAGTTGCCATTACTTGTTCATATATAACCGGAGAACCATTATAATTCCGTCCCAATATACTCAAGTGTTCAACTTGGAATGTTTTCACTTGATAAGAGGATTAGTAGCATAAATATTAAATATATTATAAATATATATATATGTCGAAGCGTCGACGCATATCAGTCGGTCTGGATCAGCGCCATCTATCTCTCACTGGAGGAACTATGTAGTTAGATTTGACAACTAATGTTTGGGAACGTCAAGTAATAACTTGGAGATGGTTAGCGTGGAGTAATGGCGACACTGAGCGAATAATCGAGTCAAATGTCGATCCGGAAGTGTAATCAGGTATTCGACACTGACAGGTACTGACGTTGACAGGTAGGTTGGCTAACCTGTAACGGGGGTAGTACACGTGTGCGGTGACAGTTGAGAGAGGGCACTTTGAATCGGTCCGGCAGTCTGGGTAGACGTTCGTTACTCCGCGCTAAACTTCCCGCGTTCCTAAATTCTTAATCGAGCCATATCTGAGGCATCCTTGATTATTTTGTATTGTGTGCGTGTTAGCAAGTAATTAAAAGTGTAAACGAAGGTTTTGTGAGTTTTATTTCCGATGTCGCGACCCACTGATAACGAACCCTCCGTCATCAGAAGTGGGATTGAACCACGACGACCCACGTGTTCAAAATGAAGACGCTAGCGACGAGAAATGGATGCGTTTGTTGGAACAACAGAACCGCAATTTTCTGACGCTGATTCAAGCCATGAAAACACCCACTACGTCGTCACATGGCTTTCGTTTACCGGATTGCGATCCTGAAAAACAAGATGTGGATGCACGTGCTTGGGTGATCACTGCAGAGATGTGCTTGACGGACCAAGACCAACATGGCGCCCCGCTTATGGTCGCTCTAAGCCGCGCCTTTCTACCGTGTCGTTTCCTGGGATGACGTGGACCGATTTTAAGCGACTTTTTATTGCAAGGTACGATAATTCCACTACTATTGCTTCGTTTCTGATTGATTTGCAAAATAGCAGCCCTAAAGAAAACGAGTGTCTTGCTTCCTTCGCTGCTAGTTTAATGACATCGATCATGGCGAGAGGGAATGGCCTTAGTACCGAACGTTTGGCTATTGCTACTATATTGGCTCACATTTCTCAATTCGATCGCCGTGTGCAACCTATCTTTCACGACTATCGTGTGCAACCTATCTTTCACGACCGATATTCAGACACGTGGCCAGCTACAGCAAGAGCTGCAAGCGGTTTCTTTTATGAAGAGAAAGCTACCTAGCGATCACCGCGATGCCCCCGAAAAGCGGTACAAAGTGAATAGTACTGTGAAGCCTCTGAAGTGTTTTATCTGCGGCAAGCTGGGTCACAAATCCGTGCACTGCTACCGCAAGGACGTGAAACAGGATACTCAAGCTACGCCGAATCACCACAACCACGGCAACGGCAACGGAAGGGGTTCATCGACAACTGCGAAGTCTCATGCATCCGGGATCACCTGCTTCCACTGCCACGCGCAAGGCCACTACGTATCGAGCTGCCCACGGCGCAGCGCCGACTCCGGGTCATCCAAGCCTGTCAATGAAAAGAGGGTCGACCTGTGCCTCCTGAACGCGCCGACTGGGACTCTACGTCACTCCGGTGAGCAATTTTCATTTCATTACGACTCTGGTGCCGAGTGTTCTTTAATTAAGAATCTGTAGCCTGTAAATTTAAAGGAAAGCGTATTGATGAGACTGTGACTATGACTGGGATAGGGCAGACTTCCGTAACTGTACGATACAGATGTTGGCCACTTACCAAAGTAGAGATCGATGACATTAGTATTGAGATTTGTTTTCATGTATTGCCTGATCATTTTCTACGTTATGGTATTATGATTGGACGTGAGATTCTAGACTTGGTTTGACTGTTCAGATGACTACTGACCGAATTAAGATCTTTAGGTATCCTTTTATTGCTTCTTGTGAGGTAGAGCGAACTCCTGAAATTGACTGGAACTCTATCGATACTGATGTACCGGCGGAACGTAGAGCAGAGTTAGTGAGTATCTTGCAGTCCTTCGAGAAGACTATTTGATTACTAAGTAGTCAACTTAACATTTAGAGTACCTAGCATAGTAAGAGTTTTCTTATAATCTGTAACGTTATAGGAAAAATAAAGTAACATGTTGAACAAACCTACTTTAAAAATTATTTTGATAAAGGCTCGAAATGATTATCTTGATGGTGTTGTGTTTGTAACCGGATGGAGGTTACATATGGAGGTAACCGGATAGAGGTTACGTGTTGAAGACCGGATGGAGGTCGATTGGTTTGATGCTTATGACCGGATGGAGGTTATAAGTGTGATGTTGAAGACCGGATGGAGGTCAGAGTATGAGCACTGCAATATTTTAATGAGTTTCCTATTATTTGAATGAGTATGGGTGTTGTTCGACATGTCAGCTTTGAGAGAAAGAGTTTGTTATGATTTTCGTTAGAACCTGTAATGATTTTGATCAGAATACGTTTTATTCTCCACCCACTTGGGCCAGGAATGGCCGAACGACTAGTACGAGTACTGTCCGAGAATTTTCTTTCATTCCAGGTACTCCACACGAGGACGTGTGATCATCAGGACGGCCGTGTCGAAGCGTCGACGCATATCAGTCGGTCTGGATCAGCGCCATCTATCTCTCACTGGAGGAACTATGTAGTTAGATTTGACAACTAATGTTTGGGAACGTCAAGTAATAACTTGGGGATGGTTAGCGTGGAGTAATGGCGACACTGAGCGAATAATCGAGTCAAATGTCGATCCGGAAGTGTAATCAGGTATTCGACACTGACAGGTACTGACGTTGACAGGTAGGTTGGCTAACCTGTAACGGGGGTAGTACACGTGTGCGGTGACAGTTGAGAGAGGGCACTTTGAATCGGTCCGGCAGTCTGGGTAGACGTTCGTTACTCCGCGCTAAACTTCCCGCGTTCCTAAATTCTTAATCGAGCCATATCTGAGGCATCCTTGATTATTTTGTATTGTGTGCGTGTTAGCAAGTAATTAAAAGTGTAAACGAAGGTTTTGTGAGTTTTATTTCCGATGTCGCGACCCACTGATAACGAACCCTCCGTCATATATATATAATGGTAAACTGACTGACTGACGATATATTAACACACAGCCCAAACCGCTGGTCCTAGAGACATGAAACTTGGAGGGTGTGTTCTTTGTGAAAAGTAAGTATACACTAAGAAAGGATTTTTGGGAATTCCACCCCTAAACCCCTTTAGATTCCGTCACTTAAACAATTTGAAGAAAATGATATGGCTGATATGCTCACTATTTTGATGAAAGATCAGAAGAAAAGGGGATATGGTACTGAACTATCCAGCCTGAGATTTCTCGGGCTTCGTGGATTGATTGTGATCTGCTGCCTATTGAACAGAAACTTAAGTATTAAGAATTCGGCCATATTCCATCGAATAAGTTTCATCACTTAATGAAGAAAGTTTTGTCTTGTGATGACTGGAGTAATTGATGATGTTTCTCATTTCTCATTGAATGAAAATAGTAGAATTAATGTTTTTGGGCGATACAAAACATGTACCTAATATTGGCATTTTTAATACCATCCTTGCTTATACAGTGTCCGAGAAAGCAAAAGAATTGTAAAAGCTAGTTATAGGTAGGTCGTAAGTTACTGTGAAATAGATCATAAGTAATTTGTTTTCCTGCACTGAGCGATGTGGTCGCTAAGTGACAAAACCCTTTAATCAAATAAATAAACAAAGGATGTATCTACACAGATCATGCGAAATAAATAATGGACGACAAAAGCATCACGTACGTGTACTCTTTCACTTACAGGAGACCACAGCATGCATAATAAAATGTATATCTAAGCTAACAAAGTTTTAAATCAAAACACATTTGCTAACTTTTTGTACTGTATGGTGTCGGACGTAAAGAATAGCACCACCCCATATCTTCCCGTGGGTGTCGTAAGAGGCGACTAAGGGAGTTACCAGAGAATGGGCAGCAGCGTTCTCTGTGCTTTTTTAACAACCGTACTGCGATCGCCAACCCGCCTGCCAAGCGTGGCGATTATGGCAAAAACCCCCCTTTGGGGGAGGCCTATGTCCAGCAATGATGATGATGACATTTGCTAATGTAAGAGGGGGGAGCTTGTCGGTAAATAATATCAGCCGCAAGGGTCGATCCTGAAGGTTAGTAGGTCCGTGGATGGTTGACCATCCATTTCATAACCAGTTCGCTCCGTATCTCTGTAAGCACGTAAAGCTGTTGGTCCCGGCTGTCATTTGTAGACCTTTGCCAGTCGTTACAGGCCCGAAAGTCTGACAACCAGTCTTACCAAATAGTATTGTGGAGGTCAGTTATGCAGTCGCTCCATGTAAAATATTGGTAATCAGCTGCATTCGGTTAGACCGGAAGCCGACCCCAAAATAGTTGGGAAAAGGAGAGGTAGATGATGATGAGCCTCTAGTATAGTCTTTACCTGCTATTCATATTATGACTTCAAATGCTCAGAACAGTCCTCTCACAGTTATTTCCCCTCTAAATTCGCATCACCGTCAGGACACAGTGACCTTTATTCTTGTCAAGGTGAAAGTGCCATGGCAACCCGCGAAATTCAAATTTTCTTACGTTTTTATAATTTGCAGGTCAATGTCAGGTTGTATGTTGATTTAAATTCGATTCGGCCTTAAGATTCGTATACTACCAAAATTATAGTCCTATCTTTTTGCCTTGCCGTAGTCGGGTAAAAATACATAGGTCCTCATGGAATCTAGCGTTAGGGTCTTTGCGTAAATATACATATTACTCGTACATGTGTTATATTTTTTAAATGTTTTATGTTCTATTTCAGCACTTTTTTCTTTATCAGCGAGCGCAAACAGGAGCTAAGAAACTATCTCACCAGCACCGATCGGTACCGATCCGTTTAGAGTTCTGCCCACCTGAAACTCAACCGCAGTTATAGCCATTTTGTCATTTTGAGTTAAATATATACCCTTGTTATTCTGAATCCACATTTTATTAGCTATTTGCCAATTTTTTTTTGGAGGGTAGAAGAGCATAAACATCACAAATCTATTAAAATATTTAATGTTTACCAGCTAAACCGCAGTAAAATTAATACTGCACAAGATTTTTCTCTGATTTCTGACTAAACTACAGTATTTTATCATATTTTGTAACACTTGAAATTGTTTGTTGAAGATTGAAGAAAATGTTGATTAAAGTACAGTGTTATTCGACGCCATACAAATTGATTTTACTGTTAAAGTTAGAAAAATATTTTTTAATTATGATTTCCAACCCGCCTGCCAAGCGTGGCGATTATGGCAAAACCCCTCTTCTTGGGGGAGGCCTATGTCCAGCAGTGGACTTTTCGGCTGAAATGATGATGATGATGATTTCCTAACTGAGGTGCAGTATGAACACTACATAAATTGCAATTTAACTTGTGGGGGATTTTGTAATTTCTTATGAAAAACTAAAATAATGCAGTATTTAATTAATTCGTTTTCGTGATAAATATATTACTGCGATTTAGTTAGTAACTATGATGAAGAAAACGTCTAAAATGCAGTAATCTATACTAATATTATAAAGATGAAGAATTTTGTTTGGTTGTACACTAATCTCAAGAACTACTGGTTTGAATTGAAAAATTATTTTAGTGTTGGATAGCCCATTTATCGAGGATATATAACATCACGCTACGACCAATCATCATCACGCATCTTTCTTTTGTTCAACCATATATTTTTGAATACAATTTTTTCTATTAATTTTAACTACAGTTCAAGAATAAACTCAAAAATGTGCAACATACCAAACAAATACACAACCAATCACCAAGGGCTGTCGTGTTACCCACTACTAACTGGTTTGTGGAGGTCAGATAGGCAGTCGCTCCATGTAAACTGGTATTCAGCTACATCTATTTAGACTGGAAGCCGACCCCAAGATAGTAAGGCAGATGATGACGTGTAGCTCACCAAAATTCTCTTCCAACAGCCCGGCAGCTGCTCAACGCCCTGGTCATGTTCAACTAAAACCATGGACAAGATACTAAGGACTTTCAAGCGTTCTCCACCGGATGAGGAACTATCTCGTAGCCAGTACTCCCTGGTCTCCAGCGACCTCACTGAGGATGCTGTCCGAGTCTGGATGGACTTACCTGATGAAGTGAAGTATGATGCCGCATGGGAGAAGTTCAGACAGCACTATGAGAAGGAACACGGTGAGGATATCTAGAGTTTTTATATTTATACAGGGTGTAAATAGACCCTTCACGAAGCCGTCAACCAAGCATTCTGTACATCAAACTAAGTAACTTTACGCAAAAGTTATTGCTGGGAAACTACTTTTTTTTTAGGTGAAAAATCACGTTTTACGGTATGACTCGATGGATCGCACTCAAAGCATTGTGCTGATGGATGGATTGAATAGTACGGGGGTCGTGGAGGTGATAAAAGTAAAAATCTTACATTAAAAACATGTATCTAAAAAAAAGTAAAAATATTATCGCAAAGACGGGGAGAACAAGTGCCTTTCGGCTGTGTTTACACCCTAGGGGGTAAATCTTTGTAACGTCTGATTCGATTTCGAAAACAATGACAACCATTGGGAAGCTACATTCTTTCATTTTCTTCATCTTTACATAAAAATATTAGACATGTTTCAGGTTTCCCTTATACTAAAGCTAATCTTGTATACATGAATCAATCATTCGCTAACACACACACAGACCTACTCACACACCTCCACCAAAAATGTTTTCTTTACTTTTTAATTGTCTCAACATTGTAGGTTGTAACCAATTCGAAGTTGCGAGGTAACCCCATCACAAGTATCCTTATAACTTACCGGGACTGCCTCAATTTTTTGCTGTTGAACAATTGTATTTAGTGGCGACCGCGAACCGGAAGACGCTGCGTTGGAAGGCCTCCCACTAGGTGGACCGATGACCTGGTGAAGGCTGCAGGGATCCGCTGGATGCGAGTCGCACGGGACCGGTCAATGTGGCGACACTTGGGGGAGGCCTATGTCCAGCAGTGGACGTCTTTCGGCTGAAATTTTAAGGAAATATCTTTTATTTATTTTCTGACACACTAATTACATTTTTAAATATTTCTTAATTACAGATATTTGTGCAAAATTTGAACAGAATCTAGTAGCAGTAGGTTTTGCGCCAAGTCGGAACATCGCTTTGGATTTTAACGATTTTATTGTATTATTATATTTTATTTTATTTTATTATTTTATTTTATTATATGTAGAGACAAAAACCATATAAAAACATTTAAAAATATAAAAAATAGTGGTCCGCCGGTATCGGGAGCAGGATCCCAGCTACTAAAAAAAAACAAATAAAAGAACTTTTATTTCCTTTATTTATATTTTTACAAATTATTTACATTTTTAAATATTCCTTAGAAAAAACAATATAAAAAACATTTAAAAATATAAAAATTGTAGCTCACCGGTATCGGGAACAGGGTCCAAGCTACTGGCGGTTAAGGCTCCAGAGAGAGGAACCTCCTTACAATACGAACCGTGTCCAGAAGTACCGCTTTCTGAATCAAGTCCTTGATCCAGCTGCCTAACGAGAGCCTCCTCAGGTATTGGTCGAGGCTCTTGGCAATTAAGCCATGGGCTGATACAACTATCGGCACAATGATCGCTGAGTCCACATCCCACATGTCGACAACCTCGCGAGTCAAGTCAAGATACTTGATTTGCTTATCTTTCTCGGCTTTCACGAGGTTCCCATCATGCGGGACCGTTATGTCAACAATCATTGCGCGCCACTCTGATCGATCCATCACTACTATATCAGGCTTATTGGCTACAATAGTCCTATCAGTGATGATGGATTGATCCCAATACAATGTGATACTGCCATTTTCGAGAACTGGGTTGGGCACATACTTATAGTACGGCACTTCCGATTCCACAAGGTTGTATTTTAGAGCAAGTTGCTGATGGATAATCCTGGCTACAAGGTTGTGTCTATGCAAGTACTCTCCGTTAGCCAGACGAGAACACCCGGAGATAATGTGACGGATTGATTCGCCTGGACGGTGGCATGCCCGACATATGTCAACCGTACCGTCCTTCATAATAAATTTCTGGTAGTTATTCGTTAAAACTTTTATTATTTTTATTATACATTATTCACTAGTGTCATTGGATAATTTCCGACTATAACGCGAGCGAAACCGTGTGTGAAAGCTATGTAACGTATTTTACGCATATCGTATGTCAGTCCCATCGGATCCCAAACAATTGTACATTCACAAGACGTGGGCCATGAATTTGTAAGTAACAATATGAAGACTTTACAGTATGTAATTAAGAGTTAGTCTACGAAATTACTAACCCGATTTCAAAATATCTGTCACTGATGGAAAGCTATACTTACTACCGAGTGATACAGGATATGTTTATTAGGAGCAAGCAAGAGAGAGAGGGCAAGAGCTAGCAGAAGCTAGTGTTATTGTAAGGCGTGGAAATAATGATTTTATAGAGTGGAGGCAAGTTTTCAAGTTTTTTTTAATATTCTGGGTCTTTTATCTGTCTTGTTTATAAAGAATCTATTTTAAACATATATCTCACAGCGTTACCTAACGCTCGTTTAATCTTGCTTTTTTAAATTATAAAGATTTTAACTATTATAATAGTGACCAAGACTAAGGACTAAAATTAGACTTTCAGGATGCCTAGGTGAAGTACTGAAGAAAATTCAGGTAACAGGATAACAACTTTATTCTTTCTCACGACCTTCTCGGCCAACAGCTTGAGTCAGAATGTTCAACCGACCTTTTCCCACCTCCCAGGTTTTCGATAATTTGCGCGGTAAAATAAGAGTTCTGTGATTGGTTAACGATTTAATGTCGTCAACCAATCACAGATGACAATCTGCCGGCCTCCGATAGTTAGCCAATCAGAAGCATGCAACGACCAACTGACAAACCAAAGTGTTGCCAGCGCAAAATATTCAAATCAAATAGTTACTGGCCTGGAAACTAGTCTTTTTGCCTTTCAATTTAATTAAATAAAAATGTAAATTAGCAAACCCTAACACTATATATCGTTGGTCTAGTCATCGCAAGCGCTACTGTTGAACATGAGGTCCTCGGTTCGATTCCAGAGTAGGACAACATGTTATTCGGTTTTTCCACCAGGAATTTCTGAATGCTAGCCCGGGACATGGACATATTATGTGTCCGATTGACTAAAAACTAAACTTGTCCGGTAAACTTGAAGAAAAACAGTCCTTATCAGAAAAATTGTCTTCGCCAACATGATTTCTGACACACCATTTATGTCAGCTTCGTTTTAACGAGTAAATAATAAAATATAATATGTAAATAGTTACTACATAAATGGAGTCTAGATTACGTAATTTGTATGACACTGAGATAGTGCTGTACTATGAATCTATGTCGTCTTAGCTAGATATAAATAACATCTACATGGTCCTTATATGACTTGAGCAAGCAGGTCACTGTCTCTTTTAAAGTCCAGACGACTTTAAAAGAGACAGTGACCTCTGAGTTCGTTTCGGTTGTTTCTTCTCAGAGTAGTCAGGTACGAAACACCGGCCCCATCTAGTTTTAAAACAACATGTTGTGACATGTAAAAGAGTATTGTAAACCAATTTACAGAAATAAATATGATTTATGATTCATCATGCCTGTCCCCAAGGGTTAGGCACAGACAGAAGATGAATTTCCAAGTCAGCGTTTGTGACAGTATTTTATAACATCACGCCTGTTAACCACGAAGAGTTAGGCAGAGGTGTGACTTACAGTAAACCGGAATTCGTCAGTTATGTTAAAGTCCCATGTGGTAGGATACAGAGACGCAGTAGTTGATCATCATCATCATTTCAGCCGGAAGACGTCCACTGCTGGACATAGGCCTCCCCCAAGTGTCGCCACATTCTCTCGTAGCTAGCGGATCCCCGCAACCTTCACCAGGTCATCGGTCCACCTAGTGGGAGGCCTTCAAACGTAACGTGTTCTGGTTCACGGTCGCCACTCCAAATTTTTTCGGCCCCATTGGCCATCCGTTCTGCGAGCAATGTGCCTTGCCTTTTGTCACTTAAGTTTGGCAATTCTTCGGGCTTCGTCGGGCCTCGGCCAGTATTTGATATCTGCTTTAAATTGACAGGAGGAATAGAACTCCCTCACTCGCCATCAAAGAATGGTGCAACTAAACGGTTACCGTCGGTGAGCTCGGCTCCTCACCTGCATGACAACAGTGAACGTCAAGGAGAAGACGTCACCTGCCTCAACGGATCTCGCAAGAGTCCCGTCAGAGAGACGAGACAGGAGAAAGTGTGAGTATCACTATCTATATTAACTAAAATTATAAAGAGGTCAACTTTGGATAGGGTTTAGGATGGAAGCGCCAGGGTAGCCCGCCTAATTCAAATTTGCTTACGTTTTTTGCAATTTGCAGATCAGTTTCAGGCTATATGTGAAACAAAAAATGATTCGCGACCGTAACACGTATGTAGTTACAGAATTATAATCATTACAATCATCAATACAACCCTCTAAGTTCATTTTATCCTCAGACCAACAAAAAAAGGAAGACAGCGCGCCACGAACATCAAAAGTGAAGTCACAAAAACCGTGCTCCTGCAAGTAAATATACACGCTCACGCACACATCTACTGTAAAACTATGCTCATCACTACGTACGAAGTACGTAGGAGCGATGAGCCTGAGATGGTATGAGATTTAATCCCATTTAATGACTATTTCATGAAAAAGTCATTCAATGGGATAATATGAACTTAGAGAGTTGTATTGATGAGTTTAATGACTATAACTCTGTAAAGCCATATTTGTCACGGTCGCGAATCATATCTTAATCAACATACAACCTGGACACTGACCTGAAAATTGCAAAAAACGTAAGAAAACTTATATTTCGCTGGAAACCCTGGCGCTTACACCTTGCCCTTCGAAACTAATAATCCAATTCTTCAAATTCGTTCCCTAATGGGAAACTACGAGTGTCATCAGAATTGATGTATACAAGACGTCCCTGTGGGACAATTTACGACCAGAACGCGAGAGAAGCCAGAGGCAAAAGCTAGTCAACTCTAATAGGCTTCACTAAAGAGCGGCTTAAACGTGTTTAGATATCGATATTCATCACATCTGTGAACATCATGGGAAAAATACTGTTTTTTTAACTAACTAGCGACCCGCCCCGGCTTCGCACGGGTGCAGTATATACATATAAACCTTCCTCTTGAATCACTCTATCTATTAAAAAAAACGGCATCAAAATCCGTTGCGTAGTTTTAAAGATCTAAGCATACATAGGGACAGACAGACAGCGGGAAGCGACTTTGTTTTATACTATGTAGTGATACCACCATAGGTTGAGACAGAGAATACCCATTTCCATGCATGAGCTTGTGTTTCAGTGCCATAGGCAACTCACCCTTGAACTGTTCCTTCATCTACCAGTAGCTTTTCCAAGCGTTTTCCGTCCGTCTTGTGACTTCTTTGCCTTGCCTCGCCCTGAAAGAAACAACTTGGCCAAAGTAAGAGCATTCCTGTATTATTGTAATGTTAATTACTTTGCATACGATTTGTATAGAATCAAGTTTATATAACTAAACAGACAGACGTGCTGCTGGGGAGTTTGTTCCACCACTTCTTCTTCCCAGCTAAAGCACTAGGAAGTGGTGACGGGCGGGCATTTTTGGGGGACTGTCTTATGTAACTTTGACGTTCGAAAAGTGCTGATTTTCAGCCTAGTTTGAATAAATGACTTTTGATTTTGATTTTGTTGTATTATATTGTCTCTTCGTCTACTTTAATTTTAACGATGGCTGTCCGAGGTAATATGCTGGTTCGCAGATTTGCACGTTGTAGGATGGAAGTCAAAATAACCCTTTTCAGAGCACTGCCAGTCTTTTTACACGTGCAGTCTGTGGGTCAGGTATACGCTGAGGGCATACAACGGCTTGCGTATCCAGTATAACAATGTATTCAGCCACGCTATTGTAGCGCTTCTGGGATGTTCACCGAGGCCAGTGTTGATGGTTTTGATGTCATTATACGGAAACGGTGCGCTTCTATTCTCGGTAGAGTACGTGCTAGCTCCCACAGCCTTCTGAATGTATTGTGTGATATGTGGGACAGCCCCATGCTGGCTCACTGGATACGGCTGCACACGTAGGTGTCAGTCGTTACAATTTTGTATACAGCGTGTGTTTTTTACTAACATTAGGTTATGACTTTTACTAACAACATAATATGGATCTTGTAATTTGATCTGAAATAAAATAAATATTGTTATTATTTATTCTTTTGCTGTTTCGTTGGACATAACGTTTGGTCTTCTATATTATTCTTCTTCATCTTCAGTCGACAGTTCAGTGTTACGTAGGATGTGCACGGAGAGGTTTGCCACTTTAGTTGTGCGGTTGATTTGTTTGCAGTCGCATCTTCGCGTAGCGTTGCCGTGGGTCCTGGTGGATGAACCCACCTAAGTTCTCATACAAAGCAAATCTAAGCACACGTGTGAAGCTCAGACGAACGCTGCATTATGATTAGAGAATTATCCTTAAAATTGTTATTTTCAGACCTGATGAAATGCCAGTATCTAAGAAGAAGTCGAAGGTAAGGATACTATTCTAGTTGGTCGTGCAACCTAAATTAATACATTACCTTGTACCGCTACGAACTAATCGTAGTCTTTAATATTTGTTCAAAACTACATCCGGTTAGACTGGAAGTCGACACCAACATAGTTGGGAAAAGGCAAGACAGATGATGATGATTAATTCGAAAGTTCTATTTCCTCCAACAACAGATGGCACAAGTTCGACGAACGTTCAAAATAAGTCTCCTAGTGGTAGTGTGGATATTCTTCACACTTGCCTTTTTAATGCACAGCGAGAAAGAAGAAGTGACCAGACATTCTTCAGTAGCTCCTGGACAAATCAAGGGTAAGTCTGAAAGACTGACCAATATTTGGTTTTTACGTTTTTTGATCTCCACTCTCGACTTCTTGATCTGAGCTCGTGGCTAAATAATAACAGCCGCTCGGGTGGATATTCAGGCTTGCTAAGGTCGGTCCGTGGATTGACCATACATTACATTCCGAGCTACCTCCGTGCCTCGGAAAGCACGTTAAGCCGTTGGTCCCCACTGTCATTTGTACATCTTTGACAGTCGTTACAGGGACTCAGTGGCCTAAAAGTATGACAACCAGTTTTAGCAAGAGGTATTGTATCACCCAGTACTAACTGGCTTGTGGAGGTCAGATAGGCTGTCGCTCCATATAAATTACTAGTATTCAGCTGCATCCTGTTATACTGGAAGCCCAACACAGTTGGGAAAAGGCTATGAATATTTTCTGACACAGGCTTACCGATTGGTACAATTTGTAATTACGACGATGTCTGAGATACCTGCGCGGTGCGGAGGGCACGCCCGTCATAATAGAGTATAATCGAAGTTCTATATCTGACTGGAGCCGAAGCCTATTAATCGACTATCGCCACAACCTTAGACCGAAGCCGAATCCGAAAGTTTAATAACACTAAGAAAGCCAGTTCAAGATTGAGCGTACAAATATAGATATAGATAGCAACCGGTCGACGCAAAAGCACATCGTAGTGTGACTCCTGCACATCCCTCCCTCCGGCCGTCCCTGCCATCGCGTGACTCATGTCACTTAGGGCCTTTCTTTCGTTTGTCTCCCGCAGCTGCCTCCGGCATGGTCTCGTTCTAGCTTAAACATTGGATTTCTCTTTTCAAGATTATATAATCCAGAATGATGACAATAAGCTCTCAGTGCTACTGAAGCTGACAGGACCATTCTTATCAGAACAATATGAGAAGAAGTTGAACTCCAGTGAAAAGTTAAACATGACCAGGATGGAAATCTGGCTTGAGGAATGGATTGCGAAAAGAGACGCCAAAGAAACTGATGATATTTCAAATTATGATGCTGTAGAGGTAAGTCAGAATGTGAATGTTGATGGATGGAGGAAGAGAAGAGGGGCAACGAAAAGATGAATGGATTGTGTGAGGCATGAAATGAAAGGCAAAGGAGCAAATGGTACCGTGACGATGACAGGGGAGAATGGAAGAAAAAATATAATATGGGACAAGGGCGGATAGATGATGATGTTGCATAGGTTTTAGTTGCTATCAGCATCATGCACAATCAGCGTAATATGTGTTGATAAATGTAACCCTAGAATCCAACCTACAATACCGATACACGAACTGAGTGTCCAGTTGATATCCTCCAGCGACATAGCAAAATGTTAAAAACATCCAATTATTCTACAGACTTCAGATCACTGGACAATAATCCTTGAAAATCAAGCCGAAGATTTTCACGAAAGTGAGACCCGCTCCTCCGTGCTGCAGCTACCAGCTCTGTCCACCAATCACAGCGTGTTATCCGTTCGGATGAGTACCACGTCTGATGTGACTACTCCTTTCACCTTGAATTACACCTTGGACCCTTTGGATGGCACTACAGGGATCATTTACGCTTGCATACTGCTTTGTGCGCTGTATGCCTTGATTGTTTTTGAGGTAAGATTTTGAAAATGTTGTGCTTGCTTAAAAGGTGTTTTTTTCCCAATTCAATTACTAGGAAGTCATTTAATTGTAATGACTAGACTGTACTTTGCCCCTCAGTTCTGATTGTCAGCCCACTTTGTAGAAATGATTTTTTGAATCTTAATCTGAACATTCCGTCCACTTTTCTCGATGTGGTGCCGATGGTGGTAATTAACAAGAAAGCCATCCAAGGCGTCCCTCCATCTTCTCCTCGGTCTGCCGCGATCCCATCTAGCTGTCTCAGGGTTCCAGTTTTGTGATATGCCTGCCCATAGCTTTGGGGCAGACATGGCCTGCCCAGTCCCATTTTAGTTTGGCATATTTATGAGCTACGTCAGCAATTTGAGCTCTGAAGCGCAGTGTGCTTTCCGTATTCGATCAGTAAGTTTAATTTTAAGTATGCTGCGTTCCATTGCAAGTTGGCGAACCTTGAGTTTGGACGAATAGGGAAGGCCTTAGCCCAAGAGTGGGACAGTTCAGGTTAACAAAAAAAAAAACGTGGTTCGTGACACAAATCCAGACCTTGAGATGGTTGCCGAGAAATTCCTAAACAAACACCATAATAATACTGTCCGACCTGGGGATCGAACTCAGGACTGTATGCTAAGCAGTCGTCTTCGCGACCACTAGACCGACGAGACTAGCCATTAGACAGATCCATTTAAGTTTCTTTCTGCTTTCATATTCCAGGTAATAAACAGAACCATGGCAGCAGTTCTCCTGTCCACTGCATCTCTGGCAGCACTAGCCGTGGCTGGCGAGAGACCCTCATTGCCAGAGCTGATCTCCTGGCTCGACGTGGAGACGCTGCTGCTGCTGTTCAGCATGATGGTGCTCGTCTCTATCCTGGCGGAGACCGGAGTCTTCGATTACTTCGCAGTGTTGACTTTTCAGGTAAATACAGTTATAACAAAATTAAATTTAAAATTTAAAAAACCCACATCGCGACAAAGAAAAGCGAACAAACATTTGAAAAGTCAATAAAATGGCTGAGCCGGTTTTGATAAAACATGTCTTATTGTAATATACACATCATGCCCTTTCATTTGATATCCCACTTGGGTATATTTGAAAATATTCGATTTTTCATATCCACTTTCATCCCCCATAACTAGTAAATGGCTGCACCGATTTTGATAAAACGTATCTGAGAACCATCACCAAGAAACTAGCTTTCAAATAAAAAAACTGCATCCAAATCGGTTCACTCGTTTAAGAGCTACGGTGCCAGAGACAGATACACACACACACATTGTAGTCAAACTTAAAACACCCCTCTTCCGCACGCAAAATACGCACTTTGACGTGGAGTTGCGGACACCAGCCCGTTATACAATACAACACCCCTCTTTTTGAGTCTGGGGTTAAAAACGAGAATCGTGCTATTTTTGGCGTTCAGCGTAATGGGTTCCTCTTCATTGTTGATGTACTGTACATTCAGTTAACAACGTAGGTACACAATATTATAGCATTTAAATACAAAGGTACGCAATTGCTTATTTCTTGAGAAAGTTCTTCCTGCAGAAATGTGAAAGGAGAAGTGAAAAAATAATGTAGACAATAGTGTCTGAGAAAAGGAAGAAAAAGAGCCTATGTTTAAATACGTGTAGGCATGTTTAGATCTATTAATGTGGTGATGCTTGGATATCTTAGACAGTTGTTTCTGGTGCCAGAAAGAAGCCCAAAAACCCACAAATCGCGAACGGTTTTCTTGTATTGCTTGCAATAATGATAAAAGTAACATGTTCACAGTAAGGCGCTATTGTTAGGCTTCCGTACCTCAAAAGGAAAAAACTGAACACTCCTAGGGTCACTTCGTTGTCCGTCTGTCTGTGTGTCAAGACCCTTTTTTTTCAGGAATGTGTGGAGGTATCAGATGAAACTCAATTCATATCAAATACTTGGGTAGGTGGTCCCTTGGAGCCGTGAACAACAATATTCAAGTCAACGCAATTAAAGATACAAGGGATTTTATTCCATTAAATGCCAATTATGTTACTAGGGTTCATCCCATTGACCTAGAATCGTGAATATTTGCAAGATGCAAAGTCTTACAGTACAAAAATTGTAGAAAGAAATTTCGAAAATCATTCGTTTCTAATATTACATGCTAAATCTCTAAATATTGCGTTATGGTTAAAAAACGTGTTTTCCCGGGGATAGGAGTACATCATTTTCAACTGCAAATATAAGTTTGTTCTTGGGATAAAATATTTTATTTATTCAACCCGATTACGGGAGCCTTCTCTGTGCGTGTTCACAAGTATTTGGCTGTTTTTTTTCTTAGATGATTATGGACATGACATGCAAAAGGTATTTACAATGCAGAAGCGAGGAGAAATAGCCATTTACTATTGGTTCCGCAGTAAACATAACGACGTTATAATTATTATTGTAACACACACAGAATGACAACCAGATGGATATATAAATACCCATCGAAATTGCACGTGAAATTCGCACATGTGAAGACGCACGATTAACTCATGAACGTCAAGATAAGATAATGTACTACAACTAATCTATTTGCTGATATATTTAATGACAGACAGACGGGCAAGTCAAGGATAAGATAGTTAACAGTCAAGATGTTGTGTTTAAACAAAAACATTGAAATCGTTTAGGACCTTCGCCCACCGCGACTTTTTGCAGCGATGCAAACACAAATCGACCGCGATGCTGTCGTTGTTTGTGTAGCTTCACCCACATTCACACGATTCTGCACAATAGTCTGGTTCTCTAGTCTAATCGTCGCAAGCGCTGTGCAAACAAAGTCATATTCTATCAGCTATGTTGTGTGTTATTCCGCCAATATAAACTTACTATACATATGTCAATCCTAGTGGAATTCGTTCTGAAAATACGAAACGGTTTAGAATCGATTGTCATTTGTCTTTTAGGCCAAGTAAAATGTGGATTACCGGCGAAAACTTCTGCCTACGCCTTCGAGGTATATATTATAGATAGTCGTGGTGTTATATCGATCTTAGACTGACATAATATCAATGGGCTCGTGGCTGAATAAAAACAGCACTGCAACCGCGCCGGTCGATCGAATGTTATTGAAATGATCATTCATTACACTTCGAGACTCCTCTGTGCCTTAAGGCGCAGACATACGACTTTTAATGATTTGAAATTGAACATCACGTTTAAACTTGTGGTCTTATTTCTTTGAAAAAAATATATGTTATGCTAGACTATTTACTTCATAATTTGATATGTGAAAATGTTAAATTATATTTTTATAACATAGTGTAATTAACTTGTAAAGTAATGTCTAACGCGGAAAAAAAACGATAATCACGCAAAAACTATTGGGCGTATTTGCATGAAAATTTAACCATCTAAAAGACAATTTAATGACCCATATTTTAGTATACGGCTTTTATTTGTATTGTGTGTGATAAATCAAGGGGGGTTGTTTTTTCAAATAAACTTCTTGCGCGTTGAAGCGAGAGCCCTTGCGGGCGACGGCTCGACTACTCGCTCAAGGTCGCTGACACTTAATGTCGCCTTAAAAGCATGTTTAACCATTGGTACCGGGTGGCATTTGTAGATCTTTGACAATCGTTACGGATAGCCCGCAAGGCTGACAACCAGTATTATAAAGGGATATGGTATTACCCAGTGACTGGTTTGTGAAGGTCAGATACTCAGTCTTCCATCAGCATCTTGATGGAAGTGGACACCAACATAGTTGGGAAAAGTAGTTCTCTGCGATCAGTAGTTCCCGCGCTCGGCAGTTGACTGTCGTTCTGACATAACCTATTCACACCAGACTTGAAGACTGAAGAAGCTATTGCTGCACTGCTACGTTTTAAATACCTAATAAATCATCGTCATTAGCAGCCTTCTCCCAAACACTGCTGAGCATAGGTCATTCCTTTGTGTCATTCTCCCTGGTCTACGCATGCCCCAATTAGGTCTAAATTCTAAACCTTTTAATACATTTTATTTTTTCCATATCGTTCGAGTTGGCAAAAGGCAAGATATGGCCGTTGATAAGTTTGCTGTGGGCGATCACCGCTGTGGTATCGTTACTCCTCGATAATGTTACGACAGTGCTGCTGATGACTCCAGTCACTATACGGTAAGTCATCTTCAGTTCGTCATGATACGGTTTACGCAAAATGTCGTGAGGAAAGTTTGGAGGAAGCCCAAAGAAACGATGGATAGACTGTATGAAAAATAACATGGCATTCATGAGGTGACAAGTATAAGAGAAGGATTAAATTTTTTTTTGATTGGCGATTCTCAACACCACTCGTCCGCGCGGTCGGGCGGAGGCCGCGAAGATTTTCATGGCAGTACGCCGCGCGGAAAGACGGGCGGTGAATGTGTGTTGTTAGGTATCAACGGATTTCATATATACAATCCAATCAATAAATCAATCGAGAGAGTGAGATCCGCTTCACCGCCAGACCGCGCGGACGGCGGCGTGTGAGAATCGCCTATGTCTTCTTTAATACTTCTCTATTACTCTGCCTCTTGCCATACTGAGCTGTGCCAACCCCAAATAAATTGGGTAAGGGCAGGGGAATAATGAATGATGGTTAGCGCAGTGACTTAGTATAAGTCACTTATACGATAAGTACCTGAACGACCGAACTCTGCTCGGGGGAAAATAGAGAAAACGAATTTTCTCAGATGTGACAACTAACTAGATCGATTTTTTGCCTACGTAAACTCCTATATTGCCACATTCGAAAATACGAGAACGTGATCTAAGCAAATAAATACAATTAAAGTTACTGTTTGTAATTATATCAAAATAACAGCTTTTTACTACTTACTTTGTTAAGCAAGTCTTTATAACATCCAACCCGGCACCCAATCCTTTTTCTAAAATAAAAGTACCTAACAAGCTACTTAAAAAAAAAAAAAAACCCTTGAAATTATTAACAAAATCCGATTCAAAGAGGGAAGTAATATGTTTATAATAATTTCACGCTAACGAAGATAGCAGGCAACAGCTAGTTACCAATATTGCTCATGTAATAGAATAGAATATTAACATAAGGCCACCACCGGCGACGATTACCACGACGACGATTAGCGATTGACGATTCGCGTAAAGCAAGTAGAGCCAATAAGTAGGAACGAGTTGGCGAGCAATGACAGAGTAGCTGTGTTCGGGATTGAAATGAGTGCCAGTGTCATTATAGCATATACATAGTTTACTTCAGAACCGTGTACGTGCGAAAGTAGTATGTATCTATCGTAGTATGAGATACCCATGAGAATAAAGCGTGAATTTATGTATGTTTGGTGGACACTTAAAATCTGGTAGTTTTTAAATGCATGACTTTGTCTGCTGCGACGCTGTTTGTATTGCAGATAGCGATGACCACTTAATTTCAGATGGAGCCGTCATATGTTTCCCATTTAGAAAAAAACTTTATGTCCCCCAGGCTTTGTGAGGTGATAGAACTGGACCCCATACCAGTTCTGCTATCAATGGTGTTGTTCTGCAACCTTGGGGGCACTGCGACACCCGTCGGTGACCCCCCTAATGTCATCATAGCTTCTAACAAGCAAGTCGTGCAAGCTGTAAGTGAATAATTCATTTTAGTTTATTGTTGTATTAGCCGCAAGCGGTACTACGAGGTTTGATCTAGGGCTCGATTCCCAGGTCGGCCAGAGTGTCATTGCGCTTTTATCAAGATATTATATTTATAGACTGGAGTATAGATTTTTGCCAATTTCCGCGGGCCATGATATTTTTTTTTTTTTTTTAAAAACGTTGCCCCACACTAGGAATTTCTCCTGTATCGTGGGTGCGTTTACAAACATTTAAATTCACATACACAAACAGCCAGACCCCGAACAACTACCTGTAGATCGTACAAATATTTGTTCCGTGCGGGAATCGAACCCGCGACACGAAGCGCAGCAGTCAATCGCTCAGCCACTGCGCCAACCGTGCCGTCAATTAGTCCCATTTATCTCCCCTTTTTAATTATTTTAGGGGTTTCATTTCCAGTAATCTTTCTTAATAAAGGGCATAAAAAAAAACATCCTTAACGAAACCGGGACGCATTTTTTCTTCTCGTCACTGCGATATTTTTGTTCTGGATCCTTCCTGGGGACCTTCTAGTTATGGAGATATTGATTGAAGGTAAAGGCAAAGTAATACTTGTTTAACATGTTATAACTTTAAATACAACGACCCCTGTTCGATTCAGAGCATCCATCAGTGCAATGTTGTGAGTGCGTTACACTGTTGAGCACTACCGTAAACCGTGATATAAAACACCAAAAATAAGTAGTTTTTCAGCAATCTTTTACGCAAGGTTGCTTAGTTTAATGTACAAAATGCTTGCACCTTGTATTGTGCTTACGCCTACTCAATTCATCAGGGTATCAATTTCCCGATCTTCACACTCCATATGACCTTCGGTATCCTGCTGGTGGCGGTCCAGACTTACTTCCAGCTGAGGTTCATCTTCCGAGACATTAACCAGCTTAAGCTGCATGAGTCCAAAGACGTTCAAGGTAAGATTTCGAAAGAATTGTGGCGATACCGCCATATAAGAACTACAAGTGTCTAAGGTGAAAATCTACACAATATAAACGCGTTCATTTTCATTAAAACAATTTCTTATAATCTTGTTAATTATATTAAGTACTAGCTGTGCCCGCGGCTTCGCTCACGTGAGCGCAGATTTTTTTGTCATTCTCAAAGTTTATGAACGTACGCAAAATATAGATGCAACTCATGATCTATCCTAGGCCCCAACGGTTAATATCCTTAACAATTAAAAAAAAAATCTTTCAGCTCTGAGAGCTCAATCAATTGATGGAAAAAATGTGAGGGACACAAACGATGGAAACAAAATTGAGAATTTGCAAAAACCATGCAATTGAAAAATCTTCATGTTTCCGAATTAACACGAACGTCGCTATAAAGCTTTTAAGTTTGGTTTTTCAAGGCATTGTAGTGCATTCATTCCGCACTTTTAGGATTTTAGTCGTATAATTGTAATATTCTAACAATGGTGATACATAAGTCAGTAAGTTCAGTCGTCGCGCGCGCGCACTAATGAGTGGTCGCCGATTTGTGCGTTAAAAATGTCTTTGAACAGTGTAAATACGGTCAAGTGTACCAATTGTAATGTGGTTATCTCGGAGGTCCTTGCCTTCATCCGAAATAGGCATGATGTAGTGGACAACGAAAGTTTAATAAAAATATGCTCATCGGCTTTTTCCGAGGAAGATATTGATGAAGCAAAAAAGTTATTGTTTGTTTCTACGAAGACAAGCCAAAAACTCGTGTCGAGGCGTAAGAACAAAAAGCAGAAAGACCTGGAGGACATGATTACGGTGTTTAAAACCATGGATCCCGAACAAATCCCGGTATTTGTGGCATATGACCTTCACAAATTGCCACCGGTTTGCTTTGATCACGTAGATGTGACGAAGTTGTTGAAGGATTTATTGGTTCTGCGGTCAGATGTTAACGCAATCAAAAGTGATTATGTGACTAAAGAGCAGCTGGAAAACATGAAATTGAATGAAAGTATTTCGACGCCGGCGCCGTTACCAAGTTTGAATGTGAATATTGAAAGAGGAGGGTATATTCAAAACAATAACTCAGAGTCGTTAAATGTATCTCAAAATACACTCTGCGCACCGCCGTCCCCGAGTCAACGAAGCCCCAGTTGTATGAGCCATGAACGTTCGAGTGCTGTGCTGCTTACAAGTACTGCCAGTGATAGGGATACTATACCTGTCTTGCCCGTCCCGCAGCGCCCGACCGGTTCTACGATCGCAGAGAAACAGCTGACAGCGGCAGAGATTGTAAGCAATGGCAATTGGAAAGAAAATAAAAGAGAGGATGGTTGGACACTAGTGCAAAAATCAAAATATAGAAATCGTTTTACTGGTTTGACAGGGAAGGCTGTGTCAAATGTACCAATAAAGTTTCGCGCTGCAGATATGAAAATACCTTTGTTTATATCATATGTAAATAAAGAAACTACAGAGGAGGATATATGTGACTATATACAAAGTAAAGTTAACGAAGTGGTGACCTTGGAAAGAATTAACATGAAAACTGATAGGCAATATAATGCATTCAAGTTGTTTGTTCCTAAGCACAAAATAAATACGTTTTTAGACGACAACTTGTGGCCTGAGGGTATTGCTTTCAGAAAATTTATACGTTTCAAGAACAGGATAGGCAATAAGATTTTGAATGTGAATTCATCTCAGAATAATGGCCAAGGAAATAAAGAACACATACCTAGCGACGTTTAATTGCAAAAATATCACACGATCAGCTGATTGTGTGAGAAGATTATGCGGAGTGGCTGACGTCATCGCGCTGCAGGAAACCTGGCTGTTACCTCATGATCTAGCCTACTTAGGCACAGTGAATGAGGACTTCGCGTATACTGGAAAATCTGCCGTCGATACGTCTGCCGGAGTACTCATAGGCAGACCCTACGGAGGAGTTGCCCTACTGTGGAGGAAGTCGGCTTTCTCAAAGGTGTCGGTAGTGTCGTGTAATAGCGATCGTTTAGTTGCTATTAGAATTGATCACACGGATCGTTCTATGTTAATTTTCTCAGTGTATATGCCTACTGACTCGAGTGATAATTTAATAGAATTTACTACATGTTTGAGTGAGATTATTGCGATTACTGAAAATAGTGCTACGGAGGCGGTGTGCATATTAGGAGACTTTAAGGCTCACCCGGGTGAACGATTTGCAAGTGAACTGTTAACAGTGTGTACAGAGCAATCGTGGTCGTGTGTGGACATGGAGTTGTTACCGAATGATACTTATACATTTAAAAGCACAGCTAACGGTGCGCTGCGGTGGTTAGATCATTGTGTGGTGAGTAGTGCAGCGAGACAATTAGTAATGAAAGCAGCTGTTTTTTATGATGTTTACTCGTCAGACCACATTCCTTTGGTTATTGAGTGTAACATAAATTTAATAATACCTAAGTTAGTGAGCAAAACCCGTTTTTGTAACAAGGTCATTTGGGGTGAAAGAAATGGTAAACAAATTGATGAATATACAAACTTTTGTCATTCAAAATTAAAATTAGTAGATTTTCCTACGGAATTTCGGTCTTGTTCGCATGGAATGTGCTCTGATACTAGCCACCGCAGTCTGTTAGATGAGATGTACGAAACAGTTATAAGTATTTTGAAAGAAGGCGCTGATATTTCATATATAGGTTCTGATAACCGTTGTACTAGAAAATATGTGACTGGTTGGAACGTGCATGTACGTGACGCTCA
Organism: Noctua fimbriata; assembly: GCA_905163415.1. NCBI lineage: Eukaryota > Metazoa > Arthropoda > Insecta > Lepidoptera > Noctuidae > Noctua > Noctua fimbriata. Next base: position 3,937,926 of record LR990951.1, read on the forward strand.
CAGGGAGGCTCGCATGCATTATCAGACGTGGTTACTGCATAACAAACCCACATCGGGGTGCATACATACAAATATGTGTAAATCCAGGAAGGTTTTTAAAGATAAGCTAAAATATTGCCAGGATAATGAGCAGCAAATAAAAATGGATATTATAGCTAAGAATCAGACTGACAAGCAATTTGGTGCTTTTTGGAAGGCAACAAATAAATTGAATCCGCGGTCTGGTTCTCCTGTGAGCGTGGCGGGCGTGCATGAGCCAACAGAAATAGCTAACTTATTTAAGCAGCACTTTAAGGTTGAGTCACCACTTGTTGGAACGACACGGGTTGTCGATGCTGAGGCCGTTTCTGGTGACATTGACGTTCATTTTACTCCTAAGGAAGTTGCATCGGTGGTAAAATCAATGAAAAGAGGTAAGTCACCAGGTCACGATGGCCTCAGTATCGAACATCTGAAATACGCCGGGGTGCACTTGCCACGTGTACTTGCCATGTTTTTTAACTTGTGTATCAGTCACTGTTATTTGCCTAATAGCTTCATGTTTACAGTTGTGGTACCTGTTATTAAAAATAAAACTGGGAATGCCTCTGACGCTTCAAATTACAGGCCTATATCCTTGGCAACTGTTTCAGCCAAGGTGCTGGACAGTCTGCTTGACGCACAATTGGCTAAGCATATAAAACTGCATGACGCTCAGTTTGGCTTTAGGCCGGGGCTGTCCACTGAAAGCGCTATATTGTGTCTTAAGCAGACTGTGCAGTACTACAAGGATAGAAAAACGCCTGTCTTTGCCAGTTTTTTTGGACCTATCGAGGGCATTCGATCTTGTCAGTTATGAAGTCATGTGGAATAAATTGCTATCTGAAACTTCTGTACCAGCTGAAGTTATATCAATATTCAAGTATTGGTATAGCAATCAAAGCAATTGTGTAAGGTGGAACGGTTCCTTCTCGAGTGTGTATCGGTTGGAATGTGGGGTGAGGCAGGGCGGGTTGAGCTCCCCTCGCTTGTTCAACTTGTACATTAACCGGCTGATTGTTGAGCTCAGCAGCACCAAGGTCGGATGTCATATTGACGGAGTGTGTACCAATAATATTAGTTACGCTGATGACATGGTGTTGCTGAGTCCATCAATCAGCGCTATGAGAAAGCTAATGTCAATATGTGAGTCATATGCGGTGGCCCATGGGCTCAAATATAATGTTGGGAAGAGTGAACTAATGCTCTTTAAAGCCCGAGGTTTTTCTTACCCAGCATTTCCCAACGTATCTCTGTGTGGCACTCCTCTGTGTAGGGTGTCTAAATTTAAATATTTGGGTCACTGGGTCACCGATGATTTAAATGATAATGTGGACATAGAAAGGGAACGCAGGTCGCTGGCTGTCCGTTGTAACATGCTGGCCCGCAGGTTTGCACGGTGTACGAATTCAGTTAAAATCACGCTTTTTAAAGCATATTGCCAATCTTTCTACACCTGCAGCCTGTGGGCCGGTTATTCGCAGCGGGCATACAGCGACCTGCGTGTCCAATATAATAATGCGCTCAGGGTACTGTTGAGGCTGCCATGGCGCTGCAGTGCGTCAGGGATGTTTGTTGAGGCGCGGGTGGATGGCTTTGCCGCTATCGTTAGGAAAAGATGCGCCTCCCTACTCGCTCGCGTTCGTGGCAGTACCAACACTATACTGGGTGTTTTTACTGATCGGTGGGAGTCCCCCATGCTGCAAAGGTGGGTGCGGCTTCATGCCGTAATTTAAATTTTGTTTTTGCCTATACTAACATTAGTTTTTTAAGTACATTGTTACTAACAAAATATGGACCTAGTCTGAAATAAATGTTTATTATTATTATTATAAGGGACCACCCATAAATTACGTCATACGAATTTTATGATTTTTTGACCTGAGGGGTCTAAAAATCCGTCCTTATCAGAAGGTCAATTTTTGTGAGACTCCCGCCTCCCAAGTGTGACGTCACATATTTTGCAATATTACATGCTGCCCGTCGATAGAGTTGGAAATATTTCTTTAATAAGTTTTTCGTTAATAGTTCAAATTTCGTGTTTTAAAACTTAGCAATATACTACTTGTCATTACTTGTATTTACTTGTCATTTTTAAATGTGACGTCACCAAATTTAGGACCCCTCCCACCCTTTGACACACAATGTCACACATTGTTGTCACCCCCCACCTCTTTAACGTATGACGTAATTAAATTACGTCATAAATTTGATGGCTGGCCCCTAATAGACACGTACTTCCATGGTAGCAGCAGCTAACTGTGACTTCCTGGAGTATCTAAAGTGTCCCTACACCTGCGATTTAGAGGACTTACTGTCAAAAACTCTACTGAAACCGCGATTAACGTAGCCACCTGGGTGCTAATAATGTGATAAATCATCGATACAAAAGAAGAAGAAGAAGATGGGAATTATATTAGAACTCATATTTCCGAAGATAGACCATGATTGCCGAAGCAGATACTTTTCCAAGTACTCTGAAGAACGGGCGAAAAAAAAAGGTGAAGTGTAGACGCAAGTATTACGCAGATCGATGTAACAAAGTGTTGAAAGCAAACCATTTGACTATTTACTATATTTTTGTTACTACTGACTATCAATATTTTGCTCCGAAGTTCAAATGCAAGTGCAGTCACATTTAAACGTTAAAGATATGCCGCGAGTGAAACAATTGCTCTTACGGATATAACTCCTGTTCACTCTGGGGTATCTCTACCATTATAAATAAGCCTGTCTAGTATCAAAAAAAAACCTATGTTTACTGAGTCAAAAATATGTTTAATATACATGAAAAAAAGCATAACAAATGGGTTGCCTGATATCATTAAGTGAAGAATATTTAAAATTGCGACAACCGAACGATATGCCATCGTGTTTGTAATAAAATTACCTGTCTGTTCTTTTAATACATATTTTAATAAGAAAATAGATGAGTGGACATATAGTATCAATTTATCTATTTATACCTTACAACTCTGTAGTAGGGACAAAAAGATGACAACCTAACAGATTCTTGGCTTGATTGCTTTGTAGATATTTACTCTAATTCCATTTTGATTTCGTTTGGTTTGGAAAAAAGATTAGTTCCGTTAGTTTTAATTAAGGGTAGCCTTGACTTAACTTTATCAGGCAACCCATTCGCAATGTTAGTTTGTTCATATAAGTATTTTACTCCGTTAACGTAAGTTTTAAATAGCCGTTCTGAGGCTAGTCACTGCCGGATTTTAGCCTTTTCCCACTCGCACAATGTGAACATGATCATTAATCTACTAAATTATTAGTATTCGAAGTCATTTCGGTAGGCACATAGAAAAGTACGAAATCCTGAAAGTCCTGTTTTAATATTCAAACGAAATTATTTTATTTAGTTTGTGTGCGGGCAACATTGGAAAAAGGTGGTCTGGTTGAATTTGACAACTTTATTGTCTTATTTTGGTATTGTCCCCATATTTTTTTTATTTTGTGGGATATTGTTTATCTACCTATTGTCTAAGAACTAATCTTATTTAATACATCATTTCACTGGTCACCATTAAATATAGTAAAATCCAAATAATAGTAATTTTATTATTTAAATAAACTTCAGGTTGAGTTGCTGTAAATTGCTGTAAATAAAATGGTATTTCTAATCCGGAGAGGTGATCTGTACCTCAGGACCTTCCTACTTCAGACACCTTTCTCTATTTAAGATTGTGCATATAAAAGTGCCTGTTACTTCTGATGTTGAATTAAATAAATATTTATGATTATGATTATTTTTTTAATACCTATCTACCGACGCCTAATATATAATAATAGGTTTCTACGAGAAACTTTAGATTACTACATTTTTTTATTATTTAATTGCCTCGGAAACGAAAATTGAAAATATTTTTTTAATTTAATTTAATAATCTTATATTCTCAGCCTTTCCATCATGTCCTACTTTTTACATAAAAGGAATGGTCACCTTATTAGAAAGAGACTAAATTAGCGTTAACCTCTCTTTTGGTGGCAATTTTTTAATGCAAGTAAGAATTGCAGTTGTACACACGGCGGCACATAAAGCTGTAAATTTCCAGTATAAATTGACCTCGCTTTGTATAGATTTCCTATACAATGAGAGATCCGCATAAACTGGTTTATTTAAAGCTTGACTGGCGTTCGCGTACGTAGTACTTATTACTTCCGTGCAAAAAGTAAAGACAAAAGGAAAAATATAATAAAATTAGTTTTCAGCCATTCCGAGTGACTACACTACGACTAAAACCTATTTACGTAAATTATTTTTATCATAGAAATCGTGTATGAGGTTACTAACAAAATTTTAAAAATTAATATCTTTTGCGTCTGTTGGTCGATTTTGATGAAATAAACGCTAAATAATAATAATAATAATAAATTAATATTATTTCCTTTATTTAAATTTTTACAAATTGTTCTACATTTTTAAATATTCCTTAAAAAAATATATAAAAAAAAACATTTAAAAATATAAAAAAAATGTAGCCCACCGGTATCGAGAACAGGGTCCAAGCTACCGGCGGTCAGGGCTCCAGAGAGAGGAACCTCCTAACAATACGAGCCGTGTCCAAAAGTACCGCTTTCTGAATCAAGCCCTTGATCCAGCTGCCTAACGAGAGCCTCCTCAGGTATTGGTCGAGGCTCTTGGCAATTAAGCCATGGGCTGATACGACTATCGGCACAATGATCGCTGAGTCCACATCCCACATGTCGACAACCTCGCGAGCCAAGTCAAGATACTTGATTTTCTTATCTTTCTCGGCTTTCTCGAGGTTCTCATCATGCGGGACCGTTATGTCAACAATCATTGTGCGCCGCTCTGATCGATCCACCACCACTATATCAGGCTTATTGGCTACAATAGTCCTGTCAGTGATGATGGATTGATCCCAGTACAATGTGATACTGCCATTTTCGAGAACTGGGTCGGGCACATACTTATAGTACGGCACTTCCAATTCCACAAGGTTGTATTTTAGAGCAAGTTGCTGATGGATAATCCTGGCTACAAGGTTGTGTCTATGCAAGTACTCTCCGTTAGCCAGACGAGAACACCCGGAGATAATGTGACGGATTGATTCGCCTGGACGGTGGCATGCCCGACATATGTCAACCGTACCGTCCTTCACAATAAATCTTCGGTAGTTATTCGTCATCATAACTTCATCCATAATTGCACAGACAAAACCTTCGGTTTCTCCGAAGAGGTCCCCGGAACGTAGCCAGGCTACGGACGCTGATAGGTCTACATCGGGCCCATGCAGGGCCCGGAAAAAGCGTCCGTGAAGCTCCTTACTCTGCCATACCTCCATGCGGTAGTTCGTGTCAAACACTACAGGTTTGCGCCAGTTCTCTTTAGCCAAGGAGAGCGGGGTGAGGCCCTTGTCCACCGCGACCACATCTCGATGCATCCCCACGTCGGTTTCAAGGAAATGTTCCCTGAGACTGCATATCTCGCGATTGTGGAGAGTCTTAGCGTTTAAAAAGCCTCGACCCCCACACTTCCGCGGGATATACAGTCTCATAACAGAAGAACGCGGGTGATGCATTCGATATGCCGTCAACAATGTACGGACCCTCCTATCCAGAGCGTCTAGTTCTGTTTGAGTCCATTTGAGTATGCCGAAAGAGTACATCAGAACCGGCATGACCCAACCGTTGAAGGCACGTACCTTATTGCCGCCTGATAAAAGACTATTAAATACTTTTTTCAGGCGGCCAAAGAAGCGCTCCTTCAACGATTGCTTCATGTCAGCAACATTGATGCCCAGCGCTTCCGACATACCCAAATACTTATAGGTTTCGGTTGCTGAGAGGGATCTAAGATTTATGGAATCCGAGAGCTGGGTTCCCACAGATTCCACAATCTCACCTCGCTTTACATGCATGACCGCACATTTGTCCACACCAAATTCCATCCTGATGGCGCTACTGAAAGTTTCAGTTACCTTCAATAGCTCCATCAGTTGCAAATCGTTGGGGGCAAAGAGTTTCAGGTCATCCATGTAAAGGAGGTGAGATATAACTTGACCACCTCTCCTCAACCGATAGCCTAGACCTGAATCCTCCAGCAGCGTGCTAAGAGGATTCAAGGCTAAGCAGAACCAAAGTGGACTCAAACTATCGCCCTGAAATATACCTCGCTCTATCCTTATCGGCTCGCTATTCCTCTGGATTTGCCGACATCCTGGATAGCGAAGGACTGTCCTCCATTGCCCCATACATGACATCAGGAAGGTGCGCAGAGTTGCATCAACTTTATACAACTCTAGCACCCTCATGAGCCATGTATGTGGCACCGAGTCATAGGCCTTCTTATAGTCTATCCAACATGTCGACAGATCCCTTCGGGAACGGCGAACCTGTTGACTAATGGCCATATCAATGAGGAGTAGCTCCTTAGTACCGCGGGACCCGTTCCTACATCCATTTTGAGAAGCGGACATGATAAAATTGTCATCAATGTGTTTGTTAATTTTTGCTCTCAAAATGGATGTAAGAACTTTATAGACCGTCGGAAGACAGGTAATCGGTCTATAATTTTTGGGCTCCGCAGTACTACCCGATTTATGGAGCAGGTGGGTTATACCTGTTGTCAGGAACTCTGGTAGCGACCCTGACTCTAAGGCTGACTGGAACAGGATCGCCAGGCGAGCGTGCGATCTTGTGAACCATTTAATCCAAAAGTTGTGCAGCCCATCCGGCCCTGGAGATTTCCAGTTAGGCAACGGACGGACTGCACGAACTACGTCTTGGGGGCTGATAGTGATTGCCCCCATTTCTGGCTCTACTACTAGATCGCACGCTCGCTCAACCTCCCGAGTCCATTCACCCTCGGTATGGCTAACAGGCACCGACCAGATGCTGCGCCAGAACGAACACATGGCATCATCATCCGGTATGCGCGTGTCAGCCACACCTTGGTCCGGTCGCTCCCAAGCCCTATATACCCCTATATACCTTTCATCTCTTTGGAAAGTGCGATTCTGAGTGTATCGGTCCACCCGCCGCTTATACCTACGAATACGGCTTATTTGATTTAATTTAATATTTTTACCAAATTACCCCAACGAAACGAATTAATTGAAAGAAATAATGAAGAAAAGAAAAAAAAAACTTATAACAACAAAACAAATTATATGGAACACACCAAAAATGGAAAATAGGGGAAAACACACCGAAAAACAATTGTCATAAGTCACCAATGATTACAAGAAGCCGAGCCAAACAGTTACAAGAGGCACACACACCATCTCCGGGCTCGTCGCTCAGCTCCGCCTCGCAGCCGCCGCGACGCGCCACATCCGTGAGCACCGTGTCGCCGGTCGCTGCAGTTGCGTCGAGCTCGAGCGACGAGTTTTTCTCCCCGCCGTCGACTCCACCACCATCACCACGACGACGAGGAAGAGGACGGCCACCAGCGGGCTTGGGACCTCGAGGCCAACCGGCCCCGAACAGGGTCCCCGCTGCCGGTGGAAATGTGTCGCGCATGCGATGGACTCAGTCCATTAATGAACAAGTCATGCGCGCATATTATGGGGCTACAGAGGGGGGAACTAACCTCACTGCATACCGTGTTGGGATGCTGTCTCTGTTCCAGGTACTTGAACCAACCGTCAACGTTTCGGCCTAACGACTGTCGGATCAGGTGCGGGTCATCCAACGCAATCACATGTTGGACGACGCCGTACTTGATAGGCTGCGCTCAGAGGTACTGAGCAACCGTATCGTTTTAACTCCGGCACAAACCGCGGTGCAAGCGTCAGTTATTGACGCAACCCCGCCGCGGTTCAACCCAGCTGTTGTAGAGGAAGATGATGGGTTGCTGTGGTAAGTAGCCAGTGCAACGACCGATTGAGGAGCGCTCTGGAAGATGCGCTTCGTGAATATCGATCCACTCCTACCGAACTTAGGCCCCGATTACCACGGTTACCCATGAATAATAAAAATAGGGCGCTGGTGTGTGCCTTGGACTCGCAACTCGAGAATATATTCGAGAGTAGCGAGAACCTCGTTGATACACACTCGATCCTGTACTGTGGGGCTGTTGCGGCATGTCGTTTAGCTAACGTCAAGTTGCCAAATTGTGACGTAGCTACTCGACCAAAACCAGCTGTACCAGCCTGGCAGCGCAGGATCGAGCGCCGCATCGACGGGGCCAGGGTACTCATCGGCAAACTACACTGCTTCAGGGAGGGCAATACACGACCACGTGTGATGCGCTTTGTGAGGCGGGCATTCTCGGGGACTGGAATCAGTCCTCAAGAATACATGTCCCGTGTCACAGAGCGCATCGACTTCCTGAAGCAGAAAGTTTATGCATGGGCGAACCGTATTCGGAAGTATAAGCGGCGGGTTGATCGGTACTCACAGAATCGCATGTTCCAGAGCGATGAGAGGTGGGTATACAGAGCTTGGGAGCGACCCGAGCTAAATATGACAGACGTGTGCCGCCCGGATGATGCTGCTACGAGTTCTTTCTGGCGCAGCATCTGGTCGGTGCCCGTCTGTCATACTGAGGCTGACTGGATGCGTGATGTCGAACGAGTGTGTGAACCTATCCCAGAAATGGAGCCAATTTTGATAACACCTTTAGATATAGCCAGAGCAGTTCGTCCGTTACCGAACTGGAAGTCACCGGGACCGGACGGACTGCACAACTTCTGGCTCAAATGGCTTAGTAGTTCACACACTTGCCTGGCATCCCAATTCCAGTCATCCTTAGAGTCTGGGTCCTTACCGCAGTTCTTAACAACAGGCGTTACCCACCTGCTCCATAAGTCAGGTAGTCCCGCGGAACCAAAAAATTATAGACCGATCACGTGTTTGTCTACGGTCTATAAACTTCTTACATCCATTTTGAGAGCTAAAATTAATACACACATTGACAAAAACTCCATTATGTCTGCCTCTCAAAATGGATGTAGGAGTGGGTCCCGCGGCACTAAGGAGCTACTCCTCATCGACATGGCCATTAGCCAACAGGTTCGTCGATCCCGCAAGGATCTGTCTACATGCTGGATAGATTATAAGAAGGCCTACGACTCGGTGCCACATACATGGCTCATGAGGGTGCTGGAGTTGTACAAGATAGATGCAACTCTACGCGCCTTCCTTGAGTCGTGTATGGGGCAATGGAGGACGGTCCTTCGATATCCAGGATGTCGACAGATCCAGGGGAACGATGAACCTGTATGGATTAAACGGGGAATATTCCAGGGCGACAGTCTGAGCCCACTATGGTTCTGTCTAGCCCTGAATCCTCTGAGCACATTGCTGGAGGATTCAGGTCTAGGCTACCGGTTGAGGAGAGGTGGTCAGGTCATATCTCACCTTCTTTACATGGATGATCTGAAACTCTTTGCCCCCAACAAATTGCAACTGATGGAGCTACTGAAAGTAACTGAAACTTTCAGTAGCGCCATCAGGATGGAATTTGGTGTGGACAAATGTGCAGTCATGTATGTAAAGCGAGGGGAGATTATGGAATCCGAGGGAATTCAGCTCTCGGATTTCATACACCTGAGATCCCTCTCCTCATCCGAAAGCTATAAGTATTTGGGTATGTCGGAAGCGTTAGGCATTAACGTAACTGACATGAAGCAATCGTTGAAGGAGCGCTTCTTTGGACGCCTGAACAAGGTATTACATAGCCTTTTTTCAGGCGGAAACAAGGTGCGCGCTTTCAACGGTTGGGTCATGCCGGTTTTAATGTACTCTTTCGGCGTACTCAAATGGACTCAGACCGAACTCGATGCCCTGGATAGGAGAGTTCGTACACTGCTTACCGCAAACCGGATGCATCACCCACGATCATCAGTGATGAGGCTGTACATCCCGCGGAAGTGCGGGGGTCGAGGGTTTTTAAACGCGAAGTCCCTTCACAACCGCGAGATGTGCAGTCTCAGAGAATATTTTTTAAAAGTCGAGGTGGGTATGCACCGAGATGTGGTCGCAGTGGACAAGGGACTCACCCCGCTGTCCATGGCTAAAGAGAACTGGCGCAAACCTGAAGTACTTACTACCGATGACCGCAAGGAAGTATGGCAAGGCAAGGAGCTTCACGGGCGCTTCTACCGGGCTCTTCATGGGCCCGATGTAGATTTTCTAGCGTCCGTATCCTGGTTACGCTTCGGCGACCTCTTTGGAGAAACTGAAGGTTTTGTCTGTGCGATTATGGACGAAGTTATGTTGACGAACAACTATCGGAAATATATTATGAAGGACGGGACGGTTGACGTGTGTCGGGCATGTCACCGTCCGGGTGAGTCCATCAGACATATTATTTCTGGTTGTTCTCGTCTGGCTAACGGCGAGTACTTGCACAGGCACAACCAAGTAGCCAGGATTATTCACCAGCAACTTGCCTTGAAATATAAACTTGTGGAATCTGAGGTACCGTACTACAAGTATGTGCCCGACCCAGTTCTCGAGAAAAACCATGTCACGCTGTACTGGGATCAGTCTATCATTACTGACAGGACTATTTTCGCCAATAAGCCTGACATAGTAGTGATAGACCGATCAGCACGCCGCGTAATGATAGTCGATGTTACCATCCCGCATGACGAGAACCTCGTGAAAGCTGAGAAAGAGAAACAAATAAAATATCTCGACTTGGCACACGAGGTTGTCGACATGTGGCATGTGAACTCGGCTATCATTGTGCCGATCGTCGTGACGGCCAATGGCCTTATAGCCAAGAGCCTCGATGACCATCTTTCGAAGCTCTCCTTAGGCGGTTGGATCAAGGGCCTGATTCAGAAGGCAGTACTCCTCGATACGGCTCGTATTGTGAGGAGGTTCTTGTCTCTGGAGCCCTAACCACCGGTAGCTTGGACCCTGCTCCCGCTACCGGCGGACCACTATTTTTTATATTTTTAAATGTTTTTATATGGTTTTTATAAGAAATATTTAAAAATGTAATTAGTAAGTAAGAAGAAAAATAAAGGAAATAATAATAATAATAACAGTGAATGAGTCAGATTCTATAACCGCATTGGAGCCGACTGACTTGTATAAATACTTAGGGTACACGCAACTAAAAGGTCTTGACCACGTAAAAATTAAAAATACACTAACTGCAGAATACAAGAAGAGAGTTAACGCTGTCTGTAAAACCCAACTCTCAGGTAAACACTTAATTAAGTCCTTAAACACCTTCGCCATTCCAGTATTAACGTACTCATTCGGAGTTATAAAATGGACCAAAACAGATACAGAACAATTACAACGAACTACACGAACAACACTCACGAAACATAACAACCTTCACCCTAAATCCGCCATAGAGAGACTCACCATTAAACGAGAACATGGAGGGAGAGGCCTTATAGATATACAGCACCTATGGCGGAAACAAGTTAGTCGACTAAAATTGTTCTTCCACACGAAATCCCGCACTAGTAATATACATAAAGCCATAGTAACAAACGATCTTAACTACACTCCACTTAACCTAAGCGATCAGATAGAAACCCAAAACACAACCAATGACGACCAGCAAATACAAAAAATTGAAGACTAGAAGAGAAAAGTACTTCACGGTCGGCACCCTCATGACCTAGAGCAGTCCCACATAAACAAATTAGCGTCAAATAAGTGGCTAAAAATTGACAACTTATTCCCGGAAACTGAAGGATTTATAATAGCAATTCAAAACCAGATCATCAACACAAAAAACTACAGAAAATACATAATCAAAGATCCTACATTAACTAACGACAAATGTCGCAAATGTCACGTCCATCCAGAAACCATCCAGCATATAACAGGAGCATGCACAACTCTCACACAGACAGACTACACTCACAGGCACAATCAAGTGGCCAATGTCATTCACCAAAAGCTAGCACTCAAACACACACTCATTCAAAATACAAACACTCCTTACTACAATTATAAACCTGAAACTACCCTAGAAAATACAACACATAAGCTCTACTACGATCGCGCTATTCTCACTGATAGGACAATCCACTACAACAGACCGGATATAATCCTACAGGACAAACTAAACAAAGTAACATACCTGAAAGACATCGCAGTCCCCAACACACACAACATACAGAAAACTATCACAGAAAAAATAAGTAAATACGCAGAACTCAAAGAAGAAGTTACTAGAATTTGGCGACAAGAAAAGTTATATGTAGTTCCAATAGTCCTTTCCACAACAGGGGTAATCCCAAATCATCTCATCCATAGCTTAAAATTATTAGACCTTAAAGAAACCCTCTACATTACACTGCAAAAAGCTGCTATTTTAAATACATGTAGAATCGTTAGGAAGTTCATGCAGGTAGAAGAGAACGAGATAGGACCTCTTCACAACACATAAACTAACACACCACACGCTGAATTTGCTTTGGTTTCGGCCCGTAAATGTAGCTGAAATCCAGTCTAAGGACTGAGAAGAAAAACACTTTAAGATAATAATTATATACCACAACAATGCTTCTTATTTTGTAATATTTAGATTTTGAATACAATGAGCGGTTTTTACGTGATGCGCGCACAAACAAACAGACAAACCGACAAACAGACAAAAATTTAAAAAAAGATATTTTTACTTTCTATTACTTATTTCTCGCATCTTCCAGTGACTTTTTTGCAAAAATCCTTAATGTACAGACACGGAAAGTCTACGATTTTATTATATGTATAGATTTTGTTGGTGACCTCAGACACTCCACTTCCTTTTAGATAGATACGACAGAGTTTGTTCGAATAAGACCGATTCAGGATTTCGAACAATACCCCTTGCGTCAAGCAGGTCGCGTCGCGCTGCTCACGCGAAGACTTACCTTTTGAGTTTAAAGATCTAATATATTTAACACTAGCTGCGCCCAGCAGCTTCACCCGCCATTTCTGCCTGTTTGTTCTTTTTACGTTTTTTTACTGAAGCATTAGGCAAACAAATGCAAAAAGTTTCTTTCACATGCAAGATTATTAGTATAGATTCAGCCCAGTCATTCCGTAAGATAACACCACTAATCTTCAATACGGTCAGATCTCCGTCGTCAAATTGCAATATGGCAGCGCGCGGCCGACTCACTCCCTCACCTGAGCGGGGACCAGCTGTTAGTCAGACAACGGCTAGAGAGAAAGATTAGCAAGCTGACGGTCAAGCTCGATGGCTTGGTTAAGGAGGAAAGAGTCAAGACTTGTTCTAAGGAAAGCTTTCAAGCCACACTTGCTGATATGAGAGAGAAGGTAAATATGAGAAATCTTAGACTTAGCTGAGGACCTCGTGGCTAATAACTGCCGCACGGATCGATCTTCAAGGATAAGCAGTGCTTGTCAAGGTTGTTCGTGGATAGTTGAACATCCATTACGTACCGAGTTTCCTCCGTGTCTCGGAAAGTACGGTAAGCCTGACAACTACTCTTACCAATGGCGATCGTATACTGGTATTCAGCTATATTCAAATAGATTGGAAGCCAAGTGCCAACCCAACATATTGGGTAAGACAGATGATCATTCTGTCGGTCACCCCAGTTTGATTCTGGATTTCAGGTGTTGCAGTGGTTGGGTATAGTGTGGCGGGCTTGTCCCAAGAGACAGAGAGTTTTAGGTGATTCATCATCTGCCTAGCCTATTCACAACTGTTGCAGTCGACTTCCAAACAAATCAGATGCAGCTGAATACCAGTATTGTACATAAAACGCCAATCTGACCTCTACAACCCAGTTACTAGGCAACACCCAGGATTTATAAATGGCAGCGGGGATCGGCGATTTAACTTGCTATTCAAAACACGGAGAGGTCTCTGTATGTTATTAAAAAGAATGATCACTAATCCACTGGAGTAAAGAAGAAAAGCACTGGGCAAGGTGATGATCAGTGCTGTACTGTGTAACTTATTTTCACGATAAAATAAAAAAGGATGACGAGAAAGGTTTAATTTTAACCGTTTTTGTTTACAGTACAAGATAAGAGACAAGGTGTTACTGATCAAATGTACCGTCGCCATTTTCTTCGTGGTCATCGTGTTCTTCCTACATTCCATTCCCGAGTTCAGTAAGTCAATAAAAAGTACCTAAAACAATAAGTCGAATCAGGTGTTACTTTCCTTAACTCCACGCTTCGATGCAGATACACAATGGTGCTGCATCCTGCATACGAGCCGAAATCTCTTTTGTGAACCGTGAATATTTTGCATAACATTTATTGTAACCTAAAAAAAATCTTATAAAACTTCCAGACTTATCTAAAGCGTTTGAATTGGTTGATCGTCCAGTAAAATAATGTAGACGTCAATTTTGTAAACGAATCATTCGTGTCGAATTACGACAAAGGATTTTTCATTAGGTATTATTTTAATTTGTTTTACTAACAGTTGTTTTTATGTACAATTAAAAACTTTTATTAAGGTGTCCCTCAGGGCAATGTAATAGGACTAACTGTTGTTAAGAATGCTGAAAAACTCAATATTACTTTACACGTCCCGGGAATCGAATCAAGGACCTCTTGCTAAGCAGTAGCTCTTGCTACCACTAGACCAACGACGACTGATTACTCATACTTAAGTTACTGGAACTTTATCATAACTTCTCATCTCGCGCTGCGCTCCTCTGGACTGCGCTGCGCTCCTCTGGACTGGATAGACTAGAAATATGATGTCGGTATGACGGTAACTCATATTTCGGTTGCTAGAGCTTTACCTTTTGCTCTTAGACCGCGTGTCGCTTGGTTGGACGGCTCTGCTGGGCGCGCTGCTCCTCCTGACGCTGGCAGACCGCGAGGACCTGGAGCCGGTGCTGCACAGGATCGAGTGGACCACTCTGCTCTTTTTCGCCGCGCTCTTCGTGCTTATGGAGGTAAATAGTTTTACTATTCAACCTTTTTCATCATCATCTACTGTCTAGCCTGTTCCTAACAATGTTTTAATCGAAATAAAATGAAACGATATTTGAAAACCGTTTGTGACTGTGTGTTGCTTAACCCTGAAGAGCCGTGCGGCTGTTATTATCCAACCTCCTAAATAATATAAATGTGAATTGGGATATTTTTTATCGATCACGCCTTTACGACTGGATTAGAACATGATGATATTTTTTCCAGGATGAGGTATCTACCTCGTAATGTTATTATATTGTACCTTACTTCTATGTGCGAAAGAGATAGAGCGATGGAGCTATTCGGGTCGTATAGCTACATCTCGATCGGTGGTGGTACAATCCCTGGTGTGTTTCCAACCTCAAAAGAAAGAAGGAAGATTACTGCCATCCCCCACGTTGGAGAAGCCACAGGCAAAACTTAGTGAAGCAGTAGAAGTAGAATTTATGTCCTCTATTCATTACAGACAGTTGGAAAGATCTTTTAATATTTTTGGCTTTCCGTTCATTTACTTTTATTTTTATTTGTTTTAGGCTTTGGCGAAGTTAGGTCTCATCGGCTACATAGGAGGCTGGACAGAGGCTCTTATTCTGAGGGTTGAGGAGAGCGATCGTCTGGCTGTGGCTTTAATACTTATGGTGTGGGTAAGTACTATGTAGATAGTTTATGTACCTGTGAATTTGAAATGAATGTGCCCCAAAAGTTGATAGTTTAGGATAAAGTTCACCTTTGTAGAGCGTCCTCTCTCTCACTCTTACCTATTTATTTATATACACATTAAATATTTAATACAAAACTAGCTGTTGCCCGCGACTTCGTTCGCGTGGAAATTTTGGTGTGCATGTGTGAGTCTGCCTCGTTGGTCTAATGGTCGCAAGCGCGACTACTAAGCGTGGGGATCGATTCCCGGGTCGGGTAAAGTGTTAAAAAAAATATATTTATTTCAATTACATAAGGTTGTCACACACAAGATTTGGAGATCACCTTTTAAGCAAGGAGATGAAGTGTTAGGGGGCGTCCATTAATTACGTGACGCGATTTTTCGACCCCCTCCCCCCTTGGTGGAATGTCGAGAGATTTGGCATCACCCTCCTAATCTCACGTGACATTTATCAAATTTACGGTAATCTGTGCTTGATTGCGTTGAATTCACTAAAAAAAATAATTTGTGGAGAAATATGTTTACTTAATTAAACCCGGTGAGATTTGCCAAGACCGCATTCTCTCCTTCGTGAGATTGGGTGATACTTGGCCCGACCCAACCCCTCCCCCCCCTAAAACGCCTCACGTTATTAACGGACGCCGCCTTAGGTGACTCCGCTCTTCCACTTAACATTAAACACAATGTATATGCAATTGAAAAAATACAAAAATAACAGTGTTATTTGGTTATCCCATCAGGAATTTCTCAATAGCAGCCACGGAATCCGGATTTGTGCCCAGTTGATGGCAATAGGCTCACCCCTATTTCGGGGGACTTCAATATAACTGGCGAAATGTTTGTGTACGATTAGGTACACGGCTGCCCAACCCTTCGGGGCTTTAAAGCGTGATGTTATGTTATGTGTGAGAACTGACTGCCAGATCAAAAGGTGATAATGTACTGATGACTACAAAAGGCGTCCTTTTGGGTGCTGTAATTCTGGGCGGCAGAGGTCCGAAACAAAATTAAATGGCGTTGAGGCGACGATATGGCTTTAAAAATCGGTGTATTTTGGCGTTATACAACTTTTTTTCAAAGTGAACCTTATTGGACGCTTTTTTTCTAATACCGTTCTCTAAACAACATTAAATGACTTTTTGCTAGAGCCCTTAGACCTCCTTAATTCGGCCCTGTTGCAAAATCCGTTCTTACCAAACGTCTACTAACTATAAACTACCTCACTGCCAACTATCAAGTTTGTAGCACAAAAAGTTAATGACTTTCGTCCAAACTTGCGAGAGCCCTTAGGCCTCCTTTTCCGGCCCTGTCGCAAAATCCGTTCTAAGCGAACGTCTACTAACTATAAACTACCTCCCTGCTAAATTTAATCTTTATACGTCAAGCGGTTTTCGATATTTCGTGATGAGTGAGTGAGTAACCTTTCGCTTTTATATATTTAGATTTCTTATATTTGAACCTCTCTTTCAGTGCCAAATTTTTAATGCAAAGAGTAAAAACAAAAGGAAAAATAAAAGTAAATTAATTTTCAGGCATTCCGACTACACTACGACTACTAAAACCTATTTACGTAAATTATTAAATTTATCATAGAAATCGCGTATAAGGTTACCAACTAAATTTAAAAAATTATTATCTTTTGCGTCTGTTGGTCGATTTCGATAAAATAAACTCTAAATAATACCCACAACAATGCTTCTTATTTTGTAATATTTTAATACAATGAGAGATTTTTACGTGATGCGCGCACAAAAGAACAGACAAACCGACAAACCGATAAACCGATAAATCGACAAACCGAAAAAAGACAAAAATTTAAAAAATATTTTTTTACTTGCTATTACTTATTTCTCGCACCTTCCAGTGATTTTTTTCAAAATCTGTATTTTACAGACACGGAAAGTCTACGATTTTATTATAAGTGTATAGAAAAAAGAAGAGCCCAAAGGTAACCTTGCGGTTGCGACACTCTCTGTTTAATATTCGACGTGTCATAATTATTAATGCGTGAAGAACTTGTTTTTTTTCTTTATTGCATAATTATTTATCGCCTCTCAAAGCACGAAGTTCAGGGTTCAAATCTGAGCAAATAACACTAAGTTTATCATGGACATCACAGACATCCGTAAAGGAGACTCGTGTGGTGAAAGAAAACCTTGATACTGCAGCAATTGAGTATTAATTTTAATGCCGCAATTTAGCTATTCTATTATTTTACTAGCATTCTCTGAATGAGAAGAGGCCGTTTGCCCTGCAGTGGGACGATTCTGGGCTGGTATTATTATTATGAAAAGAACACCTCTTGGCAGGTTTCAGGTGTAACATCAGCATTCGTGGACAACGTACCTCTGACGACCATGATGGTGCGAGTGGTGACGTCATTGGGCACCCATCCAACGCTCAACCTGCCGATGGCTCCACTGATTTGGGCCTTATCATTCGGAGTATGCTTAGGAGGTAAAAGTGGAAGGATTTATTATTAATACTGGAATCCCTAAAAAGCTTATCTGCTATATGATTTCATGATTATCATTTTTCCTGGGACATTAGGACAAACCACATCCATAGAACGAGGAAACTATCTTTGGAACCATTTAGTCTATTTATATTTAAAACAAAATTAAGTAGTAGTGCTTATGAAAGTTTTTAGTTCTGTTCAGTCTTCTGTTCAGACTCGATACCTACAAGAGGTCAGGGGACAACTGTTATTTTCAATGATTGGTCCTTATGACAACATACGAGCCAAAAGTTTGTAATCTCCTAAATTCAAAATGGCGTGTAGGTTGTCAAAAGAAATGCCAAAATGATATGAGATTATGGTTTGTAAGCTTATTTCGATCCATTATACACAATGAATTTTACAAGTGACCGTGGATGGCCAAATCCGAAAGTATGTGGAAAAATACTCAAAAGAGTTTCGAGCCCGATTTTGTTGAAAACTAAAACTGCATCATTAGATTTTTGAAAAAAGTTTTATTAAAATTGGCCTCGAGACTCCTTTGAGTATTTTTCGGTATTCCTCATATCTGTATAGTTTTTTTCGTCATCGTTATTGCTGTTAGAATGACTCTTGGTCTAGACCCTCTGGGTACATTGTGTTGTCTCCCCGGCTACCTTTATTCTTTATAGTGTTCATCATTATCTTCCTGCCCTTGTCCCCATTCTACTTAGTGTCGACGCAACACGTTTTCTTCTTCCATTCTTCCCTGTCAGACGTCACGGCATCATTTACTCCTTTCTCTTTCGTATCATTCCTCACACACTCCATCCATCTTTTCTTTGGCCTTCCTCTCCCTCTCCATCCATCAACATTAATATCCATCACGTTTTTATTTGAATTCTTTATGGTATTAATTAATATAATTTATTTTTATTAAATCTCCAGGTAATGGCACGCTCATAGGAGCCAGCTCCAACGTAGTGTGCGTCGGCTTGGCTGATCAGCACGGTTACAAGATCAGCTTTATGCAGTTCTTTAAGATAGGGTTCCCTGTCATGATCGGGAATTTAGTAGTGGCTACCGGGTACCTACTCGTGTGCCATTGTGTCTTCACGTGGCATTAGATTTAAAACCGGGAACGTATTATTTGCACCACAACATGCAATGAAAATGCAAAATGTGTTGCTTTGCATGTTGTGGTGCAAATAATCTGTACCCGGCTTTAATTTGGTCTAGTGGTCGCAAGCGCTACTTCTGAGCATGAGGTCCTGGTTTTGATTCCAGTTAAAATGCAATAACACTGCCCGGGCAGTGTTATTGGATTTTAAAATTATGATTGTTATCAGTCGTATCCTGGAGTTCACATCTGTGCCCGGTCCATGGTAATAGCCTCGCCTTCTACATAGGAATTAAATTAAATGGGGTGGTACTATGGCTCTCCTCTAACTCTCTCCTCGTCTACAGATGCGTCAGTGATTATGGCGATTAGATGGAGTGTAGAAAAACGATTTTACAGATGTACTGTGGCGCTCACTGACGGTCGACCACTGTACAACCTTGTTACTCATGGTATAAGGGTGATATGTGGTTGACCTTCGGTGAGCGCGATAGTACCTTTTATTCGAATAGGTCAGCAAAAGTATTAGGATCCATTGCCATCAATCAAGCTCACTCTGGGTTGCTACTTATAATTATGGGAAAAACCTCTAAATACTTCGCAATCTGGGAATCGGACCCAGGTCCTCAGCAGTCGCGCTGGCGGCGTTGAGATTGACGAGGCAGTAAGTAGCTATAAAATAAATGGTACAATTAGATAGTTTTTAAGAAGTACAATATTTAATCTTTTGTTTATAATTATTTAATATTTACAACATTATTTTTAGTATATGCGAAACCTGAATATACTTTGTTTAGAATAAGTAACTGAATCGATTCCAATAATTTTTAAACCATGTTATATTTTTTCCCAAAAATATTTAAAAAAGGCTACAAGTTGAACACCGAGCGACACTAAGTACCTATCGCAATCATTTTGGTACCTACTGCCAAATTATTATTATCAATGAGCTCAAGACGACGCCGAAGGCGCGCACGCGGGCGCCGCATGGTGACCACGTTTTTGTGCGGACAACCAGATAACAGAACAAGCTTATAACTTTGTGATTTTTCATGATACAGTTTCAAAATTTTGTACAGAGATTCTTTACATAAAAATACTAGACACGTGTTTCAGGTTTCGCATATACTAAAACTAATGTTGTATATTAAAAACCGTCCTACACAGCTTTACGTGTATAAATAAGGAAATTTAGGTACAAACAAAATGTTAATAAACCAGCCGAAGTACATTTTTGTATAAGTATAAGAACACAAACCTAATTATAGCAGTTATTTAGTTTTGTAGGAGGTGTTGCCAATGACGTCACACTCGAAGGAAACACGGGGATGACTTCAGATGATATTTATTTTCAGCAGCAGTTACAGGCTTTCAGACAATAGGTTATTTTGGATGAAACAGTAGGTACAGTCCCACACGACCAAGTCCTAGGACGAAGGTCGGGGAACGAAGTCCTCTATCCAAAAAAATATATTCCCTAAGGGATTTTATTAGGCACCAACTAACAGGGGTGTCCTACGTGACCCTTCCAATTAGGACGAGACCCGTAGATGCACCACACGGCTAGAAGGGTTTATAGCACTCCAAAAAGTTCACTGACCCAGCGAGGAGCGGAGAGGAGAGGAGAGCGATTCAGAATTGCGCGTCATAGGCACAGCGCCATCTAGTAGTGAGCGGTGGAACTTTTCATACAACATAATCAATGAACTTCTGTTACATAAGAATCTAATACATGACAGGATGTATAAATAATAAATATTTTATAAAAAAAAAAAAAAAAAAATATTACAATCAAACGTGTGTTACAGTTTTAATATTTTTGTACAATAACAAAGTGATACATTAATTTAAAGGATAGGTTCTAATCACATATTTTTATATTAAGTATATTTTGAAATAATCATAATTATAAAAAAATACATTATTACCTTACTATTTTATTGTTAACATTGAATGAAAAACAAGACAAATTGTGTTTTAATAAAAAAAACTCGGATAAAATTATTGGTTTTATTTCAAATTGCTTAAATAGACTATTTCCACGAATATTGTAATGTTGATGTATTGTTGATGAATTTTATATTAATTATTATAAGAATGTCCGATTTCACTAAAACTAAGATACACCTAAATGAATTCCTAAATAAAATGCCTTTCTACGATTTTCAACGCTTGGTTCTACGCTTAGAGTTGACATCCAACAGGGTAATATTATTAACTAGCATTCAATCCGTACCCACTAATTTAGGAATCTACTCCCCTCTTTCTTTTTCTTAAGACACAGTATTTAACTAAACTAACGTATTTTATTCATCTATGTATTGTAATCTTATTATACCTACTTATTGTAACGATATCATTTATTAAAAAAATACGGTTTTTATGCCAGCCTAAATCAAAGGCACCTAGATCATAAACGGTTTCATATATAACATTATTTTCTCATATTTTTAAGTTGGCCTTTACCTTTTCTTGTTTATTACTATAAAGGGTGGCGCTTTAGTCAGCTGCATCCTTCAAAATAAACTTACTAAATCAGGCAAGCCTCAGATGATGATGATCCTTCAAGGGGGTGAGCTGCCTTACCAGTCATCCATCAGTGGAACATCGTCAAGGTGTCCTTGAAGGAGGCAGTGCGACTAAATCGCCACCTTAACATTTTTTTTTTATGCGTTTTTTTCTCTCAAAATTTGATTTACTAACGCTGTGTTTGCGCTGTCAACCTACAGAAAGCATCCTCTTAAGTATCTCTAATTTATCCGTAAAGGTCATTTTTGCAATTTATTGTAAGGTCACCATACGGTTCAGCATAATCATTATTTTCAGATTTCTCATTTTGAAGAAAATGATTTTCATAGTTGGGTTTCTTTTGCAAATTCCCAGGTTGCATGTAGATATCTTGGCTCACATTAGCGTAATGAGCATCACTATTTTGTTTAAGTCTTCGGTCGTTGTTCCCACAATGTTGCCGAGAGCTTCCTTCGCTATTAGTATGTCCCGGTCTTAAATCGTTGCTCATTTGTCTAAAAGTGACAGTTTTACTTTTACCCTTTTTTTGTACATTGCTATAATTTTCATTACTTTTATTAATAGGTAAATTGTCGTGTCTCAATTTGTCGTAAGTACCTTGTACTGAATCACAGAAATTGTTTTGAGTTGTATTATTAGATTTGTGCGATGGTGTTCCTTTAGGGGTGTCTTTTTCTTTGTTGAAATTAGAAGGATGAGCACTGTTCCAATTGACTGCTAGTCCGGCAGGTTTAGGTCTGAAGTAATCGTCTATTTCTGTATAATGATTCTCACTAGTGTTACTCTGTCTTTTATATGGCATTCTGTACAACTTGTCTGTGTCTGTGGTATAGGTGTCGTTTTCTTCCATTACTCCCTCATCAATCTTAGCATAATGTGAATCATCGCAGTTAGTTTCCCATTGACTTGGGAACGCTGGTATCGGGCTATCGTTTTGGTTTGACAGATTATCATACTCGCTCTGAAATAGAAATGAAATTGTATTAAAATTTCTTGTATTTTTTTGTTTTTATCATCTGTGCCCGTAATTATGGACTAGCTTTTTGATCTAGGCGTCAACAATGTGAGTGCTAACCAAATCTTACTATGTTTGATCTTTAAACGTGCACTTTTCCAGTTCAAAATTTCCGTACCAGGCGGGAGTCTTAATATCTATGGATAAAGGCCCTGAAACGATAGGATATGTAACATTTCAGGTTCTGTTGAAAATAAAACTCACCTCAATAAGGTGTATCCGTTTTGTCCTTTTACGCCAAAGGACAAGGCATATCATCGTTATGATGCCTATAGCGGCCCCAACAGTTACAGCTATAGGAACTATTGGCATTTTCGGATTCTCACCTGGATAGACGATAAGGTTTATTAGAACTGTGGGGAACATTCATTATGGAAAACATGGCGTTGGGGCTTATCGAAACGTCATATACCGCTGTGACTGAAAACGGTCAGGAGGACTCCTGACCGTTTTTGGTCACAGCGGCCAATCTAAGCGGAGATTAGCCATCGGCGCGGGAGATAGTATAGTGCACAAGTGTGTGCGCAGGCACAGGTGCACGCACTGTTCCTTTACTCTCATAGTCCGATGGGACGGCAATCCGACACGACCGGAGAGAGATCAGACGCAGGAC
Source organism: Noctua fimbriata (assembly GCA_905163415.1). NCBI lineage: Eukaryota > Metazoa > Arthropoda > Insecta > Lepidoptera > Noctuidae > Noctua > Noctua fimbriata. The sequence goes on from LR990951.1 coordinate 3,961,163, forward strand.
CAACGGCTTAACGTTCTTTCCGTATTATACCGCCAACTGTCAAACTCCGGGCTACTACTGAAAAATTTCAAATGGAAAAACCCAATAGCACTTTTTTCCCGACCCGGGAATCAAACCCAGGACCTCACGCTCAGCAGCCGCGCTTGCGGCCAAGAGATCAACGGCGGGGCGGGGCAACGTTAAACAATACTGTTTTAATGTTCTAATCTTCGGTGTGGGAAAGCGATGGAGCCAGACGTCCTGTATAAATCATAAATCATATTTATTTCTGTAAATTGGTTTACAAAACTCTTTTACATGCCACATTATGTTGTTTTAAAACTAGATGGGGCCGGTGTTTCGTACCTGAGAAGAAACATCCGAAACAAATTCAGAGGTCACAGTCTCTTTTAAAGTCCAGACATTGCTCAAGTCATATGAGGACCATGTAGATTAATGTCTAGACGGTATTTTAAAGAAATAACCACACAGATTTGAGTGGACCTGTCCAGACAGTGCAAGCATTTGTCAGTGATCGTGTAGCGTAATCCAAGGAGCTCAACGACAGGACGAGCAATACCAAAGAAAGGACATTTGGGTAGGCCGCATAAAGTACTCAAACTGCCAGACAATCGTGAAACTAACTAAACTAAAAAATAAAAATAATAATAATAGTATGACCCACGTAGTCCTCATATTCACAGTAATAAACAAAATGTATATATACAAAGTGTATCTGGAACAACGACAATAAATTAAAACGAGCACAGTACTAGTCCATCTAAACATTTTAAAACACGAAAATTAGTAGATAATGGAAAATTTAAAAATTTTAATTTTCAAACAAAATAAATAGCAGAGTCAACTGCATAAAAAGCAAAAACGCTTTATCTACGAAAAGTCACTGACCGTTGCGCAGCGCGGTGCGGGCGCGGCGCGGTGCGGGGCGCAGCGATGACAGTAGGTAGTCGAAGGTAGGTATTTTAGTCGGAGAACAACAAATTAGCGGGATAAACTCACTAAGTTGCACGTTGTTAATTAAAAGAGCACTGATTGAATAATTAATCACATAATATCACATCACAATCAGAATTTACACCATCAAACGTTTGTGTGTCACCATATCTCTCCCGATATGTATGCAATGGTAAAGCTGCATTTTGGTTATATTCTCCTTACGTAAGTACCATGTCGGTGTACTCGGCAGCTGGGTACCTTATTTGAGGCATAATTAAACTACAAAACTTCAAACCTAACCTAAATCACGAAACTATACCTATTAAATGCTTAATTAACTAACTAATATTACACTAACACTTAACAATAAGTCACACTAACCTATGCACTAATCCAACTATCATAAATCGTCTTTAATCTTAAAACTTTAAAAAAAAATCACGGAAATGCGCGCGCGGCTCGACTCGCGATAAAAAAATTAGGCGTGTGCTCTCCTCAAAGGGCGCCGCTATGCACTGACTGCGTAGTTACCAAGTCGTACGCAATGGTCTATGCACCACTAATGCATAATTTGCGTAAGTAATATTTCTTTTTCTATCTAATTGTAGTATTTTGTGTGACTGGGCGGGGCTCGGGCTTTAGAGTGGAATAGACACCTTTCTCTGTCTTTCAAGCATATTGAGACGTAGAGAATATAATCGTACGTTTTGCACAGGTTCTTGACCTTACAATGTTTACCTATTATTACGGACTCAGATCTACATCATGTTGTAAAATAAGAAAATGAAAAATAATTTCCTGTGGCTAAAGTATTCATTGGATTTGATTGATTTTTTCTATACGGGTAAAGAACATGACACTCTTTACGTGGTTTGAAGGATTGTCAATCGTCCTGCTCCACTTTGTATAATACGACACTTGAAAAAGTAAATAAAGTCAAGAAAAAGAAAAACAAAATAATAATACAATAGGTACTTGAAAAAGTAAATAATGTCAACTAAATCGCATATGAAATTAATAAAAAAAAAAAAAGTCAAACAGTAATAAAAATTAAATTTGGGTAAAAATTCAATTTAATATCGATTTCAATTGGAGCAGTTCAATCCCAAGCTTTTTCAAGCAATTTCCTTAACAGAATAGAAGGCTTTCTGGCAAAATTTACGTTTTATAAAAATTTTGAATTTATTAAGGTTTAGTTCATGAATGTGGCAGTTTATTACAAAAGCGTATACATAAGTGGGTACAATAAGTTTATGTTTATTCCTTGTATTTATATTGTCAATATCACAATATTTCTTAAACAGCTTTACATTTTTGTGACCATACAAAAGGTGTTCATAAATATATTGAGAAGGAACAGTCATTACATTAATCTCCTTAAACTCTTCTCTGAGAGAGTGTCTTGGACTCAACTTATAAATTGATCGAACGGCTCTTTTCTGCAAAACAAAGATGGTCTGAATATCGGCGGCATTCCCCCATAACAGAATGCCGTACGCCATTACGCTATGAAAATAGCTAAAGTAAACTAATCGAGCTGTCTCTACATCGGTTAAATTACGATTTTTTCTAACTGCGTATGCTGCGGAGCTCAGTTTCTTCGACAATTTATCTATATGTGGGCCCCACTGAAGCTTAGCGTCTAAAGTTAAGCCCAAGAACACCGTACTATCTTCAGGATTCAAATCTTCGCCCTTCACCCACACACTAGTTTTCACCTGCCTAACGTGAGGTAGTGCAAACTTAATGCATTTGGTTTTTTTTTTCATTAAGAAGTAAGTTGTTAGCGTTAAACCAATTCACTACTTTTGAAATCGCGCTATTTACATCGTCGTAAACCTAAACCTATTTGATATCACGCTACGAATCTTAGAAACCGAGGCTGCCGAGCTAACAGAAAAAGTCAGAAACAATGCTAGACGAAACCGAATCAAGAGCGCTAGGCGAAAGCGGTGCGACGTGGTGGGTCGGGGCTCGAGGGCGGATTCACGACGAGAACGCAGCGGGTAGAACCGTGGGGCACAACAAGTTATGAAATAAACGGTTATCACTCACCCGAAGTAGTATTTTCGCCCGTTTCTGATTCTGGCTTCAATCGGAAAATGAGCTCAACTGAGCGATTAGCATAAGACTCGCCCATCCCACGTGGAAAATAAATACATCGTAATTTCCTTGTGTTGTGTTGTGCATTCAGAACCTTCGAAAATGTTTTTTGAGACCACTTAATTGACGGACATGTTGGTGACTTTTCTGCTGTAGAATTATAGGAAATACCTAAAAAAAGGTGATAGTAATTAGTTTTTAGAGTGGAGTCATTGAGGCATTCTCCAATAAGCGGCGCAGAAAAGGCTAGCCAAACTTTTTGTTTTAGAAAGAAGAATATAGCCTGCAGAGTCGTGTAAGAATAAGGGGATCTACCAGAACCGTGCGGACTAATATGAATATTGAGATGCTACTGGACTTATGGCCTTTGACTGTACGTAGCTGACGGCTATGTAATCAATTTCGTAGAGTTAGGTAATTTAACAGGCTTACCTTCGAATGTCCACCGAAAGATATCTGCATCCGCCAGCTGATACCCCGGCGGAGTATGAAATCCAATACTCAATTCACAAGTCAGGTTAAGAGTCTCGTTCACAGAGTATTGATATTCTATAGTCCATCGATTTTCATAATTTGTATACTGGTACATGATATTATTCCTTGCCAGGCCTTGTATGCGAACATCTGAAAATTAAGTATTACAATAGCGATTTAGTAACTTGCATCTGTCACGGAGATGATTCTACCCGTAACTTTGTATTACGGTTGTACTGAACAAGTTACATCATGTAGTTTATATCATGTTTATTGCAAAATCGGCCAATGCGAATCGGACTTATTAATTTGTCGGAATTATTTAATTTGTTTTATTTTAATTACATGTTGTAATGGCAGTAATATATAATATGTGAAAATTGCAAGTTCACTTATTACTGTTCAAAAGACACAGCCTAGTGACAGACGGACGGATGAACAGACAAACAGCGGAACTCAACTCAAAGCATTTATTTCAATTAGCACATCACAGGCACTTTTGAATATAAAAAAAAAAACAAAAAAGCGAAGCTACAGTCACAGTCACAAGGCATAATAACTTGAGAAAGTACTGTACTGCACATTCCAAAGCGTAGATCTCTATGGAGAAGAATGGGCAAGAAACTCCATGGACACTCTTTTAAATCAAAAGAAGTGAAGAAGCTGAAATTTAATAATAGGGTCCCGTTGGCACCCTTTTGGTTCGAAACCCTAAAAACAAACAGTACTGCATCTTATCGTTTTTAGAGTTCCGTACGCAAATGTCAAAAACGAATTCTAAAGGTTCCGCCTTTAGAATTTCGTCATATCCGTCTGCCTGGATTGCACACGGCCATTTTACTCGGTGACTATTGGCATTAGATAGATGAAAATTGGCGCGCAGGTAAACTGTGCACCGCTCAACAATCAATCAAATTAACATCACGCCTGTATTACCTGAAGGGTTTGCATAGGTGTACCTACTAGTATTCACAGTCCCTTTTAATAGGGGGTGAGCCTATTGTCATCAACAGGGTACAAATCCAGACTCCGTGGCTGCTACTGAGAAATTCATGATGGAAAAACCCAATAACATTTTGTCCGTTTTTTTTTTCACATGGGAAATTATCAAATGACCCCGCCCGCTCTGGGCGGAGCGGAAGGGTGTGACTAAAACCCATCCGTGTTCCTTCTTTGCCCTTTGTGCTCCAGGGCCGCGGTATTTCTTTCGAACGGTTCCGCAGTCCCGGCAGGCAACGGCCCTTGTCAAAGATGTCAGCACACCGAAAGGGGTCCTCCGGTGTGTTGACATCTTTTTGAGGTGCAACATACATAAAAAAATATAAACATCAGAATTGATAACATCCTCCTTTTTGAAGTCGGTTAAAAATTATGTAATTGTTATTTACATACCATCATGTTGTTCATCATGCAAGAATAATATCCTGGCAAATGGCTTTGACACATCCGTGTTTTCGATACCACAGGTTAGAGTTTTATTGATAAGACTTGATGCGGATATATTTACTGAAATAACTTCACCTGGTATATTCTTGAGAGCTGTAAAAACACAAAAAGCTGGAGTACTACACGTATTACTTTTTGCACATCGAATAAGTTATTATATGGATCCCGTGCACTACGCGGCCACGACTATGACTTTTGGCCCCAGGAGTTCCGACCAGGAAGAAAATTTGATCGCACGACCGTTTGACCAATTTTATTTTATTCAAAATGAATATATGTTTGTTTTGTTCAAGATAACGGCCGGTCATACGACAATTCGTGGTAGTGGCCGTGTAGCGCGCGAGGTCCCTAAAGCTGCAAACGTAGTGGGCACGTTCCTAGACGAAGTATATTAAGTCTCAGGTAGACAATTCCCACTAGATAACGATCCTCTCTGCTGCTTTTACAAACTACTGTTCTCGAACCGCAGTCTTCCTTCAATCATGCTCGCACTAAATATTCTATGAACCATCCTCGCACCACAGTCACTCAAGCAACGTCTACGCATATACACCTAATCATAATTTTGTTCGTACACAATCTCCAGCTACTTTTAATTAGACGCCACACGCGTTCTAATATATCCACAATTTTTTTTTTTTAATATTTTGTATTTTATAACTTAATTTCCTGCAGTCTTCTTACCATGCAAAACTATCACATATAAAGTAGGACACAGCAAGCAAATAGCTGCGGGAGGGCCCTGGTGACTTGTTATACAGGTTCTTATAGAGATCTACTTCAGGCACCAGTCTCTCACAAAGTTAATTTCATGTTCGTGCGCCTCTGTAACCCTAGCATTAAGTGACTTGTGCAGAGGAAATAAATGATTTATATTATTAAGTACTTTGACTGGCTCTAATGTACAGTCAGGAATAAAAGTATAAGAAAAATCAACTAATAAATTAAGAAGTATAACATCGCAAAATTCAATTTCATTGCAAAGTTGGAACCGGCTTTTGTCGATATCTAACCAAACATACTCTGGCCTAGAGTAAATAATAAGTACTTTAAATTGGCCATCCTGTATATCTTGCGGGAAGAAGCTTGTTGTTTTTCCATGTTTACAGAATTTTACTTACGTAGGTCCTTAGATTTTTTGTCAAAACAGAAGCTTAGGGGGCCTCGTAAAGTGATATCCATTTTTCGACACGTTATGTACAATGTATCTCCATCTATATATTTAATGTACCTAAAGATATAGTCGTCATATGACGAGTCTTTATTAAATACTGTTGTTAAATCTTTCCCATTGACGGCCAATATTATCGCATGGTCCAAGGTGGCTGTAAAATAAAAAATATCATCATCTGCCTAGTCTTTTCCCAGCCTCCAGTCTAACTGGATGCGGCTGAATATCTGAATTTTACATGGAGGGACTGCCTATCTGAACTTCACAACCCAGTTAGTATTAGTACTAGGTAATACGATACCCCTTGGAAAGACTGGTTGTCAGACTTTCGGGCCACTGACTACCTGTAACAACTGTCAAAGATCTACAAATGACAGCCGGGACCAACGCCTTAACTTGCATTCCGAGGTATGGAAGAAACTCGGTATGTTATGGGTGGTCACATGATTACATAATATATGTCGGTTCGGGGTGCGCCAAAGTTCACCTAAATTTTCAACTCCGATAATTGGAAATCCGAAAATGTTCTTCCTAACATTTTTCATCCTAACAATCACAATTCCTAACTATCTGTCTCTAATGTTCATAATTCCGAAGCATTCAACTTCATAATGTCAGTAGCAATAAACATCTATTATACTTTTATTCTTTTTCCTATATTTTCTCAACATAACCATCTTTTACACTATTATTCAAAGTCATATCTTTTTTGTTTAGATTTCTTTTTATTCATAATAATCAGTATTATATACATTAATTTTGCGTAACTTTATTTTCCAAAAAAGTGTTATTTTTGCAAATTGTTTATTTTCTCGATTCTATCGTATAAAACACCTAAATATAAGGCTAAAAGTGTCTTGGTGTTTTTGTCTCCGACTAACCGTTTGTCGTAAAAACGATGTGGGATCCATAGGTTAGGTTAGGTTAAAACTGTGACCAACTACGCGCGAGCCGAGCGAGCGAAGCGAGCGGTGCCGCGGCAGCGGCCGGCGAGCGCTACCTCGAAATTGGTCGCGAAATTTTTCTAAGTATTTTTTTCATAGTGCCCCCAAGACGATACTCTGACCTGAATTTCATTCATTTAAGACAAACATCAGTGAAACGACTTTTAATAATTCTAAACTAAAATATTATGGTAATTATGTTTAGGGATAAAAGCGTTATGATAAAAAACAGTAGGAGTTTAAATATATTTACATTAATGATATTATTAATTACAATTTTCGGAAACATGAGTGTTATGAACATCGCCGGTAGCACTACAAATAGTATGAATGAAAACTTTAGGATGAAAAATTTTAGGAAGAGTGATCATTCGGATTACAAATCATTAGGAAGAACAATTTCGGGTAAAGAACTTTAGGTGAGCCAATATGGACCCGTCGGTACGGGTTTAAAATGAATCGAAAGTACGCAGTGGTGACATCACGCGACATACTTACAAGCCTACCCACACCACAACGTGCTTCTGCAGAGCCCTGATGTTCAGTTCGAGGTGAGGGCGACAGTCAATGTCTGATCGCGGCGGAATTGAGACGTCTTGGAACTGTATCCGATTCATTGTGCCCCGTGTTATTGTGTTAAGTTGTAATCTCAAGTAATTTGTTAGTTTGCTAGAAACAGTGTATCGCACCCAGTGTGTTGTCATAGCACGAAACCCATCGTCTGCCCAAATGATGTCAGAGCCTAACAGAGTAAATCCTGACATATCCGACATATATTATACGTGTATAAAATTCAATTAAAAAACATTTTTTTGGAAAATATAAAACCGAATTGAGTCGGTTATATTTTTTGCAAAAAAGCTTTATATTTTTTCATTTTTAGTTATAATATCCTATACAAATATTTACTATGGATTTATTACATTCCATGGTAATAGGCTTACCTATATAAATAAATAAAATTGAAGACTGCGGCCGCTGCTTGACTGCAGAGTTCGTAGATACCAGGGCCTCAAGTCTGCTATTACAATTGAGTCAGAATGGTCTATCATTGATTACATAATTGTTGATTTTGACAAGTTTTGTAATCTACTAATATAATGGCGTCATTATGACTTTCCAATGGTCAACCACTGACTCCATTGAACGAAATGGCATAGAATGGTAATCTGATAAATAATATGTAAAAATAAATATAAATGAAATCTGTTATGAATAAATATTCATTAGTGTAGTTTTTCGAAAATCATTTCTACTAACGGGTTTTATAATAATGAAAATACGACAATGTCATTATAACACAATTCTGTTACGAGACCACTGACCGACCAATGATCGACCATTATGAATTTAGCAGATTACGAACTTTTAGCAAAATGACAATGGGATCGTGTTGGAATGACGAATTTATAAAAATAGCAGACTTGGGCCCCTGTTATTGTGTCGCTGCGGTCTGTCGTAGCAACTACGGTTGCGATCCATGCGAGGGTGTTCATACAACTTATAAATCACTTACCAGCTTGCGAATCTCCTTTCTTCTTCAAAAATGTTGTTCTGTAACGATATTCTCTTAGGGGACTTTCGGTAGCGCGTATACAGTCCAAGTAATAATTGTTATTGTTCGATTTCAAGACAATACGAAAAAGGTGTGGTTTTTTTTCTCGAGATTTAGTTTTAAATAATAGAATACCTGAAATATTATTATGCATTTATTAGATTGTCAGTGCGATTGTTATTGGCCTCTTGTTGCTTTTCGGCAGCGTCTGTTAGTCACATAAATTTATTTTTCTTCGTTATCGCGAGTAGTCGTAGGTGGATTCCTCCTGCCAGCACCACAGCAGCAGGCAACGGCAGCTTCGTGGTCGTCGCTCGCTGTCTTTGTCTGTAAGAATGGCGACAACGAGTGGGTAGGACCCGTCATCATCTAACAGTAGTGGACAGGATATAGGCCTCTCCAATTGCGTGCCACTTAGCTCAATTCTTGGCAACTCTTATTCAACCGCACAGTTTGTGTTTTGACCCAAAAAGTGAACACCTCGATTTTTTTTTTAAACTGTGAATGTGAATGACACAGAATAATGGTAGTTTTAAAATTATTTTATTACTAGCTTATGCCTGTGGCTTCACCTGCGTGAAGTTCGATAATTGTTCCATGGGATCATACTACCGGGATGAAAACTATCCTTTGTTACTACGTTAAAAACAGTCTGTGTGCCAAATTTTGTACAAATCCGTTCTGTTATTTTTCGCGTGTTAAAGTAACAAATATCCATCCATCCATCCATCCGTCCTCACAAACTTTCGCAACTATAATATTAGTAAGGTAAGTTAAGGCCGGCCCATCGGGGTTTAACGGCGCGGCGTGATGTGTCTGGATATGGATGTGGAGTACTAACCTGCTGCATTATAATATTCCAAAAACAGAGTGGAAGGTTTATCTAGGTCTTGTGCTTTTTTGCAGGAAATTTCCAGGTCCTCGCCCTCTGCATAAGTATAGCTGGCCTCTCCATCGTAGTTAACTGACAGGTTAGCCGTTACATAAGTCAAACTGCGGTTGTTTGCACTTAAAATTACTGCGTCTGGTGAGAAAAAAATAACATCAAATAAAAACCAGGCTGAAATTTAAAAAAAAAAGCGCACAAATGACATATAATAAATAGTTCAGGAATCGAGTCTATACACCACTATTTTTTAATTAGTACAAATACTTAAAGGGCTTATTAGAGAAGGTCTTGTTATTATATATTTAAAGTCTCAATAAATAATATTCATAAACAGCAAAGTTATAAGCGTTTGTTTATATCCCAAAATGTCACTCAATTTATGGAAATATAGTTTGCCGGGACCTATGAATGGTGACAGGAATGGAAAAGCACTGCGCGTAGTATTTTCTAGTGGTAATTGTTATGAATGATTGATTCAATTATGAATTTACCAGTTATGACAAATTTTCGTGGACAATTTTGGGATTTCGTTTTTTTGACTTTTGATTTCACAAATATGATCAGTAACGGGTACGGATAGAGCTCCATTTTTTTGTATTAATTAAAAAATAGTGGTGTATTTTACGACAATTTTTTTATGATTTTATTTAAATTTTCCCTGTACTTGTAGTATATTTATAAATTCACGCCGAATTTCATAGTTCTAGGTCAACGGAAGGTACCCCATAAATTTTGATTTTCTTGAGAGTGTCGTAATACGTTTTATGCAGCAGAAACGGCCGTATCTTTTTTTTCCACGTTAACTTAGAAGTTTAATTTTTTCACAGCTTCAAGGGACTGTTATGTAAACCTGAGTATATGGTTTTAATTTCAACTCGATACCTCCATGCGTTCCCGAGATACAGGTTCTTGACAGACAGACGGACAACAAAGTGAGCCTATAAGGTTTGCGTTTTATCCGTTTGTACCTCAAACGGAACCTTAAAAATACAAAATAAGATAACTTTTCATAAATTTTGATGCAGTTGGTAGCAACAAATCAGAGATTAAATCAAATTGAACCGTCGTCGTCTGCCTTGCCTTTTCCCTACTATGTTAGGGTCGGCTTCCAGTCTAACCGGATGCAGCTAAATACCAGTATTTTACATGAAGCGACTGCCTATTTGACCTCCACAACCCAGTTGAACCCAGTTAGTACTGGGTAATATTTTATTATGTTAAAAACTGTTAGGAGACTAGAGGACAACCTCTAATCAAAAAAAAATGTGAGCATTTTTTTAATTTTGTAGGGTCATATTTTCTTTCCTTATTAGTTGCTGAAAAGAGGAAATGTCAAGGTCGTGTCTACAGTAGAACTTGATTTTATAAAAAAAAAGAAAAAAAAATGAATGAAAGAATGAATGAATGAATGATGATTTTAAAATGATAGCTGTAGAGGTATTATTCAGGAAGAAAAAGGGGAATACTATACGTCGATTTCGTCGACATTTGCATGGAGAAATCACAGCTAGCTCATCTCCCCTCTTAGGTAAGCTCCTATGTTATTGAGCCGACTGATATTATTGCCCTTTTGTATGACGACTTTAATTTTAAAAATGACTAATGTACTATTTTTAATATTAAGCCATTGAACATTGAATGACATTGATTTTTTTTTTATCATGGTGGTTTTTAGTTTGAATTTGATGTGAGACAAAAATTATGTTGTTAATTTTTAACTCAATGTCCTGAATGAGGCTGGCACAAGGACGTAGAGCTTGGCACAAGCGTAGAGAGGCCTATATCCATCAGTGGGTCAAGTCGGGCTATGGATGCTGATGATGATGATGGATATGAAACCCCTTGGTAAGACTGGTTGTGTTGTTGTGTTGACTTTCGGGTCGTGTAACGCCTGTCAAAGATCTATAAATGACAGCCGAGACCGTAACGTAACGTGATTTCCGAGGCACGTAGGCAACTCGGTATGTAATGGGTGGTCACCCGTCCACGAACCAACCTAGGTAAGCGCGGCTTAACCTGAAGATCGAGCCAAGCGGCTGTTATTATTTACCCACGAGCTATCAAAATAAACCAGCGCCAGTTATTTTTTTGTATCTACTTAGGTGACAAAGTACTTACTTGCTCCTCTGACATGAAGATTAAAATATAAATCTTTTGCGAAATAAGTTTTTCCCTTGTATGGATATGGCGTCCCTAGATTTTGATAGTTGTGTAAGACTGTGCAGGCCCACAAAGTACTCATTTCAGCCGTAACGTTTTTGACCTAAAACCAGACATAAAATTATGTCAAAAGAGCACGACTTATTTCTAAATTATTAAGAGCAAGGCCCACCACTATTTCTCATTTATATAAATGATTTACCTAACGCTATTCAACACCCTATGGTTTTATTTGCAAATGACAGTACGGCAATTTTCACAATTAACAAAAATAAAAATATTTAACTAGAAATAAATGATTCATTATCGAAATACACTGGCTAACAATAAATAATCTAAAAATCAATCTTAAAAAAACCCATTTTAAGAATTTCAAGAATAAAATACACTACGTAATAAAACATCCCACACTGCACTACATAGCAATAGTATTTTTTGTATGGGTATAAAAATATATATTAGGTTACCCATAGACATTAAGAACATTCATTTAATTGGTATTTTTAAAAGAAAGCTAAAAGACTTCTTGATTCAAAAGGCATATTACTCTATAAAAGAATTCCTTGGAGAAAAATAATTATGTATATTAAAATAAGAAGAGTATGATTAATATAAAATGTTTGAATAATGTTAATTAATATTAATTGTAATATTAAGTATGTATGTATATTTTTTAATACCATTTAAATTGCAATGCCTTAACAGGCAACTAAGTTCTAAGAACCTACCTATTGTTACCATTGTCAAAATACTGTACACTTAGTTCAATATGAAAACACTCACAGATAATATAGCGACGACATTGTTACTAAATCCGACTGTTGGTATAAAATCAGCATCAGGTTGTGCGTATTTTGAGCGACACCTGGAAACAGATAAGTGAAATTAAGATGTTCAGTTCTGTTAGGCTGAGTCGTATAGAGAGGCCAGAGCCGTAGCCTGGAAGTTGGTTCGGTGGCGTTTTACTCTGAAGGAAAATGACGAATGGAGGAGAGGTTAAACACTAAACAAGAAAAGCAATTTGGATCAACCTTATAAAAACGAGCTATTTCTTAACTGTTTTTTTTATTTAATGCAACTCGGCGGGAATTATTAAAAGAGAAAAAGTGCTGGACTAACGTCTCCGGATTCATTTCAACGTCACTATCATGAGCAACGGCAGGAATATTTCCAGGGCTGTGCATTTTCAGCTCCACGAAGACCTTCAAATATTTTGAGCATTATTTTGCTTACCTTATCATTACTTTGAAATCTAATCCTTGGTATACATTTATGCGAATGGAGAGACAAACGAGTTACCGTTTTAGTTATAAACTAGCTGACCCGTGCACCTTCGCCTGCGTTGGGATTTTTCCCCGTTTTTGCAACATTTTTCATTAATGCTCCGCTCGTGTTGGTCATAGCGTGATGTTATATAGCCTATAGCCTTTCTCGATAAATGGGCTATCCAAAACTAAAAGAATTTTTGAATTCGGACCAGTAGTTTCTGAGATTTACGCGTTCAAGCAAACAAACAAACAAACTCTTCAGCTTTATAATGTTAATTATAGATTATGTCGTTTTTACTAACTTACCTTACGTGTAGTGGGTAACCATGTTCTATAACTATCGTCAGTGGTTTATCTTTCCAAACTGTGTAACTCTCGTTTCCATCTTTGCTATACAACAAACGAACTTCAGGATTGTCTGAAAGTACAAAAATGGTACTTTAAACATTACGCCAGAAGGTTAATTTCTTGTTTCTTTCAGCCTTTGATTGTCGATCTTTTACTTATAGAGCATCGTCTGAATATAAATAACAATAAGAGAGCATATAAAATGCACACGGATAAGCTCAGGGAAGGTCAGCTCGGGATCAGCATCGCCTGAACTCGAGCCGTTCAGGATTAAGACGAGCCTAAGCCTGCCAATCCGTTTGGGTTTGAAACTATGGCGCCGTGGGTCCGAATGATCAAGACCTTACAAGTAGGAGCTACAGACTGTGTCAAACGCCTTAGCAAGGTCGAGGAAGATGGTAAAAATTTTCTTATTTTTTCAATCTTTTTGCATTAATTCCTAGCTAAAAAGGTGGTTAAATTATGAACAGCCTGATCAGTAGATTTGGCTGCTCTGAAACCAAATGCGATTACAAAAGTAGTTCATTCGATTCTAAATAATTTATAACCCTACTATTTATAACACTTTCAATTACGTTTGACAATGATGTTTGAATTGAGATAGGTTTATAGTTATTGACACAATCGGTATCCCCTGCCTTATGTACATAGAAGTATAGATTTTTAAATGCATTGGGGAAAACATCAGCCTCTAGACAGCGATTTATGAGATCGCTAAGCACAGGCGTAATAGGCCTACAAATTTTTGCAGAAACCTAGACGAAACGTTGTCCCAAGTTACCAACCGCTCGACAATCGTGTTTTTAAGCCGATCAGCAAGAGCTTATGTCCATGCAATGTAAGTTAAAGAGATTTATTTATATATAAAAAAACTTTATGCATTAGAAAAAAAAAGGCCAAGTGCGAGTCGGACTCGCGCATGTAGGGTTCCGTACCATCGTAGTAGTGGAGCCCCCTTGTATTGTTTTTATTTATTTTCTTTATTCATATTCTAAACATATTATTTACATCTTTAAATATTTCTATATAAAGTGACATAAAAAAAAACATTTCAAAATATAAAAAATAGTAGCCCACCGGCATCGGGAACAGGGACCGAGCTACCGGTGGTCAGGGCTCTTGAGAGTGGAACCTCCTAACGATACGCGCCGTGTCCAGAAGTACTGCTTTCTGAATCAAGCCCTTGATCCAGCTGCCAAGCGAGAGCCTCCTCAGATGTTGGTCGAGGCTATTGGCTATTAAGCCATTGGCCGACACAACTATCGGCACAATGACTGCTGTACTCACGTCCCACATGTCGACAACCTCGCGAGCCAGATCTAGATATTTGAATTGTTTATCTTTCTCTGCTTTCACGAGGTTCTCGTCATGCGGAACCGTTATATCAACAATCATTGCGCGACGCTCCAATCGATCTATCACCACAATGTCAGGTTTATTGGCAACAATAGTCCTGTCAGTGGCGATAGATCGATCCCAATACAACGTGATATTACCATCATCGAGAACTGGGTCGGGCACATACTTATAGTATGGCACTTCTGATTCCACAAGGTTGTACTTCAAAGCAAGTTGCTGGTGGATAATCCTGGCAACGAGGTTGTGTCTATGCAAGTACTCTTCGTTAGCCAGACGAGAACACCCAGAAATAATGTGTCGGATCGATTCTCCCGGACGGTGGCATGCCCGACATATGTCAACCGTGCCATCCTCCACAATGTATTTCCGGTAGTTATTCGTCATCATAACTTCGTCCATTATTGCACAGATAAAACCTTCGGTTTCCCCGAATAGGTCACCGAAGCGCAGCCAAGATACGGACGCTAAGAAGTCTACATCAGGCCCATGTAGGGCCCGGTAAAAGCGTCCGTGAAGCTCCTTGCCCTGCCATACCTCCTTGCGATCATTAGTGTCTAATACTCTAGGTTTGCGCCAGTTCTCGTTAGCCAGGGAGAGCGGGGTGAGGCCCTTGTCCACTGACACCACATCTCGGTGCATCCCCACGTCGGCTTCTAGGAAGTATTCCCTGAGACTGCATACCTCACGGTTGTGCAGGGTCTTAGCATTTAATAGAAGCCACGACCCCCACACTTCCGCGGGATATACAGTCTCATCACCGACGACCGTGGGTGATGCATTCGATTTGCGGTCAGCAGTGCACGGACTCTCCTATCCAGGGCATCAAGTTCCGTCTGAGTCCATTTGAGTAAGCCAAAAGAATACATCAAAACTGGCATGACCCAACCGTTGAAGGCGCGCACCTTGTTTCCACCTGACAAAAGACTACTTAGTACCTTATTCAGGCGGCCAAAGAAGCGCTCCCTCAACGATTGTTTCATGTCAGCAGTATTGATACCTAATGCTTCCGACATACCCAAATACTTGTAGGTTTCTGTTGAGGAGAGGGATCTAAGGTGTATGGAATCCGAGAGTTGAGTTCCCACGGATTCCATAATCTCTCCTCGCTTCACATGCATGACTACACATTTGTCCACACCAAATTCCATCCTGATGGAGCTACTGAAAGTTTCCGTTACCTTCAGTAGCTTCATCAGTTGCAAATTGTTGGGGGCAAAGAGTTTCAGATCATCCATGTAAAGAAGGTGACATATGACCTGACCATCTCTCCTCAACCGAGAGCCTAGACCTGAACCCTCCAGCAGTGTGCTGAGAGAGTTCAAGGCTAGACAAAACCACAATGGACTCAGACTATCACCCTGGAATATACCGCGCTCGATCCTTATAGGTTCGTTGTTCCCCTGGATCTGTCGACATCCTGGATAGCGAAGGACCGTTCTCCAGTGCCCCATACATGACATCAGGAAGGTACGCAGAGTTGCATCAACTTTATACAACTCCAGCACCCTCATGAACCATGTATGACGCACAGAATCATAGGCCTTCTTATAATCTATCCAACATGTAGACAGATCCTTTGGGGAGCAGCGAACCTGTTGGCTAACGGCCATATCTATGAGGAGTAGTACCGCGGGACCCGTTCCTACATCCTTTCTGAGAGGCAGATATGATAGAATTACTTTGAATATGATGGTTGATTTTAGCTCTCAAAATGGATGTAAGAACTTTATAGACCGTTGGTAAACAAGCGATTGGTCTATAATTTTTGGGTTCCGCAGTACTACCTGATTCATGGAGCAGGTGGGTGATTCCTGTCGTCAAGAACTGGGGTAGCGACCCTGACTCTAAGGCTAATTGAAACTGGGACGCCAAGCGAACGTGCGATCTCTGAAACCATTTGATCCAGATGTTGTGCAGTCCATCCGGCCCTGGAGATTTCCAGTTAGGCAACGGACGGACTGCACAAGCTACGTCTTGGGGGCTGATGATGATTGCCCCCATTTCAGGTATTGGATCACACGCTCGTTCAACCGGTAGGTCCAATCACCCTCAGTGTGACTGACAGGCACCGACCAGATGTTGCGCCAGAACGAACACATGGCATCATCATCTGGTAGACGCGTGTCAGTCACACCTTCGTCCGGTCGCTCCCAAGCCCGATATACCCACCTTTCATTGCTTTGGAATGTGCGATTCTGAGTGTATCGTTCCACTCGCCTCTTGTACCGACGAATACGGATTGCCCATGCACAGATCTTCTGCTTCAGGAGGTCGATACGCTCTGTGACACGGGCTAAGTAGTCACGAAAACTAACATCAGTTCCCGAGATTTAAATTTTTAGAAATACATGCAAGGTTGCCAAAGCCCTGCACATTAGCAACAAGATTAAAACAGCAGAAACCAAAATTAAGACAGTTTGGAAAGTCATAAATAACGAGACTAACAGGAAGAACATACGTAACACTAGCTACACATTAGATACAGCATGTGGTCCTAAAAGCTCTAATCAGGAAGTAGCTGATGAATTTGTAAATTTCTTTACCGATATACCGTTAAAAACTACGGAGGCTCTAAATTCCTCTCCTAAAGTCTCAATTGGTTTATTAAAGGCGAATGTGTCTGGTTGCCCGGCTGAATTCAAATTTAAACACATAAGTCCAATGATAGTTATTAAAGCTTTCCGGCAAATAAAAGTCAAACTGACCGAAGATCTTTGGGGAATGTCTATCAAAGTTTGTACATCCATAGTTGAGACTATAGCACCATACCTAGCTTTAATTTTTAATTTGTGTGTAGACCAAGGAGTTTTCCCTGATTTAATGAAATACAGTAAAGTCATACCTCTGTTCAAATCCGGAGATAGTAAAGATACAAATAATTATAGACCTGTATCCGTGTTGCCAGTTTTTAGCAAGGTGTTTGAAAAGGTAATGTTAAATCAAATGCTCAATCATTTTAACACCAACAGAATCTTACACGATCAACAGTATGGTTTCACCAAAGGACGTTGTACAACTGACGCCGGTGTAACCTTATTAAAGCACATTTTTACTGCGTGGGAAGAGTCCCAAGACGCCATAGGAATATTTTGTGACCTCTCCAAAGCATTTGATTGCGTAAATCACGACACATTACTTTTGAAACTTGAGCATTACGGATTAGGTAAACATGCACTTGGTTTGATTAAATCTTATTTGAATGATAGACAACAACAAGTTCAAATAAATGGTGTTAATTCACAGGGTTTAAAAGTAAAAATGGGGGTTCCACAAGGCTCAATATTGGGTCCTTTCCTCTTTTTAGTGTATATTAATGATCTACCCTATTTATTGAAACACCAACCTCAAAATATGGTGTTATTCGCTGATGATACTTCCCTAATTTTCAAGATAAATAGACGGGCCCAAAATCTAGATGACGTGAATAATGCCCTACTTCAGGTCCATAACTGGTTCACAGCAAACAATTTAGTATTAAATGAAAAAAAAACGAAATGCATTAGATTTGCTTTACCGAATATTAAAGGTAGCGATTGTGATATAGTATTGAATAAAGATAAGCTTGAATTTCTAGATAAAACAGTTTTCCTGGGGATTACGCTTGATTCAAGGCTACAATGGGGTTCTCATTTAACATCTCTAGCGGGGCGGCTAAGTTCAGCAGCATATGCTATTAGAAAAATCCGTCAATATACTGATGTAGATACCGCTAGACTGGTCTATTTTAGTTACTTTCATAGTATAATGTCTTATGGCATTTTGCTATGGGGACGGGCTGCAGACATTGAGTCTATATTTATTCTGCAAAAAAGAGCCATCAGAGCCATATATAATCTTCGAAGGCGTGATTCTCTAAGGGAACTGTTTAAGGAAATTAACATCATGACGGTACATTGTCAATACATATATGAAAACATAATGTATGTAAGAAAAAATCTACATCTTTTTAATAAAAGAGGCGACAGACACAATTACGGTACTAGAAATAGAGACCAATTAGTTCAGCCAGGCTTCAGACTCGCTAAAGTAGACTCATCTTTCATGGGGTACTGTTTGAGATGCTATAATAAAATTCCACAAAGTATTCTTGAACTGAATGAAACTAAATTTAAAACATGCATTAAACGCACACTATGTAAGCAAGCATATTACAAGTTGAACGATTATATCGCTGATAAAAATGCTTGGCTCAATGCCGGTCCTGCTCCACAAGGACAGGGGCGCATAAATGGATAGCATTAAACAGTATGTTGGAGCTGCTGAAGATTGTAGAACTATCTTTGCAATGTATAAATTCAATCTCTTTTGTATTATATAACTGCATAGCCCATATTGTGTGAGCACTCTGTACTAGAAAGCTGTCATTCGCTGGAAACCTACGTATTTTCTTGACTTAAATGTGCCCTGGCGGTTAAGAGTATGTCATGCTCACTCAAATGTCTCGCTGATGGTGGCGCGTGTGTCGGATCATTTAGTGCCCTTCAAAATGGTTGAGTTGAATGGTGCCGATACATGCGTCATGTTCGTGAACGGGCGCTGTCAGTTGTGACTGGTCATCTCTTGGTTGCCACGGTTTGTTTGAATTATTTATTTTTACTATGGACACTTTTAAAGTACACATCTTGCTACATCGTTCTCACATAATGTACCATCTCAACATAAATGATGTAACCAAGGTATTGTAAAGTATTCTGATTTAAAAGAGTGTCCATGGAGTTTCTTGCCCGTTCTTCTCCATAGAGATCTACGTTAGGGAATGGGCAACTACAGTACTTTCACAGTTTTTATGCCTTGTGACTGGGACTGTAGCTATTTTTCATTGTTGTCTTTGTTTCGACAATTCAAAAGTGCCTGTAATTGGCCTATTTGAAATATATGATTTTGATTTGATTGATTTGATTTGAGAACGCCCGCCTCACAAAGCGCATCACTCTAGGTCGAGTATTGCCCTCTCTGAAGCAGTATAACTTGCCGATGAGTGCTCTAGCCCCACCGATACGTCGCTCAATCCTGCACTGTCAAGCTGGAACAGCTAATTTTGGTCGTGTAGCTCTGTCGTTGTTGGGAAATTTGACGTGAGCTACACGACATGCCGCTACAGCTCCACAGTACAATATTGAGTGGGTATCGCCGAGGTCTTTGCTGCTGTCAAAGCAGTTTGACAGCTGCGAATCTAGAGCACACACCAGCGCCTTGTTTTTCTTGTGCATAAGCAAACGAGGTAGACGTGGCCTAAGTTCAGGCGGTGTGGAACGATACTCCCGGAATGCACTCTCCAAAGCGCTCCTCAATTGAGCGTTGCACTGGGTACTCACGGTTATAACTTCATCATCATCCCCTTCACCACCACGGTCGGACCGCGGCGAAGCAATGGTAACATTTTGCAACTGCACCGCGATCATTGGTGAAGCAGGCGTAACTAGGTTACTCCGTGATTCGGAAAGTAGTCGATCAAGTACGGTGTCATCCAACATATGGTTATGCTGGATGACACGCACCTGATCCGACAGTCGTTTCGTCGACACGCTGACACCTGGCTCAAGTACCTGAAACAGAGCGAGCATCCGACCACGGTACGCAGTCAAGTTGCTTCCTCCCTCAGTAGCCCCATAATATGCGCGCATGACTTGTTCATTAATGGACTGAGTCCATCGCATGCGCGACATATTTCCACCGGCAGCGGGGACCCTGTTCGGAGCCGGTTGGCTCCGAGGTCCCAAACCCGCTGGTGGCCGTCCTCTTCCTCGTCGTCGTGGTGGTGGTGGTGGAGTCGACGGCGGGGAGAAAAACTCGTCGCTCGAGCTCGACGCAACTTTTTATTATTAGTTTTTGTTATAGCGACAACAGAAATATACATTCTGTGAAAATTTCAATTGTCTACCTATTACGGATCATGAGATACAGCCCGCTGACAGACAGAGGGTCGGATGGACGGACATCGGAAACTTAGTATTAGGGTCCCGTTGGTTACGGGGTACGGGTACGGAACCCTATTAACTATAAAATACAGAGTCGGATTTCCCTTGGCCCTTGTCCTTGTTTCAGATTGGATAACGAGATCACGAGACTCGTCGGTCTTATTGAACCATTAGATATACTTATATAGAGCTCTTTCTGACCTACTCAAGCGGATTACACGTCAATAAGTGTAATCATAGTGACACTAGGTTAGTGACGTCTTAAAACAAAATGGCGGGCGCTAACAAAATAAACACTGAACTGCTTGGTCGAGGATAAAATAATGATTTAACAAAAATAAACCTAACTACTGAAGGACAGACAGGAATTTAGATGAAGTGGATGTAAACAGAAAGAGTTAAACCTTTGTTTTGGTACTTTACGTTATATTTCTTTTTTTTTTCAATCTGTAAAGTCATTTGTTTTTTTTTTTCGTAACATGTTTTTGTTTTGTTTCCGGCTGAGATACCAGTAACTATCGATTTATTAATATAAAATACATAATATTAAAATTAAAATTCAATAATTTACACTTTGTGAGGTGAGCAGAAATAAGTAGGACTTACCCGTTGCGGTGTCTTTTGCTTTCACTTTTAATATTATAAAAACTACATATAAAACTAAATTTAACATTTTTAAATATTTTCTTTTATTATTTAACTTACATCCAATACTACCTAATCAAGTGTAATTAGTACGTATATTCTAATAACTAAACACATCACTGGAGTGATTTATTACTGAAATACAGTGACAATCACTTCGACATTTTAAGGACAAATTCTATATCGTTTACAGAGCCCCGACTCCGTCCGAGTGACATTTGTATTTTCGTCTATGTATGTTCCCATTTCAACTTTATATCACCCTTTCTTGGGGTTATATAAAGTTTAAATATACAGGGTGTAAACAGACGCTTCTCATAGCCGTCAACCAAGCATTCTGTACATCAAACTAAGTAACTTCACTCAAAAATTATTGCTGGGAATCGATTTTTTTTTTGGGGTGAAAAATCACGTTTTAAGGCAGGACTCGATGGAAAGCAAATGTTGGAACTTTGACCCCAATATCTCCGTAATTAGAAGGTTCCCAGGTATGGTATAGAACAAAAAAATGATCGCAAAGATGGGGAGAACAAGTGCCTTTCTGCTATTTTAAGGGTCTATTTATACCCTATATTTCAAAACTTTTCCAATGGTTTTATTGTGAAAACGCTAGAAAAGCGACACTTTCTAATCGATGGATAGCATGTTTCGCGGATTATTTACTGACAGCGCCAGCGACTCTAGTCTAAGTATATTACCACCTTGCTATACAGGGTGGAAACTTTCAGCGGGGCAGTAAGGGACACCTTAACAGTTGCAGCTACACGAAAATGGACTTAGGAGACTTTCCATAATTTTTCGTGGAATTTTGATCCCCATCACATATTTAAAAAAAAATTACAGTTAGCAAGAAAATGGCCATTTAACACAAAACATTTAATAGATGCCAATCGATCCTTTTCTAATACTGATCAAAAACTTCTATGGGACCAACCCAGGTTGCAGTACTAAAAAAGTCAGAAATCGCATATTTTTTTAAGGTTGCTTACAAATACCTTATTTTGTTATACTATTTAGTTGTCAACTCCTATAATGTTACTGTTTTTTTGCTGTTCCTTCCATAAACATAACTTAACATCATATTTGAATCCCTGAAGGATAAGGCAGACGTGTACCCAATAGAACACCCACACACCAGTTATGTTTAAGGCCCATTTAATAGGGGGTGAACCTATTGCCATCAAAAGGGCACAAATCTAGACTCGTAGACTGCTACTGAAAAAATCCAGTGACACAATTCTAAAGTAAGCGCTGCTAGTGCTTTTGGAAAACACCAATAATACTGCCCGGGAATCGAACCCAAGACCTCAGCAAGCTTAGCAAGACCTTGCCATAGCGCATGAGACCAGTTTTACATAGTTTTTGTTTATTCTCCTACATTCCTATTTTATGGTCACACTAGCGATATCGCTGCAATAGCGCAGCACTTTGAAGGAAAACTTTGTAATTATCCTTGAGTTTCAGAGTAAAATTATTAATATTCCAACAATACATGGACATACTGTCGAATAAACCCTGAAGTTTTTTCCTGTTTGTTTCGATTTCAACGCCATCTGGTGAAAAAAGGTAACACCACGACGAAGGAATTGCCTTTATTGGTTGATTGAATGTAGGAGGCTATCTCAGAAAATACTATTAAGATTTCAAAAATTCTTTCACTGATGGTTAGCTACAATATAGCCGGTGCCATATAATGGCATGGTTTTTGCGTGGGTGAAGTCACAAGGGTTTTATAGCTAAGCAATAGCTTAGCTATATATTTTGTTTTATAGCTAAGCTATTGCTTAGCTATAAAACAAAACAGAACAAAACAGATAAATATATCTAGGTACCTAATGCGATTTTTTTATTAAACCTAAATATCTGAACACAAAACCTGGGATGAAAGTTAGCATTTTCACAAGAATTTGACATTTCTAGCAATTCTTGCCAAGGTCTTACCCAGGATCGGCCGAAAACATGACACGCGGGGTTGCGATAGTCGTGGAGAGGATCCGGCAATTGGGTCTCGAGGTGGCATTGCACAAGTCCGAGGCCATGTGTTTTCATGGGCCTCGGAATGCGCCACCGTCGGGATCCCCACTGGCGGCAGGAGGGGTTTCCATCGGCGTCGGGTCGACGTTGAAGTACCTGGGACTCATCCTCGACAGCCGGTGGAACTTCGTGGAGCATTTCCGACGTTTGGCCCCCAAACTGGAACGGACCGGGGCTGCCTTCAAGCGGCTCCTACCCAACATAGGGGGTCCAAACGCCTCCTGCCGGAGGCTCTACGCGAGGGTCGTGCGGTCCATGACCGTTTACGGGGCCCCGGTGTGGGCGGGTTTGTTGAGGCGGCAAGCCGCCCGCTACCTGAACGCGCCTCAAAAGGGGATAGCCCTAAGGCTAGTCCGGTCCGCCGCCTCACCGGAGATCGTGCGGTATTGCCGGATTGCCGCCATGGGATCTGGAGGCGATAGTCCTTGCGCGCCTTCATGAATGGTGCACGGAGGCACTACGTCGGGGGGAAACTCCGCTGCCACGGCAAATCGCCGCTCAGTGAACAGACCTCCGGCGCGATCTCATGGTGACATGGAGAGAGCGACTGTCTCAACCCCGTGCAGGGCACGCCACCATAGTGGCGATAAGACCCCTCTTTGAGGAGTGGCTAGAGAGACGCCACGGCACCCTCACCTTCCACCTGACGCAGGTCCTCACGGTTGTTTCGGGAGGTTCCTGCACCGAATCGGGCGGGAGGAAACGCCCGGGTGTTTCCATTGCGAGGATCGTCCGGAGGACACAGTGCAGCACACTGTGGAGGCCTGCCCCGCTTGGGCGGAGCAGCGCCGTGTCCTCGTAGCGGCGATTGGCGGCGGCGATCTCTCGCGCCCGGCCCTGGTTCAAGCCATGGTCCGGAGCGAGAGGGAATGGGAAGCCGTCACCTCCTTCTGCGAAACAGTGATGCTAGTGAAGGAGGTGGCGGGACGTGAGATGGAAAGAGCCTCACGTCCCAACCGCCGCGGGCGTCGGGGGTCACGTGGTGGCCCCCGGCCACCATAGGCGCGGGCCTGTGGACGGCGAGTTATGGGCTAGCTCGCCGTCCGGCCGTCTTATGAGGACAAGCCGTATCGACGGCGCGTTCGTGTTCCACGCGCGCCTCAAAGAGATGTCAGCAACCACGTAGGTGTCCGCATGGGCCGATGCCTGCCAGGGCTGCGGGACTGTTCGAAAGAGATACCACGGCCCTGAAACACAAAGGGTAAAGAAGAAACATGGATGGGTTTTAGTCAGTTCAAGTCTGACACTCCCTTCCGCTCCGCCCAGAGCAGGGGGGAGGGGGGTCATTTGATGATTCCCCATCCTAAAAAAAAGGGCTATTTCATATCGAGTTCCCCCTATGCCCCGAAATATTGGTCCCGTTGGTCCCGGCTGCCATTTGTAGACTGTGACGTGTGTGCCATTACGCAGAATTCCGAACATTCAAACCATGTTATGACCGGTTGGTCTTAACAAGGACTTATTACAATGACATAATCCAGCATCTGAGTGGTGGAGATCAGATAGGCAGTCGCTCCATCGGTCAGTCGGTAGCCGCCCTCAACATCTTTAGAGAAAGGCAGTTAGTGATGTGCCATTATAACTCTATCAATTATTTATGTTAATGCATAGCTATCGAGTTGTGCTCACCAGCGGGCGCCACTGTCGAGTACCCGTCAGCACTTTTATTACATACTAGCTTTTGCCCGCGGCTTCCCTCGCGTTAATTTAGAATTTGACAATTAATTCGGGTTGAACTCTGCTTCATCATCATGATTTCAGCCGAAAGACGTCCACTGCTGGACATAGGCCTCCCCCAAATGTCGCCACATTGACCGAATTGAATTACTCTGTTTGTGACAATATAATTCAATCATGAATCGAAATACACGTGGTGCCATCTATTATCACAAGAACAGTACTTTTTTTCAGGATGAAAGGTACCCTATGTCACTGCCTATGTCCGTTCCTATACACCTGACAACGTATATGCAAAACAGGATAACCTTTCAGTTCAGTGGTTTAGGCGTGAAAAGGTAACAAACAAACTTACTTTCGCATTTATAATATTAGTTACGATTTCGAAGTACTTATAACTTAAATCAAATGAAATAATTTATTCGCATAATAGGGGTAGATAGATTCTACTAATATTATAAACCAGTGTGTGTTGCCAGTGATTACATACGGGACTGAAACGTGGTCGCTCACAATGGGCCTCATCAGAAGGCTTAAAGTCACCCAAAGTGCAATGGAGAGGGCTATGCTAGGAGTTTCCTTGCGTGATCAAATCAGAAATGACAAGCAAGAGAGCCAAGGTTACCGAAGTAGCCCGAAGAACTTCCACTAGGTGGACCAATGACCTGGTGAAGGTTGCAGGGATCCGCTGGATGCGAGTCGCACGGGAGTGTAATGCATGTTTTAAATTTCGTTTCACTCAGTTCAGGAATACTTTGTGGAATTTTATTATAGCATCTCAAACAGTACCCTATGAAAGATGAGTCTACTTTAGCGAGTCTGAAGCCTGGCTGAATTAGTTGGTCTCTATTTCTAGCACTGCAATTGTGTCTCTCACCTCTTTTATTTAAAAGATGTAGACTTTTTCTTACATACATTATGTTTTCGTAGATGTGTTGACAATGTACCTCAGTTCCCTTAGAGAATCACGCAATCTTCATAAAGATTATATATGGCTCTGATGGCTCTTTTTTGCAGAATAAATATAGACTCAATGTCTGCAGCCCGTCCCCATAGCAAAATGCCATAAGACAGTAAACTATGAAAGTAACTAAAATAGACCAGTCTAGCGGTATCTACATCAGTATATTGACGGATTTTCTAATAGCATATGCTGCTGAACTTAGCCGCCCCGCTAGAGATATTAAATGAGAACCCCATTGTAGCCTTGAATTAAGGGTAATCCCCAGGAAAACTGTTTTATCTACAAATTCAAGCTTCTCTTTATTCAATACTATATCACAATCGCTACTTTTAACATTCGGTAAAGCAAATCTTATGCATTTAGTATTTTTCATTTACTAAATTGTTTGCTGTGAACCAGTTAGACCTAAAGTAGGGCATTATTCACGTCATCTAGATTTTATGCCCGTCTATTTATCTTACAAAATTAGAGAAGTGTCATCAGCGAATATTTTGAGGTTGGTTTTTCAATAAATAGGGTAAATCTATTATATATACTAAAAAGAGGAAAGGACCCAATATTGAGCCTTGCGGAACCCCCATATTTACTTTTAAACCCTGTGAATTAACACCATTTATTTGAACTTGTTGTTGTCTATAATTCAAATAAGATTGTATCAAACTAAGTGCATGTTTGCCTACTGCATAATGCTCAAGTTTCCAAAGTAATGTGTCGTGATTTACGCAATCAAATGCTTTGGAGAGGTCACAAAATATTCCTATGGCGTCTTGGGACTCTTCCCTCGCAGTAAAAACGTGCTTTAATAAGGTTACACCGGCGATAGTTGTACAACGTCCCTTGGTGAAACCATACTGTTGATCGTGTAAGATTTATTTATTTATTTATTTATTTATTTAAACTTCATGTACAAGAGTGGTACATAGGCGGATTTAATGCCACAAGGCATTCTCTACCAGTCAACCTTTGGGTCAAATAGGATAGAAGAAAGAAGAAAAAAAGAAGAAGAAGAAAGAAGAAAAAGAAGAAGAAGAAGAAGAAGAGGAAGATTCTGTTGGTCTTAAAATTATTGAGCATTTGATTCAGCATTACCTTTTCAAAAACCTTGCTAAAAACTGGCAACACGGATACAGGTCTATAATTATTAGTATCTTTACTATCTCCGGATTTGAACAGAGGCATGACTTTACTGTATTTCATTAAATCAGGGAAAACTCCTTGGTCTACACACAAATTAAAAATTAAAGCTAGGTATGGTGCTATAGTCTCAACAATGGATGTACAAACTTTGATAGACATTCCCCAAAGATCTTCGGTCAGCTTAAGTTTTATTTGCCGGAAAGTTTTAATAACTATCATAGGGTTTATGTGTTTAAATTTAAATTCAGTCAAGCAGCCAGACACATTCGCCTTTAATAAGCCAATTGAGACTTCAGGTGAGGAATTAAGTAGTTTTTAACGGTATATCGGTAAATAAATTTACAAATTAATGAGCTACTTCCTGATTAGAGCTTTTAAGGCCACACGCTGTATCTAATGCGTAGCTAGTGTTACGTGTTTTCTTCCTGTTAGTCTCGTTATTTATGGCTTTCCAAACTGTCTTAATTTTGTTTTCTGCAGTTTTAATCTTGTTGCTAATGTGCAGGGCTTTGGCAGCCTTGCATGTATTTCTTAAAATTTTGAATACTTAGAATCATACTTGTTAAAAGTTTCAGTGTTTATATAAGGCTTAAGGCCATAAAGCTCAAATAGTCTTTGCCTACTTTTTCTGATACCTCTAGTTGCCCAATCACTAAATATAAATTTAGGGCAAATACATTTTGTCTTCTTTTCAAAAGTTTTGTTGAACTCAGGGTGAACTATTGAAAAGAAATTATCATACAATTGATTTATATTAAAATCGTCCATATGATGGCTCATAACACTTAACTTATTCTGTAGGGAAATATTATACCTATTATTAGTAGTTATAGGTCTAAACTGAATCTGAACTTTTTGCAATGGTATGTTCCACCTAAAAGTTACAGTTTGTCCACTATGGTCAGACGGCAAACAATTTACTATGGCTTTATCTAAGTAGTCACAATTGCAGAAAACATTATCTATACAAGTAGCAGAAAATGGAGTGACTCTCGTAGGTTCTATAAAAATGTTGGTCAAGTCAAATGACTTAAAAGGATTTAATAACCGACCCCTATTAGAATTTTCTTCTAAAATATTGATATACCACAAATAATTAAAGATTTATTACTGGCTGCAAGTTTTGCCAGGACATCTTCCATTACTGATTCAAATAAGGAAAAGTTTTGACAGTTTGGGGGTCTGTACACACACAATTACATGCTTATCTAGCTCAACACAGGAAAAATATAGCCGAGCTATTTTGTGTCTACATCTAGTAGGTAGATACATTTTATCCCGAGTCGACTGAAGTTTAAGTACGAGATACGTTTAAATCCTGGTTAATCCGAAAATTTTGTTCAATTCATTGAGACTTTTAAACGAGGATTCTTTCCCCAAAAGTAATTGCAATCGTGAATTGGTTAATGCGAATTCCTAGATACACAACTAAATTACCTTATTTCCATGACTCAACTTATTTTGTACCTTTTGTATTTCTTTAATTTCGATTTATATTTTAATTGTTATTTTATTTTACATCAAATTATAAGAACACAGTGGCATACAGTGGCGAAACGATCCAAAGTTATATTTCGATACAATTGGTTCTCTTTTCTATAAAGTTTTATTATATATTGATCCTAAAATAAGCAAGCATGAAGCAGATAAAAATCATTCTTCCTTCAAGTATGTACAACCAAATTAGACCCTAACTTGTTACTTACAAATCAATTTTTACAACTATCGTGAACATTTTGTAAGAATCTGTGATAAAAAATGCGATGGAACAAACATTAAACACTCAGTAACATCTGACATTTCTGAAAACCTCACTCTACACAAGCGCCTCTAGCGGCGAGTTCTAACGTGTTAGCCCTCATGAGCGGTATTGTGGTGAAAGTGGTTTCATCGTTTCAACTAAGTATTATGAGACTACCTTTTAACAGCTAGTGCTACACAACGATTACTTTTAATTTTTTTTAAATAAATTTTTTGTGTTAAGAGTTTTTTTACGGGATACTTCGTAACTAATTTTCCTGCTCAAATCTGTTCCATCCATCAAAAACACATTAGGGAGGGGAACACTTTTGTCTCCTTAAAGACAAAGTAAGAATGATATTAATCTTAGCTTTGAGGCCGATTTTTTTACTTACAACATATTTTGAACGATTGATTCACACATACCTAGCTTATCGTTAGTGCCAGGAATATGAATTATTGAAGCATTACCTAGATGTCGTTCTTCTTTAAAAAAAAATCATACAGAGAGTAGTAGCAAAAGTCTTTTAGCATCAATAATTGTCAAGAGGGTGCAAATATTTGTTTTCTGTGTAAACTGTTTTGGAAAGCACAAGAAGGTGTTAGCTCCAATTATCAAGCTGGACATCATTGTCAGACACGTTTTGTTGTCCTAAAAATATACGGTAATGCATGTAGTTATAGTCGTCAGTGTTATGTGGATCACTCTGGAAGTTTGTGGACGTCGCCTACGTTAACACGTTGGTAACGATGCTGTTTCAAACTTCTTAAAATAACCGAAACACGAGTTTAAGGGTACCAGCTATGGTGACACAAAACTGGGAATCACATAAAAATACTACAATTAATATTCATTTTTTTTTACCCATCAGTAGTAACCATGGAGTCTGGATCTGCACGGTTGTCCGTAATAGGCTTGCCATCACCTAAATTGTCAGCACTGGCAATTTAAAACTCCGCCCAAACGGACCACGGACTTCTCTAAACTAGTTCAAAGCCGTGGAAACCTGGATGGATGACAGCCCTAAGCTTGCTCTCTGGTACATGTGTCTTAAAAATAACGAAATGTAGGTTCATTAGAGTCATGTACCCACAAATGGGAAGAGTTGAACAGAGTGCAGTACCTCTGCCTAACCTTTGGGGATTACAGGTGTGATGTTATGTCAAGTGGTCAGAATTGGACTGTGACTGTAAGGAAGGGTATAGTTGCAAAAAAAGAAGTAAATCAAATCAAACCATTTTCAAATAATTTATTTCTTTGGAAACATTGGTAATAGGTGCATAGATGGTTCTTTTATAATGAGGTTCTCCACATTTGCCGTCACATGGGCGTGCAAATAGTTTGTTTACAATTATAAATTTAAATTAAGTGGCATGTCATTGGAATTGCATATAAAAAAATATGGTCAAAACAAAAAAAAATTAAAACTATTATCAAAAATGTCAAACGGAATAATATTATGCCAACTTGAATAACAATAATATGTCAATTAGAGTAAAAGTAGGTATATTATTAATCGGTAAATAACAGTAGGTGTATAGAGTAACAGTATGTATATCAATCAGTCAGTGAATCATCATTTAGAAAGTTCGTCAATAAAGTAATAGCATTTCATAATTAAAATTTCCTTACGGTCTTTTTAAATTGTAATACAGTCATGTCATGTCTGTTTTTTATAACATAGGGGGGTGGGGTGATACCAAAAACACTTTTTTGCATTAGTGCGGTTTTACATTTCACTTGACATAATTTATTGACGTATTGAGTCCGTATTGGATTTTTTCTGACGTCTGATAATTTTTGAAATAGATTTGGATTACATTTCACAAACAAAGCCGTTTCTAATATAAACAAAGAGAGCAGTTAAAAATTTTAATGATTTAAAATAGGGCATCAGTTGTCTTAAGACCGCACATTGACCTGATGCAGCGCTTCTGCAATCTAAATACCAGCTCCCTATCAGTGGACTGACCCCAGAAAATAATGCCATACCGCAATACAGAGGCAACCAGTCCATGATACGCTGCTAAAAGAGCCTGACGGATAACTTTCTTTGAGAGGTGAAATAGAGCATATGCGGATTTGCTGAGTTTTTTTACATAATTCTTCAACATGAGGCTTCCATGTAAGTTGGTTAACAATTATAATACCTAAGAACTTAGCTTTATTAGCTTCTTCAATATCACAGCCATTGTAGGAAATGTTAACCTTTTGGATTTTTTTTTTTCCGGATGTATAATCATCAGATGACCCCCCCCCCCCCCCCCCCGCTCTGGGCGTAGCGGAAGGGAGTGTCAGACTTGTACTGACTAAAACCCATCCATGTTCCTTCTTTGCCCTTTGTGTTCCAGGGCCGCGGTATCTCTTTCGAACAGTCCCGCAGCCCTGGACCTTTGGGTTTGGACAACGTTAATAAAAATGCATGACTTTTGTTTTAGTCAGGTTTATAACGAAATTATTATTATTTTGCCAATTTACGATGTCATTTAAGCAAGTATTGATGTCATTCTTATAATTATTTGGATCAGTACATTTTAATATAGCGGTACTATCATCTGCAAACCTGCCCAGTGGCTGATATCTGGCTCATTAATTTTGAGCTAGAATATGGTTTCAAAGAATTGTTGAACAAAGTGTGATAAGTGAAGATATCAAGTCATCGGTACCTAATGCACTTTTAATAAAATGAATCTTACATTATAACCTTAAAGTTTAGACTTATTATAAATATTTTTTACAGATTTAATACTAAACACAAATCAGACCCGACCCAGACTACGTGATGTTTCTCGCCGCCCGTGCCTATTCTTCGCCTCCACGTCGATAGCAGAAGGAGAAGCTGCAGGAGAATCATTATGTCATGCTTCAGACAGTCACACAAACATACAAGGTGTAAACGGACCCTTCACGAAGCCGTCAACCAAGAATTCTGTACATCAAACTAAGTAACTCTACACAAAAATTTAAAAAAATCTAAAACAAGTAGTTTCTCAAACTACTTTTTTTAGGGGAAAACTCATGTTTTACGGTAGGACTCAATGTAACGCGCGCTCAAAAAATTGTACTGATGTAAACATTGAATAGTACGGGGGTCACGAAGCAAAGTTGTAGCATTAAAAACTTGAATTTAAAAAAAATTGTGAAAAAGTTGGAATTTAGACCCCCCAATGTCTCCGTAACTAGAAGGTTCCAAGGTATGGTATAGAACAAAAAAATACGCAATGATGGGGAGAACAAGTGCCTTTCGGCTTTGTTAAGGGTGCTTTTACACCCATTAGGTAACAATAATACTTTATATGTTTGGAGAAATTTATCAGTCAAGTAATGGTCGTCGCACACCTTGACGACTCAACCACTAACACGACTCAATGTAAAACATGGGAATCTGAACTTTATTTCAAGTCACGTACAGTTACTTTAGCATCATTTTGTGTAACAGTTGGTGTTGAAGGGACGTTAATATTAAAGAAAAAGTAGATAGTGACGGCTGTCAGGCAAGCTAAAAGCACGTAACACTGACACCGAGTAGTATGGGACAAGGGCAGAGAGATGATGACGACGTGACTGTAGTTGTCCACGTGGCTGTACGTGACACAATATAGTTCACATTACAGAGCTTTACTTTGAGTTCGCTGACGTTGAGTCGTTAAGGTGAGCGGCGACCATTACTTGACTATTGAATTTCTTCATAATGATTCTCCATTGCTTCAGCTTCGCGCTCATTGATGGGCGCAAATACTGACAGCGTATTTTCATAATAAACGCTTGCTGGCTGCAAGTAAAAAACAAACATTCAATCAACTGTTTCTAATGTATAAAAACACAGACGCATAATTTCGAGAAGTAAGTGCAAAAAAGGTAAAAACCTACATCAGGTCTCGGCGTTGGCAAAGCCAATTCTTGTATGCTCGATCTTTTATATAATATTATAATAATGACTATTATTGAGCAGACAGCGACGACAAGAACCGATGACAAACTGTATATTAGAATGTCTTTGTTTGTAGATGATTCAACTGAAAACAAAACATGGATTATTTATTTTCGTGCAAAACTACAAGAGACAAGAAAATGTATTTCCGATGAACAATCAGCTCCATGCAGGCCTCTGTTATGCCTCATGGGACCTCCCATGAGGCATAACAGAGGTAAGAAAAATAAGCTGTTGCAGTAACAAGCCGGCGCCGTGATTTCCTGAAAATGTTCGATCACAGCCTGCTGCAGCTATTATCAAACCTAACCTAAGGAGAAGAGTTCCCTAAACTATCCTTAGTTGGTGCCAGCACTTTGCCGGCCACCATGGAGAAAATTCCAGTGTGAACTTGAGTCACTCGTAGGTACAAGATGGTCAGCCATCTTGTCAAGCAACCATTCGACCAACCAACCGATATTTTTAAGTGACTTTTTGGTCTTAGGACCAAAAAATTAGTCAGAATTGGTGTTTGGGTATACAGGACACTAATTATCTCTGTCAAAACGAAGTTTCGTATTTGTTATAAAAATGTTTGGTCACCCTATTAGAAAGAGACAAAGGGCTCTGTTATGAACATCTCTCTCGTCACGTTTTTCTCGAAGTGTGCTCAGTCCAGTTTATTATATTAAGTCCATGGTAAAAAAACCCCCTGATATCTGTGTATGGCGCAGTGAGATACATAATTATAGCCCTGATATAGATATATCCCTGGGGATATAGCTATATCCCGGAAGATAGTAATATGAAAGCGATATAATAACTATCTTGCTAGACTAATCTAATGAATATTATATTTGATGGAAGAGTGATATGCGTGGCTTCATATAACTTAACACCAGATTTAGTTAAATACAACTTAAAAACAAGAAACATTTTTATACTGCCAAAAATAGTAAACGATCGCCAAAATTAAAACCCCATTTTAATATGAAATTATAACCAAAAATTTAACTTAAGTCTAATTACAAACATTGGCCAAAATTGTCTCAACAAATAATATAATTTCACTCACCTGAAACAATTTGATTTTCTTCTGAAATCAATCGGAAAATGAGCTCAACTGAGGTTTGAAAATCGTGCTTCCCTAATGGATAATAAATACATAGTAATTTCGTTGTGTTGTGGGTTGCATCCAGAATCATCGTAAATGTTTGTTGAGAAAACTTTAAACGATATGTTGGCAAATGTTCCGTTGGAGAATCATAGGATTTACCTTAAAAAGTTTACTTAGTTAGTTTCTGTTGTTGAGACTCTGAGACCCACTTTTTAAATTACACACGCTACCAACGTGCCGGCTAATCTTCTTTGTCGTCTGAACGATTTAAAAAAGAAATGTAACTAAAGATTTCATTGAAAATATGTAATCAGATGTTGCAGCGACACGGTAAGCAAAATGACAGAATTGCTTAGTGTGACACGTTACACTTGTACTGACAGCAACCAGTTGGCTCTTGCAAATAGATTATGATTGTTTGCATTCTACTGTCTATCGTTAGTACCTATACTAGGTGTAACAAACGCAACACCTGACAGTAGTTTGTTCAGAATCGACTTCTGAATCATTTATTTAAGTAGGTAGTAGCGTGTATCAAAAAGGTGTGTCATATTTAAGGGTGTGGTACAGACATGGGACAGCTGTTAACACGTTAACTACCAAACTGGATTTACGAAATTGTCAACAAATGACAGCCGGGACCAACGCGACGGCTTAACGTGTTTTAAAAGGCACGTAGGAAACTCGGTATGAAATGGGTGGACACCCATCTACGGACCGACCTAGGCAAGCTCGGCTTAAAAGAAAATTTACCAGAGCGGCTGTATTATTTAGCCCCGAAGATGTAGGTAGGCTGGGGAACAAATACGTAGGTATTTGTTTAAATTGTATTTAAATGCAGATACTTATTTGTGTCCTAGCAATATTCGCTCAATATTATTAACGAGTAGTTTGATTTACAGAATACCGTAAGGATACACATGACGGCTATGTGTCTTGTTACACCCTGTACCAGTAGTATCCTCATAAAAGTTATGTAATCTTACCTTCGAATGTCCACCGAAAGAAATCTGTAGTTGGACGCCGCCCGTGAAATTCATCACTCGATTCACAAGTCAGGTTAAGAGTCTCGTTCACAGAGTATTGATATTCAATAGTCCAATGATAATCTTCATTGGTGTACTGGTAAAGTATGTTATTCCTAGGCAGGCCCATTATACGAATTTCTGAAAATTAATTTCAGAAAAACCCGGTTAATTGCTAATCCAAATGGCGAGATAAATGCAATTTACAATGAGGGATAAAAACAGTCATTATTAACATACCGTTCCGAAGAATATCATTCAAAAATAATAGCCTGGCGTTTGATTTCAGTACATGCGTGTTGTTAATACCACAAATTACACAACCACCGTCTAAATTCCTTGTGGATATGTTTATTGTAATAACTGCCTGAGATGGACTCCGGACTGAAAATACGATTTTGTATTATTTTTGTTACTTAAATTTCCTAATCGGTTGAAAAATGTATACATTGTTTTACAACAAATCATTACGAGTCTCTACTTGTTTATCCAATTTTGACTACAGAGGATAATTATGTAGACGAATAAGATTTTCTCAATTGTGGAGGAGAGCATCCTTTATTGTTGAGAATCTTTTCAATGATTGCTGGATTTGTACCTGTTACTTTAATAGATGATGTTTCGGAATCATGACATTTTACAAGATTTTATCTCATGCCATACTTGTTTGTTGCCAGCAAAATTGATTTAAGTAACAAGCGCGCATGACATTTGAAAAAAAAATGCGGCCGAGTAGACTGACTGATATATTCAAACTTTACGACTGTACACTTCAAGTTTCATTAGGTATGGGTGCTTTTTTCAAATATTGGTTTTTGCAGCATTTATACGTCCACGAGCTATCAGAAAAGTATGAGTTCCATGTCCAGAGCAGGTTAGATTTGTCACAATTAGCACTTTTTGATCAAAAGCCAGAAAATTTCAAAAAACTTAAAGTTCGATTGACTCCAAAGCAACTCAGTTTGGACTTCCTAGTTACCACTTTTTTTTTTTTTTTTTGGATAGGAAATCATCATCAAATGACCCCCCGCTCTGGGCGGAGCGGAAGGGAGTGTCAGACTTGTACTGACTAAAACATGGATGGCATGTTCCTTCCGTTGCCCTTTGTGTTCCAGGGCCACGGTATCTCTTTCGAACAGTCCCGCAGCCCTGGCAGGCATCGGCCCGTGCGGACCCCTACGTGGTTGCTGACATCTCTTTGAGGCGCGCGTGGAACACGAACGCGCCGTCGACACGGCCTGTCGTCATAAACGGCCGGACGGCGAGCTAACCCATAACTCCCCGTCCACAGGGTCCTAGTTACCCCTGGGTCTTTGTTGCAAATTACCTCTAACGAAACGTGGGATCAATTTCAGGAATAAATCCAATTTTATTGGCAACTAGCTTAGGCCCTCGGCTTCGCCCGCGTGGTGTTCGGGAATTGCCCACGGGATCTCACTTCGAGAATAATAAGTAATCTATCTATGTATAGTACATACATAGATTTATATACGGTCGGTTGGAACTAAATAAGAAAATATTCGACGCTAAGAAAAACGCATAAGCGCAGCCGTGCGTGGAGGGGTGCAACAGCTGACTAGTGTGGTGCGGGGGCCCACGCTCTGCCGTCGGCCGGCAGACTCCCCGCTCTCCCCACACCCCTCGTTCACTGCCGCTGGCGTGCGGCGATGTTGAGAGCAGTGGTCTCAACAATATATCACTGATACACTAGTCTCATAATTTTAATTGAAGAGTGTGTACACCAATTTTCGAGTCAATCGACCCAGAAAATATTAAGTTTCACATAAAATTCAAACCCCCATTTCACCCTCTTAGGGGTGTAATGTCGAAAAACTCCTTCATAGTGCATACCTACTCTTCACAAAGATTACACCCGCCAAATTTCATATCTCTAGGACCAGCGGTTTGGGATGTGCGTTGATATATCAGTCAGCCAGTCAGGACATTTTTAAATTGGGGGATGATTTTTTGTTGATAATAATTATCTTCCCATAATAATGAGAAGATAATTATTATCGTTTTTAATTAAATTAATTTTAAACTAGAGTCCACTTGGCTACGTGTATGTTCATTGGGAAGGCAAGCTTTACTTTACCATGTTTATAGAATTTTACTTACTTTGGCCCATTGTTATATAATCGCTGAAATCGAATCTTAGGATGCCTCGTACAGTGTTATCATATTTTTGACACGTAATGTTCAATACATCTCCATCTATATACCTAAAGATATAGTCGTCATAAAATGACAGGTATTTATTTTTGGAGTAAGTTGTTAATTCTTGCCTGTTGACGAACCATGTCAGTGCACGTTGCTCACCGCCTGTATAAAAAAAAGGATTTTAATTTAGTAAACACGTTAATAAAATTCAAATAACATTTAGTATTTTTATAAAATTCAAAAATACATTTCTGTTTATCTAATAACTCATAGTTAATGTGATGAAGCAGTCGACTGCCTCGGACTCCATGGCCTTTCGAGTAGTAAGAATCAAAGTGTTATTATAGTATCCAAGAATTTATGGAAGATAAAAAGTTAAAATAGAATTCAAATACATTCGTACTTATCTGATAATTATAACTTTTTATGTATAAAGCTAACCATGCATATTAGTTTAATGAATATAATATTTTTTATTCTGCAAGTTTCTAATTTACGCAAATATATTATATATATTTGCTAGCTGTTGCCCGCGACTTCGTTCGCGTGGAAATTTTGATGTGTATGTGTGAGACTGCCGCGTTGGTCGAGTGGTTGCAAGCGCTACTACTAAGCATGGGGTCCTGGGATCGATTGCCGAGTCGGGCAAAATGTTAAAAATATAAATTTATTTCAATTACATAAAGTTATCATTATCACACACATGATTTGGAGATCACCTTTTAAGCAAGGAGATGCTTGGTTAGGGAGCGTCCATTGATTACAATTTTGGCGATTTTTCGACCCCTCCTCCCGCCTTGGTGAGATGTCGTGAGATTTGGCTTGACCCCTTCAACCCCCTTCTAATCTCACGTCAGATTTATCAAAATGCGTCGTTTAGTTTATATACAGTAATCTGTGCTTGATTGCGCTGAATTCATTTAAAAATAATATTTTTTTACATTTCTTTTTCCATATTTGAAAAACATGTTAACTTATTAAACCCAGTTTTCTCGCAATTTTACAGTTTCTTGCGGGAAAAAAATTACCTGATATTTGCCGAGACCCCCATGTATAAAATATTGTCGGGAATTTGGTATTTAATATGGTGATATGTGAATACCAGGTTCAATGTACTATAAGATACTTTTTACCACGGAAAAGCGTCACGAGCAATAACTTGATGAAACTACTGTAAATGTTGTTGTAAAAAAAAATATAAATAGCTACTTCGTTTGATTTAATTTAGTTGTATTTTCTGTTTTTTTTTTTATTATAAGTCATCAATAAATGTTTGTTGAACACATAGGGTTGCGAAAGCAATTATATTCCCTTAAACCGGCCCTGTCATAAAATCTGTTTCTACCTGACATTCATATCTTAACTATATTCTATCTCTCTATCAATTTTCAGGTACAAAAAGCCAAGAATTTCATAACTTGCGAGAACCCTTAGTCCAGGATGTCACAAAATTCTTTCTTAGCTTATGTCTCCTACTCATAAACTCTACTTGCTAAATTTCAGGTCGGTAGTACAAAAAAAAACAGAACTTTCATACAAGCTTGCTTGAGCCCTTAGACCTCCTTAATCCGGCCCTGTCGCAAAATTCTTAGCGGACGTCTACTAAGTATAAACTACCTCCCTGCCAAATTTCATCTTTATACGTCAAGCGGTGTTCGATATTTCGTGTTTAGTGAGTGAGTGAAAGTACACTGCAAAAACAAAAACAAAAACAAATCGTGTGCGCGGGGAGCTCCCCTTTGAAATCCAGCCCCCGTAGCATGAACACCGGAAGAATCGACAAAATGACAGATAGTACAAAGAAATCTGTCATTGTGTCGACATTATCTGTCATTTTGTCGATTTTTCCGTCAAGGAAATCCTTGTCTACGGTGGTCATGCTACGGGGGCTGCCCTACTCAAATAAACAGATGTGATGCTAAAGATGGTCTGCGTTGTTGTCCGTATAAAATATTCGCATTGGTCTTAACATTCGCGAATATAATTTTTAAATCAGGCGCCATTTATCGTTGTCTCCAATTTAACTTCTAACTGTACACGTGTGTCAAACGCACACGTATTTGTCGTATTGCATTGAGAATTGTTGAGCCAATCCGAAGAAACCCGATGGCTGTTTGTTTGCCATGCCCATTACCCGACACATGCGGGTAATGAGAGCCCATTTAACGCTCATATGCCCATAATATTTATTCTTTCCCGAAATTCAACTAAACATACTTTAACTGAGATCGTTCTTATTTATACCAAGAACTACTTACTTATTACACAAATAAAAAAATATACTTTTCAAACAAAACAGTGAGAGCCATGCTAGGCTACCATTACCCGCTGACCACCATTTTGAAAAGTAAAAATCATAAATAAATAATTCTACTTCCAATCACAAGTTCACCAATTGGACTTATTAAGAAATTAAACTAGGGATGTAATAAGCGTAAACATAATAAAATAAGGATATGACTTCATGCTTAATTTGACGCTAGCAATCGGCAGTTTTTTATAAGCGTAGAGCGAAAAACACACAACCGTCCCTCGTGACTTAACGCATGGCACTACCGTCTTGTGCGCGGCAGGCGAAGTTTCTCAATGGTTGACGGAAGCGCCCGAGTGCTTACGATAGCTCAAATTGTGTATACTTTCCGTTCAATCACCATCGCTCCCATTACGCGACCGCTCTCATTGCCCCGCGCTTCCCTACCACTGTAAGGTCGCAAACAAAATCAGTTCATACATATCCTGACGTTCATATTTACAAAATATTCTCATTAATTTTACGTATGCAAATATCAAGAGATAATCGCGAATGCAAATGGGTTTGGTGAACCCTAGGAAAATGAGCTTTAAATAATAACCAAAGCCCTTCGAAACTTCAAAAACGAAACCCATAACTTAAAAAAGCAAATTTTCACTGCCGACCATCTTTGATAGTGTTTTTGATCTCATATACGATTAGAGCGCCCTCAATTACCATGAAAATGACACCTACGACAAAAAAATCAATAGTATTCCTAGCCGCCGTCTTTGAATTTGATTTATTTTTTTCGGAGAGACGTTTGCTGTGGTAGTTTGAATTTCTGTTTTTTTTTTGTTTTATTCTTACTTGAGTGTGAGAAAGAGACGGAGCTAGACGATCTGTATAGATCCATCTCTTTCTCACACAGAAGTCAAATACTCCTATAAGGTAATACTCCTATAAGGTGTTGTTAGACCGCCTGGTTTACGGTCTGCAGTCACTCGTAGATACCAGTTGTGTTGCTGCGGTCTGTCATAGCGATTGAGGCGGCTTTACCGCTGCGGTCTGGGTGGCAATCCATGCGAGTGTGTTAGTCTGAGTACAGAACAATTTAAATCACTTACCAGCTTGCAAATCTCCTTTATTCTCCAAAAATGTTGTTCTGTAACGATATTCTCTACGAGGATTTTCGACAGTGCGTATACAGTCCAAGTAATAATTGTTATTGTTCGATTTCAAGATAATTTGAAATAGGTGTGGATCGTATTCTCGAGATTTTGTTTGAAACAGAAGAATATCTGAAATATTTATTTATTTATTTATTTAACTTACAAATATTGTATTGTATTGTATAACGCGCTGGTGTCCGCAACTCCACGTCAAGCGCGTATTTTTCGTGCGGAACTCTAATTAACTTACAACTATCATCACAGGTAATCTTAAACCTAATTCGATATCTATCTATCACTCTTATTCCTAACACAGGGCCATTAGCTACATAACTACTTAACAAACGAGGCATGGCCCTAACACCTTAATACCTTACTTCTTAAAGTGATACTTACAAATAAGGAACTAAGAATAACAAAACTTTTGAATTTCGATTCGCTCGTGAACCTCGTTCTCTACGCGAATCGTTCGGGTGAGAGGGGTCTTAGCCAGGAGATTGGTTCTGGCTACAGGCACGGCTAGCAGGGGTGGGCGCCGCCGCCTCCACTCTTATTGATCCGGCACAGTTTCAGGTACTGCAGCACACCCGTGTTATGAGCTGCACCATGCAATAGCTTTACTACATTCATGGCGAGAATAAATTCCCGGCGCACCCTGAGCTCATAATACCCCACCATACCCAGTCCAAACAGTGTAGGGTATATTAATGGGTAGAATGGATACACCCCTTATAGTTTAAAATGCAAATGACTTGTGAATTTATTTTGGACTCTCTTCAACATTACACAGTATTACTCAATATTAATATCACTCATTTATAATAGGTAATTATTGCGATTGCTATTGGCCTCTTGTTAAATAATCGATAGAAATTTTAGGTACTTATCGAACTAGGGGTTGAAAGTGGATGAGGTATGCATGTCCTTTGTATGAAAATTCAGTCTCACCCCCCGGGGGTCGAGTGTGAACTATGTTTAAGGGATGAGAGGAAACAAATAAACAAATCTTTTTTAGGAGTCGGGGGGCCGAGAGTGGACTAAACGGATAAAGTAGATATCAATCGCTTCATTTTGTTAATTTTTTCTTCATTCAGCTCAGCGTGAACACAAATTGAATTCATTGGTGAACAAATCCAAAGATATCGGAATTGTGCACTCAGTATATTTCACTTGCCTACAAACCAAATGATCAAAACTATGAATAATAAAGTTATTTTTTTAGCTGCCTCGTTGGTCTAGTGGTCGCAAGCGCGACTGCTGAAATCTTTTAAAAAAATTGCACCCCGGGTTGCCCCCCCCCCTCCTAGATTCGGAGCTACCTAGATCTTCCTCCTTCTTCTTTTGCCTAGCCTTTCGGGGTTTACAGGCGTGATGTGTCTGGATATGGATATGGATGTGGAGTACTAACCTTTTGCATTATAATATTCCAAACGTAAAGTGGAAGGTATACCAAGGTCTGCTCTTTTGCAGGAAATTTCCAGGTCCTCGCCCTCTACATAAGTATACCTGGCCTCTCCATCGTAGTTAACTGACAGGTTAGCCTTTACATAAGCCAAATTGCGCCTGTTCGCAGTCAAAATTACTGCGTCTGATGAGGAAAAAATTATATATAATTAAATCTGGCAGTAACTAAGAAGTTAAAAATAAAATCACTTTTTAAAAATTCGGGTGAGTTTGTACCAAAATAAACCAGTGGCAGTTATTTTTTTTTAATTTACTTAGGTAACAAAGCACTTACTTGCTTCTCTGTCATGAAGATTTAAATATAAATTCAAAATGTTTTTAATAAATTGTTTGGTGCTACGGATCCCTTTTTTTTTTTTTAGGTTGGGAAATCATCAAATGAACCCCTCCGCTCTGGGCGGAGCGGAAGGGAGTGTCAGACATGTACTGACTAAAACCCATCCAAGTTCCTTCTTTGCCCTTTGTGTTCCAGGGCCGCGGTATCTCTTTCTAACGGTCCCGCAGCCCGGTGCTATGGATCCCTGAGTGCGTGTGAGTACGACTCACACTTGAACGGTTTTTTTACTGCTTCTTAGGACTAGTGGTCGCAAACGCGAGTGCTGAGCATGAAGTCCTGGGTTCGATTTCAGCCTATAATGTTGCCACTGCTGGGACACAGGCCTCCTCTCTATGAGAGGGAATGGGCTATAATCCACCACGCGGGCCCAGTGCGGGTTGGTAAAAAAATTAGATAGAAATTAATTTGATTATTGCTTAAAATATAAGTATATATTATATACATTAATAAATTAAAATTATCTATATTAACTAACTAACTTAAAAAGAACTTAAAAAATGGCGTCAAAAAACTCCTCCTCAACGTAGTCAACTGGTAATGTACCCAAAAGACTGGCGGCGTTGCCACGCTGTATGGCAACATTAAGCCTTTGGCCAAGGTAAAAGCCAGCCCTTGGGTCACGGGAAGAGTCAACTAAACGTTTAGAAATGTCCTTGAAAAGGCTGTGAGCACTCGGACCCCACGGACCCAGAGTTTCAACCCCAAACGGCTCGAAAATATAGTTACCAATAAGGTTACTATATTTACGCCGCTTGAGGTTCTCTGCAGCCGCAGCCGCGGCCCCAGCACAGCACGATGAGCTAGGAAGATGAGATGGCGCAAGAGTATCGACACAAATTGCATCCCACACTAAAGGCCTACCCATCTTCCATGGAAACAAAGACATGCCGTCCGGTCTCTTGCCATCGTCGCGTGCCAAGCCATTTGGTTCTAATAAAGCTGGAACGCCGACGGTGACAAGAGCTCGACGGATGATATCATTTAAGTTCGCGTGCCGTGCAAAGCGGCCCGCACTTCGGCTGCATGAAAGGCCGTGGTGTCCAAGGCTGTTGACAGCTTCACCACAGTGACAGCGATGAGGAGAAAAACAAGGGGCGCCTAGGCGCTGAGCAGCAGCAAGGCGGAAAGTAGTGTCGTCGAGCAAAGTGCCTATGCTCGACGACGGTAGTGCGTGAAGCCAAAGACCCGACTCCCACTCACCCACAGCCAGCAGACGCGCACGCTCAGCAGTAGTAGCAGACGTGAGCAGTAAATTGTTCTGAACTACTCTGCAGAGCGGCTCGTCCCAACGTCTCTGGGAAAATGGATGGTCGGGTTCTTCAGAATTCGGGCAAGCGAGTTTCCAGGCATTAATAGCCTCGAAGAAGCACGGCACATCAAAATCAATCAGTGTGGAAGCCAGGATATTCCTGATTAATTTCTCAGTGC
Organism: Noctua fimbriata; assembly: GCA_905163415.1. Classification (NCBI taxonomy): domain Eukaryota; kingdom Metazoa; phylum Arthropoda; class Insecta; order Lepidoptera; family Noctuidae; genus Noctua; species Noctua fimbriata. The sequence continues at coordinate 4,004,775 of LR990951.1, forward strand.
CGTGGACCGAAGATATAAACGCCGGTAAACTAATACTAGAAATTTTGCGGACGGCGAGTCCTCCCATACGAATGGGAAGAGTAGCTTGTATCCAAGCACGGTCGTCCATAGCCACATTTAAAACGGATGATATAGTATTTTTGATAATTTGGTCCATTTTGTCCAAAAGATGAGTGTGCTTCCATAAAGGGGAAGCACGTAGGAAATATGTTAATTTTGGGCCGAAACAACAGTAACGGATTAGGGTGATGGCCGAATGCATATTAATTTGGAGCAACCTTTCCGAAATATCATTGAAATTTTGAATTTTTTCCTCGATAAAATCGGGAAAGGAATTCTCGAAGATTGGAGACCCAAGGAGACGAAGAGAACTTTTTTCAATAATTTTGATGTTAGGGGCTATTACGTTAAATTTAGGAATAGTCAGTTGTCTGTTGGTACAGTCCGCTAAATACAGTTCACATTTTGCAAGGTTTAGGTCAAGGCCAATTGAATGAAGTTTATTTTTTAAGAAAATTAAATCATTTAAAACAGTATCTACGTCGCCGCCCAGGGTTCCATCATCAAGATACCAAACGTTAAATTTAGAATTTAGCTGTCGAACAATTGGGTGAATAGCTAAACTGAAAATCACTGGCCCCAGGGGGTCACCTTGTTGACAGCCAACAGCAGATTCCAAAAGGTTGTCGCGATACAGTAATTTAGACGGGTGTCTGTAGCACTGCCAAAAAAAACTATAAGTTTGAAGTATCTCATTTTTAATTTGTGTTAACAAGGTGTCCCTATTAACTGAATTGAAGGCATTCTTTATATCAACCTTCAGGATGACCTCACCTTTGCCAGAATTTAGGTAGGTCGACAAAGCGTGTACGGCAGCTTCACAGCCCCCTTTGGAACCGTAACCTAGCTGCAGGGGCTGAAATTTTTCCGAAACAGCCTCACCATAAAATTTACAGCAAATCTTGGCTGCCATACGACGGTAAGTAGTACCCACGGCAATGGGACGAATGCCGCCATCCCTCTTGCGCAGGGCACATAAATTGGCCCCGTACAAGATGTCGATGACGGCCTCGTTCACCTTGCCGGAGAGCATAAGGTTAATCAGAGCCGTAAGTTCCTTCAAGAGTAACTCACCGGCCTCCCCGGCGCCTGAACAAATTAGGTCCTTTAAGTGCTGAGGACTTAGACCGTCGAGGCCGCCTGCGGAGCCGCTCCGGAAGGAGCAAACGGCTGTGACCACCTCTCGACCTGTAATGGTGAGGGAGTAAATGTCTGAATCAGGAGGGTCGGGAAAAGAAAGGCCATCCGTGGGGGCGGGGTGTTTGGACTCCAGAGCTGCGAGTATTTCTGGAGAACACGGAGCCACCACATCGCTACTGAAGAGAATCCTGGCTGCACCACTAATGTCACCTTCCCCTAACTTTGATTCAACCAGATGGGATACACCTCTCGAAGAAGTATATCCCTGTGACGTTAAATTTGAATAAAAATTTTGAGCCGAAATATTACAATTATCTTTGATTTGAGCTGTTAAAGTCTTTTTTGTGGTCAAATTCTTTTGAACATGAAGTATTCGGTAAGGGAAGGTAAGCAATATAAGTATTAGATGTTAGTTCATAAAATTGTACAGTTTTGTGTCATATTATTGTTAAGTAAAATAATACAGTCAGACTGCATTGGATATAAATATAACAGGAAATCAAGACAATAAAATAAGTACTTGTAAACGTACAGGACGTAGGTACTTATGATGGATGATTTATTAGCGCAATTAGGCGGTTAACTAATCATTATGTAATATAAACTTATACTGTCACTTACGGGATATCTTCCGTGATTGTTCATTATATTGAGCTCCTGATAATTATCTTTCTTTCTTTTTATTCTTGTTCTCTTTTCTATCTATTATTTTTTTATTATCCATCCACCCTCATTCTCCAGTCAACTCGCGATCATGGCAATACGAACGAGTTATCAATCACGGAAGATATCCCGTAAGGGGCAGTATAAATTTAGTTGTAAACCTTGGAAGCTTAAAACAGTATTATGTAATACTTAGTAAATGTAGCAAATAGCTAGCTTATAATGTTCCCACTGCTGGGACACATATCTCCTCTCTATGAGAGAGAGAGGGGACTGTATGTAAACCACTACGCGGACCCAGCGCGGTATAGTAGATGTCAAATGTCTTCGATTTATTAGGGTTCCCATGGCAAACGGAACCGTTATAGATTAGTCCTGTCCGTCTGTCGGTCACAGGGATATTACTCGGAGACTGTTGACACCACACAGTTCAAATTGGAGAGCACGGAGCAGGTGTGTTCTATGAACCGCGACACAAAAGTGACTTAAAATTACGATCGACAGCTCTTAAGCAGCAATTGGGACCCCGACGCTGGAAATATTAGGAAAATATTGTTGAGTAATGGTCTACGGCCGAACCCGTCCAGGCCACAGCCGTGTGCCTGTGCATTTCATCCAAAATAGGAACTCAAATCGGACACTCAACATCTCTGGAGTGTCCCAGGTTTCCGTTTACTCTTTAAGTTGTAAGGGCTGAACAAATGATGAGCAATGATGATCAATAGTAAAGGTACTGTTTGGTAATTATGAATCATGCTATAAGAAATATTAAGGACGGGATGTAGTGTATCGATGCTATTGACTAGATATCAGTCGATGGTCTCGATGACATATTCTGTCGTCTCCGGTTCGGCATTGCGCGGGAATGTGCGGGTGGTCGAGAGTCCTCGGTCGAGAGGTGTGAGACACGAAGGCACAATTAATAAGACGCGTTGCATAACAGGCGAGCCCATATACAGGATGGAAACTTTCAGCGCGGCAGTAAGGGGAACTACCTTAACCGTTGCAGCTACACGAAAATGGTCTAAGGAGACTATTCATAATTTTTTTGTAAATTTATATCACAGATTTACAAAAAAATGTACAGTTAGTAAGAAAATGGCCATTTTACCCAAAACGTTTAATTGATGTCAATAGATCCTGTTTCTAATACGGATTAAAAACTTATATGGGACCATCCGAGGTTGGAGTACTAAAAATGTCAGAAATCGCTTATTAACGTTAGGTGTGGATAATTAAAGAAAAATAAGATTAATATGATTTCTAGATATTTTTTAATTTTGATATGTGTAGAGGAGAGTGGGATAATCGCGAACGCGGGGTAACCCCGAACGAAGTCGTTACAGCATGTTAGACAAGGATAGTCGATAATTTCTTTCTAGAAGGAGCAAGTCGGGCCCACGCCCAGTACCAAACACAGAGTTGTGTAATGAGGCCGCGCTCCTTGATGACGGTAAGTCGATCGTAAGTTTTTGTTATAATTTTTATGTAATTTTTTGCTTGAAAAACTTTATTGTAGAAGTTATTACGTTTACAATAATACAATTCCATTGTATTTTATATTGAAATATATCATGATCAGAGAGTATTTTACAAGCAATTTATTTTGCGTTGTGATAATAATAGGAACCTCAGAATTTTGTTTCATAAGTTTGAGCCCACGGGGCAATCGCGAAGAAATCAAGAGTGAATCTCGAATGTTTGCCATCACCCCGAAACGTCATTTTACTATAATCATTATAGATGCGAAAGTGTCTTTGTTGGTGTTTATTAATGCGATTTTGTGACCGATTTATTAAACTAAATGGTAAGCAATAAATATGATTCGTATATTATACTGGTTTTGTTTAATTCGCATTGCCGCTTAGGTGTTCGTAGTTACCCCACTCTCCCCTAAAGTTACACACCATCTTTGTGATCATTTGCCATTTATTTATTTCAGTTTTATAAATTCTTTAAATGCAATGATTTCCTAAGAAATGTATTAGAAAAGTTTTTTGCAAGTTTTTTGCCATTCAACGTGGCAATGCTACCAGTCTTCTGATGCCTAAGCGTTCTATTGTTTTTTATTTATGTACCTTATATTTCGTAATTTAGTTTATTTTATAATAATAAATTAGGTTTGATTACCTTCTTTTGTAAATTATTTAGTTTTAAATTACTCTATAAGTAGCTTTAATTGTGTTTATAAATAAAATATCAATAAATGAGTATGAAAAAGTTTGAATAGAAATCAAAATCCTTACCATTAGCAGGATCGCTTGCTGCAGCTTTAAATATTATAAAAACTAAAAATATAACCGTACTAAACATTTTGCAGTATTTAAATTGTCAGTCAGTACTAATAAATTAAAACAATACGTGTATTACCATAACAAAAGACCACACTAAAGTAATTAATTACTGAAATACAGTGACTTTTATATGAAAACTTTCGTAAATAATTATTATATTATTCTAATTATAAACAAGGAAACTGCTGCGTCCACGATTCGGTCCTCATGGTATTTTCTGTCAGAACTTGAGGACACACAGACTTCTGGTTGAGGGGAATTACTTACTTCTTTTATTGATCTAAAGCTTAATCAGTTTGTATCTCCGTGTTCAAGCTATCCGTAGATCAGATACTATTATGTAAGAATCAGATCTTCAGTACCTATACCCGAAAAACGATACTTGTTCACTTATACTAATTTTGTTTTTGTCTTAATTTAGTTCTTTTTTTTGTAAATATATGTAAGGTTTTAAAACATGCATAAAACGCACACTATGTAAGTGAGCATATTATAAGTTGGAAGACTATATTGTAGATAAACATGCTTGGCTTAATGCTGGTCCTGCTCCACAGACACTTGGGCTCACGAACTAAGATTTTAATGTTTGGAAGAGATGCTCCCCCTCTAGTTAATAAATATAATAATAAAGATTATTATTTTTTGTCGTTTGGTAACTTAGTTACTTTGATTACCATTGTTTTAAATAAATTAGAAGCATTATTTCAGGTTTTGTAAATGTGAGTACCACCATGTAGACTTTCTATTATGGTTAGTAGGGCTTATCTTAATCTTTAAGGTTTTAATTGTGTTTTTCTTTTCTATCTCTACATTGTGTTCACATATAGAAGCAACAATTTGCTACTCCACAACCACAGGGGCTATCTAATTGATTACCATGATAAATTATTGTGGAAGCTGCAGAAGATTGTAAAATATCCTTGCTTTGTATAGATTCCATATGTTAGTATTATATAATTGCATATCACATGTGTGAGTACTATGTACTGTAAGGCTACAATTTGCATTTTGTTATCAATAAACTTCAATGTGCCTTGGTGGCTTGGTGGCTTCATGCGCACTCAAATGTCTCGCTTATGGTGGCGGGTGTGTCGATCCATTTAGTTCCCTTCTATATGGTTGAGTTAAATGGCGCTGATCTATGAGTCATGTTCGTGAACGGGCGCTGTCAGTTGGGACTGGTGATCTCTTAGCTGCTACGGTTTATTTTAATTACTTTATTTTTTCATTGTTCACATGTATGTATTAATCAATCTCACATATATGTATTATCTCAATATGAATGATGTAACCAAGATTTTGTAAAAATATTTTGATTTAAAAGGGTGTCCATGAAGTTTCTTGCCCATTCTTCTCCATAGAGATCTACGCTATGGAATGTGCAGTACAGTACTTTCTCAAGTTATTATGCCTTGTGACTGTGACTGTAGCGTCGCTATATTTTGTTTATTTTGACATTCAAAAGTGCCTGTGATGGTCTAATTGAAATAAATGCTTTGAGTTTGAGTTTGGTTGTTTATAGTATTTAGCGTAAATATAGTATTTATTTGTAAATTATGTATAATACTAGCTGTGCCCCGCGACCTACGTCCTCGTGAAATTATTATAAAAATATTACTTCCCGATTTAAATCGGATTTTGTTAACAATTTGAAGGTTTCTAGTTTTTTTGCACGGAACCCTAATCCTAATCCTTTACTCCTTATACATCAGCTATCTGCCAGTAAAAATCCCGTCAAAATTAGTCAAGCCGTTTCAGAGATTAGCCGGAACAAAAAGACAGACAGACAAACAATTTTGTTTTTGGTTTATACTTTCATATGCATTCAGAAAAAAAAACAAACAAACTTAATAACATAATTATACAACATTATTTTTAGTATATGCGAAACCTGAATATAGTTTGTTCAGAATAAGTAACTGAATCGATTCCAATAATTTTTAAACCATGTTATGTTTTGTCCCAAAAATATTTAAAAAAAGTAACAAGTTGGCAACGAGCGACATTAGGTACCTATCGCAATAATTTAGGTACCTATTGCCAAATTATTAGACACTACGTGGTGACCACGTTTTTTTGCGGACAACCAGGTAACAGGACAAGCTTATAACTTTGTGGTTTTTCATGATACAGTTTTGAAGTTTTGTACATAGATTCTTTACATAAAACTACTAGACACGTGTTTCAGGTTTCGCATGTACTAAAATTAATGTTGTATAATATTAACGAAATAAAATACCATTTCTAAATATTGGTTTGGTTAGATACTAACATTATGTATAATATTCACTAATTCGCGTCTGGAAATAAAATTTTAAGGAACGAATTTGGCAATGTTTTTTGAAGGAGCGAGTTGGCAACATAATATGTTTAGTGTTTACTGTTAGCCGGAGCCATCACACTGCTGGACAAAGGTGGCACAAAATTTTAAGTTTTCAACAATTTCCAGTTTCATAACCTCACGGACATTTACAGGAATGTTGAGTAATTATACTTGAACTATATGCCACAAAATAATTCTGGAAAATTCCTCGTTTAATTTGAATACTGCAATTGCGTTTTCCTGTTTGTCCCAATTATTGTGAGCCTTTGTGTCGAAGACTAAACCCTAGTGACTAAGCAACCGATTGTTTTTAGCTTCTGTAACCACATAATGGAGTATTTCCAGGCCTCTTTCCCGTTTTTACACAACTCTGTCTTTGTTGCTTTTTTTTTTAAAAGGGACAAGCCCGCCACTCCATTCCCAAACTACTGCAACTTTTGAAAGCCAGAATCAACAGTGACCACCAGAAAAGCGTCGAGACAATGAAGCTCGACGAATTCCCAGGGAAACAATTTAACTGTCTTGGATCCCGCAACGAAAATCAGAAAAGAATAGCGGAGGAGTAGGAAAAGCATAATTTCCACTTCTCTCCATATGAGCAGGAGACATCACATAGCCGGGATAAGCCCAGTTGCACCACGGATAAATATTACCATTAATATCAATGGGTCCTAAGTTGTGAGCTGTTTGTTATATTTGATTCTAATAATAGATATGGCAAAAACGCTTGAACGCACGGATATTTGTTCTAGTTTCCACAAGGTCTTTATATTAAACTAGCGACTCGCCCCGGCTTCGCACGGGTGCAATATATACAACACTAGCTGACCCGCGCAACTTCGTCCGCGTTCGGATTTTTCCCGTTTTTGCAATCTTTTTCATAAATGCTCCGCTCGTTTTGGTCGTAGCGTGATGTTGTGTAGCCTATAACCTTCCTCGATAAATGGGCTATCAAACACTAAAAGAATTTTTCAATTCGGACCAGTAGGTCCTGAGATTAGCGCGTTCAAGCAAACAAACAAACAAACAAACAAACAAACTCTTCAGCTTTATAATATTAGTATAGATAACTCCGGGTGTAACCTGTACACTATCCAACGTTCATTGTGCCAAAGACTGTACTCCCAAAAAATATGATGTGCAGATTGTTCATATTCGCAGTCAGATGTAGAAACATTGACATTGGTGCTGTACTTACTTGATATGAACATGCAGGAGATATGGAGGAGGCCTGCGTTTATAATTCTGTGAAGTATTTTTTTATATTTCTATGAAGAAGTCTTCATAGAAATATAATAAATACTTACCGACAGGATTGACGGCTTCCAGGAGTTTTTTTTAAATAAAAAACCTTACTCCACACTAGAATTTCTCCTGTATTGAGGAGGTGTGTTTACAAACAATCGAACTCACAAACAGCCAGACCCGGAACAACTACCTGTAGGGCATACAAATATTTGTTCCGTGCGGGAGTCGAACCCGCGACACGCAGCTCAGCAGCCATTCGCTCAGCCACTGCGCTAACCGTGCAGTCGCAGATACAATCTAATACATTTTTGGCTTTTCCAACATGGTTGTCGCTAATGGAATGGCACTTTACCGAAGTCCACAGTTCAAGAGTCAGTGTAGTGGACAATGGAAACCAATGGGCTTGTTGACGTATAGGGGATCTAGGACACACGACACATCAAGCTATACATATCCAGCAGTAGCGAAGGGTCAATTTTTGTAAGAGGTAAGCCAGAGTACATGTCTTTTATGTGATTATATTATAGTGAATACTTACTGTGCTGTTTTTTAAAGGGAAGGAAAATCATTAACTAAAATGATCTCACTTTTACCACGTGTTTAGGGTTTTGAGCGTATGGCTCAAAACCCTAAACACGTGGTAAAAGTGAGCAGTTGAGAACCTTGTGTTGCCATTCGGCATTAAGCTGAGCTGAGGCCCTTTTTGATATCAAAAACTTTGCTTATTTATTTTGTTTAGTTTTGAAGTGTTTTTGTTCCTGCTAGGGCTGCGGGACTGTTCGAAAGAGATACCGCAGTCCTGGAACACAAAGGGCGAAGAAGGAACCATGATGACTATGACTTCTACTGACTAGAACCCATGGATGGGTTTTAGTCAGTAGAAGACTCCTTTCCGCTGCGCCCAGCGGGGGGCGGAGGGGTTCATTTGATGATTTTGCATCGAAAATTGTTTTAAAGCCACAAAATACACTTTTCTTTCGTCGCTACTTACTGAACTGACTCGCCAACTACTTCCAAACAGTTGCTAGTTAAAGGTTTTTTTTAAATAAATCATAGTACGTTAGGATTATAATTTATTTAACAAAATACTAATAAGTTCATGTAGTTATTTACGACATAAATGCTTGACAGTATGTAGTAAAATCGATAGAATGAATCACGTTAATTAAAAGCCATGAATACATAATGATATATCAGTGAAACACTGTTTTTAATATGAGAATAATTGTGTTAATTTATAAAGAAAAGCTTACGAACGGAAATAACGTAGAATGTATTAGAGAGCGGAGTGAGCTCGAAAACTTTTGCATTCAGTCTCGGATAGGATTTTTTCTCTTAATTAATTAATCCACATGGCCATTTATAAAACGATTCGGGCTTGGTCTTTTTTTTTTATTTTTTTTTATTTTTTTATTCTGTATGGGCTTACTCTTGACCTCAATCTAGCCATATCCTATGCAGAAGAACCAACAAGAAAATGGCTGTTTCCATCGATAAATGTTAAAGCCAGGGCTGCGCAAGTACATCCGTTGCATCCTCCGCTCGGCGCTCATGATCACGATGCACGCTCATCGAAGCCAATCTGGTGTGTTGTGCGAGATTTGTGCTACTGCCCTGCGCATCTCTGTCTTCTGCACGATGTAAAGGGAAATTGTGATTTTTTTCTAACTTCTTCGCTGTTCTTATTCATTTCTGAATATTTTCTTTGCGAGATCCAGCACATTTGAATCGTTTCTCCGGGACATGGCCTTGACGTTTTTGTGATGATCAGATCACCATTATTGATTTTGGCTTTCAGGAGTTGCAGTGGCTGATAATAGTGTGGCAGGCTTACCCATCGTTTGCATTATCTCGTTAACCTATCGTTATATGGACATAAGGCTCTTCATAAATTCGACTATTCCTAGTTTGTGTTTCTTCAATTTTGGGTTTACAAGTTAAGTAATCTATTTCTGTATAAAAATGGTCTTTTGGATCCATATTTTCAACGTTCTCTGATATGTCATAGCAGGTATCGTATTGATTTTCGCTTTCGATCGCATACTGTTGCGTTAGACTCTCACTGTGGTACGTCATATACGGGGCCTGAAAATATTTCTATTATTATAAAAGGTCACATTGTTGTCGTCTGCCTCTTGGAAGTGGGCGTTAATAGCTGCGACACAGTTTTGTTACTAATGTAGCTATTTACGTACGCAATCAATTGGTAAAATGTGTTTTTGTTCCGACAAAGATTATTTGATTTGATTTGAAAAACTTCACAGGGATAGAAATCGAAAAAGAATAAAATGCGGTCACTACTCAAAAAAAATATCTGTCTGACGATGATGACGCTGAAGAGTTCTACTTAAAACATGAGCATACTTACCTCAATGAGTTTAATCCTAGTCCTCGCGTAAAAGCACGCAACGCCGGTCATACCTAGGACGACGAGAACTGCTCCTACAGAGCAGCCTAGGATTAGCGCTGAATACTCGCCGGCTTTGTCTTCATTGGCTGTTTTAACCGAAATAAAGTTGTTCTTTTAATTGTGGTTTCTCAGTTGCAGCCTGGACCGATTGATAGTAAAAGCTTAGTTCCCCGTTGCAAGAGATTTAAATATAACTGGCGAAATGTGGGCACATTTTGTCTTAGCCTTTCGGAATGATGTGCGCAATCTTTTGTGATGATAAGTTATTTTTCAAAAGAGCGTTTGGAGAGCTTTCCGATTTATCTATAAAAAATTAAATCAATTGCCGCTCGTATAAAGCGCAAGCCACACCGCTAGCTAGCGAGAGAGCGAGCCGGGCGAGCCTCTTTTCATACTTCGTTTCGGCTCTTTCTTTTCTTACTTTCGTTCACGGTGTGAAACAAAGTATGAAAAGAGGTGTAACGATGCCTCGCCCGGCTCGCCAGCTCGCGCGCTAGCTGGCGGTGTGGCCTGCGCTTTAAGGATGACCACCGATTTGGGTATTTGTATTTTGTTGTGTTCATAATTGTCAGGTTTGTATGAAAGAAAACTTGGAGATTTATTTGTACCAAGCACGCTTTTCATTTCCTTCATAAGTAAATTGCACCCGTGCAAAGCCGTTGTGGATCGCTCGGAGAAATATCCTAAGTGTCATAGTTTAAGATCGTTGTAATTTTTGATCAGCCACAGCGATTAGATGCTCCTTTACATTAGATATGAAGTTAGTACTTCTACTAGGGCACTGTTGCTAGCTTCCTGCCGTTACGTAACATCCTACTAATATTATAAATGCGAAAGTTTGTGAGGGTGAATGGATGTTTGTTCCTCTTTCACTCAAAAACAGTTGAACGGATTTGGATGTTAGGCACACAGATACTTTATAACCTGGATTAACATTATAGGATACTTTTTATCCCGGTAGTATGATCCCATGGCATACTAACCAAACTCGACGCGGGCGAAGCCGTCGGCATAAGCTAGTAAACTATAAAAGTTATATCTTACTTTCATTCATATTAAGCAATCGTGTGCTGGTAACGAAGGCCACCCTGTACACGTATCTGTCAACAGGCTTAATAGCGTTGTACACACAGTCGATGAACGAGTTGTTGCTTCCCGAATGTAGTTGAATACCAAACGTCGCAGAGTTGGATGCATTGGTTACATCTGAAACACATGAAAACAAAACTCAGTCGCCCTTTAACCGACTTCAAAAAAAGGAGGAGGTTCTCAATTCGGTTGCATTTTTTTATGTTTGTTACCTCATAACTCCGACTTCCGAACTTTCGGAAGTCGGTGTCAAAAAAGTCAATGAAACAAAAAAAATCACCGACTTCCGAAAGTAAAGATATTTTAGACATTTTTACTGTTTTTTTGGAATCAGTTTTTGCAAAAAGTTTTTATAAAAGCTGTTTTTGGAAGCTTGTGGCCATATGAAGTTATACAGGACGAACAGCTGCATCTCTCTCTAGCACTGAATAACTTAAAAACTAATAACGTTGGATCATTTTCAGCCGAATAGCTTATCAAATGTTCGGTCAACATTTGATAAGCTATTTTGATTACCTTTCGCTAAGTATTCCAAATGCACAGTGCCTCTGCTCTGCGGATTTCTGCAGACTATTTGGACATGCTCGCCATCTTCATAGAAGTAGATAGTGTCTCCATCATAAGGGACCGAGAGATCCGCCTCGCTGAACATCAATTCTTCGTCATTCACAGTTACTTCTACAGGTTCTGAAACAAAACAAGTAATTTTTTGGTGTGAAATCTTTATCTCTTTGCGCAAAGATTGCTTATTATTAGGACACGAGTTCAAGATTGTGCTTTCTTTATTATGTAGGACAAAATACATTTAAGTAAGTATGCCTAGGATAGTCAGGACAACAAGACCGGCCTCTATTATGAACAAAACTGGTCGGACTCCACCCGGTCGTTTTGAGAGTATTTTTATGAACGCGAACTCTAAACGTGATCTCCAGATTGCATAAAGCCCTGCCATTCTTCTTTTCTGGCTGGTTCCGACCAAAAGTCGTGGTCGTTGTCGCGTTGTGTGGGAGCACCCTAAGACGTCATTGAGACGTGGATCTCATTTTTATCTGTTTGTCTACCGTCTAGTGTAGTAAGAAGTAGTAGTAAATTAACTTACTTGCACCCTTAACGTGAAGATTAAAGTAAAACGTTTGATAATTCGTTCTTTTTGATCTTTCATTATTCCATTGCTTGAAATTGGGCGGCCAATAAAACATTAGCCTGTCCAAAATTTTATTCTCCGTTACATTGCATTTCCACAAGGTACTCATTTCATGTGTTACATTTTGGCACTAAAAACAATATTAAAACATCAGCACTTTTATTTATGGGCGCTATGCCACTGGTCATTGCTTAATGCACGTCTGTAATCCGCGATAGTTTATGGCAGGCAGAGGTGTAACTAATAATGTCTCCCCTCACATTAATCGCCAGTTATATTAAAGTCCTATATAACAGGGGGCGAACCAATTGCCATCGACCGGGCACAAATCCAGGCTCCATGGCTGTTATTGATAAATTCCTGAAAGAAGAACCCAAAAACACTGCCCGACCTGGGAATCGAACCCAGGACCACTCCATTGACCAGTCTGCTAGCCGAACTGTAGATGTGTAGGTATCTAATGACGATAAAACAAAAAAACCTAATGATTTCAAGTAAAGCCTACGAACCACTACTACAATCCGGTAGTCAGCTGAAGTAACTTTGAAATAGATAGAGAGATCACGTTTTTTTATTCGCTTCCATGTTAGCGAATCAATGTTTTTTTTTATTAAGTGCCACCCTTGATAGTCCCACCTTTTATTTGTCGGAGAGGACAAATTGTAAACAGGATTGGAAAGCCATGGGGGAGGCCTTAGCCCAGCAGTGGGACAGAGCAGACTCTTAAAAAAAAAGTACCACCCTAAATCTGTAAAAGTACTCACTTGGATCATTGGTGGTAGCTCCCCTTGGTCTAATATTTCATCATGGTTGTAATAATCAAAGCACCTTAAAATTAATTTGTTGAAAGTAAGTATTTCATAAACTCTTTTACTCCCGCCCAAAAACTCATTTTCAGTCATTGTCATAGTCATTGTCTAAAATTTCCTGATACTGATGTAAATTTTTCTGGTTTTAGACTTTTTGATTTTAGATTTAAGACTTTTGACATTGTCTCCTCGTCTGTTGAATATTTATACAACATTATTTTTAGTATATGCGAAACCTGAATATAGTTTGTTCAGAATAAGTAACTGAATCAATTCCAAAAAAAATAAAACCATGTTATATTTTGTCCCAAAAATATGTAAAAAAGGTTACAAGTTGCGACACCGAGCGAACCTATCACAATCATTTGTGTACCTACTGCCAAATTATTATTATCAATGAGCTCAAGACGACGCTGGAGGCGCTCGTGCGGCGGCGGCGGGTGGTGACCACGTTTTTCTGCGGACAACCAGGTAACAGAACAAGCCTATAACTTTGTGATTTTTCATGATATAGTTTTGAAATTATGTACATAGATTCAAAAATATCAGACACTTGTTACAGGTTTCGCATATACTAAAACTAATGTTGTATAGAGCGACTGATTCTCTGACCACAACCCAGTTACTGAATAATACTAAACCCCTTGGACCCTCTCGGACGGGGCACTGATACGCCAACCCGCTTGACAGCCGGAACCAACGGCTTAACGTGCTTTCTGAGGCACGGGGAGGTCTCGATATTATGTAATGAATGGACCCTTGTTATTTAGCCACGAGCTCCACAATTATTCTGTGCGTTGTCTGTCAGCAAATACAGGGTGGAAGGGACATGGACGCACAAATGGTTACCATGTTTTAGTACCTAATTCTGAACCGGTAATTTGAAAAAAAAACTGCAGTTTTCTACAAAAATACAATACCTACTCTTTTTTTGACAGATTTAATGGGCAGGACTAGATTGAGGTCAAAAGTAGACCGTAACCGTAACCGTGACCGAGTGAAATCTAATCCAAAGATGACGTCGACAATGAAACGAGCTAACCCAAAAGAAGCCTAAGCCTACTCGGTCAAAATGTATAGAATAGAATAGAATAGAAGACATTTATTTCAGACGTAGTCCATATACTGTTAGTAACACAAAAAACCTTATAAAGCTATTGTTAGTACACACATACAAAAATAAACCCAAAGAAAAAAGCGGCACCGCACAGGAGCGCCAGATTATGCCAAGCCCTGGACGCTACCACCTGCAGTGTGTAGTCGCATCCAGTGCCGCCACATCAGCGAGTCCCAGCGGCCCACGAACACGCTCAGAAGGTTGTTCAAGCTGGCACGCATGCACCTCATAAGGGACGCAGAACGCTTCCGCATGATGGCATGAAAGCCATCCACGTTTCTCGCCGCAAACATTTCTGAAGCGCTGCAGTGGCGCAGCAGACCGAACAGCACCCTGAACGCGTTATTATATTGTACACGCAGAGCGCTGTATGTACGCTGCTTGTTCTTAGTCCACAGGCTGCAGGTGCAAAAAGATTGACAGAAGGCCTTAAATAATGTCACTTTGACTTGCTCAGTACACCGTGCAAACCTACGGGCCAGCATGTTACAGCGCACAGACAGCGCCCTGCGCTCCCTCTCCAATTCAATGCTGTCACACAGATCTTCTGAGACCCAGTGACCCAGATAGGTATTTAAAATTAGACACTCTGTTTAAGCTGGCACCTCAAAGATACAAGGGAGGCACATTAGCGTAGGATTTATTACCAGCCTTAAACACCATCATTTCACTCTTCTTTACATTATATCTGAGTCCATGGGTCCTTACATAGTTTTCACAAATATCTAGCAGTCTGCGCATGGCACTGATCGACGGGCTCAGCAGCACCATGTTATCCGCGTAGCTGATATTATTGACGCACTGTCCATCTATATGGCACCCTTTGCTGGTTCTGCTGGGCTCGGCGATCAGCTCGTTCATATATAAGTTAAAGAGACGAGGAGAGGTTAAGCCCCCCTGCCTCACCCCGCACTCTATCCCATACACGTCCGAGTGTGAGCCTGCCCACTTCACAACATTCTTTTGACTTGAGTACCAATATCTCAACATTGCAACAACATCATGTGATACATCTGTTTCATTTTTCAGCTTTTGCCACAATACATCATATGAAACCAAATCGAATGCCCTCGACAAGTCCAGGTAACAGGCGTATTCCTGGCTGTATAATACTGCACAGTCTGCTTGAGGCACAGGATGGCACTCTCGGTCGAAAGGCCTGGTTTAAATCCAAACTACTAACTATACTGTGTGTATAGGACAGCTGTTTTTTTTTTATTACCCATGGATTTTTTTATTTATTGGGTCGTTTCAAAATAAAGTACTGAATACGTGGTAGCCGTTTGCGCATCAGTGTCCCGTCCACCCTGTGATAAATGATTTTTATTAAAAAGACGGATTGCTTACCATCCCCGAGTAATGGACATGTTTTGAAAATGAACACACATTAGTTTATTCGCGAGGACAGTGTACTGTGTATCTGTATCCAGTGGATGTTTGCTTGAGGATAACTTTGTAAAAATTATACGAGGATTAGCTGAAAATAGATATTATTTATTATTTAAAATTGGTGACCGTATTTCGGCCTCGTCGGCCAACCAACCGCGATGAAAATGCGCACAAACACAGGAGCACTCTCTCTTCTCTCTCTGTCTCATAGTCTGACAAGCAATTGTGCCAACCCCACGTACAGGCGTGGCCCCCAGATTGGGAAGCAGCGTTGACAGCTCGCCCGCCGAGCCCATCAACTTGGGCAACAGCCGCTGAAAGTGGGGGCCGAAGTCCCAAAGGCTGTCGAGCGCCAATCCTACATACCTCATAGTTGGCTCGACAGCCGGGCCCGTCCGACCACGATGAGTGATCCTAGTGGCGGCGCCCGTCGGAGGCCCTGAAAGGCATAGCCCACACTAGGCCAACTAAAAGGTCGGGTTGGTGACGAATGCACAAACCAAACCAACTATCGGTAGACTACGCTGGAACAATTAGCTAGTTGTTAGACGGCGTTAGAAGACAGCGCTCGCAGAGTCGACCGAATAAACAATCGGCAAGTGTGCGCGCGGGATAAGAGCGCCATAATGATCTAGCCATTTACCGACAATATAGTTTAAAGCAATCGTGTAGCCCATCAAACTGATTCATCAGTAATATGCGCACTTGTATACATGTTCATACTAATTAAGAGCCCGACTAAACTATCGGCCGATAGACAGTCTGCAGTCTGCGGGGACCCTCTATCAGCTCATTAGCCACCCACTAACATGAAACAATCTAGATGGCTGCGTTTAGTACCTACTTATAAAGGTACCTATAGGTAGTACCTACTTATAAAATTACTTATTCAGTAAGTACCTACATCATTCTGAACCCCCCCCCCCATATAGATTTTTCATCAAGGAATAGGCAGAGGTATACTTAATGTTTAAGTGGCATATAATAGGGGGCAAGCCTATTGCCATCAACCGGGCACAAATCCAGAGTCCGTGGCTGCTATTGAGAAATTCCTGATGGGAAAACAAACATTTCATACAAACTTTCAAGTGATTTTTTTTCGAAATGACTGAACCGATTTTAATGAAACTTCGTACGCATAAGCAGGATACATAAGTCTAAAAGCTTGATAGAGAACATTACTGTAATCCTCACCTGCCGTGCTTAACTCTCCGGGTTCACAGTTAGTTATTAAAACAATTATAATCCATATAAAGTAATCCATTGCAAGTTACTCATACGCGGAACGGATGATAAATAAATTAAATTAAATTCAGGCAAGAGTTTGTCTGTACTTTAATAGATTTTAGGTTACATACAATTATTGTGTAACCATCATTTTCATATTTTTACGGACAATTCTTAATTGTGTTTTTTTTGGGCAAAGTATTCTTAATAAGTCCTCATACCTTATCTATAAACTACAAATAGATCTAAAATAATAATAAAAATATGTACAAGTATCAAAATGGGAAAAGAACAACAGGGAGTCCCCCCACATAGAATTTTTTCATCGGACCCTTCCACTCTGTATATCCTGATATTTCTGTGTCTTTAAACGCACGGTAGTCAGAGGACTACCGCATTTCCTGAGTTACTGGGTCCGCAAGTGGCCCATTAGTCCGACAACCAGTCTCACCAAGGATTTAACCGAGCTACTGAGTGGTGGATCAGATAGGCAATATTTATGTATGTAGGTAAATACATATATTCTGGATAGTTCTCCATACGAAATTGTCCTTCGTTCGTGTAATATGATGGTCATTATAGCTAAGGAAAAACATAAAATTATCCTTGTAATTATCTAGTTAGTTGCTTTTAAACGTCCATTATGGTGCCCAGATCTAAAACTAAAACGCAAATGTATAGTTGCATTTAAGTTACTAAAGAATATCTGTAGATTATTATACAGGGTGTAAGTGACAACCCTCGGCAGACTGATGGGGTCAATTCAGTATATCATACTAAGATAACCGGTAAAGAATTTCAGGAACGTTATGGGAATCCAAAAAATTTAATTTGTTTTATTTCCTCATTCGCAATGTATCGTTACAGTGGCAAAACGCTCGGGAACGGCAAAAAATAAAACAGCAAAACAAATATTATAATAAACAACACGACGGAACAAAATAGTGCATCCGTCACTGCACCATCTGCCTAGCCTTTCCCAACTATGTTGGAGTCGGCTTCCAGTCTAACTGGACGCAGCTGAATACCAGTATTTTACATGGAGCGACTGTCTATCTGACCTCCAGGAACCAGTAATTGGGTAATACGATGCCCCTTGGTAAAGACTGGTTGTCAGACTTTCGGGCCACTGACTACCAGTATCAACTGTCAAAGATCTTCAAATGCCGGGATCAAAGGCCGTGCATTCTGAGGCACGGAGGCAACTCACCGTTTGTTGGCGGCTTGCTGGCTGTTATAACCTAATTACTAGCCACAAGCTCCTTGAGGATTAATCAAGACGAATTTCATCAATAAAACAAAATAATAACATTATTAAATTACATTTATTACAATTAATTAAAATTATAATTCACATTAATACTTATTCATGATCACAATTAATTTTTGTACCCTTTATTTTTATACTACCCCTAACATGGAGTAGTTTTGGTTTAGAACATTTCATTTGCGAAAAATATAAAAATAAATGAAATGGCTAAATAAAAGCAATTCATTTCGTGTTTTGTGGATACAAAAAAAAACATATTACAAGTAAAAAATTGCGTGGCTGTGTCAACAATAGAGTAATAATAGAGTAGAGAGTATTGCTGTCTCTTTCTTAAACATTGCGATTGTTTTGTTTATTTTATTATTTCTGACTCGTTTTTTGTTGTTTTCAAAAGAAAAAGTGTTAATAAGCCAAACTGAACAAGAACATTGTTGAATAAACTTACACTGTCACTGTTACCGTTTTAGTTTTAAACCGTGAAAGCTTAAAACAACATTGTTGAATTTTAGTACATACAAATTTATATTAATTTTAATTTAGTCTTTTTTGAAAAAGGCGTCAAACAGAGTTTTTCAATACACTTTCTCGAAAACTGGCTCTTTTCGCACTACGTGGATTTTTTTCATTAATAACAACGTGTGCGGAAATAAAAATTTGCACAGATACTTATATTAAGTACACATTGGTTCAATTCCTATAGTCGGCGGTGATTGTTTTTTTAATCTCGGCAAAGAGATATGCGTCTTTACGGAAATATTTTTTTTATTGTGTTTATAAATCAAATATGATTAATAAATACAACATGATTATTTAAAAACATATTTTTTTTTATAAACAAATGAACAAATAAAAATAATAATAAATTTGTGTTCTTAATTCAAAAATATTTTCCATTTTTCATATTAGGCTGTTTAGCGGCTTCATACCTTTGCTTCTTCTTCAACCTGGCGAAAGTAAACCGCGGAAAAAAACCCAAATTAAATCATAGTTTCCTAATAATTAATTACTAAAATACTTTTCGTTCTATTATTTGATTTCTTCGAAAGTGTATTGAAAAACGTCGTTTGTTATACGTGGGCATTTGTTACTGCCGTTCTCGGCTCCATTACAACCTCGGCTGCGGCTCGGGTGTGAAATCCGCCTCGAATACAATAACAAAGTTTCTCTACTTATCAAAATGTACTATTATAAAATGACTTCTTCTTATTATTTTGTAGCTATGAAGAAGGACGGAAAATGGCCAGTGATATGTTATTTTATTTTTGTAAAACAGTTCTAGCAAACCTAGACACCAGCTAGTTATACCCTGGACGTGATGTATTCTTTCGTGTTTGGCACAAAATTATGACAGTCAAAATAGTGAAAAAAAAACTACTCATCATAAGCATGCATGACTGGCGTGCGGTATGAAAGTGGACGAAGCAAAAGGAGTAAGTACGTATGTGAAGGTGTAGTTGGCATTCTGTAGTTACATCTACTGCCTACCCTAATAGGAAGAAGGCGTGAGTTTATGCTCGTATCAGAACTACTATGAAATTTACATTTAACCTTCGTTTTCTTTTACGCAAGCTAATCATTTGGGCTTGTTGGGAGCAACTGTTTCCGATGCGCGATTTAATTTGGTTAGCATACGCATAATCAGCCTGTGATGTTCCCACTGCTGGGACTCAAGTCTCCTCTCGGTGAAAGGTAGTGGGCGAGTGGGGAGTCATCAGGCGGGCCCAGAATAGTTTGGTTGAAATGGGTAACTTGCCCGTATGATTTTCATTCTCGCTGTTCATTCAGGGTGATAGGCAGTTGAATGCATTCCTTGAAATGAGTGATAAAAAAATGGGTGATACTAGACCTAAATTGCAATAATTTTCATCCCGATAACTTGGGGTCCTTTGGTTGTTTTGGAGAAATCGAACTTTACCGACCCCAGTCAAAATCGTTGCAAATTAGACCCTGTGTCACCCATTTCAAGGAATGCACCCAATTATCAATCACCTGTATGTATAAACTTGAATTTAGAAATATGTGTGGGTAAAAAGAAACTATAAACCAAAACGAAAATATTATAGTGCAGCATAGTTCTTTTGGCGCGTGTCCGTAGTCAGTATCAAGGCCGCCATCTTGTTTTTTATATCATTATTTCCACTCCTTCTTCGTGTCGCTGGCACGACAGTTTTTTTTTACATTTTCTTAGACCAAAACTTCGCCATTTCCACCATTATTTCCACTGACATGCATAAATATTTACCAACAGTGCCCCCTTGACAAAGTGCCAAAAGAACGATGCATCACTGTAATATAATTCTTGACATTTTCGGAAAACTCAATGTAGCTCAAGGAAACAGTGACAGAATAGTAAATACAGCGAGGCGACTATAAGATTTCCTATCATGATGGGGAAGCCGATCTTCAAGAACTCTAAGAAGGTGAATCGGTAGCCATGTTGCTCTGCCACTCCTGCGCACACCACGTTTGCACTAGCGCCTATTAGTGTGCCGTTACCTGGAAATAAGAAAAAATACTGAAATCAACACTTAAAAAATCGTTTCTCCGGCCTGACTAGACTATCAACGAAAAATTCAAACCACGGGACGGATCGGACAGAAAATAAATAGCGTATCGAGTTAAATCAGTTTATATAATAATGTTGATTTGTACGTAGAGCAAACTGTTCAAAGGAACCATGGTCTACTGATTTTGGAGGTCTTTTGTTCTTTTTGCGAGATACTGCTTTGTCTAACCAGGGCAGAATTTTAACTGCCTGGTTGTTGTAGTGGTCGCAAGTGCTATTGCTGATCGTGAGGTCCTGGGTTCGATTTCCAGGTTGTGCAAAACTTTTTCGGGTTTTTTTTCCATTAGGAATGTCTCGGTAGTAGCCCTGATTTTAGCTTTGTGCCCGGCCGATGGCGATAGAGCCCCTATTAGAGGTGATTTGAAAACAGTACTGTTGACATGGGGGTATATCATGGCCCACCTCTGCCTACCCGTCCGAGGAAACACAGACGTGATGTGATCGTCTGTTAAGTGGGACAAGGAGGGGTACCTCCGAGACAGGCGCCGAAGCTGAGCGCCCACGCGAGCGGCGCCAGCGGCAGGCTCAGCCCCGCGGGGTCGGCCAGCGCCGCCGTCACGCGCACCATCATGGTGGACAGCGGGATGTTGTCCACGAACGCCGACGCTATGCCGGACACCTGCGGCGATACAAGGATTAGGAGGAACTTATGAGTCACAGGTATCTCTAGGTATTCATTTGGGTTTGCTTAGCTAGCACCTAGCGCCCCCGAGCCGTAATAGAGTGCAGATATTTCCATGTCTCGAGTTCGAACCCAAGACACGCACCTCCGATTTTTTGGAATAATGTGCGTATTGTATAATTACCACTTGCTTCGGTGAAGTAAAACATCGTGAGGAAACCTGCATGCATGAAAGATATTTCTCGACGGCATGTAAAGCCAAGTCAGAGGCCCATGGGCGGTATAAAAACTCTGACACCAGGTTAGGCACTAACCACACGATAAAGAAGAAGATTTATAATTATGAAGTAGTAGCATTTATATTTTCAAGACAATTCTGCTTACCCACAAAATGAGCATGATGGCGACCGCTAACCGCGACTCCTGTCCCACTTGTAATATCAGCGTCTCCGTCATATTGCCGATCCAGGATATTAAGCCTAGTTTAGACAGCGCCTGGAACGTAAAATTATAAATTATTATTTATGTTTCTAAATTAAATTTAGGATTTAATTACATATTTTGTATTATTGTTATTTAGCAATGTTGGTTTAGAAAAATCACGTTCATCATCTGCCTAGCCTTTTTTCAACTATGTCGGGGTCGGCTTCCTGTCTAACCAGATGCAGTTAAATACCCGTATTTTACATGGAGCGACTGCCTATCTGACCTCCACAACCCAGTTAGTAATGGGTAATACGAACCTCTTGGTAAGACTGGTTGTCAGACTTTTGGGCCACTGACTACCTGTAACGACCGTCAATGATGTACAAATGACAGCCGGGACCCTGGTACTCTGGGATCCACCAAATAATGAAATAATAGTACTTTACCGCTAAACAGCATCAAAAAGAAGCAATTACCTCCATAAGCACGAACAGAGCTGCGAAGAACAGTAAGGTAGACCACTCGACCCTCGCCAGAATCGGCTCCAGGTCATCCCTCTCTGCTAGAAGCAGTAGTAGCAGTGCGCCGAGCAGTGCTGTCCACCCTAGAGATAGGCGTTCTGGAATTAACAGAGAGAAGTCAATGAGTCATAGTAACGACTAGCTGTGGCCTGTGACCTTCATCCGCGTGAAATTATTTTAAAAATATGACTACCTTGAATCAGATTTTGTTAACAATTTCATGGGTTTTATGTTATTTTTTCACGGAAACCTAATTTTTTTTCTAACTAAAATAAGAGTAGTCCCTATAACATCAGTTATTTGCCAGTAAAAGTTCCGTCAAAATCAGTTAAGCCGTTTCGGACATTAGCCGGAAGAAACAGACAAAAATTAAGGAAATCTTTTTTTTTGTTTTTTAAGTACCATATATACACTGCCACTTGCAATATTGATGATGGGATGGCACATGTACTGAATGAAACGGGGGTGGACAAAAATGTGACAATAAAATCAATAGTATAGCGCATATACTAAAAATCAACGCCAAAAACGTTGCAAGTAGTTTGGAAAATGTCTTAGATGCGAGAAAATAAACAATCTTAGTTTTTGATTATCCAGAAGTAAATCAATAAGGTATTAGGGCTATGCCTACAATTAAAAAGAGGAGGTTTTTTTTATTTACAGCTGTCAAGTTATTCTTATTTTATTGTCTGTTAAACTGAAGATACCTTCGTTAAGTAGTCAGATAGCTAATTGAGTAGATACTTATTCATTTATAATTGTTTTTTTTAATATATTTTTTATTTTGTTTGTCCAGTGGATTAATTTCATGGCATGGTCTCGGTTTGAATATTTATTTATATAATAAACTGGTGTTATGAATAAGAGTTGATAGCCACACTATCGAATTAGGTTTAAGAATACCTGTAATGATAGTTGTAAGTTGAATAAATAAATAAATGTCAACACCACAAAATTTAATTCAGGAAATTCCAATTCATCCTCGTCCTAGCTTGATAAAGGAAAGAATTTTAAAATTAATGAATGTATAAACGACTTGACTGTACTTACGTAATTCTGGAATCGCATGCAGAAAGAAAACAATGATAACAAATAACACGCAGATTGTAGATTTCACCAACAACGGCTTGTCCCTGATGCGGTACTGTAAGGAAAATAAATTAAATATGTTAAAAGAACAGAGTCCGATCCGAAAGGGGCGTATACATATAGGTATTCCAATGACATTACCAAATAAAATAAGAAACATAAAATATTCATGATAGTAAACATTTCCATCAGCATCCCTTTAAAACGCAGTTACGTTACTATTATTGGGTTATTTCGCATTTTAAGTAAATTTTTCAAAATTAAAGTTAGCATAACATGACTACCAGGTTATGCTTTACTCATTCTGACAACTATTTTTTTTTATTTTAAAAATAAATCCTTAAAAAAAAATCTACAACAAAAACATTTAAAAAATTTGTAGCAGGGTCCAAGCTACCGGTGGTTAGTGCTCCAGAGACAGGAACCTCCTCACAATGCGAGCCGTATCGAGGACTACTGCCTTCTAAATCAGACCCTTGATCAAACCTCCAAGCGACTGGAACCCACCGGGTTTATTATTAGGGGTAATCAAATTTCAGGTTGTAATTGGTACCCTATCATTTTCACTAGAGGAACAGACGGTACATACCTTTTGCTTCATCTGCGCAAGAGTAGAACAGAACTGTGGATCGGATCGTGAAGCCCCGCCCCCCGCCTCCCTGCGACTCAGAGCCAGGTTAAGCTTTTCTACCTGAAACCAAGGGAAAGAGCATTTATTGGTTGATATTAGAGGTAGATATTCCAAAGTTGTCCTCCTTTTTAATTTTAGAGATCGGCACAAAAATGAGAATTACATATATAAATATTATTTATTTTGGTCTTAACTCTGCCAGATCCGATCTATGTTAATGAAACACATAAAGGTTAATTGTTAGAGAATGACTTAAGAAAACCTCTTGTGAGCAGCCTTTAAGTTATGCTCTCAACATGAGCCATCTTTGCGCAAACGCAACGATGTCTTCACATCTTTTCGTCTTCAATCATGCTTTGAAAGGACCGCATTTTCGTAGTATAGGAAATGATCTGGCTGGCCTTGTCCCATGTTACTTGAGGCTGGCGCGTTTGTTCTTCCATTCTTCTCTCTCGACCGTCACACTATCATTTAGATTATAATGATAAGTAAAGAGTACCTTCTTTTCGAGAGCTCTCCTCACAATGTCTTCATCTCGTGAGTATGACGACAGCGACGCTGCCGCACGACGCCACACCGCTATCTCCTGGCGCAGTTCTGCAATATACATCACATAATATCACGCCTACACCTACAGACACAAACCCTCTACTGCCTCGGAAAGCATATTAAGCCGTTGGTTCTGTTCTGGACGTCTTGACTACATCGTTCTCATCTGAGTTAAAAAGGTTCCTTGGAGTTTTTTGCCCGTTCTTCTCCTTAGAGATCTACGCTTTGGAATGGGCCACTATTCCCACTTTAACAGTGCCTTGTGACTGGGACTGTAGCTTCATCTTTTTGTCTATGTCTATTTGATATAAATGCTTTGGTTTTGTCATTCTTAAATCTCGGATAGTCGTTATGGGTAGTCAGAACGGTCCGAACGGCTGTAAACCAGTTTCACCTAGAGATACCTATCGGAATTCGCAGCATTTGGGTTGTAGAGGTCAGACAAGCAGTAGCTCCATGTAAAATAGATCAGCTGCTTTCGGTTAGACTGGAAGCCTACCCCAATGTAGTTGGGTTGATGAAGTGTAAAATTAATTCTTACCTAAAATATCTCTGGGCACACTGTGCCTTAATTTATTGATATCTCTGAACATATATCTCAGCTGGAAGTAAGTCTGTACGCCCACAATAAGTATGCCGACTCCCATATGCATTGTGAACGTCGTGAAGTTTATGTTCTGTAACAACAAAAGTAAATTGGAAGAAAACATAGACAAAAAATGTTGTGAAAGATGATGTGCCTGGCGGCTTAAAGATGTAAAGAATAAAACATGCTGCGTCAACCACAAATAAATTGGGATGATGGACGTAGCTACAAAACAGAAGAAAAGTGAACTTTTTATCTAGGAATGTTGTTAAGTGCTGGTTGAAGTCCTTTAACATGCTTATAAGGGCAAGTAATTTTGCTGACATGCCTAGCGTCTTTACGATTAACATGGTCCAGAGGGCCAGGAGAAAATGAAATTCCGTTAACGATAACTATACCAAATGGAACAATTGGAATGTATTGATTTGGCACAAGTAACCGAAAAAACTTATGTCAGTTCTTTGAAAGTCGTAGAAATACGAAACACTGGAAACGGTGTCACACACGTAAACTGTAGACCCTCTTAAGGCATGGACTCCACTAAAGAAGAGACGAGACGAGAGGAGAGGAGATGTGTCGTAAACCACAAGTAGAATTTTTCCGCGAGCTTTACTCCATGTAAAAAAGTGCGGTTAGGCTGGAAGCCGACCGTAACATATGTAGTTGGGAATAGGCAGCCAGTTGAAGATGTATCTTACCGCTTTCACAATGGAAGGATGCGTGGCTATGATGACGTTGGGCGGGTCTCCAACTGGCGTGGCGGCGCCGCCCACGTTGCTGAAGATCACCATCGACATCAGAACTGGCACCGGGTTCAGTTGGGTCACCTCACATAACCTGAAAATTTTAGTTTGCCTTTTCAAATACTCATTTCATCTGAGAAATGTGGAAACCGACATCAGGTATTTTATTAAATTCTTAACAGTTCAATGCCTACTCAAGTACCTACATCGTTGGTCTAGAGGTCGAAAGAGTAATTTATGTGGTCGGTCTCCTGGATTCCATCCCCTGTTGAGGCAGAGATTTATCAGGGTTTTCCTTCAGAGAATTCTTCACAGCAGTCTGAGTTAGTTGCAATAAACATAGCACAATATCGCGCCTGTACTCCCCGAAATACACCACACAAATAATAGTACACCTACATTTCGCCAGTTATGTTTAACTCTCATGACTCTCATGTAATAGGAGGCGAGCCTATTGCCATCAACCGGGCACACCATCCAGACTCCATGGTTGCTACTGAGAAATTCCTGATGGAAAAACTCAATAACAATTTGCCCGACCCAGAAATCAAACCCAGGACCTCATGCTCAGCAGTCGTGATTGCTCTGTTTTTGCCGCTTGAGGTACGGAACCCTAAAAATAATGAAATTAATTGTATACCTTCGTTATTTTGGTTCTAGGACATGCCAATTTCCTCGTTGATGAAGACTTCATATAGAAATTTGAAATGCATTTTCTTTTTTTTGCTTCTGATTCTAACTCTTACCTTATAGTAACTGGAGTCATCAGCAGGACAGTTGTGACGTTATCCAGAAATGTGGAGAAGATGGCAGTGAAGAAACATAGTACGTTGATCAGCGGCCATGTCCTGCCGCCTGTCACCTGGAACGGCGACATAAATGATAATACAAGACATCATCATTACGCCTGTAACCCCCGAAGGGTTGGGAAGAGGTGTACCCTAATAGTGTACCCGTATTTCACCAGTTATGTTTAAGTCTTATGTAATTGGGGACCAGCCTTTTGCCACCCTGAAGAACCAAATTCCAATTTCAAATCCGAATTCCTGAAGAAAAAACCCCATTAAAACACTGTCTCGGCCCGGGAATTGAACCCAGAACTTCGCGCTCAGAAGCTCTTAACCGCTAAACCATCGAGGTGTTTAATGTTATTAGTCCACCATTTCATGTAAGCCATTTGGGTTTTAAGTTGTACTTACTTCAAAAGCCAAGACAGCGAGGTAGTCGAATAGCCCAGTCTCCGCCAGGATAGCGACCAGCAGCATCATACTGAACAGCAGCAGCAGCGTCTCCACGTCTAGCCAGGAGACCAGCTCCGGCAGTGAGGGTCTCTCGCCAGCCAGGGCCAGGACGGCTACTGCCAGGGATGAGGATAGCAGGGCTGCTATTGTACGGTTTACTATCTGAAAGTTATTGAAGATTTTGTTAGTACATAGCATCACGCCAGTTTTTTCCGAAAGGTTAGGCAGAGGACTGCCTCGTTGGACGAGTGGTCGCAAGCGCGACTGCCGAGCATGAGGTCCTGGGTTAGATTCCCAAATCGGTCAAAGCCTTATTGGGTTTCTCTCCATCACAACTTTCCAAAGGATGACTGGTAGAAAATGCCTATGGCATTATGTCCGCCTCTGTACTTTGTGCTTGAAGTGTTAAATAAATAATCTTTCTCAGTAGCAGCCACAGAGTCTGGATTTGTGCCTGCTTGATGGCAATAGGGTCACCCCCTATAACATCCCAACTAGCAAAAAAGTTATATAACTATACAACCAACAGACCTGTAAGGGTTTTATAACAGTTTTGCAGCAACTAAACAGTGGTAAAGTAGTATTCAGTTCGACGCATTAGTTATATAATTTAAGTCATATTATTGTGTCTGGTAAACGACATCTCAATAATTTATATGACGGTCATATAACGTTAAGTCGAGTAAACGTTTCAGTCAGAAAATAGTGATGAGTTGCCATGTTTTGTAAATTTAGAACCTTTTATTCAACACTAAAAAGAACTAAAGTAATGATAAAAATAAGACTAAAAGTAAGAAAAAATAAACATCTAAACAACGACGACAATAGGACACTTAGGCGTCAAAGTATTCCTCCGCATCGCTGTCATCTGGAAACGTGCCCAGAAGACTGGCAGCATTGCCACGCTGAATAGCAATGCTAATTCTTTGGCCAAAGAAAGAGCCAGCCCTCTGGTCACGCGAAGTGTCGACCAGTCGGCGAAAGATTTCCTTAAAAAGGAGACGCGCACTTGGTCCCCATGACCCGACCGTTTCGACCCCAAACGGCTCAAAACTGTAGTTACCAATAAGGTTACAGTATTTGCGCCGCTTGAGGATCTCAGCAGCCGCAGCAGCAGCGCCTGCACAGCCCGCCGTGCTTGCAAGGTGAGATGGCGCAAGGGTGTCGACACAGGTTGCGTCCCACACCAAAGGCCTACCCACCTTCCAAGGCACCAACGTCATGCCGTCTGGTTTCTTGCCATCGTCACGTACCAAGCCGTTTGGTTCTAAAATCGCTGGTACGCCGGCGCTGGCAAGGGCTCGACGAATAATGTCGTTAATGCTGGCGTGCCGTGCAATGCGATCTGCGCTCCTGTAGCAGGACAGGCCATGGTGTCCGAGGCTGTCGACAGCTTCACCGCAGTGACATCGATGCGGGGCAACACAAGGTGCGCCTAAGCGTAGACTCGTAGCGACCCGGAACGATGCGTCATCCATCATAGTGCCAATGGTGGATGACGGTAGTGCCTGAAGCCACAACCCCGACTCCCATTCCCCCACGGCCAGTAGTCGGGCACGCTCCACAGTATTGAATGACGTGTTTAAAAGGGTATTCCGTACAATACTGCAGAGCGGCACGTCCCACTGTCTCTGGGAGGACAGGTTGTCGGGCAAATCCGTATTGGGACAAGCCATTTTCAACGCATCGGTCAAAAACGGCACCTCAAAATCAACCAGTGAGGAAGACAGAATATCCCTGGTTAATTTTTCAGTACCACAGACCGAGGAGAGGAAGGCTGGTAAACTTATACTTGAAATTTTGCGGACGCCGAGACCACCCAAGCGAATGGGAAGTGTGGCTTGCTGCCAAGCTCGGTCGTCCAGGGCCACATTAAGTATTGAAGTTAGAGTGTTCCTAATAATAAACAACACACTAAAATAACAAACTGTTATGTAATGATTTTATAGTTAACTATTATAGAATCATCATAATAGGTCGTATATTCCACCTTTACGTAACTTTTAGGTTAAAACGTTACTCTAATATAACTTATGAACTCTAATTGCAACCGTCATGGTGGACGCCATAGATCATATAAAAAACATGTATAAAACCAATGGTTATATAGATGTCTAAATGCAGTCGCCAAATGTCTATTGGCAATATGGCGGAAACTATTGATGACAATTATGTATTTTATTTTTATAAATAATATTGAAACACCAATATTATGGAGGCCCATTATAATATTAACGAAGATAACTATACATATCATCGAAAATTTTAAATTCCCAATTATAAGTCACCGCTCGTCATCTTCCACCACAATAAGCTTTCTTTACATTAAATTAATAAATAATATTAAAACATTTGACTTATACTTTTTTTATAAGTTTTATAACAACATAACACAATAAATTGACACACAAATTGTCTAGCTTGTACCACAGACCGATCACCAGCATAACAAAACGTCTATACGATGATATAGTTATGTTAGAGTATTACTAGAAACTATTACAAACCTTACTAGTTAACTTACAATGTCTACGTGATTTTTACTCAACGTTATTGTTGCTGATGCGACTGCAAAACGACCCTTACGTGATTAAAATGTTGTATAATCTGCGCCCAAACCCCCGTTATATTTACGTATAAAAAACTATTATAAAACCATTTTCTTATGAAAACGTTATTGTACCATTTATATGACATGATTTTGCTACTTGGGATGGGACTTAAAAACATAAAAATATGACTGGCGAAATGTGGGTCTACTAGTAAGAAATCCTATTGGTATAAACCAATGACATTTTGTCCTATCTGGGATTCGAGCCCAGGACCTCATGCCAAGCAGTAGCGCTTGCGGCCACAAGACCAACGAGGCTGTTTTTGTCAGTAATCGAGTTATTTTATAATGAATGAGCAGCTTGCTTGTAGCATAAGCAAGCTGCTCATTCTCGCCGCCTATAGGCATTTGCAATAACGTTCAACATCGCAGTTTCAAACCAATGAAGTGAAGATGTGAAACTTCTCACGCGCTCCATAGATAAAGGAGGATCCTCTAACCACACGGGTATGGGGTCTGGCGGGCTACTGCCCGTCGGTTGTTGATGGGCTGTTGTACTTATTCTTATCTCGCGGATAACGTTAATTGCGCTATGCAGGATTTCTGCATCACGTCAGGATGGCGCGTAGTTCCTAGGTGGCGGTTTAGAACACGCCATATTTTCATCGTACGACAGAAGAAAGGCCCATACCTCAAAGATGATTAGGGTGTACAGCGCGATGAGCAGTATGGTAGCGTAGATGATGCCGTCTTCTGGTTCGATGGGATTCAGCTGGTAGCTGACTGTGAGAGGTACTGTGATGTTACTGGATGTACTCATGCGCAGGGTTATTCTTGTGCCTGAAATTGAAATGCAGAAATTTGTTATAAATGAAGGAAAGCTTCATAAAAGGACTTGAATAAATTAAATTAAAGCAGGTATCATCATAAGTGACACCCTGTTCTCTCCGTGTTTCGTTTTAGTTAGAGGTGTACAACCACATTCATATGTACCAGGGGACAACCGTATTGCCAGCAACCGGCTAACGGCGGGTTGTTTCTGCGAAATTTCTAATGAAAGAACCTATGTTCGACCGTGAATCGAAGCCACCAATCGAATCCACCTTTATACCAACGAATCTTAACGTGACTGATTAAAAGAAACGAGGGTAGATAGAGATGGTCCAGCGGCAATAGTCTGATAGTCATTCAGACTTATCGTGGGGTCACGCATAATAGCAAAAAACGTTAGTTCTAAAAACAAAATTGATTTTAAGTGTTTAAATTTCTATAGCAACCACATCAGCAGATTCTGGCTAGAAAATTTTTGACCTTAAGACTGATTTTGTCATGTTTCTCCTTGTGAACCTTATTGAACCTAGTGCTAACTAGGCGAAAAAAATCGCAGACATGTGACGTTTGCAAATCCGCGCTGGATCCGCACCGCGCTCGCTCACAAAGAAGAGGGCTGTGCCAGCAGTGGGAACATTACAGGCTGATTATACACAGAAGAAGAATAAGATGACCAAAATAAATAGTTACCATTAATTCCGATTTGGTTCCACCTTGTAATTTCCTCCTGAATAAGATTTAGGGCGTCAGTTACATTCCTCCAATGTTTGCCGTTACTGTGTATTGGAGAGCTGTCCTGGAGTATGAGCATCTTCTTGTCGGTGGAACTCGGCGAGAAGTCCAATATTTCGTCCGGTTGCAGGTGAATCCTCCATTTTGTTGAATTCTGGGATTAAATTACAAACTTCGTTATGGGTTTGTATAAAGACTTTAACGAAGGCGAGAGGCACTTTTTGTTCCCGACGTTATCTTTTTGTTCTGGACCATACCTGGGAACCTTCTTTATGGTTACGGATATATTGGAGGGTAAAGTTTCAACTATTTCACATTTATTTATTTAAATACAAATTATCAATGTTTATAACTTTGCATTGAATCCTACCCTGAGCCGTGATTTCTCACCCGAAAAAAAAACGTCCCCGTCGGATTTGTTTCGGATTCTTTTTGCATTTCATAGCCCATTTCATAAGGATAGGCTATTTAACATTACGCTAAGACCTTAGGGACCCAACCAAAAGAAAAAAAGTCAGAAATGGCTGTAGCCGTGGGCCACAATATACAGGGGTGACCTGGTCTGGCGTCGGATCTGGTGACTAACCCGCCATAGTGAATTCGCATATAGAAGAAAGGTCATTTGCTAATTATTAGATCTTATTTTCCCTAAAGTTGTATAGTTTAGGAGATATGTCAATTTTTATATTTTATTGAGATTTTTCCAAAATTTCACATTCAAGCATTCATCTTCAGTTGTTTTCATTATTTTAGTATTATTTTATTATTTGTTGCCGACCCCGAATGAATCGGGGTAAGGGCAAGAGATTGATGATGATGAGTCAGGTACTACAATCGCCTTCAAGGCCTATGCAAGTTTGCATATTTTGATTGCACAGTCAGTCTCTTATAAACATTTAGACAGCCCCACTTCACATCTGCATCTATTAACAACACAAAGACTTCATTATGTTTACGAGTTTAAGATCATTAATCACTGTGTCGTAAATATTTATGATTGATCTGTTTTGATAAGTGTTAATTACCTACTACTTGGTACGTAAATTAACGAGCTGTGGGTCGTGGGTTCGAAGACAGGTAGGCGAGTCACTTTGTGTATTGTGTGCTGTACGACCAAACTCGAACAATATCAATTGTTTCAATTTTATGCTGAAATCGACGTGATGCGAATGAATAAAATACACAATTTTAAGTTAACGATTAGTAGTCGTATAGGAATCTTTGGGCTAACAACAAAGGGACTCATTCGCTGCGAGTCGATCACCTATCAGTTTTCAATAGACAAGTTCATCATATAATCATTCAATCATTGATATGTACCTCACCCGTACATCGTACATGTACCTTATTTATTTTATCACCGCTGCTTTCAGAAAGTAATCAGCATGTCCTAGACTAAAATCTAAAACATGTGTCATTTACCCAACCCGCATTGAGCCCGTGTGGTGGTATAAAGAGTGTAAATAGAAAAATAAAGATACATAAATAATTAACATATCCGAAAGGCACTTGTTCTCTCCGTCTTTGCGATAATTTTTTTATTATAGACCATACCTGGGAACCTTCTAGTTACGGAGATATTGGGGGTCAAAATTCCAACTTTTTTACAAGATTTTTTTTAAATACATTTTTTTAATGTAAGATTTTTACTTTACACACCTCCACGACCCCCGTATTATTCAATCCATCCATCAGCACAATGCTTTGAGTGCTTTCCATCGCGTCCTACCGTAAAACGTGATTTTTCACCCCCAATAAAAAAAGTCGTTTCCCAGCAATAATTTTTGCGTAAAGTTACTTAGTTTAATGTACAGAATGCTTGGTTGACGGCTATGTAAAGGATGTGTTTACACCCTGTATAGGTTTTCTCTGAGAGCGGAACTTTGTAAGCTAATTATACTTATGCTACAAATCCGCCGTGGGCCTGCGTGGTGCACTTTACACCCCTCTCGCAAACGAGAGGAGTGGAAACGGTAAAGACTGACTAGCTTCGTCTTCGTAGGCTCATTTACCTTACATACAAAGTTTCGTGTTAATCCAGGTTATAAACCGTCTGTATACCAAATTTCATCCACATCCGTTCAGCCGTTTATGCGTGAAAGCGTAACAAACATCCAGTCATGTGTCTGTTTGTAATATCAAAACGATGAATGTATTACAATGCGTTGAAAAACCAAACTTAGATTTTTTTTTTTTTTTTAAGATTTTTTTTTATTTTTTAATGCTATTTACTATTGGGATCCAGGATAGATCGTGAGTTGCATTTATATTTTTCGTTCATAAACTTATGAACGAAAAATATAGATGACAATTACAAAAGAACACGCGGTCACGAGAGCGAAGCCACGGGCACAGCTAGTATTAAAATAACTGCTTTTTACTGAATGCATATGAGAATATACAGGGTGTAAATAGACCCTTCACATAGCCGTCAACCAAGCATTCTGTACATCAAACTAAGTAACTTTACGCAAAAATTATTGCTGGGAATTTACTTTTATTTTTGGGGTGAAATATCACGTTTCGATGGAAAGTACTCAAAGCATTGTGCTGATGGATGGATTGAATTACGGGGGTCGTGGAGGTGTGTAAAGTAAAAATCTTACATTCAAAACATGTTTAAAAAAAAAAACTTGTGAAAAAGTTGGAACTTAGACCCCCAAGATCTCCCTAACTAAAAGGTTTCCAGGTATGATAAAATGATCGCAAAGACGGGGAGAACAAGTGCCTTTCGGCTATGTTACACCCTTTATACGGCACTAATAACAAAAACAATTTTTTTTCAATTTTTGTCTGTCTTCGGAGAATTTGGAGAATTTTTGTCTGTGTTGGAGATTAGCTGGAACAAACAGACAGACGTCTATTTGTTCCGGCTAATCTCCAACACAGACAAAAATGACGGGACTTTTGTTATTAGTGCCGTATAAAGGGTGTAAATAAACCCTTATCTCCAAAACGGCTGGACCGATTTTGACGGGACTTTGACTGGCAGATAGCTGATGTTATAAAGTCTAGGCTACTTTTATTTAAGAAAAATAATTAGAGTACCGTGTAAAAATAATAAACACTTGAAATTGATTACAAAATCTGAATCAAAGCGAAGTAACATTTTTTATATTAATAATATTTATATTAATATCACGCTAACGAAGGTCGCGGGCAACAGCTAGTTAATAGTATAATATAATATGAAATATAAGAAGTAAGATAAGATTATGTTGTAGGATATACCTGCTGAAACTCCGCTAGCTGATCATCTGCAACCTCCCGATGTAGCCACAGCTCCAGTATATTGACGCTTTCATTAGTCACAGTCTGCGCAAACGGCCCGGTCAATGTGATCAGCACTTTGACTCGATCTTCACTGGCTGGTAACTCATATTCTGAGAAAGGCAACAAAAACGAGCAAAGCTACGATAAGAAATCCTGATGCTACAGAATCTAGGTAAAGAGGGCCTATACAAAGAGACATTCTCAGCGATAACGCTTTTTGAGCTATTAAACTTAATTCGCCAAACCATCGCAACAGCAAAGAGCCTAGATATCACCATCTGCCCAGCCTTTTCCCAACTATGTTGGGTTCAGCTTCCAGTTTAACCGGGTGCAGCTGAATACCAGTATTTTACATGGAGCGGCTGCCTATCCGACCTACACAATCCAGTTAGTACTAGGTAATATGATAGCCCTTGGTAAGACTGGTTGTCAGACTTTCGGGTCAGCGCCTACCTGCTGTAACGCCTGTTAAAGATCTATAAATGATAGCCGGGACCAACGGCTTACCGTGCTCTCCGAGGCACGGAGGACACTCCGTATGTAATGGGAGATCACCCATAGCACGGACCGACCTAGGCAAGTGCGGCTTAACCCTAAGATCGAC
Organism: Noctua fimbriata; assembly: GCA_905163415.1. Taxonomy (NCBI): domain Eukaryota; kingdom Metazoa; phylum Arthropoda; class Insecta; order Lepidoptera; family Noctuidae; genus Noctua; species Noctua fimbriata. Next base: position 4,039,923 of record LR990951.1, read on the forward strand.
CCGAGCGGCTGTTATAGCTCCAAACCGAGCGCCTAGACAAGGAGCAATGACGATGTACGAAATCCTCAAAAACAATTTGGTTGGAAGCCTACAGTAGCTGATGAATAATGCCATAAAATAAACTGTTTGATATTAAACATTATGATGGCGTACCTTTAACCTCTCCTCCGGGTATCGCAGTATGCAGCACGATGTCGGATCGTTCCACATTCAGCAGTAAGGAGACCGTCAGTAGCACCCAGCTCGCCACTAGAGCGCATAACTTCAGGGTACGCAGCGCTTGGTCTAACTGTGGACAAATCATGTTCATTAGGAGAATAGGGCGATTCTCACCCGGCACCGCTCGCCCGCGCGGTCTGGAGACGGCGAAGTAAATATAATGGTGATGAGCGCCGGTCGTCCGCGCGGTCTGGTGGTGTACGTGTGTTAGGCAGCATCGAATTTCATACAAGCCAATACGACGTGAGATCTGCTTCACCACGCAGTCGTACATTAGCTGGTTTATTGATTTCTATTCTATCTTCAAATCACCAATGAGTAGCCAGAATAATATCGTCCTGACCAAATTTCAGCCACGGCGGCATATTTCAGATTGATCCAGTACGCAGGAGATAATACAGAGCAGAAAGGTGTGTGCAAGTGCTCTCTCTGTTCCTTTAGGCTTTTTAGTCAGATGGGACTTCATTCAGACTCAAACGGGGAAAGTAATTTAATTCCTAAGACCTACGCAATGGCTTTACGTGCTTTAAACGTGCTCACATCACAAACTTCCAAACTCCTGGCTACTACAGAGAAATTTAAATGGAAAATTAGCTAGAATATACTGGTATACAATTTCAATGGTGTTCCGAACACAACGCGACGTACGTGCGGATCCCTTTTGTACATCCTTTGACATTCTGGCTACTCATTGGTGATTTAAGTTTGAGCACGTTTCTTTTGTGTAGTGATAGACGATCATAACAATCAGCATTGGCAGCCTTGTTCCGTTCACTTCTAAGTAAAAGCCTCCTTTTTTTCTGCCTGCGCGAGTCTCACCTAGGTCTTACCCGTGGGCGATAGGTATTTCATAAATGAATACTTATTTACTAGCATAATTAAATAATTTGGTTTCTTTAGGAAGCTTTTGAAGTACTGACCTTTTTCTTTTTCACAGATTTCAATTTTGTGTCATCATCGCTGGCATGCATTGGTTCCATTAACCTGAGAACAATAGGATTTACTATATTTTTCCCAATATTTATGAAGATGATTCACGGAGATCGTACATTGTCATGGGTATGTACTGCTACTGAGGGTCTAGAGTTCTAGACAAACGACAATCATTTCGTATTCCTTGTTTGAAAGTTGTCAATCCAGAACATGTTTCTCTTTTACATCATGGTTATCGCTGGTAGAATGTGTCACTTTGTCTAAACCTTCTGACCCATCTGCCATCTATCATATTTCTGCCTACAATTAAGAAACAGCCCATAACATTCCTACTACGACGACAGGGATTGTATTGTACCTTCAGGCTACGTTCACTGGGCGTTGATCTGACCAATATTTCGCAATATCATTTTGGGATCACGTGGCAGTTCCATACTGCTTTTGTTTTTAACCGTATGAACAGTGGAATGTTGACGCGTGAAAGACTTCCCATGGACCGAAATCCCAGTCATCGATACGAACAAGCTAAATATGGATAGATTCCTTGTAATGCAAGGAATAATCCTGTCTAGGTTACAACCACTTAATCCATGCAGGACGGGAGCTACAGGGAGATTAAGCTTGTATGAAAAATTTAAATGCGTGATCCGATTTACTTGAAATTTGGCAAGAATACTAAGGAGAAAAATTTTGCCATAATAGGTTTTTCAAACAATCTATTCGGAGGGTCGGAAAAAAAAAGGTATGGAAAAATCTTACTGCGTGACTTAATCAACTAGAATCTGAGTTATAACACGATTGATGAGTGATGTGTAAAAAAATCTGTAAAATATTGTGTAGGACAGCACCATGTGAATTGCCACTGAAACTAACCTGTTGCTGGCATCCTTGAGAGCCTCAACGTCCTCCCTCTTCGCTTCGCCGTCATGTTTCTTATCAAATATTGTCTTATCTCCTTCGTTTGGCTCGTCTAGTGGCTCGGTTTTACCTGAAAATTACATATTATCGTGATGATTCCAGTCATGCAAGTCTTGTGTACGGTGAGATGAGACTCATCATCATCTTCCTGCCTTTGTCCCGTGTTACTTGGGGTCGAAGCAACACGTTTTTTTCTTCCATTGTCCCCTGTCAACCATCACGCTATCATTTACTTACTCATTTAAGACTGGTTATTTTAGTCTCGTCCTTTTTTTATTTATTTTGTCATCGTCCATAATCAATGTAACTGACCTTGACAGTGTTATATTAAAATAAAACAATAAAGTAATCGTAAGTGTTACATATTGCTGTTAGCAGTAATGCTGCCGCTGTACCCTGAATATTACCATTGTTTTGCAAATGAGCTCTAAGAAAAGTTATGAAAACAGGATTTACATTGCGGAAATCATTGACTCGTTGGGGTGCTTTACATTTGCATTAGCGATTTAAGTCGCTTGGTGTTTTAAATCAATAAGTAGCATTCGCAATAATTAACTGCCGAGTTTGGACGTCTGGGCAGATCACTCGCTTCGTGAACTAAACTTGATATAATAATGAAGCAAATGCCAAAGTAAATCAGCTATGTAGACAAAGTGTTATAGGGTCTTCCCATCAAGAATTTGTCAGTAGCTGAGCGAGTCTGAATTTGTACTAGGTTGATGGCAATATACTCGTCCCTATTCCATGGGACTTAAACATAACTAGCGAAATGTTGGAGTATTACTAGGCTCACTTTTGTCTCACCTTTTGAAAATAACAGGCGATATGTTATGAGCCTGTAAAAATCTACTCTAAATCCTAGGCCTCAAAATAAGGGGTGCGTTGTCAGAATTCCTCCTCGTGTGCCCGATGGCTGCCGGTCCCTCTCGATACGTCGGGAGGGAATAGCAGCTGCCGGGCCGGTGCACCCTGGGCGTGGGCAGTATCCTTCCCCGAGGAATGGGAAGAGATTCTTATTCCTTGGGGAATGTTACTGTCCATGGCTAATATTCTGACATGGGAGGGGTCCGTTTTGGACCAAGGGGGCGTTGCTCCGCGTGACCCTCTGAAAAGCAGAGGGCACAGCGGAGTAGCAAGGGCGGGCTCGGTGTGCACTTACCCTGCCTCCGAGCAGACAGTGAAGGACGCAGTCGTTCACTGTCCCCGTCGATATCGTAATCCCACCGTCGAAGTGTCGTGGATCACGTCTCGCGGCTTCGATTGGGACCGAGGGTCTTGGCTTAACCGCCCGGACCGCGAGGTAGAAAACCTCTATAAAAAGTTACCCCGAATCTCAAGCGGCGGCGCACCGCGAGGAGATGTATGGCTGACGGGTTCCTATGGAAAATCAGTCACTAGTGCGAACCACTGCCGGGCCTGGCTATGGCTTATCTGGGTACAGGGGGCACTGCCCAGATGGACTTTTTATTTCCCCCATACTCGTGGGAACAGTATGGAAAAACCAACAACCCAATCGACGGCCGGTAACGGCGAAGGGAGGAAGGAGAAGGATACGGGGTCGGAGTCCGGCGCCGCATCCAGCAATGTGAGCGCGGGAGGCTCAGAGAGCTCCCGGCGCGGCAGGCCCGGGACTGCTGCTGCGGTGAACGGGAAGTTCTTCCGCAAGCGGTCCTGGCCAGAGGGCGACCGAGGGTCGTCATCGGAGGGAGAGCTGGCCTCGGCTCGCAAGATCCCCACCAGTAAGCGAGGAGGGATCCGCGGCAAGGGGAGAGGCCTCTCTGCCACCGAGAGGTCGGCGCGGCTTGCCGAGGAGGGGCGTCACCCGGGGGTGGCCGGTCGCGGGGTGGCCCGTACGGGCTCCTCTGGCGACGAGGCGGGTGCAGACGGCGGCTCCGAGGCGGAGCGTAAGGCCGGTTTCGCGAAGGAGGTGGAGGCGGCGCTGAGGGCTGTCTCATATAAACAGAAGCCCTCCACCAGGCATAAGGCCATGCCTGCAGCGATCGCCTCCATCATGGCGTCAGCGGAGGCCAGATATGGGGGGCCCCCGTCAAACGAAGTGGCCAAACTGCGGGCGGAGGTCGCTCGCCTGACGGCTGCCACGGAGCTTCTCCAAGAGGAGAACAGGAAGCTCCGAGCAGACTTGGCCGGTCTGCGCGAGGCCGGCCCTTGCAAGGCGCCCCAAAATGGGGGCCAGCAGCGACCAAGCCAGCCCGTGCCCGTGCCGGTTGAGAACCAGGTCCTGAACCTGGTTCGGCAGGAGCTGGCTGCCTTCCAGGCGCGGTTCTCCGTCCTGGAGGGCATTGTCCTGCGCCCCCCCCTTGCGGCAAACAGGGCGTCCCCGGGCCCGAGGGTAGCCACATATGCGGCTGCTGCGGCCTCCGCACCGGGGTCGTCTGGCCGGCCCTCCGGCAGGGTTGCGTCGGCCCCCGAAGGGCCGGCTCTGGCGAAACCGGCTCCGGCCAAGAAGGCGGCAGCCCTGAGGCAGGGCAAGGTGGCGGCCCAAAAGAAGGGCAAGGCGGTGACTGTGCCAGCGCCAGCCGCGAGACAGCTGCCACCGCCGCCCCCCCCGCCCCCTAAGCCTTCTGCGGCCGAGACCGGGTGGCAGGTGGCCGGAGAGAGGACGAGGGAGCAAAAGGCGGCCAAAAAGGCCAGGAAGCGGCAGCTCAAGCGCCAGGAAAAAGAGCGGAGCGTCGCGGCAAGGCTCAGCGCCCCGAAGACCGCAGCTGTAGTGATTACACTACAGCCGGACGCGGAAAAGAGGGGCGTGAGCTACCGCGACGTGCTCGCTAAGGCGAGGGCGACGGTAGATCTCGGGGAGCTCGGGATCACCGGGGGCCTCCGCCTCAGAGTCACCGCGACAGGGGCTCGAGTGCTGGAGATCCCCGGCGAAACCCGTGGCTCGTCCGTGGACGCTCTGGCAGAAAAGCTTAGAGCGTCCCTAAATGCGGACGAGGCCCGAGTGTCCAGGCCCGTCAAATGCGCAGATCTGCGCATCATGGGTCTGGACGACTCGGTGACCGAGGAGGAGGTGGTGGCCGCCGTCACCAGGACCGGTGGGTGCCCTGCTGAGCAGGTCAAGGCAGGCACCTTACGTCCGGACCTGTCGGGCATGCGAACCGTAACGGTAAGCTGCCCTGTGACGGCGGCGAAAGCCATTGTGGAGGGCCGAAGGCTCTTGGTGGGCTGGGTTTCGGCGCAGGTTAAGCTGCTGGAACCCAGACCTCTGAGGTGCTTCCGCTGCCATGTGGGGCACCATGTGTCGGTCCGGTGCACCTCGGAGGTGGACCGCAGTGGCCTATGCTTCCGCTGCGGCCAGCCCGGTCACAGGGCCGCGGCTTGCTCCGCCGCGCCGCACTGCGCTGCATGTGCGGCAACCGGCAAGCCGGCCGATCACCGGGCAGGGAGCAAGGCCTGCGGTACACCCGCCAAGGCCAAGGCCAGGGGCAACGGAAGGCCCTCCACCACCACCACCAAACCCCCACCGTCGCCACCACCGCAGCCGCCGCCACTGTCGCCGCCGCGGCCGCCACTGCTGCAACTTCTGCAGCGGGGCCCTCGCAGGGGGCCCGGGAGGGGGCTGAAATGGAGTGCCAATAACGGCCCCATTACGCCTTCTCCAGGCGAACATCAACCACTGCGCCTGCGCTCAGGATCTGATGATCCAGAGCATGGCGCAGTGGTCGATTAACATCGCCGTGGTCTCTGAGCCGTACTTTGTCCCGCCCAGGGATGACTGGGTGGAGGACCTTAGCGGCTCAGTGACCATAATTGCGTCGGCCGCCGCCGGTACCCCGACCCTTGAGAGTGTCAGGAAGGGTCAGGGGTGCGTAGCAGCACGGTTCGGGGAGATCGTTGTAGTGGGAGTCTACTTCTCTCCGAACCGAACTCTCGCCGAGTTCCACAACTCCCTCAGGGAGTTGAGTGTCGTCATCGGGAGCCATTCACTCCCCGTGCTTGTGCTCGGGGACTTCAATGCCAAGAACTTGGCTTGGGGTTCTCGTTACACGGATGTGCGGGGTAGGATGGTGGAGGACTGGGCACTGGAGACAGGCCTGGTCGTCCTAAATCGGGGTTCTGTCCCCACGTGCGTGCGGATGCAGGGTGAGTCGGTGGTGGACATATCGTTCGCTAGCCCCGCCCTGTCGCCGCGTGTCGTTGACTGGCGCGTCATGGAGGGGGTGGAGACCTATTCCGACCACCGGTACATCCGGTTCGACGTCTCCACTCAGACCTCAAGCGCGCCGGTCCTACAGGCCCCGAGTGGTCCGCGATGGGCGCTGAAGCAGCTGGACCGGGAGCTTCTCCTGGAAGCCTCGATCGTGCAGGCCTGGGTGTCATCACCGGCCAGGCCTGCCGACATCAACAACGAGGCGAGTTGGTTCCAGGAGGCCATGTCCGAGATTTGCGACGTGGCAATGCCCCGAGTTCGGCCAGGAAGCGCCCGACGTCAGGTGTACTGGTGGTCGCGAGAGCTGACGTCTTTGCGTGAGGCGTGCGTTGCCGCGCGGCACCGGTACGCCAGGCATCGCAGGCTCCGCATCCGCCCTCCGGATGCGGCAGCCATTGAGGCGGAGCTTTACGATGGGTACAGAGCGGCGAAGACCGCCCTCCAAGAGGCTGTCCGGCGGGCCAAGAACCTGGCCCGCGAGGAGATGCTGGAGTCTCTGAACGGAGATCCGTGGGGGCGCCCTTACAAGATGGTGCGGGACAAACTCCGCACCCGGGCCCCCCCGCTGACGCAGAGTCTCCGGCCTGAGCTCGTGGAGGACGTGGTGAGCGCTCTGTTCCCTTCGCGAGGGAGGCATCCTCCCCCGCCTATGGCTCCGCCGCCGCTTGCGGTGCCGGACGCGGACCACACCGATGACGACATTCCGGAGGTGACTGGGGTAGACCTGGGAGTGGCGGTACGCAGGCTGAAGGCCAGAAATACCGCCCCGGGACCCGATGGCTTGCCTGGCAAAGCCTGGGTCCTGGCCTCTGAGGCTCTCGGGCCCCGACTGGAAGGGCTCCTAAGCGCATGCTTGGAGAGAGGCCAGTTCCCGCTTCGTTGGAAGACGGGGAAGCTGGTCCTCATCCGGAAGCCAGGGCGCCCTGCGGACTCTCCGTCCGCATACCGGCCCATAGTGTTGCTCGACGAGGTGGGCAAGCTCTTTGAAAGAGTTATTGCTAACCGCCTCGCCGGGCACCTCGCGGGGATGGGGCCGGATCTTGCGGAACACCAGTTTGGTTTCCGCAAGGGGCGCTCGACGGTGGACGCCATCATGCGCGTGAGAGCCCTCACGACGGGGGACGCGGTTTCCCGGGGCGGGGTCGTATTGGCGGTGTCTCTTGACATCGCCAACGCCTTCAACTCCATGCCCTGGAGCTGCATTGGGGAGGCACTCCGGTATCACCGGGTGCCGACCTACCTTCGTCGTGTGGTCGGGGATTACCTGACGGATAGGGCCGTCATCTACCCCGGTCGGAGCGGAGAATGGAACCGGCGAGAGATGTCGTGCGGTGTTCCACAGGGATCGGTTCTGGGACCGGCCTTGTGGAACATCGGTTACGACTGGGTGCTGCGCGCCGACCTCCCTAGCGGCGTCAGCGTAGTCTGCTACGCTGACGACACGCTGGTACTGGCACAAGGGAGGTCGCACGAGGCGGCGGCCGAAAACATGACACGCGGGGTTGCGATAGTCGTGGAGAGGATCCGGCAATTGGGTCTCGAGGTGGCATTGCACAAGTCCGAGGCCATGTGTTTTCATGGGCCTCGGAATGCGCCACCGTCGGGATCCCTACTGACAGCAGGAGGGGTTTCCATCGGCGTCGGGTTGACGCTGAAGTACCTGGGACTCGTCCTTGACAGCCGGTGGAACTTCGTGGAGCATTTCCGACGTTTGGCCCCCAAACTGGAACGGACCGGGGCTGCCTTCAAGCGGCTCCTGCCCAACCTGGGGGGTCCAAACGCCTCCTGCCGGAGGCTCTACGCGGGGGTCGTGCGGTCCATGGCCCTTTACGGGGCCCCGGTGTGGGCGCGTTCTCTGAGGCGGCAAGCCGCCCGCTACCTGAACGCGCCCCAAAAGGGGATAGCCCTAAGGCTAGTCCGGGGGTACCGCACGATCTCCGGTGAGGCGGCGAGCCTCCTTGCCGGATTGCCGCCATGGGATCTGGAGGCAATAGTCCTCGCACGCCTTCACGAATGGCGCGCGGAGGCACTACGTCGGGGGGAAACTCCGCTGCCGCGGCAAATCACCGCTCGGCGGACAGACCTCCGGCGCGATCTCATGGTGACATGGAGAGAGCGACTGTCGCAACCCCGTGCAGGGCACGCCACCATAGTGGCGATAAGTCCCCTCTTTGAGGAGTGGCTAGAGAGGCGCCACGGCGCCCTCACCTTCCGCCTGACGCAGGTCCTCACCGGACACGGTTGTTTCGGGAGGTTCCTGCACCGAATCGGGCGGGAGGAAACGCCCGGGTGTTTCCACTGTGAGGATCGTCCGGAGGACACGGTGCAGCACACTGTGGAGGCCTGCCCTGCTTGGGCGGAGCAGCGCCGTGTCCTCGTAGAGGCGATTGGCGGCGGCGACCTCTCGCGCCCGGCCCTGGTTCAAGCCATGGTCCGGAGCGAGAGGGAATGGGAAGCCGTCACCTCCTTCTGCGAAGCAGTCATGCTAGTGAAGGAGGTGGCGGAACGTGAGAGGGAAAGAGCCTCACGTCCCAGCCGCCGCGGGAGACGCCCTGGGCGTCGGGGGTCACGTGGTGGCCCCCGGCCACCGTAGGCGCGGGCCTGTGGACGGCGAGTTTTGGGCTAGCTCGCCGTCCGGCCGTCTTATGACGACAGGCCGTGTCGACGGCGCGTTCGTGTTCCACGCGCGCCTCAAAGAGATGTCAGCAACCACGTAGGGGTCCGCACGGGCCGATGCCTGCCAGGGCTGCGGGACTGTTCGAAAGAGATACCGCGGCCCTGGAACACAAAGGGCAAAGAAGGAACATGGATGGGTTTTAGTCAGTACAAGTCTGACACTCCCTTCCGCTCCGCCCAGAGCGGGAGGGGTCATTTGATGATTTCCCATCCTAAAAAAAAAAAAAAAAAAAAAAAAAAAAAAAAGGCCTCAAAATAAAAATAGAACAATTCACATATTGTGTATTTTAAAAACATGTCCACGCACCGAAACACGTTTAATATTGGCATAATTAGGCATGCCTCTCCCAAGCGTATTAAAAATACTTTAAATAAAATTCTGACTACATCACGTATAGCGAGACCGAGTCTAATTTTAGAACCACTAGATAGACGTTCAAATGTATGGTTAGGCTAGAATATTTAATTTTAAACTCGTACTGTTTTTTTGCTGATGTTTTTACAGAAGTGTGGTTTGAAATCGTTTGTTTGTTTTTAAATTTTGTTGGACGAAACCAGCCGTGTTGTTACAGTAAATTGTAAATTCTTAGTTCTCAAAGTTACTGTTTCGAAGGATCAGGCAGAGATATACCTAGACTGTTAGTTAGACTACGTTTAAGTCCCTTGTATTACAATCTTTAATAGTGAGCTTATTTCCATCAACCTGGCTCCAAACTCCGTGGTAGCTACTGAGAAATTCCTGATGGAAAAGCCACATAAAACAGTTTGCCTGTCCAGAGAATCGAACCTTGGACTCCACGCTTTGCTTGTGACGAATGTACCGACAACTTAGGGTTGCGCCACGTCTAGCAGCATGGAATCGCACCTAGAGAGCGAGGAACGGACCAAACTGTTGCGTGATGCCATTCCCGCTCGCACTCGCCACAAGCGTGGAATGAACGTGGACGACGCGAAAGGAGTATGTTAGGATCGTAACAGGTGGCGGTCTATAGTTCTGGTCTACCCCCAAGAGAAAAACCGTGAGTTTGTGTGTATGTATGTAATAAATAAGTATATTTCTCACCATGTTGCTGCTCGTACCGCTGCTTGAAAGGCGCTAGAAGAGGATCATACTTGATCTCATCGGGCAGGTCCAGCCAGATCTCCACACTCCCCGGCGTCAGGTCACTGCACGACACGACAGAGTACACACTACTGCTCAAGTTCCTGTCCTTCTTCCTGCCTAGCCCGCGCAGTCTTTGCAACAGTTCCGCCATAGTTCAATGTCAGGACATTTTTGGGTACACTTGGTTTATTTTTAAAGTTCGGTTTGTTGAAATTTTTTTTTTGTAACTGCACTCTTTGTTAATGGTAATTTTTCCGTTTTTTTGCACACTCGGTTAGGTTTGTGAGGACCTAGTCAATAATCTCATTAGTTAGGCCCGATTTCGACCAAAGTGGAGAGAAGAGGAGGGGTCTGGGAATCGACCAATCACATTGGTTGAAATCCACATCGTGTTTGTAGTCTCTCTTGTGATTGGTGTAATCCTTCACGTCTCCACTCGTCTCCGTTTTGGCTTAGAACTATCGGTTTGTGAAAATTACGGTGGTTCTATGTTAGGGTTACTATACTTCCGGAATTTTCCTAACATGTCCGGAATTTCAATGTCCGGAATGCGGGAAAATTTTTAAACCATTCGGTTTTTCAAAAAAATAAATATTTTAAATTAAATCAACGTAGGAGTCACTTGCATAGGTCGATATAATGTAAGTAGCGTTTGTAATTCACATTTTAAGCAAAGGTTTCGCAACAAAACTTTCTTTATCAATAATGATCTTATTAAAAAAAAACGCAATAGAAAATTATAAGGTATCTACTGCATGATTCCAAAAAAAGTTCGGAATTCTTTTCAAATATTCGGAATTTTCTCCGGAAATTTTTTTATACATCTAGGAATCTTAGGTGGATTAGCCAGTCTGCACGTGTGGTAGCGGGACAGACTGCTCAAAGAACCTAAATAAAGGGACACTGACAATAAATCAGCGGTACCTATATAAAGATGATGAAAAAGTCAAAAATGTATAGGATTGACATAAACTGCCGAAAAGCTTTTGTCAATGCTGATGAAAATCGCTGTCGAAATACGATACACTATGAAACTGATTGCTACTTGTACAGACGTCAGCACATCAAGCTACTACAATCTGTCAGATTTTCAACCTTATCGCTAAAGCATTAGGTTCAAGGTTGATTGGGAAAATTTTGACAGTTTCGGGTAGCTTGATGTGCTGGCGTCCGTACATAAGGAGGAGACTTATTTGCCGTGCTCCGGATTTTTTTTTTTTTTAAACTTGCCCCACACTAGGAATTTCTCCTGTATCGTGGGTGCGTTTACAAACATTTAAACTCACATACATAAACAGCCAGACCCGGAACAACTACCTGTATATCATACAAATATTTGTTCCGTGCGGGGATCGAACCCGCAACACGCAGCGCAGCAGCCAATCGCTCAGCCACTACGCCAACCGTGCCGTCAATTGATGGGATAGGAAGGTAATTCATTTATTATTGAATATATTACTAACTAGCTGTTTCCTGCGACCTTCGTCCGAGTGAAATTATTTTAAAAATATTATTTTCCTATTTGAATCGGATTTTATTAACAATTTCATAGGTTTTAATTTTTTTTGCAAGGATTCCTAACCCTTTTTCTTAAATAAAAGTATCCTACGTTATAACATTAGCTATCTGACAGTAAAAGTCCCGTCAAAATCGGTCCACACGTTTCGAAGATTAGCCGAAAAAAAAACAGACTGACAGACAAAAATTGAAAATAAAACTGGTTTTTGGTTATAAGTACCGTATATGTATACTTTCATATGCATTCAGTAAAAAGCTGTTATTTTGAAATTACAAATAGACACTTCAATGTTATTTATTTGTATAGATTAAGGCTTCTGCCCACTACACCGTACCATACCATGACCGAGGTGTGCATATCAAGCAAAAAAAATCTTTGTATTGAAAAGTATGAGGTTATGCCCACATTGCCCACTAGACCGTTCTGTCACCGACCAACACCGTCACATGCCATGGACGGCACCGGCAAAATTTTCTCGCCGATAATTGTTACGGTATAGTGTTACTGTACACTATACGTTCATAGCACGCGGTCAAACTCAACAGATATGCGTTATCAGTATCCAGTAAGTGATACAAGTCATTAGTGTTCTATCGATTTTTTGGAATTAAAATAGTTACACCCGTTTTCGAGAAAGATGACGAGCTTATGAATGAGTTTTGTTTGACATGTTTTCGGCTAGGCTTTACCCAATTACGGTTCCGCACGTCCAAATATAAAACCCTTATAGGGTCACTCGTGTGCCTATCCGTCACAGACAATGTACTCCGAAATTACAAGAAAGACGATTATAAAATGGAAGTGTTACCACTGAGGTGCGACCTAGTATGGCACACACGTTGACTTTCATAACAAAGAGTGGTCTCGCTCCTCCATACATATAGATCTCCTCTGCACCTATATTTACAAAACAGAGAAACTGTTCAGTAAGCACTTAAGTGAAACCACGAACATTGTCTTCGTTAGATATTACCTACCTATTGTAACCATCTGCTCAATTATATCAGCATCATAATCTGTACTTAATATTATAAAGCTTAAGAATTTGTTTGGTTGAACGCGCTAACCTCAGGAACTACTGGATCGAATTGAAAAAAATCTTTTAGTCTTGGATAGCCTATTTATCGAGTAAGGCTAAAAGCTATATAACATCACGCTAGGACTAATAGGAGTGGAGCATCAATGAACAATGTAGCAAAAACGGGGAAAATAAAGTCACAAAAAACAGAATGTGAGCAAAAAACGGCAATTTCATAGTTAAAGACCTGTTAGTATTTTTATAAGAATTTTACGGGAACGAAGGCCGTAGGCAAGAGCTAATCAAAAATAAAATAATACCAGCATGTTATTGTCAAAGATCTTTTCTCATACACAAAAGGTCTCAGACGCAGACACAGAAGCATTGATCACCACCAGTGGCGAAGGTACCATAGAACTCGATTCCTACCGGCTTCCTTTTGAAAAACGGCACAGTCAGTATTCTATAGACAAATAATATAATCACATTAAAGATATTTACTCCAGCTTACCTCTTACAAAAATTGACTCTTCGCTACTGATACCACGCTTGCTAAAGGCGGTTTGGTGATTTCAAACATAAAATTCAGGTTTCCTCACAATGTTTACTTTCACTCGATTTCAGTGATTTCCAAGATATCTACTACAATTTTTATCCAGAAGTTCTTCCAGTCTGACCATGAGCAGCATGAAACAGCTGCCTATCTGACCGCCACAACCCCGTTTTTGGGTGACGCAATGTCCTTACTTCGGGTCCCAGACTACCAATAACGAGAATGACTTCCGGGCCCAACTGCTTAACGTGGTTTCTGAGACACATAGGCGTTACGATATCTGATGGAGTATCCCATCCATGGATCGATTTGAACATGCGTAGCTTAACCTTCATCGATCGTCTATGCAGCTGACTTCTAGTCACGAATCCATCAACATTCAAATATCTTACTGATAAGCAATATATTATAAATAAAAAGAGGTAGATATCTCACTAGCGCGCAAATTGTTGCAGACAAATTCAGACAATTGTCGTAATTTAAGTACTTCAAGTGCAATAGCTACCTCTTTCTGTATCATACGTTCCGTATTATCTGTCGCAGTCGTAACAACGCAACGATATTTGAACGCCGCTCAGCATAAACGTAGCGTATCTTCTTTATAATATCATTGCTGAAAGGCATTCCATGCAATTTTAATTCACTATTTCATGATAATTGGCTCGCGACCAATATTTAATGAAAGGATATGTTTCAAATCGGACCCAGTATGTGTACAGTACCTCGAAAAATCGAGAAAATTCCGTGGAATTCGGGATAAATAGCTTAAATGCATACTTTTCTTGTAATCATTTCATTTTTTTATCAATTATTTTTATCGACTTTCAACATGGTGTCTCACCAAATTAGGCAATCTATGGTTAAAAAACATTGACAGTAAACCATAGATCGATCATTGATCATAGATCGTGGACTGTCTACTGTCACTGTGTTTTACTGTCATTTTTTGAGTTATTTTTAACAACCTCGCTTTAGTTTTTTGGTTTTTTTATTTGACTTAAATGACTAACGTTGTGATTCTCTTTCACAATGTAATATAACCGAAATAAACATGTCAAACGTCAATAATCAATCAACATGACAGCTTACCGCCATGACGGGTTTTTGTTGTGTGTTGCAATTTCAAGTTCTTGTGCTTTACTACCAAACAAAGCCAACTTAAAGTAATTGGATAGTTGAAAACTGTTTTATGTGTGTTTCCTCATTTTCGAGTATAGTATACAAAGACCTGGCCGGGGCTCTATACATTTTGAGACATCTCCTTTCGTAAATTAACTTGTGGTCTGGAAATTACTGTGAATTTGTCGTCTAAGGGGTGTGTACACAGTTTTCACAAGTCTATCTATTTTTTTTTAACTAAGCTGACCTGACACTATTACTACGCATATTTGTGTTGTACCGATCGGCATCTACCATCGCTGAATCATATTCGGGTCGGGTTGACACAATTCGAGGAAAATCAAGCGGTTTTTTCCTGAACGTATTTATATTACAGTCATATTTGATTTTGTCGACGGATGTGCCGAACCGTACGAGAGTAACGAACATAGCAAAAGCGATAACAAAAAGAAAGTGGAAGTGGGCGGGCCACAATGCCTAAGTCTGGATGGAAGAAAAAAAGATAGGGTAAGAAAAAGCTGGAGCAGAGACCACGGATGGAACAGGAATGTGGGAAGACAACCGACTAGGTTAACAGATAATCTCATTAAATTGGCTGCAAGAAACTGGATAGCCAAGACACAAAACCGTCAAAAGTGGAGAGATTTGGCAGAGACCTGCACTCAGAATTAAGTGGCCGAAGGTTGAAGAAGTAGAAAGTAGCAATAGTGCCAAATCTTGCCGACACGAACATGTGTTAGCACCCTTAAGTACACAAAAATATTGTGAAGTAACGGATGTTTGTTGTTAAATTTATTTACACAGACATATTGTTAACTATAAACTATATCATTTTATACATTTGGCAAACCCGTGGGGTTTTCGATGTTTTTTTTTTCAGTAGCACAACTTTAGCCCCGTTCACACGACATTCAAGGTGTAAACGGACCCTTCACAAAGCCGTCAACCACGCAAAACCAATTGTAGGGCAACGACTTTTTTTTGGGCTGAAAAATCACGTTAAGGGCATTACATGGCTCAAATCCCAAAAACAGCGTATGTTCAAAGAAATTTGTTGATGAATCCCTTCGTGCGTTTTCCGTATAAAAAAAGTATGTTATAGTTAAGTTCATCACAAATAAATTGTATTGTTTAAAATTTTAATAAACCTTCTCAATTTTTTCTTGTTAATCGTAGAAAATAGGTCCTTTTTCAACCTTAATTGTAAATTATCTCTGTAACGGCTACATTGATCGG
This sequence comes from Noctua fimbriata, assembly GCA_905163415.1. Taxonomy (NCBI): domain Eukaryota; kingdom Metazoa; phylum Arthropoda; class Insecta; order Lepidoptera; family Noctuidae; genus Noctua; species Noctua fimbriata. The sequence goes on from LR990951.1 coordinate 4,055,387, forward strand.
CATGAATTTTGTAACAACAAATACGTGATGATATACTTAACAATCTGTATTGTTTTTTTTTCTGTTATTTCTTTTTTTAATATTTTTAAATAATAAATAAAAACCGAAATTTTGCGAAATGTGCGGGGCAAGTCAACAAAAACCAGTACAGGGATCAAATCATCAAGGTCATCGAGCAATGTAATGCCCTTAAACGATAGGATTCAATGTAGCGCACTCAAAACATTGTGCTGCTGGATGCCTTGAATAGTACGGGGGTCGTGTGGGTATTTAAAGTAAAGTTATAACATTAAAAAACTTGTATTTAGCAAAAAACTTGTGAAAACGTTGGAACTTTGACTTCCAATATCTCCGTAAACAAAAAAATTACGCAATGATGGAGAGAACAAGCGCCTTTCGGCTTCGTTAAGGGTCCTTTTACACCCATTATTTAACTCACAAAAGTCGAACAATAGTTTGCTCGACCCATGTAGCGTTAACAATAATTTAACGTTAATTTATGTTCATTAATTGAGGAGCTCGAGGCTAAATAATAGCAGCCGCTCGGATCGATCTTTAGGTTAAGCCGTGCTTGCCTAGGTTAGTCTGTGGATGGGTGACCATCCATTACATACTGAGTTTCCTCCGTGCCTCTCACTTTAAGGCGTTGGTCATGGCTGTTATTTGTAGATCTTTGACAGTCGTCACAGGTAGTGGCCCAAAAAGTCTGACAACCAGTCTTACCAAGGGGTATCGTATTACAAATTCAAATTCAAATGTTTATAGCTAACACAGCACATAATTATACATTTCCCGATGTTATGTGAATGTGCAGTCCACTGTGTTATACCAATTTAGGCAAGCAAAATTTATCATCAAAGTTATGCAATTTCTTAAGTTACAATTAATATCATAAATATTGTCAAAAGAAAATAAAATAAATTCGAGTTAATGCCTTATAAAATAAATTCAAATACGTTAAACAAACAACAACAACATTACCTAGTACTAACTGGGTTGTGGAAGTCAGACAGGCAGTCGCTCCATGTAAAATACTGGTATTCAGCTGCATCTGGTTAGACTGGAAGCCGACCCTAACATAGTTGGGAAAAGGCTAGGCAGATGATGATTATGTTCATAAATTATCAAGATAATTATTTTCTTTGATCATTGTCATGATCATTCTCTGATAATTATCCACGTTGATTCTTAAATTGATCTCTTAAATTTTTTTTTTTTTTTTTTCCATTTTTTTTTCTAATTGTTTTGTTCTTTAACTTTAACACAAGTGTACGAAAAAATCTGTTTGTTAATTAATTAAACGCAATGTTTGTGACCGGTTCTTTTTAAAGTCGTTTGTGTACGCGTGGAAGTTGAAAATCGCATTCAGATCCAGTTTAAGTTTATTAATTATAGCTTTATAGTTTTTGTTATTATCAAGATAATTTACAAGGTACAATTATCAAGACAGTTGTCATCATCATTATCAAGATCATCTTCCTGCCCCTGTCCCTTTCTACTTGGGTTCGACGCAACACGTTTTCTTCTTCCATTCTCCCCTGTCAGAGGTCACGGCATCATTTACTCCTTTCTCTTTCATATCATTCCTCACACAATCCATCCATCTTTTCTTCGGCCTTCCTCTCCCTCTCCATCTATCAAGTCTCTCGTCCATCCAACCATATGGAATACCACCACTAAAAAAGGTAAAATAAAATCTTTTTTTTTTAAAAAACAACCGACTTCCAAAAAAAACAAAATCTGTTTTGGAAGTCGGTGACTTGTTTGTTTGATAAAAATTTTTGCCACCGACTTCTGAAACAGTGTTAATTAGTTTCCATTTTTACTGTATTTTTTTTTTGGAAGTCGATAAAAAAATAATATATATATATATATATTTGCATACTATATTGAGTGTATTGATATTCTGCAATAGCTCTTAAATTATATTAATTATTATCAATATTTCCACGAGAAAATCGCTTTTGAATTTAGGTAAGTGTAGATATACATCTTAGAGCTGGTGACTAAAACAAATAAACGATAGCGGTAGTACTGCTCATACCTCTCGTGAAGCAGAGCGTAAAGATAAGCTATCTGAACCGTATAGCTCAAACGGATATCGTAAATCTTATTTTTAAGAACATAACATTACGCTTGTAATCCCCGATGGGTTAAGCAGAGGTTTTGTTTGAAATATTAAAAAAAACATCCTACTTAGCTTGTTGTATACCGTTATCATCAGATAACATCACACCTGTTTTCAGCACAAGGTTGGGCAGAGGTTATCTGTGGCCGAGTTAATCTACATCACAGTCACGAGCACCAGCATGTAAACACTTAACAACTTTTAAAAGTGTTATTTCCTACTGTTCTAATTAAAATTTCATGTTTTTACGTACATAGTATTTTGGAAGTCATATTTTTATGAAAAAGATCCTATCGCTAAGTTACAATCGTTATTTCTCGCGAAAATTTTAGGAAAATGTATACATATTGATGCCCATGACTGTACATATTTCGCCAATTATATTCGAGTTTGAAATTGAATGACTCATCTACACAAACAACGATGTATAAGGAAAAAATATAAATTATGTATTGGATTTCCAGAATGTTTATAAACTAATTCTAAATTATTTTAATATTGTACTTTTATTAATTATTTAATATTTTAATATGCCAAATGTCATACCTACTACTGTAGTTTTTTTTATTGTTTTTTTTTTTATTACATTTATTGTTGCTTCTCAAATTTTCATTGGTAACTAGTACTTGTACCTAAAATACAACTTTAATAAATGCGGTTTTATATTAAAAATCCGCACATAGCAGTATTTTTCCGAGAATTCTGAAACCCGTCTAGTTTCTGATAAGCACTATCAATTCGTTACCGCACTAACAATAACAAAGAACTGGATAAAGCGACATCTGTAACTCACACACTAAACCAACAATCACTTAGATTTCACAAACGAAAATAATAAATAATACTAACACTTCTGATATTCACAAAATAAAATAATAAACAATATTTACAAAAAAACAAAATAAAGATACAAATAAAACAAGCGCACAGGTTCAACAACCGCGTGATACTGGTGTTAACTAGTAGAAACCGCTTCGAACCGGTTCGATGATTACGTCATTAGTTCTACAGACGCCATTATACTTTTTTGACTTTCGAATTTCGCGTGTTTTGTTTTGTAGAATGATAGTTATGTTTATTTTATTGTTCAAATCTTCATCATCATCTTCCTGGTTTGTCCCATGTTACTTAGGGTCGGCGCAACACGTTTTTTTTCTTCCTATCTCCATGACGGCCGCCATGGTATCATTCACTACTTCATCATTATTATTTATTCTGTTCTTATAGGTATAATAAAAAGGTACATAAATACCTACGTTCTTCTCATTGTGGACAGTTAATCCCTCAAAATTTTATAACGACGATTAGCTATTCTTATGGTGTGGTGTGGCTATACTACACATAAGGAAAAACACGCTAAACAATAGTTATTTTTATGAGTTAAGTAATAGTGTAGTTGGTAAGAATGGCAAATCAAGTTATAAATACAGGATGAACAGAAACGTAAGTCATGTAAGCAAATAAAATAACTTTATGATTAAAAAAAAAATATTTAAAAAATATCAGCCTGTATTTAATTTATGGCACTAATTAATTGACTTCAAAATTAAAATCTTTCTTCCCATCATCATCTGCCTAGCCTTTTCCCAAATACGTTGGGGTCGGCTTCCAGTCTAACCATATGCAGCTGAATACCAGTACCTATTTTACATGGAGCGACTGCCTATCTGACCTCCACAACCCAGTTAGTACTAGGTAATACGATACCCCTTGGTAAGACCGGTTGTCAGATTTTTTGGGCCACTGACTACCTGTAACGACTGTCAAAGATCTACAAATGACAGCCGTGACCAACAGCTAAACTACTTTCCGAGGCACGGAGGAAACTCGGTATGTAATGGGTGGTCACCCATCCACAGACCAACCTAGGCAAGAACGGCTTAACCTAAAGATCTATGATCCAAGCGGCTGATATTATTTAGCCACGAGACACCCAATCAAGACTCCCCAATTAAGCTAAAAAAACATTGAAAAACACGTTTGGAAAAGAACCACTTCCAGGTTTTAGGTATGTAGCTTTAGTTTCCATCGTATTTGAGTAAGTACCTATCTTTGTGATGACAGGTGGAGTAAACCTGTCACCGAGTGTCGTCCAAGGATTGGGAAAATCAGGTGTTGGTGGTCCGGCAGCGAGATGAGCACACCACATTGTTGCCATCGCGGAAAAACCCGGTTGAGGCTGCCACAGGAACGTGGAGCTTGGCACAAGCTTAGAGAGGCCTATACCCACTAGTGGGTGAAGTCGGGCTGTAGATGATAGTGACTATGATTGCTGCTCGACACTATACAGGGTGGAAACATCGACGCACAAACAAACTGTTCCATACATTTTGACTGTGTAGGTATTACTGTCACTTTTATAGAAAACAGCTGTGTCGTTTTACATAACTCAAACTCAACTCAAACTCGAAGCATTTATTCCAATTATACCATCACAGGCACTTTTTAATGTCAAAAAAACAAAAAGAAGCCAAGCTACAGTCACAGTCACAAGGCATAATAACTTGAGAAAGTACTGTAGTTGCACATTCCAAAGCGTAGATCTCTATGGAGAAGAATGGGCAAGTAACTCCATGGACACTCTTTTAAATCAAAATATTGTTTCAAAAAATATTGTAACATAACATCACGCCTCGTATCGTAATCCCCGAAGGTTTCGGCAGAGGAGTACTTAGTAGTACACCCACATTTCGCCAGTTAGGTATGTTTAAGGGCATTACATGGCTCAAATCCCAAAAACAGCGTATGTTCAAAGAAATTTGTTGATGAATCCCTTCGTGCGTTTTCCGTGTAAAAAAAGTATGTTATAGTTAAGTTCATCACAAATAAATTGTATTGTTTAAAATTTTAATAAACCTTCTCAATTTTTTTTGGTTAATCGTTGAAAATAGGTCCTTTTTCAACCTTCGTTGTAAATTATCTCTGTAACGGCTGAATAGATCGGCATTAATTTTGTAACAACAAATACGCAATGATATACTTAACAATCTGTATTGTTTTTTTTCTGTAATTTCTTTTAATATTTTTAAATAATAAATAAAAACCGAAATTTTGCGAAATGTGCGGGGCAAGTCAACAAAAACCAGTACAGGGATCAAATCATCAAGGTCATCGAGCAATGTAATGCCCTTAAGTCCCATGTAATAGTGGGCGAGCCTGTTGCTTTCATCTGGGCTCAAATTTTAGACTCCGTGGCTGCTAATGAGAAATACCCAATGGAAAAAATCCAATAACAATTAGCTCGATCCCCGGTAATCGAAGCCAGAACCTCATGTTCAGTAGGATAAAAATATTCTATCAGAATATGTCCCTGCCACCCTGTATGTTCTCAAGGTCATTGGATGACGCTTAGACCACTCGTTCAGGCATTAATAGTAGTAATAATAGGGCTGTCTAAATGTAAAATTAAAACATTTACACATTTATTTCATTCGGTTCCAGTACATTTCGGTGCTGTTTTCACTTTAAGTTACTGAGTAATTAAATCATTAATTAATAGGTAGGTACCTAATTACTAGGTGAGAGCAGTGACCTAGGCAGGCAGCGTTACTTTGTGCAATTTTTTTCATTACCTCGGCTCTCTCAAAACAGTGAAGGAGAGCATCGAGAGGAACCCAGCATGTCCCAGAGCTAAACTAACTCGAAAAAATGTGTGATGTGACATCTGAAAAACTATACTGGTATCGCGATGTGGATAACAGCCAAGAAAAAAATTGTATCTGCCTTGTTGATCTAGTGGTAGCAAGCGCGACTGCTGACCACGATGTCCTGCGTTCGATTCCCGTGTCAGGCGAAGTGTTACGGGGTTTTCCCCTGGATTTGTGCCCGGTTAATGGCAATAGGCTTGCCTTATTACATGGGACTTAAACATAACTGGCGAAATATAGGTGTACTATTAGGTACACCACTGTCTAACCCTTCGGGGATTACAGGCGTGGTGTTATGGGATGTAAAAAAATATTAATTTAGGCTGATTATGATGATGTGAGTTACTTATTCTTGATGAAGTTAATCCCACCGGACACAGGACTTATTACTAAATATTCTGGTGAAGATGTGGAGGTCAGATAGGCAGTTACTCCATGTAAAATTCTGGTAAGACTGGAAGCCGACCCCAACATACATAGTTGGGAAAAGGCTAGGCAGATGATGATGATTCTGGTGAGGCAACCCTATTTATAAATCAATAACGTGAATAATTTATATCTCGAGAATACAACAATAGCCCATCTGTCTGTCCATATCAGTATATTTTATAGGATTTTATTAGCTGATATCTCTTTAATGATTATGTTTGGTTTTTTTGTAAATTGGAAAGTCTCTACCCCTCTCAGAGACTTAAAACACCGTAACATAACATCACGCCTGTAATCTCCAAAGGATTAGGCAGTGGTGTACCTAATAGTACCTACACCTACATTTCGCCAGTTATATTTAAGTCCTACGTAATATGGGGTGAGCCTATAGCTATCAACCGGGCACACATCCAGACTTCGTGGCTGCTACTGAGAAAATCAAATAACATTTCGCCCGACCTGGGAATTGGACCCAGGACCTAATGATCAGCAAGCGCGTGACCACTAGACCGACGAGGTAGTCAACAATTTAACACTCACTTATTTGCACAATGAACATAATAATGTTTGCTTGTTACCATATTAATAATGATTAAAACGTTAAACGGCCAGCAAGGTTAACTGAACTCGACAAATAAATTACCTGATGTGGTACAGCGCTGTTTTCCACGGAAAGAGAACAGCTGCTTGGGTTTATCTCTTGGGATTATTTAGTCTCTTTCCAGTCGACATGAACCGATAATGCCTGGAAGAGCTACTGATCCATGGAAGAGCTTATTATTAAATCTTTTATTTCAGACAACATGGCCCATAATGTTAGTACATAAAATTGCTTCAAACTATGTTAGTAAACACGATTATAACTACGATATTAAACATGATTATCTTTGGTAAGTTTATCAAGCATGACAAGTAGCGTCCCATCCAGCCTTTCTTCAAGTACCTTCAGAATTCATTATAGGCTGATTATGCTTATGCTTCTTATGAAAAGAAAACTTCCTTTATCACTCACCACCACCACCCTTGGACGGATTTGAATCATGGACATGCATCATTCTTCCCATTTTGACCTATGGATCCCAAACTTGGTCTTTGACAAACATTAAAAAGTCCAACCTCAAAGTTTGCCAAGCTGCAATGGAGCGCAGTATCCTAGGCGTCAAACTAACCGACCGTACACGCAACAACACGCTGCGCTCCAAAACACAGATTTCTGACGTTGCTCAAAAAGCCGCTAAGCTGAAGTGGGACTGGGCTGGCCACGTCTGTAGAATGTCCGATGAGGTGTGGGCAAAAATAACCACTACGTGCGCCCTGATACAACCAGAAGGCGCCACGGCAGACCTCTTAGAAGACAGTGGGACGAGCTGGACAAAACTAATGTCCAGAGGTCTACATTAGCCCTGAATCGGAAGAAGTCACGGGGAGAGGCCTTTGTCCAGCTGAGGGATCATGTAGGCTAACAGTAGCACAATACGAGATATAGCTTATGTATTTACTATTTCGCATAATCGTAACGTAACAGGCCTCCTCTGTTTGAGAGGGAGTGACAGACACAGATACAATGCGGGGTGTCAACTGGTAACTTGTGTATTTAACGTATTATATCTTCAAACAGTACACAAAGATTTAAGTTTAGAATTAGGTTATAAAATAAAGGGTGTAAATAGACCCTTAACATAGCCGAAGGGCACTTGTTCTCCCCGCCTTTGCCATCATTTTTTTTTTGTTCTAGACCATACCTAGGAACCTTTTAGTTACGGAGATATTGGGGGTCAAAGTTCCAACTTTTTCACAAGTTTTTTTTAAATACATGTTTCTAATGTAAGTTTTTACTTTACATACCTCCACGACCCCCGTACTATTCAATCCATCCATCAGCACAATGCTTTGAGTGCTTTCCATCGAGCCCCACCTTAAAACGTGATTTTTCACCCAAAAAAAAAAGTCGATTCCCAGCAATATTTTTTGCGTAAAGTTACTTATGTACAGAATGCTTGGTTGACGGCTTCGTGAAGGGACTGTTTACACCCTGTATACAGTAGCTAATGCAGAACACACCTACATTTCGCCAGATATCTCTTCACGAATCATGTGGCTTATGAAATCTTTATATTTAGAGTAGGTATACTTAGCTAGCCATTGCCAGCGATATTACTGGAGTGATGGTCGGACTCCCGCCATGTCTATCCTTTGTCCTAAAAAATCAGTTGCTAATGCATGAAAAAACAGATAGATACTTTTACATTTCTAATGTAACAGTTTGGATTGAGTTGGCTTCGAACCCGCAACAGCGTTAAGTGAGACCTCTAACCTCCACACCAATGTAGGTAAACTAATGAATGTTAATCATAATTACGCCTCGTTTACATACAATTGCGGAAAATTTTCTAACAAGCCCAATTGGTTCCACGTTCTGTTAGAGTTAGAACATTTAGAAATACTGTTAGATATCACAAATGAACGTTGTACTTCCAATTTGGAACCCGTGATTTAATGGAGGCTGTCATTTAAATGGCCAGCCAAATATGTAAGTGTTAGCTGTGCGCCGAGGTTCCACTCATCTTGTCTTTTTTTGCTCTGCTCCTAAGGTTTGTAGCTTGATGTTGAGTAGTATTCTATTGCATCCTCAAGAATTGGATTTTTTTTATCAAATTTCAAACCCGTCTGGTAGTTCCAGAGATTATCGCGTTCAAACAAACAAACAAAGTAGAACAAAAGTTGTTGAAAATAGTCTGAGAAACCACACGAGTCTGACGCGTTGTATTACACATTGTAGATTGGCCGAATTCAAGAGTATACTGAGATGATTAGGTCATTTTGAGAGGATGAGTGAAAGACGACTAACAAAAAGTATTCGCAAGGTAGTAAGTAAGTGCCTTACCGGGGGGAGGCTCCATAGAAGGATACTAGTGTATGTTCTTCTAGGGCAGTTAAGCTCAGTATAAATTAATGAGTAATGCTGGCAACCGAAGCGCGTGTGACCGTCTCGATCGAGATAACGATACCCTTCACGTATGCCATATGTTACGGCTAAAAGCCGAAGTACGGTTACACCTACTTCTAGCCGGCTAAACCTAGGTGCGGCCGGTAACATTACATTTGTATATCCTTTTTATTGCTAGGACACACCGACCAAATGGATTAGGTTAGGTTAGAACTGTGCACAAACGCGCGCGAGCCGAGCGAGCGCTACATCCAAATTGGTCGCATTTTCTAACCGAAGATAAGTAGGATACATCTAAGTTTAACCGGCTGCACCTAGTTGTACCCGGCTAAAACTAGGTGTAGCCCTTCGGCTATTAGCCGTAACATGTACAACAGACCGACCACAACCGTCGCCCACTAGGGACACACCTGTCTTGTTGGAGGTACTTCCTTTGTCCATAGAGGATTAGAAACTTATTCCCAACCTCTTCCTCATGCCTCTATAAGGTACTACCTTTCCGAACAAAGTAACAGAAAAAGCATGTGATAATGACATCAACGAATGCAATCAATCGGAGGATACGATCACTTACAATGTTTACAAGCAAAACGAACTATTTACGAACCATTGTGAACCTTAACCGGAGACACGAGGCTAAGTACCTGCCAGTATTAACTGACAACCGTAATAATCGCAACCGGTGTGCGTGTATGACTATATGTATGAACGTGGATGAGGCAAAATAAGTATTGTGTATTGTAATAATATATTATAATAAATATATTATAATAAATTTATTATAAAAATATATTATAATAATTGTAATAGTGTATTGTATTGTATAACGGGCTGGTGTCCTCAATTCCACGTCAAAGAGCGTAAAAAGAAAAAAAAGAGGAAGGAAAAGGACTATGGTAAGGGTCATGGTAGATGGCGCTCTGGTTTCTGCCAGAAAAAGGCGTGAGTTTAGGTATACAACATTAGTTTTAGTATATGCGAAACCTGATATACGTGTCTAGTATTTTTATGTAAAGAATCTATGTACAAAATTTCAAAACTGTATCATGATAAATCACAAAGTTATAAGCTTGTTCTGTTACCTAGTTGTCCGTACAAAAACACGGTCCTCACGCAGCGCGCGCCTCCAGCGTCGTCTTGAGCTCATTGATAATAATAATTAGGCAGTAGGTACCTAAATTATTACGATAGGTACTCAAAGTCGCACGGAATTCAACTTTTAACTTTAAAAAAAAATTGGGAAAAAATATAACATGGTTTAAAAATTATTGGGATCGATTCAGTTACTTATTCTGAACAAACTATATTCAGGTTTCGCATATACTAAAAATAATGTTGTATACAAGATGGAAGGGACACCGACGCTAAAACGGTTACCTTTTGAACCTGAGGGGGGGTCATAGGCCTCTGCCCATGCCAGCAGTAGGATGACGCGGTCAGTACAGTATCACGTCTGTCTGTCTGTCGGCTACGGACCGATTTTGACGGGACTTTAGATAACTAAATTCCGATTCTAATAGTATTCTTTTATAATTTCATGCGAACGAAGGTTAACAACAGCTAGTTTAGCATAAACCTAGTCCTCTCTGAAGCTTTCGAAAAACACCGAATTATACAATTTCTAGCTGTTGCCAGCGGCTCCGCTCGCCTGAACGCATAGCATGACCACCGTAGCAACGGATTTTGTCGACGTAACAATCGGCAAAATGACAGATTTCTTTTGTTGATCTGTCGTTTTGTCGATTCTTCCGTTGACAAAACCAGTTTCTACGGTGGTCAGGCTACGCGTGCTGGGTATCGAATAATATCGCAAAGTATCATAATTCATGCTCATGGCTTATCCGTATGCCGAATTTTATCGAAATACGTTAATCTGTAAGGCGTGAACAAACAAATTCGCTTTAATATTTACTATATTAGTAGTTACGATGCCGAACAAAAACGAAGTAACTTAAAAAAACAGTCAGTAAGTTTTTTTTTAAATGGTTAGATTATAATCACGGAGTGTGATACGTGACTTAGAAAAGTGTAACACCGAATAACACGTCCCCGAGGCTGGACAAACTCGACTCCTTAGTACTAACACATGTAATGCAACACCACAGCTTCACACCGAAGGAATTATCGGAACGGTTCAGTTTGTAATTTCAGTACGCGGTATCAGACTACCCACTCATTGCCTATTCACTGGCACAAGTCTTTACTGAGCCCTGGAAAGGCTAACTGAGCAAGATTATGGACATAAATTGAGATAATCAACCTTTATAGGCTTTTGTATATTATTGTTCCCACTGCTGGGACACAGGCCTCTTTTATTTTAATACATGGTGGAAGGGACACTAACGCACCAACGGTTCCGACATATTCAGTACAAAATTTTGAACCCCTGGTAAATTAAAACAAAACTATTCCATACATTTTGACCGTGCAGATATTGCACTTTTGCAGGAAACAGCAGTTTTTTTTGCTGGTCTCCAAATGATGTACTGAAAACGTGGTAGCCGTTTGTGCGTCGGGGTCTCTTATCGAGCGTAGACTTTATTAGTCGAGACCTTTCAAGCTTGGTATTGATGTTCAATGTGCCTCTTACCATGCGGTGATCGCTCCCGGTTTTCACCGAATTGATCACAGAGACATCATTGAACATTTGCTTCTTGGTTGACATGATGAAGTCAATCTCATTTTTAGTTGCACCATCGGGACTCTGCCAGGTCCACTTCCTGTGCTCGCGCTTTTTGAAGAAGGAGTTTATCATATAGAGGCCCTCCTTCTCCACAAAACTAGCCAGTTGGTGTCCCCGGTGGTTCCAACGTCCAAACCCAAATTGCCCCACATGCAGCTCATCCCCGTCTCGTTTGCCCAGTTTCGCGTTGAAGTCCCCCATGACAACGGTGAAGTGAGTTTTGAAACCATGCAGGGCTTTAGAAATATCATCATAATTATATGGTCTCCACTTCGTCGTCGGGGTGTGGGTGACAAAATATAACATGGTTTAAAAATGATTGGAATCGATTCAGTTACTTATTCTGAACAAACTATATTCAGGTTTCGCATATACTAAAAATAATGTTGTATAATAAAAATACAAATTATTAAATAAATGAAAATATGAGAATTCCAATGATTTGATATAAATTCCATTTCAGATTAAATATTAATTAATTATATTATTACTATAATATGCATGACAGACACAAGATAAAAACAACAATAAATTAACGTCAAGCGGACATGAAACATTTAAAAAGTTCTAGTAGCTAAAAATTCAGCAACAGAGTAATAACAATGTTCTATAAGGAATTGGAACAATTTCTTTTTAAAGACCTTAATATCGCTACATTCTTTTATGTTATTAGGAATCTTATTGTAGATCTTTGTGGCTATGGCAAACATACTTTTCCCAAAGAGGGGAGTGCTATATTGACTGACTGAGGTTAGAAGACAAATGACTTCTATTTGGGTAGAATACCAAATAGATCTACCCAATGGACTACTGAAATACTAAGTCAGCAACAAACAGTGGGCGAATACAAATGTTTAAAACAGCGACTTCAAAATGTAAATTTGAGTTACTAGTTGTTCAATACGATCAGTTTGATAATTCAAGGACAAGAAAAACCTAACACAAGGTTATTAACCACTAGATTGTAGATAAGGCGTAGTCGACGTAGGCATCCTATTTCTGTTTGCAGGGTTTAAAGTAACCTAACACGAAAGGGATTCCGGTGTCTTAGTTCGCTCACTACGCTCGCTCACTAGACCCCGCCATCCCCTTCGAACCTAACCTGTCCGAGTCGGGGTGCCACAAGTCTCTCTCGGCCATCGCTCGCTCTTGCTTCCTATATTCTCCTTGCCGCAATGACCGGATAAATAGTTACTTACTTGATACAATAGTCGCCCATTCAGTTTAGAGGTCGCCAATTAAATTTTTATTCGCCCGATTAATAATTTCCCCTTCTATTTCGCGATCCTGATGTAAATAGTGATGACTAATAAACAGGGCCATTTCAAAAATATATAAAGATGGCACGGTAAGTATTTTTAGTTTTTTAAAGTATTCCTTGCAGCTGTCAGTTCTGTTGAGACCAGACATTGCTCGCACGCACAATATATTTTTTAAATGTCAAAAACATTTTTTTTGAGATTTAAAAAATGTATCCCAGATGGTAGTATTTCCCCAGAATATGATTGCATATCTGAGTCTAGAAGCAACATTGATATGATAAGCTACGAGCAATGTGTTAAGATTGACCTTTTTCGCTAGCTACATGCTAGCGAAACCTTGCAAGCACTTGTACACGAGGGGCTTGTGGACGATAAACCCAACACCACCCTGGGACTGCCGGTCGGACGATTATGTCTATCTGGGACAAACTGTCAAGTTAGGTAGGTCTAACTTCGAGAAAGAGGTCAATCGTCGAATCCGACTCGCCTGGGCAGCGTTCGGAAAGCTGCGCGGTATCGTCTCGTCCAACTTATTGTATGCACCAAGTGTTTTTTTAATCACCATTGAATTCAATGGGTTTTCTACATTTTAATAGTCTGTACTGAATCCTTAATAAAAGTTTGTTCACTTCATCATTCTCTTGCCCTTATCCCAATTGATTTGGGGTCGGCGCAGCATGTCTTCTTCTTCCATACTTCTCTATTACTCGTCATCTCATCAGACACCTCCTTTCTTGCCATATCATTCTTCACACAGTCCAGCCATCGTTTCTTTGGTCTTCCTCTACTCATATACCCATCCACATTCTCAAAACTTTCCTCATTCCTCCGCATCACATGCCCATACCACGACAACCGATTACCATACAATTACTTCTGGTTAATAATTCAATAAATTCAATTATAATAATTTGAAGAGCTCGTGGCTAAATAGTAACATCCGCTCGGGCCGATCTTTAGGTTAAGCCGTGCTTGCCTAGGTTGGTAGTTGGGAAAAGGCTAGGCAGATGATGATGAATTATAAGAATTTTGAAATAATCAACCACAATAATCGCGTAGCATAATAAAAAAACGAATGCTAGGTACCTATGATGGGCTTACGATGACTGGCAAAACGTTGGTCAGGCGACTGATAAGACAGATAGTTTTCAAACACAGCTGTCCAATCTCAAACATGATCAATATTTATAACGACTAGCTCGCGGCTTCGCCCGTTTGGACGCCGGAAATTATCTACAACATTATTTTTAGTATATGCGAAACCTGAATATAGTTTGTTCAGAATAAGTAACTGAATCGATTCCAATAATATTTAAACCATGTTATATTTTGTCCCAAAAATATTTAAAAATACTTACAAGTTGGACACCGAGCGACATTAAGTACCTATCGCAATCATTTTAGTACCTATTACCAAATTATTATTATTAGTGATCTCAAGATACCGCTGGAGGCGCGCGTGCGGTTGCGCTGCGTGGTGACCACGTTTTTATGCGGGCAACCAGGCAACAAAACAAGCTTATAACTTTGTGATTTTTCATGATACAGTTTTGAAATTTTGGACATAGATTCTTTACATAAAAATACTACTACTACACTACACGTGTTTCATGTTTTGCATATACTAAAATTAATGTTGTATAACTCGATAAAAAGCATTTTACATCCTAACCAAGGTCATAGTGTATCCGTATACAAAATTTCATCGAAATCTGTTCTGCCGATAAGGCGTTAAACCGTGACAAACAAACCTCTCAAACACTCAACCTCTCAAAACTCTCTTTGACATATACAACATTATTTTTAGTATATGCGAAACCTGAATATAGTTTGTCCAGAATAAGTAACTGAATCGATTCCAATAATTTTTAAACCATGTTATATTTTGTCCCAAGAATATTTAAAAAAAGTTACAAGTTGGACACCGAGCAAGACTAAGTACCTATCACAATCATTTAGTTACCTACTGCCAAATTATTATTATCAATGAGCTCAAGACGACGCTGGAGGCACGCTCGCGGCCTTTGACCCCCCATATCTCCGTAACTAGAAGATTCCCAGTTATGGTCCAGAACAAAAAAATTATCGCAATGACGGGACGAACAAGTGCCTTTCGGCTTCGTTAAGGGTCTATTAGGGGGGGGGGGGGGGGGGGGTCCCTTTATATGTGGCGTTATTCAAGCCCCTTTTAGATCTAGACATATTGGTCACCCATTGATAATCTGACCGGAGGAAGCTCAGCTTAACCTCACAGCCTGATCGATTCTCCTGATTGAATTTTCTTCACGCAAATATAACTACTGTAAATTGAATTTCTTACGTCGCTTTCGTAAAACGTTATCGCTAAACCTGACCTACCTTAACAAGGCTGAGAAACAGTCGTTCAGTTTCACAATCATAAAATGATAACAACCTAAAAAGGCTTATTATAAGCCAGCTACAGCTCTGAATCAGAAATGAGAAATAATCTACACAATATTATTAAAACATAGTTTGTAATTTTGGATGTAGAGGCAGTAGCTAAGGGACAATTTTTGTAAGAGGGAAGCTGGAGTACATATGTTTAATGTGATTATATTATTTGTCTATACAACATTAGTTTTAGTATATGCGAAACCTGAAACAAGTGTCTAGTATTTTTATGTAAAGAATCTATGTACAAAATTTCAAAACCGTATCATGAAAAATCGCAAAAGTTATAAGCTTGTTCTGTTACCTGGTTGTCCGCATAAAAATATGGTCACCACGCAGCGCGACCGCACGCGCGCCTCTGCCGTCGTCTTGAGCTCATTGATAATAATAATTTAGCAGTTGGTACCTAAATAATTGAGATAGGTACTTAATGTCGCTCGGTGTCCAACTTGTAACTTTTTTTAAATATTTTTGGGACGAAATATAACATGGTTTTAAAACTATTGGAATCTATTAAGTTACTTATTCTGAACAAACTATATTCAGGTTTCGCATAAACTAAAAATAAATGTTGTATAATACTGACTGAGCCATTTTTCAAAGGGAATCCGGTAGGAATCGAGTTTTATGGAACCCTCGCCACTGGTGGGGGGTCATCTTCGTAACTATTGATCCGATTCTGCAAAGTTCTTAACTATGCGAAGCTACATTATCACTGATTGTCATAGGCTATATTAAAAATAAGGCTGTATCGCATGTACGCATTGATTTCACAGTATTTTAATTAAGTACCACCATACTTAACGAGGGTTTCAGGGATCCGCTGGATGCGAGTCGCACGGGACCGGTCAATGTGGCGACACTTGGGAGAGGCCTATGTCCAGCAGTAGACGTCTTTCGGCTGAAATGATGATGACGATGATACTTAACGCACTCCAGAGTCCACTGACGGTCGACCATTTTTCAACCTTATCACTTGGGCATAAGGGCGAAAAGTTACAGACCCTCAGTGCACTCGGTAGTACCTATCGCAATAACATGACGCAGCGACCCGACTCCCCATATTGCTGTGGTTTTAATTCTGATCGCGGCGTTACAACTTTGAAAACAGAAAAATTTCGCATTGTCAATAGACAAAACAAACATGATCCTCTTAGTGACAGTCAGCGACGGTTCTATCAGACCGCAGCGTCAGGTGGTCTCGTCGCCATCTATGGAATCGTTTTCATCAAGTCAAATGAAGGTTCGAAGTCGAAGAATACGTCTCTCCTCATCTGCCTAGC
The DNA here is from genome assembly GCA_905163415.1 of Noctua fimbriata. NCBI lineage: Eukaryota > Metazoa > Arthropoda > Insecta > Lepidoptera > Noctuidae > Noctua > Noctua fimbriata. Next base: position 4,072,178 of record LR990951.1, read on the forward strand.
CTTTTCCCAACTATGTTGAGGTCGGCTTCCAGTGTAATCGGATGCAGCTGAATACCAGTATTTTACATGGAGCGACTGCCTATCTGACCTCCACAACCCAGTTAGTACTGGGTAATACGATACCCCTTGGTAAGACTGGTTATCAGTTTCGGGCCACTGACTACCGGTAACGACTGTCAAAGATCTACAAATGACAGCCGGGACCAACGGCTTAACGTGCTTTCCAAGGCACGGAGGAAGCTCGATATGTAATGGGTGGTCACCCATGCACAGAACAACCTAGGCAAGCACGGCTTAACATAGAGATCGATCCGAACGGCTGTTATTATTTAGCCACGAGCTCGTCGAAGAATACTTCTCTGAAGTTCAACATTCAGAGGGATATCACCATCTACTTTCCTTCTCCCGACTATGATGGGATCAGCCTAATCGTATGCAGGTGAAAATCAGTATTATACATGGAGCGACTGCCTATCTGACCTTCACAACCCAGTTAGTGATTACATTGAAACAGCAGCCCACGTGCTTCTTCATTGCCCAGTGGTTGCAACATACAGGGCAAAGTACTTCGGTAACCCAGGTACTCTCCGCGAGATTATCAGCAACATCAAGGCGCTGCTGGCTTTTCTCGGGGAGTTGGGGTGGATCGAATAAATTTCCCACCCGCACGCAAAATACGCGCTTTGACGTGGAGTTGCGGACACCAGCCCGTTATACAATACAATACAATACAATAGTGATTACATTGAAACAGTACTACGATCACTTTGACTTCATACGATAGGACGGCGAGCAATGTCGGCACATTTCTCGGATTCGTATCGAATGTACTAAAGCTTCTCACAGTTGGTTTATGGCTGACAGCAGCAACTCAACAACAACCTTATTGCAATGAGAATAAAGATCACTGTTGTTTGAGAGACTTTTCAGTGGCAGCAAGCGAACAAGAACCTTATCATAACAGTTTTAAGGATCATTGTCACTTTGATGCCCAATCAGAAGTAAACGAGCTTTGATATCACAGTGATATAAAACACGCTGTTTGATGTAGTTTTTTATCACAACTGACTGCTCGTTGGTCTAACGGTTACAATTGCTACTGCTGAATAAGAGGTCGTAGGTTCGATTCTAATGTCGGGCAAAGTAGTATTCGGCATTTTCCATTAGGAATTTCTCAGTACCAGCCCGGAGACTACACTTGTGCCCAGTTGATGGCAAAAGGTTCGCCCCCTATTACATGGAACTTAAATTCAACTGGCGAAGTTTGGGAGTATTATGAGTAGACTTTTGCCTTACCTCTCTAAAAGAGCAGGCGTGATGTTATGTGTTACTGCAACAACATGAGCTTTAAGAACGTCGAACTTATCAACCATCATAGTTAAACAGAGCTTTATCTCTATTCCAATCTTCCTCGGTTATCTGCATAAATAAAAATATATAAGGTCTATCTTTTCATACACGAAATATTTTAAGAATAACTTCTATAAGTTGTAAAGTCGCCATAGCAACGACAAAAAAATTATCTGAGTGTTTTTTTTACGAAATTATTATAATTCTAATTTTTTTTTAGACTTTTTGCATAAAACCTTTACTCCCATATTCTAACAATGACAGTAGGTAAATACGACGTAGTAAACTAGCTTAATGGATGTTTAAAAATAAGGAACCAGTATTTATTTTTTGGGTCAAGTAATTTTAAATTATTTATTTTTTATAAAACAATATACTCAGTTAAAAAAAAAATCCCTTGAAATGGCTTCGTTATAGCCGTTAGATGATTCTATGATAATATTTCGTGTATGAATAGTTAGACCTTATAGATTATGAAGACACAGAGGTACTCTGACGATTCCGACTTGTCAATTAAACATTTATGATTTTATTATTTATAAATGTGTTTATTTATCTAAAATTGTAAGGACATGTTTACCTAAAAGACATATTTTAAATTGATTGTTTTTTTCTTTTTCTTAATGTAATCTATTGACTTGCCACTTATTTGAAACTGATTGTTTATGGTAATTTTGTACGCCATAAATTGGCAAAACATAGTGCACATATTCTAGACAATATACTATCTGTAACCGTACCTATGTTTAACAAAATAAATGATTGATTGATTGAAAAATGAATCTGTTATGTGCTTATTGGAGCACAGGACCAGTTGGTGTAGATAGGCTTTCCATGGCTAAATTTGAAAAATCCTGAGAAATCACAAACTTGCAAAAAAGTCTACACATTTTAGTTTTGATTCGTTCTTTTTTCAGCCTTAAAAAATATCTCAGATATATCAGAATTAATCCTCGTTTAACCTTTTTTTTTATTTGCCAATAAAATATTCCATTTATTCGAAAAATCCCGAAAAAAACGAATCCGCGCGAAGTCTGTACGGAAATATAGGTAGGAGCCTATGGTTAGTGGGTGTCTTCCGGCAGCTGTGATGATGATATGCTTATTTAATATGGACTTAGATCAGACGCAATGCAATTCCTTCACAATCATAATGTATGGAACCAAAGACATTCAAATATTATGAGCTTTATGAAAGAGAAGATTTTTTTGCATAGCGACGTAAAATTATACTTCCGATAATTATGTTTATTTAGCAGCTTTCATAAATTATTTTAGATCCGTTCTAAAGTTGTTTTTATAATAAAGCTGCCAAAAGCCAGCCTGAGTAAGCTAAAATATAACATAATCTTTTTTCTTAAGCTATCACCAAATCGATAAAAGAACAGCACCAAAAGAACGGTTGCTATATAAAAAAAAAAAACAAAAAACTCGTTAATACCTACAAATCACATTATTCAATTTCCGAACATAACGATGTTGTATAAAAACTATCGATAGCACAGTCATCCATGAAAAATAAAACAACTGAATTACAAATTCAATTCAAGAACACAACAAAACTTCTTTTTGAACTTTCACTTTTTAAATAATAACGAACATGATTTGGAAAAAAAAGATGGCGTCGATTTTGGCGCGAACGCGTGCGCTGGTCGCAGCGTTATGAAATACACTGATAGTCTGAATGTCTAACATGCTCAAGGATTACAGTTTGCTTTCACAAACACTGTTGATGATCACAAAAACACTGTTTACTAATACTGATAGTCGTTGATCGTAATTGTGACTCGGTATCGGGTAAAAATATGCAGGTAACTAGCTGCCTCACTTTTGAGGCGTTATGATACCTTGGTACCAGAACTGAAAAGTATCAATTGACACTCTGTACTAACTAAGCCAGCTCAAGCTCTGAAGTGGTAATGGACTGGCCCTATCCTACTACTATTATAAACGTGAAAGTTTGCGAGAATGAACGTATGGATGTTTGTTACTTTTTCACGCAAAAACTGCTGAACGGATTTGATGAAACTTTACAGTACATATCTTTTACATCAGACTATCACAGAGGATTTACTGAAATATAAATTTAGAATTTTCGCGGGCGATGCCCCTGGTGGAAGCTAGTTAGTCCAGAGAACTAATGACCGTTATAGGGTAGTCGTATTCTTGAATGGGGATCACGAATTTGCAATCGTTAGGTAGGATTAGGAGGAGTGACGTAGGAACTGGACGAGCCAAGAATCGAGTTAAATGCCTTGCGATTAAACCACTGTATAATGACGATGGGCACAGATCCAGACTCTGGGGACGATACTGACAAATTTCCAATTGAAAAACCCACTAACATTTTGGTCGTGTTGGTAGTCGGCAGTATCGTAGCGCTTGCGACCACTCGACCTACAAGGCAGTCACAATAAAACACTCAGAGCAGTGGTGCCGCAGTGGTAACAGCACTGCTTTACGAGTTGCAGGCGTTTTTTTAGGACAAGCTCGCCGCACTATTCCCAAACCACTGCATCTCCTGATAGCCAGAATTAACAGTGGCGACCAGCAGAAAAAGCTGACACAATGAAGCTCGACGAAGTCTAAGAGAAACAATTTAACTGTCTTGGATCCCGCAACGAAATTAATCAGAAAAGAATAGCGGAGAAGTAGGGAAAAAGGAAGAGAGGAAGTCTGTGTTCCAGCAGTGGGATCATTTTAGGCTAATCCTGCTATTTGAGCCCAGTTCTAACTGGGTATAATTTAACACGAAACTGGTGTCTTGAGACAATGAGGTGGGATGGCAGCAAGCTACGATGAGGTGACGGGACGAACTGTTACGTTAGAATTGGAAGGCGCGGGTAGGCAAGAAGTGGAAGGAATGGAGGCCTGGGCCTTTATCCTAGAGTGGAAAGAAAAAAATACTACATTTTTTTTTTTTTCAAAAAACATTTTACTTAACTACATCTTGATATTTACACGTGGTAAAGAAACATAATGGTCAAGTAATTGGTAATTAACAGTGATAGGAATAGGTAGTGCCTATTAGCCTAAACTTCGAAGAACAGAGACAAGAAACGGAGACTTCCTTAGGACTAAATTATTTCCGGCACATCGGTCTCGAAATTTCGAGACAACATTTAAACACATTTAAAAAAATGTGTTATTTGAAATAAGTAATTCGTCTATATTTATCTAAAGTTTGTCTATAAATGTGATAGTTTGTATGGATGTCCATTACTCAATTCCACTGAAAGTGAGTGATATAGATTAAGGTGTGGAATAGCACATATGCTACTTCTTATTAAAAAAAAAAGTATAGTTCCCATGGGATACAAAAACAATAGTACACGCGGGAAAAGCCGCGGGCATTAACAAGTTAAAAAAAAAAACGTAAGGGTCCTTTCACACCACCGATATTGTCTGGCGATTTTTAGAAGATTTCTATGCAAAAAAAAAACGAAAGAAAAAATGCTCAAAAATCGCCGGTCGATATCGCTCTAGGTTAATTAAATAATTAATGGGCTCTAAAGGAAAAATAAAACACATAGAATATTGTTGTAACAAATATATGTATATTTATATTATTTTAAAATATGACGTAATTGGAAACCATGAAACAAAATGTACAGAAGGAAAAATTTAAGAAACAAATTTATGTTTATCTATCTTTAAATGTCTATGTCATATTTATTTTACTGACGTTGAGGGATGCAATTTTTACTGAAATCAAAGTACAAATTAACCTTTGAAGTATAGCATTTAGGACAATCAGTTTTAATAGTGATATATCTAATTATGATATATCTAGTCGCAAACTTTAGGTAAATATAGACGAATTACTTATTCCAAATAACATTTTTTTTAAATGTATTTATGTGTTGTCTCAAAATTTCGGGACAGATGTCTCGGAAAAAATTTAGTCCTAAGGAAGTCTCCGTTTCTTGTTTCTGGTCTTCGAAGTTTAGGCAAATAGGCACTACCTATTCCTATCACTGGCTAATTAATTAAGTAATTTTCCTTGAAAACGTTTGTTAGGAATTATGAGCATAGTAATAACTAAGTTTATGTATTTGTTACGACATATGTGATGTAATTTTTTGTGGCTCGGTGACCGACTCGCCAAGGATGCTCCATGGATGAGTAGAAAGCCAATAGTTTTAGTTTTAGGGTTTCCTCCGTGCCTCGGAAATTACGCTAAGACGTTAGACCAGGCTGCCAGTCGTCAGTGGCCGGAGAGTCTGTAACCAGTCTTACCGTATAGTATCGTAATACCCAGTAACTACGTTGTGGTGGTCCGATAGGCAGACACTTCACTAGTTAGACTAAACCTGACCTCAATATAAGGTCTAACTATTCTTACACGAAATATTTTCAATATTTTTAAGGGACTTACCAGAGAATGGGCAGCAGCGTTCTCTGTGTTTTATAACAACCATACTGCGATCGCCAACCCGCCTGCCAAGCGTGGCGATTATGGCAAAACCCCCCTTCTTGAGGGAGGCCTATGTCCAGCAGTGGACGTCTTTCGGCTGAAATGATGATATAACGGCTATAACGCAGCCATTTCAAGGGATTTTTTTTTTTTATCTGAGTATATTTTTATAAAAAATAAATAATTTAAAATTACTTGACCCACAAAATAAATACTAGGTTCTTATTTTTGAACATCCATTACGCTAGTTTACTACGTCATATTTACCTACTGTCATTGTTAGAATATGAGAGTAAAGGTTTTATGCAAAAAGTCTCAAAAAAATTTAAAATTATAATAATTTGGTAAAAAAAAAACACTCCGATATTTTTTTTTTTTCGTTGCTATAGCGACTTTACGACTTATAGAAGTTACTCTTAAAATATTTCGTATATGAATAGTTAGACCTTATATATTCCGGAAAAGGGTTAAGCAGATGATGATGGTACGATGGTACTGACTATTCTTTGATTTGACAACAATAGGCGGCACCTGAATTAATTCCGGATTATGGCCTACTCCCTGTCATAGAGGCCACAGCAGAGGGAACGTTATAACATACATACATAAACACACGCCTTTTCCTCATGAGGGTAGGCAGAAGTCACAGAGCGCCACCAATAATGATTAATTCAAGTATACTACCTATTAAGCTACCAGTGGCGAAGGTTCCATTACAACTCGGTTCCTACTGGCTTCCCTTTGAAAAATAGCACAGTCACTATTCTAAAAAATAATATAATGACATAAAAACACATGCTTATGGCTTACCTTTTACAAAAATTGACCCTTCGCTACTGTAAGCTACCTATATGTATTTAACACAAATTGAAAGTATGTAATAAAACTCACGGTTGAAAATCAGGACAAGCCTATTTTCCACAAACTAAAAAAAAACTGGAGGAAAAGAAAGAAGCCTTTTGAAATCCTTAAAATTGATAAATCAGTCTACATAGCAAGGTGTCAAGTATTAAATCAGATTATCCAGCCGAACCTCACCGTCCGAGCTGACCTTGACTTTGTTGTCTATCTAAGCGAATATATCGTAATATCGATACCGCCTACTTAAGGCTTTGTTCACAGATCGTTGCACAGCGGCGCGTGTAGCAACCAGCGAGATTTTAAAGATGATGTCAAACCGGCGAGACGTAGACTGGATGGGATGGACTAGAATTGAAATCTCGCTGACACCGAAATATTTCGAGACCTCAATACCGTTGCGAGATTTTTTTTGTATCCGTTTTGTTACGTCATCAATTCTCTATAAGAATTCAAATCTCGCTAACGTCGAAAGATTTCCAGACCTTAAATACCGTGGCGAGATTTTTTGTATCCGTTTTGCACAGTCTCTCCCAGTCCCATCTACTCCTCGTCTCGCTGCACTGGTGTGAAAACAACTTGAAGGAGTGACATAGAAAAACTACAGCTTTATCTTCAAGCAACAAGAGCGAAAATGACATCATTTGCTTCGTTTCGGTTAGGACTCGAAACCACACCGAACTAAACGTGACAATTTCGATAATGCTCTTCTCAAGCAGATTCCGCGTCGGTATGGTCGCTCCCTTAACGTTTCGCTAAATGCTCCGCTCAACACGCACTGATCATGTTTCTATGAACACTACCTAAAGCTACTGGCTATTAATAATTAATTGTAAGCTACAAAAAAAACTATTGTGGGAGATAATGGAGATTATTTAACAATAATGATTGGACAGAATTATTATGATTGGTTGACAGTTCTGAATTTGTGATTAAGCTATTTTTTATGCAATAACAAATAGCTTTCAACGCATATGACTCGTTGAAGAGAGGGCATAGGGCAACCAATGAAAATTGGTGTAGCCTAGAAAGATGACAGGGCAAAGGCATTTTTATAACAACTTTCAAAAGACTGACATATTTTTTTCCGTGTGCAACATACGCGCTATATACAACATTAGTTTTAGTATATGCGAAACCTGAAACACATGTCTAGTATTATTAAACGCACCCGCGCGCGCGCCTACAGCGTCGTCTTGAGCTCATTGATAATAATAATTTGGCAGTAGGTACCTAAATTTTAATAATTTTTGGGACAAAATATAACATGGTTTAAAAATTATAGTAATCAATCGATTCCTATAATTTTTCAGAATAAGTAACTGAATCCAGTTACTTATTCTGAACAAACTATATTCAGGTTTCGCATATCCTAAAAATAATTTTGTATAGGGTGTAACTAGACCCGTAACGAAGCCGAAAGATACTTGTTCTACTAGGAATTGTGATATTTATTTTTTTGTTCTAGACCATAACTGGGAACTTTCTAGTTACGGAGATATTGGAGGTCAAAGTTCCAAACTTTTCACAAGTTTTTTTTTTTAAATACATGTTTTTAACGCAATAACTTTACTTTAAATACATCCACGACCCCCGTATTATACAATCCATCCATCAGCACAATGTTTTGATTGCGTTACATTGAGTCCTACCGTAAAACGTGATTTATCACCCCAAAAAAAAAGGCGTTTCCCAGAAATAATTCTTGAGTAAAGTTACTCAGTTTGATGTACAGAATGCTTGGTTAACGGTATCGTGAAGGGTCCGTAAACACCATGAATAGACATGGAGTTGCGGATAGCAGGCTGATCTACAATCATACAATACAAGCTTTTAGGTAGATACTGTAAATCATTTTAGACTTTTCTTCATTCCAATTTTCTCTATTTGGGACCAAATCTGGCTGAAAGTTTCAACGTGGTTCCGCCATCTTCTCGTGGGTCTACCGTGAAGTTGCCAGACGTTTTTCGGGACCAATATTGTGGTTGATTTAGCCCACGACTCATTCGACATGCGACAGACGTGTCCAGCCCAGTTCCACTTTAACTTAGCTGCTATACTCAGTACCTACAGTTAGTTACGTATTCAATCCTCGGCTTTGGTGTTTGTTTACAAACGACAAGCCTTTCCATAGAAACCAACTGTTTGGAATACTAATATCAACATGGTGTTTAATATATCAGTTACAACATCTATTGTCAACAATGGGTAATATTTCGCAAGGATGTTTTTTGTAGTTTAAAAGGCAATTCATGTACTAAATCGGCATGAGGAAAATTTGAATAATGTACCCACTTATGGCAAATAACTGTCTGCATGTGTCTGTGTGTGTGTGTGTGTGTGTGTGTGTGTGTCTGCCTGTGTGTCTATATACAACATTAGTTTTAGTATATGCGAAACCTGAGACACGTGTCTAGTATTTTTATGTAAAGAATCTATGTACAAAATTTCAAAACTGTTTCATGCAAAATCACAAAGTTATAAGCTTGTTCTGTTACCTAGTTGTCCGCACAAAAACGTGGTGACCACGCAACGCGCGCCTCCAGCGTCGTCATGAGCTCATTGATAATAATAATTTGGCAGTAGGTACCTAAATTATTGCGATAGGTACTCAAAGTCTCTCGGTATCCAACTTTTAACTTATTTAAATATTTTTGGGAAAAAATATAACATGCTTTAAAAATTATTGGGATCGATTCAGTTACTTATTCTGAACAAACTATATTCAGGTTTTGCATATACTAAAAATAATTTTGCATAATGTGTAATATTTTTAGATTCATCATCTTCCTGCGCCTGTCCCATGTTATTTGTCAACACGTTTTTTTTTCCAATCTCCTCTGTCTATCGTCACGCTATCATTTACTCCTTTTTCCTTCATACCATTTCTCACACAATCCATCCATTTTTTCTTTGGTCTTCATCCATCAACATTTAAATTCATCACTCTTTTAGTCATTCGTGTTCCATCCCTCTTCATCATATTCAGTGTTATAGGTATATATATATATAACTTTGCCCCACACTAGGAATTGTTGTTTATTTATTTATGTATTTATTTAACAGTTTATGTACACACTAAATACAGAAAAGAAGAAAGGAACAGAAAATAGTACAAAGGTGATGCTTATTTCTAAAGAAATTTCTTCCAGCATACCTGCGAAAGGAGATACTAAAAAAAGAGCTGTAGACAAAGTGTGTGTGTGTGTGTGTGTGTGTGTGTGTGTGTGTGTCTGTGTGTTGTTGTTGTAATTGTTTCTTTTTTTTTTTATTCTACTGCGTCAAAAATTAACACGTTTCTGTTTCGCTGTTGAATCTCTCTTCCACGCATGATGCTTCTTTTAGATAGGCTCAGGAACCGGGCTAAGAAAAAGAGTTTGGCAAACAAGTACAGCAGATGGATCCTCCTGTCAAAGTCGACAATGAAAGGTCATGTGCCAAGATGGTGGACCAGTATGACGGATAAATTGTTTAATTCGGCTAAGGTCATCAAAAAAAGCAGTGAGTACCAAGTTACCAACTTAGTAGTATAATTTTATTTATCTAGCTCTATTTTAGACGTTGAAAATTTCGGAAAAGTTGCAAAGATTTTTTTTAACCTACTACGGCAAATCCAAAGGATGGGTTATGATTATTTCACGTAAGGTGGATTTGGTAATTTCGATGATTGACGATTTTTCTGACAAAAATCGGAACAGAATACATTCTGACTTTTTGAACATGTCTCAAGGTCTACAGGGTGTATTGTAAGGGACAGCCCTCCTCAAACTGACAGGGTCCATTCAGCTCCTTATTTTGAATCATATTCCACCGGAAGATTTCTCCGGTTTTTTTTTTATATTTTTTTTTCAGTTAGTATTCCTTTATATCAATGTAAAACACTCCTGTTTCGCAGGACTCCATTTATGTAATTTATACGGCTAAAATAAAAATCCAACAATGGATGTTGAAATACTCTAACGAACGACGCTTGAAATCAGCCGTTCATTTCCTGCCTAGTTGCAGAGTTCATCGAACTCGTCGACGCGCTTGCCGTTCGCTACGTGCGTTTTGCCACGGTAACGATACATTGCGTATGAGGAAATAAAACAAATAAAATTTATTGGATTCCCATAACATTCCTGAAATAATTTCTTGTACCGGGCATCTTAGTACGATATACTGAATTCACCCCATCAGTTTGTGGAGAGCTGTCCCTTACACCCTGTATTTCTGGACCGTTATGCTAAAACAAATCGTTGGGTACCGTAAAATGGCACGGAATAACTGCTCAAAGAATCAAGTTCTCAAGTAATGCCAATTTTTCTTTTTAATTTTTGTTACTTTTTGCAGAATGACATGTCGATAAATTAGTAGCATTACATTTTAAGCAAATAACATAAACAAAAGCCTTACCGTTCATACTCAATAGTTGATATGTCAGCATCACTTGAACTATGGTTCACTTTCAGCAAGCCATTTCTTCTGAAGAAGGACTTCTTCCTACCTCTGACTCCCTTCTCCTCGGTGCTCGATTCAACGAACGATATGGTTGAAGACGAAGTAAACTCCTTATGGTTATCCATGGCTCTGGAAAAGAAGATATCTTCCTTAATCATTTTGCTATGACAGATCAGCAGTACTATTATGACTCAAGTGAGCTTTGGTATCGGAAAGTGAATCCGCGAACTATACACGGTGGATCCTTTTGACGGGGTAGTTAACCGTAGCAGCTACACGAAAATGGTCTTAGAAGACTATCCATAAATTTTTGAGAAATTTTGATCACCATACACAGATTTTCAAAAATTGGTAGCAAGAAAATGGCCATTTTACACACAAGATTTTTTTTATGCCAATCGATCCTGTTTCTAATACTGATAAAAAACTTCTATGGGACCAAACTAGGTTGCAGTACTAAAAAAGTCAGAAATTGCAAAAAACTTTTCCTATTCATTTTGTTTGAATACTTTAACCCTACTGCCCCGTTGAACGTATCCAACCTGTACGTAGTTATCTAAAAAAACGTGTGATGTTATTTTGGCGCGGATCTATGTTCTTTAATACACAAAATTTTATTATATCGTTGATTATACCAAAGATATAATCACTCACGAAAATTACTTATAAAATGATGAACGGTCACGTAAAAGGTTTTTTATTATTATATCACTGCCGAAAATGATATGACCTCTCAAATAATAAACGCTCAGACTTGAAACAATCACCAATAGTTTTATCACCACGCATTTAGAGGCTGGTTTTGTGATCTTCACACGTTTTTAGAAGCTGATGGTAGGACGCTGCTGCCGTCAACATCATCTGCCTAGCCTTCTCCCAACAATGCTGGGGTCGGCTTCCAGTCTACCCAGATGCAGCTGAATACCAGTATTTTACACGGAGCGACTGCCTATCTGACCTCCACAACCTAGATAGTACTGGGTAATACGATACCCCTTGGTAACACTGGTTATAGACTCTCCGGCCACTGATTACCAGTAACAAATCACGACTGTCAAAAATCGACAAATGGCAGCCGGTACCAACGTTTTAGCGTGCTCTCCGAGACACGAAGGACACTCAACAAATGCATTTGTTGCTTTGCCACCCATCCACTGACCAACCTTGGCAAAAGCCGCTTAACTTTCAAGATCGACCCGTGTAGCTGATATTGTTTAGCCACGAGCTCCTCGCTTCTGCTAGAAGTCTAAACAGTAATAGTACCTTTGTTATAAATTCGTGGAAGGGTCTTCAAAGCATCGATCAGTGTGGGAGAATTTTGGGCCTTTCACCTTGACCCAGTAAACGGGACCTCCGGGAGATGTACGAAGGATAAGTAGGTCTATATTATCCAACCTATTTTAATAACAAAAGCAAGAATCAAAAGAGGTTTTATGTGAATTAAATTGGTTCCTAAATCATCTTGACACACTAGTTTTTTTTTTGCAAAAGCAGAACTTGAGAACTAATTGTCTTTTTCGCGAATATAAAAGAATAAACACTGTCTTACCTGCTTTCGCCACATTAAACGACGATTTTTATCCTTAAACATCTGTATTTTGAAGTAAATTATTCACAAAAATATATTCTACACTTTATTTTCACATTCACACTACACTCAACACCGTAACTTTTGTAAATACCCACATTTCTAACAAAATATTGTCTAAATCTGACGCCTGTTTAATCTGTGGCGCTACAATCGCGCGGCGGGAATCGGAATCAATTGATTGATTATTTGTTACAAAGAATAACACTTTTCTTTCTTACTGCAATACATTCAAATATTTAAATAAATCGAAATATTTATTTTCAATACATATTAAATGTAATTTTAAAGATTTTCTTAATAAAAGTGGTTGATACGATCCATTTTCTAAACAGCTGAAATTCGGTACAAGATACTTCATGTACTGTAATCAATAACGTAACGTAAAGCCCTTGAAGTCTTACAAGTGGCAATGGTTTCACTAGCATAGTATATAATTACCATTTTACTAAAGAAATGGAGAAGTTTTTGATAATATTTAAGTATTAGGATGTCTTAATTTATTCTGCTGTAAAAATGTTTGCACAGAACTAAAGACATATGAAAGCATTTTCATTAAACAATAGTAAAGTATTGATATTATTAACTTCTTTTGTCTGTTATAATTTTTATTAAATAAAAAAAACTACATCTCGCATCATTCTACAGTCACTCTATAATAATAATGTTTGACCAATTTTGATAAAACACAAAATAAATTGAAACTACTAGGGCTAAACTATTTTAATTATTGGTACATAATTAGGGTGGATAAGCAATTACGACGTCAAGTTTACCTAAAGAAGTAGCTCAATGCACTTGTGATAAGTGACATCTGTTAACACAAAGCTGAACTATTACGCCACCTACTCTTTTTCAAAAGTTCAACTATTTCACAATAGATGGCGTTTTTATCACTTATATTTGATGGACATGGAGATAGCACTGGTGGTGTGCTAATAATAGCACAACTTAAGGAAATAATATAATAGTTTAACTAAATAATATTTACCCTTTACTCTGCCTAATTTATAGGAAAACCTGACATTAATATTAATATAACTTCAGTCTTTCTTTGCGTTCGGCTGTAACGCTTGCCGTCTCATACTCATCAATGAGAAAGAAAGAGAAAAGAGACTTATAGGATTTCTGTGGAAGGCAAAGCATCGGATTTTCTTCATAATGTTTTTGTTTCCGCCTACTAGTGCCTTTGCAATAATGTGCTGTACTAAATATTCGAGCAAAAATGTATTATATCGATTCATTTGACTTTTTTGTGCATAATGTGGTGACTTTGTGTTAAAATAAGGTTTTAATAGTGATCTCTGACTTTTGTAAGGCTGAATGAGTGTTTGTTTGTGTCATTTATTGATTTTTTTTTGAAGTTGGAAGCAAAAGTGATTCGTTTTATAAATTATTTGAAGATTTTCGGCTCGAAACTTGAAAATAACAGGTAAGGGTACAAAAATAATGTGCTTACTTCTCTATTTTGTTAATAAATTGGCATATTCATGTGTAAAATTAAATTGTATTATGTACCTAGGAATTTATATAATAATATGTTGTTGACGGATATCGGCTCTGTTTCTTAAAGTTTTCCTTCATAAAATAGAATGCGAATTTGAAAACATAAATTAACAGAAATATATTAATAAGTTTTTTTTTTTTAAATTTTGCAGTAAAAACTAGCCAGTCATAAATATTGGCAACAGAAAAATTTAGTTAGCCGCTATTTTTCCGAAATCACTCCAGTTAGGCCGCGTTCCCACTATGTCGTGACGATTAATTTATCGTTGGATAATATATCGAAAAGTCGTGGACGACAGTGAATCGTGTCGTCCTACATGTGAACACCTCCATTTAAATACACAAGGCACGACGCTTTAAACGACACGATAATCTGTCGTCACGACATAGTGGGAACGCACTTTTAGATTCCATTGGATACAGTCAACCGCACTTCGGTAACACTTGCACTACGATAACTAAATAAGCTTTCATTTGGCTGCAACTCGCCTGATGTGAAGCGATGACGCGGCCTAGGGTGGAGCACGCTTGCCTAGAAGTAACCGATTCACTCAAACTTTGAATAGATCCAGATTATAATGATCAGGGAACAGAGAAGCCGACAGTGAATTCCACAGACTGGCGGTTCGCACAATAAATGTAGAAGCATAGCGTATAACATACATACCTAGACGCTATAGTGTAAAACAAAGTTGCACATATCTTGCCGCCGACATGCTTTTTTTTATGCGAAATCATCAAATGACCCCTCCCGCTCTGGGCAAAGCGGAAGGGAGTGTCAGATTTGTACTGACTAAAACCCATCCATGTTCCTTCTTTGCCCTTTGTGTTCCAGGGCCGCGGTATCTCTTTCGAACAGTCCCGTAGCCCCGGCAGGCATCGTCCCTTGCGGACCCCTTCCTGGTTGCTGACAACTCTTTGAGGCTCGCCTGACAAAGATTTTACCCGCCGAACAAAACAAAATCAACAACACATCTCGGATTGTCGGCCGGTTAGCACCTTTGGTGTGTAGTGCCCGTAAATCTCGTTACAATATGGCTGCTGTGAGAGATAAAATAACTAAACGGACGGAAGTAGGTACTCTGTAGTTCACATCACTGAACAATAATGTGTACTTAGGTATCCTAAACTAAGCTTCACATGAATACGTATAAATCATGCATGACGATTTGACGAGCCAATCTATTAATATAATGAGCGGAAGGAAAACGCATCTTAACGCGGTTGTTCCCTTATAATTAGGTGATTGTCGGTACCTAATTATATTAAATTACACCTGTATTCATTTAAAGGGCTTCAGAGACTACGTATTAAAGGTGGAAGCGGTAGGGTAGACCACAAATTGCAAAAAACGTAAGATAAATTGAATCTCGCGGGCTACCCTGACACTTCCACCTTAAACTCAGCCATTTTTCTAGGTGAAGGGAAAAACTACAGAGCGCCATCTGCTACGATTCTTATGGTTGCTGTACTCTCCCGTCAAGTCACTTCGAAACAGCGAGTGCGAGTGTATAAAGTCGCACCCGTCTATGACGTCTATCTAACCTCGGTGTTCCTCGCTTGCTCTCCGTCCCCTGCCGGTTTTATCGATGTCTCGGGAGGCATGAAGAGAGCTCTCGGTCGAGAGTGAATCGCCACCTTTTCATGTTCTTTTTCCTTCGTCCGTGTTTATACATCTGGTTGACGCACGCGGGTTGCGAGAAAATCATTGTATGTTCTTTTAGTGCATCCTTGCCCGGCGGTTCCCTTTTGTAAGTTGCCTATCACTCATCGTCTCACCATGACCAAACCACATAAGTATGCACTTCTTCAATCAATTAGTTTTGGGACTACCTCGACATACTACCCACTGCAACTCCTAAAAACCAGAATCAACAGTGGCTACCACCAAAAAAGTGCAGAGGAAAAATCTTATAACACTTCCCGGCCCACGGATGGAATCCAGGTTACCATGCTGCATGCAAAAGTGGGGCTTGTAACGCCTGCTCTTCGCTGCCACGACCACAACTCGTATGACCAGCCACTATCTTGAACAAAAGTGATCAGAAGACCGATGTCACCGATGGTGTGACCAATCTTTCACTCTGGTCAAAAGTCGGTAGTCATGGTCGTGTAGTGCGCGAGGTCTCTAAACCAGCGAAACAAATGACAATCGTGGATACTTTTGTTTTATTTAGGATTTAACATTAGCCTTTCGGTGACTTTTGTCAGTCTCCAATGCATTTTTGACTTCATCGTTGTCGATGATACAATGTCATTATATCTAGGCTCGTGTTTACTTACAGGAACTACAATAACACACGGTATAGTTATTTACATAAACAGAGTTGATTGTAATAGCAAACATGTGTGTTACAGCAGTTATTTACTTCGCACTACATAATGAGTGTATACGTACTGTAATAACTACGTCGAGAACTAAAGGAAAACGTAGACGCGACGCGTCGTCAACCTGACATAAATCTAGAAGCCAGGCTGTTAAAGAGTAATTTCTATTAAAAAATAGCAACCACTGTCTGCATCTTATTTCAACGGATTGGCAGAAGCTTTTCAGTGATAAGCTGCCCAACACCCATCCAGCGACCAACCTCGGCAAGCGTTGTTTACCCATGAAGATCGACCCGTGCGCCTGTTATAATTTAGCCACGAACCGTTTCATTAATGTGGTTATTTTTTGTCAGCAGATCAAAATAACCCAAGATGAAGACCAAGCTAACTTCGGTGACGTACCTGGGGTTTACAGCAATGGATCGCCGGTTCTCAAATGCCATGCTGCCCTGGTTGCTGCGGGAGATCAGAGCTACTGGCGTTAGGGATAAGGTATGTATTCATTCCTAAGATCCGTCAGACACCAGTGGGTTTAACTTTGTCTACAAGTTACATTCTATCAGGGATATCTGTAACTGCTAGCCTTTTCCCAACTAGATTGGGGTCGGCTTCCAGTCTAACAGGATGCAGCTGGATACCACTATTTTACATGGAGCGACTGTCTATCTGACCTCCATAACTCAGTTCTGAATAATACGATACGCCTTAGTAAGACTGATTGTCAGTCTTTCGGTCCACTGACTACCTGTAACAACTGTCAAAGATCTACAAATGACAGCCGGGACCAACCGTTGAAGGTCCTTTCCGAAGTACGGAGGAAATACGAACCAACCTAAGGAAATAAAAATGGGATTGTCAGTAGTTCTCAGATCTACATCCTACATATATTCCTAGTGTTTCTAGGACATAACAAAATTTCCTAAATGCTTCACTGCCACTTTTAAAGTGTGAACGACTGGTCTACCATTGGTTGCTCGTATACTGCCCGTGATGAAGTATCTATGCCTAATTATATCAGCTTGTAACTGTCCCACAGCTGGGCAAAAAAGCCTTTGCACAGCAGTGACACGGTCTCTTGCAGAGAAGGCTTGATCGTAATTACAATGCTTGCTCAAAAAAGTTTGCTTTATTTTATTCATTATTTCAGGTTTTTCAATCTACGAGTTTTACTAACTTTCTTCTCTTACAGCTCAGCATAACTGTAGAAGATGGCTGCTTAAAAGCTTACAATGGCAATTTTGAACCAGTTATCGTGCACCGTCTGGTTGACATCGTACGGTAAGTCCCAACGAATGTTGGTTTTTCTGATCTTCGTAAGTAAGGCGTATCCACATGTTCTGGTCATATTCAGTGCAGTTAAAAGGAATATTATTATGTAATATTCCTATTGATATATTATATATTTATTGTGTTTAGACACCTATTACAGAAAAATTGAAAGGACATCGTTAGTCTTGGTATGGACATATAATGAGGAGGGATGAAACGCATGTGACTAAAAGAGTGATGGACATGAATGTTGATGGATGGAGAGGGAGAGGAAGGCAAAAGAAAAGATGGATGTATGGTGTGAAGACTGATATGAAAGAGAAAGGAGTAAGTAATGTCATGACGTCTGACAGGGGAGAATGGAAGAAAAAAACGTGTTGCGCCGACCCCAAGTAGAATGGGACAAGGCCAGGAAGATGATGATGATATATGTATTGTGTTTGCATTTGTTATTCAACAAATTTCCCTGGTCACTGTGGAATCGAACGTACCCGATCAACTGTTAACACCCCTAACTGAAAAATAATCACATCAAAAATATATAAGTTGGATTTTTTATAACGGTCTTGCATAAGTTATATAACAGCTCTGGCAGTGTTTTTTTTCTGTGTTGTTGAGGTGTACTAATATACATCATTAAGTACTTTAACACATCACCCTTTCATGCTGATTTTCGCCATGATTAATTCACAATTGTTTAAGGATATCCCTGTTGTGTCTCCCCATCTTTAATAGGTACTCATATATTCATTCTGGCGTTCTGTTGTTTCTGCCTACACCGATGAGATCTTCTTTCTTTGTCGTGTGGTTAGTTATAACCTGGTGTCAGAGTTTTTATACCGCCCATGGGCCTCTGACTTGGCTTAACATGACGTCAAGAAATATTTCTCAGGCATGCTGGTTTCCTCACGATGTTTTCCCTCACCGAAGCAAGTGATAATTATACCCATGAGATAAAGGCGTGAGTTAATGTATGTCATAATATTCAATTTCAGATTGAATTCGCAAATTTAACAAATTATTTATTTATAAATTCGACAAAAACTGGCTAATCCACAAATCCGGTACGATTTATTTTTTGCAAGGTAGATCTTCAATTAAGTTTGAAACCTGTTTTTCCTTTAAAAACGGCTCAACATGTAATTTTAAACCAGTAAAGGTTAATTTTAATGATCTTATACGACGTTGCTTGAAGAAAAACATCAATAACTACATTAATAATACTACGTTCTACATTACTATGTTTTTCTTATATTACCTAAATGGTAAACTAGCAATCTGCCCCTGCTTTGCTCCGGTACAATGGCGACATCGCGGTTTCTGAGCTAGCATCTCCTGCCTAGACTTTTCCCAACTATGTTGGTGTCGGCTCCCAGTCAAACTGGATGCAGCTGAATAGCTGTATTTCACATGGATCGACTGCCTATCTGACTTCCACAACCCAATTACGTGTGGGGCAGCACCAACAATATCCTAAGCATGATTGCAAGTCGCCTAGACTGTGTTTGTGTGTCGCTGTTGTGCAACTCATGGGTTGTCGCAGCAGTGTTCCATCGTTATGTGTTGTGTTGTTTTTTTTTATCAATGCTTATTAACATAGTCGTTTTACTAACAGTTTTTGGGTCATGGATAGCTACTTTTGACCCAACACTGACCTGCAAATTGCAAAAAACATAACAAAATTGGAATTTCGTGAGCTATCCTGGCGCCTCCACCTTAGGTACAGTAAAATTTATTTGCATAGATTGTAGGTACATAAAATAAGAAGTACCTAACAATAAAATGAGTCTAAAAGAACTAAGCGGTCATACAGATAGACATGAACATACGAATAGCGAAGTTGTTTTATATGACGGGAAAACAGAAAAACTAGTAAATTGTAAGTTAATATGATGTCAAATTGCGAACTTTTTTTATAGGGATCATAGTGCCAATCGCAGAAACCTGAGTTTCTTGTCATATTACACATAACACGCATAATATCAGGCTTTAATACGTTGTCACAACACTAAACGACTGAATGAAGCTATGCTTAAATGTCAGGTTTCGATGTGATAATTATCTTGATAACTATACCTTGGAACCAAAAAGCATTATCAATGTCAGTTGACGTGTATCCGAACGCGATTTGACGCTTTAGCGCGTAACAAATATGCGTTAAGTGTAGGCTAAAAAAAACGGTCACAAACATTATGTTTAACCAAAGAAAATTGTTTGTACAATTTTATGTTTCGGATTTCGGACAGGTGATGCGGAGGAATGAGAAAAATGTTGAGTATGGATGTAAATGGCTATAAGAGTAGAGGAACACCAAATATGGCTAGAAAGGAGGTGACTGCTGAGATGACAAGTAATAGAGAAGTATGGAAGAAGTAGACATGCTGCGCCGACCCCAAAATAAATTGGGATAAGGGCCGGAGAATGATGATGATGAATTTCGAACCCTGCTGAATATTATTGTACTGTTACTTAAAGCATGTTCTTTGGCTCAGACATGTTCCCGTCCCTGTCTTGCACTTATTGACAGTTGTGTGACCAAAAACCAAAGTAGGTGCTAAGTAATGTTAACTAATCTTTGCCTAAGATTACTGGGTCACGCCCTCCTCCTCTCTACGACAGGAATGGGGCGTAATCTACTACACTTCTATTCACAGAATCCTCCTTACTCCTGAGAATTTTGGATCATACTAGTTTTCTTGCTTTAGGTACCGATCATCATTCTTCTGTCCTTATCTCAATTTATTTATAGTCCGCGCAGCTTGTATTGTTCTTCTATACTTCTGTATTACTCGTCGTCTCAGCAGTCACCTCCTTTCCAGCCATATCATTTATCACACAGTCCCTCCATCCTTTCTTTTGTCTTCCCCTACTCTTATAGCCAACTCCTTCTTCACCTGGTCTGCTATAATCTGGGTCTTTAGGTACCAATATTGAACTATTGTTTCCTTACAGGGCCAGCCAGGTGCCAGGTCGTCCTGAAGAGCTGTTCTACATCCTCCTTAATGAGAAGGAGGGACTCCTCAACTGCTTCCTGTTCAAAGCCGCCACAGTACACGAGGTTAGTTTTATCAGATAAGAAAGAAAAAAATAAAGAAAAACTGTTAAAACTGCCAAGTGTAAGGACCACTCTGACTATTATTACTGTAGGTAATGAACCGACTCCGAAGTCATAACTCTAACTTCGTAAAGTGGAGCTACCTCGGGGGGAAAGGAATTA
The DNA here is from genome assembly GCA_905163415.1 of Noctua fimbriata. Taxonomy (NCBI): domain Eukaryota; kingdom Metazoa; phylum Arthropoda; class Insecta; order Lepidoptera; family Noctuidae; genus Noctua; species Noctua fimbriata. The sequence goes on from LR990951.1 coordinate 4,093,151, forward strand.
GGGTGTGAATGTGGTGCTGAGTCACAAACACACGAACAAGAATACGAAAAGAAGAAGACTGTAGTACTAATTCTGTAAAGCACACTAGTTCACCTCACTCAAGTGAGCGCACACAATTCGAAAGCGAACACATTTGTTTTTAAAGTAAATCATCGCGGATTCACAACGAGATACCGTTCGAATTGTGTACTTTGAGAATGACAATGTACCTATATTATTATGATAATTTTATCGTGAGTGGTGGTCTCAATTTTGGGGGTAGGCAGAAACTAGAGAACGCTCATAGTTCATTTATTTGTCAGAAACATGAGTATGCACACACAAAGCATGCAAGATGTTAAGTACATTGCAGAAAGGATCACAGTCATGTTTTACCTTTACGGCGTACAAATATGTATTATAATAACATTTGATTAAATATAAAATGAATTGTAACTGATAATTAATAAACACATAAAAAAAATAAAATTAATTGAACTTTATTTGTCAACGATTGCATTAAATTACATTTAAATATAATATAGGTACAGCATAAGCATTTCAAATATCAATTAAACAAAATTAGAAGACCAATTATTAAAAAAAAAAAGAAATAATAATAATAATATTTCCTTGAAACCGACGTGGGGATGCATCGAGATGTGGTCGCAGTGGACAAGGGCCTCACCCCGCTTTCCTTGGCTAAAGAGAACTGGCGCAAACCCTTAGTGCCTGACACTAACGACCGCATGGAGGTATGGCAGAGTAAAGAGCTTCACGGACGCTTTTTCCGGGCCCTGCATGGGCCCGATGTAGACCTATCAGCGTCCGTAGCCTGGCTACGTTGCGGGGACCTCTTCGGAGAAACCGAAGGTTTTGTCTGTGCAATTATGGATGAAGTTATGATGACGAATAACTACCGGAGATTTATTGTGAAGGACGGTACGGTTGACATATGTCGGGCATGCCACCGTCCAGGCGAATCAATCCGTCACATTATCTCCGGGTGTTCTCGTCTGGCTAACGGAGAGTACTTGCATAGACACAACCTTGTAGCCAGGATTATCCATCAGCAACTTGCTCTAAAATACAACCTTGTGGAATCGGAAGTGCCGTACTATAAGTATGTGCCCGACCCAGTTCTCGAAAATGGCAGTATCACATTGTACTGGGATCAATCCATCATCACTGACAGGACTATTGTAGCCAATAAGCCTGATATAGTGGTGGTGGATCGATCAGAGCGGCGCACAATGATTGTTGACATAACGGTCCCGCATGATGAGAACCTCGTGAAAGCCGAGAAAGATAAGAAAATCAAGTATCTTGACTTGGCTCGCGAGGTTGTCGACATGTGGGATGTGGACTCAGCGATCATTGTGCCGATAGTCGTATCAGCCCATGGCTTAATTGCCAAGAGCCTAGACCAATACCTGAGGAGGCTCTCGTTAGGCAGCTGGATCAAGGGCTTGATTCAGAAAGCGGTACTCCTAGACACGGCTCGTATTGTTAGGAGGTTCCTCTCTCTGGAGCCCTGACCGCCGGTAGCTTGGACCCTGTTCCCGATACCGGTGGGCTACTATTTTTTATATTTTTAAATGTTTTTTTATATGGTTTTTGTTAAGAAATATTTAAAAATGTAATTAGTAAGTAAGAAAATAAATAAAGGAAATAATAATTCAGATGTCAAAAAAATAAGATAAAAATCTAACAACAGTCAACAGAGCCAAACATCGCCCCCATATTAGAATTAGATTAGAATTAGTATGTTTTCTCCATTAGAAACTCTGCAATACTATAGAAACATTTGGCTGCTAAATACTCTTTTAGTTTTTTTTTAAATAAGTTAGTGACAGTTATATCTCTGAGTGCCTGTGGAAGGTGGTTAAATATACGTGGAGCCATACAGAAAACACTTTTACGCATTAGTGCTGTATTGGATGGTCTCCCACACAATCTATGCTTACATTTATCGCGCCGGTTACGGTTATCCATATCTGATTGTTTCTTAAAGAGATTCGGGTTAGATTTTACGAACATCACAATTTCAAAGATATAGAGTGATGGGAGGGTAAAAATTTTATATTTCACAAAGAATGGCTTGCATGAGTCGGTTGTTTTTAAGCTGAACATGGTTCTAATACATCTCTTCTGTGACCTGAATATTAACTCTTTGAGGGTTGAGTTTCCCCAGAAGATAACACCAAATCTTAGAAGAGGACCAACTATTCCATGAACGCTCTACTACGATCTTAAAATAGGTACATCTTTCGTTTCGTCAACGTTCATACTCACACGCCAGTTCCCTGCTTTCTTTCTGCAAAACATAACCTTTATTACCGCAAAATGTGACCTTGAAGATCATAATTCAGATGTTACCTAATATTGTTAGCTGTATATTTTTAATTTGGTTGACATTGTTGACAATAGCGACGAATTCATCAGTGTCGTGATAAAGTGACAGCAAACAAACTTGGGAGGTATGACAGTAATGCGTTCTTGTCTTCAGAAGTACCTATTCTAAGAAAATGGAGGGTCATGTTTTTGTACACAGGTACAGTCGCGAGCACATAAAGTTACCACAAACTGTCAAATTTCTCCAAATGATTTCAAACACAAAAATGTTGATGGTTAAATTCAAAATCGAATGCGAAAATTGGTCAGTTTGTAGTAACTTAATGCCCTGGCGACTGTACTGACATAAATGGCATACGTTGGAAGAAGAATAGCCTACAGGGTTCATCAATTAGCATATTCGGAACAAAACTGGATAGCTAATTAGGTGGGGCGTGATGAGCTAACACCAAAACTATATTTTAGTATTAGCTGTTGCCCGCGACCTTCGTCCGCGTAAAATTTTATAGCCTATAACCTTCCTCGATAAATGGGCTATCCAACACTAAAATAATTTTTCAAATCGAACCAGTAGTTCCTGAGATTAGCGCGTTCAAGCAAACAAACAAACAAACAAACTCTTCAGCTTTATAATATTAGTATAGATTATACATACTAGCGAGAAGCGATCCACCCCTGCTTCGTAAGGCGCCAAGTCTTCCAAAACTATGTTATCTTTTAAACTGGACCCTTACATATCCATCATCATCATTCTCCTGCCCTTATCTCATTTCTTTTGCGCTCGGCGCAGCATGTCTTCTTTTTCCATACTTTTCTATTACTCGTCATCTCATCAAACACTTTCTTTCTTGCCATATCATCCTGCACACAGTCCATCGATTGTTTCTTTAGGCTTGCACAACTCATATACCCATCCACATTCATACTCAAATTTTCCTCACGACATTTTCCTTATTCCTCCGCATCATATGCCGATTACGATTACCACACAACTTTTCAGTCACCGGCGCCACTTTCAGACTTCATCTTATGTACTCAATTCTTATTTTATCCATTCGCGTAACACCATGCATCCCTCTTAGCATTCTCATCTCAGCCACATACAAATGCCAACCGAACTAAACCTAACATACACATTCACAAAATTTCATTGAAATCGATTGAATGATTTCGTAGATTAGCGTGTACGAACATAGTGAATCAGACCGAACGTCACGTGACACGTGGTTTTACGAGAATACATTTATTAGGAAGTAGTTAGTACCAAATACCTATTCATCTAACATAAGCATAATCAGCCTATAATGTCTCCACTGCTGGGACACACGGTCTTCTCTCTATGAGAGAGAATGGGCTACAATCCACCACGCGAGCCCAATGCGTGTTGATAGATTTCACATGTCTTAGAATTCTGGTCCAAGGACAAGCCGGATTCCTCACGATGTTTTCCTTCACCAATATTCATCTAGAAACAAGTGTTGTTCTATGTTTCAAAGTTCTTAATTCTTTATTCAGAAAATTAATCTTTGATCCCAGATAAACTACATTTTATACTAAAACCAGTTTCTGATACGATCTTGATCACCTTGCCACTAGACACCATTGGATTAATCAGGTATGGAACTATCGGATGAAAGGAATCCAATATGTGCATATTATAACGGCTGTGTATCCCTGTAAGGTAAGGTAGCGGTGTATGTAGATACCTATAGAATGCTCACATTTCGCTACTAATCAGTTAAAATTAGTAAGTACCTATCATCTGCATCATCTGCCTAGCCTTTCCCAACTATGTTAGGGTCGGCTTCCAGTCTAACCGTAGGCAGCTGAATACCAGTATTTTACATGGAGCGACTGCCTATCTGACCTCCACAACCCAGTTAGTATTGGGTAATACGATACCCCTTGGTAAGACTGGTTGTCAGACTATTTGGTCTACTGACCTGTAACGACTCTCAAAGATCTACAAATGACAGCTGCGACCAACGGCTTAACGTGTTTCCGAGGCACGGAGGAAACTCGGTATGGAATGGATGGTTACCCATCCACAGACCAACCTAGGCAAGCACGGGTTAATCACATAAAAAACCCTACCTAACCCCTTAACCTAAAAATCGATCCGAGCGGCTGTTATTATTTAGCCACGAGCTCAACAAAAAATAGTAAGTACCTAGTAAGGACTTATTAATCGTTTTTATCGATTTTTTTAATTTTGTGGGCATTTTATGCAATTTTTATTTGACGTAAACTGTATGCGGGCACTTAGGTAACTCTGAGAAGAAGAAGGGGGTATTCCTCAAAGCGCAACCATGACGAAAAATAGAGAGATATCACTAATGAATCCGTCATACCCCTCTCTATTTTACATAATGGTTGCGCTTTTTTATACCCTAGTATTTCTTTGTTCTAGGTGATGGGTGGTCTTCTAATTAATTCGTCCTTAGTTAAGTTACTAACAACAGTGTTTAAGTGCACCTGTTACTAACAATCAATAGACGTTAGTTGACCGACATAAAACAATTTTATTATTTACTTTTTAAACAGACAAATAATAAACAATTTCGCTCCAGCCATTCTCAAGTGATGCACATGACTTGCAAATGAAACATTTAATTTTCATTCAAGTAATAGAAGATAGTGTATAGGTATCCTTACCAGACGAAAACAGCTACTACGATATCAACATACGCACTTATTGCGTAAATAAAAATAATTTATCGAACAATTTCCTGATTATATAATTACAATTCTATTTTAAAGAATCAATGAATAAATAATTCATTAAATTAAATACAAACAATGGCCGAATCTAACGTAACGTGTTAGAACCTTGATCTACTATAAATTTAGATTCACGAACGACTTTATAAATGTCAGTTGTAGATTAGTTTCGGCAATAAATAGGTACTAGTTGGAACAAGTTTTATCAAACTAATTCATCTTTTTCGTAAATGAATTGCAAAAATAAACAATAACTTCTGTGTGTTTTTTTAACGTAAAAAATAGTGTTACTGTGAACTCAATAAAATTAAAAATAGTTATATTTTTTTAGACAAACTGTTGAGTGGGTGCAGAAGGAAAATCGAATATTGTTAAATTGACTTGATTAATTCTATATTTATCTCCTCAAAAGAGAAATAAAATAAGTGATTACAATTAAAAATAAAATAATGTGCTATCCATTTCCTAAATGAACTTTAAAACTAAAGTGATATTTCAAGGAAAAGAAAATGAAAATCTAATTTTGAAATGTTCGATTATGAAATAGACGAAGAGATTTTTATGGCTCTCGAGAACTGGATTTCAAATATAGAACGCTTAGTGATTGATAACAGACTTTGTTCGATATTCAAATACTAAAGATTTAATCAAATGGTAAATAAATGTTGAGCTCGAACTTAAAATTGTGGAATATTTTGCGAAAAGTTGAATTAAATTTGACTTAAATATTATATAAAGCAAATACATTAAACAAATATTTTTGCCAATGCTCATGTCATAAGAAAAACAAGTTACCTCAAAAATAATAAAATAAGTATCAATAACATCATTGATCCCTTTCGGAAATGACCTAAAATAAAACAAACTATAACAGAAAAACATTAACCAGAACAATCATTTACAAAATAAAGGAGTCACCTTTATATGACAAACAAGGAATGCAGCAATTTCCACTATTTGAAAATAAACGCAGTATCTGTTAAACTTCCTCAAACGTCACCCTATTTTTCGCTTATGCATATAAATTAAAACAAAAGAAAGTGGCAGACAGAAAAAAAAAAGATTTCCATCTAGAACAAGGACTCTCGAAAGTCCGGTAAAGCATAACATCACACCTGTAGTCCTCGAAGGGATAGAAGGGATGTACCTAATAATACACCCATATAAACATCAATAAACGAAAAGCAATAACCAATTGACAAAAATACAATTATAAGAAGTGCTACAACAACACGCTGACGTTAAATACGTCAATTAATTACGTTTTGACAGCTGTGCCAAGAAACAACATGTCCTCTTCAGTATTCATCCCACTTGCGCGCAAAGCGGCCGTGTGCTACGCCAGCTTTTCCGACGTACAATTTTGGCTTGGAGCCGTACTCATACTCCTTGCGTGTGAAATGGACCTAATATGCTTTCATATACTAAACGCCATGGATATTGAACTGAACTAAAAACATAATGAGGTAGAAAGTGAATCTGACAGTTAAAAAAAGTGTGTAAAGAAATTAAAGTGTGGTGGTTTAAAAAAGAAGAAAAACAAGACCTTGATTTCGTTTCGGGATTTCTCCATTCATTGGCTGGTATGTTTTGGAAATAGAACGCCAGTTGTCTGCCAACGTTTTGAGCGTGGCATCGTTTGCAGCGGTGTAAACAGAAAACATATGATCGCGCGCATTTTAAAATGTTTGTTGACAGATGTGTGTAGGAAAAGTCATTTGACGTTCCAATTTTGAAGTTGAAAATGTGAAGATAGATTGAAAAGCTAGTTTTCGGCAAGAATTTTAAATCTCACCTTAAAAACGGGTTTAAAAAAAAATACTTCATGCCAGTCTAATCGATAAAGATTTTAATATTTAAATTTAAATGTGAAAAGGATTATGATTGTGCCAGTTTAAAACTTTAAATTATTTTAAACGATAAACGTTTCTGAAATTAAGACTGATGAGTTTTTAATTGATTGTGACACTGTTATGGAAAAGACGATAGTGTTGTGATTGTGAAGTGTCTCTGGAATCATTTTGAATTGAGCAATATTAAATCGTGAGTACCTTCTATATTTTTTTTTAATGCACATGGTGATTGGTAATTGATTAGTACTTTTTTGATAAATCGGTAGTATTCAATCATTAATGACCTATGAGAAAAGTATCACTTCAACATCACAACCTTTTATGGTGGAGAGGTGGAAAATTTCCACAAAAAACTTTAAAGTTCGATTTCTACAAAACAACCCAGTTTAGACCCCAAGCTTTCGGGTCAAAATTGTTGCAAATTAGGTCTAGTATCACCCATTTCAAGGAACGCACCCAATTACCAATCACCTGTATGGGTAGGTACCATTCAAGTTGTGTTCGTGTACTATTCGTATCTATACCCATATCTTACTGTTTCTTCAATGCTCGAGTTATTATGCCCGTATTGTGTCTGGTTCGTGCATGAAGCATCAAGCTGTCTGTAACATGAAATGGTTGAGTTAAAAAAAAAAAACGTTACGTTGCACATATTTTGAATATTCACTTTTTAACAAGCCATTCTGATTTTGAAAACTTAATACTGAGGCTTAAATCTCTGTCACATAGACAACAAATAGACCTTAGGTCCTATTCCTAGACAAAGTGATATTCTATTAGCTAAAACGACAATAGAGAAGTAAAAAAAAAAACAATTTTTAAAAGTATCAAAAAACCCGACTACAAATTTTAATATGTATCTATACCTTCGTTTTAATTTCCTTCATTTTGATGCCCTACTCGATAGGTTTGGTTGAAAAAAAAAATGTACGACTTACATTTTAGCGCCAAAAATCCGCCATTTCGTTTGTTTTTTAAACACCGATCTAAAGACATTTGGGTTCTTGAGACGAATCTAATGATACCTTAATCATCGAAATCCATCAAGCCATTTGGAACATACGAGGTACTAAAGAAATTTCCAGAAAACAAACAAAGAAACATACAAAATACGCTCGAAAAACATAACCCTTCCTTGGTAGTCGGGTAAAAAGTTCAAAATCTATTGAATCTACATAAGCTATCGAAAATCTAGTGAAATCCATAATGTGCGACACGTTTTGAAAGCGATGTCACTTGTCTAGGCGCTCTTGTCTTTATAAGACACGCAATTAAAAAAAAAAAACAAAGATTTTCAACCTTTGGTTATAAAATCAAAGAAAATGTGAAATAGAACCCATTAAAATGAAAAGAGTTATAGTACATCAGTGCTCCTTGGCATTATGGTATGACATTTTTATATTTACATAGCTGACCCGCGCAACTTCGTCTGCGTTCGGATTTTTGTGTAGCCCATAACCTTACTCGATAAATGGGCTATCAAACACTAAAATAATTTTTCAATTCGGACCAGTAGTTCCTGAGATTAGCGCGTTCAAGCAAACAAACAAACAAACTCTTCAGCTTTATAATATTAGTATAGATACAATTTCCACAGACAATTAAAAAAATGTGTACCAAAAGTCTATCCTGTCAATGTCATTCAAGCGCCAAAATAACCATGCAGCAGTGTATAGTGGGTGTTAAAATACCCTTAACGTAGCCGAAAGGCATTTGTTCTCCCCGTCATTGCGATATTTTTTGTTCTAAACCATACAACAATTTAGCAAGTATTTTTTTTAAATTCAAGTTTTTAGTTTTATATATTTACTTTACTCCACGACCCCTATACTATTCAATGCATCCATTTTCACAGTGTTTGAAGTGCGTTACATTGAGTCCTACCGTAAAACGTGATTTCACTCCAAAAAGTAGTTACCGAGCAATAATTTTTGCGTAGAGTTCATCGGGGCATGCCTCAGAGCGCAACTATTTTTAAGCGCAACTAAATTATTCCCCGTAGCGTTAGTTGCGCTCACAAATATAAAATGTTTATTCCTCAAAGCGCACCCATGATGCAGGATGAGGGTTTTGATGGATTAATTAATGATATCTCTCTATTTTTTATCATGGTTGCGCTTTGACGAATATCCCAGTTCATCATCTTCCTGCCGATGTCCCATTCTACTTGGGGTCGGTCGGCGTAAAACGTTTTTCCATTCTTCCCTGTCAGACGTCACGGCATCATTTACTCCTTTCTCTTTCATATCATTCCTCACACAAGCCATCCATCTTTTCTTTGGCCTCCCTCTCCCTCCCCATCCATCAACATTAATATCCATCACTTTTTTAGTAGCATGCGTTTCATCCCTCGTCATTACATGTCCATACATACACAACTTCCTTTCAATTTTTCTGTATAGTTTTAGTTACTTACTTTAATGTACGGAATGCTTGGTTGACGGCTTGCATGTGTAGCTAACGGTTGTCAAAGGGCCGACCTGCATTTGGTATTTACTATGCAACTGTGCATGTAAGTACGTGCTATCAACCAAATTACCGTTTACGGTTAGTAGGCATAGAAAATGAACGGTTCATACCTTGCGTTGCAGTCAATCGCAGCATTATGTCATTGTGTGGACCAGTTTTATAAAGGGCATTATTTTTAATTTGTTTGTCAGGCAAGTTAAGTGGTTAATTGGTTAAGCATGTTCTTCGCTCTATGAGAAAGTGGTCTATTAAATAGGATAATAACATTCATGAATTTCTCTTATTCCGAAATAACATAATGCAGTACACGTAGAAATTTTCATCGGCAAATATTATAAATGCGAAAGTTTGTGAGGGAGGATGGATATTTGTTACTCTTTCACGTAAAAACTACTGAACAGATTTGGATGAAATTTGGCACACCTTGACCTGGATTCACAGATATGATACTTTTTATCCGTACGATTCCATAGGACAAACTTCCGGGTGAAGCCGCGGGCATACCAAACAAAAAAATCACATCTGTTATGTTTTATCGTACGCGTTGAAGCGAATTATTATAAATTCAGTATTTTATCTATTCCATATTTATTTATTTTAGGCACCATCATTAGATTTAGTTTTTGATTAAATCTGGTAATTGTTTTCGGTTGACTGTACGTCCCCCAAAAATTTATAAAGCTGAGCAAGCGCAGTTTGTGTCAATAATTTGATATCATTCACTTTGAAGTTAAACTTTTTGAATCAAACGCGACAAATTAATTCATTAAATTATCTACCAATCGATCCAATTATATTGGATTTCGGAACAATAAACTACCAAAAACTTAAATTAAATCAGCAAATGATTGTAAAATTAAACATGTGTTTTTAACTCGAGTAAAATTACTCACTTCACTCGATTTTTTTACGCGCAGTCGTTAGAAAAATCGTGTGACATACAGATGGACAAAACCCAAAACATGGGACATAACGAGTAGGTATCTGTGACCCCTCTATCTAATTAGTACCACTCATGGTCATCAATCAGATTTTATGACTCCATGTTACGACGCCATAAAGCCCATGCAGTGTTAATTTAATTAATTTTGTTGGCCCCACCTAAAAGCCTATTTAAATTTGTAATCAAATTGTCTAATCTGTTGTAATGTTGTTATTACAAAACATAACGCCTGTAGTCAGGCAGAGATGTACCTAGTATTACACCTACATTTCACCAGTTATATTTAAGTCCCATGTTATGGGCGCGAACCTCGTGACATCAGCCGGGCACAAATCCAGACTCCGTGTCTGCTACTGAGAAATTCATGATTGAAAAACTCAATAAAGCTGGGGCTGCCTGACCTGGGGATCGAACCCAGGACCTTAAGCTCAGCAGTCGCGTTTGCAATCACTAGGTCAACGAGGCAATGGTTATTTTTGTCAACTAATTAGAACTGCTTACATGAGACCAGAAAAGCATATAACGTCACAATGTTCCCATTGGGACACAGGCTTACTCTCTGTGTGACAGAGGCGAAGGTTCCATACAACTCGATTCCTACCGGCTTCCCTTTTAAAAACGGCACAGTCCAGTATACTATAGGTTTTTGATTCTAGGACATGTCGTTTCTTTTCTCTAGAAGTCTAGACTAAACACAAACAGGTTTTAGTCGTCGATCAGTGATGTGAATTGGACACCATTTCCGATGACCGTTTGTGTGACATAGAATCCATTGTCCGTTGATTCAGTATTAGACAATACCTCAACGGTATTTTTCAGTAGGTACCTTGCATTTTGTGACACCTAAAGGCCTTCGCACACCACGTTTTTTTTATGCGCTGACGACGCGCGTTTTTGATTAACGCATCCTCTGCGTGATTATAGCGATACAAACACATGACTTAACTAACACGTAACAACGTGACTTCAGTCTTGCGTTTGCTGAGCGTCCTGATTGCGTTCTGCGCGCGTCATCAGCACATACAAAAACGTGGTGTGCAAAGGCAAATGCCTGAATAAAAGCGTACTGCATATTTTTGCATTAAATTTAAGTGTCGCATAATAGCACGGATCGTTTTTCAAGGTTACCGAGGTCAGTCCTCGGATAGATCCATTATACACCGAGACGTGCGTCAGAAAGCAGGTCTTGATTGTCATTTGTAGTTCGTTGGCAGTGGTTCCGGGAGGTCAGAAGCCCGAAACCCTGGACCAGTCTTGCTGTTGCGTTTGCTGCAGTTTTATCCAGTAACTCCTGAGTTGTGGAAGTCAGATAGGCCTGCTCCATGTAATATACTACATTGTATTTAGCTGCATTCGGGAAGTTGGTAGCCGACCCCAATAATGGGTGTAAAAGTACCTTTAATGAAGCCGAAAGACACTTGCTCTCCCCGTCATTGCGATATTTTTTTTGTTCTAATACTTACCATACCTTCTAGTTACGGAGATATTTTGGGTCAAATTTCCAACTTTATAATAAGTTTTTTTTATTTTTTATTACAAGTTTTTAATGTTGTAAGTTTACTTTAAATAACTCCACGACCCCCGTACTATTCAATGCATCTATCAGCACAATGTTTTGAGTGCGTTACATTAAGTCCTACCGTCCTACGTGATTTTTCACCCAAAAAAAAAATTGTTTCCCTGCAATAATTTTTGGTAAAGTTACTTAGTTTGATGTACAGAATGTTCGGTTGACGGCTTCGTGAAGGGTCCGTTTACACCTTGCATAGTCGGAAAAAGATTAGGCAGATGACACTTACGTGTTCTTTAGTTCAGTAAACACGGCCATAAGACATGTTCACAAATAGTTTGTGTCTTCATAGCATTTAGATAATGAAGTAGACAGAAGTTACCCTTGAATGCGCCTGAGTGTATAAATGTACGCGGAAAATGAGAATAACTAGAGTAGGTCCATGGACGCAGTAGTAAATGCGAATTTATAAATATACTGTCCACGCGGCGTCGTCGCACGCGCAGATTGGAGCTCATTCCTTGTTGCAGATTGTAATTCCCAATTGTCTTTTGTACATAATAGGGTAGTTGACAAACCAATCAATTGACATACTTTTTAAGAGCTGTCAAAACGTGATTCCCCCTTAAATTTTAAATGGAAATAGCACGTTATGACGTCACTATTTAATCAACTTAAAGACTCAACTATTTATTGATTTCAAAGCAACTAAAAATCTAATTTTGCAATTAATTGAAAATTAATCGGGTTTTCAGGTCTAAAATGAAGTAATTTAAAGAGAATTTGTGTCTTGGAATTATTGTTTAATGATGTCAACTACCCAACTGTGTGTGATTGACTGATGGCCTTACTCTCAAGGCATCCAAAGGATAGTCCTGTTAAGCAAAAGCCAGCTTTAGTTCGCTTCGTATTTCTGCAAGTGCTTTCAACAAGATTGTTAAGCTGCATGATTGTCTCCTTGGTCTAGTGGTTGCAAGCGCGACTGTTGAGCAAGAGGACCTGGGTTCGATTCCCGGGTTGGGCAAAGTAAAAAAGGGATCAGGAATTTCTCAGTAGCAACCGGAGTCTGGATTTGTGCCCGGTTGATGGCAATAGGCTCGCCCTCTATTACTTGAGACTTAAACATAACTGGTGAAATATGGGTGTACTGTTAGGTACACCTCTGCCTAACCCTTCGGGGATTACAGGCGTGATGGTACGTTATAAGCATATCGGTGGCATGTCACTCTTATGCTATTTTGGTATTTTTCTTCTATACCGTAACTTTATTATATCTTTTATCACTACATAGTATAAAACAAAGTCGCTTTCTCTGTCCCTATGTCCCTTTGTATGCTTAAATCTTTGAAACTACGCAACGGATTTTGATGCGGTTTTTTTTAATAGATAGAGTGATTCAAGAGGAAGGTTTATATGTATATATTGCACCCGTGCGAAGCCGGGGCGGGTCGTTTTACAATAAAATTATAGCTAAACCGACATAGTTTTAAAACTGACCGAAATCAACATTATTATTATAAACACGAGCCTCACAAATTCCCAATAGGTACAATTGAGTAAAATGCCATAATTGAACACGCTTGAAAGCTCATATAATTATTTTTTTTGCTACAACAATAATTGTGAGTCTATGGACATTGTTTCCTTGTCAAAAATAAATCAGTAAAGTTGACAAATGACTAAATTACTGACTGTTAAAATTGATTGATTGAGATGAGTAAATGGCAAAAAGTGTGTTTTTCCTGTTGTGGTAAGTAATTGCAGTTCTATTACTGTATTATGTTGGTTTTTTTTTGTGTTAGTACAAAAAGCAACACATGAACCACGTTTATTATGTACGTGTCGGATATATCAGGATTTATTCCGTTAGGCTCGTACATCATGTGGGCAGACGATGGTTGCAATGAAAATACACTGGGTGCGATCCACTGTTTCTATTAAACTAACAAGTTACTTGAAATTACAACTTAACACAATAACACGGGGCACAATGAATCGGGTACAGTTCCAAAGCGTCTCAACTCCTCCGCGATCAGACATTGACTGTCGTCCTCGCCTTGAGCTATAAATATCAGGGCTCTGCAGAAACACGCTGTGGTGTGGGTAGACTGGTAAACAGGTCGCGTGATGTCAACACTGGTGCGCTTGCGAATCATTTTATGTAATGACCGGATCAAATATACGACATATTATGTCCACCATAGAAATTGTGCTGGGACTAGTGCTATCCTGGACAGTTCACCTGGAACCTCACTCAAGTGAGCGCACACAATTCGAAAGCGAACTCATTTGTTTTTAAAGTAAATCATCGCGGATTCACAACGAGACACCGTTCGAATTTCGAACGTGCTGTTTAGACAATAACATCATCAAACTTACGTCATTGGCACGCCGAAATCGTCCATCTAATATTTGACAAGTCTAAAAATATTTTTTTTCTCAAAAAAATCTTCACGTAATTACTAATTTCTAACCAAGTCCTCTAGACGAGCCAAATTCTAACACAATGCGAATATGATTTTCCTAGAAGCTCGTTGGATTGTGTCCAATATTCCTTTCGTAGAAACAGAAAATTCAGAAGGTTTATAACGGTATTCTAACTTGTTTTTTATAATCTCCGACTTCACTCATAAAGGGTGTAACAAAACCCTTAACGAAGCCGACAGGCACTTGTTCTCCCCGTCATTGCGATCATTTTTTTGTTGTTATCGTGTGGTTAGTTCCTAACCTGGTGTCAGAGTTTTTATGCCGCCCATGGGCCTCTGACTTGGCTTTACATGCCGTCAAGAAATATCTCTCAGACATGCTGGTTTCCTCACGATGTTTTCCTTCACCGAAAAGCAAGTGATAATTATACTATACGCACATGAATCCGAAAAATCAGAGGTGCGTGCCTTGGGTTCGAACTTGAGACCTATGACCTGGGAACCTTCTAGTTACGGAGATATTGGGGGTCAAAATTTATACAAGTTTTTAATGTTATAACTTTACTCTAAATACCTCCATGACCTGTTTACTATTCAAAGCATCCACCAGCACAATGTTTTGAGAGTGCTACATTGAGTTTAACCGTAAAACGTGATTTTTCACCCTAAATAAAAGTCGTTTCCCTTCTTACTTAGTTTGATAAAAATAATGCTTGGTTGACGCTTCGTGAAGCATCTGTTTACACCCTTTAGAGTGAGCAGCAGAGTCATAGGTGGTTAATTCGATCCCGAACGGGCATTTCATCATCACCATCATTTTGCGCCCGGGTTCACTTATTGCTGGATATAGGCCTCTCTTAGTTTGTGCCAATCTCCACGCTTTTGTGCTTACCTCAACCAAGTTTTACTGGGAAAGACAGCAACGTTTTCTGCCCAGGCAACAGGCGCTTTACTTGGTGAGATTTATTTCACCACCACTGCTCTCAAAACGGTGCGTAAAGTAATGAACTGACTCCAAATAGAACATTTTAAAATTAGAATAAGTGTCGTGTACTAAATTAAAAAAAAAACAAAAACAAAGAAACCTCAAAATCCTCTAAATCGATTTTTCGGCCATGGCGGCCATTCTAAGCTGAGAGTAGACTTCGACACGGTTAACATAGTGGGACAGCATTGGGACATGATTGCAGAGAGATCAAATGCAGGGCCAAAAGCTTAACGTGCTTTTTGAGGGTATTACAATAACGAACTTCCAAACTTCTTCGGTTTAGCGTTTCGATGGCAATCTTAATTGTTAAGACCCAGAACTGAGCCACTAGTTTGGCGCCTTCAGTAGCGTCCATCAGTTCCTGTAATGAACAAACAACAGGACACGCAGAACACTGTTTAGTGCCTCATCGTTTGTGGAACAGCACCACATTTACACTCCAGGGCAGAGTTATAAATGAATCCACCTGAGCAGGTTTTCCTTGCTGAAGCCAAACTGGGTCCATCATCAGGAAACTACTGATATATCTTGATGGAAAACCCCTATAACACTTGACGTGACTTGGGGGTCAAACTCAAGACGACACTCTACGAACTCAATGGGGCAGAGCAGAACACTTAGGAGTATTGTGGAATGGCCCTTCTTTCTTCACATATTACGTGCTATCTACCCACACAGTCCCAGACAAAAGTTTTATCGAAAATGGATGAAAATAGGAAGGTCAGCTTTTGTTAGCTTTCCTGTTTTGTCATTACGAGTCTTTTAGTCTACAAGTTTTGTGAACGCTATTGAGGTTAGCGACATTCAAGGATAAGGTATTGAAAGAATATGGAGCCTCCTTTATTAAGATTAATGGACTTCTACATGACTAGCGTTTGCCCGCGGCTTTGCTCGCGTTAATTTAGAATTTGACCTACTCTGCTTGAATAATTATATAATTCAATCATGATTCGAAAGACACTTTCGTATTATTATAAGAACGTTATTGTTGTTTTCCTTGGGAACAGTACTTTTTTTTGGGATGAAAGACACCCTATGTCCATTTCTGTACATCTGACAACGTATGTGCAAAATTTCAAGGTCATCGATTCAGTGGTTTAGGTGTGAAAAGGTAACAAACAAACTTACTTTCGCTTTTATAATATTAGTTAGGATAGTTAGGATTAGGATTGGCGAAATGTAAAAGTTACAGCTCTGCTTAAACCCCAGTGGTTACATGCGTTTGTTATGTTAGGTTACGATGTATTGTTTACCAGTCAGTAAGTGACGGAACTGTGCTATAAACAAATGTTATATAAACTGTATAAGAGCTGACCGACATTGACCTTGCGATGGCAAACTTTCCATAACTTTATATGTATCGTTGAAACTGGTTTCCATAGTAAAGCGAGGTTAATAGATTGGTTTTCCTTGTAAACAGTTGTTTTGTTTCATTTTAGGTTTAACTTGGATTTGATTAGTTTGTGACGAATGCGACCATATTTGTCAAAAAAGTTCAGAAATTGGCACATTTCGACGATAGCTAGGTGCTGGTATAATGGGTCTAAAACGAGCCTTAACGAAGCCGAAAAGCACGTGTTCTCCCATCATTGCGAACTTTGCTTTGTATTGGACCATACCTGGGGACCTTCTAGTTACGGAGATATTCGGCTCTAAGTTATCACAAGTTTTTTTTTTAATACAATATTTTAATGTTTTAAGTATAACTTTCACTTGAAATAACTCCCCGTACTATTCAATGCATCCAGCAGCACAATGTTTTGAGTGCGTTACATCAGGGCCTACCGTAAAATGTGATTTTGCACCCCATAAATTTCGTTTCCCAGCAATAATTTTTGGGTAGAGTTACTTAGTTTGATGTACAGAATGCTTGGTTGACGGCTTCGTGTAAATCACCGATTTACCAATCAATTAGACGGAAAGGATGTCCAGACAAGGATATGCTTTTTATCCTGGAGATATAATTTATTTCTCAAGCAGGACGACAACATGACCATGATGATGTTAGTCCGATGGAGAACTTTGAGGAACATACGTGTGACTGCGTGTCCTCAACAAATGATGTCCCATCTACTGTCATGCTCTTTCTACAAGTCCACCTGCACCTTGAGGGATCTGTCCGAAGCCACTGATGATGCCTTCGAAGTGGCAGAGTTCTGGTCGGAGCTCATCTAAGGCAATTCTCACACGACACCGCTCGTCCGCGCGGTCGGGCGGTGCCGCGTGTTGGGCATCAGCAGGTTGCTCACAAGCCAATACGACGAGAGATCTGCTTCACCGCAAGACCACGCGGACGAGCGCTGTCGTGTGAGAAACGCTAACGTATCATCAACACGACGAAGAAGAAGACGAATTGGTGTCCAAAGAACAGCTGTTTTGCAAATTAAACGAATTGCCTTGAATCAGAAGACCTAAATAATCGCTTTATTGGTTTCAAGTGCAGACGTCATTGGTTTCCTGTTTTATATGTTTGTGTTGGATTAATCGGTTTCCTTGTTGATACATTATAGGTACTATTTATTCATTACTAACTAAATCTTTTGGCCGTGATTATTTCGCTTATTTTAGCCTGTGGCTCTAAAATTACATGTTCTGTGCAATATGTTTTACGATTTCTATTAAACCTGTTTAACTCTTGATTTCGATTTAGATATTACAGTATAATTTATGCTGTGCGTTTTCATAATGTAACCATACTACAATGAAACCGATATGGTTCTGACGCGACATGACACAACACGACACAGTACTGTTTCTACCTTTACTTTATCGCAGTTCCTCAGTCCACTGCTGGATTGCTTTTTAAAAATATAACATATTGGACAGTATTTTTTTTTTTTTTTGGTTTTTTTTTATTTCGTATTTTTTTTGGTATCTATTTAGTATTATTTTTAGTTTTTTTGGTTTTTTTTTGTATTGGTCTCTGCTAGTGCATCTTGTCTGACCTAGTCACCTTCTAAAGGGCATCGTTTCATCTAGCAGGAAAGCACCTAAAACACTCCATTTAATTTATAAAAAAAATCACTAGTAAAACCTCCTTACAAAAAGAAGTTACGTTTCAACTGAGAAAATTAATGAAACTTTTTATTAAAATTTTACATAATAAACTTCTGAGTAGCCATAGTTCTGAACCAGTCAATAATTTTATGCATAACATTATTATCAAATTAATTTGAATATTCAACATGTGCTTTCAACTGTTTTACGAATAAGACGTGAACTTGACTTGACAACATGCTTTCCGATAGACGTGACTTTGAAATGAGGTTAATACTTATTTGTCAGTATCCGGG
Source organism: Noctua fimbriata (assembly GCA_905163415.1). Lineage (NCBI taxonomy): Eukaryota > Metazoa > Arthropoda > Insecta > Lepidoptera > Noctuidae > Noctua > Noctua fimbriata. Next base: position 4,111,688 of record LR990951.1, read on the forward strand.
GTGGAAGGGACTCCGACGCGAAAAAGGTTGTCACGTATTCAGTATATCATTCTGAGCAGGGGCCATATAGAAATTTTCTGTCATCATTTTTAATTTTTTGTCAACAGTTATTTTTTTTTAAATCAGCTATTTCCTACAAAAGTGTAATACCTACACGGTCAAAATGTATGGAACAGCTGATTATTGTTTAATAACCGATGAAAAATTTCTATGTGTCCGGCTCAGAAAGATGTACTGAATAAGTGGTTATGGTTTTCGCGTTGGTGTCCCTTCGGCCCCTTAGTATAATTTATATAATGTGTAGAATAAAAGAGACTCAGCAGTTGTTGTTTTCATTATTATAAATGTTAGTTTGTTATTTTACATTTTTTTGTTATTGTAGCTGGTGTTGGCAAGTGTCGTTAATATTCATTTACTAGGTTTGGTCAGTTATATCCTCGTTATCTTGGAAACGACAAGTTCGTTTCAGTAGGTCCCCAATAATATCAGCCCCACCTGAGGGTCTAGATGAAGTAACATTACATCAGTGTCTCGGAAGTTGGAGCCGAAAACACCTGGTCACCACCAGCCTCTGGTCACTCACTGTCACTAATAGGCTTCCGTCTAAAGTAACGATATTTGGTCGTATCTAGTAAGACTAGGTTTATCATTACGAAATTATAAAACTCCTGTCAAAAACCCGGACCTATTTAATATTTAAATTTCCGTTTTTTCGTTAGAATTTTTATTTCCTAAAAATTCCCTTAAGTTGAAAAATCCGGACTAATGACAAAGTCAGATAAATTCCGGACGGAGTTCTAGATATCCGGATGATGGTAACCCTAAGTAGCTAAGTACGACTGAACCCGGCTCAACATCAAACTGTTAAATGTCTCGACAGATACTCTACTGAACATTTTACCTCCTCAACAGGGATAAAATAATAAATAATTGCTTACACACGTGACTTTATACGTATTTCAAGCGTGACTAGCCAACGACACATTAACTTCACGTGCCATCATTTTCTCGACACGTCACATTTGACATACCATAAGCGTATACCGTTCCCACTGCCGGGACACAGGCCTTCGCTCAATGAGAGAGAGTGAGTTGTAATCTAATCATCATTTGCCTAGCCATTTCCCAACTATGTTGGGGTCGGCTTCCAGTCGCAACCGGACGCAACTGAATACCAGTATTTTACATGGAGCGACTGCCTATCTGACTTCTACAACACAGTTAGTACTACTGCGTAATACGATACCTCTTGGTAAGACCGGTTGTCAGACTTTCGGGCTACTGACTACCTGTAACGACTGTCAAAGATCGATCAACGGCTTAATGTACTTTCCATGCACGGAGGAAACTCTTTAGTCCCTCAGGATTTTTTCAGTAGCCCCCACGGAATCTGGATTTGTGCCCGGTTTATGGCAATAAGCTCGCCGCCTATTAAATGGGACCTGAATATAACTGCCATAATGTATACCGTGTACTATTAGGTACACTGTCTATGGTCTATGCTATTATTTTCTCGTTCGCGATATTTGACATGACACTTGCTTTCCGCACGACATGACTTTGTAATGAGGTAAACATATATTTAATACTTACACATGTTAACGTGTTTTGAATAATCTCTGTGTTGTTGTGTATAAATTTGAAATTATAATGAGGGTTTGTTTGTTTTCTTATTATGTTTATGTGTACCTAATAGAAATTCGGCTAGTTTGTTGTTGCATATAATTTGAAGTCAGCGGAGAGTTTCCACGTGTCTATGTTGCTAGGTAGCATGGCAGTTCTAATATTGAATGCCTAACATGAAAAAGGTTTTCCTTCATAATTTTCAAAATACATACGTACAAAAACTCAATCCATTTTCTCCTGATCGTAGGTGAAAATTACCGAACATGTAATAGGGGCGAGCCTATTGCTAACCGAGCACAAATCCAGTCTCCGTGGCTGCTACTAAGAAATTCCTGATGGAAAACCTAATAACACTGCCTGACCTGAGAATCGAACCCAGAACCTCATACTGGGCCTTTGTTATTGAGTTACCGTAAAACCAGTCGTGTCGCTGCGACATTGCTGCTGCAGTTAGCGGTTATGTTCAGACTGCATGCAACAAAATTTAGACAAAAGGGCAGACTTGCTATAAACAACAACAGCTATTAGTTAGCTCAACCCACTTTGTCAATCAGGATAATTACACTACTACAATTAAAGGAAAACGCACGTTTTCCTTGTATTCAGAATGATTCATTACTGAGGTAGGAGGTATATTCCCTTTGCGTTTAATTTGTTAATAAATAGGTGTGTGGGTGCAAAGTTGATAAATGCCCGTTTAGGTGTAAGCGCCAGGATAGCCCACGAAATTCAAATTTTCTTATGTTTTTTGCAAAATAAAAATATTAATCGGGTCCGTAAAACATTTACAGAATTATAATCATTAAATATAACCCCTAAGTCAATTTAATCCCACTAAAAAGTCATTCAATGGGAAAAATGCTTGGTTGTCTTGAATACCATCGTCGTTTCACATGACATTTGTCGGGCATAATGATGGTCAACTTATCAAGGGGTATCGTATTACACAGTAACTGGGTTGTGGAGGGCATATGAGCAGTTCCTCCGTGTTAAATACTAGTAATTTAGCTTTTGACTGGAAGCCGCCCCAACATAGTTGGGAAAAGGCTAGACAGATGATGATGAATGATGACCGTCTTTCATAATAAATAAATAATAAAATTAAAATAAAATAGCCTTTATTCTGTTTCCTTCCTTACAATTAATAAATGCCTACTTACTAAAACCAAACCAAAACTACTAAATTGATTTGATCAATTCTAACTTGCATTTGAATGATCAGCAACTGGATGTTTGTGTGGAACAGCTTGTCTGTCGACAAAGGCCTCTTCTAAAGATTTCTACGTATTCCCGTCTCTTCCTAAACGGGGCCATATCGGACCAGCTATTTTCTTGAGGTCATCTTCCCATTTTTGATTTCCCTGCCTCTATTTATTTTGCTATCTCTTGGATACCATTCTGTTACTAACTTAGTCCATTTCTCTTTACTTTCTCTTAACATATGTCCCGTCCAACGCCATTTCAGATGTCTGTAGGCCGTGTGTTCATTTTTAAATTTTGTTTTCTTTTTAATTTCTTGTAGTTTCACTCTATCCCTTCTTTTTACGCCTAAAATACTCCTTCCTATTGCATTTTGGAAGACTTTTAATTTACTCTTTGATTTCTGTTTGCTGGGAATTCGTCATAATTTTGGTTTTAGTTAGGTTCATTGTCAGGCCGGCCTTACCACTTTCATCGGATAATTGCTGCAACATTAGTACCAGAGTTCCTGCGTCCTCTGAGAACGAAATCAAATCATCCTCGAAGCGTAGATGGTTGAGATTCTCGCCGTTTATATTGAGGCCATTTTTGGTCCAGTTTAGATTCCTGAAGATCATCTCCAGCACTGCTGACAATAATTTAGGTGATATAGGACCTCCTTGGCGTACACCTCTTTTAATAGAAAATTCGTTACCAGTAGATTCAAGTGTAACTTGGGCTGTGCTCGCTATGTATACGTTTTTAATTATTCGTATGTATTTTGCTTGCACCCCTTGTCTTTTTAGAGCGTCCCATATGTACTCATGTTCCAATGTATCGAACGCTTTGTTACACAACATCTATGCTTAATAATATTTTATAATTTAATTAATTAGTTTGTTTGTTTGAAAGTAGGCGCTAATCTTCCAAACTCCTCATCCTCTTGCGAAAATTCATAGGCTATTTACAGGTAGTTCCCGTGGTGTCCCACGGGAATCGAAAATTATCATTTCCGACCATAATACGAGCGAAGCCGCGCGTAGGTGGAGCTAGTTTTATTATAATTATTCCATCAAACAATATATACGGTCGGTGGCCCTCTGGAAATCAAACATTACTTTAATTCACACATGTGATGTATTCAGTTATCCTAAAGTTCACAAAATACCGGACTTTGTTTACCATAACACCAAAAAAATACTTTAAACATAGCTTTGAGGTCATTCATGTTAAAGGAAGTTTTGTTTTTTTGTAAACTTTTGTTTGAACAATATTTTCGCACGGATCGTTTAAGCCATGGTTGCAAAACAATGCTTTGTTCTTTTTATTCTAGTGAACCTTGTTTGTCCACTCGAAGAAAACCGTATATACTCATAATTATGTCACATAGACCAATGGTATACCAATTTCAATGGTATATCATTCAACTAATTTAAAGAATGGAGGCGAGAAAAAACAGAACTAAAATAAATGTACCAATTTCGACATATTGACGCATTTTTGCTTGACAAGCAGCGCCACCTTGAACTGCGCACTTAAACTGGCCATTCTGTACAGTGCTGAGTGGTTCTTTTGGCCCTTGAATGACGTTGACTGGGAGCGCTGTTGGTACCTAAACATTTGTGGAAAAAAAAACTAAAATAAAAGATGGCGGAATGGCTTCTGATTATGGCGACGCACCAAATCCAAAAGAGTCATGCAGCACTGTACCATTCGTCCATACCGACATATAATGGCTGTGCCTCTATGGTTTGCTGCTATTCGTCTTGTCAATTCAGAATTTTCCATTATAAGGATGATTTCCACCAAACGGAATCTCGCATTGCATCGGATCGGAAAGGATAAGAATGGATGCGGCGACAGCCGATTAAGTCCGGCAGGATGTAGACGCATACGATCGACTCCGTACCGTCGCTTGCGAACGTTTCCGGTTTCGCCTAGTCAAATAGTTTCATCCTACCGTGTTGACGTGTTCTAATTCCAATCGGATACGACGACAGGCGAACAGAGCCGTACGCGTGTCTCAGCATATTTTCGGCTACGATCGCGTGCCGCGAAAAACGCCCGCGGTCAAGCTGCTATGCGCGGCTTGGTAATATAGACTTTAAATACGATTACGAGCATGATCACGATTTAATATCGTTTAAAGATTGTAAAATCTGTTCCGATTCGATGCGATGCGAGTCGTTTGGTGGAAAGCAGCCTTTAGTCTGATGGTTTCTTAAACTTAATAATCCTTACTAGTAGTAGACATACATTGCTTCTAAACTCCGAAGTAGATACATCAAGTTATTGATCGGTACCGTCTTAACTATCAGGTAGACATGATAAATCAAAGACCTAGAAAATATAAGCTCTTTAACTAATCACCCGTAGGTTCTGAATGAATCTAATTAGTTAGCGATGCCACAGCAAGATTTAAGCTGAAACCCTAGATTCTATTTTTAACACCTACTTATTGTTTACTGTACTTACACGAAATTACACAGATACTGTTTTAATATTTTAGCGTATAAAGGGTGTAAATAGACCCTTAACGAAGCCGAAAGGCACTTGTTCTCCCCGTCTTGGCGATCCTTTTTTGTGTTCTAGACCATACCTGGGAACCTTCTAGTTACGGAGATATGGGGGGTCAAAGTTCCAACTTTTTCACTAGTTTTTTTTTAAATATATGTTTTTAATGTAAGATTTTTATTTTAAACACCTCCACGATCCCCGTACTATTCAATCCATCCACCAGCACAATGCTTTGAGAGCGTTCAGAATTGGGTTTACAACAAACCCTATTGTGATAGTGCCAAAGAGCATAGTTATGACAGTTAGCCTGCGACATCCCACTGCTGGGCAAGTCTGGAAGCTATGAGCTCTTCCCATGACTTCCAGTTCTTCCAATCTAATGTAAATGTGGACTACTGGTCGCTGGTTTAGTCCAGCTTGTCCCGCTTTTCTTCGAGGTCTGCCGCGACGCCTTCTGGCCGTGTCAGACCTCCACATATTTTATAATGTAATGGATAGTCCTGTATTTCCCCAAAAGATTAGGCATAGCTCTAACTAAAAGTCTACCCACATTCATCATCATCATTTCAGCCGAAAAGTCCACTGCTGGACATAGGCCTCCCCCAAGAAGGGGGGTTTTGCCATAATCGCCACGCTTGGCAGGCGGGTTGGCGATCGCAGTATGGTTGTTGTAGAATCAGAGAACGCTGCTGCCCATTCTCTGGTAAGTCCCTTAGTCGCCTCTTACGACACCCACGGGAAGATATGGGATGGTGCTATTCTTTACGTCCGGACACCATACAGAACTACCCACATTGCGCTAGTTAATTTTAAGTCCCATGTAGTAGAAGGCCAGCCTATTGCCATCAACCGGGCACAACCAGACTGGGGCTGCTACTAAAAATTTCCGCGGCCTGGAAATCGAACATAGGACCTCATGCTCAGCAGTCACGCCTGTAACCATTAGACCCACGAGGCAGTCTCGGTTAACAATGAATAGTTATTAATTTATTTTTATGTTTAACAGATCGAAAATGCATCCCACTCATCGGCCATTTTTCGGTTCCCACTCGGATACCTCAGCTATCAATATTAAGAATATGGTAAGATGCACGCTGTTGACTGTTGTCCCTAAATGTGCATTATAACCTCGCTGTTATAGCGTTATGTCTTTCAGCTTCCTTTATACTACCCTTTTAGGGGGATGCGCCAGGTAAGCCCGCGAAATTCAAATTTTCTTACGTTTATTTGTAATGAGCAGGTCAGTGTCAGGTTGATAAAAATATGATTCGCAGCTGTAACAAATATGGGTTTACAAACTTATAATCATTAAAATCATCAATACAGCCCCTTTAAGTTCATTCAATGGGACTAAATTAACTTAGATAATAAGATAATCTCTTCAGATTTTTTAGTTCATTGACGGCCATCTTCCATCTTGCGCTGCATGCATGCTGTAGCAGTCATAAGATCGTCAAGTGCCGCAGGTGTTAGGCTGCGGCACATGACGATCTAAAAATTTGCCATCGACACGCTAAGAAGAAGAATTAACTTAGAGGGTCGTATTGATGATTTTAATCTGTAAATACATGCGTATTACGGTCGAAAATCATATTTTATTCAACGCACAGCCTGACACTGACCGGCAAATTGCAAAAAACAAAGGAAATTTGATTTTCGCGGGCTACCCTGGCGCTTCCATCTTAAGGTCATCAGGACAAAGCAAGCGGACTGGAGATCAGACCGGACTGTGGATAGCAGAATTTGATAGATAATGTACTGAAATATCTCTCAAAGCCCCGTTTCTACCACAAGGCCGTTGTCTGGACCGCTCGGTTTGCCTACTTGTAATCGCTGTTTAAAGTTAAGTCATGATTAAAGTCAGTGTAACCTTACATTTTAAGACATTTACTGTAAGCAACATTTAAAAAAAAAAACACCCGTTTTCTCTAACTATAACGACAACTCAATGAATGGCAACTGAATAATAGCTAAATGTTGGATGCTTGGTGCTGAACGTTTCAAATTCAGTGGCTTTTTTTATCGACGCATTCATTCAGGTGTTTTTCCGTTGTAAGTAAACTGAAATTCTCTCCTCCTATTCTATGAGTACATCTAAAATTCAAAATCCAGAAAATCTAGTCTTCCTGGTGCATTTACCTACAATTTCAGAAATATTTTCGAATTCTAACGCTCTTACAGCCGTGTCTATAAACAAGTCAACTACTTGACGAAAAGTAGAGAATAATTATCCTTCCATTTATTACGTTGTATGAGAATGAGAATTGCATGCATCTTATTATGATAAACGTATCCTTTGGTTCTGTTGTAGATCATACTATTGCTCGACAAAGAACGTTATCCTCGGATATTACTAATATGCTTTTCTTCTATTTTTGGAATATTTTTAATACAATATCCCGTCAATAATCTTATTTTTTATGTGTTTGAGCCGCTTGGGCGCGAAACACTAAGGCCATGGAATTTGAGTGCCCACATTGACTTTCGGGACATCACCAAGCGGTTGGTTGCCTCTTCCCGTTACCAAAGACCTGGCATATGTTTGGCCAAAGAATCAGCAGTGCCATCCAACGTGGCAATGTTGCCAGTCTTTTCGACAGTTATCCCGTTGATAGCGATGCTGTTGTCTAAATTTGACACTCTATATTTTTTTCTTTTCTCCTTTTGATACATGTTTATTAAAAGGTTTAAAAAGCCCCTTAACAAAGCCGAAAGGCACTTGTTCTTCGGTACAGAATTCTTGATTTACGGCTTCGTGACGGAATTCACACCGTGGACCGTTTACACCGTGTATTTTTACTATTATTTTAAGTCTAATTGGTCAGAATAATATCCCAACATTATAATGCTTTATTTATTTACAACAGCTTAAGCTATCATTACAGGGTTAACCCGAATGCGAACTTAAACTAATACCCTAAACTATACAACATTAGTTTTAGTATATGCGAAACCTGAAACACGTGTCTAGTATTTTTATGTAAAGAATCTATGTACAAAATTTCAAAACTGTATCATGAAAAATCATAAAGTTATAAGCTTGTTCTGTTACCTGGTTGTCCGCACAAAAACGTGGTTAAGGCTGCCTGTCCACCGGAGCGGAGCGAGGCTGCGGAGCGGAGAAACGGAGAAATATTAACGAATAGGATTGCATGAAATTTCCGCTCCGCTCCAGCATGCAATCCTATTGAGAAATATTAACGAATAGGATTGCATGAAATTTCCGCTCCGCTCCAGCATGCAATCCTATTGGTTAATATTTCTCCGTTTCTCCGCTCCGCAGCCTCGCTCCGCTCCGGTGGACAGGCAGCCTAAGACGCGGCGCCGCCGCGCGCGCGCCTTCAGCGTCTTCTTTAGCTCATCGATAGTTACTTAGTGTCGCTCGGTGTCCAACTTGTAACCTATTTAAATATTTTTGGGACAAAATATAACATGGTTTAAAAATTATTGGAATCGATTCAGTTACTTATTCTGCACAAACTATATTCTGGTTTCGCATATACTAAAAATAATGTTGTATACTTACAATAACCAAATTAGAAAAATTAAAACTAACAATATTATTAAATTATTACACCATTAAAACACAAAACATAGCATAACATAATTACTTACATAAACATAGTAGGTACAAACATAGTTTACAATACATTTAAAAAAAAATGTTATGTCTTGTAGTCGTTAATGTATTGTATTTAATAACATCAAAAGCCGCTGTAACAAAGTCACACCTATCAGCCTTGAACTTTGATGGGTGAATACTAATGGAAATGTATTCGATTGATGCTATTTTTGTTCTTTATTGATGAACAAGCTATTGATAGAATGCTACAAATCATTTCAAATTATGGGCAATAGGTAATACCTGTTATTATTCCTTGCCGAAAGGTGTACTAGCAGATGATGAGAGCATACCACTATACTTGTTCTGTTGCCTGTGAAACATTTTCCTAGCTTCAGTTAACCTTAGTCAGTTAAAATACCTGTCCAGATTCTACTTATATAGAGATGTCAGCAACCAGGAAGGGGTCCGCACGGGCCGATGACTGCCGGGGCTGCGGGACTGTTCGAAAGAAGGAACATGGATGGGTTTTAGTCAGTACAAGTCTGACACTCCCTTCCACTCCGCCCAGAGCGGGGGGGTCATTTGACGATTTCCCATCCTAAAAAAGAAACTTATAAGAAATAGCCAGCAAATAGGAAAATGTAAACACCTCCTCGTCAGAAAAATACAATAGTAACATAGACGTCGGAAAATACTGTATTCCACAACATGCACAGGAAAACAGTATTTTCCAGATTCCCTGAAACAGTTTGGCGCGCACCAATACAAAATCTTTACCTAGATCTATCCATGATATTGCATTACAAAAACCACGCCGTTATCTCGTGAAAGGCAGAAACCACAGAACGCCACCTGCTGGGATCATTACATACTCCTTTTGCTACTCTTATTTATTTATGTACACACAAAATACTTAACAGGCCATTACATTAAGATAGAAGAGCACAAAGCTACTGCTTGTTTCATAAGAAATTTCTTCCAGCAGACCGAGAGGAAAGAAAAATAAACACCTGATGATACACGCACGCTGTCTATCCAAAGTACAGAAATAGACATTAGATATAGCTATTTCTGTTGGCTATTTCTTAATACAAATTATAGCTGTAATCAGAGAAAATATGACATTAACCATATGCTGGGTGTTTCCTGTTACGACAGCTCTCGAACCAGACACGTGTGTGTATCTTGATAATTAATTGCAACTGGTAAGTACCTAATGATGCTAAATTGTATGTTTGTTTAGTGTCGTAAATCACCTCTATTTTTATGTCTTACCGTCGAATACACAAGAGGAAGTCTGAAATTGACTGAAAAGTCGTGTGGTAATTGATTGTAATGATGAGTTTGCTATTGGTACACTACTGCTAAAACCATGGGGATTAGAGGCGTGATGTTATGTAATGTACTTATGTTATGCATTAGTACTGCAGTTTCTATTCAAAATGCGGTGAATCCGTTATCTCTGACTTAAATAAATGCCCAGTATTTGTCATCGGCGCAGCATGTCTTCATACTTCACTATTACTCGTGATTTCAGTAGTCACCTCGTTTCTAGCCATATCATTCTTCACACAGTCCATCCATCGTTTCTTTGGTCTTCCCCTACTCTTATACCCATCCACATTCATACTCAAAACTTTCAAACTATGTCAATATATATATTACCACGCAACTTTTCAGTCACCGGCGCGTCTCGGTCAAATTTCCGGCTGTGATTTTGCTGAAGACAAAAGACCATCTGAAAAGGTGCAAAGTCCGTGTTAAATTCAGTAGAATTCATCCAAAGCGTAGAGATATGGCACACAAACGATTTTATCCTTTTCTCTCTGATTGAGACTGGCAGAGAGCCAGCACAGAGTTATTTTGATGCCAAATAAACTCACAAATATACACACTGATTATATCTATAGCGGTATCGAAATTGGTTATTGTGTCCAAACATAAGTAAATTCAAGCCTTTTGCCCATGGGGGAAGGTAGAAATTACAGAGCGCCAGCTTCACACACATCACGACGAGGTCACCAGAATATGGATAATATGTTAAAATAGGGTAAAATTCTTCATAACCCTATACCGCCTCCACACACCGGGCTCGCGTGGTGTATTACAGCCCACTCCTCGCAGAGAGAAGGCCTCTGTCCCAGCAGTGGGAACATTATATGCTGGAAATCATTTTATAACCTTTTGCAAGATGTTTAGTAGCACATCTTTGTTGCAAAACAAAACACTGTTTATTTTTCTATTAACACTACGGATGTTCAAATGTTTAAGATGTTATCCATAGTTAGAATTAACGGTTTTAATTACTTAAACAAACAATTTGTTGAGCAACTTATATGTTTGATGTAATATTTTTTTTGTTACATTATTGTCTTCTTACGTTACTACTTAAAAGATTTGTGTTTGCTTATCTTTTAGTGGTTTGTGTAAGAAGATTTCCATATCTGCAATAGATCTTATAAACATAGTCGTTTTTGTCTGTGTGTCCGCTGTCTTGTCGTATAGTGCCGATTTGCCGAGACAGATTTTGATGCGGTTTTTACCAAAATTTAGAAACAATATTTTTATTTAAATAGGTATAATTTTATTCATCCTAAAGTAACATAATATAAAGAAAAGTGACAGACAGTGCCCTAGTGACACAATAAAATAACTCAAGAACTGTAAAACAATGTGTTGTATTTAAAAAAAAATTGTTATATTTTCATTGCAAAAATGACGCTCTGATTTCGAGAACCAAACAAAGAGACAACACATGTTCTATTTTACATTGTGTATTAGGTGATAATATCAATATTCTAGGGTTTCGAATTTCAAATGAACACATTGCTATGAAAATTATAGAGTATCAAACAGATGGACCCAATGATAATGTCAAATGTGGGGTATTACGTTTTTTCTCCAGTGGAGAGGGGCGCTATTATTGGGAGCTATTATAATTAATTTGTCTTCCCTATATTTTGGTTCTAAGCAGAGTGGGGCAAAAACTAATTGTGAAAACAAATAACAACTAACAATAAATTGCCAAATTTAGTTGCAACTAACAACTAAAATAATTAATTGTAATTGTAACGTATCGCAATTAACAATTAATTAATTGTGCTTGTAAAACTTTGCAATTACAATTAAATTAATTGTGCTTGTAAAAATTTGCAATTACAATTGATTAATTGTTTGATACACGTTTACAATTACAGTTAACAATTAATAAATGTCAGTAACTGAAAAACAAAATGCAAACAATACAAGAGTATTCTCCTTAATATTCTCAAAGGTATGTAAAGCCTGGATTTAAGCCAGATTTTCAGACATTACGTAAAAGTGTAGACTATGGACTCCTGCCATATTTAAATTCATCAAATACGTAGTTAAATTAAATATTAATTGTTTAAAACAATTAATTTAATTGCAAATATAATGTTAATTGCAATTGATTTAATTGTAAACCACAATTAACAGATTTAATTGCAATTGATTTTAATTGCATTTCACAATTAAAAAATAATTTAATTAATTTAATTGCAATTAATTTAGTTGAAATAAAAATTGTAATTGTTTGCCTCTACAATTAAAAAAATAATTCAATTGTGCCCAACACTAGTTCTAAGTAACCCTACTCAGAATTTAGCTTGCATGAAGAAAGTTTTTTTTCTGGATATAAAACGAAAGTACCACCTTTTCTAAAGTTCTAGTTAACTCTGCCGAAAAACATTACCCTCCTTTTGATTTAAAACGGACAAAACTTTCTGATCATTGCTTTTTGCCCTCCACAGACTGATGGGGTGAATTTAGTATATCATACTAAGATGACCGGTACTAGAAATTATTTCAGGAATGTTATGGGAATCCAATAAATTTTATTTGTTTTATTTCCTCATACGCAATGTATCGTTACCGTGGCAAAACGCACATAGCGAACGGCAAGCGCGACGAGAGAAGAGCTGATTTCACGCGTCGTTCGTTAGATTATTTCAACATCCATTGTTGGATTTTTGATTATAGCCGTATTATTTACATAAATGGAGTGCTGCGTACAGGGAATGTAATTGTACATTGTAATAAAGGAATAGTAACTGATTTTTTTTTTAATAAAAATAAAATTTCAGGAGATAAATTCCAGTGGAATATGATTCAAAATAAGGAGCCGAATGCACCGTGTCAGTTTGTGGAGGGCTGTCCCTTACACCCTGTATGTAGAAACTATCAATATTGGAAAACAAATATACCTCATTTGAAATCATATAAATTAATTACGGTATGGAATGCCTTTCAATAGTTACGGACAACAACCTTCATAGTAGTTAATGATCAATTTGATTAAATTGAATAATTAATTTAATCTATATAATTGTTCTGCATCTTCATTTCTATTAAACGTCTCCTTTATTCATCTTTATACTTATTTTAATTATTTTTAAACATTTCTTAAAAAGAACCATATAAAAAAAAACATTTAAAAATATAAAAAATAGTGGTCCGCCGGTAGCGGGAGCAGGGTCCAAGTACCGGTTAGGTTAGGTTATTATTATTTAAAAAAATAATAATACAATCATCCATTCCGGTCAATGCGGCGCCACTTGGGGAGGCCTATGTCGAGCAGTGAACGTCTTTCGGCTAAAATGATGATGATGATTATGATGAAAACTTGCACAAACAATTTTTTTTTTGTTTTTAAGCAATTTTAGCATAAAAACCGGCGAGAAAAAAAATCTTTAAGACAGAAGTGCACCCACAGATAAAATAGACTACGTTTATGTTAAAGTTCTTGTGTTGTTTTAAACAAATTAGCTGGTTGCGACAGTTAGCATTAACAGGTTAAGCATAAAATGCTTAAGCCCGGAAGCGAAGTAGGTGCTCTTGCGTTGTCTAGGTATACTATATCTGTCGGTGTACCTAATAATACACCCACAATCACCAGATATGTTTACGGCCCATTAAGTAAAGGATGCTGAGCATCAACCGACACAAACCTAGACTCATCATCATCTGTCTAGCCTTTTCCCAACTATATTGGGGTCGGCTTACAGTCTAACTGAATGCAGCTGAATACCAGTATTTTACATGGAGCGACTGCCTCCACAACCCAGTTAGTACTAGGTAATACGATACCCCTTCGTAAGACTGGTTGTCAGACTTTTTGGGCCACTGACTACCTGTAACGACTAACAAAGATCTAAAAATGACAACCGGGACCAACGGCTTAACGTACTTTCCGATGCACAGAGAAACTCGGTATGTAATGGGTGGTCACCCAACCACAGAACAACCTAGGCAAGCACGGCTTAACCTAAAGATTGACCCGAGCGGCTGTTATTATTTAGCCACGAGCTCCTCAAAACCAGACTACTACTGAGAAATTCCTAATATTACTTCATCATCATCATCATCATTTCAGCCGAAAGACGTCCACTGCTGGACATAGGCCTCCCCCAAGAAGGGGGGTTTTGCCATAATCGCCACGCTTGGCAGGCGGGTTGGCGATCGCAGTATGGTTGTTATAAAACTCAGAGAATGCTGCTGCCCATTCTCTGGTAAGTCCCTTAGTCGCCTCTTACGACACCCACAATATTAACTAATATTACTTCGCCCAGCTTGAATTATAGTATTGTATTGTCCACAACTCCACGTCAAAGCGCGTATTTTGCGTACGGGTGGGAAATTTATTCGATCCACCCTAACTCCCCGAGAAAGGCCAGCAGCGCCTTGATGTTGCTGACAATCTCGCGGAGAGTACCTGGGTTACCGAAGTACTTTGCCCTGTGTGTTGCAACCACTGGGCGATGTAGAAGCACGTGGGCTGCTGTCTCGTCTTCCTCCATGCAGGCTTGGCACAGGAGGCTGGGTCTGTGACTCCTATAACAAAGAGGTGTTTATTAAAAGTGCCGTGTCCAGTGATGGCGGCTGTAAGTGTGCGCAGTTGTAGTTTGGTCAGCCGAAGACCTCGTTTGGTGAAGCGGCCATCAATAGTAGGAAGTGCTGCCTTGGCCTGCCTGTACTCGCCATGGTCCAGCCACAGCTTGTGCTGTTGTTCACTAGTTCGTTAAACTATATATTGAATTACAGTACTGCCCTACTAAATAACCGTATTGTGATAGATAAACGTTGCATATGATAGGAAAACATTGCATTATACTAATATTATGTTACATAGTCGCATATACATAACATAATAGGTACGCCTGTGTTTATAATAGTAGTGATAGTACGTTTTGACTTCATAAACCAGGGCTGACCCAGTCTTACCATGTATGTGTGTCTAGTAACTTGGTTTTGAAGGTCAGATAGGCGGTCGTAACTGCATAATACGATATCCCTTGATAAGACTGATTGTGTTTGCTAGACTGTGGGGCTTCTGACTATCCGTTACGACTGTCAAAGATTTACAAATCTTATGGATCAACGGTTTACCGTGCTTTCCGATGTACGAAAGATTTCGGAATATGATGAACGGTCTCCCATCCAAGGACTTACCTCGACAAGCGTTGCTTACCCTTGAATATCGACACGACACGATGACATAACATAACATCAAGCCTGTAATCCCCGAACGGTTAGGCAGAGGCGTACCTAATAGTAGACCCACATTTCGCTCGTTATGTTTATACGGCGGGGGCCTAGCCTATTGCCATCAACCGGGCACAAATCCAGATACCGTGGCTGCTACTGAGAAATTCCTGATGGAAAAACCCAATAACACTGCCCGACCTGGGAATCGAACCCAGAAGCTCATGCTCAGCAGTCGCGCTTGCGACCGCTAGACCAACGAGCGAGTCAGAGTGTATGAAAAATGATGATATGTGAAAACCCTAGCTATATACCTTTACAACGATTATATCCACGTAACAATCGTGTTGTACAAATCGTGACGAGCGCTGTTTATAATTTTATTGTCTCGATAAATTGATGGCTGGCAAGTGGCAATGTGGCATAACAGTAGTCGTTAACACAATGGCTCTGCCATCCGCCATTTTAGATAACCAGAGGCGTGTATTATTACCAAATGAATTTACTTAATAAAATGATCAACCTACAACCTTCGAACTGCTGGGAGTGGTCTTGTTCATAATATTTGAGCCACCACAGCTTAGAAAATTATTGTGGCCTTATTCTAACAGACTTCTCAGTACCTCCACTCTGTAAATATCATTTGGAACCTTACTCACGTGAGCGCTCACAATTCGAATAAGTAAATCATCGCGAATTCACGACGAGCTACACCGCTCTGTCGAAGTCATGTTTAGTAAATGATATCTACTTTTTATCCGACAGCAAAAAGGAGGGTACCACGGCTATCCTCTGAACATCATCACTATGAATATTTATTAAAATATATTATAACGTGTAAGACCGTCACAGACAGACTATAAAATATATTAATATGAATCAAATTTTCAAGCGCAGCTATAATATATATTACAGCTGCGTGTGTGGTCACTCGAAAATTTATATTATATAGTTGTATTAAGCCTTATTAAGATTCATATTAATATCTATTATAGCTAAGTCTATGACGGGCTTTTTAAGTCGTTGATCTAATGGACGATAATAATATTGATTGGTTTGTTGTACATAACAATTTCAGACGAGAATATTTTCTTGTTTCATACTTTTTCGAGCGTGATTTTTCAGTAGTCGGTCTAGTTTTTTAACTTATTTTTTTGATAGTTAAAAAAAACAAGAAAGAATCATATTATTCACAATAACGTTTCATCATGAACGGTCGCAAATCAATTGTATGGAAGACTGTTACTAAAGTATCATTGGCTGATTGATTGATGAAGCTCCGAGCTAGCTCGTGTTTGAATCAACATCTTCTATACATAGAAATATGTATATTTATGTAATGAACTTTGCACATACAGATGTCTTTATTTATCTTACACAGATACTCTCGTGCGAGTTAGACAAAAATAGATGATTTTGTCTGATGCAGCAAACGTATCCTGGATTGGAGATCACGTATCGACAACACGTGCCGTCTCCAGCTAGACGAAATTGAAAAGCTATCTCGGTCAAACTGGATGCGACTTGAGCGATGCCTATATCAAGCAGTGAATTGCGATAGGCTAAGTTGATAAAATGATTGAGATGATGATATGGCAAGGGATGAAGAAGAGAATCGTGTTACCCAGTAACTCAGCTGCAGAGACTGCGGTGTTCACAAAGAGCCTGTATCAACACTGGGGAGAATGATAACGAAGACGTTCTACAAAGCTGAACTAAATTCTGAAACTTTTTTAAATTAACTTCAGATTCATTTTAAAGGAGTTTCAGTAAAAGTTCGGCCGATTAATGGGGATTTCATATGTTATATTTCAATTATAAGTGAAAAACACTTACAAATTGCATGTGTGTTATACAAGTAGACCCCTCCCGATAGTTTGAGTAATCATTTTTTTTTTAGAAATTCTCGCCCGACTCTAGGAATTTCTCCTGTATCGTGGATGCGTTTACAAACATTTAAACTGAAAGTCACAAACAGCCAGACCCGGAACCTGTAGGTCATACAAATTTTTGTTTCGTGCAGGGATCGAACCCGCGACACGAAGCGCAGCAGTCAATCGCTCAGCCACTACACCAACCGTGCCGCCATTAGAGCAATATCGTTTTGACAATAAAATTCACAGTTCCTCATTGCGTTTTAGAATCACCAGTTGCAGTCTCGCAGTAACTATCACATCGCTTTGTCCAGAACGATTGTAAACAAAGGCAGGAACCAAGTGTTTATTTAATAATACTGCTCTAACATGTAACGGGCGATCATCTAGTCGAATAGTGCAATCCACGACTGTAACTGTAGGTACTGCCTCTACAGTCGTCTTCAGATAACATCATGTATCAGACACCGGATGTTTTCAATGCATAACAAAGCAGATGTTTATACATTCAAGCATACATAGATATTGCTATTTCTTCTGTAACTCATCATCTACCTAGCCCTTTCCAAATTATAATGGGGACGTGTTCCAGTCTAACCAGATGCAGCTGAATACCAGTAGCTATCATGGAGCGACTCCCTATCTCTCCTATTCAGAGTGAAAACGGACCCTTCACGAAGCCGTCAACCAAGCATTATGTACATCAAACTAACTCTACGCAAAAATTATTGCTGGGAAACGATTTTTTGTTTGGGTTAAAAAATTGCGTTTTATGGTAAAATTCAATGTAGCCCACTCAAAACATTGTGCTGATGGATGCATTGAATAGTACGGGGGTCATGGAGGTATTTAAAGTAAAGTTATAACCTTAAAAACTAGTATTTAAAAAAAACTTGTGATAAAGTTGGAACTTTGACCCCCAATATCTCCCTCCGTAAATAGAAGGTTCCCAGGTATGGTCCAGAAGAAAAAAATATCGCAATGACGGGGAGAACAAGTGCCTTTCGGCTTCGTTAAGGGTCTATTTACACCCTTTATGTATATCTATGGCCACTACAACAAAATTGATGTTATCTCTATTGCTAACAATAATAACTCAAATGATTGCCCGTAGACAAAGATACTTAATACTTGCGATAGATAGGACAAGGCGAAATTGCAATCTTCTTGCAAGAACTATTTGGTTGCAGTCACTGAGACAGGTGATGGATTACAGTCATTATTTCTATGACTTCTACAGATTCTTGAATCTCTTTTCCCGTAGCAGAGATAAAACAGTGTAGTCCTCAGAGGCTTCAAGCACATCTAAATGTATTCCTTAAGGAAAACAGCTCAATAACAAACTGCAGTAGGTATTGTATGCAAAACAAATTGACGAAAAACAAAACAATACAGTACTAAGAATAACTTCTATAAATACTGCATTAATATTTCTTGAACGAAGTTCAACCGCATTTTCTAAGAATAACACACTCAAAATAATAATAAATGCGATGATATATGATGTCTAGTGGGGTACATTACTAGTGATGTAGATGCAATTCACGAATATAACAAAAACTAGTGCACAAGAACAATGCTAGTGGCCTCGAGAATTACTTCTGAGCTGATACCTGATTTACAAGACCTAGCTTTATTTCACCTACTGCTAAATATGAGACTCCCGCTTTTTGTACCATGCTTCCCTGGTCTAAGCGAGTGACATCCATGTTGGTTCTTGGTATGATGTTAGGAACGGCGCTAGCTGGATCATCTGACTTCTTATCTGAACAAAAGAATTCAGAAGGCTGATTTTAATGGCAAGAGATTCTACAGGATCTTTCTTCTGTCACTATGGGTGTTTCACAGGGTTAAATTTTAGGTCCTTTTTAATTTTTTTTACTCCTTCAACTCTCAATACATCCCAAATTCTCTCTGGTCTGCCTTTCCCTTTCCGTTCCACAATATTAAAATTAATCACATTCTTATGCGCTTCATTCCTAAAAATTCCTCTCTTTACTAAACGAACCCCAACACTATCTGTCAAGCAAGACCGACACTGACATCTACAATCAGTGGCATCGGCTTCATATATCATTGTCAGCGCATCATCTTTCAATTACAAGCAGTGCCATGTATTGACCTGTTGACGTGCGCTACTGTAAACAAACGTTTTTATTCAAGGCTGGCCAATTAACGAGCTTTTGTAGGGTTCACACTAAACATTTCGCCTACACTCTAGAAATTTCTATTTTCTGGAATAAGCACAAAAAAAACTTTGTTTCGTAACAACTATTGATACAATTTTTTTGTAAGACTTCAATTCTTTACCCTATCTATAATCAGAAATACTCGATTTCTTCTGCAAACAAATCGGCAACTATACCAGAGCTCCATGCTTATATGTATAGCATTTGCACTTGCGATCATGAGAGCAGACAAACTGCAATACTATGAAAAAAAAAGACAATGCCAGCCTGGGCTCGAACCTACGACTACTAGTCATAAGTCGCGAGTGTTACATTACATTGGTCTACAAACATCCATGCACTCATCATCTTCCTACCTCTGTCTCATGTTACTTACTTACTTGAGGTCAGTTGTCTTTACTATGCACTCCTTTTTCTTTCATAATTATTAGTCTCACATGACCCATGGATGGGTCACCCATCCATGTCTTCCTTAATCTTTGGTTTGATCTATTTTAGTTAGTTTGTGTGTGTGTTGTGTTAGTGTTGGATTTGTTCTAAGCATTTATTATTAACTAGCGACCCGCCCCGGCTTCGCACGGGTGTAATATATACATATAAACCTTCCTCTTGAATCACTCTATCTATTAACGTAGTTTTAAAGATCTAAACATGCATAGGGACAAACAGACAGCGGGAAGTGACTTTGTTTTATACTATCTAGTGATTTCACATGTGTTTTCTGGTCCGGCGGAGCTTCAAAATTTGATAAAAAAAGAAACGAATATTTCGTGGTAGGTACTTTTAAACTCGCTAGGATACATGAAAACCTTAGAGAAAACCGCTTGCGTTGGTATGTGGTGAGAGCCATGAATAAAGAAGACGGAAAAAGACGCCGTGGACGGCCACCAATAACCTAGCTACGAACAATCAAAAACGACTTGATTGCAAGCAACACAACAGAAGAGCCAACCCACAACCATACGGTGCACCGCAGAAGTATTCAGAAGGGCTGAGAAGAAAGAAGAAGATCACGTATTCAATATCTTAAATGGTTGTCTATTGTTTGCCCGAAGATTATATGCCATAATCATCATTTTCCCGAATTTCATTTACCCGAATTTCATTTGCCCGAATGTTTCATTTGCCCTAAAAGACATATGACATACTTTTAATTGCCCGAATTTTAGATACCATAAGATACGAATGCCATAAGTATTGTTTGCCTTATTTTTATGTGCCATAATAATTATTAGACATAATATTTAAATGGTATAATATTTAAATGGCATAACAAGTATTAGACAAATATTTAAGCCCCGTAATAATCATTACACATGATGACATTATATTTAAGCATGGTTGATGGTGGGCTAGGTCGACGGAGCCCCGCTTCGCGGGGCTCCTACTTCTGTGTGGTTTATAAAAAAATAACCACGAAGGGGATGGCGGGGTCTATTCGCTCGCTTCGCTCGCTCACACGACCCCGCCATCCCCTTCTAACCTAACCTGTCCGAGTCGGGGTGCCCTAAAGTCCCAATTGCATCCAATTTCTCTTGATATAAACAACCGTTACACACCCGATGTCGATGGCAAATTATGTTATGGCATATCATAATTATGGCATGTGATAATTAGGGCTTACAATGATTATGACAAATGATGTTATGGTAAGTGACTTTATGGGAAACAATGATTCTGGCACGTGACTAATATGGCAAATGAGAGTAGGGCAAATGAGTATTATGTCGTATGATATTATGGCTGTTGACTATTATGGCAAATGATATTAGGGCAAATAAAATTCGGGTAAACGGCGGTATACCATCTTAAATAATAAAAAAGTTCGTGAGGCACAAACAAAGCTATACAAAACACAATTAACTAATTGCGTTGTTACTCTCTACATCACTTAGCAAACACCCCTGTCCTTCATCTAATGTATCAAATGGCTCGTATAGGAAGTAATTGGTTGTTTACATTAACATTCAATGTGACCAATATCAACCTTGACCCAAGTACTTAAGGAAATGGGCATACGTGCATCAGCACACGCGAACTAGTTTGCTAGGCTTGTTTGTTTGTTTGTCCGCCACAGAATTTAACGATTGTGATTAACATTTGTGAAGGATGATATGGCTAGACAGAAGGAGAGACATACTCCGCTGAACCCAAATAAATTGCGACAAGGGCAGGAGAATGATGATGATGTTAATAATGATGATGATAATGATTTATGATAAAACTTTAAGGTGAAAGCGCGTCAAAATGTAAGAAAATTCAGGTCAGGGTCAGGTTGTATGTTGATGAAAATATGATTCGCATCCGTAATGCGTATGTAGTTACAGAATTATAATTATGAAACATCATCAATACAAGCTTCTAAGTTCATTTAATCCCATTGAAAGACTTCTTCATGAAACAGTTATTGAATGGGGTCAAATGAACTTAGAGGTTTGTTTCGTTTTTGCTTTCCCATCAGTGAAAGAATTTTCGAAATCTGTCAATCATCATCATCATTTCAGCCGAAAGACGTCCACTGCTGGACATAGGCCTCCCCCAAGTGTCGCCACATTGACCGGTCCCGTGCGACTCGCATCCAGCGGATCCCTGCAGCCTTCACCAGGTCATCGGTCCACCTAGTAAGAGGCCTTCCAACGCAGCGTCTTCCGGTTCGCGGTCGCCACTCCAGAACTTTTCGGCCCCATCGGCCTGTTCTGCGAGCAATGTGCCCTGCCCACTGCCACTTCAGTTTGGCTATTCTTCGGGCTACGTCGGTTACCTTGGTTCTCTTGCGGATGTCCTCATTTCTGATTCTATCACACAAAGAAACTCCGAGCATAGCCCTCTCCATTGCCCTTTGCGTGACTTTAAGCCTTCTGATAAGGCCCATTGTGAGCGACCATGTTTCGGTCCCTGTCAATAATTTCGAAGATTACTCCCCAAATTCAAATTTACGATCTTTACGTCTATATAATAATATTTGATCAATATAGATGGAATCTCACGTCTTTGTCTCAGCCCTATTCTCCTTGTCCTTTATTGTCTAAACATCACGTTCGAAATTCGAACGGTGTCTCGTTGTGAATCCGCGATGATTTACTTTAAAAACAAATGAGTTCGCTTTCGAATTGTGTGCGCTCACTTGAGTGAGGTTCCAAGAGAATTTTACAGAATAGCACTACAGATAGTAACATGCTAAATAATGCTCCTGGTAGTCTTTCAGTAACTTTGTAAACATTGGTAGTGACCCATGATCTCGCTGGCAATTAACTAATCTTCTTCAATTAAAATTTAAAGAGCACGTGGGATGCACTTAAAACCAGTAAATAAGTTGTTTTTCTCTTAATTTAAGAGCACTTAATCGCTTCATTTATTCTTCAAGAAGGTTTTATTCCCAAGAGTTTGTGAGCACGAATAAGAGAGCTGATTCAGATGCATTCGCTTTCAAAGCGTTTTGTATTTCTACGATGACTTTGATATAATGATTGAGATTAAATTTTCGGTAACTCAAAATCAAATACATTTTTAACTTATCCATTATCGTAATCGTTAAAAACAAGTGTGCAGGCCATCGATATACGGGGTGTAAACGGACCCTTCACAAAGCCGTCAAGCAAGAATTGTGTACATCAAACTAACTAACTTTACGCAAAAATTATTGCTGGGAATCGACTTTTTTGGGTGAAAAACCACGTTTTACGGTAAAAGTCAAAGTAACGCACTCAAAACATTGTGCTGGTGGATGTCGTGAAGGTGTGTAAAGTAAAAATCTAACATTAAAATCATGTATTTAAAAAAAAATGTGAAAAAGTTGGAACTTTGACCCCCAATATCTCCGTAACTAGAAGGTCCCAGGTATGGTCTAGAACAAAAAAATGATCGTAAAGACGGGGAGAACAAGTGCCTTTCGGTTATGTTAAGGGTCTATTTACACCCTTTAGATACACTAGATAACGCAAGAGCACCTACTTCGCGTGCCCGTGCTTAACGTGGCTACTATCACAGCAAGCTAATTTGGTTAAACAACCAACGTTACACCTCAAGAACTTAATTCTAGACATTTAAAGAACAAAAACGTAGTCAATTTTGTATAGCAACTTGTTTGTATAGTAGCTAAATAGTGCTTATGACGTCATAGCAGATAGTCAAAAAATTACACGCTTGGTTTAAATACGATCGTGAAACTTGCGTTATCTAATTAAAATGACACAAACAATTAGTCGCTAATCAGTCGAAATTTGTCGCCAAATATCAGAATTTGTCGGTCACAGGTTCAAAAGATATAAGGGTTTATAGGTGGCCGATCTGGAGAGTGTCTCCCCATCTTGGCCACATTTATATCTCAAAAACTAGGGCACCTAGCGAAGATCTGTTTTGTTCCTAATTTAATCGCCAATTAGTCGTAATGCGTCGCCAAGTTACAGATTCAGTCGGTGTGTAATTAAAAAGATATTAGAATTTAATTTCCCCATACAGTGGTACAAGCAAGTATAAAATACTTTGCATCGTTTCTAGAAACTACTTAAAGTATTTTGTACTTGCTAAGTTTTTCTGATAACAAAATTAAAATCCCTGATGGTGGCCAAGCCAGTGTCAGTCACACCTATATCTGAGGTCTTGCCTTTTGGCACCGTTTGAGTCTGATTCTATACCATTCGGACAGTCAAATCATTGACCTGAAGTGAAAAACATTATTCGAAATACTTATATTCATCTTTTGATTGACAATTTAACGATTGATTTGAACAATGATGCATTGTTATTTACTTATTCTTGCTAAATTGTTAAACTTGTGTATATCCTTCACCTTACTATTGAAAACAGAATATTAACCTTACTGGTGGTTAAGGCTCTTTGCAAAATAGGAAATACAGAAGATACTTATACCAACTACGTCACCTCATTTCTGTAAATAACTATACCTACATTAAACACTAGCTGTTGCCCGCGACCTTCGTCCGCGTAAAATTTTATAGCCTATAACCTTCCTCGATAAATGGGCTATCAACTACTAAAATAATTTTTCAAATCGAACCAGTAGTTCCTGAGATTAGCGCGTTCAAGCAAACAAACAAACAAACTCTTCAGCTTTATAATATTAGTATAGATAAAATCAATAAAATAACTTAGGCTTACAATGAACCTAAGACAATGTGTCTCTTAAGATGGAGTGGAAGCGCGAGGGTAGCAGTATTACAAAAAAAAGTAAGAAATTTGAATTTCGCGAGTTACCCTTGGCGCTTTTACTTTAACAAAATCCAAATCGATGTTCCGATTTGGCGCAAAAAGTACTGAATAGATCCTGTTACAATTTTACAAAAATATTCCCTATAGGCTTCTTCAAATGTTAGGCTATATAATATCACGCTACTTGCTTAAGGGGGTGAGCAATATTGCATTACGTACGTATTCTAGAGAACAAGCACGAGAAGAGCTATTTAAAACACATCAACGGAGTAAACAGCGTAGCGGTTTCATGATCGCTCTGTAAACTGTGGGTCGCATGTTCGAACCCCGGTATTATTTTCACTTTTTGTGATTTATTTTAACTTTGTTTTTTTACTCTACCCATGACTTCCAAGTCTTTCGATCTCGTGTTAATGTGGTCACTGGTCATTGGTTCTGACCAGCTCGTGTGTGTCAGGGCTCCAGCATTAATTCATACGTAAAATATATTATTCTTTGTTTCTGTCAAGCTTGATACACGTCTCTAGAACTCTGGCCCAAACAAGAAGCCTCACAGGGTTGTCATCATCTTCTTCAACTTTTCTTAATAACCTCTCATCTCCTCATTGAAGGTGACCGAGCTCTTCACCCAGATGCGCGAGCCCTCACCAGGGGCCCCGAGCCCCCGGGGCTCCAACACCTCGCTCGCCAATGGCGCAGTCACCAGGAACATCGGCTTCCAGCAGCAGAACAGCTCTGAGCACCTGCCTTGGAGCAGCCCTGCTATCTCTCTGCCGGGGAACTGTAACTCCAACTTGTAAGTTATCTTTGTGTACTAGCTATAAACTATTGATGGACGCAGCAGGACAGGAAAGCCATATAGATTTTTTGAGAAATTAAATGAAATAAATGGGATTGAAGAATGGCATGATGATTGACAGGGGAAACGGGAGAAAATGTGTTGTATCAATGTCAATAAAATTCGACAAGAGTAGGAAAATGATAATTAGTTACAAGTGACTGTCTAAGAATACGCAAAAATTGTCTAACGCGCACCAACATTAGTTGGAAACAAATATACATATATACAAGTATAATTTGATCGAGAAAAAATCTTAAAAGCTACAATCATACATAACATCACGTACATACCTAATAGAACACCCACATTTCTCCAGTTATGTTCTAAGTCCCAGGTAATAGGCGGCGAGCATATTGCCATCAATCTGAACACCATACGAATATACTTATGAAAGGTTGGAGATTGAACTCGCGAATTAGCACAGCAGCAGTTAAAATGTGAAACCTATTGAGCTGCTGAAAAACGAATAACATCGGTGTTGTTTCCAGGACGAGCGAGAACCAATCCCCAATGGCACGTACGATCAGCAACGCGTCAGCACTTACTTCGCTATGTGCGGACCTCTCTGCTTCTGACTCTCATTTCTTTGAGGTAAGTGTCTTTGATCTATG
The DNA here is from genome assembly GCA_905163415.1 of Noctua fimbriata. Lineage (NCBI taxonomy): Eukaryota > Metazoa > Arthropoda > Insecta > Lepidoptera > Noctuidae > Noctua > Noctua fimbriata. Next base: position 4,137,763 of record LR990951.1, read on the forward strand.
ATGATATATTAAATACAAAGTACTACGTGCGATCCTTACATAACGGATGTAAAAAGACTCCTAACGAAGCCGAAAGGATATTTCTTTTTGTTCTTGGCCATTTCTGGAAACCTTCTAGTTACCCCGATAATTGGAGGCAAAGATCTAACTTTTTCACAAGTTTTTAATGTTGTAACAATGTTTACTTTAAATACATCCATGATATCTATTCAATGCATCCATCAGCACAATGTTTTGAGAGCGTTATATTGAGTCCGACCTTACACCGTTATTTTATAACTAAACTTACACTGTCACGCTGTTGCAAGCGCCATGATCTCGGATTAACTGGAGAATGCGAATGACTGGATGGTAAATAAATTGTTAGGTGCGTCTGCACCTAACAATTTATTCTAATCTGTCTAACTCTTTTTTTTCTTTTTTGCTTTGTCTAACACCACCAACTGTTGTCTACCACCTTGTTCAAGAGTCGTCAGTGTCATCATTGCTTTGTCATTGACATTGAGAGGATTTACATATATGCTGATCGCATTTAGTTTAATTTTTGAAATTAACACTTACCATCTCATGACCGACATATTGACTATTAAAAACGGACTTCACTCAAATTCTCACAATTTTCATATTTCCCAGGTCTTATACATCGGCAAGGTTCGTATATCCCAGCGCAAGGTCCCGGAATCGCTGATCGACGACGCTCTGAACAAGTTCGCGCAACACGAAGCCGAGAAGGCGCTGAAGCAGCGGAGACATAGCTTGCTGTCTTCTACTGGGGTGAGTAAGGAACGAATAACAATAAATAATAAACATATTACTTTACAATCATCTGTGATTTTCTATATATTTCACGTTTATTTATGGGTTTCTATCATATTTACCAGCTATTTCCTGCACATCGACTCTTATAGAAATCTTGGCTCTCCTGAAATTTTTAACTAAAAACATTAAAGGTGTCATTTTGTCATCATAATGGGGCCAAATCTGAAACCAAGAAAAAAGATGCTACATTCTTTTTTGTCCGCATAACTCGACAAAATCAAGGGCTGACTGCTGGCTGCTGAGTTTTTTCAGAATTTCCTTGGGTTGGTCCTGTAGCAAAAGTTCTTCATTAATTATGAGTACCATGACAAGCCTGATAAGGCTATAATTAGGTTTACTTTAAAGCAGCAAACATACCTCTGCTAACTGTATCATAAAATTGTATTTTTACCTTTCTATTCTTCCTTTCAGACGTCAATCTACAGCGGCGACTCAAAAGAGAACCTCGAACAAGAAAACAACTCGCCACCACCGCATGAGCTCTTCAACAATAGGAAAAAGATACTCATACCCAGCACAACCCCCTTAGAACCAGACAAGGGCAAAACCTGGGCCAGTGCAGAAGCACTAAATATCCAACCGAAACCAGACCCGAAGAAAATTGACGAAGAATTCGATATGTTCACCAAACAACGAGCTGAAACATTTAATAAAGACACACAAGTGATTAGGAAACCTACTCCTATACCACTAGAACCTAACGTTCTAATCCTGAACGTGCCTAAAAATAATCTAGACACGGTCAAAGAAGAAGACAAATCTGACATTTACTCTGTCATCTCAGAAACTGCTTCGTCTATTACAGAATTTTGTCAGAAGACTAAAATTGAAGACGCAAAAATTGGTTCTGATACTAAGGCACAAGATCCATTTTTGGATAATCAGAAAGGACGTGATGATAGTCCAGCCCCTATGAGTTTTCAAGAGATTACTAGAAAGCCGGTGGTGACGGACAGGAAGACTCTGATTGAAAATAAGCCGTTTTTGAGGGACCGGTCGGCTTCTATAGGTACTATTAATCATAAGACGCCTATTGCGCAGCTGATTGGGGAACAGAATAGGACTATGCTTTTCCAGGTAAAATGTTTAAACTTAGTAGATTTTTTTTTGGAGCTAATAACTGCAAATAGTTTAATAAACTTTGGGCGTAATACTATTACTGTACCATATAAATCTATTTTCATTAAAAGAGATTCATCGATTGATTGTTGAAACATTCAGTTTTGTTTGATTGATCAAAATACGTACTAGCTCAAGACAGTGATATCAATCGACATAATATTTTACAAGCCAATCATTAAATATCATCGACAGCTTTTGAAACTACGAGACATGTTTTCGCCACTTGTTTATGCAATGTATTTTAGAAACCCAGGACCTCATGCTCACCAGTCACGCGTGCGACCACTAGACCAACGAGGCAGTCTTCTGTTCTCATGATCTCATTGGTGGGACACAAGTCTCCTCTCTGTTAGAGGAAGGTTAGCTGTAATCCACTACTCGGCTCCCGTGCGAGTTGATGCCACATTGTCGCTGGACTCGATGTTACAGTCTTTAATTCAACTCTATTTCTTCAGGTTGGTCGCGCAGAACTCCGGCTCATAAGTCCAGACAGGAAGCAGATCCTGCTGCACCGCGGCTTCAAGGACGTGGCTTCGTGCGTGCTCGGGCGCACAAACAAGGAGCACTTCGGTTTCGTGTGCCGCGAGACGAACGACACGTACGCCTGCTACGTGTTCAAGTGCGAGAGTGATTCTGTGGCGCTGGAGCTCATTAATGGTTAGTTATGTCTGTCTAGTTCTTCTATTTGCCTAATTTTCTATGATCTCCGAGGCTCCTACGTCTTTGATAGCTCCTCTGACTGAAAAAAGTTAGTAATTCTACTAGAATTCTACTTAATACCAATACTCCTCTGACTGGCTAAGAATCTCCACTTAATAAATTAAGTTCTTTCCGTTACCAAACTACCTCCTGTAAACAAAAACTCTGGTGCTTGGATTCTGATCACTTCTGTTTTGAGTTCCATAATCTGCTTTCACCCTATACAGGGTGTAAGGGACAGCCCTCCACAAACTGATGGGGTGAATTTAGTATATCATACTAAGATGACCGGTACTAGAAATTATTTCAGGAATGTTATGGGAATCCATTTTTTTTTTGTTTCCTCTTATGCAACGTATCATTACCGTGGCAAAACGCACGTAAGGAACGGCAAGCGCGACGCCGAGTTCGAGGAAATCTTTAGCTAGGCAGGAAGTGAACAGCTGATTTCACAGAGTCAGTCGTTAGATTATTTCAACATCCATTGTTGATTTTTTATTTTAGCCGTATTATTTACATAAATGAAGTGCTGCTTACAGGGAATGTAATGTTACATTAAAATAAAGGAATAGTAACAGAAATAAAAAAAAACCGGAGGAAAAATCCAGTGGCATATGATTCAAAATATTTTTTTTTTACCTTTGTATAGATTCTTTTTTATCAATTGTTTGTAAATGTGTGAACATTGTAGGCTTTGTAGATTCCCAGCTGCTTGTTAACTTTTGTTAACTTTTTATTTTGTTCTACATGTTTTGTGTAGTAAGCAACGACTTGTTGTCGGGCCTACGCTGTCCCCCCATACTTAAGTACAAATGCTGTATCCATGATATTAATGTAACACCAAATGATTTGAAAAGAGTAACCATGGAGTTTCTTGCCGGTTCTTCTCCATAGGAAACGACCAACCCGAACCGTGCACCTTTTTTTCGACGTTTTATAAGTGCCCATCTAGGCCTATGTAAAATAAAATATTTTGATTTTGATTTTGATAAGGAGCTGAATGCACCCTGTCAGTTAGTGGAGGGCTGTCCCTTACACCCTGTATACCACCAAGGCATCCAAAGTTCTCAATGTCTTCTTACTGCCTGTGTTCTCCCGCTTGCCAAAATGACCAGCTCCTCCACTAGCAGTGGTTCATCTATCTGCCAAAGTATTTTTTTTGTGACCAAGTTTAACTCTCGAAGATAATATGTCTCCAAAATGTTCTCTTATTCCAACCTTAGCTTTTTCTTCACACATTGTCCACATTGGCCCTGGATCGAGGGATTTGGAAATCATAGGGAGAGGCCTTTGCCCAGCAGTGGGATGACACATGCTAACAGTAACAGACCTTCATCTTGTTACAGCTATCAAACAGGCCTTCGTAGCTCACGCCGATCTTCTGAAGAAGACCCGAGAGAAGTCGCCGAACATGACGTGTGAACACTGTCCCATGCTGTGGTACCATCGACTGTGCCATGATATTGAAGGTACAACCGATTTCTTCTACACTAATAAAGTTAAGCTAAACTTTGGATCATCATCATCATCTGGATAGCCTTTTCCCAACTGGGGTCGGCTTCCACTCCAACCGGATGCAGCTGAATACCAGTATTTTATTAGCGATACCCCTTGGTAAGACTGGTTGTCAGCCTTTCGGGCCACTGACTACCTGTAACGACATTCAAAGATCTACAAATCGCCGGGACCAACGGCTTTCCGAGGCACGGAGGAAACTCGGTATGTAATGGGTGGTCACCCATCCACCAATCTAAGTAAGCGCGGCTTAGGCTAAAGATTGATCCAAGCGGCTATTATTATTAAGTCCCCCCGAGCACCTCTAAAACTAAACTTTGGAAGTATAGGGTAGTCTTCGGAACTGCTGATTCCATTTCGAGAAGTCTTTCACTAATGAGAAGCTACATTTCAGGTATGAACGACAAGAAGACTCATGCTTTCATCCTTCGTCGCATTGAACAGCTGCCTGAAGATGAACAGGACCTCATCATCACCAAGTACCAAGGTGGTACCAACCACATGTATGAGGTTAGTAGACTTATACCTTTGAACCTTATTACATACAGGGTGCAAACGGACCCTTCACGAAGCCGGCAACCAAGCATTATGTATTGGCTGTACTTTTTTCGAGCAAAATGTCCGGACAATATGCCAAAAAAACTTGTTTTATTTAATCTTATCATGATTTATCTACTTTTATTCTCTGGCTTAAGTTTAACTACTACTGACAAGGTTTGTTCTTCAAGTTAGTTGTAACTTGTCACTGTGTGTGCGTTGTCCAATAAATAAAAAAATACAGAAAATCTCATTAAATGGTTTTATAAGTACCCGTTATATAGTAGTCACTATTTAGTGCTAATTCAATACCATATCGTATTTTCTCAAATCTCGAGTATACCACAGTTTCAACTTCACTTTCCCTATTGTCACAGACGGGTGAGCACAACGCATTCCTGATGATGTTGCTGCGAGCGCACTGCGAGGCGAAGCAGACACGACATGTTCACGACACCGCTGAGAATAGGTGAGCACGAGTTGTAATAATAAGGCTTATTGGGGGCTGAATATTGTCCAGTCAAAATTCAGTATGTTAGCGCGGTGAGAATTTTTTAATACAGTAAATTTTGCAAAAGGAAAAAAAAACAATTTTCTGTTACGATGACCTCAAAAAGGTGTTTAAAAAGACAAGATGCCTTTGCCAAACAGTGGGACAGCAATAGGCTGGTATTATTATTATTGACTTTATTTCATCCACATTTTTGATTGATGTTGCCAGAAACGTAAACGAAAAAAAAAAAACAGTAAAATACTGTTAATACTGGTATACAGTTGCGTCCGGTTAGACTGGAAGCCGACCCCAAGTTGGGAAAATTCTAGGCAGGCGATGTTGCCAGAAACATAAAAGAATATAATTTAAAAAAAAAACCAGTAAAATATGTAATAAAAATTCAAAAAAAAGAAACGATAGATGGACTGTGTGAAGAATGATAATGCACGAGAGGTGTCTGATGAGATGACAAGTAATAGAGAAGTATGGAAGAAGAAGACATGCTGCGCCGACCCCAATAGAATTGGGATAAGGGCAAGAGAATGATGATGATGTAATAAAAATTCAGTTGCTTTCTTAACTTGTACTAATTTTTCTTTCAGATCAGAGTTCCTGAACCAATACCTAGGCGGCAGCACCATCTTCTCGAAGGCTAGGCGTTCAATATCCAGCAGCTTTGATCTACTCAAGCGGAAGGCTAGCAGAGATGAGGGCATCGCACCAATTATGATGAAGAAGGTGTGTTTAAATAAAATAAAAATAATACAAGAAAAAAAACTTAAAACTAAACAAAAAATATAGGTAACACTGTGTGCCTCATAGCTGCGCCAAATAGGACCAGTTCAGCAAAATGCCGGGCAACTAGTGCCTGACGCTGCTTTTCAACTGGACCTGGATTAGAGAGGTCACGGATGTAAAACAGTTTTATGTGTTGTGTCAATTTTATAGTTTTATTATATACATTAATAAATTAAAATAACCTATATTAACTAACTAACTTAAAAATAAACTTAAAAAATGGCGTCAAAAAACTCCTCCTCAACGTAGTCAACTGGTAATGTACCCAAAAGACTGGCGGCGTTGCCACGCTGTATGGCAACGCTAAGCCTTTGGCCAAGGTAAAAGCCAGCCCTTGGGTCACGGGAAGAGTCAACTAAACGTTTAGAAATGTCCTTGAAAAGGCTGTGAGCACTCGGACCCCACGGACCCAGAGTTTCAACCCCAAACGGCTCGAAAATATAGTTACCAATAAGGTTACTATATTTACGCCGCTTGAGGTTCTCTGCAGCCGCAGCCGCAGCCCCAGCACAGCACGATGAGCTAGGAAGATGGGATGGCGCAAGAGTATCGACACAAGTTGCATCCCACACTAAAGGCCTACCCATCTTCCATGGAAACAAAGACATGCCGTCCGGTCTCTTGCCATCGTCGCGTGCCAAGCCATTTGGTTCTAATAAAGCTGGAACGCCGACGGTGACAAGAGCTCGACGGATGATATCATTTAAGTTCGCGTGCCGTGCAAAGCGGCCCGCACTTCGGCTGCATGAAAGGCCGTGGTGTCCAAGGCTGTTGACAGCTTCACCACAGTGACAGCGATGAGGAGAAAAACAAGGGGCGCCTAGGCGTAGAGCAGCAGCAAGGCGGAAAGTAGCGTCGTCGAGCAAAGTGCCTATGCTCGACGACGGTAGTGCGTGAAGCCAAAGACCCAACTCCCACTCACCCACAGCCAGCAGACGCGCACGCTCAGCAGTAGTAGCAGACGTGAGCAGTAAATTGTTCTGAACTACTCTGCAGAGCGGCTCGTCCCAACGTCTCTGGGAAAATGGATGGACGGGTTCTTCAGAATTCGGGCAAGCGAGTTTCCAGGCATTAATAGCCTCGGAGAAGCACGGCACATCAAAATCAATCAGTGTGGAAGCCAGGATATTCCTGATTAATTTCTCAGTGCCGTGGACCGAAGATATAAACGCCGGTAAACTAATACTAGAAATTTTGCGGACGCCGAGTCCTCCCATACGAATGGGAAGAGTAGCTTGTATCCAAGCACGGTCGTCCAAAGCCACATTTAAAACGGATGATATAGTATTTTTGATAATTTGGTCCATTTTGTCCAAAAGATGAGTGTGCTTCCATAAAGGGGAAGCACGTAGGAAATATGTTAATTTTGGGCCGAAACAACAGTAACGGATTAGGGTGATGGCCGAATGCATATTAATTTGGAGCAACCTTTCCGAAATATCATTGAAATTTTGAATTTTTTCCTCGATAAAATCGGGAAAGGAATTCTCGAAGATTGGAGACCCAAGGAGACGAAGAGAACTTTTTTCAATAATTTTGATGTTAGGGGCTATTACGTTAAATTTAGGAATAGTCAGTTGTCTGTTGGTACAGTCCGCTAAATACAGTTCACATTTTGCAAGGTTTAGGTCAAGGCCAATTGAATGAAGTTTATTTTTTAAGAAAATTAAATCATTTAAAACAGTATCTACGTCGCCGCCCAGGGTTCCATCATCAAGATACCAAACGTTAAATTTAGAATTTAGCTGTCGAACAATTGGGTGAATAGCTAAACTGAAAATCACTGGCCCCAGGGGGTCACCTTGTTGACAGCCAACAGCAGATTCCAAAAGGTTGTCGCGATACAGTAATTTAGACGGGTGTCTGTAGCACTGCCAAAGAAAACTATAAGTTTGAGGTATCTCATTTTTTATTTGTGTTAACAAGGTGTCCCTATTAACTGAATTGAAGGCATTCTTTATATCAACCTTCAGGATGACCTCACCTTTGCCAGAATTTAGGTAGGTCGACAAAGCGTGTACGGCAGCTTCACAGCCCCCTTTGGAACCGTAACCTAGCTGCAGGGGCTGAAATTTTTCCGAAAATAGTTTTATTGTGTATTATTGTTTCTTGTGAGCAAGGAGGTTGTGACTGCGACCTTCTGTTCTTTGCTATTAAGCAGAGAAAAGAAGATCGTCAAACTCAATTTAATCATACGCAGCCAGCCAGACCGTGTTCGTATTACTACACGTCTGGCCTAACAAACTTCCCGAGGACAGTGGTGGTTCTTTGGCAATGGCTTACAGGTCGTGGATCAAGTCCGAGCAGGCATTTTATATGTTACTAGCAACCCGCCCAGGCCCCGCATGGGTGAAGTATAAACCTTCCTCTTGAATTACTCTATCTATTGCTAAAAACTGCAATAAAATCCGTTGCGTAGTTTAAAAGATCTAAGCGTACAGACAGAGGGAGTGACTTTGTTTTATACTATGTATAGATAGAGGTATGTCTTGGCACCATAGCAAACTATCAAAGGCGTGCGACTTCTACCAACACGCACTGAGCCCGCGTTGTGAATCACAGTCCACTCCTTCTCATTGAGGGGAGGCTTGTGTTCCAGCAGCGGGAACATTATTTGCTGATCATGCTTATGCTAACCAATAGATTTGCTCGGCATACATGGGACTGACCACATATTTTGCCTCCACCTCCCCTTTTGGGGAATACAAACGTAAAAAATATTTGTGTATGTGAACCCAACGTTTGCTTTTCAGGAGTCATCGCCTCTGCCCACTCCTGTCCCGATAGTACAGGACACATCATCGGAGCCCTCCGGCCAAGAGCTACTGTCCCCTGAGCTTGTGAGGTGCAAGAGTCTGTCGCCTGCAGTATTGGAGGGTAAGAACTTGTGCCTGATGCTCACTGCACACATGATCACAGCTCAAGCCACGAGCACGTAACAGCGGTTAATACCTTTAGCGTAGTACCGAACTCCGCATTAGCTCTCACGTTTAGACGCAGATATGTACATATAAGATTTTAAACTATCATGGTCACTAACATTATTACTTAGACAGGAAACGGGATATTTACCATGTTTAACCATCGGTTAAACATGGTCCATCATTTGTTTTGTTTTTTCCATGTTTGTCTTGTTTGTTTTTTTTGTTTTTGTTTTATGATATGTACATAGGCGAGTATGCGCGTGTCGTGAGACTGATGAGACACGTTTTTCGAGTACCTAGAATGGCGTGAGTGTGAATAATATGGCGTACATCTTGTTAGGTTCGCATTGACAAAAGCCACTGATGTAGGACATTGACCGCAATATTTCCGTAACTAGAAGGTTCCCAGCTAAAGTCTATACAAAAAGGTATGGTCTAGAACAAAAAAGTGATCGCAATGACGGAGAGAACAACTGCCTTTCGACTTAGTTAAGGCACACATGCGACAGGCTTCTGATCCTAAATCTGGCTGGTACATTCCAAAAAAAACTACTTTCCAACTTCCAATAACGATACAGGGGAATTTCCTCGTGCCAAGCAATTTTCAAATCTATCTTCATTCTTATAACGTTTAATAACTATAGGTGTTTATTACAGAAGTAACACCGTCCCCACGTTCTAACATGACGCCTACGCCAGAGGAGAGCGAAGATACACAAGCGGAGGGCATACCCGTCAACTCACCTATGATGGACATGTAAGTACTGCCAAGGAGTGGAACTTGGGATCCTTTATTTAGTTGGAATTTTGCGTAGGACCTTTCCTACATTATTATTTTAAATTATATTGTTTCTTTATCTCCTCATTAACACAATAGGCCAGGTTTCTATCGAAAGATACCGATAGAATTGCTTCATATTCAAAGGACCATGGGCACTTTTGTATGAAGCTTGGGCTAACCTTCTAACAAACATTTTTTTTATTATTTTATTATGAGACCAAAGTTGGATTCGAGTGCGAACCTATAGTTTCGATGCATTTTCATAAAATATTTTTAAACACGGTGATTTATAATTTTTATATAAAATAGCATACACACTATTAATTTTGTTGTCACTGTCATAAGTTTTCAGGCAATTATAAATTTAGCCCAAAGTGCCAATGGTACTTTCTATTCTTGGATGGCGCAGCTCTGGTGGATAGCCAGCCTTAAATCAGGCAGAAATCCACTTAAATGATTTTAATCCAATTATGACGACTTTGTTGCGGTCGGCTTCCAAACTAATAGGATTCAGCTAATAACCTATATAATACCAGTATTTCCTATAGATCGATTGCCTAACTGACCTCCACAACACAAGATTACGATCATTGCGATTTACGTGATTTTGATTTCGATTTGAATGTAGATTTTCTATAGCTCGGTTTGTCCACTCGACTCGAGTCGTAGGCACAACCTGCACGCATAGCATTACCACCGTAGAAACGGGTTTTTTAGACGGAAGAATAGACAAAATGACAGATTGTGTCGACACAATGCCAGATTTATTTTCACTATCTATCATTTTGTCGATTCTTCCGTCAACGAAATTTTTGTCTACGGTGATCATGCTACGCGTGCTGGTAATTTTAACATGATCACAAACAAAACTTGCTTTATTTTACAGTTTCCTAAAAGTAAGTGACAGCCGCCCCACACAAGCGGAAGCTGGTAGCGAGAACGAAGCCACCTGGAGGCAAGCCATCTACGAGAAGATCGTACAACCTGAGGTGCAGGTTGAAGGTAAACAATCTATTTTAAACAATTAACTTGTAATTTTACATTATAAGAAAAACGAAAACTGAGGCGAACTTTACGACACAAACTGTATAAGTACTTACTTAATGTTGTAGAAAGATCGCGAACATTAATTGAAAGCAAGACAAAGAAAACTTTGGGGGAAGGGGGTTTAAGATATTCCTTTTTTTTGTTCAAGACATCCCATTGTTTCTCGTAATAAAACTACTAAAGGCAAAAATCCCAAAACAAAGAATAGGTGATCTTTCTAGCGTACTCACACACTGGGTTTTATCCCAAACGGGTTCGCCCCTATTACTGCAGAATTGTTGAAAACGTCATTCAAATACAGATAACCCATTGCAAAGATTCTGCTGTGGTAAAAAAAGAAGACAATAATAAAACTATACGGAGTCACGATTTAAGGGTATGTGTCATTAATCCAAGATTCCCAGTTTCAGTATTTTTAATTGATTTCAGGAGAACTAACATCGCACCGCAAGACTTCAGGTCCTAAAGCCAAGAGGACCAGGGAAGAATTGCGTCAACTGTGGAAGATGGCGATAGACCAGACCATTCTACTGGTCAGGATGGAGAAGGAGAATGCTAGACTGAGACGTAAGACTTTACCTTTAGAGCATCCACAAACGGCTGGCCACTTAATATCGTGCCCTGCCTGTCCTGTTGTTTGCTCATTACAGAAACTGGTGGACGCTAAAGGCGACAAACTCATAGCCCAGTTATGGGTATGACTCAATTTAGATTGCCATCGACACTCAAAGAAGAAGGCAGAAACTGTAAAAATAGCTCACGGCCAAGAAGCTACTAAACAGTTTACTTTGTGCACAGTGCACTTTCTGTGGTAAAAAGATCAACCAATTAGCCAAGCGGTAGCGACTACCGAGGCTGATTATTCAGACGGTCAATAATCGCCACTCATGGTAGCTTTCTTAAAGATTTTCAGAGAATCCGTTGAACCTGACAGATCTTTGGACACCCATCTTATGTCGAGGACAGATCCAGACCATGGGCTTCCGATAAAAAACCTGATACACTTACCGAACCGCAGATCAAATTACGTCTTAGACCCCTCGCTGATTTGCAACCTCTAAATCAACGAACCAATCGATTTACTAACTTCAATTTTCCTTTCAGAAAGCGAAGAATCGTCCGCAGTCCGCAGAATAAAGCTGGAATACAATGAGCTAGGAGTCTGCGACGCTGGTGTGAGTCTGATGTGGGACTCCTTACTGTCTCGCGACTCCTCGCAACCTATGGCTAAGGTCGACAGACATATGCTGACCCAGGCTGTGATACAAGGTAATCATCAACTGCCCAGCATTTTTCTTTTTTTTTACTGTAATTGTATGCTGGTGAATACCAGTATTGTACATGAATGGCGGTTTGTGTGACCTTCATTGTCAATTAATAGGGACTAAAGGTTTCACTTGGTAAGATTGATTGCCAACAAGGTAATGTGTCTTGATAATCTTATATACAAAGTGTGTCCTAAGATAGAGCCTTGGGGAACTCTTCAGTGTATTCGTAGTGCAGATGTTTAAAATCAAACCTAGTATAATATGAAAGGTTGTTTTTCATACCGTTTTTTTAGAATTTTGATTGAGCCTTATCAAATTTGTTTTTTATTGTATTATCATTATCGAAGGCATTACACTGGTTGAATTTTTGGAATGAATGGAGTTTTACACCGATCAGTTATCAACACATTGATATTTACCAGTAACGCTAGCGCCGAGATTTAGGATACTCTTGGAATCTCTTTCATGCGTTTTCTCGCAGTCGCTGTATCAACACGCGTGTCATTTGAGCCTGTAGCTCGTGGCCAACCTCATAAATAATTATTAAAAAAATTATTAGAACATTAACTGAACATGTTTCCCTTAGGCGTCCCGCGCATGTCCCGCGGCGGCGTGTGGTACTTCCTGGCGGAGCAGGCGTGCCTGCGCTCCGCGCCGCCCGACACGGCCACGTGCCCGCTGTACCACACGCCCTACACCGCGCTGCTGGGCGGCCTCACCAAGCACCAGCACGCCATACTCATTGACTTAGGTGAGTACAATCAGCAAACAGCATATACCGTTCCCACAGCTGAAACACAGGCCACCTCTAACAGGGGGAATGGGCTATATTCACCACGTGGGCCTAAAGCGGGTTAGTAAATGTCGCAGGTCTTCGGATTCTAGGATATCCCAGTTTCCTCACGATGTTTTCTTTCACCGTTTTAAGCGCACCTGCCTGGGTTCGTACCCCTACCTACAACTCGTGAGTCGGAGCCGTCACCACTGGGCCACCATCAAAAAACAAATAGTTGATGCAGGTCTTACAGCTGTTAAGTTAGACTAAACGTCGCATGTCGGAGGATTACTGAACGAAAAGGCTTATCTAAACAAAACTAATAAAAAGGTCTAGTTGAGCTAGTGATCATCTTTATACTGTGTCCTGGTCATCGGTCCATCTCCTACGGGTTCCACTACATCTCTTTTTGAACTTGAACTGATGTTATTGTTATCCTTTTTCTTACAGGTCGCACATTCCCAAAACACTCATACTTCGCGTCAGCACTGGGCCCCGGACAACTAGCTCTCTACAACATACTGAAGGCTTATTCTCTGCTGGACCCCGATGTCGGATACTGTCAGGGATTGAGCTTCGTGGCTGGCGTGCTGTTACTACATGTAAGTATATTATACATCATATCAACTGGCCCTGACTGTGGATGAGCATTGTATTGTATTGTATTGTATGACGGGCTGGTGTCCGCAACTCCACGTCGAAGCGCGTATTTTGCGTGCGGGTGGGAGATTTATTCGATCCACCCCAACTCCCCGAGAAAAGCCAGCAGCGCCTTGGTGCTGCAGATAATCTCGCGGAGAGTACCTGGGTTACCGAAGTACTTTGCCCTGTATGTTGCAACCGCTGGGCAATGAAGAAGCACGTGGGCTGCTGTTTCGTCTTCCTCCATGCAGGCTCGGCATAGGGGGCTGTCTGTGACACCTATGACAAAGAGGTGTTTATTAAAAGAGCCGTGTCCAGTGATGGCGGCTGTTAGTGTGCGTAACTGTAATTTGGTTAGCCGAAGCGCCCGTTTGGTCAGGCGGCCATCGATAGTAGGAAGTGCTTCCTTGGCCTGCCTGCACTCGCCATGGTCCAGCCATAGCTTGTGGTGTTGTTCGCTGGTTCGTTTCCTTACCAGTGTGCGTAGATATCTGAAAGGGAGTGGCACGATGGGTTCAGGTCCCACTGCTGCCATGCTCGATCGAGCAGCGGACGAACTCGCTAGAAGGGGATCCCCTTCTAGCGAGTTCGTCCGCTGCATCATTGCCTCGGGACTCGCTGTGTCCTTTGATCCATTGTATGGTTATATTATTGAGATTACCAACCTGGTTCAGGCGTTGGTGACACTCGTGTATTAGCCCAGAATTGACTATATGGTTGTTTAGTGCTGACAGTACAGCCATGCTGTCCGAGAGTATGCGAATAGAGTGGTCCACAACCCCCCTGGCTGAGATGGCTGAAGCCGCCAGGGAAATGCCCATGCATTCTGCCTGAAATACTGTGTTGTGGGCCCCCAGTGGTACGGCTATATGGATGTTGAGATCCTCCGAGAATACTCCAGCACCAGTGCCAGTACCTGTTTTAGATCCATCCGTGAAGATCCGAAGTTCTGCCGGGCTTAAACCCTCGCAGCGGTGGTCTTCATGGAGTTGGATTTTGTATTTTTTATCGAATACAAACTGTTTGGGTATCCGGTCGTTTATAGCTTTTGCCAGGGGGAACTCATTGTAGAATTCCTCCAGTACCGCGGTGTGCTGTGTTACCTTCTTACCCCAGAGTTGAAGTGTCTTAAGGCGTACTGCCGACATCGTCGCTTCCTGCTGTATGAACAGATGGAGCGGTGGGAGTCCTAGCATGGCTTCGAGGGCTGCGGTCGGAGTAGTCCTCATGCAACCCGTGGTCGCCATGCAGGCAAGCCTTTGCATGCGTTGCAGTTTGATGGAGGCTGTGGCTAGTCTGGTGCGGGGCCACCAGACCACTGCCCCGTAGGCAATCATGGGTCGGATCACCGCGCAGTATAACCAAAGTATAATTTTAGGGGATAGGCCCCACTTCTTACCTATCATCCTTCTGCATTGCCAAAAGGTGATGCAGGCCCTGTTTATTTTGTTGTCTAGGTGGCTACTCCAGTTTAACTTACTGTCCAGGATAACTCCCAGGTATTTGACCTCTTCGGCTAATTGGAGTTCTGTATCGAGAAGTTTTGGTAGGCGATAGGGGCCTAGTGTTCGTTTTAGGGTAAACATGACAAGTTCAGTTTTCGTGGGGTTCACTGAGAGGTCAAATTCTCTGCACCACCGTTCAACGATGCGTAGCGCCTGTTGAGTGAGATTGCAGATTGTCCCCGTCACTTTCCCCGAAATGAGGATGGCGAGGTCGTCGGCGTACCCTATTGTATAGAAGTGGTTCGCGTTGAGTTTAGTGATAAGATCATTAATCACCAGGTTCCAGAGGAGGGGGGATAATACACCTCCTTGGGGGCAGCCTCTGGCTATCATGGCCATTTGCTGTACCTCTGCAAGGCGAACCACACGTTTACTTAGCATATTAGTGATCCAGTCAGACAGTACCTGCTCTACTCCGTGTCGAGAAAGGGCGGTGCTAATGCTGGAGAAGTTTGTTTTATCGAAGGCTCCTTCAATGTCTATGAAAGTGCCCAGGCAGATTCCCTTCTGATGTATCTCTTCCTCTATCCGGCCGACCACTAGATGGAGAGCGGATTCAGTGGACTTACCCGAGCTGTATGCATGCTGGTTCGCATGGAGTGGGATCGTTTTTAAAACGCCATCCCTCAGCTCTCTCTCGCAGATTTTCTCCATGGTTTTAAGGAGGAAGGAGGTTAGGCTGATTGGTCGGTGGGATTTGGCATTTGTATAGTCGCTCTTACCTGGTTTGGGAATGAATATAACTTTCACTTCCCTCCATCCCTTTGGAACGTATCTAAAGGCCAGGCACGCTCTCATAATGGGAACCAGTCTGCTGGCGACAGAGACCCCTCCCCACTGCAATAAGGCGGGAAAGACTCCGTCCGGACCGGCTGCCTTGAAGGGATGGAAGCACCTGATCGCCCACTGGAGTTTCTCCAGTGTTATCACTTTGTGTGCGTAGCGCCAGTCGTTTTCTGAAGGTGTTTGGGTTACCTCTGTCCAGTCGATACTCTGTGCGAAAGCGCAGCCTGGGAAGTGAGTTTCTATAAGGACGCGCATCGCCTCTTCAGCTGAGGTGGTAAGTGTGTTGTCGGGTTTCCGGAGAACTGCGGGCCCAGACGGGCTCTGCTGTGCCAGTATTTTCCTTACCCTGTTTGCTTGTTGGCAGGATTCAATGTTGCCACAGTATTTCCGCCAACCGGTTGAACTCCTGAATCTGATGCATTTTTTATATCTGGATTTGGCCGCGTAATATGCGTCCCAATCCACGTCAGCACAGGTGTTCATGGCTCTGTTTAGTGCTGCCCTTACCTTCCTGCGCTTGCGTTCCAGATCCGCTCCCCACCATGGTTGCTTCCCTGGTGTTGTGGGCGGAGTGAATTCGGGGCAGGATGATTGGTAGCTGTCTAGCATTGATTTTGTGAGATGACTTACACGCTCGTCGATCTGCGTCGTGTCCTCGTAGGTCATCTGATAGTTTGTTGGCGCAAGTTTGGTTTCGAGTTTGCGTGTATAGGCACCGCGGTCGGTGTTACGCGGGTTGCGCCGTGGTGGTGTTGGAATCACACAAACCTGTAAGTCGAAGCGGATCCATCTGTGGTCCGAGCAGGAGGCCTCCTTAGAAACCTGCCAGCCGGTGATGATGGATGCTGCGCTCTCCGTTGCCAGGGTGAGGTCGATGATTGTTTGGCTTCGTCTGTTTACGAAGGTTGGTTCAGAACCTGTATTTAGTAGGGTTAAGTTAGTAGTAAATAAGTAATCTACAAGAGCCTTACCCCTTGCGTTTTGCGTGTCCATGCCCCACAGGGGATGATGAGCATTTGCGTCAGCGCCTATGACTATCTCTAGCCCTGTGCTCTCGCAGTGTGTCACGAGGCGGGCGAGGTCGTGCGGAGGCGGTTCCTCCGCCTCGGGCATGTAAGCGGAGACGAAGACCACAGTAGCTTCTGTGTCCCCACGCTGGATCAGCAGCCTAGCTGCAGAGATATCCCTGCAACAGAAATCTGTTAGTGGCTGTGTTTTTATGTTATGTGTGGTGTAAATGCACGATCTTGGCTTGTCGTGATCTGTACTAACTAGTAACTTACCCCCAAGATTGGAGAGACCTTGTATTCGGCCACCCCTAATCCACGGCTCTTGGATTAGGGCAATGGCCGTATGTTGAACCTCCAGCCACTTCCGCAGCTGGGCCGTCGCGGTTTGGCTGTGGTGGAGGTTGGCCTGCAGAACTTTACAGGTCGACGAAGGGGACGCCATCAGTGGACGTTCCTACCTCGTCACCTTCAAGCCGCAGCCCGGCAAATAGGGCGCCCGCGTCGAAACCGACCTCCTCAAGGTCAGAAGCCGAGGACAGAATACCGTCGTCAAGCTCCCCGCCCGAGGGGTCGGCGTCCACGCTGGCGATGACAGGGGCGGCCGGCGCTGCTGCTGCAGGCTCAACCGCGGGTGCCGCCGCAGCGTTTGTTGTGGGGGGAGTTGCCTCCTCCTGCCATGTCACGGCGCTGGTTGTCGCGGCCGGATATCCCTGAGGGACGTCGGCAAATCTGCCGTTCGGGCCCTGAAACTTTACGTACACCGTCCCCACACCAAATGAGAGACGGCGTTCGGCTTTCAACAGGGCCGGAATTTGGTCTTCAGGGATCCCGACCACCAAACCAGGCGTCAGCCTGCTTGTTGGCACCCAGCAATGCCCATCCCCTGACGTCTATCCAGGGATTCTGATAACACAGAGCATACCCAATGTGGGACGGCTCTGCGAAGATCCCCTGCTCGTCGGGGATGAGTATCCCACACCTTATCCGACGCTGGATCTCCGTCTGCCTCCTGATCACTAGCGATATGCCAATGGTTGGAGCCAGCTCGGAGACCAGAGTCCCCAGCCACGACAAGGTGTGATCACTGCCGCACCACAGCTTGAGAGCCCCGCCGCTGAACACCGGCTTCGCTCTGAAGGTCGGTGCAGGTGAGCCTGGTGTGGGTGTGAAGGCCTCGGCGAGTATCCTTCTTTGGATAGCCGCGAGAATCTGGATGGATGCCTCCCTGCTGATTAGCCCCGTACGTCCGCAGGTGACTGCGACGTCGAGGTCGGAGCTGGCAGCTTGTGCGAAACTACGGTTAGCGACCCGTTTGGATCTATCAAGGCACGGCCGCTTCCGCTCTCCTCGAGGTGACGAGGTCTCATTGAGAGCCCGCTTGGCCGCGGCCTGATCTCCCCGAACGGGACGCTGTGTTATGTTGGAGGCTCGTCCCTTCGCGTCGCTGGCTGCCGGTTGGCTTGGCCCTGGTCGGCTGGTGCCGGCCACTGCCTGCGACCGCATACCTGCGGAGAAGTAAACGTTACCGCTGGTCGGTATTACCTGACCCTCGGCATTAGCCTGCCTTTCAAGTGGAGACTTACTCTTCCATTGTGACTGAAGCCGCTGCTTCTTGGACGGCCTGTTCTTCCTCTTCGTCTTCGGAGCTGAAGAGGTCGGAGCAGCTTGGCTTGTTGTTGCCCGAGCATGTTCCTCCTTCCTGCGCAAATGCCTGCTCCTATGCACCTGCCAGTTGAGCGCGAACGCGTCACCTGTGGTGCGTGTCTCCACCGGTTGACCAGTGACGGCCAGCGGGGGGGGAGCGGCTTGTGTGACGATAGGCGGAGGAGGATCTATCAGGGGAGCCCGGCCTACGGGGTGAACCGTCGTGGGGGGCTCTGCGCCTGAAAGAGAAGAAGGAGTGGTGCTGGTCCCGTGCAGCGCCATTGTCCTTCGTTTATTACGGGACATGGTTTTGGTCTTGCCAGCGGTTCTCGCCACTGTCGGACCGGTACCCACACTGGAGCTCGCTGCTATGGCAGCAGAGAGTCCGGGGGCTAGAGAGGTGCTGCAAGCACCCCCCTTGGGAGTTTCTCTGGCTTTCGCCTCCACTCCGGTGTGTATGTGAGCAGTGTGGCTGTGAGTATGTGTGGGGCGTGTAAGTGTGTGTGTGGGGGGTGTATGTGTTTGTGTAGTTGTTGTGTGCGTGTTAGGTGTGTGTGTGTGTGCGTGTGTGGAATTTAATGGGCTTAATTTGTCCATGTTTGAATGTTGTAAAAATTTTCGTCTCTCCGGCTTCCCACCCTCCATGGAGCCCGCACCTGGGAACGTCTTACTACAAACTAGCTCGACCGTTAGGACTACCTTCGAGATATAGGGGCGTGAGGCTGGCTTACAGTGCGACATCAGGTGCTTGATCGGGTTGGCATAGGGGACTTAGCGCCCGTCCCTTCTGAACTGATCAACCCTCACTTACACCGTCAGCATGACCTTCACCACCGCATCGGCCGTCCAAGGACGTCCTCCGCGGACCTCCCGCCCCTCGCCGTGGCCCTCTAACGGGACACAATGGCCATTTCCCCACCCCTGGCTATTGGGTGGGGCCACCGTTTCGCTTGAAATCCAGACCAAAGAGGGCGTGTTGCCTTACGGACGCATTACCACCAGCGCCGCTCGGCTCAACCCCCCAGGACTCCTTCATCCCCGCTTACGGCGCTCGACTGCGCAGGTCCTAGCGCAGGTGACCAGATTACCTACTCGTCGCCAGCTGGGTTCAGTGACGACCGAGCCCACAACCACTCGATCACAGAGGGTCGTGGTTAGGTTGAAAAAGCGCCTGGTGGTTTCTGTTGCGTCTATTTCATAAGGAATTAGACCAATAACAGGGCGGCAACCACGTGAAGGTAAACCAACCAGACTTGCCTTGAGGATCTACACGACTGTAGCGCTCACCCACAAGACCTCGCCACCTTTCCACTTCTGAGGGAAGCAGTAAGGTAGACCTGCATCTATACTACCAAGCAAAGCGAAAGCAAAGCATGTCGTTGTGCAACCGCAAAAGCATAAATACAAGCCAGCCCCAAAATGTGTATGAGCATAAGAGTAGAGGAAGACCAAAGAAACGATGGATGGACTGTGTGAAGGATGATAAGGTACGAAAGGAGGTGTCTGATGAAATGACGAGTAAGAGAGAAGTATGGAAGAAGAAGACATGCTGCGCCGACCACAAATGAATTGGGACAAAGGCAAGAGAATGATGATGATGATCAACTGCCCCTGTACAACATATTGAAGACTTGAGAGTCTAGATATTATTTTGTTTAATATAAATGTTCTTTGTTGACAGATGGAAGAGGCCGAAGCATTCATACTGCTCCGTCACCTAATGTTCAGAAGAGGTCTTCGGAAGCAGTATCTCCCCGACATGAGCGCTCTGCAAGTTCAGGTAACTACTACAATTATTTTCCTATAACTATATTAGTATAAGGAAAAGTAAATCTTTTGAGTTTTGTCAATAGAAAATAGTGCTAGTGGATTTCGCGCAACAAAGAAAAGATAATCCGGAATCCGCAAATATGTTCTGGCTTTCATTCTACACATCATCATCATCGGCCTAGCCTTTTCCCAACTATGTTGGGGTCGGCTTCCAGTCTAACCGGATGTAGCAAAATACCAGTATTTTACATGGAGTGACTGCTTATCTGACCTCCACAACCCAGTTAGTACTGGGTAATACGACACCCCTCGGTAAGACTGGTTGTCACACTTTCGGGCCACTGACTACATGTAATGACTGTCAAAGATCTACAAATGACAGCCGAGACCAAAGGCTTAACGTTCTCACGGAGGAAACTCTGCATGTAATGGGTGGTCACCAATCCACGGACCAACCTAGGCAAGTGCGGCTTAACCTTAAGATCGACCCGAGCGGCTGTTATTTTTTCTACACAATAGATACAAATTTTATTAAAAAAAAAAAAAAAAAAAAAAAAACATTTATTTCAGGTCTTTAACCCATAATAAAATTAAAAAAGGATTATAAAATTGCCATGTAAACACATAAAAAATATATAAATTACAGAAAATGAAATTGAATTTAAAAATATAAGTCAAATAACAAAATATTAATAATGTCAAAAAATAAATTAAAAAATGACGCAAAATATCAAAATAAAATGACAAAAATAATAATGAAAAATAAAATGTCAAAGATATATATATGTGCAGGCGCTGGCATGCAACTGCAGCCATCTCCGCAAGAAAGGAGAATCCCACCGCTCGGACAACACGCTCAGGATCCCATTCGAGCCACCCCTACAGCGACGCAGAAGCGATGCACTCCTTTTCCGGATTATTCCGTAGAAGTCATCGGTAGCAGCATCCGCGAACATCGCCGATGCGCTACAAAACCGGGGCCGTCCAACAGAATCCTGAACGCGTTGTTGTACTGGACACGAAGAGCGTTGTACGCCCGCAGAGTGAAGTTGGTCCACAGGCTGCACGTGTAAAAGGTCTGGCAGTATGCCTTGAACAAGGTTATTTTTACCTGTGAAGAACAACGTGCAAACCTGCGAGCCAGCATGTTACACCGGACAGACAACACCCTTCGCTCCCTCTCGATGTCCGCATTGTCAGACAGATCATCAGAGACCCAGTGACCCAGATACTTGAATCCATCTACTCTGTTCAAATGTGACCCGCAAAGAGTGACAGGTGGTCCAGTTAAGTAGCTTTTAGTACCAGCTTTGAAGATCATGTATTCACTCTTCTTTGGGTTATATCTGAGCCCATGGGCCTCCGCGTAGGTCTCACAAATTTTCAAAAGCCTGCGCATCGCAGAAAGAGACGGGCTCAGCAACACCATGTCATCCGCGTAACTTATGTTGTTTATACACACCCCATCAACGGAACAACCGACCTTAGTGCTGCTGAGCTCCTCGATCAATTGATTCATTGTTTCATTTATTGTGATAGAAAACAGAATTTAAAAAAAAAGTGGGTGCCCTTGTCTTTTGTGATCGATATAATTGGACGTTGGCGTAAATAAGTAGAAACGAAAATAATTTGTGCTAAAGTTAAGTTTAACATATTTTGAGATATTCTTTTTTGTTTTCAGGCCGAACAGTGAGAAATATTACTCTTGCCATATTTGTCTTGCGGATCCCTAAAAGAACATAGATATACAGCGCGTATCAGAAAAGGGTGGTCAATGTATAATATCTAATATTGTGGTATAGACAATCAATCAGAACAAGTTCCATGGGGCCGATATCGTAAGCGCGAAAAAATTATTCAGCTGGTACATATATTTGTAACGAGCAGGTACTGAAGTTGGATGAAAAGCTGATGATTTTTATGCGATTAAGATGTTGGGAATTGTTTATTTTAATGGTCTATAACAAACTCCAAAGTATTAACACACTTTTTTGAAACACACTGTAATGGTGTCTGTTCCAATGTACCAATCTAATAGACCATAATCTCCCCAGCTGTACCAACTCTCCCGCCTACTCCGCGACCACGAGCCAGATCTCCACGCCAAGCTAGAAGCCCTGGACATCTCACCAGCCCTCTACGCGGCACCATGGATGCTCACTCTCTTCACCAGTCAGTTCCCGCTGGGATTCGTCGTTAGGGTATTCGGTAAGTGAATGTAAACGTAATTAAGTACGTGAGAGAGTTCTAATTGATCCGGCTCGAAGGACCAATGAATAGACTCGGTTGGGACCTCATAATGAAAACTAGTGGACACCTATTTATACAAAACAGGTGTAATAATAATAACAAAAAAATCAGTGAGCTCAGTGTGTGGGCCGGGTTCGGTACCCCGAGCCCCCCGAGCCCCCCGAGCCCCGCGCCCTCCCCGCGGTTGTCCACGCATATGTGCGGCGCGCCGGCACCTATCTTTAGGATCTTTTGTGTATAAATAGCTAATTAGCCACCCAGTACATTTTTGCAAAGACTGGTTGTCTTTACAAAAATATGTAAACTTGTAACAAAGATCTATCAGCTGGGACCAATTGCTAAGTGCTTGTCATTTACATGTTCGAGGCAATTGGGGTTACCCTTTCACCCGATAACTCCAACCTGATAATAAGTTACAAAATAGCGTGCCAACATTTTTAGGTATTCCTCGCTGCATTAGACAGCACATCACAGATATTTCGCAGACTGGTGTCTTTCGAAAAAATACTCCCGCGTGTAAATCTTTTTTGCGCGAACGTGTCATTTGAAAAATATTTTCTCAAAAGTGTCTTCATCGAATTTTTGTCCTGTAATAGTACCTCTTAAACGTCCTGCTCTTCTCTTTCTAGATCTAATCTTCTTGGAGTCTTTGGACATCGTGTTCTCGGTGTCACTCGCGCTGCTCTCCGCTCACAAGGACGGGCTGATGCTGTGCGAGAGCTGCGAGGAGGCCGCCGAGTATCTCAAGCATAAGCTGCCTGACATGAACCGGGGCTTCTATATGAAGGTCATGAAGAAGGTACGTTGGACTTGCAATAATATTTCCACTGAATTTGAAATGGTACAATGAAATAAATACAAGGTGTAAACGGATCCTTCACGAAGCCGTCAACCAAGCATTCTGTACATGAAACTAAATATCTGTACGCAAAAATTATTGCTGAGAAAATCACGCCCTTTTTGGGGTGAAAAATCACGTTTTAACTGTAGGACTCGGTGTAACGCACTCAAAACATTGTTCTAATGGATGCATTGAATAGTACGGGGGTCGTGGAGGTAATTAAAGTACAGTTATAACATTAAGAAACAGTACTAAAAAAAAAAAAAGTGAAAATGTTAGATCTTCGATCCCCAATATCTCCGTAACTGGAAGGTTCCCAGGTATGCACGTGTCCCACTGCAGCGCAATGTCTCTTCCTTCCCTCTTTCCATTTTTCTCTATCTGTGTCTATTAGGGCCCAATCCTTTTGGTAAGAGTCCAGCTCGTCACGCCATCTCCATTCCGTTATTTGGTTTACCTGTCTGAAAATTTTCAGAATCAGCCCGGAGTTGTCCAGCCATTTATTACGTGGATATTTTAGACGAGGGTGTCCATAACCCATTCCTGTCAACCTTTTCAGTGTAAAAGCTTTAACATCATTTTAAATAATCACTCACCTTTTATTCCAGGTCCTATCACTAGACATAACCCGCCAGCTGTGTGACTACGCGGTGGAGTACGCCGTGCTACGCGAGGAGATGCCGCGACTGGCCGCTCTCACGGAGGACAATAAGCAGCTGGTCGAGGATAAGAACAGGATGGGCGACGAACTTGATGTGAGTGGCAAAATTACTTTATTGAATGTGGATTCAAAGATAAATGGCAATATACCAGAGTTACGCATCCACCCAGTACCACATTTGCATAACACACTTTTCTATCGCATGCTTAATTTATTTTGAAAAAAATATTCATTGTTCAGAAATATTTTAAAATTTTCCCTGCTCGACAATTTAAAAAACCGAAGCGCATGTTGTTGAATTGTCTAAATGATAAAAAAGATGAAAAAAGACCTGCACTGACAGTGGTCATTACATGAATCCCAGCCACTCCCATTACATAATCATATTATCTGCTTGTCATAAAACACATAGAACCGTCAGTATCGATAGCCATCAATGACAGAAACCTATTTATCTTACCGACAGGTCTAAGCAAGAGTGAACAGGCACCTTCTGTGCACACTCGTACCATCATAGACCTGATCCATGACCTTCATACTCATTTTCCTGCCATTGTCCCATTCTACTTGGGGTCGGCGCAACACGTTTTCTTCTTCCATTCTCTCCTGGCAGACGTCACGGCATCATTTACTCCTTTCTCTTTCATATCTTTCCTTAAACAAACTATCCATCAATCTTTTCTTTAGCCTTACTCTCTGCCCATGGCCTTCTATCAAGACAAATTGAAGTCTACAGCAAGCCCATAAAATCTTTATTAACGAAACCATCTCCAATTACAGGAAGCAATGGATGCGATAACAAACTACCAGAAGAACCAGGCTAAACTGGAAGCGGCGAACAAGTCCTTAGAACAACAACTAACATTACTCAGCAGATACATCTCTGCTCACCAAAAACAAGAGATACCTTTAGAAATAAAGAAAATAGTACAAACCCACAGCAAGAAGTTATCCTTCAAAATATTCTCCACGAAATTCTCCAATGAAGAACAAGAAGATCCTAGGAAGAACTTTAAGACGGGAATAAGTTCGCCGAATTTATTCGCGAAAATCCGGGAGGATTCGCCGAAAGACATCGAGCATGAACGAAAACAGTTTATGATGAAGAAATCTATGTCTGTACATTCTGGTTTGATAGCGAGTATGAAGAATAATCAGCTAAAAACTTTGGATGAGAAAAATGGGCATCATAAAACTGAAAACATTACAGAAACGTTAAAAGAACTAGGCAAGAAAAACTCAGGATTTTACGCGAGTACTCACGAACAAATTCGCCAAGAAAGGCTATTTGAACACCAACTCAAGAACAATTTCGACGAAAATCTACGTCGTTTAGACGAAAAATTGAACGAAAAGCTAAACCCGACTTCTTATATAGATGATTTAAGTATCTTCCAAAGTAGGAAAAGCATGTCTTTGAATTTGCAGCCTTTAAAAGACGGGAAGGTGAATGATAGTGGGTTCGTTACCCCGTTGAGTCCCGACGAGTCGAAAAATGATTCTTCTTCGACGATTTCTCATCCGTTAAGCGATGTCGACGTCGAAATTAAATTCGATGGACAGTCGACTAAATTAAAACAGATTAGGCCTATAAAACACGTTACTGACAAATCGTAGTACATGCCTTGTATTGTGAAGTATTATAATTTAATTACACAAGGTCAAATTGAATTATTTTTATCGACATGTAATTTCGGTCATGACCCCAATAAATCAACAAGTTAGTAAGTTTTTGCTATATCTTGTTTTAAATATCGATACCCTTTACGTTTGTTGAGTTTTGCTAGCTAATTCAATTTGACCCTGTATGAATGAATGCCTCTTCGCCGATTAATGTTGTAAGATTGTTTGCCTTTTATGCATTAGGCCGCGTATTAACCAAAGCGATCGTCACGTATACACGCGACAATCATCCGATTTCCCGAATTTTTTTTGACATCTTTAATGGGTGTAAAAGTACCCTTAACGGGAACCTACTAGTTACGGAGATATTAGGGGTCAAAGATTTCACAAGTTTTTTTAATACAATGTTTTAATGTTAGAACTCTCACTTTAAATACCTCCACGAACCCCGTACTATTCAATATATACATCAGCACAATGTTTTGAGTGCGTTACATTGAGTCCTAGCGTAAAACGTGATTTTTCACTCAAAAAAAAATGACGATTTCCAGCAATAATTTTTACGAAGAGTTACTTACTTAATTTGATGTACAAAATGCTTGGTTGACGGCTTTGTGAAGGATCTGTTTACATCTTGCATAATATAACCACAAATATATTATAATGATAGCGTATTCGCGCGACCGATTGCTTTTTTTAGGACGCGAGGTAAATATGGATGAAACTTTAGATAAGCAAATCGTTGCCTACAATAGTGATAAAACTAGTACCTACCAGCATGGTAGTTTGTTGAATGAATGTAACTTTAAACCGCGTGTACCAGACTGCGGACACGACACCGGACACTAAAGTTTGACCGTGTGAAATGTCTGTTAAAGTATGTCCGCAGCCAGTCTGAAGTCCGGTCCTGTCGGTTTTACCGCACTTTAAATGAGTTTAATTTTAAATCATCAATACATTTTAAATGAACGAAATTGTCTCATACATAATTTAAATGATTATGATGGTTTGTAATCAGTTGGCGGTGGAGCAATGTTGTGTTTTTGCAATGAAACGGGAAACATTTCACTCCTCGTATTTTATATTTATTCAACAGACTATAATACCTACATAAGTGTTTTTTTAAGGCTTATAATAGAAGATCACACAATCAAAAACAAATGGTTGAAAGTAGTTGAAAAAATATCCTTGGTTTCTTAAAGTTTGAATATGTTGTGTTTCAAAGTTTCCTATATCAACATTAAGGTGGATTTGTGCTCGGATGTAAGCAATAAGCTAGGGCGAGCTATTTATAAAAGTCATAAACATTATTGAAAGAAAGAAAAAATATTTATTTGTCGCAGCGACATGACGTGCATCATACAAAATGGCAAAATAACAATAAACATACAACGCGTAACAAATATTATATTAATTTTATATATTTTTTATTTATATTTGATATCTGGGTGTACTATTAGGTACACCTCTGCCTAACCCTTCGGGGATTACAAGCGTGATGTTTTGCTATGTGTTGACAGCAGATTTAGTGATCGGAGGTTCTCATAACGTAACCAAAATGATGAAAATGACAGATCATACAAATCCGCGAACGTCGAGACGTTCGGTTTCGTCGAACAACATGAACGCGACTCTCGCTTTAGTTAGTACACGTGGTCAGACTTTTAGAAACCAAGGTGTAGTAAAATTGTTATATTATAAGTGACTTATAAAATAAAATGCGTATATACGAGGGTCTGTGTTCATAGAATAGGGTATATAATACGTTATTTACTTTGTGGGTAGGTGAGAAAAGTATCTCGTGTCACACGAGTTGTGCGAGAATATCACATCATCATCATCATCATCATTTCAGCCGAAAGACGTCCACTGCTGGACATAGGCCTCCCCCAAGAAGGGGGGTTTTGCCATAATCGCCACGCTTGGCAGGCGGGTTGGCGATCGCAGTATGGTTGTTATAAAACACAGAGAACGCTGCTGCCCATTCTCTGGTAAGTCCCTTAGTCGCCTCTTACGACACCCACGGGAAGATATGGGATGGTGCTATTCTTTACGTCCGGACACCATACAGAATTTACGTCCGGACACCATACAGAATATCACATACCGTGGTTAAAAGACTTAGTTAGCAAGTTGGTAGCTCGACTGTCAATGCAGAAAATTTAGAGCAAATTGACTGTGATAGACGAATAGGCAGACACATGAGCCATCCCGCTATTTAATTCATATGTACGGAACCCTAAAAAGCAAGCCATAGTCGCAACTAACGCCGCCATTTTGTTTTTCAATTACCACAGACAATTTCTTAAATGTTAACCAGCAATGTCATTCAAGCGCCAAAAATAATATTGCTGCATTCACTTCAGCCAACTTATCTTTGCAGGCGGAAAAACATAGAACTAAAATAAATGTACCAAGTTTGATACATCGATGCACTTTATCTTGACAAGCAGCGCCATCTTGAACTGCACACTTAAAGTGGTCATACTGTATTTAGGATAGTTTGTGTCGTAGATACTTTTCATACTTATCCTGAAATGTTAATAACGTTCGAAAATAGTGTAGTTAAATAATAGTATTTTAATATTAGACCCTCAGACTTGCTTATGTATCACAGCTTCCATTTAAACACCAATAAGATTTAAGTAAATAAATAAATGTTGAATATAAATATATTTATTGCACAATATACCTATAAAATATTGTTTGTGGACACTATAAATTTAGAAGTAGGGAAATTATATTTTACTTCTAATTTATACTGCTATTTTCTTGTACTTATTTGTTTTAATTTTATATAATTTTACCTGGAAAGTATTTCTATAAAATAAAAAACTTTTGCTATCAAAAACATCCTTTGGTACCAAAAAAATCTGTGTTCATGAAACGGGCCAAAAAACTTGCAATATTAAAAATGTATTTCGGTAACTATTACTGGTATTGATTTTTTAAAGTTTTGCTACTTCAGCTTATTTACATATTATTTTAGGTAAGTACTACTATTTTACTTATACAAGGTGAAAAGGACATTGACGCACAAACGCTTACCACGTATTGAGTACATCACTCTGAACCCCCAGATACAAATTAATCATCGGTATTTTATTTAAATCTGCTGTTCCATACATTTTGACCATGTAGGGTAGGAAACAAAAAAAAAAATCAGCATATATTTTTTTTATATTACCCGCGAAAAATTTCTGTGTGGAGGGCTTTGGAATGGTACAAACTCGTGGGAACCGTTTGTGCGTCCTTGTCCCTCCCACCACAGCTGTATATTATGTACTCTGCTTCTATAAAAGTTTTAAACCAAAGAAGTGTTGCAAACTATTTTTATTTATTTACATTCAAATATAAATCGGAAGATTTTTTTATAAAACAAATTATAAAAAAAAACAAAAATATGTATAACGAAATATAAATTGCTCAAAATTGTTTATTTTTTATTAATAATTATAAGTATTTTATTACGTAAGGACACTGTGAAATTATTGTTTGGCTTAAATATAGTGAAATATTGTGATTTATTAAATAGATATTAAAATATAAATAAATTGATAGTTGATTAAACTGACCTCTTTCATTTTCCTCTACCTAACCTTACCTCTCTAAAATACCAATTTATTTTCGAAAGAAGTAATATCCTCCCGACCCAAGTGCATTTGTGTGTGTGCTAAAGCCGGCCACACACAATAGATTATGTATGTGCAGTTTTGCCTGTATAGTCAAACTGTACGGGCATGCACGAACGTGTGTAGGAGAAAACTGTATTTGGAATGGAAATCGGTTTTGAATGAAGGTTTTGCATGCGCATTTAAAACTGTCATTCACCTAGCGTATATGGCTACCTTAACGCAGATGCACTCTGTGTTCCTTTACCTACCCTCACAGGTGGCGGCAGAGAGAGACCAGGCACAGGACCAACGGCTTAACTGGATGTCCAAAGCACGACGGTTTCACTCCACCAAACTACTAACAAATGCCTAACTAGAAAAACTAAATAATAAAGAAATCGTAGCGCATAAAAACTCAAACAACATAGAGTTATCTTTAGGGGGAACTTATTAGTTCCATGGAGATATTTATCAAAGTTTCTCATGCACTCGTAAAGTCAAAATGACAGTTACAACATCACATCAAAACTCTTGTTTACAAAATTGAGAAAATGTAAAAAAAAAACAAAAATATAAATAATTTTGCCGTTTTTATACAAAAATGAAATTTTTGTGCAATTATACTCAGTTCATAGTATGTGACAAAATACAAGATATATAAATGTAATTGCATAAATCGTAAGTTTATAAAGTTACTTTTAAGTGTTGAGGAAACTAAATTTCTATGTCGTCAGGAAATATGTGGCCGAAGATAGAGTGATTCAACACTCTATCTATTGCTGAAAACTGCATTAAAAGCCGTTACGTTGTTTAAAAGATCTAAGCATACAAAAACGAATGGTGCAGTTAATACCAGTACTTTTCATGGACCAACTGCCTATCTGACAACAGTGTAAATGTGGTGCTGTTCTACAAACGATGGGGCACTTATTATCGTGTCCTGCGTGTCCTGTTGTTTGTTCACTACAGGAACTGATGGACGCTACCGAAAGCGCCAAACTAGTAGCTCAGTTTTGGGCTGATACAATTTAGATTGCCATCGACACGCTAAGAAGAAGAAGCATACAAACAGCGGGAGCGACTTTGTTTTATACTAAGCAAAGATGCTCGGAAATACTAATAGTCATTTCCAGTACGACGGACAGCTTATCGTTTCAAGCTGCATGTTGGCCCTAAGCATTACATTTTTTATAGATTTACTCGATCTTCCAGCAGAAAAAAATGTAAACGAAAATGTCCATGTTAAAAATACCAAAGAACATAGATACCACAATTGAAGCACAAAAGAAATGGCTGTCGATACTGCAGAAGGCACAGGATGTAGTGGAAGAAGATGAGCAACTGCAAGTAAGTAGTTCAGAATAGAAGTGCCAGTGATCTAGGCCACGTTACAGGCATCTATAGAGCAGGATTTTAGCCGTAACTCAAAAGAATGCAGCTTAATACCAGTACTTTGCATGGACCAACTGCCTATCTGGTTATCAGACTTTCGGACTTCATCCACAAATGAAAGCCCAAACGCTCTGTTTAAAATGCTTTCAGGTACCGAGGGCTCTCTTAATGGAAGACGAATGGTTATCCTTCCACGGAGCTACCTCGGCAAGCGTTGTTTTAACTTGAAGATTGACCGGAGAGACTGTTATTATTCAGCCACTTTCTTCCAGAAAGCAGCCGCCAAAGGTATGCGTCTAACCACGCGAGCCTTACCCCCAGAGGTGATCGGCAGGAATTACGCGCTATACTGCGAGCTGGTCAACCAGCTGTATGACGCTTATCTGAACAACGTCCACCTTCAGAGAGCGCCGTATATCCTGGAGATCATTACTGTTATTGTTAAAAGGTTTGTTGTAATCTTCCGACTTATTCGTACTTTAAGATAATTCGTCAACGTACAACTTAATGATGGTCCACCGAAACATTGCGAAAAATCTTCCTCTTTTACGGTTTTCCCATTTATCAATGATCGACGCAGTACGTCTATTTGTCATCTCAATATTTATGTCACCTTCTGTAGATAGCTACAGAAGGTCATACTAAGCAGACGCGTCTTACTTAAAGCAGGTGCATTAAGTCCCACGTGGCCCTGTCTATTGAAAATATTTCGTGTTATATTCTACCACCAACCACCTAAATGGGTGAAATGGCAGCCGGATATAGGAACAATTTGCAACCCACGAATGCCTCTCAATTTAAAGGGGACAATATACAAGCTTTGTCGTACGATCAGAATGATGGGTCGCGAAAAAGTCCGATGAAAAAAGACAGCATGTAGCGGAGATGACAATGTGAGATGGATGTGTCGACGACGAGAATGGATCAATTAAGAAATTAGTATAATAGAGGACGTTTAGAGGAGAGGTGCCTTTTACAGAAAAGTTGAAAGGTCGTCTATCTTAGTACTGTGATACAGAGAGATAAAATGTATGTGGCTCAAAGAGTAATGATTCAAAATCCGTCTTGGTTCCCAGGTTGTACGAGCTCCGTAATGAGCTGGTTCATATAATAGTGAACGATTACATCTACGTCGATGCAGCGTTACAACAACTTCATAAGACACCTTTGGACATACAGGTAAAAGGATTCTTCTGTCATATCGGCAATATTTCAGAACGTAGTCAAAATAGTAGCTGATCAGCAAGGTGATTGAGCAGTGCACGGTGATCCAGTGGGTTCGGCTCCTATATACTCGTCGAAGGCCGTGCTTGATTGGAACCCAAGCAGGCACTTCACGTTCTTATTTATTTTCAAAACGGTAAAGGAAAACATCGTGAGGAAACCAGGATGTCCTAAAACTAAAAATACTACGACTTGTGATATCCACTGTGTGGGTTACACTGGTCACGCGTGGTGGATAACGACTCACTCCCTGTCTAAGAGAGGCCCGTTTCGCATCTGGTGGAACGCTATAGGCTGATTATGAGATGAGCAAAGTGGTAGTGGACCTGATTGCATAGGTTGTACCGGTCGAACTGCTATTTTACCGCAATTGCTAGCTTACTAGGAGCTGGACGTTCTTTATTAATATTTAACCATCATAAAGATAGGTCTACCAGTGAAGGTCTTGTAAGAATAAGCAATATACAAATGAAAAGAAATGCGGCTCACAGCTGACCTCTTAACTAAACATGAGCAGGCATGTCAGTAAGCAGAAAAACTTTGTATTAAAGTGATCCTGGACTATAATATACGTCTGTCGCGGTACGCTAGTAGAAATTTTACAATCGAAGGTTTATATTCTATTCTAAGTTTCTTCTCCATCTTTATGCCTATGCCATGCTATTCCAGCGGAAGAATCGACAAAATGACAGATTGTGTCGACACAATGCCAGATTTCTTTGCAATATCTGTCAAGAAATCCTTGTCTACGGTGGTCATGCTACGGGGGTAGAAGAGATGTTTTCCATGAAAAAAGGTCCCTGAATCAATACCGCAAATCAGCTTTCTTCTTTTCAGATAGTAGTTCCATACCATTTCCCTCTTGAATCTCGGAGTGAAAATGTAGAAAATATCTTACAGCAGATGTGGGTAGATGCCTTGAAGAGAAAGAAAAGGAGGGAAAGACCAAAAAAAGTAACTCTTAAATGTCTTTTAATTTTTTTCATGAATAACGTCACACCAGGAGATACAAATATACTTACTAGTGACAAGGACTGGTTCCAAATGAAGTAAAGAAAAGAAAATGAGATTTTTATGACGAAATTCTAAAGGATGGCCCTGCACCATAGCTTGGAACTGCCAAGTAGTAGGGACGCGTTGTCCACAAGCAGTTTATTTAAAGTTTATAATATCCTCCCTATCGACTTTCGGCTAATCTGAACCGACACAAGCCATGCAGGTGATATTGTGGAGTTCACAAGTGTATGCACTGATACAGGTGCAATCTCTGTTCCTGTCTGTTCATTCTCGTAGGCCAATATCCGATGGGGCACTCAGACACGACCGGAGAGATTAGGCGTAGGACATATGGCTTAACGTGCTTTCCGAGACACGGAGGTGACACACCACCAACTTGAAAACATAAAACGATAGTTGTTTTAATAACTCTGTCACATAATTATCGTCACTGAAACCAGCCGAAACCAGAGCCAGCAATGCGCACAGACGGCGGGATGGCTTCCGACACCGAGGTGGTTGACGAAGAGGAAGAAGAGAGTGAATCTGCATGTAAGTGTTTTCTCTCGTATCGGTAGGAGTAGGAACTTTATGAGAGCAGCTCATGGCATGGTAAAAATATTAGCCAGTGAGCCAGTTGTTACGGAATGAATGGTTAGCTTACCTATGTATTGCGGATCGCGTTATTTTAATACACGTAAATCTAAGGTGAGACCTAGGTCCGAATTTGATTTCATTCTATTTACCTATTCTACCTTGCAATTTTGTATGAGACAGCAACCCGCAGAAGCTAGTGGCGTTGCGGATTATAATAAACGCAAGTGACAGTGGGGTTGTAGTTGGGGTTGTTCCAAACGCGACGTCACCCACGTCTACGACGTCTGTAGCCATTTCCTTTTCACGAATCTTAATTGTCGCTTACGAAAACGACTTGCAGCATTATTGAAATACAGTCTCGTAATCGGATTCAGTCTCCGGGCTGCTAATATGAATTTTCTATCGACAAACCCTACCAACACTGCCTCGTTTTCAACTGCTAGACCAATAGGCAAGGTAGTTTGAATTGCATCTCTATCTATTTTCAGCTTCCAGTGTTCAAACAATCATGCCTGAAGAGTATGTGCAATCTGTAACTATTCAGAGGCATGAAAGATACAGGTAAGTCATCATCATCATTCTCCTGCCCTTATCCCATTTTATTTAGGGTCGGCATAGCATGTCTTTTTCTTCCATACTTCTCTATTACTAGTCATCTCAGAAGTCACCTACTTTTTAGCCATATCATCCTTCACACACTCCATCCATCGTTTCTTTGGTCTTCCTCTACACTATTTCTTTATATATTTTCTTCACTATATTTTTCCATTCCTCCACATTACAAGTTCGTACTACGATAACTGATTACCATACCACTTTTCAGTCACCAGTGCCACTTTCAGACCTCCTCCAAAAGTCATCCGCAAAATACAAAATACTTTGCATACAATGCATAGTTTACAACTGATATGCTGTCGCCTGTACTACCTTTAAATATATCTCACATTAAATCGGCTCCGTGTTAGTATAGTTTAAAGTTTGGTCTGAAACTAAGAGCCGTAATGCTCGCAATATTTAGTTCTGGCCGCACTCAGGTAAATACTACAAAATATGGGATCTACGGGATGCGAATGTGTGGATGTGCGATTTTAATGATTTTGACTTTACGCGACTATACTCTCCGGTTTGATCACCTCCATACAATTTAGTTGACACAATCTGCGCTAGCGAATTTCGACCCACGTTCCGTACGGGGTTCGCCTTTGTTTGAACAGAGCTTTATTGTGGCAA
This sequence comes from Noctua fimbriata, assembly GCA_905163415.1. Taxonomy (NCBI): domain Eukaryota; kingdom Metazoa; phylum Arthropoda; class Insecta; order Lepidoptera; family Noctuidae; genus Noctua; species Noctua fimbriata. The sequence continues at coordinate 4,172,326 of LR990951.1, forward strand.
AATTGTATTTCATTCTTTGAGAACGACCGTTAGGGCCAGACTCTACTAAAGTGGAGATGTGCGGGGATGTGCGAAGCGGAGAGTAGAGGAAATGCTTAGGGGTTAGGGTGTATCCACCGAAGCTGTGCGGAGATGTGCACCGTATGCCGCTCACAGCAAAACGCTCACGTCTCCGCTGTACGCTTAGCCGCCACCGCTTAGTGCCGAGACTTGCCTAAACAATTACGAGACATCTCTCCTCGCTGCTCAACCGTTTCCACTAAAGCTAAGCGGAGACGAGAAGTGTAAAGGACGAAATTCTATTGCTGGTTTACAACACATCTTCCCTTCTCTCGTGTCGTCTCCGCTTGGGTGGAGTTCAGGGCTTACAGTTATTTAATACATTTTCAGACAATGGCGTATGAGAGATGTTCGAGCCAAAGCACAACATCAGAACCAGTATTACTTACTATCTCACGAGCCGGCCCCAATCGTATTGAGGACTAAAGCGGCGTTCTTAATACAAAAGGTTTATAGGTAATCGTTCTTGCTTTTCGAAGCCATTTTTAGGGTTCCGTACCTCGAAAAGATAAACGCAACCCTTATAGAATTTCACTTCGTTTGTCCGTCTGTCTGTCTGTCGTCTTTAAAGACTCTTTTTCTCAAGAACGCTTGGTGGTATCAAGTTGAAATTAATTTCAAATACTTAAGAGCTATAAAAAATCAAGTTTCTAAAATATGACCATTTATTTATCTCTCGTATTTGGCTCATTCACAAAATCAAAAGTATTTTCCGTTGACCTAGAATCATGTTTTGTTCTTTTAGTAATTTTGCAAAATCAACTCACTGAGAGCCATGTCTTACAACCAATTTTTTGTTTCAAATTCACTTTTTTTTTCGCTCTTCACAGCTAGCATGATTGTGAAAGCTGTTCATATTCACAAGATTTTTTGTATTACTAAATGCACCTATATGAATAAGACAAATGTTTCAGGGAGTTCATGAAAATAAAACGCGAAAGAGTAAAAGAGCACAAGAGAGACATATTGCTGGGTCTCACACCAGACCCGTTCAGAAAAGGACCTAGCTTTGTAGAGGCAAATAATAAGGTAACCATAACTACACAACAAGGCAGGAACGCGTAATTAAAGAATAGATAGAATCGAACAGGGAAACAGGAACGAATGCACCGTTTGAAAAACTAAGTCCTTAGTCATTTATTCATGAACAATAAATTGTATATGAAATTACAAAGAAAATTAAAATTACATAAGGAGAAAAGAAGAAAACAAAGCACGCTAAAATACTACAACAATTCATAAATACAACAACGAAATGCAACATAGGAATTTCGTTATAGATCTTCAACAGCATAAAGATACTTATCCAAAAGGAACCTTTTTATATAAACCTTTTTAAGTACTTGAATAGGTTGACTACAAATGGAATGCATACATCATTTGAAATAATCATCATCATCGTCATTCTCCTGCCCTTATCATAATTTAATTTGGGGTCGACGCAGCATGCCTTCTTTCATACTTCTCTATAACTCGTCATCTCAGCAGTCACCTCCTTTCCAGCCATATCATTCTTCACACCGTCCATCCATCCATTTTGAATAATGAATCTGGAATAAGTTTATATGTACTATCAGCAAGAAAGAGTTCCTAATGATGAATGTGTCATCATCTGCAGAGTGAATACAAGAATCATCTCGAGTAGAGATTTTCGAATGGAAATTTCAATAGATTTCTGAATAGACAATTATCATTTCGAAAAGAGTATTGGAAGGGCCTAGATCTAGTTTGATCCGGGTTACCCAATACTGTCCTACAAATATCACGCCTGTTTTGCCAGAAGCGTTTGGTACAAAAACCCTTTTGTTAGTTAAGTTATAAGTTGCAACAAAAACTGTCATCAGATGTACGAGAGACGTCGAAACACGAGGCTGGATATAAAGCAGACTTACCTCGAAGAGCTTCAGAAGGAGAAGACCAGACTGCTACTGTTAAAAAAGGATTCCACGATCGAGGACATCACGGACGAGATCAGGGAATGGTTTCAGAAATGGTAGGATATTTTATTCGTACTTTAATATAGAATGAGAAAATAAATTTGTTTTTGCTGTCTATTTGTGTGTTATCTTCTCCTTTGTGTTTTCGAGTTACTGCAGTATTCTTCAGATTAGTAATGGGCCCGATCATAAGATCTTCAAAAGTGCATTAAAGGACATTTGGGGAGTTATTGTATTTCCTTTTCACAGTTTAATAGCTGGCATATGAATAGAGCTGGCATCCGTTTCAAGTAGGTACACTGAACAGTAATGCACGTATGATGAAAAATGTTCCAGGTACTACGGCTACCATTTTTTCCCCGAATTTCCATACGAGTTGGAAGGTGGCACGCTGATGGTTGTAAGAGGAGACTATCCCACAATAGACGAGAAATTAGAAGAGGATGAACGAACACTCAAGGAAACTCAGGGGAAGACTAAAGAACAGGTGACATAACATCACGCTTGTGTTTGTTGTAGGGGAAGGCAAAGGGGTATCCTGATTTCGCCTGATTTTCGAAGTATTTTATTCGTCGTTGTTTACCATGATAGTAAGCATAATCGCTTAGCTATTCTTAGTTTCCAAAAACTGGATTATTTGAATTACAGGTCATTGGGCAGAATCCGACCTGATTGTTAAAACAAATAAAGATTCATGGCAAAAAAATATCTTTCGAATTATCCTGCGACTCTTAGGCCTGTTTCCCACCATGGCGAAGACAGGCGTTGCAGTGCGGAGATATGCAAGAATCGACCAATCGTAAGAGAGCCGAGAGACGCGATGCGATTGGTCGATTCCCGCACGTCTCATTCCTGCTTCTCCCATCACAGCTTTGGTGGAAAACGAGCCTTAAACGTGTGCCTAATATGGTTCATAATTCCAACAGCTGAAAGAAGAACATAAAAAAGCGAAAGAAGAAGCCAAGATAAAAGCTCAGATGAAAAAGGAGTCAGATAGAAAGGAGGCTGAGGCGTTATTGAAGAGTAGATGCGACCCGTTCTCTGATCCAGGGTACACGTTACAAACCTCTGGCGTTATGGGGAAGTTGATCGAGGTATTATATTATTTTTCTTACCAGTTTTCTGGGCTTACATTTTTTCTTACTTTTTTGGGTGGAAAATTCCTCATTCTCTATTGAAAAAATAGGATCCTCAGACCGCACGGGAGTTGTATTTGCATACTGCCCGTTGGTTATTGTCAATTTTCTGTATATATTTTAATCGCGTGTATAACTTTCATATCGCGGTGTACCTATATAAGATATGTTAGTTTAGTTCATATTATTATGTCGCGGTATAGATACCGCCGCAACCTTATTGAATTTGATTTTTGAATGACTTTTTGTAAAGCACTTCAATAAGAAATCTGTCATGTATGACATCGAGTTGGTATTTCAATCATTCTGTTTCAGGCCCTACGAAACTACCGTCAGACATGGTCACTGTACGACGTCTTACCACCGGAACAGTTTGGGGAGACGATCTACGGCTACCTGAAGCCACTCCTCATTGAGGAGCTGATGAAGGAGATGCATATCGACTGCAGGAAGTTCGTCGACGAGTTGATGAGGTAGCTACTTTCCTAGGAACGACAAAAATTATACCAGGGGGGCAGTTCTCGGGGAGAAGATAAGAATATATTACGTTTAAAAAAATAACGCAAAATCTGCCAAAATATCAACTGCATGTATGGAATCTAAGCAAAATATCGGCATAGAACCAAAGTGGTAAAAATACCGATTTTTCTTCAAAGTCGGTGCTCACAATGAAGCTAGTCAGAGGACACTTAAACAGACGAAAAATGCTCAAAGATGTGGTGCTCCTAACGTGACGCTTTGCCAAATTATTTGCTTCACCTTTACTACGAGTATATTAACTTGTCTTTGGGTCAGAAAAGAGCTTTATCATCATCTGCCTAGCCTTTTCCCAACTATGTTGGGATCGGCTTTCAGTCTAACCGGATGCAGCTGAATACCAGTATTTTACATGGAGCGACTGCCTATCTGACCTCCACAACTCAGTTAGTACTGGGTAATACGATACCCCTTGGTAAGACTGGTTGTCAGACTTTTTGGGCCACTGACTACCTAACGACTGCCAAAGATCTACAAATGACACCCGGGACCAACGGCTTAACGTGCTTTCCGAGGCACGGAGGAAACTGGATATGCAATGGGTGGTCACCCATCCACAGACCAACCTAGGCAAGCACGGCTTAACCTAAAGATCGACCCGAGCGGCTGTTATTATTTAGCCACGAGCTCCTCTCTCTTCTAGAAAAGAGCTTTATGTATTATGCAATAAAAACAAAAAAACATGTCATACGCCTTGTTTCGATACGGATGACTAGACGCCACGCCAAGATAAATACGATACATGTGGTATTGATACACGATCGTCTCAGACCGAACCGCGTCGACAAGTGCGGTCACTATTAAAATTGTGATACTTTCTCTCTACAGAATAGATTTGAAAATGCTGATCCAAAAGCATGAGTATGAATACAAGAAGCTTGACTTGAAGTACCCCAAAATGAAACCAAGGAAAAAGCCGAAACCCTCTCCACAGCCCAAGATACTGGTTTTGGATGAAAAGCTGTTGAAAAGCACAGAGGTACCACATTTCTGATATCTATTACCTTACCTTACTTATAGGCCTGAGGTGCACTAGTTTTTGACCGCGGTTTCGCCTGCGTGGTGTTCGAAAATTGTTCCGAGGAACCTACTAATGGAATCAAAATGTGGTAAGATGAAAAAAAAAACTGGTGTTGCATAAGTATAGGTATTTCTCATTTATAGGAAACAGTAGTTAACTTACTACTATTATAAATATGAAAATTTGGATGGATGTTTGTTACTCAATCACGCCAAAACGGGTGAATGGATCTGGATGAAATTTGGCACAGAGATAGAATATAGTTTGGAATAGCACATAGGGTTTTTTTTCGCACACATACTCTTCAAAATTTCCACACGAACGAAGTCGCGGGTAACAGCTAGTTTTATTAAAAAACGAGGAAATATTTTCTTGACTGAATGTCGAAACAGTGTTCGTAGCGATGTCCTTACACCGTAGTTTGCCTCAAAATTAATAGGCCTCCACTAAGAGGAAGATAGAAATTTTTCATCGGTTATTTATAAACAAAAATCCATACATACATTTTGACCGTGTAGGTATTTCACTTTTGGAAGAAACAGAAGATTTTTTTTTAGAACCGATGAACAATTTCTATGTGGGGGGGCTCAAAATGATGTACTGAATACGTGGTAACCGTTTTCGCGTCGGTGTCCCTTCCACCTTGTATAAAAACTTACGCGTTTTCCCCACGAGGAGGTAGGAAGAAACTACAAAATGCTACCGGCCACGATCTGATATTTTTGCCTAAAAAATTGGTGGAGGCTGTATTTATTTCTTCTCTTTCAGAACGTGTTTGACCTAGGCATAGTGACGAAGCCTACTGAAAAGTTCTCTGATATCTTTGGCGACTCTAACTATGCGGCGTATGAATACAATATCAAAGATCCGGATGCTTCGTAATTATATTTATTTACTTGTCTTCAAATGGAACTGATTAAAAAGGTGTTAAGCGCCGCAGGGGATCAGCAAAGTCTTAACTCGAGCCGGAATAATCAGTGAATGAGTGAAATTTAAATATTTTATTAAGTAGATACTAGTACCTACCTACACGACTTGAAATTAACTAACAAGGCAAGTTAAATAAAAACAAAATATCTAAAGGGAAGATCCTATAACCAATATAAAACATACAATTAAATAAAGTTATGTTTAAGTCCCATTTAATAGGGATGAGCCTCGATCAATGCTCTTTATAATAACGGTTTGAAATCAAAATTTCACAGTATTATTATCTTTTTTATCATCCTAAACCCCACAAGTATAATGCGAAAGTTTGTGAAGATGGATGTATGGATGTTTGTTAGTCTTTAACGCAAAAACTACTAAACAGATTTTGTTGAAACTTTACATACATCGTTTATACATTGGAATAACAGATAGGCTATAATTTATAATTATGTTGTGTAAAAAAACGTTGTTCTGTATGGTGTCCGGACGAAAAGAATAGCACCATCCCATATCTTCCCGTGGGTGTCGTAAAAGGCGACTAAGGGACTTACCAGAGAATGGGCAGCAGCGTTCTCTGATTCTACAACAACCTTACTGCGATCGCCAACCCGCCTGCCAAGCGTGGCGATTATGGCAAAACCCCCCTTCTTGCGGGAGGCCTATGTCCAGCAGTGGACTTTTCGGCTGAAATGATGATGATGATGATGATGATGTGTAAAAAAAAATAATGTACGCGGGCGAACTCGCGGGCGGAATTTAGTATGATGTATTAATTTAAAAATAAGTATTAATTAAAATAATAGATTATATACTAGATGAAATAGTATAAATGTTTCCTTATCTGACACGCCACAAACAAAGAGAGGCCTATACCCAGCAGTAATCAGGCAGTGATGATGATGATGAAGCAATTTTCCAGGTTCCCTCTACCAGGTTACGGTGACATCAAGGATCGGTTGATGCTGTCATGTGTCCTGGGTTGTGGCATACAACCTGGAGCGCCCAGGAGGAAGGCGGTCATGCTGCTCGGTCCAGACAGAAACGGAAAATCTTTCCTAGCTAATGCTGTTGCTGGAGAGTTGAGTACGTAAGAGTAATCTTAGCTGGGGTTTTTGAAACACAGCAGCCCACGCCGAACAGGTAATGGCAACGAAAGTGGCAGTAGAAACGGAGAAATAAAGAAAGAAAAAACATATAAAGAGCGTAAATAGACCCTTAACATAGCCGAAAGGCACTTGTTCTCCCCGTCTTTGCGATAATATTTTTTTCTAGACCATACCTGGGAACCTTCTAGTTACGGAGATATTAGGGGTGAAAGTTTCAACTTTTTCACAAGTTTTTTTTTAAATACATGTTTTTATGTAAGATTTTTACTTTACACACCTCCACGACCCTCGTACTATTCAATCCATCCATGAGCACAATGCTTTGAGTTCTTTCCATCGAGTCCTAACTTAAAACGCAATTTTTCACCCCAAAAAAAAAGACGATTCCCAGCAGCAATTTTTGCGTAAAGTTACTTAGTTTGATGTACAGAATGCTTGGTTGAAAAAAGCAAAAAAAAAAGAGAGATGACCTTCAATCCTCCACCTACCTCCAGAACCTGAAGAATTCAATGGGCGAAAAGAAGACATGGTGATGCCCGCTTCAGCCAGAATTTAAAAAGACGAACACTCTGAACTAGACAGGATTTTTTTGAGGATTCTAAATTTTTATAGCGACCTGCTGTAGTTTGCATTTGCCTTCGGAATTGTACCTTGACTATCCAATAACCCTCATATAATATTGTTTCCATAAGCAAACTCCTACAAAGCCATACCTTCCTTCACAGATGCCATCAAGATCGACATAACTCCAGAGGTGTTCACCGCTGTAGTACAACAACCACAAAAGGTTTTGAGCAAAGCGTTTGTCACAGCGAGGGCTTTCCAACCAGCTGTGGTCTTCATGAAGAACGTTGAAAGGGTTTTCGCTAAAAGGGTAAAACATACCATAACATCACACCTGTAATCCCCAAAGGGTTAGACAGCGGTACATAATATAGAGCATCTACATTTCACCCGTTTACGTATCAAGCCTTCTGCTTCGTGACGCTGGCACTACTTTCGATTTTATTAGTCCAAAAGCCACCCTCACGGTTTCGTCGGTAGCAGCTCAGAGGTCTCCCTGGCTGTATATAAGGGAGGGTCCCAGGTAATAGGCGCCGAGCCTATTGCCATCAACCAAACACAATTCCAAAATCCGGGCTACTACTGAGAAACCGTACCCGGGAATAGAACCCAGAACATCATCCTCAGCAGTAGCGCTTGCGGCCTCTAAACAAAACCTACAAAAGAGTTAACAAGTTATTACCGAATTGAAATAAATATTTTGACTTCGACTTCGCTGAAGTCATAGGTCCATAATCTGTTATGCTCAATTATAAGGGATTTTGTTCTTCTAAAAGGTACCCGCTGAACAAAAGGATCTCAAGGCGACCAGTCTGAAGAGTAACCTAGGAAAAGTTGTGAAATCGATACCAGACGAGGATAAAGTTATTTTTATTGGTAAGAAGCTTGTTTATCAAGAACTTTCACTAAAATGTTTTGAGGAATGACTGAGTGCGCTACGGTCGGATTTACTTTAAAAACAAATGAGTTCGCTCTCGAATTGTGTGCGCTCATTTGAGTGAGGTGAACTAGTGAACTTTAGAGAAAGGCATTACTTGTTTTTCTACAGCACTAAGCATAATCAGTTTTAGCTGCTGGGACAAAGGTTTCTTCTCTGTTAGAGAGAATATGTCATCATCTACCACGCGGTGCAGAACGGAATGTTGGATGCCAAAAATTTAACATAATGGTTTCCTCGCGATGCTTTCCTTCACCTTTTTCAGAGCTGTGGAATTGAAATAACTTGTGACTAGGAAATATTTGTCTGGCATCGAAGCCGCGGCCATTTCGACTGGGTCCCGACTGTTGTTCTATGCCCCACTGCTCCTTATACCACTACCCTATATACTACTGCTCTCTATACCACTTGAATCATTCATTATACAGCATTTATCTTTAATCTTGTTCGTACCAGCAACATGTACTAACCCATGGGCTGCCAGCGTTAAACCCATGCTGAAAGTGTTCGACGAAATCCTTCTAGTGCCACGAACTGATTACGGGTCTCTGCAGCAATTCTTCTATAATAAATTTCAAAGGTATGTAGATACACGTTGCAACGGACATCGATTCGGGCTCTGCTGCCACGAAATTAGTATAAGATTCTAGACGCCTCAGCATGGATATAATATCTTGTCGATTATTTAAAAAAAATTGCACGGTTAGAGTACAGGAAACAGCTGCTAGCTGTTTCGGTTCAGCTTTGATGTTCTACAAATAACTACTGCGGAATCAAATTTGCTGGTCTAAATATGAATCGAGTGTACTCTTTACCATTTCTTTGTTTTTATCGGGACCCGCCCCGCTTTCTACGGTTTCGCACGGATTCAAAATTGAATGTTTGCAATACATATTCATAATAAACAGACAATTACGAACACAACAAGAAAAATCAACCAAATCATTTGAGCCGTTCCTAAATGATGCTCCTCGACTTCACGACAATTTCCTTATGAATACTCTTTACAGTATAAGAAGCATGCCACGCGACTACCCAGTCCAGCCACTCGCCCAGTTGACTCAAGGCTTCGGTTTCGCAGACATCATAGAGGTTTACAATGAGGTCATGACCCCTGAGAGGATAGTCAAGTACGTACTACAGTTTCTTTATCTTAAGCACTTATTTCTGCTCCTGGAAAAGTAAACGATCGAACAAGGCCATGTTCCAGTTACAAAGACCGGTTTGTGGATGGGTGACCATACGTGGTACAGAAATCCCTCAGTGCTTCAGGAAGCACGTTAAGCCGTCAGTTATGGCTGTAATCCCTGGATCTTTGACAGTCAATACGGATAGTTAGAAGCCCGAAAGTCAGACAACCAGTCTTACCACAGGGTATTGTGTTACTTATATCGTCGAGGTCAGATAGCAGTCACTTCATGCAAAATACTGGTTTTCAGCTTCATCCAGTTAGACTGGAAGCCGACCCCAACATAGTTGGTAAAAGGTTAGGTTATAGATGTAGACGGTGATGATGATATAGTGCGTGGTGTGGATTTTTGGCGCTTGAATGGCATGTCAAACATTTGTGAAATTGTATTGAAAATACAAGACTTAAGTATAGACTATGGCCGGTTCAAAAAACTGGTGTAAAAAAATATGTGTTTATAGTGCTATAAACACATTTTTTTTTTTAAATAATTTATTTATTCGCTTTATTTCAGATTAAATATACGACAACTTTCGCCCGGAGAGTTTTTAGATGCGCTACTACAAAATGGCTCGCAACCTCTCACTGTAGCAGTAAGTATATTTTTCGCCATTAAAGTTCAACGCACACTTACAATCATTGTACGAGATCAGCATCCACTCAGCTCGCGCTGTACCTATACCACCATTTTATTATTTATTTATTATACTTAAGTACAGAGGCGGACTTAATTCCATAGGCATTTTCTACCAGTCAACTTCCAACATTCTCTTCTTGCCTTTGTCCTATATGCCTTGAGGTTGGCGCAATATGCTTTGTCTTCCATTCTCTCCTCACCCGTCACGATATCATTTGCTCCTGTACTTTTATATAATTCCTCAAGCAATCTTTCTATCTTTTATTTGACCTTCCTTGTTATTATTTTTAGGACTACCAAAAATATGTGGACTTTTACATCAGCAACTCTGCACTGAAAAAAGAGAGGGAGGACTACGCTAGAATCAACTTCGTAAGAGCAGATGCTTATAAAAAAGCCGAGAGTAAAAATATGAAAACAGATAGTGCAAAGGGTCCTGTAATAAACGATTAATTTAAAGTAAAAATGCAAAGGGATGTAAAAAATTTAAGAACACAAACTTTATTTATTTATTTAGGTTAACCAACAATTGCTTACACTATATACATTTCTGATTTAATGACTAGAGTAACATTTACAAGTGCAACAATTAATTACAGGTTAACACCACATGCACGGAGAACGGCTTTACATAAAATATTTATAAAATATTGAAATTAGAGCCTTAAAATGCAATGAATAAACAATACAAAACAATAATAAAGAATAATAAAAAAATCATTGGCATGTGATTACTGTTTAAATTATAATTCATTACATTATGATTAATTATTAATTGAATTATGAATAAAGGTATTGACCATAAATTGATAAGAAAATAAAATTAAAAGAATAAAATAAAAAGAATACATTGAAAAAAACTTTAACAGCAGATGTTTTTAAATACATAGCTAAATGAAATATTTCTGCGGTGGTGGCTCTAAAATTTGTGTCGCAATGTCTCTTACAACGTTTTTAAAAAATATACATTAAGATTAACTGTAAAAATTTCAACAAAAATATACGGGGTGGAAGGGACAGAAGCGCTTACCACTTATTCAGTATATCATTCCGGACCGCCTTTTTCATCGATAAAAGGACATTGGGACCTTTCTGACCTAACAAACATATGGTAGTTTTTAGATATTATTACGTACATCCTAAATGTGTTGTTTTTTTTTTAATTCTAATGGGAATGTTGAGAAATGAGCATCGCTCAGACATGAAATAGTTTGCACTTTTTGCTAACTCGCTACACATTTTTTATTGTTTAATCGATTTCATTAAAACGAAAAATGTTCTCGTGGTCGTTGGCGATTTATTCTTTAACTACAACGGCATTTTTTTTTACTTTTATCAACCTTTAACCTAGACATTAAATGTCAAATAATTCTTATAAAAATAAATAAAGGCAACGTAATCTACTTATGGACTAATAAAAAAGTAATAAAAACTAAAAGCAATAAGCATATTAACATACTAAAACGTAAAAAAAAAAAAAAAAACCTGGGAATATCAATATTCCCATTACTCACAATAATGCGCCTCAAGCTGTTATATCTATATATCTCTGGCTTTAAAATAAGGTATAATTCGTTAATGTTCGCCGTGGGTATTTTTCCTGTCTGCTGTTTCCTACAAAAGTGCAACATGCTCAAAATGTATGAAACGGCTGATTTTTGCTTTACCCTTAGTTGTCGGTACAACTAAGTGTAAATCAAAAATCAGCCGTCCCTGTAAAAAGTAATTGAAAAGTTTTTGAAATATAATAATATTTAAATTGTGGTTTTGTTTTTCTAAGTCAGGTAAAATTATCAACAAATGTCGGTGTCGCCATTTGTTGCATTTGTCGGTGTAGACAAAAATGTGGTGTGAACCCGTCGATAGTACAAAAGAAAAATGGACAGACCCCAGCACATCAAGCTAAATCTGTCAAATCTCTTTAATAGATTTTCAACTGTATTGCTAAAGCATTAGGTGCAAGGTTGATTGAGAAAATTTGACAGTTGTGGGTGGCTTAATGTGCTAGCGTCTGTACTGTAACCTTGGCCCTCTTCCGGGGAGAAGGCGAATTGTAGGCAATCATTTGACGGGTTAAACAAAATATTATTTGTGGGACTGATCACCCGGGGTCAAGCAAATAGCAGCTCAAAGCCTGGATTTGAACAAAGCTGAGAGCAATAGGCTCGTCTTCTATTACATGTGACTTTAACATAACAGGTAAAATGTAAATAAAAACCGTATACGGTACATCTCTGCCTCAACCGTCAAGGACGAATGAGAATGACGACAACGTCTAAAGTCGTGATGTATTTTTTTTTTATTATTATTGAAATGCTTGGAAGTACATATACATTGAAATTCTTTCAAAGTTGTACGAGTGAATAGGTTCTGTTACATGACAATGTGTTTAGATATCGAGTACAGTCGTAAAGGAAAGCTTTTGCTGCTAATAATAAGGAAATAAAACAACAACCAACAAAAAAACAACAACCCAGCTGTTGTAGAGGAAGATGATAGGGTTGTTATGGTAAGTAGCCGGTGCAACGACCGATTGGGGAGCGCTCTGGAAGATGCGCTTCGTGAATATCGATCCACTCCTACCGAACTTAGGCCCCGATTACTACGGTTACCCATGCATAATAAAAATAGGGCGCTGGTGTGTGCCTTGGACTCGCAACTCAAGAATATATTCGAGAGTAGCGAGACCCACTCGATCCTGTACTGTGGGGCTGTTGCGGCATCTCGTTTACCTAATGTCAAGTTCCCAAATTGTGACGTAGCTACTCGACCAAAACCAGCCGTACCAGCCTGGCAGCGCAGGATCGAGCGCCATATCGACGGGGCCAGGGTACTCATCGGCAAACTACACTGCTTCAGGGAGGGCAAGACACGACCACGTGTAATGCGCTTTGTGAGGCGGGCATTCTCGGGGACTGGAATCAGTCCTCAAGAATACATGTCCCGTGTCACAGAACGCATCGACTTCCTGAAGCAGAAAGTTTATGCAAGGGCGAACCGTATTCGGAGGTATAAGTGGCGGGTTGATCGGTACTCACAGAAACGCATGTTCCGAAGCGATGAGAGGTGGGTATACAGAGCTTGGGAGCGACCCGAGGTAAATATGACAGACGTGTGCCGCCCGGATGATGCTGCCACGAGTTCTTTCTGGCGCAGCATCTGGTCGGTGCCCGTCTGTCATACTGAGGCTGACTGGATGCGTGATGTCGAACGAGTGTGTGAACCTATCCCAGAAATGGAGCCAATTTTGATAACACCTTTACATATAGTCAGAGCAGTTCGTCCGTTACCGAATTGGAAGTCACCGGAACCGGACGGACTGCACAACTTCTGGCTTAAATGGCTTAGTAGTTCACACACTTGCCTTTTTTTTTTTTTTTAGTACTAAAACCCATCCATGTTCCTTCTTTGCTCTTTGTGTTCCAGGGCTGCGGTATCTCTTTCGAACAGCCCCTCAGCCCTGGCAGGCATCGGCCCATGCGTGGTTGCTGACATCTCGTTGGAGGCGCGCGTGGAACACGAACGCGCCGTCGACACGGCCTGTCGTCATAAGACGGCCGGACGGCGAGTTAGTCCATAACTCACACACTTGCCTGGCATCCCAATTCCAGTCATCCTTAGAGTCTGGGTCCTTACCGCAGTTTTTACAACAGGCGTTACCCACCTGCTCCATAAGTCAGGTAGTCCCGCGGAACCCAAAAATTATAGACCGATCACGTGTTTGTCTACGGTCTATAAACTTCTTACATCCATTTTGAGAGCTAAAATTAATACACACATTGACAAAAACTCCATTATGTCTGCCTCTCAATATGGATGGAGGAATGGGTCCCGCGGCACTAAAGAGCTACTCCTCATCGACATGGCCATTAGCCAACAGGTTCGTCGATCCCGTAAGGATCTGTCTACATGCTGAATAGATTATAAAAAGGCCTACGACTCGGTGCCATATACATGGCTCATGACCCTGCTGGAGTTGTACAAGATAGATGCAACTCTACGCGCCTTCCTTGAGTCGTGTATGGGGCAATGGAGGACGGTCCTTCTATATCCATAATGTCGACAGATCCAGGGTAACGATGAGCCTGAACAAGGTATTAAATACCTAGCCTTCTTTCAGGCGGAAACAAGGTGCGCGCCTTCAACAGTTGGGTCGTGCCGGTTTTAATGTACTCTTTCGGCGTACTCAAATGGACTCAGACCGAACTTGATGCCCTTGATAGGAGAGTTCGTACACTGCTTACCACAAACCGGATGCATCACCCACGATCATCGGTGATGAGACTGTACATCCCGCGGAAGTGCGGGGGTCGAGGGTTTTTAAATGCGAAGTCCCTTCACAACCGCGAGATGTGCAGTCTCAGAGAATATTTTTTAAAAGCAGAGGTGGGTATGCACCGAGATGTGGTCGCAGTGGACTCACCCTGCTGTCCATGGCTAAAGAGAACTGTCGCAAACCTGTAGTACTTACTACCGATGACCGCAAAGAAGTATGGCAAGGCAAGGAGCTTCACGGGCGCTTCTACCGGGCCCTTCATGGGCCCGATGTAGATTTTCTAGCGTCCGTGTCCTGTTTACGTTTCGGCGACCTCTTCGGAGAAACTGAAGGTTTTGTCTGTGCGATTATGGACGAAGTTATGTTGACGAATAACTACCGGAAATATATTATGAAGGACGGGACGGTTGACGTGTGTCGGGCATGCCACCGTCCGGGTGAGTCCATCAGACATACTATTTCTGGTTGTTCTCGTCTGGCTAATGGCGAGTACTTGCACAGGCACAACCAAGTAGCCAGGATTATTCACCAGCAACTTGCCTTGAAATATAAACTTGTGAAATCTGAGGTACCGTACTACAAGTATGTGCCCGACCCAGTTCTCGAGAAAGACCATGTCACGCTGTACTGGGATCAGTCTATCATTACTGACAGGACTATTGTCGCCAATAAGCCTGACATAGTAGTGATAGACCGATCAGCGCGCCGCGTAATGATAGTCGATGTTACCATCCCGCATGACGAGAACCTCGTGAAAGCTGAGAAAGAGAAACAAATAAAATAATGTGAACTCGGCTATCATTGTGCCGATCGTCGTGACGGCCAATGGCCTTATAGCCAAGAGCCTCGACGCCAAGAGCCTCGACGACCATCTTTCGAGGCTAGACGGTTGGATCAAGGGCCTGATTCAGAAGGCAGTACTCCTCGATACGGCTCGCATCGTGAGGAGGTTCATGTCTCTGGAGCCGTACCACTATTTTTTATATTTTTAAATGTTTTTTTATATGTTTTTTTTTAAGAAATATTTAAAAATATGTAAAATAAGTTTTTAAAATGAATAAAGGAAATAATAATACGATTGTTTTGTATTTTTTTTTTAATAACTATTATTTAGAAGGAAAAATGTTCTACTGGGGGCCTACCACCACATTTTAATTGCAGTATTACTATAGTCTTACTTCAGTGTGAAAATGAGAGGCAAGTCAACTCTTGAATTCTCTTTTTGCTCGAACTCGTGATAGCAAGACCTGGTTTATGTTTTTTCCACATACAGAATTGAGTAATCGAACCATCACAACTATTCATTCACGAGTCATAAGCAGGCCTGAACCAGCAGGTTGGCAGCGGTCACCTAACAGCAGCTGGGGCAGTAAGAACACAAGGCTTCTTTCTGTTATTAAAGTGAGGACATCCCATAGTGCTCACGGCTTGTAATGGCTTGTAAAATACTAGCTGATGCCCGCGGCTTCACCCGCGTGGGATTCAGTAATTGTCCCACGAAGTACTACCGGAAAAAAAGTATTCTGTGTGTTAATCCAGGTTATAAACTATTTGTGTGCCAAACTTCATCCGAATCAGTTCAGTAGTTTTTGCGTAAAAGAGTAACAAACATTCTCATAAATTTCGGGTGTATAATATTGTGATCTGTAATATTTAATGGTAATTTATACTGCTACGCTTTGCACCCAACTGTACCAAAGTAAAATGTTTAAGTAGGATTTATGCACATCCGATTATGTTGATAATTCGTATGAAAACAATCGTAATGGACACAGAGCTCGGAATCACTCACCAGCGCCCAGAGCCGACAATTCCTTCTAACAAAGTTTTGCGACACCAAAGCGTACAACTTCTGTCACGGACTGTCGTCAAAACTGTCATTTTATGGACGCCATTTTGTGTCATGTAAGTATTATAGTAGTAAACTTTGTAAGCTTGGATGGAGGAAGTAATGTCTGAAACTACTCATCATCATCATCATCATCATCATCATCATCATTTCAGCCGAAAGACGTCCACTGCTGGACATAGGCCTCCCCAAGGGGGGTTTTGCCATAATCGCCACGCTTGGCAGGCGGGTTGGCGATCGCAGTATGTTTGTTATAAAAATCACAGAGAACGCTGCTGCCCATTCTCTGGTAAGTCCCTTAGTCGCCTCTTACGACACCCACGGGAAGATATGGGATGGTGCTATTCTTTACGTCCGGACACCATACAGAACAACTACTAAACTACTCATCCAATTTTAAAAGTTCTTGCACTGATGTAAAGCTAAACTTGTTGAAAGCGTAAGAGTCAGAGTCGTATACAAGTTGTAAAATAATAAACGCAAGTCTTCCCGTGTGGTCTCTCAGACCATGAAACTGAACAACTTTTGTTCTACAAATGCTGGAATAAACAAATAAAATGGACTTTCTATAGGAACTGATGCGATCAACATGCATAATGGTAACTAAAAAAAAAGTAATGAATTTACAAAAGTCATAGAATAAAAGCTGTTCGGTATTATGGTCTGAGAGACCACACGAGAGGTCTTTCGTGTATTATGTTACACCTTGCGAGATAATCGGTGACGGTCCTCGGAAAAGGGAAGATCCTCCGACCAGACGGTTGTTGTGTCTGGTATGGTACTGCCGGATGATTGGTGTTTTTTGGGAATGGCATCTCGAAATTCGACCTAGAAGGATGTCGTCTGCTTAACCGGACAGTCCTGTGGGTGCCTTGAATGTAAGGCCTACATAGACATAAAAGGGACAAAAAATTTGAATACCCCCATGGGGTACGAGCCTTGGCTTAGGGCGTCGCTGGGGGAGGACAGCAAGGGACAGGTTGGATAGGATAAGGATGTAAATTTATCGGTTGTTGTCGGGTTCTTGTTTAAACGTTAATCTCGTGGATACCTCTGCTTGCGCGATATCGCAAATCGCTCGAAACAGATATCGCAAATATAAACTGTTAAAAATGCCACCTCTAGCAGTCCTCGCCGGGGCGTATTCATGCTCTGTGGTACTGAATAGTCTTCATAATCAACTGTCACATAACAATCGAAGCCTCTGTTTTTGTATTCAGCCGTAGGTATGCCATATTTTCAGTTATGATTAATTGTGTAATCGTGAATGCGAGTATTACTCTCTGAAACGTGAAAAGAATTTGAGTGATTAGAAAATAACGGT